>CM070723.1:41172661-42547365 GCA_036346275.1 Otatea glauca | reverse complement strand
TAACTTTTCAATGTTCGAGCGATAGGGAGGATCGACCATCGGCGTCCTTAGTCGGAAGGTGCGGTCGGAGAACTTCCACGACGGTGAAAGGACCCTCGGCGTCGGCTTGTGCTTATCTTTGGTTACTGGACCGGCGAGAACCAAGTCGCCGCGGTGACGAAGGATCGATCCTCGAACTTGGCGGTACGTGGTAGCGGCGCGAGGGCTTGTTGATATCGGCCCGACCGCGGGGCGGCCGCGTCGCGCGCCTCGTCGGTGGTCGATGGCGTCTTGTTGCGGCGAGCCCGAGCCCCATCGAAGGCTTGTAATCTCGGAGCCGTATTCGGTCGATGGGCAAAAAGCGGCCTGGCGCGAACACCATAAAGAAGGTGTGAACCCGTCGCCGGCTCGGCGTGGTCGCGGACTCGAGCACGGAGGCGGCTCGGCTACCAGCGCCTGCGAAATGCTCGAGCCGGTGAAGATCCGCGGCAGGTCCTTGAAGGATCATGCGTTAGTGCGCTCGACACGGCCGTTAGTCGCGGATGGGCTCTGCGCCCAATCGACACGGATGTTGAAGTAAATCCGCGAACTAGAAATTCCTTCCCGTGGCGTGTTCGTTAGCCGGTGATGATGGAGTTTGGGACTCCAAACCTAAAAGCGATGTCGCGGAAGAAGATGGCGCTTATGCCGGCGTGGCGCTCACGGCCGAAGCTTGGCCTCTATCCACTTGGTGAACTTGTCTACTGCGACGAGTAGGTGGGTGAAGCCCGGGCGCTTTCTGAAAGGCCCGACCGTCGAGTCCCGGGCGGCAAAGGCCACGTGATGGGGATCGTCTGTAAAACTTAGGGTGGCGGATCGTCTGCCGAGCAAAGAAGCGGCATCCTTCACGGTCGTCACGATATGCTCGGCGTCGACACACGCCAGTTGGCGATGAAACCTTGTCGAAAGGCCTTTCCACAAGAGATCGGGTGCTGCGTGGTGACCGAGACTCCATTGTGTATGTCGTCCAGTATTTATTTTCCTTAGTCGGTCAAGATACATTTTGGAGGACCGGAGGAACTCCTTTTGTAGAAGTGCAGGCGATCGGGGCGAAGGATTTTGCCGCCGGAGGCGGCGCCGGGCCTCGGTCGGGTCGAGGAAGTGACCCGTCCGTCAAGCGGTCGATGTAGGGCCTCCTCGATCGGACTCAAGTGCTAGCACACCGTGGCGAATCCGGCCAAGTCTTCGCCCGACCAGCAGCGTCGGTCAGGCGGCAACGTCTTTGGATTGGTCGGGTGGCGCCCGGCCCGCCGAGTCGGTGGACGATGGGCATGCGAGGAGTCGAGGCGAAGATCCGGGCGGGGCGGGCTCATCTTTGGAGGCAAGATTGGCGGTGATCGGCCTCGCCATTGTAGCGTCGGTAGCTATGGTGGCTTCGAAACCCTTGAACCGCTCCTCGGCCGGCGTACTTCTCGGCGATCTGCGGCCATGCGAAGCGTCTCGGGGCTCGCGACCTTCATGACTTGGTCGGCGACAAGCTTGGGTCCCGTGGGCGTAGAGCGGCGAGCAAAGGTCGGCGGCGATCGGAGGCCGTTGGCGAGCCTCGTGCTCGGCAATGTTGTTGGTCGCGTCGAAGAGCAACCTAATGGCGTATTGGCTTTGTTCAGTGGGAGATGATGGCGACTCCGCGCGCGCCATTCTTGGTGTAAGACCCGTCGAAGTACATTGTCGATGCTCGGGGTCTTCGACCCTTAGTGGTGCACAGGCTTGGTCCACTCGGCGGCAAGTCGGCGAGCCTGCGACTTGATCGCCCGTCAGGGGCGTATATTATGCCATGGCGCTAAGCTCGGCGCCCATTTGGCTATCCTTCACGAGGCATCGCGATTGTGGATGATCTCGCCTAGTGGGGGCGTGGTCACCACGGTGATGGCGTGTTGATCGAAGTAGTGAGCGAGTTTCCTCTTTGCGATGAGCACGCGTGAAGTAACCACGCACTGTGGGTGCAGGAGTCTTGGACTCGGAAAGTACCTCAGCGATGAAGTAGACGGTCGTTGTACCTTGAGCTCACGGCCTTCTTACCGCTCGCTCCACCACGAGGGCCGCTGGCGGCGGGTAGTAGCGGCGATGTAGAGGCGGCAGTTCACACAGTGCAGGCGACCCGGGGTGGCGCGAGGGCGGGAAGGCCTTCAAGCGGGTGAGGGCCTCTGAGCCTCGGTGTCAAGCGAAGCGGTCGGTTTCTTGAAGCGACCTATAGGCGGCATTCGCGTTCGGCGAGCGAGACACGAAAGCAGCTCAAAGCCGCGGGCATCGGTCGACCCTCTGGACCCCTTTGAGGTTCTTGGCCGGGCCCATCCTCGCGATCGCAGAGATCTTCTCTGATTGGCCTCGATGCCTCGCTCGGAGGCGTTGAAGCCTAAGAGCTTTCCTTTGGGGACCCGAAGGCGCACTTCTGGGTTGAGCTTTATGCGAAACCGTCGAAGATTCGCGAAAGTCTCTTCTAGGTCGGCGATAAGGTCGTCGACCTTTACGGTCTTTACAACAATATCGTCGACATATGCCTCAGCGTTGCGGCCGATCTGGTCATTGAAGCACGTTTGCATACATCATTGGTATGTAGCGCCCGCGTTCTTGAGTAGAAGGGCATTGTGACATAACTGAGCTTGAGAATGGAGTGATGAAGGAAGTCGCGGTGGTCGGACTCCTTTAAGCGCCAATCTGGTGGTAGCCAGTAGGCATCGAGAAAGGAAAGACTACTTGGCGGTGGAGTCGATGACTTGGTCGATCACGAGAGTAAGGAATGGGTCCTTGGGGCATGCTTTGTTGAGACTCGTATAGTCAACACACATTCTCCATTGCAGTTCTTCTTTTTACAAGTCTGAGGGTTGGCTAGCCACTCGGGGTGGCGCACCTCTTTCTGAACCACCGCCAAGAGTTTGGCGATCTCCTCCCCTATAACCTGCGCCTTTCCTCGTCGAGCAGCGCGGCGTTGGCGGCCGACTTTGAGCACAGTCGGACGCTCAAGGAGTGCTCGGCGACCTCCTTTGGAATGCGGCATGTCGGAGGACCTCCATGCGAAGACATCTTTGTTAGTCGCGGAGGAAGTCGGCGGCGCTTTCCTATTTAGCGGGGCGTGGCTCGACCCGCCACGTCTTAGTCGGATCACGAGGATCGGCCGTGACCTCCTCGTGTCCTCGGCGGTTTGAAGGATCCGCCCACGATTTCTTTGGATTCGAGGGGCGGACTCGCGGCTTCCTTCACGAGCTTGTTGAGTTCGCGAGGCAGCGACCGTCGAGGCGAGCTCGCGGTTGCAGCTTCGCGATTGAAGGCAAGGCTGGAAGGGCGATGCGCGGTGATGACTCCATGCGGTCGGGCATCTTGACTTGAGGTAGGCGTGGTGGGGATCGCCATGAACTTGGCGTAGCATAGCCTCCCGAGGATGGCGTGGTAGGCGGCCGGGAAATCCACGACCTCGAAGGTGAGGTCTCGGTGCGGAAGTTTCCGGCTCCCGAAGGTGGCGGGCGGTCGACTGCCCGGCGGATGGGCTTCTTGGCGGGATGACACCATGGAAGGTGCCTTGCTTGGCGGGAGGCTTGGCGCGGGACCCCATGGCGTCGAGCGTCTCAGCGTAGAAGATGTTAAGGCGCTGCCCCGTCCATCGGCACCTTCGTGGTAGCGCCGTTCGACGGCGAGGTGACCACAGCGGGTACCTTCGGTGTGGGGCCGCGATCGGGGTGTCGGTCCGATCAAAGGTGATCGGGAACTCAGACCACAGAAGATATTGGGGGCCGCGGCGTGGCGGTGTGGACCTCGGCTATGCGAGCTTAGTCGGCAGCTTGTCGGCGTAGCAAGCCGATCCTCCGAAGATCATGAGGCGGCCGTCGGGCTCGGGGAACTCGTCGTCGCCTTCTTCTCGCCGTTCAGCGGGGCGCGGAGCTTCTTTCCTTTGCTCCGCGCGTGGTGGGGGCGCTAGAGAGATAGCGCCTCGGGACTTGCGATCCGGTGCTTGTGCAGCGGAGAACCCATGGTTCGGGCATGGGCCGTCCATCAATTTCTCGAAGTGGTCGAGGCGGATCGGCGCGCCCTGCTTTGGCGAGCGATCGGCCGTGGCGTCCACCAGAGTCTCCGGATCTGCTTCCGTGCGCTTCCGCTTGCCGAGCGGTCGGGAGAAGACAGTTTGGGCCTTGAGCTCTGCTGGGCCTTTCCTCCTTGAAAATAGCCCCTCGGCCTCCTCGCCGGGCGTGGTTGAATGGCGATGTCGAGGAGTTCCTTGGTAGTCTGGGCTTGGCGGCCCGACTTGCACCAAGGCCTTGCGAGAGTGCCGTAGATGAAGGCTCCCACGACATCGGCGTCGGAGATGTCGGGAGCTCGTTGCCTTGGCGGAAAACCGCGGATGTAGTCCGGAGGTTTCCACAGGCTGCTGTTGCGACCCTTGAATCAGGAGTTTCGAGCGCTTGTAAGTGCCACGGAGATTCCGACGAAGAGATTCTTCAAGTCGGCCAGTTCACAGCAGTTTTGGCGGCGGTACTCGAGCGGGCTCGGCAGTCCCGAGGTAGATGGGAAGTCTTGGATGATGAAGAGATCATCTGTCGCTCCCCGACCCGACATGCGAGCCGTAATCTTGAGCAGACACAGGTTGGTGGCCGGTGTGCCAGCAATGTTGGTGGCGCCGGAATCGGGCGGGAAATCCGCTGGCGGATCCCGCAGCAAAAAGCCGTGGTCGGGACCATCGGGCTCGGGCTGCGATAGTGGCGCTCACCATCCGCAACACGTGAGTGGGCGGCGTCCTCGCCATCTTTCTTGGCGCCTCGAGGTGGTAGCGGATGTCGTAAACGTGCAGAAGTGGCGCGCCGAAGTCGTGAGGCTGGGGTGGTGCGGTCTTGGCGCGCCCGGCCCGCTCCATGTGTGTCTGGGCCCGGTGGCGGAAGTAGCGCCGGTGTGGTAGGGCCGGAGGCTGCATGTCTTCTGCTGACGCGCGCTCCACTGACCCCGAAGGTTACAGTAGGTAGCTCGGCCTCGGGTTTGCGGGCTCCGGAAGGCCTCGGGCGGCATTGCGGCGCGACCACGTTTGGCTCGCGTGAGGAAAAAAGCGAAGGCGGATTCGCCCCCACCTTGTGGTGCTCTTGGCCGCGCGTCCGTCGCGTCGCCCGGCTTGCGCGGGCTCGGGTTAAATCTGCTCGAGGTCGGCTGGGCCGGTCGAGCTCGACCGCCGCTCCTCCGGCTCTCGCGTTGCCGTTGGAGCTCGGTGGCGAGCTGGCGCGTTCAGTAGCCTTCCATGGCTGGTATTCCCCCTCCTGTGCCTCGGTCGGCCGGGACGGGGACCGTCGTAACCGGTGGCTACGACCAAATCGGTTGTGCCGCCACGTTGCACTCGCGAGTCTGCGTCTGGCGGGATACTCGCGTCGGGCTGGGCCGTGGTTGGAAGAGTCTTCCGACAACTTCGTGGGCGGAGGTTGGCATGTAGCGACCATCGCCACGATCGCGAGCCTACGGGGTGACATGGTCACCCGCCGGGCCTATAGGAGTTTCGCCGGCCGCGGGAGCACTCCTCGGGTTCGGCCGGGGCCCGGCGCTAAGCGGAGCTTAGCGAAGCCGCGAAGGACACCAAGCTCTCGTGGCGCTGTCTTCGGAGGCAGCGGGGGCGGCGTGAACCCTCCGTCGGGGTGTGGCGAAATCGAGGGGCGAGCGGATCCGGTTCCCGGCCGATCATGCCGTCGCGATGGGTGGATGCCATCGAGGAGATAAGCGGAATCGGAGATGGTGATGAAGGCGCGAAGTCCCCTACATGCGCCAGCTATCGGCGTTTTGGGCGCCGCAAGTAAAATTGTAAGTCTAGAAATTGTGCGTTCCACTCACTGAATGGTTAGACTCGTGAGTCCAAGATGTATCTTGGTTGGTGAAGGTCCCTACTCGATTCGTGTGTGGTGGTGTTGTATTACTCTTGAGTACGGATAGTGCACAAAGTTTTACAAGCGAGAATGCCAATGGCTTAGCGAGAGGAGTTTGATAGCGCTCTCTCCTTTCTTGTTCTTGCCGTTGTCCTTTTGAATCGTTTAGCCCTGCCTCCTTTTATACAAAAGGAAGGGGCAGTTACATCGAGTTAGGAGGAAAAGCGGCGACCTCGCTAGGAGCTCGGTCCTTCGTCACGTGGATTGGTGCGCCACCCGTCTTGCCCATCTTTGGGTTGGTAGCCTTGGTGGTCGGGGAGGTTAGGTATTTCCGGAAGTAGCGTGCTTGCCCTCTGTGATCCTTGCGAATCTTGGCGTCGAGTGCGTGTGGTCTTTGCCTCGGGAGGAAGCGTCTTTCGTCTTTATCGCGTGGCCGGTTGATGGAATTTGGAAGCTTTGTCTTCTCTGATCACGGATCTTCTTGGGAAGAGCCACACGCCTCGTATAGTCGCTCTGATTGACCTTATCCAGAAGTGCGTGGCGGTAGGCGATGAGGACTTGACCGCGGCACTCGGCGTTCACCACCTTGGTTTGGTTGGGTCGGAGATCCGCCCGCCAAGAGAAGTCGGGATCATTGTTTGTCGGATTCGCTTCCTGGCGGTAGGAAGCGGATGCCTTTCATGATCTCATGGTGAATCGGTCGTGGCGGGCAGTGCGACTGTTAATTGGAGATATGCTTGAAATTTCTGGCTCGTTGCTTCGGGCTGTTGGGGTATCCTTTTTATTAGTATTCGTCAACTATGAAAACTGAAATTTTGAAATATTGGCGAGATTCCTATGTTATATGCATTTGCATTTATTTTGGATCCTAGAGCTAAAGTTCGAGGAATCTCTAATGTTCTCACTTCTAAGCGATGCTGTAGGTACTAATTATTCTATTTATTTTTCAAATATCCGTGCTAACTTATCTGAAGTTTATGCTAACTATGATCATAAGTTTGCTGGAGTTCACATGTAGCAACCTATACCAATACCCACAACAGGTAAGAAGAAAACTGTGTGGGGAAAGATATGGGGTGCAGGTGGCTCTTCCTTAAGGAGTTCGTCTACAACAACGACAAGTGCGGACACAACAAGTGGTGGGAGGTACCTGCCTATCTCAACAGTGACAATGTCAACTACCAAGAGCAGCAAGAGGAGGATTTTAACATTTTGCAGTGGTGGCACGAGTACAAGATAACATATCCGGTGCTTTCCATATTAGCACGGGATGTGTTAACAGTTCATGTCTCCACGGTTTCTTCGGAGTCTGCTTTCAGTCTATCTGGAAGAATAATCGAGGAGAGAAAAACAAATCTGACAAATGAGATGGTGAAAATACTTCTCACTATGAAAGATTGGGAACAAGCTGATCAACGAGCTCAACATACTACAAAAAATGTTGAACTGGCGGAGACGTTTGAAATTCTTTATCTAGATAATTAGTAAGAATAATTGTAATCTTCACTTTTTTCCTGTATCACTAAGCTATAGGCTATACTCTTTTTTCTTTGCAAAGGTTTTCTCGTGTTGAGTTTTTACTTGGTAAAGTTTTTAACGAGGCAGCCAAACATCAATAAAGCTCATAATTTAATTTCAATTATTTGTTTTATTTTAGAATTTATCTCATATTTTAGCTTTTTCTTAATTTGTATATATTTTTTAAAGAAATTCTACATATTTTGAGTTTTTCTAATTATTCTAAATTTTTTCCTATTTTTTCTGAATTTTGTCTTATTTTACTGATTTTTTATAATTTTTCTATTTTTCTATTTTTTCTGGTTTTTTTAAATTTTTTTGGCACTAAACGGCCTACCGAGCCTACCTGGCCCGTTAGGCCTGCGAAGGATCGGGCCGACACGGCACGACCTGTGAGGCCAACGGACCGTGCCTGGGTCGGCACCCCGGCACATGGGCCGACACGGCACGACGCATTTAGCAGCCTAGCCGAAACAGTCCGTGCCTAAATGGGCCCTACCGCCCGTTTAACGGGCCTGGCCTGGCCGTGCTGTGCCACCCGTTTGGCCCTCTCTAATTTCGAACCGCTTGATTGTCTTGAGATCCGTTCCATCAAACTCCCGAACTCCTTCCGTCCCAACCAAGGTTCACAAAATTGGCGAAAAACACGATTTTTGAGCGTATCGCTGCGGTTCGATACCCAAAACCGCTCGGTACACCGTTTTAATTTTTTTTAAATAAAAAATTGAAAAAATTTATGTGTTGAAAACCGTTTTTTAAGAACATTCAATCGCCTATTGGTTTCTCGCGAAAAACCGAATGGTTTTCAAATTTGTTGAAATTTTTTCAAATTATTTTGATTTCTTAACCCTTTGGTTTCTAACGATTTTCGAGTGATTTTTCAAGCAATTTTTGCGGTTTTCGAATTTCGAACGATTTTTCAAAACTCGGTTTTGTGAACCTGGTCCCAAAGCCTCCCACTCCGAACTCCTTCCGACCCGTGCTCTCTACGCGAGCGCGACTCGCTGTTCTTGGCGGCCAATCTGCCGTCGAGGCGGAATCCGACTTCGAATCCAATTCGGAATGAAATTCTGATCGATAAATGGCAGTCGCCGCAGCCAATTCACCTCCAATTTGTCTATCTCCCCCAACATCCCACTCGTCTCCAGCCTCCAGATCAACTCCTCCCTAGGATCGAGTTCGCCTTCGAGTTCGCTCCGATGGCAAAGGTGCTCCTCTGGAGCTCTGAGGGGAAGGTGTTCGTCGCACCAACGTGGGACAAGCGCTCGACCACCCATGCCCGGCCGCTGGAGACGGGGGTGCCCTCGCACCCCCTCGAGAGGGTCATCCAGTTCTGGATCAGGCATGCCTTGGCGGCGACGAGCTGCCAGAGCCCAGAGTCCCTCGCCGCCTGGGACGCGGACTTCCTGTGCCGCCTCGACCACAACGGCCTCAAGATGGAGTTCGTCGCCGCCGCCGAATAGCTCGCCGCGCAGCGACCTCTGAGCTGCTCTCGACTTCGTATTTGGTTGGTCGCGCGGCGTATATCACCGCCGCGCGCCCGCTGCCGCTGCGCCGAGCATCGTGGTCGCTTTGGTGCGCCGTGGCGATGATCTGCCACCACCATGCGTGCCACCCGTTCTGATCCAGTCCGTGCCTAGTGTTAAATCAATGACGAACAAAACATGAAGAAGATCAAACCACAAACAGAACAAGAGACACAAGATTTAACGTGGAAAACCCTTTCGGGAAAAAACCACGGGCGCCGGCGGCAGAGATTCACTATTTTGTTTGGAGAGTTACAAACGCAGGGGACGAATCGCCCGTGCGGCTTACAAGAGGAGAAGTTTGGCCTTCCCTCTGAATTTGGATCAACAATCAACACCTAGTGCGCCGCCCATGCCCCTGCTGATGCCCGTTCTGATCATGAAGCTGCATCATGTCACCGTGGACGCAAGAAGGCCACCTGCCGCCAACCGATGGCCAAGTCTCGCCTGGCAGCTACTGATGAGCGCTCCGGTGGCTCCTCCGGTGTGGTCGCAAGCTCTGTGGCTCTGCGCTCCAGAAGTTGACTGCACCAGCGCAGCAGTACTGTGAGAACCGCCCAAATTGCACTTGGTTTAATCGAGCGGCCGGCTGCCCATTTAGATGAGAGCTAACATACGCTCGCACAAGAGCTAGGCACATGTTAATTCACATCTATATGGCAAACAATGCAGCCACAATCTCAATTAAAACAAAAGCAACTCCGGTAGTCCCCGGTATGTGTCTCAAGACGATGCTCAAGATCAACACACATACCGTCGCACAACATCTTTATCATCACACAATACATAGAGAGTGCAAGTTTTAATGTGAATTACAAGTCTTCAACATATTACAAGTCTCATACATCGAGTGTACCAAATCTGAAATTAAACTTGAGAAGCATACAAAGACAAGTCTATATGCTCTCAACCAAAGGTCACTAGCTAGAAACTATCCATGGTTTAACTAGCGAATTAGACATAAATGCATAGCGGATATAATCATCATAAAAGCAAAATAATAGTGGCGCCATTGCCCATAAGGCACCACTACCGCTATCTTGGCCAACCACCGACTACTCATCCCCTTCGCCGACATCGGCGGGGTAAAAATAGCCATACATGGCCTCATTCTCACCTGCAAAACTCCAACAACAAACACATGAGTACGAAGGTACTCGCAAGTCTTACACGGACCATAGAGTACAAGGATAATGCATATGGTTGTAGCAAGGACATGAACGGCCAAAAGTTAAGTAGTATTTGTGAAAAAGCATAACTTAACAACTGAGAGTAATGTGTAAGCAACCTTAGTCCTATTTGACTTCTATGGATAGCTAGCACATACCCAACATCCCTTATGAGACCATCATGTTTCACCTTCTAAGCTCATCATAAAACAACACGTGACACTACGATGATGTCCAATGAACATTAAGCTTTGCCATAACCAAGAGCGCGGCTATTCGAATAGTTCTTACACCCTGCAGGGGGGTACATCTTTACCCACACGACACGAGACCACCGACCATACCACCCGTCGATAGCAAGCGATGATTCACATGACAACCTTTCGCATACTCACCCCAAACATTTGTGCTCGTGTCTAATGTGCGGAGATGACTAGGTCCACCGGGGACACCCCTAGGCACCTCACCCACACACCAAACCCACAAGTCAAATGATCCGGGTAACTTATGGTACTTAGCTCATCCATCCCATATATGGATATGTGGTTAGTACGGAAAGTGCTTAAGACAACGGCACCAACGATCGGTCCTTAATCGACTCAAGCGGGCCTATGGCATCCGAGACTCTATTCTCGAATAACCCCAACTACCCGCCCAAGTCTCGCACTTTCACCCTTCAAATTATCATGAATGAAGCAACATTCTTTCCAATTATCATGTTTCAAACCCTTACCATCCCGCGATAATTACCAATTGCTACAAAGAAAAGACCATCACAATTCCCGGATTCCATACCAAGACCTAGAGCATGGCTAAGCATCTAACGCGACTATTAGCATAAGACAAACTACCCATACTAAGAGTTATCAAGGTGTATGGTAAAAAAATATCAAGGAAGGGGAAATGCAACAATTAGGAGCTATTCGCGACATAGATATATAACATAAAAACCCACATGCATAATATCATAATATAAGTCACATTGATCCAAAATATAGGAGAAATATGCTCAATGCTTGCCTTGTGTAGGAGCTGGTTCCTCCTCAAGGTTCACCTCACTCACGGTCGTCGGGTCAACCTCGTTGCTCTCCGGTACGTCGGACTCTAAACGAATGCAATGATGCAAAATTAGAATGATACCATTGATGTAAATGCGCATGTATGAGCATGAGAAATGAACGAGAGGAACTTCAAGAAGTAACATACAAAGTTTAGCAATAAAGAAGTTTATCGGAGTTCATTTATTTGGAAGGACATCATTCAATTGAGTTATACACAATTATTAATTTGCTAAAAATTACGCTTTAAGAAGCGTGCAACTCAAACCACAAATCAAAAGAACGAACACTTGATAAAAGGGAACAATATTTTTCATATAAATGATCATTAGGGCTTAATATGGTCTAACTCAAAATTGTTCAAAATGATATCATTTTTGCACAGCAAGTAAGGGTATATCATTCTAAGGTCATGCGATTTGGTTTCGTTGAGTTTGAGGTTCGTTTGCGAAAGTTACGACCATTTGAATATTTTGCCGATTGCATGTTCGAACAACTAGCAAATAGACTAAACTAAAGCAAAGTCTAAATATTTTTTGACTATTAATAATCTATGCAATCCCGGAAACACATCTAAACTGGTTTCATAAGTTTTTGAGCTCATATGAACAATATTCTAACCACTTGAAGTTTGAATGTTATTAAGGTCTTAAACCAACAATATTTGATTCAAAATACATTAAAATTTAAATGTTTTTACAGAAATAGAGTGCATAGGGTTGCAGTGGCTTATGGTATTTATTTCATGATTTATGGATCAAGATAAAACATACTTTCTTCATAACACCTATTTAGGGCCTAGCACTCAAACTCTAATAAAAATATTTTCCTGCACCCAGCACATAACTTTTTATTTTATATTCTAATTCTTCATTTCAAAACTTAAATTTAGAAACTAATTTGGCTTCATTTGGATTCCTAGCAAAAGATATGAAAGTTTGAATGCAAAAGACAAAAAAATAAAAAGAAATATTTCATGATTTATGGATCAAGATAAAACATACTTTCTTCATAACACCTATTTAGGGCCTAGCACTCAAACTCTAATAAAAATATTTTCCTGCACGCAACACATAACTTTTTATTTCATATTCTAATTCCTCATTTCAAAACTTAAATTTAAAAACTAATTTGGCTTCATTTGGACATTCCTAGCAAAAGATATGAAAGTTTGAATGCAAAAGGCAAAAAAAAAAAAAACTTGCTGGAGGTGGACTCGAACTCGGGTCACTTGGCTGAAACTCAGTGTACTGAACCACTGGGCTGTGTTGCTACTTGTGAATATGGAGCATGGACATTTACTTGACCTTACCCTTTACAAACCCTAGAAGCTCGAAGCTTTTCTCTGGACGGCAATGGCGAGCTCGCTTCTTTGCTTGGCTGCGAGGCTGCGGGGAAAGAGCAGCGAGGTGGGAGGCTTCGCCGGGGCAAAGCTTGACGCGGCGGCGACCACCGGAGCTGCGATGGCGGCCGTGAAGAGCTCCTCCACCGCGCAGCTCTGGAAATGACGAGCGAAGACCGCGGCGATGGCTCGCGCGGTGCATGCACACACAGGCGAAGCTTCAGGAGTGCATGGCAGCTAGGAGCACGCGAAGGAGGTGGCGAGCTCACCAGGGCCTCTTCTCGCGGACGGAGGCTTGCTGCACAGCCGGCTCCAGCAAGCTTGCGGCGGGAGGAGCAATGGCGCAGCGAACGAAAGGAGAGGAGGAAGGCTCGGCTGGGTTTATGGCGCTGCAGTGGAGTAGGGGGGCGAGGAGTGTACAAGGCAAGGGAGAGCTCGGAGCACCGCCCAGCGTACTCAATCAGCGCCAGCCAGGTGGACTCACCGTCCATGGCGCCCAATTGGAGAACAAGCAGACAGACAATTTTTTTTGAATTTTCAGCCAATTTCTTCTCCCTCTCTTCTTCTACTTAATTAAGGGTTCAAAACAGCTCCAAAAATCATCCCAATTTTTGTGGATCACGTATAGACATTAGGTAGCACAGTACAGTTGGTTTCACTCAAAAAGCATTTGTAAATTAAGTATGCAAATTCACACAAGATGGCTGTTTCTGAAATTACAATATTTAATTTGAGCACCCAAATGATCTCCTAAAATCTGGGAATAAATTCCTAAATTCACTATTTGCAGTGGGTAACAATACAAAAATAACATACAGGTCATGTTATATGGTGAAAAATTGAGTTGCTTCACAACATACCAATTTGCACTAAAATCAACAATTCAAAACTGAATTCGAATGTATGCCAACACGAGATTAAATGCTCAATGATGCTTCATGTATGCTCGTGATGATTATAGATGAATATTTGGTTTTGGGGCTGTGACAAGTACCCACCCAATTCCTATCCGACGTGTTCTCTGTATTTGTCGGAGGATTACTGAGCTCATTGCAAATGTCGAAGCGAATCCTCTTCTTCCTGCGTCAAGGAGGCTTCCTATTCCTGCTTGAGTACACACTTCTCAGTATGTCTTTGCTAGTCTTTCTGCTTTCTAAACCATGCATTGAGTGCTTAATTTCTGTTTCCTTAGAGCAACTCCAACAACACTCTTCAAAACTCACTCTCCAAAAGCCATATTTAGAGAACTCTGCAAAAAAATGCCTCTCCATATCTCCCCCCTCTCCAGCAGCACTCTCCATATCATACTCTCTATTTTCTTTCTCTTATATTATTATCATATTCTATATAACCGTCGTAATAGCAACTATTTTTTTACCGGTAAATTCAAGCGGTTATATTTGAATGTGGGAATTTAAAAATTAAAATTTATTATGACGATCATGTTGTAACGGTTATCTTTGAACGGCTATATTTGAATGCGGGAAATTTAAATTCGAAATTTACTGTAACGGTCATGTTGTAACTTGCACAATGCAACGCAAGCATGCTAATATATGCAATGCATAAAAGTCATGTTTCTAATTAGTTTATCTCAAGTTCTGATGTCATATTTCTTCCACACATGTCTAGTTCTGAATATCAAAATTGCATGCATATCCATCCATCATTCACTTCCTAACTCTCGAACTTGTTAGCAACACCGTCTGATCAATTCTATAGTGATCTGATTCTTGAACTAATTCAGACAATATATACTTGCAAAATGTATGGGGAAATTGCTTGCCAAGATGACAGTGCTTGCTTCGGGCAAGCCAGTCTGAAGTCATAGTTCTAGCAATGGCTAAACAAGCCAGCCTGAAGTCATAGTTCAAGTAACATGACATGATGACACAGTTCTAGTAAAATTCACTATGGTAAATTCATTCAAGAGATACAAGGACATGAGACAATCTTATTTTCACTTGGAAGCTGGGTTCTTATCAATGTAGATACCATGATAGTGGCAAGGTGGCAATGTAGATACATTCACAAAATTAGCATCCAAATATGAGCAGACAAGGTTCATATCAATGTAGATACCATGACAGTGGCAAGGTGGCGCCTTACCTGTCGATGCAGATCACAAACAATAGCTTTGCCTCAGGACTGACATAGTACCCACCTTTCATCCGAGCCTCACGCTTAAGCTGCACCAGCTCCTTTTCCTGCTCTCGAAACCCACATTAGCATGTACATAAGTAACATAACAAGAGTTGAACTCTTTATTGAAAGTGCAAATGTTGATGACTCCATCAGGAAGAAACAAGCATATCAATGATCAATCAAGCTAGAAAAAATCTGTGAGCTGATCATATCAAAATTTTATAATAGCAAATTGTACCCTTACAGTATAGATGTACAAACCCAAACATTTGAATCTAATGCTAAACAAAACTCACGACTATTTTATGCCTCAATGTTTTGAATGTGATTTTCTGTTCATATCTAAAGTTCTGCTACTACTGCCATGTCCGAGGAAAACCATCAGAGGATGCATTCAGAATGAGTAGTAGTCGGCATACCAACAGATTGGAAACAAGAGCTATGTAACTAACCAGAATAGCAGTCAACGGGTGAAAGATCCTGGCCTGAAAAGCAAACAAGAAAAAAAATAAATCACAAAGGAATTAATGCAAATATAATGAAACAAAATAATTGTGACCATATCCCATTACCCATTGAGGCCTTCGTCGCTTCAACAATTTCTTTTGCCTTGTCCTCATCTCCAATCAGATCAGCTAAAGCTGGAATATCTTTTTCCGCCAAATAAGATTTGTTTATGATGAACTTAGCGAGCTTAAAATAGAGGTAGTTGTCATTGACAATTTTGACCAGCTCAGGAAAATTCCAGGAAAACCATTCCCTGCATTATGATTCTGCAAGCAATAAATATTCAATTTACCATTATGCTCACACTCCCATACTAGATGGACTCAAATACCATTGCATAGTGAATCAATACTACAATCATGGCAGGTCCTAGACAAATGAATCGGGCGGTTAACCAAAACACGAAAGAAGAACAAAGCAGACCTCACTCTCATGGAGAAGGAATTGATGTCCTTGTCAAGCGTATCCAACAAAAAGATGGCCTGAATCACCATGTTGTCCACACGGTTCACATTGAACTTCACTTTTGCCATGCTGTAGCTATGCCCAAGGCTGAGCTGCGCCTTCTCCAAGTCCAATTTCTACAACGATGTAACTTGCAAAACCAAAGTAAGCTATCCGGCAATTAAATAAGCAAAGTGCCAACACTGACGAGCATAACCATTCAACTAGGAATCGCACAAATTAGAATGCAGAATGAAAACACGTGCGTGAGAATTTAAGTCAAATCACCTTGAGTTCATTGATGAAGCGGTCGAAGTGGAGGTGGACGCCGCGGAGCAGCTCCTGAACGAACTTGTTGCTCTGGCAGGGGATGCCGGTGACCTCGGAGATGTGTGAGCCGACCTTGGGCTCGACGACGCCGAGGCTGTACTTGGCCTTCTTCCCTTCCTTGGGCTTAGGCAGGTTCAGCTCCAGGAAGCTCCTCAGTTCGTCGGTCATGATTCCCGCGCACGCCAAAAAAAATGGCCCAAACCACATCAAAACGTGCACATCCTGGACGCAAATCGTAACAAGATAGTATCTTTAGGTCGATGGCGGGTGTCGATACCTTCGGATATGGCATTGCACTGGTTGAGAGCGTCGATGGCGGAGGAGAAGGGGGAGAAGGCGGCGAGCTTGACAGCCTTGCCGAAGCGGTCGAGGTCCAGCACGAAGGACCGCACGGCGTCCACGCTTTGCCCGATCTCGTCGATGCCGTACGTGTGGAAGAGTCCATAGCTGAAGGCCGACTCGAAGAGCAGGTACAGCGCCATCTCGCCAGCGGCGTGAGTTTTGGGGCGATGGTGGGGTTAGGGTCTTAGGAGCATGACCTTCTCGAGGCCGGATGGCCCTTGAAGAGTTCCACGAACGGCGACGGCGGCGGCTGGTGGCGCGGTGACGGGGGTTGGAGGATCGGTGGAGAACGAGCAAGAGGGAGACTAGTCGCTGCTGTCGCGCGAACGAAGAAGGCCGTTGCTCCTCACCGGATAGCGAGTTCTCCGCTCGCTTAATTTGGGGAGATAGATAGAGACTCTGTTGGAGATAGTTTTTCAGCGAACTCGGTAAAATTTGGAGATAAAGAAGTGGATACGGAGTCTTTTGAAGTTGCTCTTAGCTTCTGCGCTTACTTAGGAAGATTCTAGTGCTCTGTGAACCTCTGTCTGGCATTTACAATTTTACTCGGGTGATAGCAGAGTCTCCAGCCTAGGTAGCCAGTTCTGTTAAGGAATGTCTGAAATGAATTTCACTATTTCTTTTGCTGGTCCTAAACGAGGTTTAAGTAAATAAAGGGACTTTTGAGTAAAAGCATAAAAAGGAGAGTAAAAACGCACCTATTGCGAAAGTTAAAGCATGAGAAAAAAATGCGAAAAAATGTACTCATGGCCAAAAAATAAATAAATCAAAAGCCCGTTTGCTACCGAGTTTGTAGCAGTAAAAAGTAATAGAAATGAATTAAGTTTTGGGCACTTAATTGTGTGAGCTGCCTTTGGGTTTGGAGACTCTGCAGCTACCCGTGTAAAATTGTTTTTGATTGACTTTGGTTCACAGGCATTGGTATTTTTCATGAGTCGAGTCCGCAGTTTCCTAGGAAACAGGTGGATGAAAACACTCTTGTATGTGTGGCGAAACGTTGAGGGTAGCTAGTCTTAAGAGTCCTAAATGTAATATTTGGAGTCCTGGATTATGGATTCCTTGATGTAATAAATTTCACAACCGAATGAAATTTAGTTGTTTGAAGTTGGATAATATCTTGATGTCTCCTTAATGTCTTAAATGTTGCTGTGCGACTAGTATGTGTATGGTGATTGAAGCAATCTATGTGCAGTGGTGTCTTGTGATTCTGCAATATGTGAGGCTCAAGTTAAAGCCTTGTTATGGTGATCCGACAAGGAAAATGATCTCAAAAAATTATGGAAACGCCTGGCCACATTAATATAGGACCTAAAAAGTAAGACTTTTTCATCTGTTGTTCGATCATTTTACCCTGACCACTCACTTGCCCATTTCAAATGACCATTGGTAAAGTTAGATCCAAATGCATCGGACAGCCCTGTTTGAGTTGAGAAGTTATGTTCTCTGATTGAGGGTACTGCATTTCAACTCAACTATTAAATCAAGTATTGCCTTTGGCAGGCAGCTGGTGTAGTTGCTATGAAATTTCCTTACTGTAGTATCTGAAATGACTAGAGGTATAATGGTTTGGGGAATTTCTTTGCTTTAAGTAGATCAAATCAAGTTCTGCTGTAGTGAATTTCACAAGCGAATGAAACTTATTTGCATTCTGAAGTTCGCTGCGAATGTGTATTTTGGCATTTGAACGTGGGTGTTATTGAATTTACCATTATATAATATTGTACTGTGGAAAATGTAATGATACTGCGAAGCGTGGACCAATTCAAAATGTCAAACGGCCCATACTCCTTTAGAGTTCATTTCTAGCATGTTTAAGCTATTCAGTTCAGAATAAGGATTTGATGAGCACATCACAGGTGCCTACATTGTTAAATTTATGTATTTGCACTTTTCCAAAAATTCTCAGAAAAATCACTGTTTTAATACATGTGCAAAAATTATGTTTATATGTCACCAGCAAAAATTGAGATACAAATTCATCTACACTGAAGAGAACAGAAAAGGACAAGTTCAGATGTGGGTAGTCATTCACATCAGCAACTTGGCATTTTTGGTTCTCTGTAACAAGGATGAATTCATATTGAAAATATATCAATATGTAGTACATGTAAAGTAGTACAAGTATGGATTTTTTTTTCGATATTTTTGGAACAATGATCATGATATGGTCTAGGGTTTAGTCTATGGAGGATGAGAGTCAAGGAAAGGGGTAGGAGCTACTGAACTCCCTCATCACTCCTAGAGTTGAATCTCTGGTAAGCAGGAGGCTCTGTTCACAGAGTACTACTAAGAAGATCTTTTTTATTGCCTTCCAAGAGTAACTGGCTATCCTTTATATAATAGGAACAACCTTCCTAACAAGGAATTCTAAAGCTATAACTGAATAGAGATAAACCATATCTCAACAACTTAACCAACTTAAGATAAGATAAAGCTATCCAGACTCAGGCTGGTTCCCAAACCGACTTCCCTTATGGCAGAACCATTGCCACACCTTTCTAGACTGCCGCACTACTTGCGCTGGGCATGTTTGTGGCGTCTTGGGAACTTTTGCGGTGACGACGCTCATAAACCTTCCCCACAAAAGTGTCCACAACATTTCCTCCCGCCTGGCGAAACAACTCATCCTCGAGTTGGAACTGAGGATAACGCTCCTTGAAGACATCAGTGTTCCCATGTAGCTTCGGTAGCTGAACAGCCCTTCCATTGAACCAATAGTTCCCAAATTCCTCGATTGAGACGGGCTCATACAATGCTGTCGGGAGAAGGGTCCACTCGACCATGAACAAAATCCTGCAGCTGGACTTCAGAGTTTGGAGAGTACCTTCAAACTTCTTTAGTAAGGCCACATGGAAAACATTATGAATACAAACCTTAGCAGGAAGTCGCAGTCGGTAAGCAACGGTCCCAATACACTCCAAGATGAGGAACAGACCATAAAAACATGGTGCTAATTTAGAAGAAGTGATGTCCTTGACACCTGAAGTAGCATGATGGTGCAACCGGAGCCAGACCCAGTCACCAACAGCAAAGCTTACATCACGATGAGATTTGTCATGGTAGTGCTTCAGCTGATCCTGAGCTTGATGAAGGCGTTCTTAGATTTCAGCCAAATATTCATCGCGATCCTTCAATTGACGATCCACAGCAGCCACCCGAGCCGTACTAGCTTCATATGAAACAATGGTTGGCAGTTCCCTTCCATAGACAACCTGAAAAGGAGTTGTCTTCAATGATGTTTGAAAGGATGAATTGTAACAGAATTCCGCCCATGGAAGCCATTGAAGCCACTGTTTTGGATTATCACAGGAAAGGCAACGAAGGTACATGACAATAATGCGGTTGACTACTTCCGTTTGGCCATCACTATGTGGATGAAAGGCTGTACTAAGATGTAACTTAACCCCAGAGAGACGGAATAAGTCTGTCCAAAAATTACTGGTGAAGACAGGGTCACGGTCACTGACAATGGAAGATGGAATCCCATGGAGACGTACAATGTCATTAAAGAATGCACGTGCCACATAACTGGCTGTATAAGGATGTCCCAAGGCAATAAAATGTGCGTACATGGAAAATCGATCAACAACGGACAAGATAACCGATTTTCCTCCTATTTTAGGTAGACCCTCCACAAAATACATACTGATGTCCTGCCAAATACTGGTAGGAATAGACAAAGGTTGCAAGAGGCCAGTGGGATGAAGGTGTTTTGTTTTGTTGCGTTGACATACGGTGCACCCACGAACGAATTCCCGCACAAGCTTGGAAGAGTGTGGATGGTAAAATGAGGAGTAGAAATGCTGAAGAGTCTTTTGAATGCCTTCATGTCCACTGCCATGCGCCTCCAGCAACAATTGAGGCAACAAGGATGAATCTGGAGGTATATACACCTTGCCATCATGGAGGAGAAGATCATCTACCAATGACCACCCTGTTGCAGCTGTTCCCGCAAGAATTTGTTTTCGCAGATCACAGGCTGTTGGTGATGACTTGATCTCATTGCGAATTTGATCAAAGACAGCAAAAGTTGGAGAAGAGAGCGTAGCTAACACAGGCATGACTTCCTGCCGACGGGAGAGGGCATCCGCGGCTGCGTTCTGGTGTCCCGAACGAAATTCCACCGTGAAGTCATAGCCCAAAAGCTTGCTGACCCATGTGTGTTGAGGAATCATGGATAGACGTTGGTCAAGGAGGAACTTTAGTGTATAATGGTCAGTTCTAATAGTGAATACTCGACCCCATAAGTACTGCCTCCAATGACGAACTGCCTTAACTAATCCAATCAACTCCCACTCATATCTTCCCGACTTCATGTGGTCAGCGCTCTGACCCTCTTGAAGAATGCTATGGGACCGCCACCACGATGTAAAATTGCGCGAAACCAATATCCAAGCATCACAATCACCAAGAATCGCATGTGAAATCGGGAAGTTGCGAGAATAGGACACGTGGTCCTTCTTTGCTTTGAGCTTTAAAAATGCATTCTCTACTTCTGATGACCATGCACTACAAGAATCAGGGAAAAATTCGTGGGCCAAAAACCCACGAATTTAGGCCAAAACCCACGAATTTAATTTAAATTCGTGAGCAAACCATCGAATTTATTTCACGAATTTAACTCGACGAAATTAATCAATTAAATTCGTGGGTACCACAATTTAAGTTAAATTCGTGGGTTACGCCAAGCCCACGAATTTAATTGGGAATCTGAGTTAAATTCGTGGGTTTAATAAACCCACGAATTTAACAGATTAAATTCGTGGGCTAAATAACCCACAGATTTAATCCGTTAAATCCGTGGGTTTATTAAACCCACGAATTTAATCCGTTAAATTCGTGGGTTTATTAAACCCACGAATTTAACTGGAGCAGCCAGATAAATTTGTGGGTTTTGAAAGCTCACGAATTTATCAGTCATTTTTTCAAAAAAAAAAAAATATATATATATATCCATATATATCCAAATGTATATATATTTATATATATATGCATCGCACTCAATACATATAACAACTAAAGAAGAAAAGAAAAGGAAAAAAGAAAATTGAAACTAAAAATTGCTAAGCGAAGCATAAATAAAATGGATCATCTATTTTGTTCAAATCTGATCAGAAACACTAACACAAAAGACAAACTCGACAATGAAGTTCAAGCGAACGAAGAATTAACAAACGAGACACCAAACCTATTACCTATACTAAAATACTGAAACCAACCTTTTAACTCTTCAAAACCGGCTTAAAACTAAGTCTCCGAAATGTACAAAATTTCGGCATAACCTCTCTAGTAAATAGGACATCCACTCAGCAGACAAAAACACATTTGCAGTTATAATATATATATCAATCTCTCAAACCAGAAGGAGACATTCTAGCAGATCCTTAGATAATCCAGTCACACATCCAACGGCAATTTGTAAACTACGCAATGACGTACAACACATTACAACTGCAATAGATACAATCCACATTCCATTACAATAAGTCCATCACAATAAATCGATCTGGCGTATCCATCACAACAAGTTATAAAGTACAACGATTATACACCAATCGAGCTCACAATGGAATTCATGCCTCGGGGTTGTTGGAGTTGTGGGCGCTAAGATGTCCGGTATCGAACCTGAAGCAAAGATAGGGTCAAAAATTATACTTGGTACCTGTTTTCCGAAAACATATAGAAAAGCGATGAAAAAAGAAACTTTTTTTAAGGATGGATGAAAAGTAAATACAAGCTACAAGAGACAATCAATAATGTGATGATTCCAAATTTCCAATTAGACAAGCAATGCGATTGCCCATGGTAACATCTGAGAAAAGAGAAAAAATGTGTTTGACATGTGGTGGATTTGCAAAGGCATCATATTTTGCTAATTTTAAATGCATTAACTAGTCTACAACCTTCCTTCTTTAGAGCAACAACAGAAATTATATGCTAGAAATGGTAAACATAGTCTATAACTAAATAGTTTCTGAAGACAGTTCAAACATAGCACAGTAATGTCAAATTGGCCTGAGGCATACTCACACTGTCACACATCCACAATATTGACCTACTGATCTCATCTAATATAATTCATAATAGATAGATAGATTGACATTTCAGTCACATAGTAACTATTGAGTACCTTAGCACATACAATTGGACTAAAAATTTCAATTCCATTAGACAAAGGAGAGGAGGCTCTCTGCTGTAAGAGCCAAAATTGAACACAAAACTTGGTTTGATTCGATAGTATGATACCGATGTCATTCTTCAAAAATTATAGCTCAGAAGCACTTTTAACATGTCTCGCTTATTTTCTCAGGTTGATTCTTGGGCACCTAATGCTTTGACCATGCGTTAATTGGGTGATGCTTACATTGATGTGTCATACATGTCGAGTCAAACAAAGTAAATATATTGACCATATCTGAATTTCATGAGAGGCAAGCTCTAAAAAGACCTTACACCAAGTCCAGTCAAAATAAGCCCATAGCAAGAGCTGATTAATGTAGTAAGCTAGTAACAGTAGTTCTTCTAACAAGTGGTACAAGCAGAAAGATTCACTCGTTATTGCTCCATTTTGGGACACTAGTACCACCAATCATGCATTCATTTTGTAGGATATGGGACCGACCTATTTTTAGTATGCAAAGCACATTTCACATTCTGCAGATAAAATTAGCGAAGGCCACAGGATAAGCGATAAGCAAATTGGGCAAAACGAGGCACTAATCCAAAATTCCAATGCACTCATCGCTTCCCTCAATTCAAAAGCGGCATTACTAAATAAATACCTAGCATTAGCCAATGGGAACTAGCTTCATTTGCAAATTCATCAACTAGGCGTGCTTTCAAACACGATTTGACCTCAATTTGACCAATTAGGACTAATTAGTGCATAACAAACAGCCCAAAACAGCCGATTCAAGTAGGGAAGCGGTCTCAAGTGAGATTGGCGAGAGATCCGAAGCAAAATACCGCAGGGAGGAGATCTCGTGGTGCGGCGAGCAGGAGACACTTTATTCTTTGCCGTGCGCCGGCCGAACTGAACTGGCGGGGTGGGGCGGGTGGTCGGTGGCGTAGTCGTCCTCGTCGTCGTCGTCGCCGGCGGCCGCGTGGCGCTCTGGGAGGCCATGACTGCGCGCGAGCTGGCGGCGGCGGCGGCGCGCAGCGACGTTCGCGTCGGCGGACGTTGGAGATGCTGCGCTGCGACGCGAGGCGGCGGAGTAGGTGGAGGAGGAGCCCGTCTTTGCTGCCGTTGCGCCGCCCGTCAGACGGGCTCCTCGCCGGAGAGCAGTCCATGCGGCGGCTCGCCGGAGAGATCTGGCCGCCGGCACGCGCGATACAGACGGCCGCGACACGATCTGGAGATGGCGAGGCGAGGGCAAGTGGGAAGGAAGTGGCGGCGGCGCGCAGCGGCGGCGGGCGTCTTGGGCCGACGGCCAGTGGGAGCGGGCGGGCGCGAGCGAGCGGGCGGGCGGGCGGGCGGGGCGGGCGGCGGCGGGCGGCGCAGTGGAGACACAGCGTGGTGGGCGTGGGCGCGTCTTGAGGTGCGGGCGAAGGGTTTTGCCTCTGTTAAATTCGTGGGGATGACCGGCCCACGAATTTAAAAGTTTAAATTCGTGGGTAATTGGTGACCCACGAATTTAAATTTTTAAATTCGTGGGTAATTTTTGGCCCACGAATTTAAATGTTTAAATTCATGGGTAATTGATGGCCCATGAATTTAAATGATTAAATTCGTGGGTGTTATTTGAGCCCACGAATTTAAATAAATAAATTCGTGGGTTTCATTTTGGCTCACGAATTTAATTAAAAACATGGGTTTTATAGAAACCGACGAATTTAAATAAATAAATTCGTGGGTATTTTGTGGGCCCACGAATTTAAAAAACCCACGAATTTTTCTCTGTTTCTTGTAGTGATGAGAAAGCCTCCTTCTTGAGTAACTTGGTAAGAGGAGCGGCTACCTCACCATATGATTTGATAAACTTCCGATAATACCCTGTGAGCCCAAGGAAACCTCGCAGCGCACGCACTGATGTGGGTGTCGGCCAATTGTTCATAGTTGCAACTTTGTTCTAGTCCTTAGCAACGCCCTGTGCAGAAATTATATGACCCAAATAATCTACTGACTCCTTACCGAAAAGGCACTTGGAGCGTTTGATCACCAATTTGTTATGGATTAACACCTCAAAAACCATTCGAATAAGCTGAAGATGTTCTGACCAAGATGAGCTGTAAATCAAGATATCATCGAAGAAAACCAACACAAAACGACGCAAATATGCCTTGAGAACATTATTCATAAGAGCTTGAAAGGTGGCGGGAGCATTGGTCAAGCCGAAGGACATAATCAAGAATTCATAATGGCCTCGATGGGTGCAAAAAGCCGTCTTCTCAATATCGTCAGGGTGCATACGCACTTGATGATACCCACTGTGAAGGTCCAGCTTAGTGAAGTAGCGAGCGCCTTTGAGTTCATCAAGAAGCTCATCAACAAAGGGAATGGGAAATTTATCTTTTACCCTCTGAGAATTGAGAGCCCGATAATACACACAAAACCACCAAGAGTTGTCCCGCTTCCGAACTAATATCACTGGTGAGGAAAAAGGCGATGTACTCTGCCGAATGATACCGTGTTGGAGCATCTCCTCACACTGGCGTTCAATCTCATCTTTAAGCAACTGCGGATAACGGCATGGCCGTTCAACTACTGGAACCGTCCCTGGTAGCAGGTTTATGCGATGGTCGCAACTGCGTTGAGGAGGAAGGGAGCATGGAGTTTCAAAGAGTACAACAAATTCCTTCAGTAAGCAATCCATCAATTCTTCACCTTCGGACATCATCATACTGGACTGCTGCTGCTCATGTCCTAGACCTTGCCATGTTACTTGATGATTTGTCAACCAAAAAGACATGGTCAATTGCTGAAAATCCCATAGTATAGGACCTAGCGTGCGCAGCCATTGAACCCCCAACACTAAATCAAACCCAGCCAAAGGAATTACAAAGCAGTCAAGCACAAATTCTTCCTTGCCAATAGCAGTGGCGGATTCAGGATTTTCGGAATGGGTGTTCGAAGTTATAAAAATATTGTTCAATGTAAAATATAAAGATTAACAATAGTAAAAAATACAAAGTACAAGTTGTTGTTAATTGAGACCACCTAAAATAATTTAGAGATTTGTGAATTGGGGATTTCAAATCTATATACTTTCTCTCTATTTTTGAATGCTCTACATGCTACATTTAAGAAACCATGATTCACTGTTACAAATTAACACAACGTTGATAGAGTTGTGAATTGGGGATTTCAGATTTGGGAATCAAGAATTAAATTCACTTATGTGGTTGACTATGCCGAATGCTCAGCTGTTGCTTGCTGCTTTAGCACCGCTTTCTACCCCGCCGGTCGCTCCCGGTGTCGCACCTTCCATCACCGACTCGATGCTCGCGTGGCATAGGGCTGCCATGCAACACGTCGCACGCTCCTCCTCGTCCTACTGGACACCGTCGCCTTGACCCATTAGCCATCGCCGGTGTCGTACTCTCCATCCCCGAGTCGGTGCTCGCTGCGACCATAGGGTCCATGGCTGCCCTGCCATGCACCGCTCCTTGCGCCACTACCTACCTTGCTGCCTTCGCCTATTCACCGATGCCGGTAGTTGCTCGACGCTCGTCTGCTACCCTGCTCCCTATCGGCTTGCGTCTAACCCATAGCCCTTGTCCATTATTGTCAGGTTGACGCTTGTGACGTCGTCACAGAGAGAGCGAGAGAGCATGGGGGTGTCAGGAATGAAGGGATAGTTGGTGTTGTGCTCAAGGAATGGAAGAAGATGGATCTTAGCGAATAGACCGTGTAGAGAAGATTAGAAGAGGGAATTGGTGGGACAAGTTGAAATGGACTTGAAGATTGAAATACGTATTTTTAAGCTCATTTAATAGTATATACATCTAATATACTTGCTATATGCTATATTTTTTTCAAAAAAATTGGGTGTATATTTGTACACCCATGACCATATGCTAGATACGCCCATGGCCAATAGTCACCCGAACTGACCTGCACCTTCCTTTGCTTGAAATACAGTCTCTGTTTGCTACAGCCACACTAATACCTCCCTTGGAGGCTGGTAACATGCCAAGGCGGCTGGCTGCCTCTTCGCCCACAAAATTGTGAGTGGAGCCAGAGTCCACTAGATCCAGCACATCTGCCCCATTAATCTGGACCTACAGCTGCATTGTTTTGCCCATACGGATGCCTGTGAGTGCATGCAAAGATATCTCAATGTCTTCCTCTAATGATTCTTCCATCTCTTCTCCTTCATCTAACTCCAGGAAGTAGATTCCCTTCATAGAACATTTCCCAATATGCTCCTTGGAGAATTTCTCAGGGTAATTGAAACATAAGCCCTTGAGTCGCCTATCAGCCATCTCTGCTGCGGTGAGTAGCTTGCGCCCTCGCGAAATTGGTGTCTTGGGGTTTGTTGTAGCTGATCCTGCCATGTTAGCTCCTGGGGAGGTGCTGGGAAGCACACTTCGAGTCCCTGTATTAGGGCTAATTGGTGGGCTACTAATTCCCACCCCACGGCTCAAAGTTGCAGACTTGCTATTAACTGACGTTTTGGCTGGAAACTTGATGTCTTCTTCCACATCCACTTCCAATCTCCTCTTAAGCCCTTGCAAGACTCATTGCTACTTCTAGTGTTGTAGGATTCTGCAACTCAACATCAGTTCGCAACGGATTGCGCAACCCGGTGGTGAAAATCTGCACTTGCTGTTTTTCTGTCGTATCATCACAGCGACATAGGAGAGCAAGGAATTGCTCTTGGTATTCAGCCACTGATCCGGTTCGTCGTAGCTGGATGAGTTCGCCCAACAGATTGTTCCGAATTGGAGGACCAAAGCAGAGATTCACATGCTCCACGAAACGTGGCCATGTGGGTACACCTTGATTTTTCTCCAATCTGAAATACCACTGTTGTGCTACCCCCGTCATGTGATACGATGCGAGCCACACTTTTTCTTCCTCTAGCGTCCGTTGACCGGCGAAGAACTGCTCACATCTGTTCAACCATGACAGCGGATCCTATTTGCCATCATATATTGGAAAGGACAGCTTATGAAATCGAGGTGCACCGCGATTTCCAGGTCGTTGTTCTTCCTCCTCTTCATTCCATCTATCCCGTACACTCTTCTCCTTGTTGCCACTTGCTTGTTCAACTCCGACTTGAAGCCTGGAAACTGCTTGTTCCAACTTCTCCACTTTCTCCAATGTAGCCGCCATGCGGCCCATCATCTGAAACATCTGTGCAATCTGTTCTTTCTCTGTTGGATCCATGGAAGAGGTGGTGGGACAGCTCTGATACCAAATTGATATGGTCTAGGGTTTAGTCTATGGAAGATGAGAGTCAAGGAAAGGGGTAGGAGCTGTTGAACTCCCTCGTCACTCCCAGAGTTGAATCTCTGGTGAGCAGGAGGCTCTATACGCAGAGTACTAATAAGAAGATCTTCTTTATTGCCTTTCAAGAATAACTGGCTATCCTTTATATAATAGGAACAGCCTTCCTAACAAGGAATTCTAAAGCTATAACTGAATAGAGATAAACCATATCTCAACAACTTAACCAACTAAAGATAAGATAAAGCTAACCAAACTTAGGCTGGTTCCCAAACCGACTTCCCTTATGGCAGAACCATTGCCGCACCTTTCTAGACAGCCGCACTACTTTCGCTGGGCATGTTTGCGGCGTCTTGGGAACTTTTGCGGCGACGACGCTCATAACCTTCCCCACAAAAGCATCCACAACAGATCAGCAAATTTTATGAATGTTTGGCAAGGGTGGGCAGCTGCCCATATGCTCAGCTGAGCATTCCCCATTCAGTTAATTCATTCTTTCCCTGAATTTCAGATTTCGTACTACTAGTAGCATATTAGTTTAGTTGTATTGGTCTTCTGGTAATGTAATCCCAGGGTTTTTTAATTATGCACTGGACTGATCTGTTGATGCTCGGTTCCTTATTGAATTTATTCTTCCTACCCTCTTCTTCCCATTTGTTCAGCAATCCTAATCAGGTTTTCGAAAATCGTGAGCTGGAGCAGGCCGTGCACTGCTGAGGGGTCGCTACAATTGGCAAGCTGGGGCCTGCAGTAGCTCACTTTGCGGGACATAGATGAATCCTCGCTTTGCTGCTGGTGAAGAGCTCTTAAGAAATTTGTGATAAGTTGGCAGCAGTGCTCAAAACAATTACAATATCTTTCAATCTTGAGATCGCCCACATGCATCTACATTCATCCCCTTCCTCTTCGCCATCCTCTCCTCTTCCCCCTTCCTCTTCGCTGCTTCTTCTTTGTCAAACAAGGAGAAGAGCACAGAGCACGTAGGTTCCATAGCCACCAAACTATATACGGTGAGGCAATCCAAAATCGGTTCATGTCACATTGTGTTGCACCCCTAATACGATCTTTACACTTTGTTAATTGGACCATGGAACTTACAGCCAAGTTGAACACCCATGTGGTCAGTCTCGCTCCTCGTAGAGCCACTCATCAATTCCTTGCACACATAGCTTCATGTAGTCATGGCCAAATGGGCCGCCTCGCACGGCACAACCCGTTAAAATCATGGGATGGCTCACTTAGGCACCGCTGGCAAGCGGGCCGTGCCATACCGGCCCACGTGCAGAGGCCACGACGCAAGCACAACCCAGGTGGCTCTCAGGCCATGTAGGCACAGGCCCGAACGGACAGTGTTGGGCCGAGGCTGGCCCGTTTAGCGCCAAAAATTTAGAAAAATTCAAAACAAATTTGTAAAATTATAAAAGTTTGAAAATAAAATGCAGAAAAAATTGGAAAAATCAAAAGTAATTAGAAAAACCAAAAGAAATATAGAAATAATTGATAGAAATCTACATAAATTAGAAAAAGCTATACGGGCCATGCCCTGTCCCAGTACCGAGCCACGGGCCGGCTCAGTTGGCACAACCCGTTTGGCCATCTCTAGGCCTTCTTCACCATCCCAGGAATCTTCTTGCGATCCATGCTGTTTGAAATGGCGATAGTAGGATATTTCTGTAAAATTCTGTTGCGGTATATTATTTCTACAAAAAAAATAAAATATATATATTATTAAAAAAAATTGGGAATACAATCTATACCCCTTTATAATGCACATAAGCAATTTTTGCTACGTCCACACTAAATAATGCACTTCACTAGAGATGGCCTAACGTTCGTGCACCCAACAAAATGTCCCCCGAAACTTGCATTCATCAAAATGAACATCTCGGATCTTTCCTCAGCTTTACTCACCCACATCCGATGGCCATTATTTAGTGTGTCTAATCATCCCTGTGGCCCACAATAGACTTCCCCCACCTACATATTTGGAAGGAGAGCGAATCAAACAAGGAAATAAATAAGGAGGATCCGCATGCAAGGAAACCAGACTTGAATTTTTTACTGGCCAAAATTGTACGTACTACATATTTGGAAGGAGGACGAATCAAACAAGGAAATAATCAGGGAGGATCCGCACGCAAGGAAACAAGACTTGAATTTTTTATTGTCCTGACATTGTGATCGTATTTTTTTCTGAATATGACTCTTCTCGAGACTTTTTTACAGATCTAGCCTTATAGAGCCTAATTTCAGCGCACGGAGAGCGCTGAATTTTTATTTTCATTTTTATCTAAGGAACCAACGGGCTATGAGTGCTGTTTAATTTTTTTCAATTTTTTCTCGCGGAACCAGCGGTCGGCGAGCACTGTTTAATTTTATCTTTCTTTCCTTGCGGATCCAGCGGTCGGTGAGCGCAGTTTATTTTTTCCATATTTTTCTGAAATCATCCCTGTGGCCCACAACAGACCTTCCCTCACCTCCAGCATCAACAAGGAAAAGGAAACAAACGTCCTGGAATCAAGGAAAAGGAAACAAACGTCCTAGAAAAGGAAAGGATCATACATTACGTGCTGGGAAAAGGAAACCGTGAGATGGGGCAGCACGGCCGGGAGATTGCACGCGGCGGCCGGGGCAGCACGGCCGGGAGAACGCAGGTCTGCAATGGCTCCACGATCGCCATCGGTGGCTTTGCCGACGCGGCGAGGTCGCTGGTCGGCGACCTCGCGGCCGCCGTGCCTCGGCAAATTTATAATATTTTTTTGAAAATAATTTTATTAAGTACAAAATAATCTAAAGTTTTTTGAGAATTTTCTAGAATTTTTAACCTAATGTGCTATCTTTTCAAAATCCTTCTATATTTTAAAAAATGAAGGCAACCCACTGTAGCTTCTTCTAGTCGCAGCCAGACAGAAGAAGCTTCTTCTCTTCCCTCCTCCATTAAAGCAAGAAAGAAGCTCCAAAGTTTCATCAATCCCGCACCAAATCTCCTCTTTCCATCTATGGAGTTAATTCCCCAAATTTCGTGCTCTATTGCCAAAAATTTCCTCCCAATCTGATTTGATCCCAAATTATGGTTTCCATAAATATGCTTGTTTCGGGGCTATAAAAGCCGACGAGCTCTCCTCCACCCCATCGCATTGCGTAAATCCCCAAGTGCTCCCTCTTGTAAAGATCGCCGGATTTTGGAGGTAACCCAAGCCATCACCATCATCTTTCCGTGAAATTCACATAGCCGTGATTCCTCCCGCGAGCGCCGGTCACCAACGATCTCGCCGCTTTTGATGCCGACCCACTGCGACCGGCCGGCCACCCCTGGCCTTCCCTCCCCCATGCGCTGGCTAAGCCCAGAGAGCACAGCGCGTGATCTCTGTGGAAGCTGCAAAAAAAATAATCTAAAATCAGGAAATTCTTTTTTCTTTCTATTTCTTAATTTAAAATCTTTTGGGAGCCCGTTTTCGCCCATTCGACCTCCAATTAGTTCCATTTTTCTTTCTAAATTCATTTAAAATTCTAAATTTCTCTTTTATTATTAAGTGTTGTATTCATACTTATCTTCTTAGTTAGCACGTGCACTATACTAGTCTATACCCCTTTATAACTCACGTAAGTAATTTTTGCTACGTCCACCCTAAATAATGCACCTCACTAGAGATGGTCTAACGTTCGTGCACCCAACAAAACTAGTATAGTGCCTGTGCTAACACTACGACGGCAGTACACCCGCTTATCAATTAAATGAGAAGATAAGTATGAATACAACACTTAATAATAAAAGAGAAATTTAGAATTGTAAATGAATTTAGAAAGAAAAACGAAACTCAATGGAGGCCGAATGGGCGAAAACGGGCTCCCAAAAGATTTTAAATCAAGAAAGAGAAAGAAAAAAGAATTTTCGATTTTAGATTATTTTTTGTAGCTTCCACGAGAACAACAGCGTGCTCTCGGGCTTGGCACGCGCAGCGAGGGGAGGAAGGCAGGGTGGCGAGCGTCATAGTGGTCTGCTGGTGCGGTGAGATCGCCTGACCGACGCTGCGCGGAGGAGTCACGCTGCGTGAATTTCACGGAAAGATGACGGTGATGGCTTGTTACCTCCAAAATCGGCGATCTTTACAAGAGGGAGCACTTGGGGATTTACAATGCGATTGTGGAGGAGAGCTCGCGGCTTTTATAGCCCTCAAACAAGCATATTTATGGAAACCATAATTTGGGATCAAATCAGATTGGGAGGAAATTTTGGCAATAGAGCACGAAATTTGGGGAATTAACACCATAGATGGAAAGAGAGATTTGTGCTTGGATTGATGAAGCTTTGGAGCTTCTTTCTTGCTTTAATGGAGGGAGGAAGAGAAGAAGCTTCTGCTGTCGGGTCAGAGCTGAAGAAGCTACAGTGGTTGCCTTCATTTTTTAAATATAGAAGGATTTTTGAAAAGATAGCACATTAGGTTAAAAAATTCTAAAAAAAACTTTCGATTATTATGTACTTAATAAAATTATTGTCAAAAAAGAATTAAATTATAAATTTGCCGAGGCACGGTGGCTGCGAGGTCGCCGATCAGCAACCTCACCGCGTCGGCAAAGCCACCGATGGCGATCGTAGAGCCATTACAGACATGCGTTCTCCCGGCCGCGTTGCCCCGGCCGCCGCGTTCAATCTCCGCCGCGCTGCCCCATCTCGGTTTCCTTTTCCCAAAGACGTAATGTATGGTCCTTTCCTTTTCAGACGTTGTTTCCTTTCCTGATTCCAGACGTTGTTTCCTTTTCCTTGTTGATCTTTGGATGTGAGGAAGGTCTGCATTGTAGCCACAGGATGATTTTGGAAAATATGGAAAATAAACTGCTCTCGCTCGCCATCCATTTGGATCCGCAAGAAAAAAAAGATAAAAATTAAGCGATTGCTGGTCGCAGTTGGTTCCGCGAGAAAAAATAAAAAATTAAGCGAGACTCATGATCGTTCGCTCCTTAGATAAAAATGAAAACAAAAATTCAGCGCTCTCCGTCTTGTTGAAATTAGGCTATATGGGGCTAGATCGTAAAAAGTCTCGAGAAGAGTCATATTCGAAAAACAATACGATCACAATACGGACAATAAAAATTCAAGTCTTGTTTCATTGCATGCGGATCCTCCTCGATTATTTCCTTATTTGATTCGCCTCCTTCAAATATGTAGTACGCATAATTTTGGCCAAGAAAATTCAAGTCAGTTTCTGCATGCGATCCTCCTATTTATTTCCTTGTTTGATTCGCTCTCCTTCCAAATATGTAGGTGGGGAGGTCCTGTAGGCCACAGGATGATTAGACACACTAAATAATGGCCATCGGATGTGGGTGAGTAAAGCTGAGGAAAGATCTGAGTGGTTAATTTTGATGGAGGCAAGTTTCTGGGGACGTTTCGCTGGGTGCACGAATGTTGGGCCATCTCTAGTGGGATGCACTATTTGGGGTGGACATAGAAAAGAATGTTTACGTGCATTATAAAGGGGTATAGATGTCCCCCAAAACTTGCATTCATCAAAATGAACATCTCGGATCTTTCCTCAGCTTTACTCACCCACATCCGATGGCCATTATTTAGTGTGTCTAATCATCCCTGTGGCCCACAACAGACCTCCCCCACCTACATATTTGGAAGGAGAGCGAATCAAACAAGGACATAAATAAGGAGGATACGCATGCAAGGAAATCAGACTTGAATTTTTTACTGGCCAAAATTGTACGTACTACATATTTGGAAAGAGGGCGAATCAAACAAGGAAATAATCAGGGAGGATCCGCATACAAGGAAACAAGACTTGAATTTTTTATTGTCCTGGCATTATGATCGTATTTTTTTTTCTGAATATGACTCTTCTCGAGACTTTTTTACGGATCTAGCCCCATAGAGCCTAATTTCAGTGCACGGAGAGCGCTGAATTTTTGTTTTCATTTTTATCTAAGGAACCAACGGCCTGTGAATGCTGCTTAATTTTTTCAATTTTTTCTCGCGGAACCAGCGGCCGGCGAGCACGGTTTAATTTTTATCTTTTTTTTCCTTGCGGATCCAGCGGTCGGCGAGCGCAGTTTATTTTTGCATATTTTTTCGAAATCATCCTTGTAGCCCACAACTGACCTTCCCTCACCTCCAGCATCAACAAGGAAAAGGAAACAAACGTCCTGGAATCAAGGAAAAGGAAACAAACGTCCTAGAATCAAGGAAAAGGAAACAAACGTCCTCGAAAAAGAAAGGACCATACATTACGTGCTGGAAAAAGAAAACCGGGAGATGGGGCAGCGGCGGGGAGATTGCACTTGCGGCGGGCAACATGGCCGGGAGAACGCAGTCCGCAATGGCTCCTGATGCGCCATCGGTGGCTTTGCCGACGGCAAGGAGTTCTTTGGTCGGCGACCTCATGCCGCCGTGCCTTGGCAAATTTATAATTTAATTTTTTTTTAAAATAATTTTATTAAGTACAAAATAATCGACAGTTTTTTTGAGAATTTTTCTAGAATTTTTTAACCTAATGTGCCATCTTTTCAAAAATCCTTCTATATTTAAAAAATGAAGGCAACCCACCTGAAGCTTCTTCTAGCTGCAACCCTTCTAGCTGCAACCCAGACCAGAGAAGGTTCTTCTCTTCCCTCCCTCCATTAAAGCAAGAAAGAAGCTCCAAAGTTTCATCAATCCCGCACCAAATCTCCTCTTTCCATCTATGGTGTTAATTCCCCAAATTTCGTGCTCTATTGCTAAAATTTCTTCCCAATCTGATTTGATCCCAAATTATGGTTTCCATAAATATGTTTGTTTCGGGGCTATAAAAGCCGGTGAGCTCTCCTCCACCCCATCGCATTGCGTAAATCCCCAAGTGCTCCCTCTTGTAAAGATCGCCGGATTTTGGAGGTAACCCAAGCCATCACCGTCATCTTTTCCGGCGAAATTCACCGCAACCGTGACTCCTCCCCCGCAGGCGCCGGTGCCGACGATCTCGCCGCACCAGTACCGACCCACTGCGACCGGCCGGCCATCCCTGGCCTTCCCTCCCCCTTGCGCTGGCCAAGCCCAGAGAGCACAGCTCGTGCTCTCTGTGGAAGCTGCAAAAAAATAATCTAAAATCAGAAAATTCTTTTTTCTTTCTATTTCTTAATTTAAAATCTTTTGGGAGCTTGTTTTCGCTCATTCGACCTCCATTTAGTTCTGTTTTTCTTTCTAAATTCATTTAAAATTCTAAATTTCTCTTTTATTATTAAGTGTTGTATTCATACTTATCTTCTCATTTAATTGATAAGCGGATGTACTGCTATCGTAGCGTTAGCACAGGCACTATACTAGTATCTATGGTGTGCGTTGGCAAATAGGCCATATTTGGGATGTGCGCCAACTAAATACCATTTTTATGGTATGAGATGGCAAGGACCATATATTTATGATCAATGTCATGTATCCCTTGATCCTGTTAAAGATATCAACTTGTCATTGGAAAGCTCTGGTCTTGCATCTACTTTCCAATTACTTGCCCTCACAAATTCCATGATCCCATTAGGACACTCCCAATGCAATGATATATGTAGTTTCTATGAAATGCTAAGTAGAATAAAATTTGATATGGAAGATAAGTTAAAGAAGACAGAGAGTAGAGTTGTTAATATGCCGCTTATCCCCTGAAGATATCACGAAGGGTATTTACTATGCCGCTCATACAGCACTACCGCAGCTCACTTGCCTGATTAGGGCTGTCGAACAAACGGGAAGGAGAGGGTAGGAAGAATAAATTCTACAAGCAACCGAGCATGAACAAATCAGTCCAGGGCATGATTAAAAAAACCTTAGGATTATATTACCAGAAGACCTATACAACTAAACTAATATGATGCTAGCAGTCCAGAAGAATGAATTTGAAAGCAGTGCAGGGAAAGGATGAATTAGCTGAACGGTAAATGCTCGGCTGAGCGTATGGCCAGCTGCCCATGTTTGCCAAATATTCGTAAAACTTGCATGATCAATGTTACAAAAAATATATAAAAAAATCCATACTTGTAGTCAAGGATTCAAATTTTGTTTTTGATAAAATATCGCCCCGGACCAGATTCCGAAATTTCGCCGAAATTCGGATATTTCGGACAAATCTCGTTCGTAATTCAAAAACAAAAATTCAAATCTGGTTTGTTTTCTACCGAGAAAACCGAAATTCGCCAAAAAAATCCCGAAATTTCTGGCGAAATACTCAAAATTTTGGCATTTTGTAACGGCAAAAAAGTGGATCAAAGGATCTCGAAAAATTTTAAAATTATTTTTGGAGAGTCCTGACATATAGCTGATATTTCCATAAAAAGTTCAGAAAATTTTGAAGTCTGTAGAATTTTTACAAATTCAAACATTGCTATTATCCTAATAAAACGCTGATCGACAATTTTGAACCGAATGCAAAATGGTTCAAACCACGTTTTAAACTTTTGAAAAAAAAGTTTCATGGTTATGATTCATCTATAATATTCTCATAAAATGTTTAGATGATGATTAAACTTCATGAATTTTTAAAAATTCGAACAGTATTACTGCCCTTTTAAAAGGCTTACCGACAAACTTGAATAAAATGAAATATTATCTAAACCAAGTTAAAAACTTTTTAAAATTTTTGTGGATAATCCTGATGTAACATTAATGTTTATATAAAATTGTTAGATGATTATAATTCTTAAATAATTTTTAAAAATTCAGACAGTGCTACATCCTGATAAAAGCCACATAATCAATACATAGATTTGCTTTAGCAATAAAAAAAGTTTAAAATTTTTGAAAATTTTACAGAAGGGTGATAAGGAAGTTCTTAATATCATAAAAATTTTAAATCATGATCACACACCAGTGAATTTATAAAATTCTTACAAGGCACAGTACCATTTATGTTCTTCTCTTTTTGATTTTTGAAATATAATATAACAAACGAAGTTCAATGCTTACATAGATTTGACAGACCAAACAAAAAAATTTAAATTTTTGAAAAATTTATATAATGTTACTGATGAAATTATTAATCTCTCACAAAAATTTTAGATCATAATCACAATCAAGAAAATTTATAAAATTCTGACAATGTAACTGTCCCAATTATGTTCATTATGTTTTTTATTTTTTAAGGATAACAAAAGAAGTTAAATTATTTTTAAATTTTGTGTGTATGATGCTAAACTACTAAAGATAGTACCATAAAATTTTCAGCTCATTATCAAGCTTTTAAAATTTTATAAAAATCTGAGAGTCTTTCTGCCAAAATTTTAAAATGTCTTAAAAATTCGGTTTTTCAACAAATTTTCATAGGAAACGACTTTCCTAAGGGTTATTGGACCAAATCTAGCCCTAAAAGTTTCAAAACCGGCCAAAAAAACATGAAATTTTATTGAGAAAAAAACGAAATTTCGGTTTACTGTAGCAATTTTAAATTTTTTTTTATCTAGCCTGTAGTTTAGATTTCAGGATAGTCCGAAATCCAAAATTCGGCGAGATTTGGAACCCTACTTGTAGTACTTTAAATGTACCACATATCAATAGATTTTCAGTATGAATTCAACCTTGCTATAGAGAACCAAATATGCACAGTGCACCGTGTGACCCTTTGGGCCATGCCACAGCCCCTAGCGTTGCAAATACACTCAGCCACATCACCATCCTAGAATGGTAGGATTTTTAGTTTAGCGCTCGACTTACCTTGTGATGTAGTAGTATGACCACATATGTCATATTTAGAAATAAAATTGGAGCGGTGTTAGAAATAAAAATAAATTTAAAAGAGAGTTAAATAATAAAGTTTGTTCCGGCTAAGGTTCATAAAACCGAAACCGTGAAAAACCACAAAAACCAAAACCACGAAAACCGCTCAGAAAAACATCAGAACCCGAAGGGTTAAGAAATCAAAATATTTGAAAAAATAAAAAAAATCAAAAATCGTTCGATTTTCAACGAAATACAACGATTTTTAGCGAAAAACCAACCGACCAATTAAATGATCTAAAAAACCGTTAAACCACTCGGTTTCCATGGTTCTGTGAACCTGGTTCTGGCCATAACCGTAGTACAACGTAGAGCTGTCCAAACGGGCCGCCCGACGCAGACAAGGCCGTTAAAATGGGCACGCCCGTTTAGGCCCGGCCAGAAGCGGGCCGCTGCGTCGACGCCACCACGTGCCGAACCTCTCGCCCGTGCATCAGACGTTTGAGACTCGGGCCGTCGTGCGCGCGGCCGATCTTCAGCGGGCCAAGCGGGCGGGTCGGCCGTGAGTCTGCTTAGCTCCAGAAAATTTGAAAAAATTAGAAAAAATTAGAAAAATAGATAAAATATGGTAAAAAATATGAAAAAATTCAGAAAAATAGGAAAATTTAGAATAATTAGAAAAAACTCGAATGATGAATAAAAACTTTTTAAATATATATATAAATTAAGAAAAAGCTAAACTACAAGATAAATTCTAAAATAAGACAAATAATTTGAATTAAATAATGAGCTTTATTGATGTTTGGCTGCCTCGTTAAAAACTTTGCCAAGTAAAAACTCAACATGAGAAAACCTTGGCAAAGAAAAAAGAGTACGGCCTATAGCTCAGTGATACAATAAAAAAGTGAAGATTACAATTATTCTTCCTCATTATCTAGATAAAGATTTTCGAACGTCTCTGCCAGCTCAGTATTTTCTGTAGTATGTTGAGCTCGTTGATTAGCTTGTTCCCAATCTTTCACAAAGGAGAAGTATTTCCACCATCTCACTAGTCGGACTTGTTCTTCTCTCTTGATTATTCTTAGGATAGGTCAAAGGACTCCAAAGAAACCGTGGAGACAGGCTGTTAACACATCCGTGCTAGTATGGAAAGCACCGGATATGTTATCTTGTGCTCATGCCACCACCGCAAAATGTTGAACTCCTCTTCCTTCTCTTGGTAGTTGACGATTGTCATTGTTGAGATAGGCGACTAGCTCCCACTACTTGATGTGTCCGCACTTGTCGTTGATGTAGTTGAACTCCTTGAGGAAGAGCCACTGCACCCATATCTTTCCCACACGGTTTTCTTCTTACATTGTAGGGTTTGGTGGAGGTCATTGCATGCGAACTCCGGCAAATTTCCGATCGTACTTATCATAAACTTCAGTTAAGTTAACACGGACAGTTGAAAAATAACTAGAATAATCAGTACCTACCGCATCACTTAGAAGTGAGAGAACATTACCGAATCCCCGAATTTTAGCTCTAGGATCTAAAATAAATGCAAATGCATATAACATAGGAATTTCTTGCCAATATTTTAAAAATTTAGTTTTCATAGCATAAACAGCTTCCCGCAATATATTATCATTTTCGTAGCTCTTTAAGTGGGTAGCAATTTCTAAAATATGATGAACAATTAAATGAGAGGTTGAATAACAAACTCCAGATAAAACAACAGTGGAATAAAAAAAAAGTTCTAAAAATGAAAGCAAGTATTTAGCAACATACCAATGTCGCTCTGTGAGTCTGGGTTGACCATCCTGTATACGACGGTGCGTGTTAATAAAAAAGAAAATGTGCTCTCATATGGTATAACATTCTTAAGCATCAAGTAAGTAGAGTTCCATCTAACAGCATATCCAAACCAAACTTACGCGGACGTACATTCATTGCAATACAATAAGTTTTATATGTCGCTACTCGTTGATTAGAATGAATTAAGAAAGATATTGCGATGATTTAAAAGGTTCAATATCTTGATTTAACCTCTTTAAACCAGATTTAACTATAAGATTAATAATATGGCAAGCATAATGATGTAATAAGAAAGATTCAAAGATATGAATTGAAAAGCGGAGTAAGTATGTTCATGGCGTAAGTATTTGCGGAAGCATTATCTAATGTTATTGCAAAATCCTATCATTAAGTCCAAAATCTTCCACAACTTTTACAATACAATCAGCAATATTTTCACCAGTATGTGCTACATCAATTAATTTGAATCCTATGATTCTCTTTTCTAGTTGCCAATCATCGTTTACATAATGAGCAACTACACTAAGATAATCCTCTTTAGCTCTACCACTCCATATATCAGATGTCAAAGACACAGAAAAAGTACATGTACTAAATTTTTCTTTTAGCTTATTGCGACAATTATTATAATATTTAATCAAATCTCTAGTTGTTGTCTGTCTAGAAACTGCAGAAAATCTAGGATTATGAGCGGTCCTAATAAAGTTTCCAAACGCGGTGACTCACCAAAGTTTAAAGGAAGATCTTGAGAAGCGATTAAGCGACAAAGAGATTCACGAGCTACCTCGGGATTATAGTCGATACGCACGCACCGTCGGGTTGTATTGCGAGATCGTGCGCCTCGAAGCCATTCCGCTTTTTTCTACGGTTGTCAAGATGCCTCTTCAAGTGCCCGTTCCACGAAGATTTCGCAGATTAATTTATGCTTGCAATATTTACAAACAAGATACCGATTTGGGCGTCGTTTGATATCTCAAAACACGGTCGAAATCTTCCCGGACTCGATGTATTGCGTCTTGCTCTTTTCGCCTCGGTGCTTGCCGAAGCAGATTGCACTTGTAGAGCTGAAGATGGCATACTCCTGCAGCTTCTTCGCCATATGATGCAAGAAGCTCCTCGGGTGAAATACCAAATCAAGAAGGGAACGACGGAAAATCCCCGGGCTCCATAAAGCAAACTATAAGAAATAATCACGCAATTAATACTAAAATATGATTGAAAATACTAACAAAATAAAATAATAAATCACAATTATCACCTTGATTTCTTGTGAAGTTTAAAGCGAATTTGGATTTTTGACAAAACTATTTTAATTTTGCCAAATTACCACTAAGAGCAAAAGAATTTCCACAAGAGAATGATTAGAAGAGAATGCAAGGTTGCTGGTGTAGAAATGAGGAGGGGGCAGCCACCTATTTATAGGAAAAAATTCGGGATTTTTCTGAATTTTTTCGAATTTTTTATGAATTTTTAAATCTGCAACGGCTATAAGCGGCTATTTTTTTAAACAGTCTAAACGGGCGGACCGTGCGTGCCGTGCCGTCTTGCGGCCGGGCGGGCCGCGTCGTGCCGTCGGCCGCGCCGTCGCGTCGCCCGCCCGCCGTCGCTTCTCCGGCCCAAGCACGGCACGGTGGGTTGGCGTCTTGCACGCCGCTTAGTTAGCGGCCAGGCCGTCGCCGCGCCGACGTCGTGCGTGCGGCCGTGCCTACAATAACGGGCCCGTGTCGGCCCGTTTGGCCGAGTTTAGTACAACGTGATAACTATTCTCTTTTACAAAGCAAAGCACGTAAAAATCGAACCGTCAGATTGTCTTGAGATCCGTGCCATCGTAACCGGACTCCTTCCTCCCAGCGCCTGTTCCGTCCGTGCTCTCTACGCGACTCATTGTTCTTGCCGTTGCCGGCCAATCCGCTCGAGCTCTTCTTGCCGCCAATCCGCCTCCGAGTTGGGCATATGAGCGCGTCCGTGCTCTCTCGCGAGCGCGCTCCTTGTTCTTGCGGCCAATCCGCCTCCGAGGCGGAATCCGACTTGAATCCAATTCGGATTGGAGTTCGGTCGATAAATGGCAGCCGCCGCGACCAATTCGCCTCCAATTCGTCTCTCTCCCCACCATCCTACTCGCCTCCGGCCTCGGATCAACTCCTCCCGGGATCGAGTTCGCCTTGAGTTCGCTCCGATGGCGAAGGTGCTCCTCCTCCGAGCTCGAGGGAAGGTGTTCGTCGCGCCAACGTGGGACAAGCGCCCGACCGCCCATGCCCGGCCGGCCGGAGCAGGTGCCTCGCGCCCCTCGAGATGGTCGTCGATTCTCGATCGAGCACGCCTTGGCGCCGACGACTGCTGAGCACGAGTCCTCGCCGCTGGGGCGCCGACTTCTGCGCCGCCCGACCACGACGGCCTCGGGATGGAGTCGCCGCCGCGCCCGACATCTCGCCTCAACGGCGACCTCTGGGCTGCTCTCCGACCAGCGCGGGTTGGTCGCCGGCGGTATCTGCGCCAGACGCCGCGCGCGCCGCCCCCGGCGATCTTGCCGCCACCGCCGCGGCGATCTTGCGATGCGCTGGTGCGCGCCATGGCATCGATCTGCCACCGCCATGCGTGCGCCTGTTCGATCCGTCCGTGCTCAGTGCGCGCCCATGCCCATGCTTGATGTCCCCGTTCGATCATGAAGCGCATCACGTCACCGTCGGCGCAAGAGGCGCTGCCGCCAACCGATGGCCAAGTCTCGCCGGGCGACTCGATGAGCGCTCGGTGGCTCCTCGGTGTGGTCGCCACACTGTGGCACCGATGGCTCCACCGCCTCCCGAAGGTGACTCCACCAGTAGCAGAAGACAGACCCAATTCCTATCCGGCGAGGTGTTCTCTGCGCTCGGAGGGGCTGCCGAGCTCGGTGCAAATGTCAAGCGAATCCTCTTCTTCTGCGTCAAGGAGGCTTCCTATTCTCGCTTGAGTACACACTTGCCAAGTATGTCTTTGCTAGTCTTTACGCTTTCTAAACCATGCATTGAGTGCTTAATTCTGTTTCCTTAGCTTGCGCTTACTTAGGAAGATTCTAGTAATTGTGAACCTCATCAGGCATTTACAATTTTACTCGGGTGATAGCAGTCTCCGACCTAGGTAGCAGTCTTTGTTAAGGAATGTCTCAAGCGAAGTTCACTATTTCTTTTCTTTGGTCCTAAACGAGGTTTAAGTAAATAAAGGGACTTTTGAGTAAAAGCATAGAAAAGGAGCATAAAAACGCGCCTATTGCGAAAGTTAAGGCATGAGAAAAAAATGCGAAAAAACGCACTCATTGCCAAAAAAAATAAATTCAAAAGCCCGTTTGCTACCGAGTTTGTAGCAGTAAAAAGTAATAGAAATGAATTGAGTTTTGGGCTCTTAATTGTTGAAAGATCGAAAAGGCGACTAGAGGGGGGTGAATAGGAGCCAAATAAAATTTTCGAATAAATTCTCACCCTAGAAATCAATCCACCAAAAGACCAGAAAGAGAGAAGGCGAACCATCGATCGGGCAATTTCAAAGCAGAGGCTCAGACCGGTTAAGATAGGGTGAGCGAGAAAGCGCGACCGGTCGGGTAGCTCTAGTCGGATGAGCGATCGCGAATCGGTCGTTAGTCTTGATCGGATGAGCAGTACTCCCGACTGAAGTGGTCGGATGAGCGATGTTCGGGTGAGCAGTATCCCGACCGGATGAACATTACTCCCATTGCGGAGGTCGGTTAAGCAAGACTCCATTGCAGAGGTCGGATGAGCGAGACTCGGGTGAATAGTGTTGGAAGAGCGATACTCCCGACCGATGAGCGATGAGGCCCGACATACGAGGTCGGATGAAGCGAGACTCGGGTGAATAGTGTTCGGATGAGCAAGTACTCCGACCGATGAGCGAGACGCCCGACCTACGGAGGTCGGATGAGCGAGACTTCGAGTGAATAGTGTTCCCGACCGATGAGCGAAGACGCCCGACCTACAGAGTCGGATGAAGCGAGACTCGGGTGAGCGGTGTTCGGATGAATAGTGCTCCCGACCAATGAGCGAGACGCCCGACCTACAGAGGTCGGATGAGCGATCGGGGTCGGATGAGCAGTAAAATCAGCGCGATCTTAAAAAGCAAATCGATGTAACTTTTGATGGTGATCCAAAAGCGATGAAAATTGGTGTGCACCTCCTAAGGATGTCGGGAACCTATTTCAATCATCAATCGAAGGAATTGATACCAAGGTTCCGTCCTTTTCGATTAAACAAATGCAACACCAAAAACAGAGTCACAAACACAGACTTCACCCCTAACTTGCTGGTGGGAGTTGATGGTCAGAATATCCTTGGATAACTCTCCACAAATCACAGCAAGTAAGTACACGAAGAAACAACCCTTCAAACAAATAGAAACACTATCTGAAAACTAGTCACAGAAATTGGTTTCTTGCAAAACTGAATAGAAGAGGTTGTAGATTGCCTAGATGATTGGGATATGATCTATAGAAGATTCATCCGGCAATCTTTCATCCTTGGCAACAAGAACCGAAGCCAATCGAACTAAAGGCGCAAGTCACACGTTTACGCACTTCAAGAACACACAGATTTACAAACTTGCAACAAGAACGCAAGGATTGCCTAGATGATTGAAAGCACCGAATCTAGAGAAGAGTTCATCAATCATGAATTTCAACAAAGACTCAGAAGCATGTAGAAGGAGATGAGGCAAATCCAAATTACGTAAAGAAAATTGCAAGTAAGTAAATGCGGAATTTAGATAACAGAATTTAAGTGCGTAATGTAAATACATAAGAGAAATGAAACAAGAATATAAGTGAAGAACATTTCATTTCTGGAAGGGAGGTTTACAAAGCCTCACAACAAAGTGGGCAAAGCTCAAATGAGCAGCAAAAACCTCAGAACCTTCAGAGAGAGAAGGCTGCCCCTACCCCTCTATTTATAGTGACCTGGGATCAATTCCCACCCTTAGATGTCTTGCTTCAATCCTAAGCCAACATCCAAGAGCCAGGATTTGATCCTTACACTGTCACTCTCAACAACTCTCAACTACTCACGTAGACTTTCCTCACCTGCTCACCACGTCCCAGTGGAGACACCCTCTCCTGTCTAGTAGCGAGCTAGGAACACCTACCACCCTTGGATGAGCCTCTAAACCCTAGAGCACTCCATCAAGGGCTGAGATTTTACCCACTCACACAGCTATGCATGGGCTCACCCGAAACCCAACAACACAACGGGTTTTGCACGCTTTTCAACTCACACTAACTTGACCCGCTACTCTATCTTCCGACCGCGATCCAACGGTCCTCCTAGATCGAGCAGCTCCAAGTTAGCATCTCATCCATTCCTTTGTCTTCTCGGCTTGCGGCTACTCCTGGCCTCGGTCATCTTTGGCGACACCACGATCATCGGACCTCGGCTCTCCCGGCCTAGTCCACGATCCCCTTCGCCTCACCATGACCTAGCTCCAAAGTCCCGCAACCATCATAGACAAGGAAACCACATCACATAGCAATGTCCAACAACACATATCCATCTCAACGAAAGATATACACTTCATCGGCCAAAGAAAACCACGACCACACATGGTGCGACCATCGGTCTCCATCCCGACCACGGACGACCACCGGTCTCCATCCCGACCACTCGAGGTCGACCAGCGGTCTTCGCCCCGACCACTCGGGTCCGACCATCGGTCTTCTTCCCGACCACTCGAGGTCCGACCCGCGGTCTTCGCCCGACCACTCGGGTCTGACCACTGGTCTTCGTCCCGACCACTCGGGGTCTGACCACTGGTCTCCGTCCCGACCACTGGGTCGGACGGTCGTTTCCAACCACCACAGCTCAAACCACTGGGGTCGGATGGTGGTCTCCAACCAGCCAAAGCTCAGACCACTCGTGGTCAGACAACTGGTCTCCGACCAACCAAAGACCTGACCACTCTGGGTCAGACAACTGGTCTCCGACCAACCAAAGACCTGACCACTCGGATCAAACTCAAATTCAAGCACAACAGCTAAACCACGGTCAATTACTCATCACCATCGAGGATAGACCTCCACATGGTCTTTCAATCTCCCCTTGATGAGTATATTGACAAACACTAAAAGGCATAAATTTTAGTTTGTAAAGCAATTTGATTGCAAAACCAAACTTGGTCCAGAGAGAAAGATATAAAATCATGACCAAGTTGGCAGTAAGATTTTAGAGCAAGATCATGAAAAGAGCAAGTTTTCTACAAAAGCTCTAAAAATCAATCATAAGTGCCAAATGTGATATGATCCATAAGAGATAGCAAAGATTTACAAAGATCATAAGAGATAGCAAGCTTTCACATTTTTATCTCCCCCTTTTCTACATTTTAAATGATGCCTTTTCTACATTTTCTCCCCCTTTTGGCAATATAGGCATCAAAATGGAATTTTCTCTCTTTTTTTTTGTTTGTTTTTCTCCTTTATATATGTATGCATGAAATGCATCCTAAGTGAGCTTTGAGAATTATCCAAGTGATCACAATGACAAGATATGACACCAAGCTAGTCAATTTAGAAAATGGTGAACTAGGATGTCTGCAAGAACAAATTCATTTGGCTCACAAGCTTGGTTTACAAGATTTTATTTTAGCAAGATTTGAACAAGTGCAAAACTTAGCAAAAGTTTCAAAGCTAGAAGCCAGCACCACTCATAGGATCAAATGGAAAACCTAGAGTTCAACCTACTCAACACTTTGGGAATCTTGAAGTACATATAGAGTCCTTGAGTTCATTTTCAATTCATGCAAATTCTTCTTCTTTGATATTTTGAAAGACATAGCGGGTGCAAATGTTTGACATTATTTGCATTCTTTACCCACTTATGTTTTTGTTATTTGCATTTCTTAATGGTTGACTCAAGCCATGTTCGATCACCCCAAGAGTAACTCTTAAGAGAATGATCTTGGTCATACACTATATATTCCAAGTTCATCCCAAGTGCAATGGGAGGCGTCTCGAGAATATATAGTGTTGAGTTCAATTTTGCACAAAAAGAGTCAAGTTTTTCTTATTTTAGCATATATGAGCAATTTTGAAGGACTAAAATATGGATCAAGCAAGTTTCACCCAAGTTGCTATAGGGACTCTAGAGAACTCCATAAATTCACAATTCATGGTAAAACCTCTAGAGAAGAAACTTTAACAAGAAAAAGCAACATGTTTTCATTTAAGATTTTCAATTTTGATTTTAACAAGCTTAGTATCATAGATGAACTTGGATAGACCTAAGCTAGTGATTTTCTTCAAAGATGTAGCAAGGTGCATTACATGAAAGATTGAATCAATTGCATAATAGACAAAGCTCATAAAATGAAAAATGCAGTCTAAATGCAATGCATGAATAGATTCCCAAACTCCCCTCAACAGCTTGAATCAATTTTGGGCTCAAATCTGGTTAAAGTTGAGTTATTATCAAGATTAGGCATAAAGAAGACCCAAATGAACTCAATAAAACCAGAAAAAAAAACAGAATGGGGAGAAGAAGTCGAGAAAGCGCAAGACTGGATGGCTATTGAGCATAGATAAGATAGAAGAGACTCACTATCGCTCAGATGGCTCTTATCTTCCCTAGAGACTAACATAGGAAGTCGACTCTAGATCCCAACTAAGGAGTGCACATGCACCACTGTCTACCAGGAGGCCCAAAACCTGCTAGACTTATAAGACTGTGAGGGAACTCAACCTAGAGAGAAGAGAGAACAGCTAATCACGCATGATAGCAACCTAAAGCATAAGATAAGAGGTCCATGGAAGACATGCTAAGTGAGTGAACTCAACTTAAGAAAACAAGCCCAAAGACACCCAGAAGAAGAAAGGAAAAGCTGAAAGAAAATATATAGTACATAATATACAAACCAGCTCCCCCTCAAGATAAGCCGTATGGGCTCACGACTCCAAGCTCACTCCTCAAGGCAACAAACCTGGAGCTATCCAAAGGCTTGGTAAAGATATCGGCTAACTGGTGGTCACCATCTATGAACTGAAGCACGATATCACCCTTCTCAACATGGTCTCTAAGGAAGTGATATCTAATATCAATGTGTTTGGTCGGGAATGTTGCATTGGGTTTTAGCAATGCAAATAGCTGAAGTGTTGTCACAGAAGAGTGGCACACTCTCTATTTCTAACCCATAGTCCCGCAAGGTCGATCTCATCCAGAGCACTGACTACAAAGAATCGGTGCAGAAGAACATACTCACCTCGGTGGACTGGCAACCCTGCATCGCTTCCTAGATGACCAAGAAACAAGAGAAGTGCCAATGAATTGGCAAGTGCCAGAAGTGCTCTTCCTATCTATCCTACAGCCAGCAAAGTCGGCATCGGAAAAGGCTCTAAGAGATAGACAAGAAGAAGAAGAGTACCAAATACCATAATCGGTGGTCGCACGAAGGTACCAAGATGCGCTTGATCGCTGGCGGTGAGAGGCGCGAGGAGAAGCTTGAAATCGAGCACGCACACACAACAAAATGTATGTCCGGCCTCAAGCGGTGAGGTACAAGAGGGAGCCGATCATGCTCAAACTCCTTTTGATCAAGAGGCTCACCATCCTCATCGGGCTCGAGGACAGCGGTGGTGGCCATAGGAGTCATCACCGGCTTCCCATCGACATGTCGAGCGCCTCAGAGGTCACGGGTATATTTGCCTTGATGCAAGAAAGTACCCTCCCGAGTCCGCTTGATTTGGAAGCCAAGAAAGTAGCTCAACTCGCCCATCATACTCATCTCAAACTCAGACTCATCACATCGAAAACCGAGAGACAAGAGAATGAGAGGAGCCACCAAAAATGATATCGCCCACATAAACTGGACAAGAAGAAAATGAGACTCATGGTGTTTGATGAAGCAGAGTTTTGTCTACTATGCCCATTTTAAAGTCATGGGTGAGAAGATAAGACTTGAGCCTCTCATACCATGCTCTGGGGCCTGCTTGAGTCCATCTGAGCTTTGGAAAGCTTGAAAACATGACTCGAAACTTGGGGTTCTCAAATCGGAGGTTGTTTGACATAAACCTCTTCCTCAATATAGCCATTGAGGAATGCACTCTTGACATCCATTTGATAGAGCTTGAAGCCCCGGGATGCGAGAAAATGCAAGCGGGATCCTAATAGCCTCTAGCCTAGCTACAGGGCAAAGGTCTCCTCAAAGTCAAGACCCTCAACCCGAGAAAGCCCCTGTGCAACTAGTCTAGCCTTGTTGCGAATGACAACCCCATCCTCACTCTGCTTGTTTTGAACACCCACTTGGTCCCAATGACATTATGACCGGATGGGCGCTCTACAAGTCGCCGGACTTTGTTCCTCTCAAAGTTCTCAAGTTCTCATGCATGGCATTAATCCACGACTCATCGGATAATGCATGAGAAACATCCTTTGGCTCAAAAGAGGCAACGAAGGCAGAGTGAAGACAGAAAGAAGACAGACCCGTTCTTGAGCGTGTGACATGCTCGAACAAATCGCCGATCATTTGATCGGAAGGATGACGTCTCGAATATGACGGGAGGACCGAAGCGTAGTGGCCTCTACCTCTTGAGCAGAAGAGATAGGAGCAGAGCCACTCGGCTGAAGGAGAGTCGGAAGGCAGGGTGGTCTCCCGAGGTGCGTAAATGGAAACAGGAGGCACCTCGGTGTAGAGAGGGCTGGATCGGATGGAACACCATCATCTCCATTATCCTCATCCTCTACAAAAATGGTCTCAAGGAAGAAGAAGAGCTCAAACATCGTGTCTAGCTCTGGGCTAGCCTCATCAAAGGTCACATCACGGTCTCTATGATCCTATGCGCATCAACACCTGCACTTATAGCTACGAGAAGAAGACGAGTAACCTAGAAAGATACCATCGGAAGAGCGAGACTCAAACTTATCTAGGTTACGGACTTCAAGATAAAACACTTGCAACCAAAACGCGAAAATGGGGACACCGGGCTTTCGCCCATACCTCAACTCATAAGAAGTGCGATGCAAATGTGCTCTCAAAACACGCGATTAGTCACATGGCAAGCAAGAGCTATAGCCTCAGCCCAAAACTTCCTAGGAGTACTATACTCATCTAGCATCGCCCCGCCATCTCAACTGTGGTCCTTCCTTTCCACTACGCCATTCTCACGAGGGGCGAGGGAGAAGAGAACGATGCTCTAAACCAGACTCCACACAAAAGATCTCAAAGTAGGAATTCTTGAACTCCGTGCCATTATCATCACAGATAGCTCTTAATGCACACAGGAGCTCAATAGACAACCTCTTGACCAAACCCTCAAGTGAGAAAAGTCTCATCCTTTGAGGCCATGAAGAATACCCAAGAGTATCTAGAAAAATCATCAACGATGACAAGAACATACCACTTCCCTCCCGCCGATTGCACTCTAGCCGACCAACAAAGGTCCATATGTAAAAGCTGTCTGGTGCATCACCATCACTACTTGGATCGGAGGATGAGAAGCGAGAACCATCTTGCCATGTCGGCAAGGAGAGCAAACTAAGTCTTTGACCATCTTGAGTTTAGCGGACCCGAATGAGATCGTGGTCGCTAACTCGGTCAAATGATCAAAACCAATGTGACCAAGTCTCCTATGCCAGAAGGAGAGATCACGGGACTCAGAAGCAATCAAACATCGAAGAGAGTCTCCAGAAGAAGCAGAAAAATCAGCACGAAAGACTCTCCTAAATCTAGAAATCCCGCAAACTAACCCTCCTGATGAATCAAGGATTCTGCAGACATTACTCTTGAAGCTTACCTCGAAAGAGTCATCGATAAGCTGAGAAACAGAGAGCGATTGTATTGCGACTTACTTACTAAGGCAACATCTTTAAGAATGAAATTTTGGTTAATGCAGATGGTACCTTTAGCAATGACTCTACCTGAAGATGCATCCCCAAAAGTGATTAACTCATCACCGGGGGCTCGGACTAGGGAAGAGAACCATCGAGAATCTCCGGTCATATGGCGAGAACAACCGGAGTCAACAATCCAAACATCTCCCTTCCCCATCCGACCAACCTGATCAAGACATAAGAGAGAAAGATGACTCAGTACTGGGATAGAGTGAAGACTTGGGAACCCAATACTGAACCACATGACGCCTTAGAGTACCGATCCATGTAGCGATCGACTCGAGTGTCTCTCCGCCGCTTAACTATCACATGATCGAAGCGCCTCGTAGATGATCTAGGAGTCAAATCGGGTTGGCTCGCCGTGGTGCAAAAGCCGAACCACCCCAAAGAAGGTGCTCAATCTCCTACGAGAGAACACCTCACGCCGCTGATATCTACCTCGATGGGAAGAACGAGGAATATCAAGAGGACGGCGGAAAGACTGACTACGAACAGCTCCAAGACTAAAATTCGAAGAACCAGCATGAAAACCAAGTCCTGGACGCTGCCCAAAAACAGACGACTCTCTAACCTGTCTAGAAGCAGTGTGTGTCTTAGGAGCACTCAAAGTCTGGGGATGACCCTGAATACCCCTAAGAGCAGCAACACGATCACGCCGAGTGATCTTGGCGCGCCTAAAGCAAAAATCTACTAGGTGACCATCCTTCTTACAGAAGGTGCATGTATACTTCGCCTTGCTAGAGGCAGAAGCAATAGGAGAAGCATCCTTCTGGTCAGAAGTCCCATGGACCACACCGTGAGACTGAACACGGTGGTGCTCACCCGAGCTACCACAATCTCACCACTCTTGGATGCACGCACAATGGTAGGAGGATGTGCCTAGCGTGCTCCAAGTAGTCAAATCCTAGACCACGATTAAATCTGTGATCTTAGATTGGTCTAGAATGAGATTGCTTCTTCTTGCCTCCAACAAACTTCTCGAGAGTGCTCATAAGATCTTGGCAATCTCGGAAGAAAGAAGCACAAGAAGAGCAGGGGAAGAAGAAGAAGAATCGAAAGATGAACTCTCTCAAGACGTGCATTTTCTCCTCAAAGACGGCTGCCTCAATCTTGAGGGCCTCACAAGAAACGCAAGACGATTTCTAATTCTATGGGCTTGGTCTTCTAATTTCTTCCTAAGCTCGACATGGATTTTATCCAAGTCCCCACAATCTCAAGACATCGCAAGCAATATTTTTGTGACTTATCTAGTAAGTCCTTAGCAAGTTTAGCACACTTGACATTGTGGTTTCATTGTCAAGTTTTAATTGCTTCTGACCCTCATATGAGCCGATTGGATCCTTAGAAGCATGTGATTCAAGTTCATTGTTTCTAGCAAAGCTTTCTAAGGTGTTCGCTCATGGCATCAATTTGTAAAGCAATTTAGGGCAATTATCACAAGAGGAGTAGAGTGAGCATTAAGAAAACTAGCTTCTCTGAAATATCATCAATAGAACTAGTGCTAGCATTCTTCATCCTAAGACCATCAAGTTCAAGCAAGCACACTATCATGTATGGTCCTTAGGTTCTCCAACTCCACAAGAACAAAGATCACAGAGAACAAATTCATCGGTGACTCGGGAGGAGAAGATCTAAGTGAAGCTAACTCCCGAGTCAAGGTACCTACTTCCTTCTCTAACTCATAACACCTCGACCTAGCCTTAGCATGAAACTTGCCTAATTTACGTAGGCGACATTTAACTCGTCGTAGGTGGGTACCTCATCCGTGTCAGACAAATGGAGTCGCTTACTTCAATGGCGCCGCCATGAAGCACATGCCGAGAAGTCATCGTTGCCCTTCACCTTCTCTTGTGGATCGTCCTCGCTTGCATCGCTCGAGTTCTCCGTGTCGAGAGCTCGATGTCGCCCAAAGTCTGGCGAGGACCGGTGAAAGAGCTTCTTGTTCTTGGCAAAGTTGCGGTACTTCTTCTTCGCCGGCTCACGAGCTGGGCCTTCTTGTTGCGGTTCTTGTCGGTGTAGTCGTTCTTGCCCGAACCGCCTTGTTCGTTTTTGCCCTTCTCCAGCTTGGGACAGTTTGCTCGAATGTGGTTAGGGCCACCACACTCGAAACAGGTGATCATCCCACCTCTCTTCCTCTCTCTCACTCTCTTGTATGCATATGAAAATTTGCGAGCAAGAAGAGCAAGCTCATTTTCTCGAAATTTTTCCATTGGTCATCGCTAGCTCACAAAGGGCGGAGAGAGAAACCAATGTAAGAATCGTAAAGAGAGGATCCAATGGGATCGGTGACCAAAGCCATCGATCGAGACTTCGTCTTCGCGAGACGACGCCGATCTCATGAGTCTTGAGGCGGGAATAAAGCCCGCCAAGAGTCAAAGTCGATAAGTCGGTGGTGTCCTTGATGGTGGTCACCTTCATCTCCTGCACCAAGGTCGAGTGCGGTCAAGAAATGCCGAGCATTGTCCGAGTCGAGGTATATGCAACCGATCGCCGGAGGTCGCCGTAATCTTTGTAAACCGACCAAAGCACTCGTCAAGATTCTCACCACGTGTTGTTCAAACTTGTTGAACTCACGCTGAATTGGTCTGTCGAACCGCCTTGATTTGGGTAGTGCCTCATGGTAAGCATCAAGGGTCACCCAAATCTCATGAGCGTAACGAAGGTGAGAAATCCTATCGTACTCACTGCGACTAAGGCCTGTATGAGGATGTTCCTTGCCTTAGCATTTGCCTCAACGTCGACCATATTGCCACCGTGACGTTCTCATCGGCAGAACCTCATCATCGAGCTTCACCTTCGCCATATCGGGAAGCCACAGGCGGTGATGTACGACTCCATCCGAGATTTCCAAAAGGAAAATCAACTCCAGAGAAAATAGGAGGCTTGGTGGAATACTTGTCCATCGCCATGGCTCTTGAGACCGGTCAAGATCTAGAAAGAGCGAGAACCGGCTCGATACCAATTGAAAGATCGAAAGGCGACTAGAGGGGGTGAATAGGAGCCAAATAAAATTTTCAATAAATTCTCCCCTAGAAATCAATCCACCAAAAGACCGAAAGAGAGAATCGAACCATCGATCGGGCAATTTCAAAACAGAGGCTCTCACCAGTTAAGATAGGGTGAACAAAAAGCGCGACCGGTCGGGTAGCTCTAGTCGGATGAGCGAAGATCGCGAATCGGTCGTTAGTAATCTGGTCGGATGAAGCGATACTCCCGACTGAAGTGGTCGGATGAATGTGTTCGGGTGAGCGAAGATCCCGACCAGATGAGCAAGACTCCCGGCTGCGGAGGTCGGTTAAACAAGACTCCGATCGCAGAGGTCGGATGAACGAAGATCGGGTGAATAGTGTTGGAAGAACCGTACTCCGACCGATGAACAAGACGCCCGACCTACAGAGGTCGGATGAACAAGATCTCGGGTGAATAGTGTTCGGTGAATAAGATTACTCCCGACCGATGAGCGACGCCCGACCTACAGAGGTCGGATGAGCAAGACTCGGGTGAATAGTGTTCCCGACCGATGAAGCGAAGACGCCCGACCTACAGAGGTCGGATGAGCGAGACTCGGGTGAGCAGTGTTCGGATGAATAGTGCTCCCGACCAATGAGCGAAGACGCCCGACCTACGAGGTCGGATGAACAAGACGGGTCGGATGAACAAGTAAAATCAGCGATCTTAAAAATGTAAATCGATGTAACTTTTGATCTACTGATCCAAAAACAGTGAAAATTGGTGTGCACCTCCCTAAGGATGTCAGAACCTATTTCAATCATCAATCGAAGGAATTGATACCAAGGTTCCGTCCTTTCGATTAAACAAATGCAACACCAAAAACAGAGTCACAAACACAGACTTCACCCTAACTTGTGGTGGGAGTTGATGGTCGAATATCCTTGGATAACTCTCCACAAATCACAGCAAGTAAGTACACGAAGAAACAACCCTTCAAACAAATAGAAACACTATCGAAAACTAGTCACGTAAATTGGTTTCTTGCAAAACTGAATAGAAGAGGTTGTAGATTGCCTAGATGATTGGGATATGATCTATAGAAGATTCATCCAGCAATCTTTCATCCTTGGCAACAAGAACCAGAAGCCAATCAGAACTAAAGAACTGCAAGTCACACGTTTACGCACTTCAAGAACACACAGATTTACAAACTTGCAACAAGAACATAAGGATTGCCTAGATGATTGAAAACACCGAATCTAGAGAAGAGTTCATCAATCATGAATTTCAACAAAGACTCGAAGCATGTAGAAGGAGATGAGGCAAATCCAAATTACGTAAAGAAAATTGCAAGTAAGTAAATGCGAATTTAGATAATGTAATTTAAGTGCGTAATGTAAATACATAAGAGAAATGAAACAAGAATATAAGTGAAGAACATTTCATTTCTGGAAGGGAGGTTTACAAAGCCTCACAACAAAGTGGGCAAAGCTCAAATGAGCAGCAAAAACCTCAGAACCTTCAGAGAGGGAAGGCTGCCCCTACCCCTCTATTTATAGTGACCTGGGATCAATTCCCACCCTTAGATGTCTTGCTTCAATCCTAAGCCAACATCCAAGAGCCAGGATTTGATCCTTACACTGTCACTCTCAACAACTCTCAACTACTCACGAGACTTTCCTCACCGCCACCACGTCCCGGGGAGACACCCTCTCCTGCCTAGTAGCAGCTAGGAACACCTACCACCCTTGGATGAGCCTCTAAACCCTAGAGCACTCCATCAAGGGTGAGATTTTACCCACTCACACAGCTATGCATGGGCTCACCCAAACCCAACAACACAACGGGTTTTGCACGCTTTTCAACTCACACTAACTTGACCGCTACTCTATCTTCCCGACCGCGATCCAACGGTCCTCCTAGATCAGAGCAGCCCAAGTTAGCATCTCATCCATTCCTTTGTCTTCTCGGCTTGCGGCTACTCCCGGCCTCACCATCTTTGGCGACACCTCGATCATCCGGACCTCGGCTCCCGGCCTAGTCCCGATCCCTTCGCCTCACCATGACCTAGCTCCAAAGTCCCGCAACCATCATAGACAAGGAAACCACATCACATAGCAATGTCCAACAACACATATCCATCTCAACAGAAAGATATACACTTCATCGGCCAAGAAAACCACGACCACACATGGTCCGACCATCGGTCTCCATCCCGACCACAGACGACCATCGGTCTCCATCCCGACCACTCGAGGTCCGACCACCGGTCTTCGCCCCGACCACTCGGGTCCGACCATCGGTCTTCTTCCCGACCACTCGAGGTCCGACCACCGGTCTTCGCCCCGACCACTCGGGTCCGACCATCGGTCTTCGCCCCGACCACTCGGGGTCGACCATCGGTCTCCGTCCCACCACACTGGGTCGGACGACCGGTTTCCAACCACCACACTCAAACCACTGGGTCGGATGACTGGTCTCCAACCACCAAAGCTCGGACCACTCGGGTCGGATAACCGGTCTCCGACCAACCAAAGACGACCACTGGTCGGATAACCGGTCTCCGACCAACCAAAGACGACCACTCGGATCAAACTCAAATTCAAGCACAACAGGCTAAACCACAGTCAATTACTCATCACCATCAGGGATAGACCTCCACATGGTCTTTCAATTGTGAGAGCCGCCTTTGGGTTTAGAGACTCTGCAGCTACCCGTGTAAAATTGTTTTTGATTGACTTTGGTTCACAGGCATTGGTATTTCTTGAGTCGAGTCTGCAGCTTCCTAGGAAACACATGGATGAAAACACTCTTGTATGTGTGGCGAAACGATGAAGCTAGCTAGTCTTAGAGTCCTAAATGTAATATTTGGAGTCATGGATTCTGGCCTTGATGTAATAAATTTCACAAGCCAATGAAATTTAGTTGTTTGAAGTTGGATAATATCTTGATGTCTCCTGCATGTCTTAAATGTTGCTGTGCAACTAGTATGTGTGTGGTGGTTGAAGCAATCCATGTGCAGTGGTGTCTTATGCTACTGCAGTGTGAGGCTTAAGTTAAAGCCTGTGTTATGTTGATCTGACATGGAAAATGATCTCAACATCTTATGGAAACGTATTGCCACATCAATATAGGACCTAAAAAGTAGGACCTTTTTATCTGACTTGCCATTTCGATCATTTTACCCAGACCACTCACTTGCCCATTCGATCATTTTACCCAGACCACTCACTTGCCCATTTCAAATTAACATTGGTAAAGTTAGATCCAAATGCATTTGACACCCCTGTTTGAGTCAAGAAGATCTGTTCTCTTGCCTTTGGCAGGCTGCTGGTGTAGTTGCTATGAAATTTCCTTACTGTAGTATCTGAAATAACTAGAGGTATAATGCTTTGGGAAATTTCTTTGCTTTGAGTAGATCAAATCAAAGTTCAATTGTAGTGAAATTCAGAAGCAATGAAACTTATTTGAATTCTGAAGTTCTCTATGTACAAATTTTGGCATTTGAACGTGGGTGTTATTAAATTTACCATTATATAACATTGCATTGTGGAAAATGTAATGATACTGCAAAGCGTGGACCAATTGAAAGTTTCAAATGGTCCATACTCCTTTAGAGTTCATTTCTAGCGTGTTTAAGCTATTGTTAAATTTGTTTATTTGCACTTTTCTTAAATTTATCATGAAAATCACTGATGTAGTAATTATGTTTATGTCACCAGTAAAAATTGAGATACAAATTATCTACAGTGAAGAGAACCAAAAAGGATAATCTCAGATGTGGGTATTCATTCACATGTCCAACTTGTCATTTTTTGTTCTCTGTAGCAAGGATGAATTCATATTGAAAATTTATCGATATGTAGTACATGTAAAGTAGAAATAAAAATAATATTTACAAGGTTACAGAGGAAACAATGAAATTACAAAGAGACTAGCCAGCTAATGACAACGGATCAAAGCTCAGCCTCCACTGTATGAATATGTAGAGTGACCTCCTGTACAAAACTACTCTTCCAATTCACCAAAGACGTATCAATGTGTTCTGCCGTTCCATTGCTTGCAAATGTGCCAAGAAGCGATGATGAAGATTTCAATGAAAAAGTCAGCACCAAAAGACTGTTGCGCTTGCACAATCATTCTCGTAGTGTCGAGTGAAGTGTTCCAATCAATGCCCAGCATCTGCCAACAAACTACACTGAATGGACATGTAAAGAACAAATGCCAAGTAGTTTCTTGGGATATGCTTGAGCAAAGATCACAGTAGGCATCATTTCCGGTGGACTAATGCCTTCTTGTCAGGATATTCTTAGTGTCTAGTCTATCTTGTAGCAAGAGCCAAGCAAAAACCTTGAGCTTAGTCATACATTTACTATTCCATATCCATTTGAGTAAACTCAAACTGGAGCTTGAATTGCTGAAATTGGTATTTGTAAAAACAAGTCTTGAAATGTAATTGCCCTGTTCCCAAATGTAGGACCAAGTATCGTTCTCATCTTGGTTGTTGCAGACTTTGCAGCTTCTGCTGCAGTTCTAGACATTCATCAAAAGCTTGTCTTGAAAGAGGCAAGTTGAAGTAATTGGTGTAATCTTCCTCCAAGAACACTGCAACTGATATGTCTTCATCCTAAACAAAGGACAACAATCTGGGAAAGTTATAGCAAAGAGTCCATTCCACATATCTTTCCAAAAGATAATCGTTCTCTCTGAACCAACTGTGCTACCTGCAACTCTGTAATATGTAACAAAACTCATGACATCTTTCCACCAAAATGATCCACAGCCAGCTTCTGCATGGGGTACTGAGTGTTGATTATATTTAGCCCAGATGATATTTACCCAAGGCAAACCTTTCTTGTTATAAAATTTGTGTCAATGTTTGAGCAAGAGTGCTTTGTTTTGAGTTTCCAAATTTATTATTCCAGTTCCTCCTTTGTTTTTCGGCCTGCAAACCATGACCTAAGCAGCCAGGGATTTGCAACGTGCTTGGATATCAGATGGACCTCTCCACAAGCAATGCTTGCGTGCTCTGTCTATATATTTTATCAGTCTTCAGCAACTTTATGGTTCTCATATAATGAATTGGTAACTGAGAGAAGACAGTTAACAAATGTAAGTCTGCCTCCATAAGAAAGAAAGGCTGCACTGCTAGACCGGCGACACTCAATTATATCCACCAGAGGTGCTTTGTAGTCCCTAGAGGGTCCCATATATGCGAAAGGCATTTTCCCCTTTGAGCATCCAAATGTGTTCGTAAGGTGTGTAAACTTGTTTTCATCCAAATTAATAGCAATCATCGAGGACTTTTGATAGTTTACTTTGAGACCTGTTGATCGTGCAAACATGTTGAGTAGCCCCTACAGAGAAACAGTCTTAAATAGTTCTACTCTTTAGGAGGCCATATTGGTTTTGATGAACTAATTTGAGAATCACACTTTCCATCCTGTTAGCCATTAACTTTATGAGCAACTTCAGGTCTGAGTTGAAAGGAGAGATAGGCCTATAGTCACTAACAGTTTCTGGTGCAGGCGTTTTAGGAACCAGCGTAATAAAAGACCCATCTATGCTTTTGTAAACTGAGATGACCATCTTGAAATTCTTGACAGAAGGAGTAGAAATCATCTGCTATAATAGACCAGCGTCTCTTAATGAACAACCCATCAAAACCATCTGGTGCAGGGGACTTGTCTAGGGGAACGTGCTTGATTGCTTTCTCGATTTCTTGCTGAGTGAAATCATTTGCTAGAGCATCCAAACAATCTACAGGAACCATTAATTAAGTCTGCCATGTCGTCATGTATATAAGGTTGTTCAGATATCCCCATTCTGTTGTGAAAGGATTGCTAGAGAGCAGTTGCTTTACCATGGTGGTCTGATATGCTTCTACCATCCTCCACTTGTAAATGAGAAATAGCATTTCTCCTTAATCTTTCTTTTGCAATGGAATGAAAAAACTTTGTATTTTCATCCCCAAATCTCACCCATTGAATGGTGCAACGCTTTTCCCAATAAAATTGTTTATAATGCCTTAGTCTAAGCAGATGAGTCTTGATGATTTTCCTGAAGTTGAATTCAGAATGAAATAGGGGTCGGCTTTCTTACTAGTTCATCCATGCACAAAATTACAGTGTCGCAATTTTGGATCAACCTGGATGACTGAGAAAGATTTCTGCTCCACAATTTTCATCCGTGTCTGAGATTATTGAACTTTGATGAAAGTCTTACTGCAGCATTGGATCCTTGGACTGGCATGTTCCAATAAAATTGAATCACATCAAAGAAGCCGGGGTGCTCAACCCAAATGTTTTCAAATCGAAAAATTGATTGGGTATAGCTGTCTCAATGCTTACTAAGCAAGGCACATGGTCAGAAGTATTTTTAGCCATTCCAGAAACCATGGGGTTGGGGTAATTATCCAGGAAGGAGTGGTGAGAAACTAATCCAATTGCTCTAAGAGAGGATTTGCTTGCATATTACTCCAAGTAAAAGTTCTTCCTTTAAGTGGTAACCCAATTAGGCCCAAGTTACTTATGATACTATTAAACAACATGATGTCATTCATGTCTCTTCCTGGTTTATTTCTATTCTGGACCGACCTGATGAAATTAAAATCTCCCAAAAACATCCAATTTGAGCCCTGTGGGATATCCAGGTGAGAGATCCAATCAACGAAAGCATCCCTAGCCTCACATGTCCAACTATCTGAGTTACAAATGCGTGCTGGTGCACCAATCTTCCAGTAAAGCTTGAACTGACCCATACTATCAGAAGGCCCCCCTGATGGAGGAGAAAAAACAAATTGATCAAATTGCCTCAGTGTAAACTGCTTTAAGAATGATCAAAAGTTTGTAGTTTAGTTTCGACAATTGGACATTGTCTTTCCTCAATGTAATCTTTTATTGATCTCAGCTTGTCATCCGAGTTCATGCCCCGAATGTTCCAGCACAAAACTCTACAGTTTCTATTTCCAGTTGAAATGTTCATAATAAAACAAGGGAGGGGAGAGCATCAACTCTTACGAGGTGAGTCAGTATCTACCATTGGAAACTTGAAAAATCAATATCTACCATTGGAAACTTGAAAAATCAGAGGTTCTGTTAAGATAGCTGGATCAAAAGCCATGCACCAAAAATGTTTTGGCTGGAACCCTGTAAAAATAGTAATGACCACATTGAGAGGAAGGGGGAACTGGTCCAGAATGTGGTAGTGAGGGTCGAAACAATGTAAAATAATTTTAAAATTTTTTTTGGGTGGTCTTGACAAATTACTAATTTTTTCATAAAATTTTCAAATGATGATCAAGTTAGAGGAATTTTTAAAAATTCTGATAGTTCTGCTGTACTGATAAAATGTTGATCGGCAAAATTCAACCGAGTGATTTTTTTAAAAAAATTCTGTGCATGGTCAAAAAACATAAATAATGTTCTCATAAAATTTTTAGATGATTATCAAACCTGAGGAATGTTACAAAATTCAGAGAGTGATACTGTCCTGAAAAAAAGCTAACCGACAAAATTCAACCGAATGAAAAATAGTACAAACCACGTTAGAATTTTCTTTAAAAAAATTTGGATCGTCCTGAGGCATCACTAATGTTCTCATAAAATTTTTAGATGATGATAAAGCCTGGAGAATTTTCAAGAATTTGGACAATGCTACTGTCCTAATAAAAGCCTTATAGTACTAGATGTATTGCATATTGAGCAAACAAAACAAGTTTAAAATTTTTGATAATTTTATAGAAGGGTTCTGAAGAAATTCTTAAGCTTTTAAAAAAAATTTGTATCATGATCATACTCAAGAGAATTTATAAAATTCTAACACTGTTGCAGTCTCATTATGTTCATTTTGTTTTTGATTTTTTAATGATAACAAATGATGTTAAATTATTTTCAAATTTTTTTTGTATGGTCATAGATAGCTAAAGATGGTATTATAAATTTTTGAAAGCATGTTCAAGCTTGTACAATTTTATAAAAATCTGACAGTGTTTTTGCCAAAATTATAAAATTTCTCAAGAATTCGGGTTTTCAACAAATTTTATCAGAAGATGACATTTTTAAGGGTTATTGGGCCAAATCCGGTCAAAATACCTGAGGGTTCTCACCGAAATTTCTGAAATTACAGTAGCAATTTGAATTTTTCTCAATCTTTTTTAACTGGTCAGGATTTTGAATCTTGTCTCCAGCTGAAATCCAAAATCTCGGACGAAAGTTCGCCGAGATTTCTAACTATTTTTGTGAAACGGCTATTGATATGGGAAGCAGTGCTCAAAACAATTACAATATCTTTCAATCTTGCAGCAACTGTTAGTGATGCGTCGTGTAAGAAGCACTTAGCCTTTCACGCCCTGAGACTTGCATGAAAATTTACGGATGTTGGACGACGGACTTTTGAGCAATGTTATTCACCAATTCTTCGCTGATCCCGAGCTCAGCAAGGGAGACAGGTATATTATTGCAAATTATATAAAAGATCGTAGAATTTATGTAGCTGAGTAGTCCATCCCAAGCATCTTCTTAATCATATCATCAAAAAGTAATCCTACTCTACACTTTTGCAAACATGCGTATGAGAGCATTTCTTGATGCGATAGCGAGATGTATGGTGTTCTATTTCCTTGTGATCCAAATGTAGAGCTCACCGCTTACCATTACTCACTTGAGCTAAGGGGCTGAGAGGCCATACTTGCACGGGGAAATCAATTATTTCTCACGCTAAAAACTATCACTTTGCAAAACACCAAATCAAAAGTTGCCCTTCATGATTTACAACGCTATTCATCGAAACAATCACCTTTGGCCTCCAAACTCAGTATGAGTGTTCTGCCATTATACCTGACTTGAACAGCTCGAGTCGGTGTACCTAACTTGAGCCAGGCCCATACATGCCGCTAGGATCAGCTGAACAAGCCACTTGTATTGCTCAGCCACGTCGTGCTCTGAACACGCCCACACCATCCCGACACAAAGCGCTAGTGCTCCGCCCACGCCATGCCTGCATGCTTCCCTCACCTCCCGTCCCCTCCTCTTCCCCCTTCCTCCTCTCCTTCTTTGTTAGAGAAGGAGCAGAGCACAGAGCACGTCGGCACCATAGCCGCCAAGCTCCCCCGAACTCCAACTCTATATCCGGTGAAGGCAATCCAAAATCCGTTTGCGTCATGTTGTGTTCCACCCCTAATATGATCTTCGCCCTCTGTTAATTGCGCTATGCACCTTGCAACCAAGTTGAATCGGGCCGAGAAGAACGCCCATGCGGTCAATCTCGTTCCTCGGTGAGCCTCCCATCAATTCCTTACACACATAGCTTCTTCACCATCCCTGGAATCTCATGCACCCAACAATTGCAGCTTCCCACCACCGTTGAGTCGTCACCGCCATCCTCCATTTTTGTTGTCACGGCTCACCATCGCCACCACTCTCTGGTGAGTACACAAAAACGCTGCTACCACCCACAGAGTTCACTGTCTCCCCTCGTTCCATTTTTCTCCTCGACACCACCTCAATAGGCAATAGCTACTGCTTGCCTCCGACGAGCTCCACAGAGTTGTCGCATGGCGCATGCCCCTCTATTCTTTCTCTGTTTCTGGATTTAGCTTGGACAAGGTAAATTTAGACATTTCCCTTCGGTGATTTTAGATTTTTTTTAAAAGATAGAATAATGCCAATATACTTGATTTAGGGCAAAAGCTGGTTATTTTAGTGAATATAATGAAGGACAACTTTTAGAGTACCATTTTAAATCATGAAGGGCAACTTTCAGCATGCTATTATTTCACAAATAGGCAACCTTTGGCTTAATCATGTATCGGCTGAAATGTCTAAGCTCTATCATATTGTAATTATTTTCTAGAGACAACTCAACTATATAAATTGGGTAGTATTTTTTGATAACAAGAATTAAATTAATTTTTTGATAACAAGAATTAAATTATCTTCGATGAAATTCTTGCATTTCAAACAATTATTAATGATTGTTCTGTACTCATATGGATAAAAGTCTTTTCTTTCCCCAAAACACCTCGGCATTCTTAAAAGAATTTTTAATCCTTTTAAAATAATATTTTATTAATGACTCCTCTTTAACTTTATTTCTATTTATTGTGGAGATATAATCAAACTCTTAGGTTTGGTGGGCGAATTCCAAAACTACTCCTAAGGGATTTTGGCTATGAATATAGCACTCCTTTGTGAAATGTTCACTATACTAGACCCTTGTTTTTTTTACAAAATTAGCCCCCCTATAAAATTATTTTCAAAAATAGTCCGTAGCCTGCACCTCCCGCTTGGGGAGCGCGCCCGCACCTTCTATGGTTTGGTTCCGTGGAAGCTAGCTCCAGTGCATGACACCGCTCCTCCCGTGCCACCCTACAGCGGCACGGCGGCCTCCCGAGCCACCCCACCATGGCACACTGCCCTCCCATGCAATTGGAGCGCAGCAGCCACCTGCTGCCATGCTCAGCGCCAACTCCCACATCGCCGACCTCCCGCGCTTTGGCACAGTGGCATCTCGGCCTCCTGCGGGGCCTAGCACGGAAGGAGCCAGGTGTCATCCCCAGCTCCTTCCGCAATGGGAAATGGGGCTATTTTTGAAAATAAATTTACACAGGGCTAGTTTTGTAAAAAAAATAAGGGGGGCTAGTACAGTGAACATTTACCCGTTGTACAAGATAATCAATCTATAATAGTTCAAATATCATATATCTGGTGTTCATCTGTTGTGATTGTTCTTCGGGTATTCTTGATTGGCAAGATCTATGATCTATTTATTATTCAACACGTTATCAGCATGTCGCTATCCAAAGCCAAAAGGTATGTCATCAGGATTCCTCATAACCAATCCACATGCCACTAGATTAATCTTGTATATTAATCATTGTCTGATAGTTCCTTAGATTTTATCAGTTTAATTGTAAATTATGGGACTATATCGGGATTTCTATTCATACCTATGCGAAAACGACAGCCATGACGGCTAGCACCCTGAAGCATCATAGGAAACTAAATCGGAGCCGTCACCACCGTGCCAATCGAACGTCCCCACCGCTCCACACGCATGTCCCCGCCAGCAGTCACCACTGTAGTCGCCTCTACTGAGTGCCATAGCCGTTGCTCTCACTGGGCGTCGGGCGCCACCAACACTCCTGCCGAGCACTAGCCATCGCCCACACACACCCACCTCACGCCTGCCGCTCGCCGCTATCGCACGCTTTTCTTCCACCGTCCAAACCGTGTGGCTAGGGTTTGTAAACCATAGCCACGTGACTGTAACACTACAGACGAGCTGAGCCAGCCCCATGGGCCATCACGGCCCACACGAAAGACGGTCCACACACAAGAGGTGCCCATAGGCCGACCGCTCGGTTAGACTTTGGTCCAGAGAAAAAAAGATAAAATAAAGTCCCATGGAAATTTGCAGTTTAACCCTGAGTTTTTGCGCTTCGCGGCTGTGGTAAATTTTGCACTTTAAGCCCCTAAAGTTCGATTATTTTCATTAGAATTTTCATTGAGGCAATTTTACATTCTGAACCCTGAAGAGTCTTATAATCCCAATATTGTTAGTAAATTATAAAAAATTACATTAAATCCTAGAAACTCAATATTTAGTTTAATGAAAATAATTAGGTGGGCTTTCGTAATTATTTTATTTGAACCTTAGACATAGCATATATTTGGAAGCTCCATATCACAAGGTTTATTTTCCTAGCATAATTCCCATATCATCCAAAAATTCTCTAAAAAGTTTATCTAAGGTTTCAAAAGTCTTACATTTTCTAGAATTTTTTGCATTAAAGAAATTTCTTTTTCCATTTTCTAGCTTCTCTATTTGACTTTTAAAATTAATTAAATACTATGCAAATCTTGAAAAATATCTTTATTTGGGTTCTAAGTGATCCAATGTACCTCTTGAAAAGGTTTTATAATTTTTAAAGTTGGTTTTCTATTTCCAAAAATTCGAAGTTTTTTCTGTGCAATTAAAGCCCTTGGAAAAGTGTTGTAAATTCTGGTTTTTCGAAAGCGGCCAGCCGAAAAGCAGTAATTTGGGATGCTACACTCTTAGCCCTTTCACATTTGAGCATTTTTGCATTTTTCAGCTTTCACATTTGATTTAAAGCACTGTTGTCTGAGCATTTCACAACTAGGGCAATTTCAAAGATGTAAAGCATCTTTTATGACTTCAGTCTATGAAAGAATCTGTTACTTCTAGTAAATATGTGCTAAGTTGGAAGGAAATGCAACTTTAGCAACTGTAGGTTGATATGTGCTCTAGTAAATATCTGTTCTAAATCATTTTATTAAGGTTGATATGTGCTCTAGTTCCATACTTCCCCTGCCCAACAATTTCTTACTATAAGGCTAGCATATCCAGTACCGAATCCTGGGAAAGAAATATAGGTCAAGATATGGGAAAAGTAATATCTGCCCATACCCGTCTCACAGTGCAGAAATTAATTAAGTGGGAGTATTTGCTAGATATTATGTACTGGAAATGTTGTATCTAAATCTATTTCTATATGTGTGGTATATTTAAATGTAAATTTATAGAAACTATGTACTAGGAATACTGATAAAGATTCACAATGGGTATTTACTATGCCGCTTATCGTCTCCTCGGTGGCCGGCGAGCTCACAAGCTTGTGCGTGGTGTGGCAGTAGCGACAATAGAGACCCAACAAAGGGTATCAGCGGCGAGCTGCATGGCAGAGGGTGTGAGGGCCTCGCGCCATACGGGTTGCAGCAGCTCACTTGGCTGATTATGACTGTATTTGCGCTGAAGATGAACGGGGCTAAGCGATATGTCGAAACTGTGGGATGTCAAATTCCTCTTGCCTAATAGGCAAAGATTGACCTTTGTAGAAAGATTGATTTATTCGGATGGATCTGAGGACCCAACTCCGTTGCATTGCGTTGAACAAAAGGGAAGGAGACGATAGGAAGAGTAAATTCAACAAGCAGCCGAGCATCAGCTGATCAATCCAGTGCATGATAAAAAAACCCAAGGATTACTTTACCAAAAGACCGATACAACTAAACTAATATGGTACTTTCAGAAGAATGCATCTGAAAGTAGAGCAGGGAAAGGATGAATTAACTGAATGGGGAATGCTCGGCTGAGCATTTAGCCAGCTGCCTTTGTTTGCCAAATATTTCGAAAATTTTGCATGATTAATGTTACAAAAAATATATAAAAAAATCCAAACTTGAACTACTTTACATGTAGTGCAAATTCACAAATTTTCAGCATGAATTCATCCTTGATGTATATACACACGACAGCATGTGGCATGGCAAATACACATGGCCACGTCACCATTCTAGCGTGGCAGGATTTTTGGCTTAGCGCTCGACTTATCCTGTGACATGACAGGTGATCACATATCAGATTTGAAAACAAAGTTGGTGTGGTGTTAGCAATAAAAATAAATTTAAATGGGAGTTAAATAATAAAATGTGTTCCGGCCAAAACTGTAGTCTCCCGTGCACACGTGTATGAGATGACTGAGAGCATTTCTTGATGGCAGACTTAATTAATGGTTCCTGTAGATTGTTTGGATGCTCTAGCAAATGATTTCACTCAGCAAGAAATCCACAAAGCAATCAAGCACGTTCCCCTAGACAAGTCAGCTGCACCAGATGGTTTTAATGGGTTGTTCATTAAGAGACGCTGGTCTATTATAGCAGATGATTTCTACTCCTTCTGTCAAGAATTCAAGATGGTCATCTCAGTTTACAAAAGCATAGATGGGTCTTTTATTACGCTGGTTCCTAAAACGCCTACACCAGAAACTGTTAGTGACTATAGGCCAATCTCTCCTTTCAACTCAGACCTGAAGTTGATCACAAAGTTACTGGCTAACAGGATGCAAAGTGTGATTCTCAAATTAGTTCATCAAAACCAATATGGCCTCCTAAAGAGTAGAACTATTTAAGACTGTTTCTCTGTAGGGGCTACTCAACATGTTTGCACGATCAACAGGTCTCAAAGTAAACTATCAAAAGTCCTCGATGATTGCTACTAATTTGGATGAAAACAAGTTTACAGACGTTACGAACACATTTGGATGCTCAAAGGGGAAAATGCCTTTCGCATATATGGGACCCCTCTAGGGACTACAAAGCCTACACAGTTCAGGATTTTTCACCTCTGGTGGATATAATTGAGTGTCGCCTGTCTAGCAGTGCAGCCTTTCTTTCTTATGGAGGCAGACTTACATTTGTTGACTGTCTTCTCTCAGTTACCAATTCATTATATGAGAACCATAAAGTTGCTGAAGACTGATAAAATATATAGACAGAGCACGCAAGCATTGCTTGCGGAGAGGTCCATCTGATATCCAAGCACGTTGCAAATCTCTGGCTGCTTAGGTCATGGTTTGCAGGCCGAAAAACAAAGGAGGAACTGGAATAATAAATTTGGAAACTCAAAACAAAGCACTCTTGCTCAAACATTGACACAAATTTTATAACAAGAAAGATTTGCCTTGGGTAAATCTCATCTGGGTTAAATATAATCAACACTCAGTACCCCATGCAGAAGCTGGCTGTGGATCATTTTGGTGGAAAGATGTCATGAGTTTTGTTACATATTACAGAGTTGCAGGTAGCACAGTAGGTTCAGAGATAACGATTCTCTTTTGGAAAGATATGTGGAATGGACCCTTTGCTATAACTTTCCCAGATTGTTGTCCTTTGTTTAGGATGAAGACATATCAGTTGCAGTGTTCTTGGAGGAAGATTACACCAATTACTTCAACTTGCCTCTTTCAAGACAAGCTTTTGATGAATGTCTAGAACTGCAGCAGAAGCTGCAAAGTCTGCAACTTAACCAAGATGAGAACGATACTTGGTACTACATTTGGGAACAGGCCAACTACATCTGAGATTGTCCTTTTTTATTCTCTTCACTGTAGATAATTTATATCTCAATTTTTACAGGTGACATAAACATAATTACTACATCAGTGATTTTCCTGATAAATTTAAGAAAAGTGCAAATAAACAAATTTAACAATAGCTTAAACACGCTAGAAATGAACTCTAAAGGAGTATGGGCCATTTGAAACTTTGAATTGGTCCACGCTTTGCAGTATCATTACATTTTCCACAATGCAATGTAATATAATGGTAAATTTAATAACACCCACGTTCAAATGCCAAAATTTGCACATAGAGAACTTCAGAATTCAAATAAGTTTCATTGCTTGTGAATTTCACTACAATTGAACTTGATTTGATCTACTCAAAGCAAAGAAATTTCCCAAACCATTATACCTCTAGTTATTTCATATACTACAGTAAGGAAATTTCATAGCATCTACACCAGCAGCATGCCAAAGGCAAGAGAACAAAACTTCTTGACTCAAACAGGGGAGTCAAATGCATTTGGATCTAACTTTACCAATGTTCATTTGAAATGGGCAAGCAAGTGGTCTGGGTAAAATGATCGAAATGGACGAGTGAGTGGTCTGGGTAAAATGATCGAAATGGCAAGTCAGATAAAAAGGTCCTACTTTTTAGGTCCTATATTGATGTGGCAATACGTTTAGAATTCAAAGGTCCTACTTCAGAATTCAAAGGTCCTACTTAACTAATGGTTCCTGTAGATTGTTTGGATGCTCTAGCAAATGATTTCACTCAGCAAGAAATCCACAAAGCAATCAAGCACGTTCCCCTAGACAAGTCAGCTGCACCAGATGGTTTTAATGGGTTGTTCATTAGGAGACGCTGGTCTATTATAGCAGATGATTTCTACTCCTTCTGTCAAGAATTTCAAGATGGTCATCTCAGTTTACAAAAGCATAGATGGGTCTTTTATTACGCTGGTTCCTAAAACGCCTACACCAGAAACTGTTAGTGACTATAGGCCTATCTCTCCTTTCAACTCAGACCTGAAGTTGCTCACAAAGTTACTGGCTAACAGGATGCAAAGTGTGATTCTCAAATTAGTTCATCAAAACCAATATGGCCTCCTAAAGAGTAGAACTATTTAAGACTGTTTCTCTGTAGGGGCTACTCAACATGTTTGCACGATCAACAGGTCTCAAAGTAAACTATCAAAAGTCCTCGATGATTGCTACTAATTTGGATGAAAACAAGTTTACAGACGTTACGAACACATTTGGATGCTCAAAGGGGAAAATGCCTTTCGCATATATGGGACCCCTCTAGGGACTACAAAGCACCTCTGGTGGATATAATTGAGTGTCGCCGGTCTAGCAGTGCAGCCTTTCTTTCTTATGGAGGCAGACTTACATTTGTTAACTGTCTTCTCTCAGTTACCAATTCATTATATGAGAACCATAAAGTTGCTGAAGACTGATAAAATATATAGACAGAGCACGCAAGCATTGCTTGTGGAGAGGTCCATCTGATATCCAAGCACGTTGCAAATCCCTGGCTGCTTAGGTCATGGTTTGCAGGCCGAAAAACAAAGGAGGAACTGGAATAATAAATTTGGAAACTCAAAACAAAGCACTCTTGCTCAAACATTGACACAAATTTTATAACAAGAAAGGTTTGCCTTGGGTAAATATCATCTGGGCTAAATATAATCAACACTCAGTACCCCATGCAGAAGCTGGCTGTGGATCATTTTGGTGGAAAGATGTCATGAGTTTTGTTACATATTACAGAGTTGCAGGTAGCACAGTTGGTTCAGAGAGAACGATTATCTTTTGGAAAGATATGTGGAATGGACTCTTTGCTATAACTTTCCCAGATTGTTGTCCTTTGTTTAGGATGAAGACATATCAGTTGCAGTGTTCTTGGAGGAAGATTACACCAATTACTTCAACTTGCCTCTTTCAAGACAAGCTTTTGATGAATGTCTAGAACTGCAGCAGAAGCTGCAAAGTCTGCAACTTAACCAAGATGAGAACGATACTTGGTCCTACATTTGGGAACAGGGCAATTACATTTCAAGACTTGTTTTTACAAATACCAATTTCAGCAATTCAAGCTCCAGTTTTACTCAAATGAATATGGAATAGTAAATGTATGACTAAGCTCAAGGTTTTTGCTTGGCTCTTGCTACAAGATAGACTAGACACTAGGAATATGCTGACAAGAAGGCACTAGTCCACGGGAAATGATGCCTACTGTGATCTTTGCTCAAGCATATCCCAAGAAACAACTTGGCATTTGTTCTTTACATGTCCATTCAGTGTAGTTTGTTGGCACTATGAGAATTATTGTGCAAGCGCAACAGTCTTTTGGTGCTGACTTTTTTATTGAAATCTTCATCATCGCTTCTTGGCACATTTGCAAGCAATGGAACGGCAAAGTTTTTGAACACATTGATCCATCTTTGGTGAATTGGAAGAGTAGTTTTGTACAGGTCACTCTACATATTCATAGAGTGGAGGCTGAGCAATGATCCGTTGTCATTAGCTGGCTAGTCTCTTTGTAATTTCATTGTTTCCTCTGTAACCATGTAAATATTATTTTTATTTCTACTTTACATGTACTACATATGGATAAATTTTCAATATGAATTCATCCTTGCTACAGAGAACAAAAAATGACAAGTTGGACATGTGAATGAATACCCACATCTGAGATTATCCTTTTTGGTTCTCTTCACTGTAGATAATTTGTATCTCAATTTTTACTGGTGACATAAACATAATTACTACATCAGTGATTTTCATGATAAATTTAAGAAAAGTGCAAATAAACAAATTTAACAATAGCTTAAACACGCTAGAAATGAACTCTAAAGGAGTATGGACCATTTGAAACTTTCAATTGGTCCACGCTTTGCAGTATCATTACATTTTCCACAATGCAATGTTATATAATGGTAAATTTAATAACACCCACGTTCAAATGCCAAAATTTGTACATAGAGAACTTCAGAATTCAAATAAGTTTCATTGCTTCTGAATTTCACTACAATTGAACTTTGATTTGATCTACTCAAAGCAAAGAAATTTCCCAAAGCATTATACCTCTAGTTATTTCAGATACTACAGTAAGGAAATTTCATAGCAACTACACCAGCAGCCTGCCAAAGGCAAGAGAACAGATCTTCTTGACTCAAACAGGGTGTCAAATGCATTTGGATCTAACTTTACCAATGTTAATTTGAAATGGGCAAGTGAGTGGTCTGGGTAAAATGATCGAATGGGCAAGTGAGTGGTCTGGGTAAAATGATCGAAATGGCAAGTCAGATAAAAAGGTCCTACTTTTTAGGTCCTATATTGATGTGGCAATACGTTTCCATAAGATGTTGAGATCATTTTCCATGTCAGATCAACATAACACAGGCTTTAACTTAAGCCTCACACTGCAGTAGCATAAGACACCACTGCACATGGATTGCTTCAACCACCACACACATACTAGTTGCACAGCAACATTTAAGACATGCAGGAGACATCAAGATATTATCCAACTTCAAACAACTAAATTTCATTGGCTTGTGAAATTTATTACATCAAGGCCAGAATCCATGACTCCAAATATTACATTTAGGACTCTAAGACTAGCTAGCTTCATCGTTTCGCCACACATACAAGAGTGTTTTCATCCATGTGTTTCCTAGGAAACTGCAGACTCGACTCAAGAAATACCAATGCCTGTGAACCAAAGTCAATCAAAAACAATTTTACACGGGTAGCTGCAGAGTCTCTAAACCCAAAGGCGGCTCTCACAATTAAGAGCCCAAAACTCAATTCATTTCTATTACTTTTTACTGCTACAAACTCGGTAGCAAACGGGCTTTTGAATTTATTTTTTTTGGCAATGAGTGCGTTTTTTCGCATTTTTTTCTCATGCCTTAACTTTCGCAATAGGCGCGTTTTTATGCTCCTTTTCTATGCTTTTACTCAAAAGTCCCTTTATTTACTTAAACCTCGTTTAGGACCAGCAAAAGAAATAGTGAACTTCGTTTGAGACATTCCTTAACAAAGACTGGCTACCTAGGTCGGAGACTGCTATCACTCGAGTAAAATTGTAAATGCTCGATGAGGTTCACAGTGCACTAGAATCTTCCTAAGTAAGCGCAGGCTAAGGAAACAGGAATTAAGCACTCAATGCATGGTTTAGAAAGCGTAAAGACTAGCAAAGACATACTCGAGCAGTGTGTACTCAAGCAGAATAGGAAGCCTCCTTGACGCAGGAAGAAGAGGATTTCGCTTTGGACATTTGTGAGCTCGCATCCCCTCCGAGCGCAGAGAACACCTCTTTGGATAGGAATTGGGTCGGTCTTTGCTGCGCTGGTGGAGTCACCTTCGGAGGGTAGGAGCCATCGGTGCCACAGAGTGGCGACCACACCGGAGGAGCCACCGAGCGCTCATCGAGCTGCCGGCGAGACTTGGCCATCGGTTGGCGGCAGCGGCCTCTTGCGTCGACGGTGACGTGATGCGCTTCATGATCGAACGGGGACATCAAGACGGGCATGGGCGCGCACGCACGGACGGATCGAACGGGCAGACGCATGGCGGTGGCGAGATCGATGCCGCGGCGCGCGCAGCGATCGCAAGATCGCGGGCGGCGGCGGCAAGATCAGCGCAGTGGCGGCGCGGCGCGCGAGGCGCAGATACCGCCGGCGACCAACCCGCGAAGTCGAGAGCAGCCCAGAGGTCGTCGTTGAGGCGAGATGTCGGGCGGCGGCGACCTCCATCCCGAGGCCGTCGTGGTCGAGGCGGCGCAGAAGTCGGCGCCCCAGCGGCGAGGACTCGTGCTCAGCAGTCGTCGGCGCCAAGGCGTGCTCGATCCAGAATCGACGACCATCTCGAGGCGCGAGGCACACCTGTCTCAGCCGGCCGGGCATGGGCGGTCGGGCGCTTGTCCCACGTTGGCGCGACGAACACCTTCCTCGAGCTCGGAGGAGGAGCACCTTCGCCATCGGAGCGAACTCAAGGCGAACTCGATCCCGGGAGGAGTTGATCCGGAGGCCGGAGGCGAGTAGGATGGTGGGGGAGAGACGAATTGAGGCGAATTGGGTGCGGCGGCTGCCATTTATCGACCGAACTCCAATCCGAATTGGATTCAAGTCGGATTCCGTCTCGGAGGCGGATTGGCGGCAAGAACAAGGAGCGCGCTCGCGTAGAGAGCACGGACGCGCCATATGCCCAACTCGAGGCGGATTGGCGGCAAGAAGAGCTCGGAGCGGATTGGCAAGAACGGCAAGAACAATGAGTCGCGTAGAGAGCACGGGACGAACGCAGGCGTTGGGAGGGAAGGAGTCCCGGGGTTCTGATGGCACGGATCTCAAGACAATCGACGGTTCGATTTTTACGTGCTTTCTGTTTCAGAAAAGATAGTAGTTACTTACCACGTAGTACCACGGTTATGGCCGGAACAAACTTTATTATTTCACTCCTTTTTAGATTTATTTTTATTTCTAACACCGCTCCAATTTTATTTCTAAATATGACATATGTGGTCATACTACCGCATCACAAGGTAAGTCGAGCGCTAAACTAAAAATCTTACCACTCTAGGATGGTGATGTGGCTGAGTGTATTTTCCACGATTTTTTTTTAAATAATACTATTTTTATTCTATTTTACAAAAATAATATGCCAAAAAAAAATTACAAAACTACAGCCTGTCGCCGTTTAAAATGGCGACAGACAGCCTGTCGCCGTTTCAGATAGGGACAGGCTCTCTGTCGCCATTTCAAATGGCGACAAAGAGGAAGCGTCACCTTTGCCGCCAATTTAAATAGCGACAGCCTGTCTGTCGCCAGTTTAAATGGCGATAGACTCTCTGTCGCCATTTGAAATGGCGACAGACAGCTCGGAGGCGGATTGGCCGGCAAGAAGAGCTCGGAGGCGGATTGGCCGGCAACGGCAAGAAGAGCTCGTCGCGTAGAGAGCACGGGACGGAACGGAAACGTTGGGACTTGGGAGGGAAGGAGTCCGGGGTTCTGATGGCACGGATCTCAAGACAATCAGACGGTTCGATTTTTACGAGCTTTCTGTTTCAGAAAAGAGAATAGTTACCACGTTGTGCTACGGTTATGGCCAGAACCAGGCTTCACAGAACCATGGAAACCAAGCGGTTTAACGGTGGAATTTGAAAAAAATTATGCCTTAAAAACCGCTCGAAAACCATTTTTTAAATCATTTAATTGGTCCGTTGGTTTTTCGCTAAAAACAGCGGTATTTCGTTGAAAACCGAACGGTTTTCGATTTTTTTTTCAAATATTTTGATTTCTTAACCCTTCGGTTTCTGACGTTTTTTTGAGCGGTTTTCGTGGTTTCAGTTTTTGCGGTTTTTCACGGTTTCGGTTTTATGAACCTTAGCCGGAACAAACTTTATTATTTAACTCCCTTTTAAATTTATTTTTATTTTTAACACCGCTCCAATTTTATTTTTAAATATGACATATGTGGTCATACTACCACATCACAAGATAAATCGAGCGCTAAACTAAAAATCCTACCATTCTAGGATGGTGATGTGGCTGAGTGTATTTGCCACGCTAGGGGCTGTGGCATGGCCCAAAGGGTCACATGGTACGGTGTGCATATTTTTATATATTTTTTGTAACATTGATCACGCAAGTTTTACGAATATTTGGCAAACATGGGCAGCTGGCCATACGCTCAGCCGAGCATTTATCGTTCAGCTGATTCATCCTTTCCCTGCTCTGCTTTCAAATGCATTTTTCTGGACTGCTAGTACCATATTAGTTTTGTTGTATAGGTCTTCTGGTAATATAATCCTAAGGTTTTTTTTATCATGCACTGGACTGATTTGTTCATGCTCGGTTGCTTGTAGAATTTACTAGCAACTAAACAACCTCCTCTCTAAATGTAGTTATTACTAGATAAGCGACCGCGGCGTGCCACGCCGCGACCGCCGCTCCCTACGCGAGCAAATCGAGAAAACGTGCGATATTCGGGGTCCTCTCACGAAGAATCTATGATTTCGCTAAAACGAAAGCTCCTTTTCAAAAAAAAAATGGTAGATGAGTCACCGTGGCACGCCACGCCGCGACCGCCACTACGCACGTAAAAAACGGCAAAAAGGACATAACCGCATTTCCCTTTTTTCCCACAAAAGGAGCAGAACGTTTTTTTTTCGAAAAAGGACCCAAACGCGATGATCTAAAACGCATAAAGGATCTAAACATAACTTGCTTTTTCTTTTAAAAAAAAGATCCGCACGTATTTTTTTTCTTTCTGAAAAAGGACCTAAACGTAATTTCCTTTTTCGGAAAAGGGCCTCAACGCGACGCTTAAAAACACATAAAGGACATAAGCGCAATATTGTTTTTTCTTTTCCAAAAAGGACCTATCCGTAATCTTTTTTTCCCTGAAAAAAACCTATCCGTAATTTTTTTCTATGAAGAAGGACCCGAACGTAAAAAAAAATTCACGACTCAGCTCAAACCGCGAACCGAGACGACGCCCTCCCGGCTCAAACGCACGGAAGACCGAAAACCTCCCAAATGTAATGGAGGTAGTATTCTTCCTAACCTCTCCTTCCCATTTGTTCACTAGCCAAGTGAGCTGCGGTAGTGCTATATGCCGCGGGGCCCGCACCCCCCTCTGTCGTGAAGCTCGCCACTGATGTCCTCCTTTGTTGGGCCTCAATCGTCCCTACCACCAGACCACGCACCTTGATCAGATTTTATTCTACTTAGCATTTTGTAGAAACTACATATATCATTGCATTGGGAGTGTCCTAATGGGATCATGGAATTTGTGAGGGCAAATAATTGGGAAGTAGATGCAAGACCAGAGCTTTCCATTGACAAGTGGATATCTTTAACAGGATCAAGGGATACATGACATTGATCATAATATATGTTCCTTGCCATCTCATACCATAAAAATGGTATTTAGTTGGCGCACATCCCAAATATGGGCTATTTGCCAACACACACCATAGACATTGTATTCCCGAATTTTTTCTAATAATATATTTTTTTAATTTTTTTGTAGAAATAATATACCGCAACAAAATTTTACAGAAATATCCTACTGTCGCCATTTCAAACGGCATGGGTCTCAAGAAGATTCCTGGGATAGTGAAGAAGGCCTAGAGATGGCCAAACGGATCGTGCCAACTGGGCCAGCCCGTGGCTCGGTACTGGGGACAAGGCATGGCCATTTAGCTTTTTCTAATTTACATAGATTTTTTAAAAATGATTTCTATATTTCTTTGAGTTTTTCTAATTACTCTTGATTTTTCCAAAAAAAAGTCTGCATTTTTTTTCAAACTTTTACAATTTTCCAAATTTTTTTTGAATTTTTCTAAATTTTTGACGCTAAACAGGTTAGCCTCGGCCCGGCACTGTCCCTTCGGGCCTGTGCCTACATGGCCCGGGAGACACTGGGCTATGTTTGCGTCGTGGCCTCAGCACGTGGGTCAGTACGACACGGTCCGCTTGCTAGCCGGGCCTAAGTGAGCTGTCCCACGATTTTAACGGGTCGTGCCATGCAAGGCGGCCCATTTGGCCATAACTACGTGAAGCTATGTGTGCAAGAAATTGATGAGTGGCTCAACGAGGAGCGGGACTGACCGCATGGGTGTTCAACTTGGCTGTAAGTTCCATGGTGCAATTAACAAAGTGTAAAGATCGTATTAGGGGTGCAACACAACATGACGTGAACAGATTTTGGATTGCCTCACCGTATATAGCTTGGTGGCTATGGCACCTACGTGCTCTGTGCTCTTCTCCTTGTTTGACAAAGAAGAAGAAGCAGCAGCGAAGAGGAAGGGGGAAGAGGAGAGGATGGCGCAGAGGAAGGGGATGAACGAACGTAGATGCATGTGGGCGCTTGGTAGTGGAGCGAGCGTAGCGTGCGTGGTACATAGTGCGCAATGGTGTCAGGGGTGGAGCACCAGCGCTTCGTGTCATGGCACGGCGTGATGGCGTGGGTGAGTTTAGAACACAGCGTGGCTGAGCGCTGGAAAGCCTCGTGGCAAATTTTAAAAAAAATTAGCCCCTTGCAAAAGTAATAGTAAAATAGCTCCATCTTCAACAACGGAAACGTCGAAATATGACACGTGTCACCTTCTGAGCGCTCCGCACCGTGTAAGCATGTACATTCAACGCTTCCGTAGTCGAGGATAGTTATTTTTATAATTACATTCGCAAGATGACTAGATTTACAAAAAAAATATCATACATGAGCTACTTCGAGCGGTGCAGGTGGCGTGTGCAGCAAGATCGAATCCTACGGGTATGGGTCTCGCTCAAGTTAGGTGGCCTGTAGGGATAGTAATCGGGTGGGTACCTTCGGATACGACTGGTGCCCACCCGAACCCGAAACCGTGCCGCCCATCCGAACCCACTAGACTTCTCGGGTATGGATCTGTACCCACACCCGAATCCGATGGGTACCCGAATCGGTACCATTCCACACACCAGAAATCTCAAATCTAATGTAGATGGCATTTGTTTGAGGGCTTGTAAATTTGTAAAACAACTAACAAGTGCGCTATCTGAGTGTAAATAATTTCTCATTACACCATATGACCTGGTTGCACTGAAGCCTGTGGTAGTCTGGAGTTACTAGAGTTAATCTTGAGTGTGATTTACCCTAGATCCCAAATCATATCAAGAATCCTAATGTCTAAAAAAAAAAGGAGGGTTTCAGGCTTACCTCACCGGTTGTCATCGTCGCCGACGTCCTTGCCGGTCGCCATCGGCTGGTCCGCTCACCATGGCCGCCGCTGGTTCGAGCCCGCCGCGACGCGTGCGGCGCACGTCTCAGAGCCCGCCACTGGAGCCGTGAGCGGCATCAACTCATCGCCCGTGAGCGCCCGCGTGCGCTGTCGCCGTTTTCGCTGGGCGTCCTCCCGCTCACATCAGCTCGCCGCTGCGGCGATTCATTCGGGGCGACGAAGAGCAATGCTCTAGGGTTAGGGTTTTGTTCCGATTTGGCGGAATTCGAGCCATCAGTCGGATCGACGGCTGCGGTCGTTGCGCACGGGCGTGCTAGGCCGTGGGCCGCGCGTCGCAATTCTGGGCCACAGAGTGGCTGGCGATTCTCCTCGCGCGCGGGCTGCGTGTTGCTGGGCCACCCGACTGACAACAAAAGAGTAATTTCATTTGTATCTATGCAAATTGGGGCCCGTATGTCATAGGATATCCATTGAGTACCCATGGGTACAAATTGATATACACGCCTATCCTATAACCTTATCGGGTACCCGGACCCGAAAACCCACGAGTCTCAAGTGCTACCCGTGCTCACTCTTATCGGGTCGGGTACCCGCGGGTACCCGAACCTATGGGTAAAATTTCCACCCCTAGTGGTCCGACTCAACCTGTTCAAGTCGGCTCATGGGCCAAGGGGCATTTTTGCCATTTCTTGGGAGGGGTTTTCGATTTTAAGAAAATGTATAATGGCAGAATACTTGATTTGTGGGCAAAACGTGACTATTTCGATGAATAGCCTTGTAAATCATGTAGGGCAACTTTTGGTATGGTGTTTTGACAATTTGATAATTTTATCCTGGTGAATAATTGATTTCTCCATATAAGCATGGTCTCTCAGCCCTTAACCCAAGTGAGTAATGGTGAGCGGTGAGCTCTACAATTGGATCACTTAGGATATAGAAACACCATACGTCTCGCATCAAGAAATGCTCTCAGTAATCTCATACACATGTGTGCAAAAGTGTGGGGTGTAGGTAGGGGCAGGATTAATTTTTGATGATACGATTAAGAAGATGCTTGAGATGGACAACTCAGCTACACAAATTCTAGAATCTTTATATAATTTGCAATAATATATCTGTCTCTCTTGCTGAGCTTGGGACTAGTGAAGAATTGGTGAATAACAAAAATGGAACTACTGCTGGGCATTTGAACAAGAACCAGGATGAAGCAAGTAGCTTGTCAAGCAGGTTATTCTTATGTGCAGCAAACGGTGAACTAGTGATGTGACATGGGAGCAAAAACCACTGCATAATGTCATAGAAATAAGGAAGAAGTTCATATAACATTTCGAACTTTGCTTAGAAGTCCGCACAACATCCTTCCCTTTTAAACCAATTATTTAGAACCTCATGCACAGACAAGCTGGCCAAGTTGGTCTCGATAAACCCCAGGCGAAGCGACCCCTTACCTCCCCCATCTTGACTCAGTCGCCCTCCCTCCCCCAACCTGCCTCCCCTCTTATCTTTTTCACAGTTGCCATGGAGACAACGTCCGGCAAGATGAGGTCCCCGATCTCTAATGCGCTGGTTACAGCAAAAAAAATCATGCCTTTTGAATACTCAGGGCTTCCTGGGTTGTGGTTTTGATGTTCATGGTTTGAAATCCGCCATAGATTTGTTGGAGGGAGATTGAAATATGCTTTATGGGTTTTAGCCTTTGCTATATTAACGGGTTTGAGTAGAAATTTTAGCCAGATTTCTTAGTCCAAATCGGACTGTGTAGATTCAAAGTTAGATATATTCAGTACTACAAAAAAATGTCATCGTAGATGGTTCGAAACCGTCATCACACACGGTTTTTTGAACCATCTGTAACCATATATCAGTGATGTTATGGCATATCACAGACGGTTTCTGAACCGTAGAAGATATCACAGACGGTTTCAAACTAAAACCGTCTGTGATATACTAATATCATAGACGGTTTCTACTTATAAACCATCTGTGATGTTATGATATCACAAACGGTTTTAGTTTGAAATCGTCTACATCATAGACTGTTTCTAATTAAAAACCGTCTGTGATAAGTATTCCTACAGACAAGCATTTTTCTATTTATTGACTAGCCTCAGGAAATACTAGCCATGCCCTCTGGAAAAAGTAGATTACAGATTAACTCAACTCGGGTTACAAGCATTACATTCATTTCAGGTTACAAGCATTACATCCATTTCAGCAATCAACTCAGATTGCATCACAGCGCAAGCAGATTACGTATATATTAATATTGCACGACACATCTATTTCAGAAATGAACTCAGAAATATTAATCAATGGAACTAAATATTATTAACCAATTAATTGAATGCAAAACTACAATTCACAAATTCACAACACAAGTTTGATAATTAACCCAAATGGTAATTCAGAAAAAAAATACAACTCCTGATTAACGCAATGTGGAACTCAAGTTTCGAGCATCTCATTAAAACAACTCTATTATGATAGAGAGTACATTTAAAATCATAACTCCACTTGCTTATTCTTTTGTATAAAAATTAGTCCTTCATGATGATCGACGTGTGTGTTGCTAGGTTCCTCAGGTTATTCATCCTAGACAGTGATCCACCCTCGTTCCCCCCGAAGGGGTCCCTCCGGTATAGCGTTCCGATAAGAGGCAACTCGTCAAATTGATTGTATTCTTCCTTATCTACTATATTCTCTACTCCGACAATCCCCCCTTTTCCCTAAATAACTACATGTCTCTTCTTGTTGGACGGGTCGATTACATAGAATACTTGAACAACTTGGTTAGCGAGTACGAATGGTTCATCTTGGTATCCGACACTTGCGAGGTCGACAGTAGTGACACTGTACTTATCAACCTTCACCTGCTGGAGGTGGACCCAACAACACCGAAATAAGGGGATCTTAAATAGTATATAGTCGAGCTCCCAAATCTCCTCTATGAATCCATAGTAGGAGCTCCTCGTCGACCCAATAGTATTGAACGCATCTATGCAGAGACAATTGTTCTGGTTTGTGCTCTTTATATCCTGATATCTCGTGTAAAATGTGTACCCAATTAAGTCGTATTCTTTCCATATTACAACTGTAAATGTTAGCCCTTTTAGCAACCATGTGAGCGTATCACTTGACGAGGTCCCAGCGAAGGGTCGCTCATTCAACCATCTGTTGAATTGAATGTTATGATGTCTCGTGATCCAAGACTCCTGCTGCGTCAGATTCTCTTGACGTAGATAGTGCTTATGCTCGTCGATGTACAGGGACACTACAACCATGTGTTGCAAAACCGTCAAATAAGCTTGAGCGTAGGCAACCAGATCAGGCGTAATTGCTTTCCTTCTGATGGTTCCGATGCCCTGAAGCCTCCCCTCATGGAGAGATCGAGGCACTCCTATTGATTCAACCTGAGCCATGTAATTGACGCAGAACTCTATGATTTCTTCGATTGCATAACCTTTGACAATGCTACCCTCCAGCCGAGATCGATTTCGTACATAGGACTTGAGAATTCTCGTATACCTCTCGAATGGGTACATGCTATGTAGAAACACGGACCTGAACACCTTTATCTCTATCATAAGGTGAACAGTGGGATGGACCATAATATTGAAAAACGACGGAGGAAATACATCTCAAGATTACATAGAGTCATCACCACCTCAACCTACAAAGCATCTAGTGCTTCGGAATCAATGACCTTTTGAGCAATTGTGTTAAAAAATAACACAGCCTCATGATTGTGTCCCAGACCTTGATTGGCAAAATACTTCTAATTGCCATAGGGAGCATTTGTGTCATCAGCACAAGACAATCATGAGACTTCATGCTAATTAATTTCAAATCTTGCATCGAAACAAGTCTCTTCATGTTGGAGGAGTAATCGGACGGAACTTTCACACCATACAAGCAATGGCACAGTTCAGTTCTCTCGGTCTTGGACAAAGTGTAACAAGCAGGTTCGCAGTACATTCGGCCTGTATCGGTCTCTTTCGGTGCTAACTTAGGTCTTATTCCCATATCGACCAAGTCAAGCCGTGCATTGATATTTTCCTTAATATTCAGTAAGAGACCAATCAAACTATCACAGACATTCTTCTCTACGTGCATCATGTCGATGCAGTGCCGAACTTCTAAGTGCTCCCAATAAGGTAGGTCCCAAAATATTGATCTCTTCTTCCACATGCTTTTCTCACGAGACCTCGATTTACGTCCCTTCCCAAACACAACATCCAAATTCTTAACTATATCATGAACATTTATCCCACTTAAAGACTTTGGAGCTGAACCGTTTTCGTTCGTTCCATTGAATTGTTTCTTCATCTTGCGGTATGAGTGATTCCTCCGAAGGAACCTACAGTGACGCATGTACACGGTTTTGCGCGAGTGATTTAGCCACACACTCTCGGTATCGTCTAAGCAATGAGTGCAGACTTTGGTTCCTTTTGTACTCTAGCCTGATAGGTTACCAAGAGTAGGGTAATCATTTATGGTGCAGAACAAAAGGCAGTGCAAAGTAAAGTTCTCTAGTTTGTATGCATTCCATACCTATACCCCGGGAACCCATAGTGTTTTTCAGATCTTCCATCAATGGTGCTAGGTACACGTCAATATCGTTCCCAGGTTGTTTCGGTCATTGGATAAGTACAGACAACAAAATGTTCTTTCGCTTCATAGACAACCAAGGAGGAAGGTTGTAGATAAAGAAATTCACGGACCAAGCGCTATGCCGACTGCTCATGTTACCGAAAGGATTCATTCCATATGTACTCAATCCAAACCTTATATATATTCGTCGTATCCGTACCGAATTCTTGAAACCTCCTATCGATATTTCTCCACTGGATGGAATCAGCAGAGTGCCTTAGTATTCTATCGTTCTTACACTCCTTCGAGTGTCAATGCATCAGTTTTGTCTCATTTGGGTTCGCAAACAAATGCTTCAAACGAGGAATTACAAGCATATATCATGCCACCTTAGCAGGAGGTCCTTTCTTTACCTCGATGCTCTCACTGTCATCATCTGAATGACTCTTGCGCTTGTACGGAGATACGTTGCACACAGTACATACATGCAAGTTTGCGTACTCTTTGCGGTACATGATATAGTCGTTCGGACATACATGTATTCTTTCTACTTCCATTCCCAAGGGACAAAGAACCTTCTTAGCTTTGTAGGTGGTTGACGGTAACTCATTTTCCTCTATAAGCATGTCCTCTAATAGACGTAACAGCGCTGTGAAACTCTTGTCGGACCAATCGTAGCTTGCCTTCAATTTCAGCAGTTCAAGCACGGATGACAAACTTGTGTATTTCGACTTACAGCCTGGGAACAAAGGTTTCTCCGAGTCCTCCACAAAGCCCCAGAATTTACCATATTCTTTGTCATCATGGTTCCCTTCTGCGTCGCGCAACATCTGATTCAGATTGTCGTTCTGCAACCTATCCCCATCGAAAGCACAATCGATATGATTGTCCGGCATATCATTGACTTCGTCGACGATGTTAACACTACCTGCTTTCTATATATCCTGCTCTTCACCATGACTGGTCCAACATGTATACCCCCTTTTGAAACCCCTCAGAATTAAGTGTGCTTCGATCTGCGTAGAGTTTCGAAATATTTTCAGATTTTCACAGTCAATGCACGGACAAGTCATAAACTGCGCCTCCTTATTAAACATATCCTCCTCTGCAGCTCTTCTAAAAGCGGAGACGCCATTAATGTACTCGACACTCGCACAGTTTGCAGTGTACATCTAGCTTCGGTCCATCTACGCTGCGCATATAATATTTAGTGTTAAATATTGAAGTACACTATGTGTGCGCATGCACATATTCTTAAATTATGCACTACTAGCTACTTCTTGAATAAGATGCAATTATATAACCAATTACTACCTTAGAACACAGAACAAATGGATCTACAAGCTAGATCACAATCTTCAAATTCTCTCTTCACCAAACAAGCTACCTAAATCTTAAATATAATAATGCAGTTAAAACCAATTACTAACCATAGATCACCAAGAACACATGGAAAACAATCTTGAAATTCTCTCCTTACCAAGATAGATCTTGAATATAATACAATTAGAACCCATTGCTAACCTAAGATCACCAAGAACACATGGATCTACAAGCTAGATCTGAACAATCTTCAAATTCTCTCCTTACCAAGCTAGACCTTAAATATAATATATGCAATTAGAACCCATATTACTAACCTTAGATCAAAAAGAACACATAGATATACAAGTTAGATCTAAACAATATTCAAATTATCCTTACAAAGCTAGATCTTGAATATAATGCAATTAGAATCTATTACTAACCTTAGATAACCAAGAACACATGGATCTACAATTACCCTTCAAAATCAATTGTCTTCTTTCACAATATCGCCTCACAGCCGCAGCCACCCGAAAGATAGATCCCGAACCTTAAAAAGCACTAAGTGGCTCGAGTCTCTGTATTACATATCGCTGGGAGATATCACAGACGGTTCTTAACATCCCAAAATTTGCAAAAATGATATTTTATTACTTATTCCTAATTTTCTAATTTTTTCTGAATTTTCTAGAGTTTACAAAACTGTTTTTCTATTTTTAGTTTTACGAAAAGATTTACTGTAGAGAAATTATAATTCAAAAATTTCTGAAGACTTGCCTTTCTTTATTGCTTTATGTGATTTAACCTTTCAGAAATTCGTTCTCTTTCATACGAACTCCGATTGAGTCGATTCAAATTTCTAAATTTTTCTAAAATTTACCTCTACCTTCCAGAGCTATTTATTTTCAATTTTGAGAATGTTTGAATCTCTATTTGGTATTTATTTGGTTTCGTTGCTTTCTTTTCGGTAGACGCTAATTCCGAGGGAGCGATAGGAGCTTTCAAAGACCAAGACTCAACATTAGATCAGTAAGGCAAGTCTTCCTTGAACATGTTGATCCCAATTTTATGAAAAGCTTATGTTGTTTCAAATTATGCATGCTTATTTTTATGCAATGTACTTAATATAGTTTTAGGGTATAGTTAAATACCAAAATTTGTTATACCTTCATTGACATTAATCATGACGAACCTTTGTCACCCTAGATGATACTAGCTATTTTATTTAGAGATAACCAGTAGATTAGCATGGGACGGTAGAACTGCTCAGTCCAACTTAAACGTTTCGGTATTATGCCATTATGGAAATCACTCAAACATTGTTCAAACTTATTTGTGAAGTTGCGGCAATTGGTGTTGCTGCTGTTATTTAAATGAAATAAAGTGAAAAATATGGCATAGACCAGGGCAGATGGATGTTTGACGGGTGCAGAAGCACGAGACCTTGGTATGTGTATGTTGTTTAATAGTATCATAAGTAATTTGGGCCTAATTGGGTTACCACTTAAAGGAAGAGCTTTTACTTGGAGTAATATGCAAGCAAATCCTCTCTTAGAGCAATTGGATTAGTTTTTCACCACTCCTTCCTGGACAATTACCGCAACACCATGGTTTCTGCATTGGCTTAAAAATACTTCTGACCATGTGCCTTGCTTAGTAAGCATTGAGACAGCTATACCCAATCAATTTTTCGATTTGAAAACATTTGGGTTGAGCATCCCGGCTTCTTTGGTGTGATTCAATTTTATTGGAACATGCCAGTCCAAGGATCCAATGCTGCAGTAAGACTTTCATCAAAGTTCAATAATCTCAGACACGAATGAAAATTGTGGAGCAGAATCCAGGTTGATCCAAAATTGCGACACTGTAATTCTGTGCATGGATGAACTAGAAGAAAGCCAACCCCTATTTCATTCTGAATTCAACTTCAGGAAAATCATCAAGATTCAGCTGCTTAGACTTCAGCCATTATAAACAATTGCATTGGGAAAAGCGTTGCACCATTCAATGGGTGAGATTTGGGGATGAAAATACAAAGTTTTTTCATTCCATTGCTACAGAAAGATTAAGGATAAATGCTATTTCTCATTTACAATTGGAGGATGATAGAAGCATATCAGACCATCATGGCAAAGCAACTGCTCTCTAGCAATCCTTTCACAACTGAATGGGGATATCTGAACAACCTTATATACATTACAACAAGGCAGACTTAATTAATGGTTCCTGTAGATTGTTCGGATGCTCTAGCAAATGCTATGGGTAGATTGTTGAGTTGATAGTCCTGCTTGTTGATGGAAGCGATTAGATGAGCTACTAGAAAGAGAGAGCAATCTCAGAGCACATCCCAACAACACCTTTACCTTACAACCGTACTATCCCGAATGTAAATGTAGAAGATGGTATTCAATTCCATTGCCATAACCTATGTTCAAATGTATCATACTAACCTGAACATTTTTTTTGTCAAATCCTGGAACGCTAAGTCAGAGGTTGATCAAGACTACTGCTAAGCCAAAAACCAGTAAGGTCTCGAGGAAAGGGGAGGGCAAGGAGAAAGCCATAGCAAACTAAAGGCTACTGCGAAGCCATGAAGTTAGGAATAAATATGTAACTTGAACAAGGTTCTATGGCTTGATTTTGTTTATGTACTTGATGTAATTGTGGATGCGGTTTTTCGCTGCCATCAAAATAGGAAACTAGAACCTGAGCATGGCTCTATTTTGTCTTTGTAATCAAGTAACCATGCTCTGTGTGTGTGTTTGTGACGATTGACTTTAAATATTTCTCCAAAAGGGCATAAATGGATGCTAAGCGAGCAGAGTTACATGCTTGCCTTTTCTTTCTGAGATTGACATGAAAAAAATGTGCATAGTTCCATAATTCAACTGACAAATACGAATCTATGCATAATTCCATCTTCGGGTTTAAACGAATGGGATTGGAAAATTCGGATGCAAGATAACCGGTTTCAAAGTTGGGAGTGTTCCATTTTCAAAAAAAAAAAAAGTTGGGAGTGTTGAATGGGCTTTTGAACAAAATTCAGAGTGTTATATAGACTTTTTCGTAAAATTAAACTTGCCTTCAGCAGAAATACGTCAAGATTGGGCACTTCAGGCCAAATAAACAAATATACCACCATATGTAAAAGATAAAAATAAGTGACAGTCTGCACCACGGGATTAACAGTGTTATGCATTTACGGTTTGGTACTCACATTCACCATCCAGTACCAATGTGCCATAGTTACAGACTTCGAGTATGACTAGAAGTTGCAGACTTCTAGTCATACTCGAACACAAGATCTTAAACTGCACATTCAATACCCGCAGCGACCTCCCAATATCGAGATATCAGTAGATTTTCAAGCAGGTGTCAGGGCATGAAAGGCTAAGTGCTTCTTACACAACTCATCATTGACAGTTACCGCAAGATTGAAAGATACTGTACTTGTTTTGACTTTTGAGCACCGCTGCTCATTTCAATTGCCGATTCACAAAAGCGAGTTCATGTTTGTGAGTTATCACAAATTTCTTAATAGCTCTTCACCAGCAGCAACGCGAGGATTCATCGAATCATCGATGTCCAGCAAAGTGAGCCGCTGCAGGCCCCAGCTTGCCGATAGTAGCGACCCCTCAGCAGTGCAAGGCCTGCTCAAGCTCACGGTTTTCAAAAACCTGATTAGGAACTGCTGAACAAATGGGAAGGAGAGGGTAGGAAGAATAAATTCAATAAGAAACCGAGCATCAACAGATCAGTCCAGTGCATGATTAAATAACCCAAGGATTAAATTACCAGAAGAACGATACAACTAAACTAATATGCTAGTAGCAATACAGAATCTGAAATTCAGGGGAAAAATGAATTAACTAAATGGGGGATGCTCAGCTGAGCATATGAGCAGCTGCCCACCTTTGCCAAACATTCATAAAATTTGCATGATCATTGTTCCAAAAATATTGAAAAAAATCCATACTTGTACTACTTTACATGTACTACATATGGATAAATTTTCAATATGAATTCATCCTTGCTACACAAAACCAAAAAAGCCAAGTTGCACATGTGAATGAATTTGTATCTCAATTTTTACAGTTGACATATAAACATAATTTTTGGACATACACTAAAACAGTTATTTTTCTGATAATTTTTGGAAAAGTGCAAATACACAAATTTAACAATGTAGGCACCTGTGATGTGCTCATCAAATACTTATTCTGAACTGAATAGCTTAAACATGCTAGAAATGAACTCTAAAGGAGTATGGGCCATTTGACATTTTGAATTGGTCCACGCTTCTCAGTATCATTACATTTTCCACAATACAATGTTATATGATGGTAAATTCAATAACACCCACGTTCAAATGCCAAAATATACATACGCAGAGAACTTCAGAATGCATATAAGTTTCAGGCGAATGTGAAATTAACAACAGCAGCACATGATTTGATCTACTGAAAGCAAAGAAATCCCCCAAACTATTATACCTCTAGCCATTTCAGATACTACAGTAAGAAAATTACATGGCAACTACACCAGCTGCCTGCCAAAGGCAATACTTGATTTAATAGTTGAGAAAAAATGCAGTACCCTCAATCAGAGAACGTAATTTTTTGACTCAAACGGGGCTGTCCAATGGTCATTTGAAATGGGCAAGTGAGTGGTCCGGGTAAAATGATCGAACATCAGATGAAAAAGTCTTACTTTTTAGGTCCCATATTAATGTGGCCATGCATTTCCATAATTTTTTGAGATCATTTTCCAAGTCAGATCAACATAACATAGGCTTTAACTTGAGCCTCACAAATTTCAGCAGCGTAAGACACCACCGCACATAGATTGCTAACCACCACACACATACCAGTCGCACAGCAACATTCAAGACATGCAGGAGACATCAAGATATTATCCAACTTCAAACAACTAAATTTCATTCCCTAACGAAATTTATTACATCAAGGAATCCATAATCCAGGACTCCAAATATTACATTTAGGACTCTTAAGACTAGCTAGCCTCAACGTTTCGCCACACATACAAGAGTGTTTTCATCCATGTGTTTCCAAGGAAACTGCAGACCCGACTCAAGAAAATACCAATGCCTATGAACCAAAGTCAATCAAAAACAATTTTACACGGGCAGCTGCAGAGTCTCCAAACCCAAAGGCAGCTCTCACAATTAAGAGCCCAAAACTCAATTCATTTCTATGACTTTTTACTGCTACAAACTCGGTAGCAAACGGGCTTTTGATTTATTTATTTTTGGCAATGAGCGCGTTTTTTCGCATTTTTTTCTCATGCCTTAATTTTCGCATTAGGTGCGTTTTTTACGCTCCTTTTTTTATGCGTTTACTCAAAAGTCCCTTTATTTACTTAAACCTCGTTTAGGACCAGCAAAAGAAATAGTGAACTTCGTTTCAGACATTCCTTAACAGCACTGGCTACCTAGGCTAGAGACTCCGCTATCACCCGAGTAAAATTGTAAATGCCTGACAGAGGTTCACAGAGCACTAGAATCTTCGTAAGTAAGCGCAGAAGCTAAGGAAACAGGAATTAAGCACTCAATGCATGGTTTAGAAAGCGTAAAGACTAGCAAAGACATACTGAGTAGTGTGTACTCAAGCAGGAATAGGAAGCCTCCTTGACGCAGGAAGAAGAGGATTCTGCTTCGGACATTTGCAGCTGAGCTCTGGCAGTCCCCTCCGAGCGCGCAGAGAACAAGCTGCTGGATAGGAATTGGGTGGGTGCTGCTGCGCTGGTGCAGTCACCTTCGGGAGGGCAGGAGCCATCGGAGCCACAGGGCTGGCGACCACACCGGAGGAGCCACCGGAGCGCTCATCAGTAGCTGCCCGGCGAGACTTGGCCATCGGTTGGCGGCAGGCGGCCCTCTTGCGTCCACGGCGACGTGATGCTGCTTCATGATCAGAACGGGCATCAGCACGGGCATTGGCGGCGCACCAGGCACGGACGGGATCAGAACGGGCGGCACGCATGGCGGTGGCAGGACCAGTGCCCGCGGCGCACCAGGCGACCGCAGGATCAGCGCGGGCGGCGGCGGCAAGATCAGCGCGGGTGGCGGCGCGGGCGTGCGAGGCGCAGGATACCGCCGGGCGACCAACCCGCGCGAAGTCCGAGAGCAGCTCCGAGAGGTCGTCGTTGAGGCGGAGCTGTCGGGCGGCGGCGGCGACCTCCATCCTGAGGCCGTCGTGGTCGAGGCGGCGCAGGAAGTCGGCGTCCCAGGCGGCGAGGGACTCCGGGCTCAGGCAGGTCGTCGGCGCCAAGGCGTGCCTGATCCAGAACTGGACGAGCCTCTCGAGGGGGCGCGAGGGCACCCCTGTCTCCAGCGGCCGGGCATGGGCGGTCGGGCGCTTGTCCCACGTTGGCGCGACGAAGACCTTCCCCTCAGAGCTCCGGAGGAGGAGCACCTTCGCCATCGGAGCGAACTCGAAGGCGAACTCGATCCTGGGGAGGAGTTGATCTGGAGGCTGGAGGCGAGTGGGATGTTGGGGGAGAGAGACGAATTGGAGGCGAATTGGTTGCGGCGGCTGCCATTTATCGACCGTAATTCCAATCCGAATTGGACTCGAAGTCGGATTCCGCCTCGGGGGCGGATTGGCCGCCAAGAACAGCGAGCACGGGACGGAAGGAGTTCGGACTTCGGAGTGGGAGGCGAAAGACGGAAGGAGTTTGGTTTTCTGATGGACGGAACAAATTTTATTATTTAACTCCCATTTAAATTTATTTTTTAATGTAAAAATTCTAGAAAAAGCCAGAAAATGTAAGAAAAACTTTTGAAACCTTAGGTAAACTTTTCAGAGAATTTTGGGATGCTTGGAAAATTAACCTAGTATATGGAGCTTCCAAATATGTGCTATGTCTAAGATTCAAATAAAATATTTACAGAAGCCCACCTAGTTATTTTCATTAAACTATTTTCTTTCTAGCATGTACTGTAATTTTTCATAATTTACTAGTAATTTTTTGAGATTATCGGACACTTCTGGGTTCAAAATGTAAAATTGCATCAACCGCAAGTTTAATAAAAATAATCTAACTTCAGCGGTTTAAATTGCAAAATTTACCATAGCTGCGAAATACCCAAAAACTTGGGTCCGTAGTGTGTCAGTCACGTGGCTATGGTTTACAAACCCTAGCCGTATGGTTTGGACGGTGGCAGCAAAGCGTGCGATAGCGACGAGCGGCGGGTGCAAGGTTTTTAATCATGCACTAGATTGATCCGTTGATGTTCGGCTGCTTGTTGAATTTATTCTTCCTATCCTCTCCTTCCCATTTGTTCAACGTAATGCAATGGAGTTGAGTCCTCATATCGATCCAATAAATCAATCTTTCTACGAAAGTCAATCTTTGCCTATTAGGCAAGAGGAATTTGACAACCCACAACTTCGGCAGATCGCTTTGCCCCGTTCATCTTCAGCGCTAGTATAGTCATAATCAGCCAAGTGAGATGTTGTAGCCTTGTATGACGCGAGATCCGCACATCCTCTGTCGTGCGGTTCACTGTTGATGCCCTTCGTTGGGCCTTTATCGTCGTTGCTGCCACACCACGCACAAGCTTGTGAGCTCGCCGGCCACTGAGGAGAGGATAAGCGGTATAGTAAATACCCATTGTGATATCTTTAACGGCATTCCTAGTACATATTTTCTATAAATTACATTTAAATATACCACATATATAGAAATAGATTTAGATACAACATTACCGGTACGTAATATCTAGCAAATACACCCACTTAATTAATTTCTTCACTCAAGTGACGGGTACAGGCAGACATTATTCTTCTCATATCCTGACCTATATTTTTTTTCCCTGATGAAGTCGGTACCTAATATGCTAGCCTTATAGTAAGAAATTGTTGGGCAGGGGAAGTATAGAACTAGAGCACTTATCAACATTAATAAAATGACCTAGAGCAGATATTGACTAGAGCATATATCAACCTACAGTTGCAAAAGTTGCATTTCCTTCCAAGTTAGCACATATTTACTAGAAGTAATAGCTTCTTTCATAGACAGAAGTCATAAAAGATGCTTTACATCTTTGAAATTGCCCTAGTTGTGAAAGGCTCAGACAAAAATGCTTTACATCAAACGTGAAAGCTGAAAAAAGCAAAAAATGGAGCAAAAATGCTCAAATGTGAAAGGGCTAAGAGTGTAGCATCCCAAATTACTGGTTTTCAGCTGGCCGTTTTCAAAAACTGGATTTTACAACATTTTTCCAAGGGCTTTAATTGCACAAAAACAACTTTGAATTTTAAGAAATAGAAAACCAACTTTAAAAATTATAAAACTTTTTGAGAGGTACTTTAGATCACTTAGAACCCAAATAAAAATATTTTTCAGGATTTTCATAGTATTTAAATAATTTTCAAAATTAAAAAATAGTAGCTAGAAAATGGAAAAAGCAGTTTCTAAAATGCAGAAAATTCTATAAAATGCCCGTAAATGTAAGACTTTTTAAACCATAAATAAAAATTTTAGAGTATTTTGGGATGATATAGGAATTATGCTAGGATAATAAACCTAGTGATATGGAGCTTCCAAATATGTGCTATGTCTAAGGTTCAAATAAAATAATTACGGAAGCCCTCCTAATTATTTTCATTAAACTAAATATTGAGTTTCTAGGATTTAATGTAAATATTCATAATTTACTAACAATTTATTGGTATTATAGGACATTTTAGGGTTCGGAATGTAAAACTGCCTCAATAGCAAGTTTAATGAAAATAATCGAACTTTAGGGGTTTAAAGTGAAAAATTTACCACAACCGCAAAGCGTAAAAACTCAGGGTTAAACTGCAAATTTCCATAGGACTTTATTTTATCTTTTTTTCTATGGACCAAAATCTAACTGGGCAGTCGGCCTATGGGCGTTGCTTGCGTGTGGGCTGTGATAGCCCATGGGGCCGGCTTGGCTCGTCCGTAGTGTGACAGTTACATGGCTGTGGTTTACAAACCCTAGCCACACGGTTTGGATGGTGGTAGCAAAGCGTGCGATAGCAGCGAGCGGCAGGTGCGACGTGGGTGTGTGTGCGGGTGATGGCTGGTGCTCGGCGGGAGTGCTTGTGGCTACCCGACGCACAACGAGAGCAACAGCTACCACACTTGATGGGGGCGGCTGTGGCAGTGACTGCTGGTGGTACCAACGCATGCGGCAAGGCGGCGAGGACGTGCGTGTTGCACGATGGGGACGTTTATTTGGCACGGCGGTGATAACTCCAGTTTAGTTTCCTGCAATGCTTCGGGGTGCTAGCCTTCATGGCATCGTTTCCGCATAGGTATGAATAGAAATCTCGATATAGTTCCCTAATTTACAATTAAACTGATAAAATCTAGGGAACTATCATACAATGATTAATATACAAAATTAATCTAGTGGCATGTGGATTGGTGACGAGGAATCATGATGACATACCTTTTGGCCAAACAACGTCATGCTGATAACGTGTTGAATAATAAATAGATTGTAGATCAGTCCCAATGCCAATCAAGAATATCTGAAGAACAATTACAATAGGTGAACACTAGATATAGGTGATTTGAACTATTATAGATTGATTATCATGTACAACGGGGGAATGTACATTGTACCAGCCCCTTTTTTTTTTTTACAAAACTAGCCTCCGTGTGAATTTATTTTCAAAAATAGCCCCTGGCCCACTGCGGAAGGAGCAGGGGATGATACCCGGCTCCTTCCGTGCATGGGCTCCGCAGGAAGCCGAGATGCCACTGTGCCAGAGCGCGGGAGATCGACGACGCAGGAATTGGTGCGGAGTGTGGCAGCACACGGCTGCTGCGCTTCGGTGGCGTGGGAGGGCGATGTGCCACGGTGGGGTGGCTTGGGTGGCCACCGTGCCACAGTGGGGTGGCATGAGAGGAGCGGTGTCGTGTGTGGGATCTAGCTTCTGCGGTACCAGACTGCGGTAGGTGCTGGCGCGATCCCAAGGGTGGGAGGTGCTAGCCAGGGGGCTATTTTTGAAAATAATTTTGTAAGGGAGCTAATTTTGTAAAAAAAACGAGAGGCCTAGTACAGTGAACATCTCACAAACGGGTGCTATATTTATAGCCAAAACTCCTTAGGGTAAGTTTTGAAATTCGTCCACCAAACCCGAGAGTTCGGTTATACCTCCACAATAATTAGAAATAAAGTTAAAGAGGGGTCGTTAATAAAATATTATTTTAAAAGGATTAAAAGAATAAAAAACATTTAAGAATGTTGTGGTTGTTTTGGGGAAAGAAAAGACTTTTATCCATATTAGTATAGAACAATCATTAATAATTGTTTGAAACGCAAGAATTTCATGAGAGACAAGTTAATTCTTGTTATCAGAAAATACTATCCAATTTATATAGTTGAGTTGTCTCTAGAAAAAATTAGAATATGATAGAGCTTAGACATTTCAGCCGATACTTGCCTAAGCCAAAGATTGCCTCGTTGTGAAATATCATGCTGAAAGTTGCCCTTCATGATTTAAAATGCTACTCTAAAAGTTGTCCTTCATGGTATTCACTAAAATAACCAGCTTTTGCCCTAAATGAAGTATTTTGGCATTATTCTTTCTTTAAAAAAATTTAAAATCACCAAAGAGAAATGTCTAAATTTACCCTGGCCGAGCTAAAACGAGAAACAGAGGAAGGATAGAGGGGCATGCACCCAACGACAACTCTGTGGAGCGAGCATTGGCCATTGAAGCGGTGTCAAGCAGAAAAATGGAGGAGGTAGTGGACTCGTGGGTGGTAGCGGCGTTGTTGTATACTCACTGGAGAGCGGTGGCGACGGTGAGCCGTGACAGTGAAAATGGAGGATGGCAGTGACAACTCAAGGGTGATGGGAAGCTGCAATTGTTGGGTGTATGAGATTCCTGGGATGCCGAAGAAGCTATGTGTGTAAGGAATTGATGGGAGGCTCACCGAGGAGCGAGATTGACCGCACGGGCGTTCTTCTCGAATGACGGTTGGGCGAAGCACAATTAACAGAGGGGGAAGATCATATTAAGGGTGGAGCACAAGATGATGCGAACGGATTTTGGATTGCCTTCACCGAATATAGAGTTGGAGTTCGGGGGAGCTTGGCGGCTACGGTGTCGACGTGCTCTGTGTTCTGCTCCTTCTCTAACAAAGAAGAAGAGGAAGGGGAAGAGGAGGGGACGTGAGGTGAGGGAATGGATGAGTAGATGCATCTGAGCAATTAGGCAGTGGCGCGAGTGCACGGACGAGCGATACTGGTGGCATGCAGGCATGGTGTGGGCCGGTGGTGTGCTGTGTGCACACAGTCCTGCCAATATACCGTCTCCCTTGGGATCAGTGAAGAATTGGTGAATAACAAAAATGGAACTACTACTGGGCATTTGAACAAGAACCAGGATGAAGCAAGTAGCTTGCCAGACATATTATTCTTATGTGCAACGAACTATGAAACTAATGGTGTGACATAGGAGCATAACCACTGCGTGATATCCCAAAATTAAGGAAGAAGTCCATATGACAGTTCGAACATTGCTCAAAAGTCCGTCCAACATCTTTAACTTTGAAACCGATTATCTAGCACTTTGAGCTTTTCAATGCCATTCGTTTAGCCACCTAAATTGGTTTTGTTAGGTGATTTTGAAACGGTTGGCATGATGACTTGTATGTTTTTGCCACATGCGCAGACAAGCTGGCAAGTTGGACTCGATAACCCCCAGGCGAAGCGACCACTTACCTCCCCCATCTTGACTCAATCGCCCTCCCTCCTCACCTGAGGCTCTGCCATATTTGTTTTTGTATTTTTTCTCAGATACAAAACGAATATAGATAACCCGGATATAAATACAGATACAAATAATATCGAATATGGATATGGAGCGAATACAGATCGAAACGAATACGGTCACAAATATTTACCGGAACATGAATGTAACATCCCAAAATTTGAGTTTCGAAATGTTTGAATTTTAAAATGAACCATTTACATTTTTCCTAGATTAATCCAAGTTCAATTTGCATTTTTCTATTAATGGAGGGATTTGATTTGGCTAAATTATTCATCAAATAAAAGATTTCCAGTTTTATTTGGATTCATTGTGCTTTAAGGAATTTTTCAGTATTTTTGGAGATTTTTCTGAATTTATTTGCTATTTATTTGTTTTTATTTGAATTTATGGAGATTTCTTAATTCAGAATTTTTTTTTATTTTTCTAATATCCAGCCCGGGCCGAATTTCCTCTGACCCATTCCTATTTCCTGCCAGCCCGGTCCTCTTTCCTCCACCTTGGCCCGGTCCGGCCTGTCTCGCTATCCCGCTGTCTCGGCCCACTCCCGTGCGTCGCTCGGCCCGCTCCGCCGGCCCAGCCAGCCCACGCGTTCGCGCCCACGTAACCCTAGTCGCCGCCAGGTATCAACGCGCTGCACGCCATCGCTCTCGGAGTCTGGATCGAACATGCCTCCCAAGGCTATAAATGCCCCGGGGAGACCTCGCATTGCGTGCGCCGTTTTCCGCCGCACCCGTCGCCCCATCTGCTATCGCCCGAGCTACTTCTGTTGTCTCACCCGTGCTCGCCGGAGTAGCGGCGCCGCCCGAAGCCTTTCTTTCCCATCGTGCAGCCGCGCCGGCGCATCTCCGCCGTCACCAGTTGTGCCGTCGTGTTGCCCGCGATCTTCTCTTCCAGATCCTTGCCAAAACGAGGTAGATCCGGTATCGAACCACCGAAACGCATGTCTTCTTCTTCGTCTCCGGTGTGACACACTGCTTTTCGTCGCCGGAGCTTCACCGTCAAACTCTGGCCATCCGATCCGCAGTGTGGGCTCCCGATCTCGCCACGCCACTACCGACCGCATCCGTGCCTCTCGGTCGTCCGATCTGCGGCGCATGACTTGGATCTCGCCACGTTGCAACAATTGCAGCCTTGGTTTCCGCCGTCCGATCTGATCGCAGCTGCTAGATGAGCGACACGCGGCCGTCCGCGTCAGCGCCTTGTCAACGCCATCTTAGCCGCCGCGTCAGCTGAGCCGCCTACGTCAGCGCTGACGGGTTTGCCATGTCAACCCTAGTCGGGTTCGGTGGACTTAGTCCACCGTGAACCCTGCTGATGTCAACGTTGCATAATAAATCCGTTTTTCTTTAGAAAAATAAATCAAAAAAATCGGTTTTTCTATTTTTTTAGCCTTTTTCTCTGAATTTAATCTTTCAGAGCCCCGTTCCCTCTCACACGAACTCCGATTGAAGCGATTCAAGTTTCTAAATTTTTATAAAATCAAGCTCTACATTTCAGAGCAATTTATTCTCAATTTTGAGCTTATTTGAGTCTCTGTTTGGTATTTATTTATGTTCATTGCTTTTTTTCGGTATACGCTAATTCCGAGGGAACGAACGGAGACTTCGAAGACAAAGACTCAGCAAGGCAGGTCGTAACCTTTGATCATATTGAACCTATGTTTGCTAAAGTACTTTGTTTTATACAATTGCATGCTATTTGTATATCAAAGCTTATTTCATGGGAATAACTATATACCTAGTTGACATTATGCTACTTTGATTATTGGGATGCCATATATCCATTGTTAACCCTAATTTGGGACATTATTAGTTGGACATAATCATAATACCAACAATGGGTTATCGTAGTTATGCTTAGACTTGCATAGTTGTACGATGTGATCCATATCACATGTGAATTAATGTTAATCTTGACTTAAAGAGATATTGAATCGTGGCCGTTAGTTACTGTTGTAAAATTTGTTGTACCTAGGGTATGTCATTGGTCTTGGTTGAACAAAATATTTTCCCTCGGGTAAGTGACGTGCAATAAAGGAGGTGCTTTCTGGCACATTGGGATGTGGATGTCTTGTTTGAGACAACTTAAGAATTTAATCTTGTGCGCCATTGAACTGGGCCTAACCATACTACCACAAATCTAGTATGGGACAGATCTAGCAAATTAATTTGCAATGTTTAGTCTTGAGTACTGTCAATTGGTGGTGTGGGTTCCGGGATGGATGGGTAGATTCGCAAGGCACAAGAAGGGGCCCCGCGGGGCGAAACCTTAGCGGGCAGTACCGAGTTTAGACAGGGCATTGTAAAGTCTTTATCATGATATCTTTGCGGCACACCAAAGGAAGTGTGCTAATGACGTTTGCACAAAGAGATGATCATGTCTTGTGGGTAAAGCTATACAACCTCTGCAGAGTATAACACTATTCGAATAGTCGTGCCCGCTGTTATAGACAAGCTTGAGAATTTCACATGAGGTATAGGGTGTTTCATGAAATGTTGGAATGTGAAATTGTTGGGATATAAACGGGGAGTTCACTGTTGTTTTGTTGTCTAAAGTTAGTGCTGTTGAATTTAGTGGTTTGATACTTGTTTTAGATAGTGTAGGGTGATGTCTCGCCATTCTATTTATGTTTTCTACCATTGATTTATCACTTATTTATTATCTTTTCATAAATGTGTTTTCAATCTATTTACAGTATTTCAATTCAAGTTATTGCTTTCTGCAAATGAACCATATGGCTATCCTTTGTCAAGCCTTGCATGAATATATTGCTTTATTTCCCTACAGCTTGCTGAGTACTTTTTGTACTCACGGCTTTACGCTTTTGTTGATTAGTTGCTGAGGAAGGACCAGAAAACAATGAATATCATGAGGTGGCATACTATAAAGATTACGTGGACTAGGAAGGTGTTCCCCAAACGATTGTCTGTGATATGTCGAATGACCCAAGTTATTTCTTTTTCGCTGCAACAGTTTATTTGTTTCTTAAGCCCTTAAGGCATAGTGGTGTAAACTTTGACCATAAGGTCATTTGCCTTATTTAATAATAAATTGCTTCTTTCTTAGTTAATCCGTTGTATGGAATGATATTTCATCTATGTTGCCACTGTGTGCACTAGCGTGATTCTAAACTAGTGCAGTATACACAGATGGTTTCGGATTTACAAATCCGGGTCCTGACAATCAAACCCTTTAAATTGTAAACACAAAATAAAAAAACGTAACTAGTTTATTTGCTCCAAACATTTGAGAATAACAATTAATGACCCAAGATTTTGATTCTTTATTGAATTATGTAGTTATGAGTTTTTATGCATTTTTATCTACTTATTTAAAATATTTTTCTATTAAAGGCAGCAGTGTGTTAATTTTTGAAAAAATTTAAAAGCTGATAAAATCTTGAAAATAGTTTTTTTTAAGTGTTAAATTGTGCCAGGAACTTCTCTAGAATATTTTGTAATTTTTGGAGCTAGTTTGCCAATTTTAATAATTGAAAATTTATTTTTAGATTAATTAAATTAGAAAATAATTTTAAAATTCACAAACCTTTTAGGCCAAAAGAGAATTCTTGACCCAACCCACATGCATATCTGGATAATTAGGCCCATAAATATTTGGATTATCTAGATATGTATCTGTATTTGACGGATAGTGAGCTACCAAATCTATATTCGTATCTGACAGAAAAAATCCGTATTCATATCCGATCCGATACTATTCGATAAATATCCGATCCGATAGAATCCGAATCTGAAAATTATTCAGATCTGTTGTGGTTTTTGATGTTCGTGGTTTCAAATCCGCCGTAGATTTGTTGGAGGGAGATTGAAATATGCTTTAATGGGCTTTAACCTTTGCTGTATTAATGGGTTTGTGTAGAAATTTTGGCTAGATTTCTTAGGGTTTGTTTCTTTTAGCTTTTGATTCTGGATTCTGGTCCTAAAAGCAGAATAAAAAATAAACATCCCGATTCTAAAATCCGATTCTCACAATCCAACCCACCCATATACACTAAAATCCACAATCCACTTCATATGTGCTTTTGGATTCCAACTTTTGGAGAATCAGCTTTTCTACAACCACAATCAAAATCATCTTTAAGAGAGAATCCAAAGTTGAAACAAACAGTCCCTTAGTCTAGATCGGATTGCGTAGATTCAACGTTAGATTTTTTTTATTGTAAATCATGGAAGCGATGCATGGGTAGATTTTTTTGGGTCAATATTTATGGTGTTCAAAGTCCTACTTGTTGATGGATGCGATGCATTAGAGGAGCTAATAGAAAGAGAAGGCAACCTGAGAGCACATCACAACCAGGGATCCAAATTTCGGCGAAATTTAACCGAAATTTTGGATTTCGGACCCCTCTAAGACCTAAACTACCGGCCAGATTTTTTTTTGAAAATGCTACAGTAATTTAAATTTTTTTTGGCGAGATATTTGTCAAACAGGACGAAATTTCATAAAAAATAATCCGGATTTTGGTTTTTTATGGCCGGAATTGACCTCAATTACATCGATAACCCATAAGAAAGTGATCTTTAAAGATAATTTGTCCAAAAACTTATTTTTTTTGAGACATTTTAAAATTTTGGCAGAAACACTGTTAGAATTTTATTAAATTGAATATGCTTTGTAATGCTATGAAAAATTTATGGTACTATCCTAAGAAGTCTAGGATCAAACAAAAATTTTAAATTCATTTTTCATTCGGTTGAAATTTGCCGGTCAGCCTTCAGTTGCACTGTCCAAATTTTTAAAAATTCATGAAGCTTGATCATCATCTGAAAATTTTATGAGAACATTAATTATGTATCATAACCATGCAAATTTTTTTTCAAAAGTTTGTAACGTGGTTTGTACCATTTTTCATTCGGATCAAACTTATTGGTTAATGTTTTATTAGGACAGTAGCAATGTTTGAATTTTTAAAAATTCCTGATATGCAAACATCATTGATGTGTGAGGAACCTCCAAAAAATATTTCAAAATGTTGTGACATCGTTTGAACCATTTTTCGTTCAGTTGAAATTCGTCAAAATTTCGGGATATTTCGGCGAAATTTCGTTTTTTTCGGTAGAAAACAAACCGGATTTGAAATTTTGTTTTTGAATTTCAAACAAGATTTGTCCGAAATACCAAATTTCGCTGAAATTTTGGATTTCGATCCCGGATGATATTTTATCCGAACACAAAATTTGAATCCTTGATCACAACATTGGTTATCTGTCTTTACCTCGTAACCATTTACCATTGCAACATTGATTGGGTTCATACTGTAGGTACCGAACTCTCAAAAAGTAGCGGGAGCTACGACGCAAGGTGACAATAACTACAGCGGTTTTGGAGTCCTATTTTCTGAGAGCACACGGAATACTCTGTTGAATGTAAGTGCAGAAAGTGATGCTTCAGGACCATCACAAATTTTTTAAAATTTTCTAACATGGTTCGAATCATTTTTCTATTTAGTTGAAATTTACCGGTTAGCTTTTTTTTACAGAAGGTAGCACTGTCAGAATTTTTAAAAATTCCTCAGATTTTGCCATGATTTCGGCAATTTTGGTCGAAATTTCGGAAATCATGGCAAAATCTGAGGAATTTTTAAAAATTCTGACAATGCTAGTTTAAAATTCCGGATTTCAAATTTAGTTTTTGAATTTTGACCTTATTTCATCTGAAATTTCGAGATTTTATTATAATTTTGGATTTCACCCACCTCCAAAATATGAACTGAAAATGAAATTTCAAACCCTATTCACGAAAGCGAGAGCATACCGTGAGTTATCACAAATTTGTTAGAGCTCTTCACCAGCAGCGAAACGTGGATTCATCGATGTCCAGCCAAGCGAGCTGTTGCAGGCCCCAGCTTGCCGATTGCAGTGACCCCTCAGCAGTGCACGGCCTGCTCCAGCTCATGGCTTTCGAAAACACGATTAGGACTGCTAAGCAAATGGGAAAGAGAGGGTAGGAAGAATGAATTCAACAAGCAACTAAGCATCAACAAATCAGTCCAGTGCATGATTAAAAAAAACCCTAGGATTACATTACCAGAAGAACAATACAACTTGCATGATCATTGTTCCAAAAATATCAAAACAATCCGTACCTGTCCTCCTTTACATGTACTACATATCAATAAATTTTCACCGTGAATTCACCCTTGCTACAGAGAACCAAAAATGACAAGTTGCACATGTGAATGACTACCCACATCTGAACTTGTACTTTTCAGCTCTCTTCACTGTAGATAATTTGTATCTCAATTTCTTCAGGTGACATATAAACATAATTACAACATCAGTGATTTTTCTGATAAATTTGGGAAAAGTGCAAATACACAAATTTAACAATGTAGGCACCTGTCATATGCTTATCAAATCCTTATTCCGAACTGAATAGCTTAAACACGCTAGAAATGAACTTTAAAGGAATATTGGCCATTTGAAATTTTGAGTTGGTCCACGCTTTGTATGTATGGTACTTCCGTACGGCTCGTCCGTCTCCCCGTTAACTTGCATCCATATTATTACGGATTCGCCGTGACTGCCATCGTCCACGGCCGCTCCGCTTCAAAGCGTCATTCTGAGACCAAGTCACTTGCCCCGGTCACAGCTCCCTGTAATGCATGTCCAAACCGTAGGAGTTGAACTCCGAACTCCATGTCCTGAACAGATGATCGGTGCTGAAGTACTCAAAGATGTACGTCACGGAAGACTGACGGAGAACCGTGCAAGCCGCATATACATGCGAGTATGGCTTGTTGCTTGTGCATGTCGTCACATTACATACTGTGCACACTTGCTTACGGTAGCCTCTGCAATGGCCATCGACGAACTTCCTGTAGGCGCACTTCAAACTTCCGCTTGACTCCATCCATAGTGCGGACATCATGGGAGCGAGCCTTCTCTATTTTCTTCTCAATGTATGCGTGCATACGTTCGGAGAACTGCTTTCCCTCGTCTAGATGCCTCCTTGCATCATCCCCCTATTCACAAAGTATCCAACGGTCCTGTTCTAGGTCTCCTCCACGATGGCACTGATTGAGAGGGACCGAACACCCTTCAGGACACTGTTGTAAACCTCGAACATGTTAGTTGTCATTATGCCGTACCTTGCGCCGTCAGTATCATGCAACATAGACCACTTCTCTAATTCTGGAGCGTGCAACTGCACCCACTGAAAGAAGTTGTTCACCTGGCCCTCTGCGGATTGTGGCGTATGTTTTGCGGTCTCCTCATCGAGCACTCTTCATATGGCCTTGAACTTCTGCCTCTGGTTTTGCATGCAGAGCCTCTTGAATGTCTTCATGACTTCCTTGTTGCAGAACCTTCTGTGCAGGTTCGCGGCAAGATGCCTCATGCTCCAGCGATTGACAACATCATTCCATTGGTACGGTGGCTGTGTCCCTCCTTGCATGGTGCTGATGGTGGACATTAACCCAGCATGCCTGTCGGTGATGAGGCATACGTTCGGGCGGTCTTGGACAACAGCTTGCTTCATATTTGCTAGAAACCACGACCAGATGTCCGTGTTCTCGCTTTCCACGAGTGCATAGGCCACCGGGAGTAGCTGGTCGTTGGCATCCGTCGCGATCACCATTAGTATGGTGCCCCTATACTTGCCGGTTAGGAAAGTGCCATCCATGGACAGCACAGGCCGGCAGTACTTGAAGCCCTGAATGGCTGGTCCGAATGCCCATAATACACGATCGAGGATGAAACAGTTGGGACCCTTCGTGGGGTGCGGCCTATCCATCTTGTTGATGTAGGTCACATGATTGGCTTCAGCAATCTGGTGAAGCATACGAGGAACAAGGTTGTACCCCTCTTCGTACGTGTCGTACATCATCTCTATAACTTTCTTCTTTGCTCGCCACACCTTGCCGTAGCTAACAGGATATCCTACAATATTAACCATGTTGGCCAATAGTATCTTCGGTGAAACGGTCACGTCTGCTGTGACCAAGTGAGAAATCAGGCTGGCCACATATGAGGACATGACATTTCTGTGCTTCTGCAGTGGCTCGTCAAGCACACAAGTGTGCTCCATCAGGACTGTTATCCTGAAGGTCGAACTCTCGCCTTTGAATTTATGGGCACGGATCTTGTCGGGACACTCAGCATCCATGCACTTTACAATGTAGGTCTCTTGGTTCGACCAATATATCCGGTATGTGCGGCTGATGTTTACCGCATATCTAGCAATTGCCTGCTGGGCGGCACTCTTCGTAGGGAAGCGTTGTCCTACCAGCAGAGTGTCCTGATCGAAGGCCCACTTAGTGCCGGCTTCATCTGGCAGCACGAGAGACATCATCGCCAGATCGTCCAACCGAGAAGACACGTACTCCACATCAGTGGACACAATGCCACCGGCTGGAGCTGCACCGTCATCTCCTCTGCTATCCGTGTTGACATCATCGTCTTCATCGGATATTACTTCGTCTGACATGCCTTCCAGCTGTTGGTGGCAGTCAATGCGAGCGGACCACCACCGCCCGATGTCTTCATTCGCCTGAAAGTCATCCACACCGACGTCCTCACCGATGGCTCCAGGGGATGCTTCGACGCCGCCGCCACCGAGGGGACTAGAGGTTTGGCCTCTGTCCAGGAAGCGGACATACACCATCGGCCGACGGTGTATCAGCGTTTCAGGGTTCATCACAATTTGCATGTATTCTCCCCACATTGTGCTTCCCACGATCTTGCATAGGTTCCACACGTAGTTGATGGAACTTTCCACGACTCCAGCATGCACCTCCTCGATGACGAGCTTCTTTCGGGCAGTCTCCCGATCGAATGCGCTTCTCACGCACGTACGGAGGTCGGCCAGACTCATCTCCGTTAGACCCGGAGCCCAGATCACCTTTCTTTCGCAGTTCGAAAGGTCCACCCTATATGGACCCTCTCGAACAACACCATCACCATAAAACAAGGACAAATCTTGAATTTATGTCATTTAGTACCTACCATAACGAAAGATGGAAGCACGCGAATTAAGTAGCAACGTACGATTTACCACATCCATAATCAGTAGTAATATAGAATTACTACACTGAATATCAAACTATTTATTCCGCGACTTTACTAATTATGGAACATATTTTACGCCTAACACTGTAATTTTACGTACCACTGATGTTACTGGTAACGCCATTTTTTAACTGCTAAATGGTACTAACTTTTTTACTAATAACACTGGTGTTATTCTACTATTTATTGGATACTACATAAATTTTGTTTCACGAACTAATATTTCATTCATGTCATAGAAATACTACACTGGTTATCAAACTATTCATTCGACGATTTTACTAACCGTCGAACATATTTTATGCCTAACACCGTACTTTTACGCACCACTGATATTACTGGTAACGCTATTTTTTACTGCTAAATGGTACTAACTTTTTTACTAATAACAGTGGTGTTATTCTACTATTTCTTGGATACTACAAAAATTTTGTTTCATCGAACTAATATTCCATTAATGTTATAGAAATACTACACTGAATATCAAACTATTCACTCCGCGATTTTACTAATTGTCCAACAAATTTTATGCCTGACAAAACAATAAGCCGAATAACATTACCAGAAATAACATACTATTACCACAGTAGCAACACTATTATCCATACGTACTACTAGTTTAATAAATTTTATGTCCATTCGTGTACTACTTTGAACACTACTACTGTCATTTCATCTCGTACTCATTATACATTTACCATTATTATTTCTTCTGATCGTGCACAACTACCGTGTTTCAATATACTAATATTTACACTAACTTGACAGAAGCTCAACTGATGATTGCGACAGCCGGAGTATCGTTCAAATTAACCTTCCTGAAGGTCTCCTGAAGATTAAATATCCTGATGGAGGTACGAGCTCACTGTCCCGAAGAATACCTGCAAAATATGAATGTCGCAAAATCATCAAAAATGTAAACTCCAACCACATTTCTACAAAATATGAATGTCGCAAAATCCCTCTGAAAATACACTTTGAAATTTCCTTTTCCACCTCGTTTTCCTCTCTGATTTCCCCCCTCTCCTCTCTTCTGCCTCTCGGTTAGCACCGCTCGAACTCACTCCCTCTTGCTCTTGCCTCTCTCACGCAAAACGCTCAACGCAGATCACTCGCTCTTGCTCTTGCCTCTCTCACGCTGAACGCAAAACACAAAACATCGAATTTATAGCCGTTTTCTGCGTGATAATTATAAGAAGTGTCATTTGTCTCTGCTTTCGACGCATGGACAAGATAGAACGCTACTGCGTGAATACCCGCGTCGCTTTTCTCCCCTATCTCCCGCGCTTTTCCTCTTTTTTCCCTGCCTCCTTTCCTCCTCTCTCTCCTGCGTGGTGTCGCCCCGGCCTTCTCCCCCACAACGCCACCCCACCCCCTGCTGTCACCCCGTGGCGGCCAGTGCTGTTGCCACCCCCCCGACCCCGACCACCTCTCCTCCCTCGCCCGCCTCGGAGATTTCCGGTGGATGGATCCGCTCGATTTCAAGATTTCAAAGAAACCCGATTCATTGGATTCCGATCCGTCTGACGGCCAAAAAAACTAGCGGACGACGTCCGCTGGATTCGGGATTTAAAAAAAATCCTACTAACCCCGTCCGCTGGAATTGGAAAAAGATTCCCGCGCACCCCGTCTGCTTGAATATACTGTTCAGTGGCTATTTCTGAAATTTTGTTGAGCACACGACTATTTTCAGAACAAATACATCACATACGGCCACAAAAGTAAAAATTTCGGGAATTGATATATGTACTAGTACATATTCCTTACGACCTCTGACTATTCCTGACGACCCTAGGGGCTGACCCCTTACAACAATACTCCCTCATCTGGGAGCTTCGAGGTCCTAAGGGGCGAGCAGATGCAACATGCTCTCGCCCCAACCCCTCGGGAGTTGTGATACTCGAGGTCTTTGGGTGGTGAAGATGTTGATGTGGTACAATGCGGTGCCACCGCATCGAGGCATGGCTTTCGAGACGGGTGGCATGCTGAAGCCAGGTCTACGGAGCTGAAGCCATCGACGCGGTGTCGTTGCACTGAGGTATGGCCTTCAAGGAGGGTAGTGTGCCAGAGCTAGGTCCACGGTGCTGAAGTCGTCAACATGGTGCCACCGTGCAAAGGCATGGCCTTCGAGGTGGGCGACATGCCGGAGAGAGGCGCGTGGAGTCGAAATCATTGACGCAGTGCTGCCGTGCCAAGTCATGGCCTTTGATGCATGCGGTGTGTCGGAGCGAGGTTCGCAGTGGTAAAGTTGTCAACGTGGTGCAGCTGCGTGAAGGTATGGCCTTCGAGACATGTGGCATGCTAGAGCGAGGTCCGCGGTGTCGAGGTACTGTCGCGCTAAGGCATGGCCTTCGAGGTGAGCGGCGAGGCAGAGCGAGGCGCACGGAGCCGAAGCCGCTGATGCGATGCTGCCATGTCAAGGCATGGCCTTCGAGGTAGGCGATGTGTTGGAGCGAGGTCCACGGTGCCGAAGTCGTCGACACGGTGCCGCCACACCGAGTCATGGCCTTCGAGGCGGGCGACGTGCTGGAGCCAGGTCCGCGGAGCTGAGGTCCATATCATGGTTTATTGTACGTAATCGTCATCTTGTTGTGGTCGTATGTCTTGCTCTTTTAGATGCCTGGTACCATCCCCCTTTGGCCATATGGAGGTATTTGCGCAGGTGCCCTAAGGTGGCGAAAAGGGTCATTACTATGTCTCTTGGCCCGACACTATATTCCCCAACCCTTTTAGCCGCGCTGAAGCGCAGCGAAGGGCGTGAGGGGGAGACCAAACCTTTGTTAGTCGCACCGTAGTGCAGCGAGGGGGGCAAAGGGGGAGGCGAAGCCAAGCGTTGTCCCTAAACTTTTTTTAGCTGTGCCCTACACAGCGAGTGGTGAATGGGGAGGTGAAGCCGAGCACCATCCCCAACCTTTTTTAGTCGTGCCCTGGCGCAACGCAGGGGCGAAGGGGAGGCGAAGCCAAGGGTCATCCCCAACCTTTTTTAGTTGCGCCCTATAGCAGTGAAGGCGGCAAACGGAGAGGCAAAGCCGAGCGCCGTCCCCAAACGTTTTTGTCGCACCCTAGCGTGGCGAAGGTGGCAAAGGGGAGGCGAAGCCAAGCACCATCCCCAAACTTTTTTAGTCACCCCTAACACGGTGCAGGGGTGAAGGGGGAGGCGAAGCCGAGTGCCATCCCCAACGTTTTTTAGCGCACCCTGGCGCAACGCAGGGGCAAAGGGGGGCAAAGCCGAGTGCCATCCCCAACCTTTTTTAGTCGTGCCGTCACGCATTGAAGGCAGCGAAGGGGGAGATGAAGCTGAGCACTGTCCCCAAATTTTTTTAGTCGCACCCTAGCGCAGTGAAGGTGGCAAAGGGGGAGGCGAAGCTGAGCTCTGTCCCCAAAATTTTTAGTTGCGCCCTAGCTTGGCGAAGGGGCAAAGGGGGAGGCGAAGCCGAGCACCATTCCCAACCTCTTTTAGTCCCGCCCTGGTGCAGCACAGGGGCGAGGGGGAGGCAAAATCGAGTGGCGTCCCCAACCTTTTTTAGTCGTGCCCTAGCGCAACGAAGGCAAGGAAGGGGGAGGCGGAGCCAAGCACCATCCCCAAACATTTTTAGTTGCGCCCTAGCATAGTGAAGGGGCGAATGGGGAGGTGAAGCTGAGCACCATCCCCAACCTTTATTAGTCATGTCCTGGCGCAGCAAAGGGGCGAATGGGAAAGCGAAGCCGAGCGCCATCCCCAACCTTCTTTAGTCGCCATCCCCACAGCCTTCAAGGAAGGAGACTCTCTAGTTGCCGAGATATAGCCCTTCGTGGCGAGGAGGTTGTGCGACGCGAGGTCTCCCAACTGAGGTGGAGCTTCTGAAGCTATGGATCCCTAGTCGCCGAGGTGTAGCCCTTTTGATGAGGACATCTTTCCTAGTGATACAACCGTGCCTAGTCACTCATCTCATACACAACAAGCTGAACCCGTATTACAAGGACCAATTACTCGTGCTCGAGCACGTCGACTCAATTATCAGGTGAATACGTTCCTAGGCTTTGATACAAATGATTCATAGAATGGAATGCTATTTAATCCTTGTGATGATTTTATTGTGCTTAGGAACCAAGGAGAAGAACCCCAAAAGGTCAAGCTTAAAGCCGGGTCATCATGTGCGCGAGTTCGACTAGGGTTCGGCCTCCCTGACAGCACCAACTTAAAACGGCTATAACTTTTGATCCACAAGGTTTTTCAGGGTACATGAGTACTTGATTGAAAGATATCTTCTCCCTCTTTCCAATGGATCCAGTTTCACCTCCAAATTCCATATGGGAATATCTGGAACCTGCAAAACAAGTCATGACACTTTTCCTGTCCGAGTCAAAGTGGGCCTTGGGCCTTGTAATCAAATTGTATTTGGTCTCCTAGGGTTTTGGACGAACTCCTCCTCTTCTTAGCTCATAAATAACCAGCCACACCCTCATCTAAGGTTTTGGATTTTGTTTGTTTACTTTAGCCAAGTGCAAACTTTGTTTCTTCAAGTTGTGCTGGACAGCCACCTTGTCAAGATCCTCAATAGAACCCCACCTTGTTTTTGCCTTCAATTCTTATTTGCAATTTCAGATTGCTTTTACTATTGTTCTTGCTTGTTCTTCGGTTGCTTGCAGGAATTGAACCTCGTGTTCAGGTTGATCATGCCCACAGCAAGATCAATAACACTCCGGAGTTGGTTTAGCTATTGCTAAGGCGCATCGTCATCGTACGTTGTAGTCGGGTCATCAAAGTCAATTCCACCAAATCGATATTTATCTACCTCATCAAAAGATCGGGCACCCTTCTTTACATCACCTTCAAGGCGAGGAGGTTGTGCATGCAACGTCTCCCTACCAAGGCAGAGCCTTCGAGGCTGGGGACTCCCTAGTCGCCAAGGTACAGCCCTTCGAGGTGAGGAGATTGCGTGATGTGAGGTCTTCCATGTGAGGCAAAGCCTTGGAGGTTGGGGACTCCCTGATCGCTGAGGTGCAACCCTTGAGGCAAGGAGGTTGCGTGATGCGAGGTCTCCCTACCGAGGCAGAGCCTTTGAGGTTGGGGACTCCGTAGTCACCAAGGTGTAGCCCATTAAGGTGAGGAGGTTGCGCGATGCGAGGTATCCCAACCGAGGTAGAGCCTTCGAGGCCGGGGACTCCCTAGTCACCGAGGTGCAGCCCTTCGAGGCGAGGAGGTTGTGTGATGTGAGGTCTCCCTACCGAGGTGGATCCTTCAAGGCCAGAGACTCCCTAGTCACCGAGGTACAGCCCTTTGTGGGAGCATAATTTGGTTAAGGGGGAGAATTATTTATATAAAATCTCTCATATGCATTCTCATTTGTTAATATGATGATTTTCATCCAAATGTGGTTATTAAGCTTGGATTTGTCATCAATCAGCAAAAAGGGGGAGATTGAAAGTTCAAGCCCCATTAGTTTGGTTTTGGTGTTAATGACAAATCTAATATTGAGACTAACTCTTTTGATAATCATAATATTGATTAGTCTCAATTGTTAATTAATGACAATCCTTTTATGAGACTAACTCTTTTGTTGAGCTTAACTCTCTTTAGTCTGTTTTGGATGAAAAAGATGGAAATATCAAAAGTATGCATTAGAGTTCATATTATCATATCTTGTTGCATTCCTTGGATATAATATTTATGATCATATTGATAAATCTAAATATGAGACTAACTCTTTTATTGAGTATATCTTTGATTAGTCTCATCTCATTGAAATATGGAAATCTCAAAGGTATGCATCTAATACAACTCTATTATTTCTAGATGCATTCCTTGGATTCAAGTTAAAGATGAGCTCTACCATTATTTAGACCTCAAGATGTGCATTAATGTTTCAATTCCATATATACATGAATTCATATATTTAGGGGGAGTTCATACTTTACCTTGATGTTTCAATAGTATTGATCTATTTCATCTTTCTATATAAAGGATCATTACTTTGAAACAATCCTTTGAGTATATGTAACTTGCGTAGTTGTAGTATGCTCATATTAATATAGGATAAACTCAAATATTATCTAAGGTTGATTATGTGCATAATGATTCCAAGTTCAATTATTTATATGCACATATTTAATGGAGTTTATTCTATTATTGATGGTATTAAGAGTATTGATCCCTTTACACCACTCCAACATGATTTGGATCATTACTTAGTAACCATCAAAATGAGTATATGAAACTTGTGTAGTTAATATATACTCATGTCAATTTAAATGAAATTTAAATTGAGTTTCATTTAAATTGAGTTCAGTTGTCTTTCAATCAATCAAATAACACTTCATCATGTGTTGATGGTGTTTCTTCATTGGTTAAAGACAAGCGGAAAGTTCTTGAGTATAATGAAGCATTAGTTGCATCAAAGTACTCAAGACATCTTTAAATCATTCAAATTGATTAGTTATCGTTCTTCTTTGTCATGCTTAGCGATTCACGGTCCGATGTGCTTTCACGGCCGTTGGCACAGACCTGGCCTTGCTTTTCTTTTCTGTTTTTTTTCCCGTAACCAAAGCAAGCCAAGCAACAGGCAACAGAAGAATACGCATATACGCCATGAACAGTATCATGCATGTTCAAAACTAGTTGTACGTAAACATTTCTAGGTAAACACGAAATTTGTTATTTTCATTAGAAATTCGTTATAAGTCCAATCTGCGTGAGACAAATTTTGTAAATGATTAAAAATCAACACCTAGCTATGTTAATTTTACTGAAATTTTACAAATAAATTTGTACCGTTAAAATATTCACGGAAAGTCCAAAATGACGATTTTTGTAGCTCCTAAACTATACTTCCAAAAATGTCAAAATAAATTTTATAAACCTTAGAAAATGCTAAACTAATTATCCGGAAGTTTTCATAACGTTATGAATTAGTTTGATTTGCGGTAGTTTCTGAATGTGTGTTTGTACGTTGTTTTGCGTGTTCATTTGGTTCTTATACATTGCAGCGTGAGGCGTCGAAGTGTGTGAGGACGCGGATTTCGAGGATCAAGCTCCAAACCAAGGCTTAGACCAAGACTTGCTGCTTTACGAAGGCAAGTTATGCTTTGACCATCTTGCTCCTAATGTTTTTAAATATTATGTCGATTTAAATTATGCATGCTAATTAAATTATAAAAGCTTTAAAATAATTTGGGTTTAGTTAAATCACCACTTTTTATCGATTCCTTGTTCCTAGTATTTGTATGCCATAAATCCATTGTCACCCTAAGATGGAAACTATTAAATTGGTCAATACTAGTCACCAATGGGAAATGGTTAGAACGAAGTAGGTATGCTTAGCCAAGCGGTACGCTTCATTGACACTGTTTCATGTGAAAGATGAAATATTGACTAATGAACTATGAAAGACATTTTGAGAATGTGACACGTGTGTTGATGTTATTGATGGCACACGGTGCATGGTAACCAAGGATGGTAAAATAATTTAGACTGTGGCAAGTGGTAAGTGATTAATGGAGGGCCAGATGTGGCACATGGGAGTGATGTTGTTGAATTTGGTTTTGTGAACTTTGGGTAGTCTTGCCACGGTCAACCTAAGGACTTAACCTTGCAAGCCTTTGAACTGGGCCTAACATACAACCACATGTCTGGTATGGGACAGACCTAGTTGAGTATGATTCCGAAGTCTTAGCATGTGAGACCTCAGGTGGTTTTTTCGTAGCTGTGGATGTGGAAAGAAGGGTGTAGTGTTTACCGGATCGGTCTTACATCTCTTCAACGATATACGTTAGCCTTGTACTTCCGCCCCACAAAAGGGAAGGGACAATGGGAACTATACCGGGAGGTACGCATGCGAGGATGGAAGTTTCGGAAAGACTTTGTTATGGTTACTCGCCTGTGTGGTGTTTAACTATATCGTGTGGGTAAAGTGTATAACCTTTGCAGAGTGTACAAACTATTTGAATAGCCGTGTCCACGGTAATGGACATTGCTCGGGAATTACAGTCAAGGGTTAGACTTTATTAAAAACGTGGTTGGGATAAAAGATGAAGTTGATGGAGGTATGAATTAGGATGTGGAAATGCTTTTACGTAACTTCTGGAAAAGTTATTGTTAATTCTATTTTTTTTACTGCTTTTGAATCTACCTATGTTACTTGCTAAATGTTGTTTATTGCAAATTAACCTTTAAGCCATTCCGTTGGAATAAGACTGGCATGTAGTATATTAGGTTGCATTCTATGCATAGCTTGTTGAGTACCAATGTACTCACCCCTCCATAATCACAATATCAGAAGATGAAGAACCGCAAGCGTATGAGGAGAAGAATGACGACCCGGCTATCTAAGGGAAAGGCCCAGTCAGTTGCCTGTGGCAAACTAAGGCGCCACGAATAATTCTATAATTCCGCTGCTATTATTTATTTACTTTGAACTCAGCCCTGCGTGGCTTAATATTGTAAGGCTGACCTTAAGGTCTTAACCATTTAATTTGAATTAAATACATTATCGTTATTTTTTTCCGCTGTGTATGTGTGATGGTATTCATCTCTGTTGTATCTGTGAGCACTAGCGTGATCCTGGACTGGTGTATCACACATGGTGTTCGGAATTCAAATTCCGGGCACGACAGAAGGTGGTATCAGAGCCATACTGACTGTAGGACAGACCCTTAGCTAGAATGGTTGTTGGGGAGGTGAAAATTATTTTCTAAATCTAAAAGTGAACAAGAAAATAAAATTACTCTTGTCTCATCCCTTCTTCCTATTCACTCCTTTTTGCTGAAATTCTCGTGGTTACTTTGTTTTAAAATTCTGAGAGCTGACGAGGATACCTTTTGACAGATGAGGAGGATCCACACCTACGAAGAGCGCACTGGAGGATTCGCCGCTAAGCTATGGCGTATGATGCAACTTCTTGCAGGCTTCGACAGGCCACTCTATCAGGGGACCATTGTAGTACGGGCAGGACTTGATATCGTCTGGGATGTCAAGATCACCGTATATGCTCAGGAGAGGACAAGGGCGAGCCGTCCTATCTACATCACCGCCAGGAGGACTTCATTTGAGGCCGGGATCCAGGAGACGGCGCGTCTCGCGATGCGGCAGATTGGCCGTACTTACTCTGCAGAGTTGGAGGGCACTGTTTTCCGTCACCACCCTCATCGAGATAATCGCCACGACAGGACGGAGCTCTTGGAGGAGGACGCCACGATCACTCATCTAGCGAGGTATGTCATCGCTCAGGAAGAGGCTATGGACGAGACAGTCTAGGTGCTGCAGAGAGCCCGCGACGAGGTCACGGAGGCGAGAACTCAACTGCGGGAGGGCTTAGCTCACTCCATGCAGAGGATCCAGGAGCTGGAGATGGCTCTGTATGGACCTGAGCCTGAGCCAGTTCTGGAGCTGCACGATCCTGATCCGGAGGAGCAGAGCAGAGGCACGGTCACGGCCGCCGCGCAAGACAGAGCAGCAGCCACAGGACGATAGAGAGTCGGTGGGGTCGATCGTACCGACTGCTGTAGGGCATCAGGACCAGTTTACCCCTATGCCGCCGCACCCGCCGCAGTACCCTTCGGGAGGACCGCACCCCGGATGGTTCAGTGTCTGAGAGCCTTTTTTCTTTTAGAGTTGACTCAAATGTTGAGTCAGTCTTATTGAGTCTAGTTAGTGTGGTGTCGAGACTCGAGTGCTTGAGTCGCGTCTCTTTCAGAGTCACCATTAGGTGTGAGTCATTGTTGAGTCTTAATGTTTGATTACTCTCGTATGTGATTGTCTGGTGTTTGTTGCATGGCCGTTGGCACTTGCGAGCAACCATACCATTTTACTAAATTAATAAAGTTGCTGAATAATTTAAGTTACACCTGTTTCCCCTGTATAAGTTCCTTTACTTGCCTATGCTTCCTTCTTCTCTCTTAACCATGAAGTTTCCAACAGATGGTGAGGACTCGCGGTAACGCTGGAGCTAACGGAAGTGGAGCTAACCAGGCAGGAGATCAGAACAAGGACCCAATTCCTCAACCACCGCAAGTGGATCTGCAGAATTTGGGAGCTTTTCTCGCTGCTCAAACCCAGCTGATAAACACAATGATGCAGACAATGCAGCAGATGTCCAATCAAGCTGCTGCAAACTTTCCACAAGGGGGTAACCATGGACCACACCCCTATTCAAGACTGTCAGAGTTCATGAGGACTCGTCCACCCACATTCTCAGGCAATGCCAATCCGTTGGAGGCGGATGATTGGCTGAGAACTATCGAAAGGAAGTTACACATAACTCAATGTGTAGGACATGAGAGGGTACTATATGCCTCTCACCAGCTAGAGGGAACCGCCGCTGAATGGTGCGAAAACTTTTGTGCTTCGCACGAGGATCCTCAGAGTATCACGTGGGAGGAGTTCACAACAGCGTTCCGCCAATACCATGTACCCAAGGGTATCATGGATCTTAAGAAAGAGGAATTTCGGAACCTCAAGCAGGGTGGCCAATCAGTGGCCGACTACTTGAACAAATTTACTCAATTGTCTCGATATGCGCCAGAAGATGTAACAACGGACAAAGCGAGGCAGTCCCGATTCATGAAGGGACTGAACTCTGGGCTTCAAGTAGGACTGATCACCCACACGTTCCCAGACTTTCAAGAGCTTGTCAATAAAGCGCTCATTCTTGAAGATAAGCGCAAAGAAATAGGAGAGGGCCATAGCGCGGATGTCGAGCTAAGGGGACGTCCGATCGGATGAGGTGAGAGTCAATCCTCGGCAATTTGCAAAATTCAAACCTCAACTGCCTAATCAAAGGACAGTTTCTTCGCCCGGATCTTCGAGTCAGGGCTTTAGGACGCCAGTGCAGAGGAATAATGCACTGGGTTCCAATCGACAAAATGCGAGAAGCGTTACTACTGGTACAAGAACGAAGGACACTTTGCCAATCGATTGCCCAAAGAGAGGCAATATGACCCGATTCGCTTCAACACTGGGGCCAACAAGCGAAGACACCAAAGCCAGAGCGAAACCGTGGAAACAATCAATCCGTAGTTGCACTGCCGACAATCGTCCGAGGCGCGTGAACCATGTCACAATCTTTGAAGCTCAAGATGCCACGGACGTCATATTGGGTACATTTTGATTAACTCGATGCACAGCTTTTATTTGATTACGGTGCTTCACATTCATTCATCTCTCAAGACTTTCTTTGTGGGAAATGGGTTGGGCGAGAAAACTTAAGTGCACACTAGTAGTGCAATCATCCGGTCGGAACTTCAATCTAACCTAGGATGTTTGGGAGTTAAGTGGTCATAAGCGAGGTAGAGTTTCTAGCAAATCTAATTGTGCTAGACACCCAAACCTTGGATGTAATCCTCGGAATGGATTGGCTCACCAAACATAAAGCGGTATTGGATTTGTGGCCACGGGTAGTGTCTCAGAGAGAACCAAGATGGAGAAAAAGTGGAATTTCAAGCAACCACAGCCCGAAATGGAAAATTTATGGTCAATAGTATGAAGACCGTGAGTCTAGAAGATGTGCCAGTGGTGAAAGACTTTCCGGATGTTTTTCCCGAAGATTTGCCAGGGATGCCACCGGACAGAGATGTCGAGTTCGTGGTTGAGGTAGTGCCTGGTTCAGCACCTATTGCAAAGAGGCCTTATAGGATGTCCACAGAAGAACTGGTGGAGATGAAGAAGCAGATTGAAGAACTCACGGAAAAAGGTTTCATTAAACCTAGCTCATCGCCGTGGGGAGCACCAGTTCTGTTCGTTAAAAAGAAAGATGGAAGTTTTAGAATGTGTATAGACTATCGTGCACTAAATGAGGTGACGATAAAGAATAAATATCCTTTACCTAGGATAGACGACCTCTTTGATCAGTTAAGAGGAGCGGGAGTCTTCTCTAAGATAGACCTTCGATCCGGATACCACCAGTTAAAAATACGAACCGAGGACATACCAAAGACAGCTTTCTCGTTAAGGTATGGGCATTATGAATTCACGGTCATGTCTTTTGGATTGACCAATGCCCACTTATTTCATGAATATGATGAACAAAGTATTCATGGAATACTTGGACAGTTCGTTGTCGTTTTCATTGATGACATACTTGTCTACTCGAGCGAGAAGAAGAGCATGCGAGAACACTTAAGGATAGTTACGGAAAAGCTAAGAAAACCAACTATATGCCAAATTCAAAGCAAATGTGACTTACGGAAAAGAAGGTAGAGTTCTTGGGTCATGTAATGACCGCCAAGGAGTAGTATCGACCAGAAGAAAGTGGAGGCGGTGTTACAGGAGCAACCAAAGTCGATTACCCAAATTAGAAGTTTTCTTGGAATGGCGGGATATTACGCCGGTTCATTGAAGGTTTTTCATCAATTGCAAGACCTCTTACGCAATTGTTGAAAAGGATAAAAATATGTATGGGCCCAGAGTGCGAGAAGAGTTTCCAAGAAGCGAAGAAGCGTCTAACCGGCACTGTCTTGGTGTTGCCGAATGTTAAGGGCGGCTTTGATATATCTTGTGATGCTTCGCGTCGGGGACTTGGATGTGTTACGATGCGAGCGGCAAAGTAGTGGCTTATCGTCAAAGCGACTAAGGCCACATGAGCGAATTACCCAACTCACGACTGGAGTTAGTTGTTGTAGTGCACGCCCTTAAAATATGGCGCCACTATCTCATCGGAAACCGATGTGAAATATATACTGACCACAAAAGTTTAAAGTATATATTCACTCAATCGGATCTTAACATGAGGCAAAGAAGATGGTTGGAGTTAATCAAGGATTATAACATCGGAATCCACTACCATCCAGGAAAAGCAAATGTGGTGGCTGATGCTTTGAGTCGGAAAAGCCATAGCTTAAATGTGGTGGTTGCAGAAAACCAGTTTGATTTGTGTAAGGAGCTTCATAAGCTAAGATTGGAGGTCGTACCTAGAGGATATCTAGCTACCATGGAAGTAAAGCCGACCCTAAAAGAATAGATCAGGGAAGGTCAAAAGGATGATGATAAGATTCATAGGATCAAATCCAAGATGGACGAAGGCTTAGCCAAGGACTTTAGAGTAGACGAGCAGGGTACCTTGTGGATGAAAAATAGAATTTGCGTACCCCATAAACCTGAATTGAAGCAATTGATACTTGAGGAAGCACACGATTCCAAGTACTCAATTCATCCAGGAAGTGCAAAAATGTACCAAGATCTCAAGGGAAGATTCTGGTGGCCAAACATGAAACGAGAAGTTGCCGAACATGTCGTATTGTGTGATATATGTCATAGAGTAAAGGCAATGCATCAGAGGCCAGCAGGACTGTTGCAACCTCTGAAAGTACCTGAGTGGAAGTGGGAGGAAATCGGTATAGATTTCATTACCGGTTTACCCAGAACTCAGCAAGGTTTTGATTCGATATGGGTTATAATTGATCGCCTAACCAAAGTAGCCCACTTTATACCGGTGAAAACCACATACTCCGGAGATCGACTAGCTGAGCTATATATGGCCAGAATTGTGTGTTTGCATGGTGTACCAAAGAAGATAGTATCGGATCGAGGTACTCAATTTACCTCAAGATTTTGGAATAAGTTGCATCTGACAATGGGCACCGTTTGAATTTGATCGGCATACCATCCATGACGGATGGTCGGTGAAAGAGTAAATCGAGATACTCGAGGATATGTTAAGGGCTTGTGCTCTGTCATATGTCACTTCATGGGACAAATATACGCCATACGCAGAATTTAGCTATAACAATGATTACCAAGCCGACCTAAAACGTCTCCATTTGAAGCACTATATGGCCATCCATGTCGAACACCGTTAAATTGGAGCGAGATGGGTGAGCGTCAAATATTTGGGCCCGACATTCTTCTCGATGTTGAGAAAAGATTGCCATGATTAGAGAAAGAGCGCACAATCAAGGCAAAGAGTTGCCGACAACCGACGCCGCGAGTTAAGCTTTGAGCTAGAGGATTATGTATATCTCAGAGTCACACCGCTCAAAGGAGTCAAAAGGTTCCACACCAAAGGAAAACTTGCTCCAAGATACGTGGGTCCATTCAAGATCTTGAGCCGTAGAGGTGAAGTCGCATATCGGTTGGAGTTGCCCCAATCGTTGGCGAGGAGTGCATGATGTGTTCCATGTATCTCAACAGAAGTGCCTTGAGTGCCAACAGAGCAGACACCCTCGAAGAGATAGAATTGCAGGAAGATCTGACCTACAAGGAATACCCAATCAAGATCTTGGACACAGCTGAACGAGAAACCAGGAATAAAACAATCCGCTTCTGCAGAGTTCAATGGAGCAATCACTCAGAGAACGAAGCAACATGGGAGCGTGAAGAAGATCTGAAGAAGGAATTTCCCAACCTTCTCTTTAGTGACCACGAATCTCGGGACGAGATTCCATTAAGGGGGGAGGTTTGTAACGTCCCAAAATTTGCTTTAAATATATTTATAGCATTCTGGAATTAATAGAATTTTTCGGGTATGTAATTGGAATTTTTGAAGTTAATTCGAACTTAAGCCGTATTGAGTTAATCTTATAAAATAAAGATTGTGTGTGTCACGTGCGCATAAAAATTTAGTTTAAAATAATGACATTTGAAAAACAAGAATGTTCCTTTCAAATATTTTCAAAAACATGATCTATAAATTAAGTTGTTGATTTTATAAAAATCTGTACAAGTGTCTGATTCACTAAAAGATTTTTCGCGAAAAATCTATATATCGAAAAATCACGAAACCAACTTCGCTAGGTTCCAAATATTCCCAAGTATTTTAGGGGATCTTTCCAAGATTTTTGGGGCCTTTCTGTTATTTTATCATAATCATGTTTTGTTTCAATGCTATTTAATTTCTGAAAACAAGAATCGGCTAACTGTTTTTTTCCCTTTCAAAAATGTAACGTGACCATTGATGGCGCTTGATTTCGTTCCTATCTGATGAATTAGTAATGCAAATGAATTAGCAACGGAACTTCTTGTATGCATGAATTACATTGGTTAATGCAGTCGTTTCCTTTTTCATTTGAATGCACATGCATGCTAATTGGTCATTACCTCCATGCATGTAGTAACAGCAATTCCTTAACACGGCCGTTTCCTTCTTTTCCTACACGCATGACTCAAGGTTCTGCCTTCCTTCCTTCCAGCTATCTTTTCCTCTTGCACGCATACATCAAAGAGATCTTTCTGTCTTTTTCCCTCTACATCCACATCTTCCTGCCTCCCTTGCCCGGACGATCGCGTACCTTCTTCCATCGCCTCGTGCGGACTTCGCCAACGCCGGCCCACCCTCCGGCCACGCCTCTTCCTGCGCCAACGGTCTGCGCTGCAACCTGTTGCCGACCAGTATTCCCTTATCTTTCTTTTGTGCGCTCTATCTGTCCATTAGTTGATCTCGCCTATGTGTAATCGTGCATGTAGAATGTGTCAGGCGAATGCAAGTATATATGTATATACAACCAAACGCATGCATGTTCCCATATATATATATATATATATATATATATATATATATATATATATATATATATATATATATTAGGATTATTCGCATATATAATTTTCTATATGCATATCTACGATTATATTAGAACGCATGCATGTATGTATATGTTAGGCATGTATATACATATATATTAGGAATGTATGCCTGGCTGTCGCCACCGCCGTTGTTGCTGCTGTCACCGCCGTTCGCCGGTCCCGTGTGCTCGCCGGCCGTTGGCACAGACCTGGCCTTGCGTTTCTTTTCTGTTTTTTTTTTCCGTAACCAAAGCAAGCCAAGCAACAGGCAACAGAAGAATACGCATATACGCCATGAGCAGTATCATGCATGTTCAAAACTAGTTGTACGTAAACATTTCTAGGTAAACACGAAATTTGTTATTTTCATTACAAATTCGTTATAAGTCCAATCTGCGTGAGACAAATTTTGTAAATGATTAAAAATCAACACCTAGCTATGTTAATTTTACTGAAATTTTACAAATAAATTTGTACCATTAAAATATTCACGGAAAGTCCAAACTGACGATTTTTGTAGCTCCTAAACTATATGTCCAAAAATGTCAAAATAAATTTTATAAACCCTAGAAAATGCTAAATTAATTATCTAGAAGTTTTCATAACGTTATGAATTAGTTTGATTTGCGGTAGTTTCTAAATGTGTGTTTGTACGTTGTTTTGCGTGTTCATTTGGTTCTTATCTATTACGTGTAGACGTCGAGCTAGCTGTGTGAGGACACGGATTTCGAGGATCAAGCTCCAGACCAAGGCTTATACCAAGACTCGCTGCTTTACGAAGGCAAGTTATGCTTTGACCATCTTGCTCCTAATGTTTTTAAATATTATGTCGATTTAAATTATGCTTGCTAATTAAATTATAAAAGCTTTAAAATAATTTGGGTTTAGTTAAATCACCACTTGTTATCGATTCCTTGTTCCTAGTATTTGTATGCCATAAATCCATTGTCACCCTAAGATGGAAACTATTAAATTGGTCAATACTAGTCACCAATGGGAAATGGTTAGAACGAAGTAGGTATGTGTCGGGACCCGAATTTGCAAATCCGGACCCTCTGTGTATACCGCACTAGTCCAGGATCACGCTAGTGCACACAGGCTCAACATAGATGCTATCATAGTCACACACAGCGAAATATAGCATAAACTTCATTAATTAATAATAACTGTTGTCTTACATGAATAATGCCTCACGGGGCTTAAAAGAGTATCAATGAGAAGCAATGAAATAGAATAAATGCAAGTGGCGCTCGATTCGCCACGAAGCAACCGACGAGGCTCGGACCCTAAGCATTCGCATCCAAATAATCCTCATCCATGGTGGCGTAGATTCTTCCTCTTACGAAGTTGTTGTTGATGGGGTGAGTACATAAAGCACTCAACAAGTTGTGCAAAATAATGCAAGTCTAATATTCTATATGTTTGGCTTAATCCAAAGGAATGGCTAGTAAGGGTATTTTTGCAATAAGCGACATTTAACAAGAATACAATAAATAGATTGGAAAGCGATAAAACAAATACAATAATTAATAAATTCAGTATTTACGAAATACACCAAGTTTCCAATCCTAAATTAATTTTCCACTTTCCATGGCACCTTGCCATCCCAACAAGTTTTTGTTTAACAAAAGTCTAACCCTTAAGCTGTAATTCCGAGCATTGCCCAATACCGTGAGCACGGCTATTGAATAGATTGTACACTCTGCAGAGGTTATGCACTTTACCCACACGATACAACCAAACACCACCAAGGCGAGTGATCATAACAAAGCCTTTACAATGCTACACCTAGACCCGATCTTTGCTCGCTAAGGTTTCAACATGAAGGGTTAAACCACCACAACAGGCCCCCTCTTGCGCCATGTGAGTTAAACCGTAACCGGGACTCACTATTCACCACGACAAGATCAAATCTAGGTTTCACAAATTATTCACTAGGTGTCCCATTCGCAGACATGTGGTTGCAGAGAGACTCGGTCAAAGGCTTGCAAGGTTAAGTCCTTAAGGTGATTAAGGCAAGACTTCCACATACCCCCGCCAAACTCGCCCACCTTGGCACACCGCCCTTGCCACTTGCCTCAATCTAAAATCATTACCACCCCAGGTTGATTACCAAGCACCACATGCCATCAACATTTCAATCCCGATGTGTGACCTCCTCGCCACGACAACTTGATATCATTGTGTGACAACACATGACACACCAATTCATAAACATTGTTCCATATTCCATTAGTCAAGATTAAGTATCGACATTCGGACACATGTGATGACGTGGCATGGCTAAGCAATCTATGACGATCTAACTAGCCCATGTTGATTATCAACTATAATTCCACATCCTAGGGTGACAAATAGATCATGGCATATAATTGACAAGGTATGGTTTAATTCAAATAGGCATATTATCTAATTCCCAGATTAATTGAAATCATTTATACACATAAAATATCATGCATAAAGTTTAAAAGACAAAATAGTAATTTGGTGAAAATTAGGTGCAACATGATCAAAGCACAACTTGCCTTGGAGTAGGTGCTGGTCTTGATCTGAGCTTGGGTCTTGGGCGACGAATCTTCTTAGGATCACCAAGCGGTTCAACGTCTCACGTGAAACGATGCCAAAATAGCAAATAAACACCAAACTAGAGAGCAACCAAACTCCAAAAATAAAATAAAATTCACCAATAAATAGATCTTGATTTTACAAATTTTTAGAAATTTGAAACACTCAAACCGAGTTAAAATGCAAAAGATATAGCCTTTTGAAGTTTGAATAAATCATCAAAATACAGAAAATAGAATTTCGATTTTTCGAATTATTTTCTATTGGAAAAGATTTTATTGCGCAACGCCGACGTCATACGACTCGGACCAATCGGTGCCGACCGTCGCTGGTCCATGGACTCGGTCCACGAACCGCCTCGTCCACCGTGGGCGCGCCCACGGCGCCTCGCACCACGCGCCGACACGCGGCAAGATCGATTGGTCTGCGACGCCGCGCCGCCGATGCTCGACACGCGGCGCGCGCATCTGCGACGATCCGACGGCTAACGCTCATCGCACACGCGCGCGATCTCACCCGAACAACCACGATCCAACGGTCACGCTTACCCGGTGTTTTTATCGCAGACGGCGGCGTGGCTCGATCTGGATGGTCCGCTGGAGATCCGACGGCGAAGCTCCGAAGCACGGCGATGTCGCGGCGGCGCTGAGTTCCCGGAGACGAGGACGACGACGACCCAGACGGCGTTCTGGCTCCTGCCGGCGACGAAGAGGTAGGCTGCTCGGTGCGGCTCGGCGTGGCGAACCCAGCTGGAACCCACACGCCGAGCGGCGGCTTGCGGCGGCGAACGGCGAGAAAGCAGCGGCGGCGCTAGAAAACTACGGCGAGCTCTCGGGCTAAGCGGCGGTGACTCAACGGCGAAGGCTAGCATGGCGGATGCGCTGCGGGATGAGGAACCTCGGTGTGCGGGCTGCGGCTTTTATAGCCTCGGCATGCGCGCTAAAGCGGCAACCCTAAATCACGCGGCGGCGGCAGCGGCGGCGGATTCGAAAACCGAATCGGAGCGAAGGTCGATACCGTCCGACGGCAACGAGCGCGAGATTAGATCCGGTGATACGATCCGATCCGCTCTTTCCAAAATCAGCGGCGAGATCTAAACTTACCAAAACAACGCGAAACGATCCCGACCGCTCGATCTCAATCCAACGGTAGAAGGCGCTAGGGTTTCGCGAAGAGAGACACCGTCCGATCTTCATCCAACGGCCCGCGCGAGGCGGCAAATGGCGGTGATCGGGCCGCGCGTCGATGGGCGCACGCATAATCTTGGGCTTCGCCCGATCTCATTCACTCGATTTTCAAAAGCTTTTGATTTAAAATAATTCCGAAATTAGATTAATCTACTTTAAGCAATTAAAATATCGGGAAAAATCGAGAAAATTCTCATAAATACTTTGAGACATTACGAGCACAAATAAAATATTTTTGGTAAAACTTTATATTAACTTTATCTATATATATTTAGTTTTCACAAAAGGTTCAATATACTTAATTAAATTCAATTCAATTAATTTACGGAAAAAATCCAATAAATTGTAAAATCACCAAAAAGCATATGAGCGAAATTATAAGCCAAATTTTTGGGATGTTACAAACCTCCTTAATGTAATCTCGACCCGAGATTCAAGGTCGACTAGGAAATAGGTTTGGAAATTCGACTTGAGATCCTCTTCACGCTCCCAAAGTTGCTTCATTCTCGAATGGTTGCTCCATGAACTCGCAAAGCGAACCGACTTGGTCACGGTCTTGCGGTCCATAACATCGAGATTTCGATTGGTTGTTCCTTGTAGGTCGATCTTTCGCAATTCAATCTCTCCCAAAGGCGTCGCTCATTGCACCAAGACACTTCTTGAGTGTGACACATGGAACACATCATGCACGCTTTGCTAGTGATTGCGGCAATTCTAAGCGATAAGCAACCTCCTCGACGGCTCAAAATTTTGAGCGGTCCAACATATCTTGGGGCAAGCTTCCCTTTAACGTGGAACCTTTTAACTTCTTTCGGAGGGTAACCTAAGATATACGAAATCATCAGTTCAAGCTCAAATCACGGCGTCGATTATCGCATAACTTTTTGTCTTGATTGCGCGATTTTCAACCTGTCTCTTATCATGGCAACTTGCTCTTCAGCTTCCTTGAGAATATTAGGGCCAAATATCATACGTTCCCCTGTCTCATTCCAATTCAGCGGGGTACGACAGGCACGACCATATAAAGCTTCGAATGGCGACATCTGCAAACTAGCCTGGTAACTGTTGTTATAACTGAACTCTGCATATGGCAAACACTTATCCCATGATGTAGTATAGGCTAATGCACAAGCCCTTAGCATATCCTCCAGAATTTGATTTACCCTTTCTGTTTGACCATCAGTCTGCGGATGATATGCTGTGCTGAAGTTCAAACGCGTTCCCATAGCTTCATGCAATTTATCCCAAAATCTCGAGGTGAACTGGGTACCTCTATCGACACTATTTTCTTTGGTACACCATGCAAACACACGACTCCGGCTATGTATAGTTCTGGCTAACCGGTCTCCTGAGTAAGTGGTCTTGATGGAATGAAGTGAGCAACTTTGGTCAATCGATCCACGATAACCCATATAGAATCATACCCATTTTGAGTTCTTGGCAATCCAAAGGACGAAATCCATACCGATTTCTTCCCACTTCCATTCGGGACTTTTAGCGGTTGTAGCAAACTCGCTGGTCTCGATGTATTGCCTTAACTCTCGCATACATCGCACAAGGCAACGTGCTCGGCGACTTCAAGCGCTTCATATTCGCCACCAAAACCTCTCCTTTAAGTCTGGTACATCTTAGCGCCTCTGGATGAATTGAATACTTGGAATCATGAGCCTCTTCCAAAATCAATCGCTTAAGTTCTAGTCTGTTTGGCACACAAATCGACCCTTGAACCACATGGTACCTTGGTCGCCCACGGTAAAGTCCTTTGCTAATCCTTCATCCTTTTAGCCTTGATTCGGTTGACTTTCTCATCATCTTTTGTCCTTCCCGAATTTGATCTTGAGCATTGGCTTCACTTCCAAAGCAGCTAGGAATCCTTCAAACTACTTCCAATTTTAAATTTTGCAATTTCTGCGCACGATTCGATTGTCCTTCTGCACCATCATATTCGCCACGTAGCTCTTGCGACTTAAGGCATCGGCTACCACATTTGCTTTTCCGGATGGTAATGAATTCCCATGTTATAATCCTTGATTAATTCCAACCATCTCCTTTGCCTCATATTGAGATCGATTGAGTGAAAATATATTTCAAACTCTTATGGTCCGTATATATCTCACATCTATTTCCAATGAGATAATGACGCCACAATTTCAAGGCATGCACCACGGCGACCAATTCCAAGTCATCGAGGATAATTTCCTTCATGCGGTCTTAAGCGCCTTGACGCATATCGACCACTTTACCCTCTTGCATCAATACGCATCCAAGACCTGTCTTGGCGCATCACAAGATATATCAAGTCGTTTCGAACATTAGGCAAAACCAACTTTGGGTCATTGTTAAGCGCTTCTTTAATTCCTCAAAACTCTTATCACAATCAAGCGTCCATGAAAATTTCTTTTCCTTTTTCAATAACTGAGTAAGAGGTCTAGCAATCGTCGAAAATCCTTCTATGAACCGGCGATAATATCCTCGCCATTCCCGAAAACTTGGACTTGAGTGCGGACTTTGGTTGCTCCCAATGCAACACTCGCCTCCACTTTGCTTGGGTCGACAACAACTCCTTCTGCAGATCATGACATGACCGAGAAATTCCACCTTTTCCTTCCAAAAGTCGCATTCTTGAATTTAGCATACAAATTTGTTGCTCACGCACTTTTCCAACACTAGCCTCGGATGATTTGCGTGCTCTGCTTCGGTCTTGAATATACCAAAATATCATCTATGAACACAACAACAAACTTGTCCAAGTATTCCATGAAAATCTTATTCATCAAGTTCATGAAATAGGTGGCGCATTGGTCAATCAAAAGACATGACCGTGAACTCATAATGTCCGTATCTTGAAGAAAATGCGGTTTTGGAACATCTTCCGTCCGAATCTTTAGTTGATGATATCCTAACGAAGGTCTATCTTGAGAAAACTCGGCTCCTCTCAAGCGGGTCGAGCAGATCATCAATGCTTGGCAGCGGATACTTATTCTTAATCGTCACTTCATTAAGTGCACGGTAATCAATACACATTCTAAGGCTTCCATCGTTTTCCCGACAAACAAAATGGCGCTCCCCATGGCGGCGAACTTGGTCTTATAAAACCTTTCTCTAATAACTCGTCGATCTGTTTCTTCATCTCTACTAACTCATCGGTAGGCATCGGTAAGGTCTTTTTGCTATTGGTGCTGTACTGTACTAACTCAATGACAAACTCGATGTCACGGTGCAGCGGCATTCTGGCGGATCCTCCGAAATACATCTGGATATTCTTTGACCACCGCACGTCCTCAATCTTGTGGCTTTCATGCTATTAACCATTAATTGACCCTTGCGAACCGATGTCGCTCGAATTCCACCTTTTCTCTGTAGGGCTCTCAATGGATACAACCCTTGACCACAATCCAATACCGTCTTATGCTTGGTTAACCAATCCATACCAAGGATAACATCTAAAACTTGGGCATCTAGAATAATTAAGTTCGCTAGGAACTCTACCCGTTAATTATCGACTTTACCCCAAACATCCAATATTAGATCTTAACTCGGATCACCGGGCTTGAACTAGCATCACACACTTGAGATTTTTCATGCTTAAACCATTTTTAGATGCAAAAGCTCGAGAGACAAATGAATGTGAAGCTCTTGAATCAAATAATCTTTATTGCAGTAATCGAGTTTACCAAAAACTTACCCAAGATCGACGTCCGATGCTTCACAGGCTCCATCGGCGGTGATGTGGTTGACTCGCCTCGAATAGTAGCTTGAGGCGTCACTCCCGCTGTCCGGCTCCTCGATTCGCTCCGTCGCATCGGTGCCTTAGCAGTGTCGTTCCAAGGTTGAAAGCGACCGGCGTGATTCCTCCTTTCGGGGACATCTATTAGCATAATGCCCTGACTCATTGCAATATAGCACCTTACGGCGGCCGATCGCTGCACTCCTCCTTGAGCATTGTTACCTTGGGCGGCGTCGATAACCTTGTCACGATGGTCGCGGTGCGGTGTTCTTGGCTTGTTAACGACTTGTGGTTGGAACCTAGCAAAGCATTATGGGTCATCCTCATTCGTAGGTGGTTAGGCGTCCACAGGTTAGTCATCAGCGTTTGCGATTTTCCCAAGCTCCTTGCGCTTATCCTCGTAATCAAAGCCTTGTTTACCAATTCTTGGAAATCGGAAAAGTGTGGGTAATCGGCCCACTTGCGCTCGAAGTTTAGTCCTTTCATGAAGCGGGATGTCTAGCCTTGTCCGTCGCTACATCTTGTGGAGCATAGCGTGCTAAGCGTGTGAATTTGTTCAAGTAATCACCACCGGTTGGCCTCCTTGCTTAAGCGCCTGAATTCTTCCTTTTGGGTCCATCATTCCCTCCGCACGTGGTAATGGCGAAAGGCCGTTGCGAACTCTTCCCACGTGATTTCCATGGGTGCCTCATGAGTAGCACAATGGTTCTCCCACCATTCTGCATTTGTTCCTCTAGGCGATGGGATGCGTAAAGAACCCTCTCATGCCCTTCACATTGTGTGATGTACAACTTCCTCTCAATGGTTCTCACCAATCATACGCTTCCAAGGGGTTGGCGTTGTTCGAGAATGTTGGCGGTCGGGTCCTCATGAAGTCGACAACTTGGAGTAAGGGCGAGGCCCGCCATTGTTATTCTTTCCACGGGGTTGTTGATCGCAGCCATATTGGTCATCTGCTGCATCATAGTCTGCATCAACTGAGTTTGCGCAGCGAGAAAAGCTCCCAAGTTACGCATATCCTTTGGCGGTGCTTGCTGCGGTGGTACTCCTTCATTGGGATTGTTGCTGGCGTAGACCACTTCAAGCCCCATTGTTCTTTGCGAGTGTTCACCATCCGCTTGATTGCTTCTTGGGTTAGGAAAGATCGATGTAGCATAGATAAGATGCAAGAATTTCTAAATGGGGAAACAGGTTAAACCCAACTTAAATAATCTTTATTATTATTACTTGGTATGGTTGCTTACAATGCCTAAGGGCTTTGCAACACATCTTGCACACTCGACAAACAATTAAGAACCAACTAAACATGCAACTTTAACGTCTACTAAAAGGGTAAAGGCTAACTTAAAAACGTGACTCAACACTCGAGTCTCAACACAACTCTAAGATCGACTCTCACTCATCCGGCCACCACAGGTGAGGACCGATCCGGGGCATACATGGTGGGTGGGTGGCATGGTTGCGAACCTATCTGGTGACCCTCTGCTGGCTCCTCGGGCTCCCACTCACACTCTTGGGTCTTCTTCTTCTTCTTCTTGGCGACCTCATCCGGCTCTGGGCGACTTGGTCCGCTATTTCCTCGGCTACCGCAAGGCCTCCTCCACCGCCGATGACTCGGCTGCTGCGTCGCGGGTCTTTTGAAGCTCCCGCTCTGCCACTCTCAACGCCTCACGCTGTCTCCGGTTCTTGCAGTGTCCCTCAAGTGATCCTCTGGCGGTGGCGAACTTAGCAAGGTGTACTGCAGAGCACACTCTCCTTCCACGATCCGTCGACACCGCACGCCTTTCGCCTTGTCGGGTGAAGTCGAAATACGGTGTTCTGCGGCTCGTAGGCGTAGTCGTGGCGGATCCGTCGTAGAGCAAGTCTAGCGACCTCGAACTCCGGCCTCGTAAGTGAACCTCGGGCGGTGATGTGGATCGGTCAGGTGGTCTCGCCGCACTCTCGGCGAAGATGATCGACTGCGTAAGAACCCCGATGCACACCGTTGGCGTTCGATTGCTTCCTCGGTAGAGCGGACGATCAAAGCCTCCAATCACTTGAAGAACTCTCCACGCTCCATGGCATAGCCACCTGTCTTGACTCGAAGGATGAAAGATCGGCATCTATTCAAAACAAAATTTTGAATAAGATCTCCACTCAAAGCAACAACGAAAAGAAGGTAATTTAGCAAGGATGAGAGTAGGAGGATGAGATAAGCCAAGAGTTTCATATTAGTCAATTTTTTGTTTTCTTTAGAAAATAATTTTGGACACTCCTAAGAGATACCAACTACCTAGGGCCAAGACCTATAGTCAGTATGGCTCTGATACCACCTCTGTTGGGACCCGAATTTGCAAATCCGGACCCTCTGTGTATACCGCACTAGTCCAGGATCACGCTAGTGCACACAGCTCAACATAGATGCTATCATAGTCACACACAATAAATATAGCATAAACTTCATTAATTAATAATAACTGTTGTCTTACATGAATAATGCCTCACAGGGCTTAAAAAGAGTATCAATGAGAAGCAGCGGAAATAGAATAAACGCAGTGGCGCTCCAGTTCGCCACAGGCAACCGACGAGGCTCGGACCTAAGCATTCGCATCCAAATAATCCTCATCCATGGTGGCGTAGATTCTTCCTCTTCTGAAGTTGTTGTTGATGGGGTGAGTACATAAAGCACTCAACAAGTTGTGCAAAATAATGCAAGTCTAATATTCTATATGTTTGGCTTAATCCAAAGGAATGGCTAGTAAGGGTATTTTTGCAATAAAGCAGCATTTAACAAGAATACAATAAATAGATTGGAAAGCAGTAAAACAAATACAGTAATTAATAAATTCAGTATTTCTGAAATACACCAAGTTTCCAATCCTAAATTAATTTTCCACTTTCCATGGCACCTTGCCATCCCAACAAGTTTTTGTTTAACAAAAGTCTAACCCTTAAGCTGTAATTCCGAGCATTGCCCAATACCGTGAGCACGGCTATTCGAATAGATTGTACACTCTGCAGAGGTTATGCACTTTACCCACACGATACAACCAAACACCACCAAGGCGAGTGATCATAACAAAGCCTTTACAATGCTACACCTAGACCCGAGATCGCTCGCTAAGGTTTCAACATGAAGGGTTAAACCACCACAACAGGCCCCCTCTTGCGCCATGTGAGTTAAACCGTAACCGGGACTCACTATTCACCACGACAAGATCAAATCTAGGTTTCACAAATTATTCACTAGGTTTGTCCCATTCCGGACATGTGGTTGCAAGAGAGACTCAGGTCAAAGGCTTGCAAGGTTAAGTCCTTAAGGTGATTAAGGCAAGACTTCCACATACCCCGCCAAACTGGCCCACCTTGGCACACCGCCCTTGCCACTTGCCTCAATCTAAAATCATTACCACCCAGTTGATTACCAAGCACCACATGCCATCAACATTTCAATCCCGATGTGTGACCTCCTCGCCACGACAACTTGATATCATTGTGTGACAACACATGACACACCAATTCATAAACATTGTTCCATATTCCATTAGTCAAGATTAAGTATCGACATTCGGACACATGTGATGATGTGGCATGGCTAAGCAATCTATGACGATCTAACTAGCCCATGTTGATTATCAACTATAATTCCACATCCTAGGGTGACAAATAGATCATGGCATATAATTGACAAGGTATGGTTTAATTCAAATAGGCATATTATCTAATTCCCAGATTAATTGAAATCATTTATACACATAAAATATCATGCATAAAGTTTAAAAGACAAAATAGTAATTTGGTGAAAATTAGGTGCAACATGATCAAAGCACAACTTGCCTTGGAGTAGGTGCTGGTCTTGATCTGAGCTTGGGTCTTGGAGCGACGAATCTTCTTCCGGATCACCAAGCAGTTCAACGTCTACGTGAAACGATGCCAAAATAGCAAATAAACACCAAACTAGAGAGCAACCAAACTCCAAAAATAAAATAAAATTCACCAATAAATAGATCTTGATTTTACAAATTTTTAGAAATTTGAAACACTCAAATCCGAGTTAAAATGCAAAAGATATAGCCTTTTGAAGTTTGAATAAATCTGAAAATACGAAAATAGAATTTCGATTTTTCGAATTATTTTCTATTGGAAAAGATTTTATTGCGCAACGCCGACGTCAGCCCCGACTCGGACCAATCGGCGCCGACACGTCGCTCGTCCATGGACTCGGTCCACGAACCGCCTCGTCCACCGTGGACGCGCCCACGGCGCCGCGCACCGCGCCCGACACGCGGCGCATCGATCGATTGGCTGCGACGCCGCCCGTGCCGTCTTTCGACACGCGCGCGCGATCTGCGCGACGATCCGACGGCTAACGCTTATCGCACACGCGGCGCGATCTCACCCGAACAACCACGATCCAGCGGTCACGCTTACCCGGCTGTTTCTATCGCAGACGGCGGCGTGGCTCGATCTGGATGGTCCGCTGGAGATCCGACGGCGAAGCTCGGCACGGCGATGTCGCGGCGGCGCTGAGTTCCGGAGACGAGGACGACGACGACCAGACGGCGTTCGGCTCTGCCGGCGACGAAGAGGTAGCTGCTCGGTGCGGCTCGGCGTGGCGAACCAGAATCGAACCCACACGTCGAACGGCAGCTTGACGACGGCGAACGGCGAAAACGCAGCGGCGGCGCTAGAAAACTACGGCGAGCTCTCGGGGCTAAACGGCGGTGACTCAGCGGCGCTAGCTAGCATGGCGGATGCGCTGCGGGATGAGGAACCTCGGTGTGCGGGCTGCGGCTTTATAGCCTCGGCATGCGCGCTAAAACGGCAACCCTAAATCACGCGCGGCGACGGCGGCAGCGGCGACGGATTCGAAACCGAATCGGAGCGAAGGTCGATACCGTCCGATTTAACGAGCGGCGGATTAGATCCGGTGATACGATCCGATCCGCTCTTTCCAAAATCAACGGCGAGATCTAAACTTACCAAAACAACGCTAAACGATCCCGACCGCCGATCTCAATCCAACGGCGAAGGCGCTAGGGTTTCGCGAAGGAGACACCGTCCGATCTTCATCCAACGGCCACGCCGCGAGGCGTGATGGCAGCCGATCGGCCGCACGTCGATGGGGCGACACGCATAATCTTGGGCTTCGCCCGATCGCTCACTCGATTTTCAAAAGCTTTTGATTTAAAATAATTCCAAATTAGATTAATCTACTTTAAGCAATTAAAATATCGGGAAAAATCCGAAAATTCTCATAAATACTTTGAGACATTACGAGCACAAATAAAATATTTTTGGTAAAACTTTATATTAACTTTATCTATATATATTTAGTTTTCACAAAAGGTTCAATATACTTAATTAAATTCAATTCAATTAATTTCTGGAAAAAAATCCAATAAATTCAGAAAATCACCAAAAAGCATATGAGCGAAATTATAAGCCAAATTTTTGGGATGTTACAGTATGCTTAGCCAAGCGGTACGCTTCATTGACACTGTTTCATGGGAGAGATGAAATATTGAATAATGAACTATGAAAGACATTTTGAGAATGTGACACGTGTGTTGATGTTATTGATGGCACACGATGCATGGTAACCAACTAGGGTGGTAAAATAATTTAGACTATGGCAAGTGGTAAGTGATTAATGGAGGGCCAGATGTGGCACATGGGAGTGATGTTGTTGAATTTGGTTTTGTGAACTTTGGGTAGTCTTGCCACGGTCAACCTAAGAACTTAACCTTGCAAGCCTTTGAACTGGGCCTAACATACAACCACATGTCTGGTATGGGACAGACCTAGTTGAGTATGATTCCGAAGTCTTAGCATGTGAGACCTCAGGTGGTTTTTTCGTAGCTGTGGATGTGGAAAGAAGGGTGTAGTGTTTACCGGATCGGTCTTACATCTCTTCAACGATATACGTTAGCCCTGTACTTCCGCCCCACAAAAGGGAAGGGACAGTGGGAACTATACCGGGAGGTACGCATGCGAGGATGGAAGTTTCGGAAAGACTTTGTTATGGTTACTCGCCTGTGTGGTGTTTAACTATATCGTGTGGGTAAAGTGTATAACCTTTGCAGAGTGTACAAACTATTGGAATAGCCGTGTCCACGGTAATGGACATTGCTCGGGAATTACAGTCAAGGGTTAGACTTTATTAAAAACGTGGTTGGGATAAAAGTGAAGTTGATGGAAGTATGAATTAGGATGTGGAAATGCTTTTACGTAACTTCTGGAAAAGTTATTGTTAATTCTATTTTTTTTACTGCTTTTGAATCTACCTATGTTACTTGCTAAATGTTGTTTATTGCAAATTAACCTTTAAGCCATTCCGTTGGAATAAGACTGGCATGTAGTATATTAGGTTGCATTCTATGCATAGCTTGTTGAGTACCAATGTACTCACCCCTCCATAATCACAATATCAGAAGATGAAGAACCGCAAGCGTATGAGGAGAAGAATGATGACCTGGCTATCTAAGGGAAAGGCCCAGTCAGTTGCCTGTGGCAAACTGAGGCGCCACGAATAATTCTATAATTCCGCTGCTATTATTTATTTACTTTGAACTCAGCCCTGCGTGGCTTAATATTGTAAGGCTGACCTTAAGGTCTTAACCATTTAATTTGAATTAAATACATTATCGTTATTTTTTTCCGCTGTGTATGTGCGATGGTATTCATCTCTGCTGTATCTGTGAGCACCAGCGTGATCCTGGACTGGTGTATCACACATGGTGTTCAGAATTCAAATTCCGGGCACGACACCTACCCGGAGTGGGAACAGTTACCACTAGTGGAATCGAGGCGGGTGCTCAATTCGTGGAGCCAGTCCAAAGTGGTTTGGGCTTGCCTCAACGTGGATTAGGAGAGACCGGCAAGTCTCCGAACACCACGGTAAAATATCGGTGTGTCTCTTGTGATTTGCATTCTATTCTTTATTTATACTCAAGTAATTTATATTCATAGAATTGATGGTTTTATTGCTTGTATTTAAGATTGCAAATTATTGTTAGGGACATAAATAGTTAGTGCACTTAGTGAGCCTAATTGACTTAGGCTTTAATTGTCAAAACCTTAGTTTATCGCTTCCGCATTAATTGTTGTTTTGGTTTTGACATAGAAATAAATAGATTGTGTATTAGTATCGAAAAATTTAGACACCTCCTATTCACCCCCTCTAGTCGGTCATCCTTGATCCTACAACATGTTACGATGGTGGGCTTATGTATGCCACCAGTGTGGGCTTGTGCATCGAGGCACATGGCCTGCGATGTGCGTGCGTCGAGGCCAGTGCCTTTCTAGGAGTCTGTAGATGCCACGATGGTGGGCTTATGTATGCCACTAGTGTGGGCTTCTGCACTGAGGTACGTGACTTGCAAGGTGTGTGCGCCTAGGCCAGAGCCTTTCTGTGCATGTCACAATGGTGGGCTTATGTATGCCACCGGTGTAGGCTTGTGCACCGAGGCACGTGGCTTGTGATATGCGTGCGCTGAGGCTAAAGCCTTTTTAGGCGTCTGTACATGCCACGATAGTAAGCTTATATATGCCACCGGTGTAGACTTGTGCACCGAGGCACGTGGCCTGCGAGGTGTATGTGCCGAGGCCAGAGCCTTTCTAGGCGTCTTTACATGCCACAATAGTGGGCTTTTATATGTCATCGATGTGGGCTTGTACACCGAGGTACGTGGCTTGCAATGTGCGTGCTCCGAGACCGGAGCCCTGTGACTAGTCGACAATTATCATTATATACCCGTCAAAGCGGTTGCCTATTTGGTTATTCCTTTGTAATTTTTGGGCTTATGTAATGTTCACTATGCTAATAGCAATACTTCAGTCGAACTGATCATCTACACCTGATGGCTATGCTTGATGAAGCTACTATCTGATGTGTTAATTTGTTCACTTCTATTGTTATGTGTAGCTATACACAGGTAGCAGTGCTATGTGAAGTATACATTAATTTGCTCACACATGCAGTACCATTCGGACCAACGCCTAGCCAAGCAATCAGGTGCAGCGGTCTACCAGAAATTATTTAGTCATATGCCATAGCAACAATGATTGTTCCCTTGCCCTACACCAAAGGGGCTGCTAGATATTTCGCATTAAGAAGAATATGAGTAAATTTCCTACCCCTAAACAAAACCAACGAACCAGGTGCCTACCCGGTTGGCAGAAGGGTCCTAAGAGCAACTCCAAAAGCTCACCAAAACCAACTCTCTAAAAGTCACATTTAGAGAGTGTTTAAGGTGTGAGCCTTGTCAGTTGCCTGTGGTATACTGAGGGGTTTATCTACGTTTTCATTCCGTTGCAGTTTAATTTGTTATTTGGCCTTGCGAGGCATAGTCTTGTAAATTGACCAAAAAGGTCATTCAACGAGTATTATATATTATATGATGTCTTTCATAATGTTTCCGCTGTGTATGATTGTGATATTCATCTATGTTGAGCTTGTGTGCACTAGTGTGATCCTAGACTAGTGCGATATACACAGAGGGTCCAGATTTGCATATTCGGGCCCCGACAAATGGCCACTTTGTAACGGTTATTTTTGAATGGGTAAATTCGAATAGCTATATTTCAATACAGGAATTTTAAATTCGAAATTTATTTTAACGATCATGTTGTAATGGTCATTTTTAAAAATATTTTACTGATTAAGTCATGTTCCAACAGTCATCTTAACGGCTATATTCTAATGGCCATCTTAATGGCTATATTTTTCTGGTCTATATATAGATACCCATTTGCAATTCAAAGTCTTGCACGTTTCTTGTTGTTCATTACCTACAATATCTCAATGATTCGTCGCAACTTAGTTATATAACTCAAAAGATGAGGAGTCTGAGAGAAATAATGAGTACATGTTACTTCTTACAACAGGATACTAGCACACATAGAAGATCAGGTTGTGAATGCTCCACACCATGGCGGTTCTACTCCTGACCATCAAGTCGTTCATTTCAATAGAGAAGAAGGACATGCTAAACTATTCAATACTATCTTGCTGATCCTCCTATCTATGGCTCAACCTTCGTTCGGCGCAGGTTTGGAATTATTCATTCTTTATTTCTTCGGATATTTTGTTGATCCTCCTGTCTACGCCTCAACCTTCTTTTTGAAAGAGGAATTGTTCTTTATTTCTTCGCATATTTCATGATGTAGAAGCACATGATAATTACTTTGTTCAGAAGAGAAATTGTGCTGGAGTTCTTGGGATATCTTCTTTGCAGAAGGTAACCACAGCATTTTAGATGATAGCTTATGGAGTAGCAGCAGATGCTATTGATGATTATGTGCGGATTGGAGAAAGTACTATTGTAGAGAGCCTAAGAAGGTTTGTGAAAGCTATTATTGAAATCTTTGGAGATGAGTATTTGAGATCTCCAAATGAGAATGATATTGCTAGATTACTTGCATTTGGCTAGAAAAGAGGTTTTCTGTGAATGCTAGGGAGCATAGATTGTATGCACTGGAAGTGTAAAGATTGCCCTGTAGCATGGCAAGGTATTATACTATTCATGTACACGAGCCAAAAATCATTCTAGAATCAATTGCTTCGCAAGATCTTTGGATATAGCATGTTTTTTTGGTTTACCAAGATCTCACAATGATATTAATGTTCTTCACCGGTCTCTTCTCTTTGTAAAGCTAGCTAAAGTGCAAGCTCCTAAAGTGAATTATACTATGAACGGTCAAAATTATACAATGAGATACTATCTTGCAGATGGAATATATCTTTTATGAGCAACATTTGTCAAGATAATACCAGCTCTCCAAGACAATAAGAAAAAATTTGTGGAAGCTCAAGAAACAGCTAGGAGGGATGTGGAACGAGCATTTGGAGTTTTACAAGCTCGTTTTGCAAATGTTCTTGGACTGGCTTGTTTTTTTATCAAGAAACACTTAGAGATATCATGGAAGCACGTATCATCATGCATAACATGATAATTGAAGATGAGTGAGATGGAGGTCCAGTTGACTACAATTACGAAGCAATGGGAGAAAATATTATAGTCTCCCATGAAAGAACACTTGAGCTTTTGAGTTTATTCAAACTCATCAATCCATCAGAAACAGACAAGCTCACTCTCAGCTTCAAGATGATCTAGTCAAGCACTTATGGCAACATTATGGAGGGATGTAATTGGTAATATTTCAATTATGATGTACTAGTTTGCAGTGTTTCAATTACGATATACTAGTTTACTGTTTCAATTATGATGTGCTAGTTTTTATACTTTAATTATGATATACTACTTTCTGCACTTCAACTATGCAATACTCAAATGTCTTAATTATACAAGCTCAAGTAGTTGATGCAGCAAAAGATTGGAATGAAATAGTGCATACAGATGTTCTACCATAGCATGATTCAATAGCATAAAAGGTTCTAACAAATTAGTTCGTACAACATAACTAGTGCTCAACCCGACCTATTATATCTTCGAACGATGATATCGTTCTGCAAGGTCATGTAGTATTGTTGTTGTGGCCTACTCAAGCGACTGATGTCAATGCTCATAATTCTCTCCTCTCCGACCATTCTCTTCAATTCAAACTCATTTTTCCTTATCTCAATCTTTTCTTTCTCTTGAGCAATCCTTTCTTGTTCTTGTGCAAATGCTCGTTCATACCAATTGTCCTTTTTAAGCTCTTTCATAACCTCCAATTCTTTAATCTCTTTCCTAAAGTTTTCAAATGCTTCCATGTAGAGTGAACCAACTCCAATACCGTCAACTGAACTTTTACCTCGGCATAACCATTCTTTCTCAACCTTCCTACCATTTGGTCTTCTCAAGAGATCAGTTTCTACAGTAGGAGCATCTTCATCAAGATGAATTGCATTGGAGCTAAGAGGACTGGAACTACTCAGAGAAGCATTAGATGATGTCTTCCGCTTTTTCTGAGATAAATGATCCGTCCACTTTGGATGGTGTTGTAATACGTTCTAGCAATGCAAGTATGCAAACGATCGCCCTTATTCTTTCTGGTACAAAGCTTTAGCATGGACAATCTGTACAAGCACATGTATCTTATTTAACATGGACACAATTATGAAGTTACACCAAAAAAAAGGATATATACCAACTTTATCCTGCTCTGTTATCCCGCTTTGCCTTCTACGCTCAATCTAGTCATAACATCCACAAAACTTGTTCATATGTTCTTGAATAGATGACCAACTATGCATAAGTGAATTCTAAGTACGATTTGAGAAGAAATTTTTGTTCTCGTGGAAGTAATCAAGTGTTACGAGTTTGTTGGATCCCTTGCACTGGGTCCAAACTAACATTAAGCCACGCCGACACCAATATATTGTCTTCCTTTTTCGAGAAATTTTTGATCTTTTATTGTGATTTCTCGGCTAGGGGTTGGAATAGTCAATTGGAGAATGTTGCTCCCCAATTGGGCTTTCATCCCAAGGTATGTCACTTCCCCCCTCACTCAACAGATTAACGCAGAAGTCATCCATATTGTATCTTCTGTGGACATCAGTATTTCATTAACTAAATTTGCATAACAACATAGTTAAAAGAAGAACATTCATGGTAATCACGGATTGTACAAGCAGAAATACATAAAGTTTTCATAAGTCTTAATTTACATAATACAAAGATAAAGACTAACACTAGTCACTTGAGTCGATACTTTCATCCTCTCTAAAGTGATGATTCTCACGTTTACCCGAATCATAGGTCTCCTAGTTGTATTGGTGCAAATGCTCGTCTACGCTCGACAAAGTGTCTTCTTCTTCAGGAGGATCAATGCCATCTGTTCGCACCAAGTTTTTCGATTGTATGACAAGTTCATCAAAGAGGCGAGCAGCTTGCTCGATCTCAAGTAGGAGTCTGTTCAGTTTAGTCGCGCTTGAGCACGAGCAAGGAGAAAAATTATCGTTCACTGTATTCTTAATATCACACGCGATTTTCTCTATGTGATTAATTGTCCAAGCATACACTTCAATGACTTTCTTCGAATCTTTATCCATCTATATGCAGTACAGTGGACAAGAAAATACAAAACAAGAATCACTTAATTGGGACTATTTCAATTTAGCTTACACAAATTATAATTCATGCATATCTTTCAGTGATTAATTAACATAGCAAAGAATAGTTTTTATAACTGTACTAAAGTTTATAATGGTGGTTGAATGGCTATCACGGTGCTACCTAGTAGCATTGATGCATTGTCTTTTGTTATGTGCTGTGTATTGCAAGATTTTACTTTGTAGCTTCAGTTGTGTTACTAATTTTGAGTTTGCAACATAGATGATGTGTGGCATGTTGGTATCACTTGATTCAGTATTTTGATTAGTCACCCAACACTTGGTTGCAAATTAATAGTTTCTATCATATGATCTTTATGGGAATATTTTGATTTTTAGTCAAACAGAAGACTGTTCTTTGTTATATATCATTTAGATGTCTTTTGATTTTTATTGTTTTTGAAATGTTAACTTGTCTAGATATTCAATGTCCCTGAGAAAGAAGAAAGGAAGCATCTCGTGGTGATAATGTATAGGTAATGTTAGCACATATTATATATGACACTATTCCACAAGAAAATATGTGGGTGTTATGTTATTTCGCGAAAAGAATTACACCCTGTCATGTCATTTTGTTACCTTGTCTTGAATGGTAGCCCCAAGAGCTACATATGGTGAGATACATTCTTGGTTATGAACTTATGATCATACTAGTAGCAAAGATAATTTATTTGTTATGACTTATAAATATGTGTTGGATATGTTTCATCTACAAGACTACTTAATAAACATATCATGTTGTTTCTTTACGCCACATATGTCTAGCCTAAACTAGCAAATTTTCACACTGCCAAGTAAATCTTGACTTTGTTTTTTAGTTATTCATTGCACAAGCTAATTGACAAATTCACCAAACCGAGCCGACAGCCGCATCTCAGCTAGTTCCATCACATGACTAGCCAGCAGTTGCATATCAACTGGTCGGTGGGGATAGTGGTGAAGATTCAACAGCAATCAATTCACAGATTCAGTAGATCTGACATTCGCATATAGATCTGCAGAGTAGGGAGGGGAGTTACTTTACCTTCCTTGCTGAAGAGTGCGGCTAATTCAGGTAGACAGGGAGGTCGCCAACTCGATTAGGGGACGCACCGACGGGGGACGCATAGCGCTAGCATTGGAGGACGCACAGCATTGCAATTCCCCAAGAACCCCTATCGGATTCGAAGAGGTGACCGTAGGAGATGCCAAGAAGGGGCCGGATCTTGTGGTGGTGACATATACCGACTATGCGGAGATAAGATTAAGAACCTTCGCGACGCCATTCTCCCTCCATGTCCTCCTTAGGGTGCTTTGTATAAAGGAGGGGTGGAGGAATGCATTCCCAAAATGCATCTCAATTGTATGATTTAGAAAAGGCCATTTTGGTACATTCCTCCTTAATACAACATGGGAATTGATGATATATACACTAGTACATATTCCTTAGGACATCTGACTATTCTTGACGACCCTAGGGGCTGGGTCCCCTACAACACCAAGAATCTGTTTCCCTTAGAAAATGGTGATATTTTAGATTACTAAGGGAAAGGGATCTTTGCTATTACGTTTTTATCAATAGATTTAATTTGCCATAGTCAAATTTTAAACCTTAAGAATTAAAAATCCAAATTTAATTTAAAATACAAATTTTGAAACCAAAATATCAAAATTTGAATACTGAGATCATTGTGTAGTTTCCTTCGAATCAACCAAACGTTGGAATCTTACATTACTGGTGATGTGTTTATCAGTGATTAGATTGAGGGGAGTATTAGATTATAGGGGAATGTGAAATTATCTATACCAAACGGACCCTAACGGGATCAAGGGATTTGTGAGAGGAAAGAATTAGGAAGTACTCCCTCCAGTCACAAATAGTTGTCGTTTTGGACATCGATACAATTTTAAAAACACACATTTGATTAGTAATTTCTATTGTAATATATTTATAAAACCAAATAAAATTATAATATTATGAAAATACTTTTTGAGACAAATTATACATATGATTTTCATGTATCCAGTTTAAAATATTTAAAAAGATATTGACAATCAAAGTTTCAAAAAATTTGACCGCAACTATACTCAAAACGGCAGCCATTTGTGACTGGAGCGAGTGATCTAAGGAGCCTATTTTGGGAAGCCGTAGCTTTTCTAAAAAAACAGTTTTTTAGCTTTCTAGGTTAAAAAGCAGTTGTAGTTTTTTTATAATGGACTGTTTGACAAATAATTAATTTTCCTTAGCAATAAGGTGCAAAAGTAGGTCCAGCCCAACTTTCAACTTTTAGCTTTTGCTAGTTATATATGGCTTCTAGTTTATGCCAAAAACTGTTTAAAAGCTTAGTTGTTTGGAGGGGCTTAATGGATTTTCAGAAGTTGAAATTAGCTTAAAGCCCCCAAATAGGGCTTTAGACTAGAGTTTTTGTTTGAAAAGTACTCCCTTCATCTCAAATAGTTGTCGTTTTGAACGTAGTTGCATTCAAACTTTTGAAATTTTGACTGTTAATACATTTTTAAATATTTAAATTAGATACATGAAAATCATACGTGTAGATTTTTTTTAAAGTACTTTTATAATATTATAATTTCATTAGGCCTTATAAATATATTATCATAAAAATTATTGGTTAAACTTGTGTTTTGAAGATCGTGTCACTGTACAAACTATAGGGTCTGCAATAATTTGAGAAGCCAATAGAGACTGCACACGTGGAAGGGAGAGTAGAGAGGGAGCATGCAGACTGTGTGTCCGCGAGGACAATCAAAGATAGCGTATGTCTGCTTCATAATCACTTTTACAACGTATTAGTATAGTGCTCTCTTTCGATTTTCTTTTCCCAACACGTAATATATGTTTTTTTTCTTTTATAGAACGTTTATTTTCTTTTCCTTAATTCTAGGATATTTGCTTCCTTTTTCTTGAGATGATGCTGGAGGTGGGGGGAGATCTGTTGTGGACCACAGGGATGAGTTAGACACATTAAACAATGACCATCGGATGTGGGTGAGTAAAGCTGAGGAAAGATTTGAGAGGTTAATTTTGATGGAGGCAAGTTTCTGGGGACGTTTCGCTGGGTGCATGAAGGTTATGCTATCTCTAGTGGGGTGCATTATTTGGGGTGGACGTAGAAAAGAATGCTTAGGTGCATTATAAAGGGTATAGATTTTTCCCATCAAAAATCAGCTACAGGACATTGACCATAAATTTATGATCTTTGCCATGTTACACCATAAAAATGGCATTTAGTTGGCGCACATCCCAAATATGGGCTAGTATTTGCCACAACACACCATAGCTAAATGATTTTTTTAATAATATATTTCCAATGAAAAATTACAGAAATAATACGCCGAAAAAAATAACATTATATCCCCTGTCGCTGATCCAAATCGCGACAGATATTCTGTCGCGATTCCAAACAGTGACAGAATTCCAAACAGTGACAGAATCTCTGTCGCTGTTTGAAAGCGCGATAACACATTGTCGCGAATCCAAAAAGCGACAAAGACTCTGTCGCCGTTTGGTTGCACGACAGAGAGTTAAATACTATTCAAAATGTGCAGTAAATTTTATTAGAAAGCACAAATAAGTACCACTGAATTCAGTCTTGAAACAATTTTTTCTGCAAAATAGCCGGTGTCACGATAAAATTGTAGGAATAGTAAAATAAGAGATAATTTTGTTTTGTTCGGTCGAGAATTTTTTCACTCATTTTGAAGCGACGTGCGATTTAAATAAAGGAATAGTTTTTAAAATAATACATTGTTGCACTAATTTCATTCAAAAATTCGATGTAACTTGTGAGCATTAATTATTAAAAGTCACTGTAATTTTGACAGTTGCTAGAATTTTAGAGTTCAAACCAGGGTTCAATAAATTCAAAAAAAATCGTATTTGTCAGTGATAATTCATGTAGTATTTTACAAAATTATTTGTCAGCTACTTTCTGCAGCGTCCATGTCGTTCCTTATATGTTTTGTTTGTCGCCGTCCTACGCCCTTTAGCCTGCTAACATCAAGAACCCACCGTGTATCCTCCCATCTCTGATACTCCATGAACAATCCCACCATTCGAAAGTCGTAAATTTCTCCGCTCCAAGTTGCCGTCACCGCTTCTTTATTGAAGAATTGTGACAAGAATATACCTGGACCCATACTACGAATTGTTGAGTAGGCAGCCATTACGTGTGAGCATAGCTTGTATAAGAGACGAGATTTGTTGCAGCTGCAGACACATGTTTGCCGATGTAGAATGCATTCATGAGCAACTTTACGCCGATTCGTCCCACGGCCGGCTTTCTCTTTACACAGTACCTCGAAACAAAGCTCCCTCGTGTCCATCTTCAATACTCTATACATCTCCCCCTTTTTGCCTTTCTCCTCCATGTATGTACAGATCACCTCTGAGTATTTCACATCAGGATTACTCATACGGACTAACGCCCTAGCATAGCGATCCACAAAGTACATCGTAATACCATGAATAACACCCTCCACTATAGCAACCAGAGAAAGGGGTCTCAGGCCTCGCATGACCCAATATCATCATGACCCCATACCGGGCACCATCGGTGTCATAAAACAATGCCCATTTCTCCCTAGCTCATACTCTATCTATTCGGAGAAGCATTTCGTGGATCTTTCATTCTTCTGGACCAAGTGCGGATGGTCTGTGGGTAACACTTCCAGCGCTACTAAGGCCTCCTCTGTGCCAGGCATTAGCCTCTTCGCTGTATGCCTTGATGTTAGCTCGTTCAACTTTTTCTACAGTGCATCAAACTTTCTCTGTTGGGTCTGGTCGCACAACCTCTTAAAAAGCTTTGTAAGGTCTTTATTCTTGAACTGCTTGTAAAAGTTAGCACCCATGTGCCGCTTGCACCATCTACTTCGCAGATCAGGCCATGGATGTGTTTCTACTGCACCTTTCTGCAACTGCGTGACCACCTTCAACAGCCCAGGATGCCGATCGTGTATAACACACACTCCAGGGCGCTGATCCATGACGCCGGCTTTCACATTCCTTAGAAACCAGAAACAACTTTCTGTGTTCTCACCCTCTACGAATGCGAGCGCTACAAGAAGAATCTGATTATTGCCATCTACTCTTATGGCAGTCAATATCTGGCCTTTATACTTCCCAGTCAAGAATGCCTCATACACCCACTGATATGACTTTGCAATCTTAAAGGTTCTATGAAGCGACACTGCCCAGGCTGTCACTACTTCTTGAATCTCAAACTTATTCTTGTAAATAGCACCTTGCCTCACCTCATTCCGAACTAACTGCCATGCGAAATATTCACTCTCGTTGACCACCAATCTATCGAACTGACATGCACCCCACTCCGCAGGGAAATGCTCTTCATCGTCTTCGTCGTTACTCAAATCCTCATATTCCTGGCTCTTTGCTTCCATCGCTTCAACCAATGATTCAATATTTTCTCCCACGTCTGCCACACCCAACAACACCTGAACATCTGGCATTGGAACATCAACTTACTCGCCTCGCACACCCTCATGACTCGAGCTGACATCCTGCCTCACTAAGCATTCTCTGGTTTGGCTGCTCTCCCCAACTTCCTCCGGTTCATCACCAACAACCTCCTTCTGCGTCGTATGGCCAGCATTGGTTTTCTCAAATGTTTGTGCCAACAACACTAATGGCCAATCATTCTCAGTTGCCAATCTTACGTACGAGCTCCAGGACTTCGGCTCCTTCAGTTCTACTAACTTCCAGTATGTGTAATCCTGTCTCCGAGACCCTACTCCGTGAAGGTTGAGGCCATGCAATTTACTATCCAACGAGAACATGTGGTACAACCATCTGTTAACCGTGCCTCATGAACGCTCACCAACACGTGACAGGCTAGCCATGACACTTAGAAAATAACTAAGTTTCACCCTTTGTGCACCCATCTACGGAACCCCTTCTCCGTAGTGTATTTTAAATTCTACTCGTTCGTCCATACCTGTCAAACATTTCATGAAGTTTTTAATGATCGCACAACATAACGCTAACACCTTTCAAATCTTAATCTACCCATACGATGACATATTCTACACTAATTCAAACAACTGCTGCAGCCCTACAAAAATTAATTTTTTTTGTATCACATTGTAACTCGCGTAATTCTTGCACACATTGTATCTCTCATAATTCTTGCAGTTTTCTATATCCATAGCTATTATAACTCCATACAACTAATTAATTACAAACCTAAATAATCCGATCACTAAATAGTCAATTTAAATAAACTATTGCCAGTCTACACAGCTAATTAATTACAACCCTAATTAATCTTATCCATATATCGTCTTTCTAATATTTATTGCTCTACAAACCTAATTACTTACCAATCTATTTCATTTAGTCACTAAATTCTAAATTAAATAAACAAAATAATATTTACCGCAACACACGACGAATCTCTCCTCTCCCTCCTCCTCCTCTTCTTCTTCCTCCCCTTCTCCTCCTTTCTTCGTCTTCCTCCTCTCCTCTCCTCTCCCCTCCTCCTCCTCTCCCCTCCTCCTCCTCTCCCCTCTCCTCTCTTTTTTCTCTGGCACGCGCACGAGCTCTCGGCTGTGTGTGTCAAGGCTCGGTGGAAATGAGGCCGAGGCCGAGCGGCGCAGCTTTTACGCTCTCTATCGCAATTCCAAATAGCGATACAGAGCTGAACCGTTAGCGACAGGTTTCTATCGCAAGTCCAAAATGCGACATAAACTTATCGCTGTTTGAAATCGCGACAGAGATTCTGTCGCTCGAGCTCTCAGCTGTGTGTGGCAAGGCTCGGTGGAAATGAGGCCGAAGGCCGAGCGGCGCAGCTTTTACGCTCTCTGTCGCAATTCCAAATAGCGACAGAGAGCTGAACCGTTAGCGATAGGTTTCTATCACGAGTCCAAAATGTGACATAAACTTTATCGCTGTTTGGAATCGCGACAGAGGTTCTATCGCTTTTTGGAATCGCGACAGAGGTTCTGTCGCTTTTTGGAATCGCGACAGAATATCTGTTGCGATTTTGATTTGTGACAGATGGCTATAACTATTTTTTCGGTATATTATTACTGTAATTTTCATTAAAAATATATTATTTAAAAAAAATTCCATTGTATTCCCTCCGTTCACTAGGACGATGTCCGAAATATAATTTTAACCACCAATTTCTATTGTAATTATTTATAAAATCTAATAAAACTATAATATTATCAAAGTAATTTTCGAGATAAATTTGCATATGATTTTATGTATCATATTTAAATATTTTTAAAATATTAATAATCAAAATTTCATAAGTTTAACTGCATGCATGTCCAAAATAACATGTATCTATGACTGAACATAGTACTAACAATCTAACATAACGAGCTGATTTGGAGAGAGAAATAATCTTAAATGACATCAAGTGCCTTCCGACCCTTTCCGCCACGATGTAACTAATTCGGCAAATGGTGCCAAGATGAAAAACATCAAAATTCCATGGGTTCAGCTACTGTTTTACCACTCCTAATAACCATTTCCATAGCAGTTCACACCAATCTCAAATTTAAACATTGCTTAACACCAAGGGAAAAAAACTACACCCTTTACGCCCTTATATATCCTGCCACCCAATATTATATTAGTATATTAGACGCAGTGTGTTCCAACAAACGGCCACAATTTTGGAGTATTTGCTAACTAAATACCGATTTTATGGTGCACCATGGCAAATGTCACATATTTACGATGTGTGGTGTGTCTGCAACAAACGTGCCACTTCTTTTAAACGAAACAAATTAATATGCACGACTTATGTAAAATTAGGAATAAATAAAGCCTGCAAAGTATGCACTATAGGTCTAAATAAATATAAACTTAGGCATGACACATTTTGCAAGCGCGAGCATGTTAGAACTTAGAAATTATAAAAGTGTGCCCATTTAAGGTCGGGAGTGTCAAATGGCGAGTGTTAGAACTCAAATCTATGCAACACTCTTCAATGTGCCTCGAGGCTACATTAGAGCAAGTAGAATAACAAAGCCTACTACTTACCCTATCTTTCATCCATGTCATTTAGAGCAAACTAAAAGTTAGCTTGAACAATAACTATCTATAAAAGTTGTCTCTAGATACTGTGTAATAATTATCTTTTCTTTCTTGTACATAAATAATTTACCTATCTTCCCGTGTAAAGCAAACTAAACCCTATCTTCCATCCATGTCATCTAGAGCAAACTAAAAGTTAGCTTGAACAATAACTATCTATAAAAGTTATCTCTAGATACTGTGTAATAGTTATCTTTTCTTTCTTGTACATAAATAATTTACCTATCTTCCCGTGTAAAGCTGGCTACTAAATAAGAGCTAACTTTTTTCTTTCCTCTCTTTTCTCATTTTTTCATATAAAATAAAGTTGATGTGTGCAAGTTAATAGTAAGCTGAGATGGTTGGTTCTTAGCGAGTGTTAATGTGTTGTTCCTCAGCCTTGGCGCAACTGGGCGGTGGTGAATACTGCGAATGGGCCTTTGGTAACCAATCGCAAATGGCCGACAGAAATCCTGAAGTGTCACTTTCACTCCCAATCAGGGTTCGCATTCTCGTTTCGCTAACGATTTTTGAGGTCTCGGCGGTACCGGTTTTCGCGGTAAACCGTGCGAAAACCGCGAAAAACCGAACGAATTTCAAATTTGAAAATTTTGAACGCTGGTCAAACCGAGTGGAGAAAACCGAGCGATAAAGGCGAAAAACCGAGCGGTAAGGGCGGTAAACCGCGCCAGGCCGGAAAATCGGGGGAAAATGAGGGGAAAAATGGGGAAAATGCAAAAAAGATGTTGTAAAAATTGTAAAAAAACAGGGAAGGCTAAAATTGAGTGAACACATCAAAAAAATACAAAATGATCTCTCATAAATTTGGGAAAAATTCGACATGACCTTTGCTATATTTTAGACAATTGGAACTTGTAAATTAGACATTTAGCACTAATATATCAATTAATAATCTTTCATTACAATACTACAATCACACAAGTGCAAAAATAGGCATTTAAATAACCACATAGTAAAAGCATTCGCAATTTCAGTACCATTCATTTGTCACCACCATTTACATTGTAATACCTTTCAATTGAAACTGTGGAGTAGGCATTACCATAGCTTTGTCATTCTTCCATTATCGCATAAATACCATGTTCGACCTACATGAACGGAATGTCAGTAAATATTTCGACTTGCAATGTACACTTGGTATAATATCAAGTTGCACTGAAATGAAACATGCAAATGAAATGAATCATGCAAATGAAATATTACCTTTGGGGCTACGGGTAGTATTGTTGCGTGTACACTTGGTTGGCCATATTGTATTCCTCGATAGACATCAAGGCCAATCCTCGTGTAGCTAGCAACTCCGCCTTATAATCGTGCCAGCTTTGCCCCGTCCAAATGCTTGTTGTTTGCCATTGTTGATACAACATGGTATAAAACTCAGGGTCCTGCCACTCGTAGACCCATTGAGTGAGAGTTTGTGCATGAGCGTCGGGGATGACGTAGTCATAGCTGCTATAGGAGCTATGACTCCGTGGCATCTCAGGGACGTCATAGGAGCTAGAGCTGAAGCTGTCCTGTGGTGCGCAGCTATTCTGTGGTGCGCGTGCGCCCTTTACCTTCCCCTTCCCCTTAATAGTTGTCCTCTGTGATTGAGGAGCGCCGTGATCTCTATCATGTGTTGCATGAGTGTACTGCGACTCTCCTGTAAATTCGATGGGTTGAGGATCTTCTGATTGGTGCGTGGCAGGTTTAGAGGTATTGTCGCCACCATCGCCATCGGTGTCTGTCTTCGAACTGCTATCATTGGACTCTTGGTATGTTGGGCTCTTAGGATCCGCACTCTCAGTGGAGTCATCACTCCCTACATCTGTTGTGTGTTTACCCTTTCCTTTGGAGGACGCTCTTCTTTTTGTTGCATCCTTTCTGAATCGATTGGTGCTTCCTTTTCCTGTATGGGTGTCCCCATCGTCTTGTCGCCCATTCGAAGATAGTATTAGCCCGGTGTCCTTTCTTAACTCAGTAGGGTGAACCGGATCTGTGATAAGCTGGGATGGAAGAGGGGTGTCACTCTCTGTGTCTTCCTCGTCAAGTAATGGGTCACCGTTGGATCTTTCTTTATCCATCCACAGTCGGATCTAGTTTGTATCATCACTTAGCGTTAGCTCCATAAGCCGCTGGAATGGATCGTCTTCATCTGAACGCTTTTGATTTTCTGCAGCTTGAATTCGAAGCCGAAGGTTGTAGTTGACGTACACCAGCTTATGTAGCTTCTTGTATGACAGGCGGTTGCAAATTTTTGTGTGGATGAATGCAAATATACTCCAATTGCGCTCACAACCACTAGAAGATGCACACTGTGACACAAGACGACGACAAATCGTCAGAAGCGTGGGTGTGTCCGATCCAACACATCCCACCAATGTCCGCAAATTCTGAATAAAATAGTTAGTACTGACGAGAGTACCGTTACATTCGAGACGGTGCAAGAAAAATACCAGGGGATATTTTGCCATATTGTGCCATCCTCGCAGCTAGAGTCGATGAGAACGATCCAAGCTTCCTCCTGAAAACGTCGGCGTCTTGAAGAGCTTGCGCGGCGCTATCAGTGTCCTCAGCAAGCGCTTCAAAAGCATCCCGGAGATTTGGCAAGAAGGAGTTGGTCGTGCCATAAGCGTAGGTAGTCCGCGGGTTTAAGGCGGCAGCTGTACGATGGGTTTAAGGCGGCAGCTGTACGATAAGAACGATCCAAGCTTCCTCCTGAAAAACCGAACGAAATTTGTACAAACCGAGCGAAAAACTAACCTCAAATCGCGATTTTCGCTCGAACTCTCAAAAACCGCGGCTCTCGCGATAAACCGAAGAAACCGCTCGGTTTTCAAGCTGAACCGCTCGGTTTTTCCATCTTCTCCTGCGGTTTTCTTGCTTGCGGTGGCCGGAGCTCGTCGGAACGCCCTCAGTCGGCAAGGCGTGCGAGTAGGGAAAGTGAACACCAATTATTGCGGACGAATCCGGTCGGAAGCAGCGTCGGCAAAACTCGCCACTTTTGTGTGCCTCGGTGGGCCGGCCGGCCAGCATGGGCCAGGGAATGGGCTGGCCAGCCCGAGCCAATTCGGCCTGTGGGCTAAAAGCCCACAGGTCGGCCTTTTTCTTTTCTTTTTTATTTTCTTAATTTCAAATAATTCAAATAGCTCAAAAAGATATCTAAAATTTGTTTTCCCATTAAATTTTAATACCAGACATCATAGATCAATTAATACTAATTTTAGGAATTTTTTAGATAAATTTTTCTAAATTTTTTGAAATTTTCAAATTTGAATTTCAAACCGGACGAGAAACCGACCGGCTCCTCTTATCGTCTCGGCACGAGATGGACAAAAATCGCGGTTTTCGCACGAGAAACCGCGAAAACGTGAACCCTGCTCCCAATGGAATGATTCTGGGAATTGGAATGATTCTGGGAATTGCAAGGATCTAGGAACTGCCAAAACTGACAGTAGCACAGCTGCCAATCACCTTCAGAAAAATAGTACGGAGGAGCAGGTTGCCCTTTCCTTTCTAGACTTCCATCAGCTTTTCAGAATCGGGAAAACACCGTACATTATTTATTCCAGTCACACTCAGCTTTGCTTGCCATTCTCTTGTTGGCATTCTTTTGAAGAGGCAACCCCAACCACATTTTCCCCAGATGAGCAGACAAGGACACCAAAACCAAGTAGCCATCACAGCAAGTACAAAAACAGGTACCTTAAGACGAGATCAACTATGATCATTATGCAGCCAATTAGTACAATACAGGACCGATTGAGTACAACAGCAGGTTGATAATTTAAGCCTATGGCCATATGACCATTATGCAATCAAATGGTACAACTACAATGACAACAAACTATAACTTCTAAGAAGGAATAAAGTGAAGCGGATCCAGATGAGCAGGATCCGGAACCTGGAATTAACCTGCCTGTCAAAGTTGGATCACGCGACTAACTAGATTAGCACCTTCAGCAGTCTGTCACTCAGCAGAACTTCCAGTGGTTGTTGCAGTTCACACAGGTCACGAACGTCGTCATTGGCTCGTCGGCGCTCCGAGTCTGCAGCTGGTAGTAAGTCGTCTTGCGCTGACCGCATCTGCCGCACTTGAACTGATCAGTCGTTGCCTTTGGTGCTCCGCCACGCTGACACTCAAACAAAGCCTTCTCCTCGATCTTCTTGTTCTGAAGCTTCCTTGTGTCGCTAGCCATCTCTGCAGGGGTTAGGTCAGCAATTCTCTCAGGCCTCACTTGCCCAAGGAGAACCCTCCTCCGGAAGTCGGTGTTGTTATCCGCCTTCAGATTGAACATCAATGATCTGTACTTTGTCTTATGAGACCCAGTGAAACTCCCCAGCTTCTGAAACAAGGCACACTCCGCCGTCACAGCAACCGTGAATGGGTCGCATGCTTCTACTTCATCTATGATGTTTCTCACTTCCTCCCTGTCATCCTTTCTAGTCTCTTCAGAAACTCTGGAGAAGGCATCACCAAGCATCCCCCGAACTTTGTCACGATTAGCATCATTGCATCTGACAATGGATGTCAGCCTTGGCGGATCACTTCGGACAGGAAATGGGTGCTCAGCAGCAGAAACTTCACTAACTTCCTTTGATACTTTCTCAACCTTGACAGATTGAGCTTTCAGCTCATTATCAAAAATCTTACCAACCTTAACACCTTCAGACTTCATAGGGCTGACATCCATATCACTTTTATTGACATTAGCCCTTGGCGATGCAGAAACCTTTTCAACTTTCATAGGCTCAACCTTCTCAACCTTTACCACAGTATTATTTGATTTTCCATTCTGTGGAGTCCCATTTTTCTTTTCAGCCTCTTCAAGGACAGCCCTTTTCCAGTATCCTAATAGGTCTGAAGCTGTTGCCTTTATGCCTGAGTGAGGATGCTTGGTGAGATAGCGGAGACGTTTGCCCACCTATGAAAACAAAGATAAGTTGGGAGTTGGTAAGAGTCAACCTCCTAAAGGAAGACCAGCGGGTAAGCTTACAAAGGGAAATAAGTGCTAGGCACTCAGTTTTGAGTACAATACGCAAAAGAAGTGATAGTAATAGCTCAGCACTAGAATTAGGCTTCTGCACACAGGTAATTTTACCTTTAAACATTCAGATTGTTTTGAAAAATTCCAAACACCTTAAATAAAAAGGGTATTCCATAAGTCTGTCTTAAAAAAGATATTCCACAGATTGACAAGAAACAATACTGAGTAAATGCATATGAAAATAAAAGAGAGTCTCGTTCCCAAACATCATGTATATGACTTGTCATTAGCTGTGCATTAGTAACTGCTATCTGTCCAATTTTGAAATGCAAATACTACTATCTAGTGAATTTTCATTAACAGCGCGTCGCATGGGGGGATGTCAACCTAATATCAGAAGTGACAAGGAAGAAGCAGATCCCTGTCGGAAGTAATAATAATGGAAACTTGGTAAAGAAACACCTTTCTGTTCTGAAGGAAAATGATTTGAATGCTAGGCATGCTGATGTCAGCAGGAAGCAAAACAATGTGGAAATTCATACATCCCATAGAACCGGATAGAGCAATAAATTAAAGCAATATCAGCTAAATGGTGGGTGCTTGTTACAAATGGTAGGTGAGATTATATATGGCGGGCAAGCTGGATAATCGACAAGTCTCAGCAACTGCTATCAGCTACCGGTAGACTGGTAGAGCAACAGAGCATCAAGTTTGTAAAACTTTTGTTAGCAAGTGACAAAGACAGGGAAGGAATTCTGAAATCATCCTCATCTTTTAGTTTTCAACAAGAAAAAGTTCATTATCAATAAGACCACAACAAATACAGTTATTCTGAGAATTTCCTTTTTCTTCCAAAAGACTGAGAATTTTTTTTACAGACCAATAAATGGTGGCGTTTCAGCTCTGAAACTAAAAGCTATGCCCAAAAATCACTGCTAAAAAGTATTTCTTCCTACTATGAGACAATTGCTATCCCCAAACCATTAAAAAAAACCTTTGCACTACGCAACACGCAACACATCTGCACGTGCTCTGCGCACTTCTCCCACGAAACTAGTTTCCCGCGCAATCAATTTGAATGAACAACTCAGCTCATCATCTAATCACCATCTCTCAGCCTTCTCCTAAGCAAGAGACAAAACAACCATAGCTGATTACACTAAATTATAGGCCCACAAACACGATGCACATCCCAACATGCACATCCAGATTGGGACACCACTTCCGTCGAAATCAACAACCACGACGCAATTGCCTCTGCCCAGCACAGGATTAATTCCATGTGAGCAACCTCTGGTTGCATCTGTGGTATTCTGTAGCGCCCCTTATCCAAATCCCAACCAAACCTACACTACTCGCTGAAACCTCTGTTCAATCAGTACATCCACCAAATCAATCCATAGAAGAACAGAACATATCCAGAACAGGCATTTTAACATCCAAAATTCTCAACGTTTTCCATCTATTAATCCCGCACAGCTACACCGCACAAATACCACGCAAAATCTAAGGCGAATCTAAAGCCAACAAATCAGGCCTAAAATTGCGACCAAGAAGCCACATTTCCCCTCCCCAGTCGCCCCGAGCCGAGATTTCCTGCTCCGCAGCAAGCCGACACAAAAAAAAAAACGGGAGTTGATTTATATCCCTAATCACTTACAGGCACGGTAAAACTGTAATAATCTGTAAAAGGCGGTGGCGACTCACTTGCGTCGAGACGAGCACGGCGGTGGTGACGCGGGCGCCGCGTAGCCTCCGCAGCGCGTCGACGCAGCGGGCTGCCTCCGGCGACTCCCCCTCCGCCGCCGCGAACGCGTCCGCCGCCTTCCTCGCGGCCTCGAACCCCTCCAGCAGCTCCCTCTCCATATCGTCCTCGCAGCCTCGGGGCCCCCAGAACCCTAGCCGGGCGGCTCTCCTCTCGCGCCTCTTCTGTTTTTTTTTTCTGTTCAGTGGTGGCGGGTGTCTCCAATGGCGTCGCGGGGTGGCAGCGCAGCGGAGAGGGGTAGAGGCTGGAAGAGACGGGGGAAGTTTGATTTATAGCCGGCGTACGGTGAATGCGAGGCGAACAAAGGCTGGATAAGGCCGATCCGACGGCTGAGATCGCGCGGTGGCGTTTTCGGCAGGATCCGATGATTACAGGTGGTGTGTGTGTCAGGGTGTGGCCTCAGCCTTCCATATTTTTCTTTTTTTTTCTCCTTTCTTTTAGGCTTTTCTTTTTCTCGCTCTTCTTCCTTGTTGTTTTTTATTTTTTCTACGTACATGAAAATTTACATCAATTGATATATTTCATCATCATTACTATTTTTGAGATAAATTTCATCAACATTACTAGATTAGTTGCGAAAAACTCCCTCGTAAATTTCATATGGCCAATGTCTAGAAGAAATCATACTTACTAGGTAAGCAACCGAGGCGTGCCACGTCGCGACCGTCGGCACCCACGCGAGCAAATTGAGAAAATACGCGACCGCCGCTCCCTACACGAGCAAATCGAGGAGATATGCGAAATGGTTGAAAGGATACAAACATATTCACGTTTTTTTCGCATTTATTCGGCAAAACGGTTGAAAGGATATAAATATATCTGAGCTACCGTGGCGTGCTACACCGCGACCGCCACTCTGCACGTAAAAAATGGCAAAAATAATCTAAACGGTTTTTTCGAAAAAGGATATAAAAAATACCTAAACGCAGTTTTTTCGGATAAGGACAAAATAGGATCTAAATGTAATAGTTAAAAAGGCCTAAAGGACATTGTCGGGACCCGGATTTGCAAATCTGAAACCCTCTATGTATACTGCACTAGTCCAGGATCACGCTAGTGCATACAGTGGAAACATAGATGAAATATCATTCCATACAACGAATTAACTAAGAAGAAGCAAATATTATTAAATAAAGCAAATGATCTTAGGGTCAATGTTTACACCATTATGCCTTAAGGGCTTAAGAAACAAATAAACTATTGCAGCGAAAAAGATAACTTGAGCCATTCGACATGCCACAGGCAATCGTCTGGGTAACGCTTTCCTAATCCACGTAGTCTTCATAGAATTCCTCCTCATGATATTCAGCATTTCCTGATCCTTCCTCAACAACTGATCAACAAAGGCATATAGCCGTGAGTACAAAAAGTATTCAGCAAGCTGTAGGGAATTGATGCAATATATATATTCATGCACGGCTTGACAAAGACGGTCATATGGTTCATTTGCAGAAAGCAATAACTTGAATTGAAATACAATAAATAGATTGAAATCATATTTATGAAAAGATAAATAAATAATTGGTAGATCAATGATAGACAACAAAAAAAACAGTGAACTCCCCGTTTACATCCCAACAATTCCACATTTCATAAAACACTCTATACCCCTTGTGAAATTCCCGAGCTTGTCCATGACCACGGACGCGGTTATTCAAATAGTTTTACACTCTGCAGAGGTTGTACAACTTTACCCACAAGACATGAATATCTCTTAGTGTAATCGATCTTAACACACTTCCTTTGGTGTGTCGCAGAGATATCATGACAAAGCCTTTACAATGCACTGTCTAAACTCGGTACTGCTCGCTAAGGTTTCGCCCCTTAGGGCCCCCTCTTGCGTCTTGCGAATCTACCCGTCCATCCCGGAACTTACACCACCAATTGGCAGTACTCAAGGCTAGACATTGCAAATTAATCAGCTAGGTCTGTCACATACCAAACATGTGGTAGTACGGTTAGGCCCAGTTCAATGGCGCACAAGATTAAGTCCTTAAGTTGTCTCAGGCAAGACATCCACATCCCAATGTGCTAGAAAGCACCCCTTTACTGCACGATCACTTGCCTGAGAGAAAACAATTCGTTCAACCAAGACCAATGGCAAACCCAGCCATGGTACAACAAATTTTACAAGAGTGGCTAACGGTCACGATTCAATATCTCATTAAGTCAAGATTAACATTAATCGATATGTGACATGAAACCCATCATATATCCAAGCATGTCTAATCATAGCTATGATAACCCAATATTGGTATAACGATTATGTCCAACTAGTAATGACCCAACCTAAATTTATCAATGGATACATGGCATCCCAATAATCAAGATGGCATAATGTCAACTAGGTATACATCTACTCCCATTAAATAAGCATTGATACACAAAATAGAATGTATAAAAGTAAATTACTTTTGCAAACATAGGATCAATATAATCAAAGGTTACAACTTGCCTTGCTGATCTAGTGCTGAATCTTGGTCTTCAAATTCTTCGTTCGCTCCCTCGGAATTAGTGTCTACTGGAAGAGAAAGTGATGAAACAAAATAAATACAAAACAGAGATACAAACAAGCTCAAAACTAAAAATAAATAGCTTTGGAAGATAGATCTTGATTTTAGAAAAAATTAGAAACTTGAATCGCCTCAATTGGAGTTCGTATGAGGGAGAACGAGCCTCCGAAAGATTAAATTTAGAGAAAATGCTGAAAATAAGAAAATCCGAATTTCTCGATTTATTTTTCTATTGAAAAATCGATTTATTGCGCAACGCTGACGTCAGCAATCAATTTCCCGAATAAAAATAAATCCCGAAAATTCTGATTAGGCTGACAGGTGGGCCCTCGGTGCATGGATCGAGTCCACGGATCTGCGCAGGTTCATAGTGGACCGGGTCTGCAGGATAGGGCGGCTGACGCAAGCGATGACGCGGCGGCTGACGCAAGCGATGACGCGGATTGCCGCGTGTCGCGCATCTGACGGCGGCACGGGATCGGACAGCGGGGACGCAAGGGCTCGGGCAGCAGAGAAGTGGCCGGATCCGAGACGTCCGCAGCAGATCGGGCGGCCACGAATCGATGAAGGGGGACGACGGCGAGCGACGGCGCGGAGCTTACCGGAGGCGAGGAAGAAGACGCGGCGAACGGCGCACGGCGACAGATCTGGCGCGGGACAAGATGGACCGGGAAGGGGGCGACGCGGGCAACGCGGAGAGACCAACGGCGGCGATGAAAAAGGCGGCGGAAGGTCTCAGGCATGAGGAGGAGGGCAAAAGGGGCGGCGCAGAGAGGGGATCCTCGGGAGGCGTGCTGCACGGGCTTTTATAGCCTAGGGAGGCGTGCGCAGCGCGGACACCAAGAACGACGCCGACACGGACTCGACTAGGGTTTGGCGGCGGCGGCAAGAAACGCGGCGACGCAATGCATCTCACCGCGACACGTGTCGTGCGTGAGCAGTGAGCCTTGTGTGAGCAAGAATGGTCGGGTCATGTGATGGGAGTGGGCCGAAGGAAAAGGAAATGGTAGGAAGATTCGGCTCGAGAGGGTTTTAGAAATTAAAAATATTTTTCGATTTAAGAAAATTCCATAAATTCAAATAGAAGCAAATAAATTCAAATAAATAGCAAATAAATTCAGAAAAATCTCCAAAAATACAGAAAAAATTTCTTGGAGCACAATGAACCCAAATAAAATTGAAAAATTTTAGTTTGATGAATAGTTTAGCCAAATTAAATCTTTTCTTTAATAGAAAATTTAATTTAAGCTGGAGTTAATTCAAGAAAAATGCAAATGGTTTATTTTTGAATTCAAACATTCCAAAACTCAAATTTTGGGATGTTATAGACATAAACGTAATATATTTTTTCCCGAAAAAGGACCTAAACGTAACGTTTTTTTAAAAAAGGACCTAACCGTAGTTTTTTTAACCTAAACGTAATGGTTAAAAAGGCCTAAAGCACATAAACGTAATATATTTTTTTTCCCAGAAAAGGACTTAAATGTAATGTTTTTTTAAAAAAGGACTTAATCATATTTTTTTTTTCCAAAAAAAAGGACCTAAACGCAATTTTTTTACGGCTCATCGAGTCGCGAGCTGAGCCGGCTCAAACGCCTCTGGTGACGGGATTTCTTTCACCTTTAATACCTGGTTCGTTGGATCTGACGTGAACGGCTGAGATAGAAGAGGATTTAATCCGATAGTCCCACCCCTTCCTCTGATCTTCTCACACGCTCACGCAACCCGAACCACTCCAGTCATAATGTCTTTCATCTCAAACCATTTTGACCCCGCAGCACCTCTCCCTCCCTCGATCTGGCACGCTCAGCTCTCCCTCTCAAATCTCTTCAGAGGAACAAGCATTTTCTACTATTGAAACATAACTAAAGTTAATGCTCTTTGTAAATAATTTTTATCGTAAATTGAGTTTCTGTTGTAATGTACGGGCACCAACTCCTAATTAGAAGTAAGTAGAGAATAGAGGGATGATTAGGAAACGATTGGAGAATCAACTGTAAGGAGCCCAGTGGGCTGGCCCCAGCTAAAACCCAGCCCACAACTACAACTGCCTTCCTCCCTCTTCCTCCCCGATCCATTCGCTTTCCCCACCGCCGATGCCGCCGCGGCGCGTCAGCCCCGGCGTTGGCGTTGCTCGGCGAACCTTGCACGGAGGAATTCACCCGCGAGGCCGGCCTGAAGCCCACCAGGTATGGAATCTCTTCTCCGAATCCGACTCGAACGAGGACCTGATTTTTTTTCCCCGTCGGCGTCGACGCGCATTCGCCAATCCGCAACGATGCGGATTCCTACTTCGATGAGGAATGCAACGTCCTCCTCCGGACCTCCTCTATGGATAAGTAGCGGCGGTGCCGATGGATTCGTCGCATCCCCTTCCTCCTCTCTTTGCCTCCTTCCTCCTCTCTTTGTCCCGCCATCCCACCCAGGCTTCAACCTTTCGCTACCAAACCATGGCGCGTGTCAGCTTTAAGCTGACCATGATGCTGCTGGTGACTTCCACGGGCCTCTTCCTATTGCACCTGCTGGCCGCCGCAGACATCATTACCTTCCGGCACTACCCAGACTACCGCCTAACCAGGATTGCCGCCTGGCTCGGCATGTTGCGGTGCTTCGTGGCAGCAGCTGTGCAGGTCACCATCATCTACCGCCGCCTCCAGAGGACCAGGGCCGCACGTGCTTGGCAGCAGCTGCAGCTCCCGCCTCCTCCCCCACAGATGGATATGTGCTAGCCGTCTCGCCCGCACCACCAACGCCAAAGCTTCTTCTTGCTCGGATCAAGGAGGATTCTTGAGTAGTAGTCAGTATGTCTTTGCAAGTTGTCCAACAAATAGGAGTTGCAACGGCAAGTAGTCCCCGTGCTGATGCATCAAGACTAGAGGCTGCGGCTTCAGTTGTGCCAGTTCGTCTGTCTTTGCTCCTAGCTCTTGTGTTTTTCTACCTTGCATGAGTCTTTACCTTTTATGTCTCTAGGTTCTGTCAGCACTTGCTTAGGAAGATTTTTAGTGCTCCAAGAATCTCTGTCAGCCTTTAGTAATTTTATTAGTGTCCGCAGAGTCTCCAACTAGGCAGCGAAAGCACTTAAGGCGTGTCTGAAACAGAGTTTACTATATTCCTTGAACTGGTCCTAAACGAAAGGGTTTAAGTAAAGAAAAGGGCCTTTCGAATAAAGTAACTGAGCAAAGAACTCATTACTGCAATACTGGCACGAGATGGAGCGTAAAACGCGCTCGCTGCGGAAAAAAAAATGCACGAGACGGAGCGTAAAACGCACTCGCTGCAAAAAAGAAAAACCTGTTTACTACCCCGTTTGTAGCAGTGAAAGGAATAGAATTGAACGAGTGATGCTTGCAAAAATTGTGTGAGCTGCCTTAGATCCGGAGACTGTGCTGGCTGATCTGTAAAATTAATTTTGGCTGACTTAGATTCTTAAGCATTGGCGTCTTCTTAAGTTGAAGTCTGCAGTTTCCTGTGAGAAGCATGGGTCAATGCGCTGTTGTGTGTATGGAGAAGCCCTGAGTCTAGCAGCAAGTCATTGATGTTTTAGATTCTTAAGCATTGGCGTCTTCTTAAGTTGAAGTCTGCAGTTTCCTGTGAGAAACATGGGTCAATGCACTCTTGTGTGTGTGGAGAAGCCCTGAGTCTAACAGCAAGTCATCGATGTAGAGTCCAAATGTAATAGATTCAGATATGAATGGAAATTTTTTGGCCTGAATTTGGGCAATATTTTGATGTTCCCTGCATCTTTAAGTGTTGGCGTGTGACCTGTGTTTGTGGCGGTTAAAGCAAATCTAAGTGCAGTGGTGTTTTATACCACGACACCTTGTCAGGCTCAATTTAAAACCAGTCTTATGTTGACATGGCATGGAAAATGGTCTTATTCACTTATCAAAACAGATGGTCACATCAAGATCATTCTTTCAACCACAAGTCTACAACTCTGAAGTTTGAAGCTGGGACCAATACCATTGATTGTTAAGAATACTGACATCTTTACTAGTATTTGAATTACCTTTTTTGTGAATAATATCATAGTTGAAGGACTACATGAAGCTATAAGCCTGCTATAATTGCAGTACCCATGAAGGGTGAACCATGTTGGTGGTTTTGATTTACGTCTATGAGTCTGTTTTCCAAGACAGATGCTCTACAACATCTTAAGTCAACCAAGCTGCTATGAATTGGTAACTATGTCTGCCACAATATCATAAGTTGTATGTAGCTGTGAACCAGTTAGTCAGTTACTGCTAGCATTGGTCATATCTTCCTATGGGCGCGTTTCGTTGGATTTTCTCAGTGGAAACCTGCTGAATGCAGATATTTGGGGCTACAATTTTTTTCTTCTCAGAAATAGTTTTGTTGTCCCTGGTTGTACTTCTGAATCATATCTACCTTCTGAAAATCATCATCCTTTATGAAGACCCATCTTGGGGCATTTCATTTCATTTGGTTAATTTGCCATTGGTTTGATTAACCAATCAAATGTTGCATTTTGACCTTACCATTAAATAGTAGCCTCTAGTGGTGCTTAACTACTTGAAATTACAGCCTATTGTAAATTAACATGTTGACCTTATGACTTAGTCACACCTGACAGTTATCTTGGCTTTCAATTATACCTGAGATGTTTTATTCTTTTTCATTTTACCTTGTTTCGAAAATTTCATTTTAGAGTTCTTATGTCCTAATTCCCAGATGACTACCATGAGTCCATGATGTTGTACGTATCAATTTTAGCTGATTTCCCAATAAATAGACTACACATTGGTTCAGTGTAATATATATGACTCTACATGTTGCCAACTTACTGAATGTGTTGTCATTGATTTTTCTGATGCATATGTATGTATGCATGTATGGCATTGATTGAGCAATGGTGAACTGGTCAGTGCTGGTACCTAAAGAATAATTTGGTCACTATAATATCACAAACTGAAAATTTTACTATAAGATTGTAGCTTGGAGCTACTGTTATAATACAATCTATGAGGATTTTCAGGATCAAATTTCCATCACTGACATTCTGGGAATAAACTTTTGGAAATATTTGAAGTGTAGTTTTTTTTTTCTTCAACGACATTATGTCATTGATAGTGATGATTCATGAAAATGGTTTATCTCGGTACCATTCAAGGACTTACCATGGTCGGTGAGAAGCATTCCTAGGCTCGACCAACTCCTCTGGGCCAAAGAAAGGTATGCCTACAATTGTTTGAGGCTGTCTATATGTATTTACAGCAAGTAGTGTATATACACATACAGTATCAACCTCAATCAACAGCAGTCTCCAAGATGATCCTAGAAATGTAACTTTTTCAGTTTTTATGCCATTTCTGTAATAATCGATGAGAGAATCAGGCATCCAGTTAAATATAATTAATCTTAGTCGTATATATGTATTATTCTTAGTGCAGTCATGAATGTTGTATGAGCTTTGTGATCTGAAAGCCATTGCATGAAAAGAACGGTTTAAACAGTGCAATATTTTCCTTTGAAATGTTTGCCATCCATTTGAATGCGTTTTTATTTCAGGTTTATTGAGCAAACGAATTGTACTATGGAATATTGAAATTTTTACAAATGAAATGCTTGGTTTTTTTTCTTAGTTTAAAATGTCAAAAATACTCTTGATTATGTCTTGATCGGATCAAGTGGCAACTAGCAAATGGGTAGCTTGCCTCGATCGAGCTTTCAGTCTTTGGTTTGGCATTGCTGTAGCTTTTCAGCTTGCTTTTATCATTTTACTAGTATTGCATATTAACTAGCTGTTAAACATTTTTTTGCTATAGCAGAGGCACTTTACTAGTCCAAGTTCTCTTAACTAACTAAATTTCGCACCGCAGCATGGAATCGAAGGAGGGTGGTGGCTGGTGGGTGATATGGTTGATGCTGGTTCATAAACATGATCCAATGAGTCGAGTTGCATTTTGGGGCCACGGGAGATGGTCGGCGGCAAGGGCTCTGACGGCGAGGCACCAAAGATAGGAAAGAAGGGGGTCAGCGACAAGGGGTGAGGGGGATAAGGAGGTGAGTTGTGCTCTGCGTCGCCCTCAACGCCGGTAGCCGCATTGGGAGGGCAACAACGGCAAAGGCTTCTGTTGGGAGGCAAGGGACAATGAGTATGGTTGAATCCGGTCTAGCAGCTGAAAATTTGACTTACATAGAATAGCACATGTGTCCTAAGAAAATTTGTTTACTAGATTACAATTAGTGTTTTGTGAGCAGCAGATATTTAATAAAAAGTCCCAGAAAAAGTGAAATTCCATTCCTCTTTATGTTATTCTGTCCTAAAAGCCCAAAAACAACCAATCCATGAAAGACAAGGCTTCATTTTATTCTGTTCTAAAAGCACAAAAGTAAATGGCAACTTGAAATTTTACCTGAAATTCGAGTCTGAAGGTTAAAATTTAGAAGGCACTAAAAATACTCCCTAGACTACATTCTTCTTTTTGGAATTTTTCATGTTGACCAACTTGGTTTGCATGTGTTGCACATTAATAAAGGCGAAATGCACTGGCTATGTTGCGCGTTATGTGCCATGGTATAAGGCTACGGATATGGCGCAAAGCCACGAGCCTTTGCAAGGGTTGAAATCACCGTGAAGGCTTAGCGTGGAATTATGACAAGTAGATTTTCGAGCGGTTTTTATCGGTTTTTTCAACCGTGGGTATGGAAATCTAAAGAGGAGTCACAGCACACGCATGCCTCCACAAGCACACATGCATTAGGAAATTAAAGCCTCATGAAGTGCAGGTTAACTCCCGAAGTAGATTTGAACAAGGCTAAGCTCCAACCGCGCTCATTTCTGAACACGTAAACCAACAAGAGTCGGATAGGCCTCGTTTAGAAATTTAGGCGAACTTTTCGTCAGGTTATTTTGATGTAGCCCTTTCAGCCATTAGGCGATATTTAGAGTCACATGGAATTTTAAAGTCTAGCTGACAAGTTTAGGCCAGCCAAATAAGCTGTTTTAAACTTCTTATCTGAAAATTAACAGAGAATTTGTAAAAATCTAATCAGAATGATTATTCATGGTTTATAAACCCACGAGGCACAACTTATATTAAAGCTCATGAGATTAGACCACTTCGAATAAACTTTTCTTAAATCTGAAATAAGTACAGATCTGGTCAACAAATAATCCAACACCTGAAATAAGTTTGTTTGCTATCTAAATTTGTTTACTATCGAGAGTTGACCCTTTGACTTTTATGTGCTAGGTTTGTAATAGAATCGACAATTGCAAGTAGTGGTGCAAGTGTAAGCTAAGATCACGGATATTTATAGGAGGAAAACACAAAACTAGTTGATTTGATCAAAATATTATTGAAAATTGAACAAATATAAGTATTTCCATTCACTTAGATAAGATATATATCTAGTCATCCAGGGCGTCACCATCCAAGAATCACAAGAGCTCCTTTTTTTTCTGCAACGGATCGCGATGACTATTATAAAGACATAGAATCACCAACCCAACAATGAACTAAGCAATTTGGTTATTGCCTATCACCTTCAGTCTCAAATTATTATTACCAATAGGCTACATATATGCTAGAGAATTCGATGATATATATTGATCTGCAAGTTTTGGGACAGACACTCTAGTCAAATCTTGATCATTGTCACAACAAAATGAAGGTAATCCTCACTTAGATACAGTCAAAGATTATAGAACAAAAGGTGAAGAAGGTGAAAGATTGATTTCAGAAATGTTTACTTGAAGTGGTTTAATTTGAGAAAAGTTTATTTGAAGTGGTTTTATCCGAACGGTTAAATCTTCGACTAGTTCAATCAAGGTGGTCAATAACTTTGCTTCACATTGGTTGTCCCTGACTAGTGAAACAGTCACCCTGATCAGTGTACTGGTCGAGGACAAGCAGTTACCCCCACACATGTCTCTGTGTGGATAGTTATCTGACAGATATGCATAACTACTTGGAAGTTATCTCTGAAAAAGACACATTTGGTGGGAAGACACCTCTCGGTTACACAACGCCCCTATGGAGAACAATTGTCGCCTCTTCAACTGATATAAATAGGGGGCCAATCCATGCTGTTGAAGGCAATTCACAACCATTCTGTAATTTGTATACTCTGTAGAGCCACTTGGCTAATAAAGATGCAATCCCAATATATTCTTTTCCTCATCTTAATTACTAAGAGCCCACAATCATATTTTTATAAGCTTGATTAAGAGACCCTAGGTTATACATCAACACATTCCTCCATGTCCTCCTCGTTGGCGTTGGCCTCGGAGGACTCCTCCAGCGCGAGGCGTCAATGGTGCCGTTGAATATGGGCGGGGGGCCAGGAGGACGGTGGCGACAGCGAGCCGAGGGCGAGGAGTGGGGTTGGGGGGTAAGGAAGATGGCGGTGGCCATTGGGAGGGAGCGAAACGAAGGGGATATTTGCGCGGCTTGCGGGTGTTTTGTTTTCTTTTATCGAGATTCACGCAAAGGATTCTTGGTAAAGATAAAGAAAACTCTATCTGATAGTTGTTGGTAAAGGAACGATTATGTCTTGGACCCTGTTTGGCAGAGCTTCACATCTCAACTCTTTCTTAGATCTGGAGCTTGTAGGTTAAAATAAAGTGAATTGAGTTTATATTTTTAGTTTAAAATGTAAACAAGATGACCCACCTAAACACTCTTAATGTACCTACAGCTTCAGCTCCATAAATTTCTGGAGCTAAGAATACCTTGCTCTACCAACTCCACGATTTTAGTGGAGCTGGAGCTGTCCCAAACACCCCCTCGCTTTTAAGGGTATGTACCTGGTACATGTAAGCTATCTATAAGAGTATGCCACATAGGATTTTGGATGATGTGGAGGAGAGAGAAAGATGTTGTCTACTATTTAACAGATAATCTTATAGATAATTTTGTATTGTATATACCATTGTACAAACAATCTATTAAGTGTATAAGAGATCATTACAGATAGTTATATAGACAATCTACTGTAGATGTTGTCTTTAGTACTGTCTAAGATGACCTAGAGGTGTATTATAGACAACTATCGTCTATACCGCAATAAATGCCCCTAAGTTGCTTGTTTTTTGACTCGGAAAATGGGATCATTATGCATCGGATATTGGGATGTAGCTGTAACTAGTAACTGAAGTTCAAAATCTCGGTTTCAAAAATCCGAGATCTCCCTGAACTTCAGTTACTAGTTACAGCTACATCCCAATATCCGATGGATTCACTGAACTTCAGTTACTTCAGTTACTAGTTACAGCTACTAGATTTGAAATATTTTGAACTTCAGGGAGATCTCGGATTTTTGAAACTTCAGTTACTAAAGTTACTAGATTTGAAATATTTTGAACTTCAGTTACAATATTTCAAATCTCGGTTTTTGAACGTGGACGAGATTTGAAATATTGGTCGAATCGAAAAAAAAATCAAAAAAATTAAATTGCTACAGTAATCTCGGAAAATCTCGACGATATCTCGCCATTTTTGACCGTAATTTGATGTTTGACCACCGGATTTGACCGAAAATTGATCAATAATCCTTAAGAAAGTCATCTTCTATGAACATTCGTTGAAAAACCGAATTTTTGAGATATTTTTTAAAAATTTTAGAAACACTGTTAGATTTTTATAAAATTTTACGTGATTTATATTGATCTAAACAATTTATGGTACCATCCTAAGAAGTGTAGGATCATATAGAATTTTTTTTAAAATAATTGAACTTCATTTGTTATCTTTAAAAAATCAAAAATAAAATGAACATAATTGGGACAGTAATATTGTCAGAATTTTATAAATTTCTCGTGTGTGATCATGATCCAAAATTTTTATGAGAGCTATCATTATATAATTTTTTTTTAAAATTAAACTTTTTTGTTTGCTCAATCAAATCTATGTATGTATTGAACTTCATTTGTTATATTTCAAAAATCAAAAATAGAAAGAACATAAATAGTACACTCTACTTGTAAGGATTTTATAAATTCACTAGAGTGTCATCATGATTCAAATTTTTTATGAGATCTTAGAATTTACTTATAACCCTTATGCAAAACTTTCAAAAAATTTAAATATTTTTGGGTTGCTAAAGCAAATCTATGTATTGAGCATTAGCCTTTTACGAGGATGTAGCACTCTCAGAATTTTTGAAATTTCTTGAATCTTGATCATCAGATGAAAATTTTATAGAAACATTGATGATAAATCAGGACCATTTTTCATTTGATTGAAGTTTGCGTGTAAAGCTTTTATCAGCACAGTAGCACTGTACGAATTTTTAAAAATTCATGAAGCTTGATCATCATCTTAAAATTTTATGGGAACATTAGTGATGCATTACAACCATGCACAAAAAAATTCAAAATTTTATAACGTGGTTTGTTTCATTTTTCATTCGGTTCAAACTTGCCTGTCAGTGTTTTATCAGGACAGTAGCAATGTTTGAATTTTTAAAAATTCCTCAGATCTGATAATCATCTGAAATTTTTATGAGAACATCACTGATATTTCAGTAACCTACGAAAAAAATTCAAAAATTTTCGACGTCGTTTGATTCATTTTCGTTCAGTGCAATTTTGCCGAGGTCTCAGCAAAACCGACCGAAATTTCGGTTTTCTTAGTAAAAAAAATCCGAATTTGATTTTTTTTTGTATTTCGTCCAAGATTTGTATGAAATTTTTAAATCTCACCGAAATTTCGTTCTCTGGTCATGAACGAGATTTAAAGCAAAACGAGATTTTGAATCTTGGGTAGAGCCAACACTACCAAGAACTGCAACCGCCATTGGTGTCAACAGCCTGCACCTGAGGCTACACGGGTAACCGCCGCTGTCTGATAGCACACGTGGATGGCTAATATATAGCCAGTTAGCCACCACCGGATTGAGCACAGGCTTCAGTGATTTGTCGAGGTTTTTCGCACCCGCTAAGCCAATGCGTATGAAACTAGCCTGCCGCAGCTCTGAGCCTCTGACGCTAATCATGCTATTCTTATGTAGACTCAGGCTGACATTCTTGGCAGTCTGATACTCTGAAGACCCCAGAGCAAAGGCTGCTAAGCACTGTGCAGTAACAGTAGAAACAAAAAACTACCAACAATTGCACTTTGCAAAGCCTAAACTTCCTTCCTGAGATCACAAGATCCCTTTTCATAAACAAGACAATCCACATAAGTAATGTGCAACGCAAAGCCACGTCACACGGAACGTTTCCATGACATAGGTCATCAAAGCAAATGCAAATATTGAACGAGGCAATTCAGAAACAAAGGGAATCTCAGCACTTGATTTATATTAAAAGCAGCTGACACAGCACATCAAACAAAAGTTCAGAGGTCCAACTTTCCCATATCTCCCCTTGGCTCACACTTGAAAATTGTTCTCATCTCCTAGCAAGCCCCAGAACCAAGCATAAATTAAAACCCAGGTCCAAAATGTCTAGCACAAGTTCCACATACTGAAATGCTATATCTAGTGCGATTTGACATACTCCTGCACTATGTTAAGGCCCTCCGACTCCTCACCGTAGTCCTGGTAAATGAAAGAGAACAGCCAAATGTTATGTTTTGCCTACATGATTATAAACAGTTCCTTGCAGTAGTACAGTAGGAAATCAATTTGTTACCTTGACGACGACACAGGAACAGCCAACCACCTTCCTTGCCTTGCCCTCGGAGTCAATCTTGCAAAGCTGCAAAGAACCACAAGTAAAACTTGTTAAATATATATATACCCATACTTTCATACAGCAAACTGCCAGGTAAAAAATTACAAAGCAAGGTGGAGAATGGAATGTTCTCCAAAATAAAAGCCTAAAGTGAAGCATTGTACATTCTCCGCTATCAACGATAGTGAAGCATTGTACAAGTCATCAACTGAATGCTAAAAATGAAAACTCCAATAACACCAACCAAGTGTAACAAGGTAGAATATTTTGAAGCGTTCTCTAACTCACCCCTGCCCACTCGCCAAGGGTCTTAGCACTAGGAACAGTAACCAGGTGAACATTGTGCTCAGCGCAGAGTGCCTTAACCAGCTTGACATAATCGGGCTGGTCACAGTCCTCAGCAAGCACGCAAAGCTGGGCGGCATGCTTCTCAATGGCCTTGGCAGCCTCACGGAGCCCCTTCACAAGCCCATCATGAGCACTTGACTTCTTCATCACGAGCTGCAGAGCAGTCATCAAGTCCATCGGCTCTCCAAGAACCGGGGTAGGTGCCTCAACTGGGGTCTCCTCCCTGCAAAGGTAGGAAATATTAAAGAATCCAGTCTAAAAGAACATAACTACCAATACTAACAAATCTGTGCTTCACCCAATTCAAACGATTGGAATTTGTTACTTAATTGTTTATATCTGGGTGCGGCTGCACTTTAGTTACTGAGGATAAAGAACTTTAGCATGTATGTAGTTATCTACTCTAAATTACGAGATCTGGATCAACTAATGCAAAACCAAAATTATCTATCGCCATTGGTTAGATAGGCACACTAAATGGAATTTATTAAAAAGCATAAAAATAAACAAGGAAATCCTATAGAATACCAAACCTGGTTAAAAGCCCACTTAGCTGCGATAATTAGGTTCAGTTAGCAGCCATTTAGTAATTAGACCAACAAATTGAAGCCTGAACTGCATAGAAGCAGTGAATCACGCATACTTGAATCTGATCAAGAATCGTGAATGCAGTAAAAGACCCGATTATCATATTACAAATCCACCGAAAAGGTAATGCTTTGTTCCCCCCAAACAACCGCCACCAGCTTGCAAATAAGACGAAATTTCATATAACTGCACTCACGACAACATCAGTATCCATTCATTGAATGGGAACCAAACAGTCGCAACTCACAAGATAATTTTTTCATCCATAGCAGTTCGAAGCACAAACTAAGACTTAACTATCCTCGAGTGGAGCAGACAAAAGACGAGCACTCCGTAACAATTGCAGAGACATGTCAAATGTATGCAGCCTGTTAAAAACGAGCTACCACGGGAACACTCGGAAACTATGACCTCATGCGCCATTAGCCAATCAAGATTCAAGAAACGGGTGCAGCCAAGATTTCGGTGGGGGAGCAGGGAACTTACGCCATCTCCTGCTCTCCGAGCACCGGGCCAATTGGCAAGGTTAGATCTGGGGAGCAAGAAAGCGAAATGTTAGAAGGGATCCGCGAGGAAGAAGAAGCAGAATACGGGTAACAAAGGCCAGCGCCGCCACCTTGCGGGAGGTTGGAGAGCGGCGGCGTTAGGGTTTTCGCGAGGAGTGGTGGGGAGGGGAGAAGGGTGGAGAAGGGGGTTTATATGTCTCTTTCGACTCGGGCTTTATTGAGCTTTATTAGGCCCACGCACGGCACAGCCCACGTAGGAGCTTTACAAAAGCCCAAGAGAGAGATGTCTCTCTCCCCGGTGTCCGCCGCCGCCGCCGCCGCCGCCTTCTTCCCCGCTCTCCTCAAACCCTGGAGATCCGCCTCCGCCTCCTCACGACATGGCAAGTGTCCCCTTCCTCCGAAACCCTGGCCCCGGGTCCTACCTCCCTCTCTGTCTCTCCTCGCCCTCACCGCTTCCTTCTCACGGCTTCGTTTCTGTGTGTCGCTGTGTTGCAGACGTTCAAGCGCAGGAATGGCTGGCGCAACAAGCACGGCCGCGGCCACGTCAAGTAAATCCGCTGCTCCAACTGCGCCAAGTGCTGCCCCAAGGTACGCACGCTGGTCGCTCGTCGCGGCGACTTGGCTCGTGATCTGATGTGTCGCTGTGGGTCGTGATTAGCCCTGGTAGGGACGGATTGGTTTGCTAGTGAAGAAGACGTGCTCTTCTAGTGTACTAGCACTCCGGTAAATTTTAGGTTCCCTGTGGTAATCTTGCATGCGTGATTTGGTGGTCGTGGCAAATTTAGGTCGCAAGTTTTGCAACTATCATCTTAGCGACCAGGTCATGTGTTTTTACGACGCATGATGGATACAATATTGTTCTAGTTAGCTGTGGTTGCTGATGAAATGAATGTTGTTCGAATGTATGATGAATTGATGATGGTAATTGCCTTGGTGTAGGGAGGCAGTTCTGTTGAGTGTCATGATAGTGTGGGTTCCAGCTATGGACATTTGGATTGCATTGAGTGAGGTAAATATTTTTCTTAGATATGCTTTAAAATCGTAGGTTGTATGGTAGGTCGTGTAAATATAACTAGCAAAGAATGGTTTAGGGAACGATGTTTCTTTCATGTGTCACGGGCTAACATATTTATACACAGTTGTCTGAAGATGCTTGCTGTGATTGTGATGTGATATGAGGAGGGTTTTTGTTTTTACTGTGCACCCTTCTGTATTTTGAATTTGAGTGCATGATTTCTGTTAAAGAGGGCAAGGCTATCAAGCTTTTCTTGGTGAGGAACATTGTTGAGCAGGCTGCTGTCAGGGATGTGCAGGAGGCTTGTGTGCATGATGGTACAGTAACTCTTGATTTTTTTTTGGTCTTATTTGTCTCTACTATACTGTTTAGCTCTGTGAAAATAGCATGCATACATGATTTGTTGTCAAATTGCAGGCTACATTCTCCCCAAGCTGTAAGCGAAGGTGCATCACTGTGCTTCATGTGCAATCCATGCTCACATTGCCCGTGTGTGCTCTCGTGAGAACAGGAGAAACCGTGAGCCTCTGCAGTGTTTCAGGCACAGGGTATGATATTAATGGCCTAAAAACTTTTAACTGTCAATCTCCTCTGTTATTGTCCGTGGTAGCTTATATCTATATGTGAGTAACATGCCCTTGTGCTGTCAGATTGTCCAACTGATCTCTGTTGAATTGTTTTATTAGTCATCATATATCAGTTTGCTACCCCATCTTGTTTGTTAAAATGCTATGCCAAGTTTTTGCCTGCAATGGATTCTTATGTTCATTCTGGATCTCACGTAGCAGCACCTTCGTTTTACTCAATGGTTGATTACTCGATTTTCTATTTTCTTTGATTTTGAAGAACGGTTTAAGTGACAATGCTATTGAAAGTGACCATTGCAGCGTCAACTGCTTACTAATCTTCACTTCATATTTTCCCGCACTTTCCACTCTTTATACATTTTGTTGGTGCATTGCAGGCTTATGTTTAATGACTGATACCATGTTAGTAATCAGTTCCTAAGTGCACTCACTGTTTATGTTCACTGAAAATTACTGTTGGATGCACTTTTATGGTTAAACAAACAGAAATGACATATTGTATTTACATGGCTGATTGCATTTATATATGGATTTTCTGTCTATAGCAAAGTAAGATATCAACATATTTTTAAACTTCTACATACATCCCAGACATATTTTGATATATACCAAGTGGGCATGTTTTGATGTTTATAATTGTCCACTAACATTAGTGTACTGGACGTCTACCTCTGTGATAAAATAACCCCTAATCTGCAATATGTATCTTCACCTTGTGAGTGATATACATGTCTTATAATATTTGGTATTTGAAGTGGTTATGTGCCATCATTGAGCTTCTCTAGTTGTGGGCTCCTAGGCATTAGAAATTGTAAGAGTATCGCTCTTGTCATCTGAACATTAGGCTATGACTGCCATATTGTGCTGTTCTGTTCTGTCCTGTTTTATAAATTGTAGCATACGTATGGATAAGCTTTTGTGTAAATGTTCATTTATGAAGTCAACATTCTGCATGTGCTTTATTCGTGCATCGCTATGTCATTATCTAACTACTTCAAGGCTGCACGTTTGCACTCTGCACAGAGTGAAGGCGGAGTATCATGCTGATACTCTTCTCTGGCTAGAATGTCTTTAAATAATTTTGCCTCTTTGTACATTTTGTAAATACAGACTGTAAACATTATTTATCTATAATATAGCACAGTAGGAGCCTCTCCTATTGTTTTAACTTAAGAAAAAAGCACGTCTGCCCCCATTTGACTAATAACAGGTATCTCTAGGATGAACCTGCCCCTTTCTATTTGTTAATCGTCTACTTCACTTTGTCTGGTAATAGCATGGAATTTTCAACTGATCATTAAAAATGGCAAATTCTTAAAGGACATAATGATTCAGTATTATTTTCTCATTATGCAAATGTGAATATCCTTTTATCATGTTTATTTATGTCGTTCAATCTATGCTCTCTGTTGGACCAACCCTGCAATCTCATGGACCAAGGCTTTATGTGGTTAGATACACCAAAACATTCTTGTTTGGTCTTTTAGCGTAGTACGATGCTATGAGAACTCTAAACAAAGGGTTTTGAACTTGCAAGAAACAAATTATGCCGTGAAAAGAGAACAAAAACCAGTTTGCAGCTGAGCTTGCAGCTCACAGTCACACTACAGATGAAAAAAAACACTTCACGCTACCTACCGCAAATGTCAAGCCATTACAAGTTCAAATATGTAACATAATTTAAGCTTGCAGCTCAGAGTCGCACTACGGATGAAAAAAAACACTTCACGCTACCTACCGCAAATGTCAAGCCATTACAAGTTCAAATATGTAACATAATTTAAGTTCCAAACGAAATCATAGGGTTTCGTGGAAATTACAATACGCACAGGCACAGCCAGTGACCCATGGTCAAGGAATTTTTTGTACGGTTGAGGAGGACCGGCAGTCATTACTAAGCCTGGCTGTTTGTTTTTTATTCTGCATTTGGGGCCAAATCCGAATCAAAAGTTAGACAAACAGTTCCTGGGAAAAAAAGAACCCGTCAGTCCCGGTGTCGACAATTCGAACGATGGATGGTTTCTCCGAAGAGCAGCCTCTGCTTCTGGTTCTAGCTTGTCATCAAATTCTCCGAAATCAAATGTAGCATGGCTGAGAGAAGGAAGGTTCTCCAAGCCGAAATCAAATCCACCGTAAAAATCTTTGGTCGGAGACGGAAAGAACGCAAAATGAAGCCTTTGAAGCTTTGGCATAGCCCTTGGTTGAAACGTGAGCCCCATCCATGGTGTGACAACTTGAAGACGTTGTAGAGACTGGAATGCATGTCCAGCGCTATGAATGATGATCCTTTCTTTTCGTTCCGGGCATCCAGTTGCTTCTAGCCTGACAATGAGAAGAGAGGGCAATTCTGCAAGTTCGTCAAGGTACTTCTGCCTCATACAGGTGTGCACCACGATGCTTACGGTGGTGAGGGAGGAGAGCGACGAATTTATCCACTCTGGGAACTCCTTGAATGCGGTATTGCTCAGGAACCTTTGGAGACCCGAAGGAACCCATTGCATGAAATTTTCTGGAAAACATGTTGCATATCTATATACTTGTATCGTTATGTCTTGTAATTTGTTGCACCTCTGCAGACACTCGAGCAAGGCTTGCTTGAAATTTCCTTTACGCTTCGCATCGTCATCGACGTACATACGAAGGACCCTCAGCTTAGTCAGAGTACCAATCTCTTGCATTTCGCACTCGGTGACAACATAGATGCCTATCACCTCCTGCAGAGATTTCATATTACCTAGAGTCACACCATGTGGCAACATCACTCCATCACCGACCAGCCGCACCAGTTGTCCTAGGTTAACAAAAGACTTTGGCAAACTTGTTTCTCCAGAATATTGTGTTCTAACATCCAACGTGTGCAGAAACTGTAGATTCCCTATACTCTCAGGGATTTCCTTTATACCGTGTAGCCGAAGAAACCTCAGGAGACGCAACTTGCCGAGATCCTGAAGATGATTTTTAAGACGCAAGTTCTGCATACCATGGCAGTCCTCTATCTGTAACACACGAAGAGCTGGAAAGCTTGATATGGGTGGAATGGAATCAGCACTGGAATCAACCCTACCAAAGACAGTAAGAGACCTCACTTGGGACAACCGCTCTCTTGCTTCCAACGAGGCAAAGGTATTGCCACTATTGTGGAGGGATAGCCGGCGAATCTTATTCTTCTGCACCGAAGATGTACCTACAACTTGCTGGCCATCTGCAAATAACGTGGTAACAAAGCCTTCTTCAGCTGACAACTGATTTAAGAGGTCAAGCACCATGTCATGCACTCGGCAACAATACACCTGGTCGAATTCGTAACAAGAGTTTCCCTCCACTGGCTGGATTAAGCTTCTGTTAATGAGTTCGTTGAAGTAAGACACTCCTACCTCCTGCAAGCGTGCCCCTGCTGCTTGTCCCACGTCGGTAATGAAACCCTCTGCTATCCAACTCGATACCAAAGTATCCCTTCGAATCTCCATATCTTCTGGATATTTGCTTAGATACAACAAGCAAGTCTTCAAATGAGGGGGAAGATCATGGTAGCTGAGACTCAATATCTTACTCATCTTGTCCACAGCAAGGCTTTTTTCCATTCCTGTACCAATAGACTCATTCACCTTCTCCCATTCCTGTTTCGTCGGTTTATTAGCTAGTAGGCTTGCTGTTGTAATAATGGCCAATGGTACACCGCCACATTTATTTAAGATGTTTTCAGTGACTATGGTCAAATGAGGTGGACACCCATCTTTAAATATTCTCATGTTGAACAGCTCTTTAGAGTAATCGTCAGAAAGAGGTTGTAGCTCATAAACACCACCAGCATGTTCTGCAACATCCTTGTTGCGGGTGGTGGTGATTATCTTGCTTTCACAATTGCCATCTTGCAAAGCAAGTTTGATAATATCCCACGCCGGCTTTTCCCATATATCATCAATCACACATAAGCACCTACAGTAAGTAGTGCAGTACAGTCACATTAGTAAAGCAAGATGTACATAATCATGTGAAACAACTACGCAAAAAGAGAGAACTAAAAATTCTGATGCACGATGCATCATATCTTGAAAATGGTATTGTCGATTAGTAGCAAGGTGGTTGCAATATGCACAGGCAAATGCTTAAGATATGAAAAATAAGGATGGCAGAATCATATAAAACATGAAAGAGAGAAACCACTTGATTCAGCAATCAACGAGAACGCAAACGACAAATCAATTACCCCCACCCCAACACATCCATCCCTAATTATTTCTTCCAAATAAAAGAGGATGAGCACCTGTGCCGATCCTAGGAACCCTGGGATTCAAACCGAGATGGACAGAGATGTTAAACAACCTCCCTACACCATTTTTGTGGACAATGGTCAACTGTAGGAAGAATAGCGTAGCATTGCAGGAGAGTCAGAGTCCGTGGCAACACAAGATATTATGGCCGAACAGGAGTAGGATTGTAGGAACATACGAAGATGGCGTAGATGTAGTCCGATTCGGTTAGGAGTAGGAAGTGCCAAGTAGAGTCCAGTTTGACTTTTCCCGGTGGGTATACCGATGAGAACCAAAATTTATATTACCAAGCTACCGGCATGTTTTCTTGTCATTTCCCTAACTAGCAAGGTGGCTAGTACACTTACACGTAAGCTATGTTTAAATGATTTAGCTACACATATATGATTGTGTTGTTTCTATAGCAAATACGGACATCATTTTTTAAGTCATGTTTAAATGATATGGCTATACATATGCTATTATGATGTCTGAATAGTAAAAACATGTATAAGCAAGAAATATACATAGAAAACATAGAAACCAGGACTTTTTCAGCCCCATGACAAACATTTTTTTTGTGCAAATCTCTTTCCAAATGCAATTGCAAAAATACCCTATCCCTAACCATAGAAGTGCCAATAGGTGACACGTGCCACCTACCGCAATCCCGCACCACGAAAGGAGTTAGTAGTTACCCAACTTGCATAGCTCGACAAGCCACCGAAGCTACCAATGTCATATAGCTCGATAGCTCCTTCTGTGGTGTGGAAGTGCGGTAGGCGACACGTGTCGTCTGCTAGTGCTTTCGCGTTCAGGGATGCGACTATTTTTGCAATTGTGTTCAGAAGGAAGCCATATTTGCAAAAAAAAAGTTTGTCAAGACGCTAGAAAAGTGATGACTTCAAAAATATATACTTGCAGAACACATGGTGTAATTCAAATTTTAGATTATTTTTGAACTTTCGATGTCGGTTGCTTTAGCTACTCCCTCTGGGCATCCTCTTTTTTCTCGATCGAGCCGCTTTCCAATTCTGTTTAATTTTAATGTTTGTTTATTAAAATTGTTTCATTTGTGATATCTTAATATTATTTAGTATAACAAAATATAGAATATCATATATCTTTACTATTACAAAAAAGGTATTAGTGGTGGTGGTAAGTCTGCTATCTACTTTCCCATCTGTTAAGTTAGTGGGATCTTTTTTGGATAAATATGTGTACAAACAAGACTATGTTGCCTGTTCATTGGATGCAAATTATGTACGAAACTGTCATATGTAGGGATAATTACCTTATGCATATTGGTTTCCTAAGTTTAGAACTTATATTAGGTTTACTTGAGATCCGTTGCAATGCACGGGTACTCAGCTAGTCATAGTATATAGTATAGATTATATATCGTTGGGAGGAAATAGTTGTCAACAATTTACAACTAAATATTGTTAATAGTCAAGCCATCCTAGTCATATTTATAAGCCATCTTTATTAAATGTGTTCATTTCCCAAATATGTATTGACTTATGCTTTATAATTTTTTAAGACTTACGCTTTATAATTTTTTAATCGACATCTCCAATAGTATATAGTAGATACAATAATTGTATCCACCACTCACAGCCATTTTAATAGTAGAGACAATATTTAACATACGCCGAACACACTCTCTCCATATTACATTGTTTCTTGTGCCAAGGATGTGTTTGAGTGAGAGATAGTTTGGTTGTCTCTTGCTTTCTCTCTCCTTCATGTCACAAAAAATATTTTTATGTCAAACCTCGTCAGGGCAACAAATTTCGTACTACTGGAAATACCCTGAAAATCGTATTCATATTCATCTACTCTCTTTTGGTGTGACACCTCCCTTTTTTATTTTCATTTTGTTCGATAACAATTAAAACACTGCACCCTACAAGTGAATGTCTATTTGTGTTGAGCATCCTTTGGATCTCATGGTAATTACACGGAGTTTGTATGCATGGAAGATCCAGTTCGGTTCTATCTGTAATGATCGATCAACGGATGGATACTGTCATGCATCTTAATTTCATCACTACAGATCCTCCGCTACACAATCTTGCATATATACCACGGTGCAAATAAATTTCATGTGCACTTGCGTAGATGTGCATGTATGTATGTCTCTGTATACACACACATGCAATATATATATATATATATATATATATAGTATATTTACTTGGGACACCATGGTGCCTGGGCACCATGATCTAAAAAGGATATTTTTTCTATATATTTTCATGCGAATTTTTTTGAAATTTTTAGGATGCTGAGTTTAACCAGTTTACTAACTAGTTCAAATAAGTTTGAACTGAACTATATATATATATATATATGTGTGTGTGTTATATTATTACATGTTATTGACTTGTGATTGTATAATGTAAAAAATGACAGTTTATTCAATATAAACGTAATCCGATCTAATCTTACTAACTACATCCGACTAATCCTTCTTGTAATTCCACCATCTTACCTTAGGTCCATTTGGAATGCGGAATTTTGTTCCTGAATCCAACGGGAATTGAACTTTTTCTTGTGAAATCCTTGCATTCTAAATAGGCCTTATGTTAGGTGGGTGGGCACTCCAGGAGCTCGAACTGCCGTAGGTGGGTGCATGTTGGATCTTGCTCATATTCCATGGCACATGGAGTGAGAGAGAGAGTAAAGAAAGAGGAGGAAGAATAATGTTGTATCCCATTAATATGTGTGTCTCTTCTAAGAATTTTAATGCATTGAATTTTAATGCATTGATTTATTGCCATGTCTTCGTCCGCCATAGTGGCAATACCACTCTCAAAACCGTCCAGAGGGTTATTTAGATGATTTTGCATAGTTTAGAAAGGTATTTAGACGGTTTTGTTGTTTAAGGGATGATATAGACGGTTATTTAGAAGGTTTTATGCTCTGTGTTTGAAGTTGGATATGTCAAATTTCTATTTTAATGTTTGAACATTTAATTTTATACTATTTAAATTGGAAAGGTTGTAAAATTCTATTTTTTACTTCAAAACATAAATATTTGTAATTTATTTAAATTTTCTAGAAAACCAGAATTCAGATTCTAGTGACACAAATGTTACTACCTCCATTTTTTTAGAGGTCGTTTTAGAATGCGTGGAACCTACCTTAAACTTTAACCACAAATATGCACAAAAGTACTCAGATTCTTCACATGGAAATGAAATCACTAGTTTTGTCATAAAAAATACTTTCGTATCCTTATATTTTTAGTAACTTTTACAAATATATAACTAAAAAAATAAGGGTTAAAGGTGTGTATTGGAGGCCGTGTCGATGTTCAAATCGACAAGTATTTTTAGTAACTTTTACAAACATATAACTAAAGAAATAAGGGTTAAAGGTTGTATTGGAGACCGTGTCGATGTTCAAATCGACAAGTATTTTTAGTAACTTTTACAAACATATAACTAAAAAAATAAGGGTTAAAGGTGTGTATTGGAGGCCGTGTCGATGTTCAAATCGACAAGTAAAAAAGAACAGAGGTAGTATAACAATGTATTGAATTTAGATTCAGCAGTATTGCAAACATTTATATCTTCTTGGACAATGCTTGGTATTTTGTTAGGAAAGTTCTTCATTTTTATATAGTATTTGATTAGCAGTAAAAACAATATAGAAAAAACTTTTCGTAAAATTACACTGTAGGATAGCCTCTGTGAGAGTTTCAGCTATTTTTGATAGCTTTTCTCCAAGTTGCTGTGACACTGGTGTAATCTAGATTTAAAACGCTTGTTCCACGAGAAACTTACTAGATGAATTGTTTTTTACACTACGTCCTGCTGCAAATTTGCTTTTGCACGGACTTACTAGATGAATTGTTTTTTACACTACATCACTGACATGCAGAGCTATACCGAATTACAGATCCAATAACAAAAATAAAATTGATATTTTCTTCTGAGGCAATAATATCATGCTAACCATCGATTTTGACTAGATTAATGCATGCTATTATAAAGAGACAAATAAGAAATTAATGCATACTTGTTCTCAAAGAAAACATGCATACTATTTTGTACAAAACGAAACAGCATGTACAGTGAACTTCTAATATTACAACTGTGTACGTACAATATTATATATCAAGCCATAGGTTTAAAATGGTGAGCTAATTAAAATGTGCAAAAAGATTAGTTATTCCATACTTATGTCCCTCAAAAAAGGGAAAAACTTGTATTTACCACGAAGAAGAATATGTAGCATAAAAAAATTTACCTTTTATCCTTGAGGTGCTCTCTAATTTTTTCTATGAGTTGCGTCAGATCGCAAGCTTCATTTATGTCCTTCCTGCCAAGTTCGCCGAGTATTCTCTTGAATATCATCTTTATGTCAGGGTTAAGGGACACCGAAACAAAAAAATTGCATTCAAACTTGAACTTTGCTTTAAGCTCATCAAACAACGCTTTGGCAAGAGTAGTCTTCCCCAAGCCTCCAAACCCAACAATAGAAATTATCTGTGGTTGCCTCGATAAGCCATCCTCTTTCATGAGCCTCTTGGCTAGCTCATTTTTTGGCCCAGCAATGCCGACTAGTTCTGTTGCCTTTCTGAACATCGCTTCTATGCGAAGATCAACAGTCACCGTGTCTGTCCTGGAAGCAACACTACCTACATTATACCTATCGTGGCGCTCTTTTATCTCCATGACATGGCACATGATGCCCTTGATAACATTGTGGATCTCATGGTTAGTCTTGCACTCCCTGAAGAATTCGGTGGCCTTGTCAAGCCACGCCTTGAAGCTATGTGGCTCGGTACGTTTACGCTTGTTGCCACTCACCATGAAGTTGTCGACGGCATCCTCGATGTCATAGGATAGCTCCCTGACATTCCCGGCCCAGATCTTGACCAGATCCTCAAGCTGGTCCACCGGCACCTCGGACACCTTGCGGAGGGCAGCGTTCATGTATGTCAGCTCTTTCTGGAGTTTCTTGATCTCTTCCTTGACACCATTCTGCAGGTTGTATTCGTCAACGAGCAGCTCCCCCAGCTTGGAGAGCAGGGCGTTCATCGCCCCTGTGGCGATGTCCATCTCGATCGATCTTGTTTACTTTGTTACTAGCTTGTCACATGTTGATGCACAGAGATGTTGGGCTGCAGTCTGGCGGAAATAAAGGAATCAAAAGACAGTACTTCAGGCGAGGAGGCATGATTTAGGATGGAAGTGGGACGGGAATGTTACTTGTACCGTGAGCGTGGACAAGAGAAAGGAACCATGAACGTCCGACCGCGTGCCGTGCGGCTGGCCACCGCCGACGCAGCGATCTCCACGGCCGACGACTCAGATCCGGCCGGATCCGGACGCCAGTGGCAAGCTACTTCGCTGGAGACGGCGAGAAACGGTGGCGGCGTCGTCGGTTGTGAGGAGTGGGGAGAGAGAAGCGAGAGGGAAGGCGCTGAGAAGATGAGATGGGTCATGGGTGTGGCTTTAAAGAGCTTGCAACTAATCGTACGTATAGTACACTAGCGTTCACCGATTGAATTGCCAATTAATGAGGCTCGAGAGAAATATCGATGAAGGTGACGATGAATGGGATTACTGCGTCATTCTGGACAGATAATTGCATTGTTGGATCCTCCATTGAAAGATCGATTAATTAGCACCATCCTTAATATTCCGTATGGCGTTAGTTAAGAGGGTTCCGAATCACCAGCTCCATTATTGTCGTTCCACTGTGCTGTAGTACTAGTACTGTTGTGATGTGAAGAGACCTGGGCGTCGTTGCATGATGGGACGTGGGTCTAAGACCGTATCATGTCTAGCCAGCCGGCCACGCCTTACTAGTCTCCTGCAAGTCAGACACAGTCTATTAGTAGTTGTTCTCTATTCATTTGTATTATTATGAGATTCTTCGTAAAAATCGTATTGAGACGGTGGTGGATCTCTATTGATAGATTTTATTGCAACCTACTCAGCGTTTCACAAAATGAATTATATGCCTTGTCTTTAAGCTTCTCCCACACGCTTCAAACGTTCGAATTGTCTCGTACTTGTTATATTATTAATGCAGTTTTTCTCACTTCATTTCTTCTACCAAAATTTCATAATATTTATCAAAAACTTTTAAAAAAACTCGTGCTAAAGCCGTGTGCATGTCGTACCTACGCCGCACACGTCGGCCCTATAGCGTGTTGTGCTGTCCAAACACGACCCATCGAGGTGTGCAATGCCGTGTCGCCCATTGTGCCTAGCCGTCAAGGGTGGCACGACCAAAATAATCGTGCAACGCTAGCTCAACCTATGCGCATGCATGCCATGTCATGCCTATCATGCCACGGCCCGCCCAAAAAAAACTGGGTACATTGTGCTTATCTAACCTCTGTAACTCATTTTTTTGCAAATATAACCCTACATGAATATTTGCAAAAATGACCTCTCACACTACGGAAAACATGACAGTCGACACATATCTCTTTGCCACGCTCAAGGAGCGTGGTAGGTGGCTGAGCCACGGTAGCGCGGTCGACAAGGGAGTAGAGTATAGCCCAACGTAGCAAGGCTCTTTCCACGCTACCCAAGCACGACAGCACGGGTGAGCAAAGGAGAGAGACATGACCCACCGCGTTAAGGCTCTTTCCATGCTACCCCAGGTGCAGCGGAGCTCCTCCGACACTACCCTGACGCGGAAGGAGGCCTCACACAAGCTTCAAAACCCAGGCCTATGCCGCGCGAACTGAATGGCCGAGAGTCGAGTCAATGATTCCTTCGGAAGAACAGTACACAGTGTTCACATGTGCCTTGTTTCATTGTCAGCATAGTAGAACAGCACATGCATTTTAATGACGGCAATGACTTCGGTTTATTGTCAGCACTAGGGTTCACAATTTCATTTCGTTCTCGAAAATCTTAACCCTACGATAGCGGTTTTCGCGAAAAATCATTTGAAAACCGCGAAAAACCGAACGGTTTGTAAATTTAAAAATTTTGAAATTTGGTCAAACAAGATCGTGAAAACCGCGGTTTTCTCCAAAAACCGCTCGGTTTTTGGAGAAAACAGCCCGAGGTTGGAAAATTGGGGAAAAATTGAAAAAAATAGGGAAAAATGCAAAAAAATATTGTAAAATTTGTAGAAATACAGGGAAGGCTAAAATTGAGTAAAAATGTAATAAATATATAAATAAGGTATTTGAAAACGTAATAAAATTTAGAATGATCTCTCTTAAATTTGAAAAAAAAATCGACATGACATTTGCTATATTTTAGAGAATTGGAAGTTGTAAGTTATGTATTTAGCAATTTTATGTTAATAAATAATCTTTCATTGCAATACTACAATCACACAAGTGCAAAAATCGGCATTTACATAACCACAAAGCAAAATCATTCGCAATTTCACTACCATTTACTTGTCAACACCATTTACATTATAATACCTTTCAATTAAAGTTGTGGAGTAGGTATAAGTATAGCTTCGTCACTCTTTCATTGTCGCAAAAATAGCATGTTGGACCTATATAAACGGAATGTCGAAAACCGATTACAGAAGGAAAAATGGTGAAAATATAAGAAAAAATTGCAAAAAACTTGCAAAATTTACAAAAAATCACAATTAATATATAAAACACCTCAGAGAAACTTTTACAATTTTCTAAATCATTTATTTCTTCTAAACAATCTAAAACAACAATTAATGAAAAGGAACAAATAAACTGTCAGATTTTTATAAATATTAGAATGATTTATTATATTCTAAAATTTTAATGAAAATATCAATAGTTCCAAAGGATCATGTATTAAAATTTTCAGAAATATTAGACTTCATTTATTGCCCATATAAAATCAAAAGCAGAAGAGCATATACAATGATAATAACACTTTCAGAATTTTTAAAAAATACACATATCTGATCATCATATGAAAATTTTACATAATGATTTTAATGATGTTATAACATCACAATTTTTTTTAACAAATATTAGACTTTATTTTGTGCCCCTAGAAAATAAAAAACTGAAAAGCATATATTGTGACAGTATCACTGTCAAAATTTTATGTATATGATAATAATCTAAAAATTTTATAGAATCATTAGGATTACCTCAGGACCTCACAAAAAAAGTTTCAAAATTTTTTGACACTTTTGCTAAATTTAATCAAAATTTTAAAATTTACTGCTCATCTGGCCGGTTTTCCGAACGGTTTTAATTACCGAACCGGCTCGGTACGGACGGTTTTCGCGAAAACCGACAGGTTTTTGATGGTTTTTTGAACCCTGGTCAAGGCATGCGCTTTCATAGTTTCATACTCGTCAATGTCCTACCAGTTTATATATGTTCTAGTACCGGTTAATACCGACTACCTTTCCTGGTTTACTGTAATTCTTCGGTTGTTTAAAAATATAAGATGTATTTTAACTTGTACAAGGATTAATATTAGATGAAATTAAGAAAAGTACGAGAGAAATAAATTAGATACTCCCCACTTAATTGTCCTGGAAGATGACATAACACTTTATGTGGGTGGTAATAAATAAATGTACATGGTTAAGTGAATAAATAAGGGTACGGTAGGAAAAATCTCAATAAATTTACATGCAAACTTTATATTTCTAAACAAGACCATTCAAACTATAGATCTTATATTTATGAATAGATGGAGTAATATATATTTATAAGTATATATATGATTGGTTTGGTTCTTTAGATGGTACATTCTAGTACTGCTCCATATCGATATACCGTTCCTAATTTACTACAATAATATATTTATAAGTATATATGTTTTTAATTATATACACAATAAAATTCACTTGTAATATTACTTCAAATACATAGTACTAGTTTCAAATATAACGTATAATTTAATAGAGTTATACCATCTTTAGGAGGTACCATTAAATTACTCTTAAACTCTTGTATCTTTTGGTATCTCAACCCTTTAAACTTTTGGTATATTTTAGTACTAGTTTATATGTACATTTTAGTACCTTCTAACGATGATAAAAAGTCTCAGTTTGATAAGTTCAATCGACACTATTATCAATTATGCTGATATGGTCGGTATTTTTCGAATTTTTTTTTAAATAATACTATTTTTATTCTATTTTACAAAAATAATATGCCGATTTTTTTTTTTACAAAACTACCCAGTTGTCGTCATTTCAAATGGCATGTAAAGTCTGTCACCATTTCAAATGGCGATGACGACTGTCGCCGTTCAGATAGGGACAGACTCTGTCGCCATTTGAAATGGCGACAGAGAGCAAACGTCACCTATGTCGCCTATTTAAATAGCGACAGCCTGTCTGTCGCCATTTCAAACGGCGACAGAGAGTCTGTCGCCATTTGAAATGGCGACGACAACGCTATATAAAGCGGCTGCGCCTCGCCCACTCGTGCTGCCCCAAAGGCATTTAAAAAAAAAGAAAAAGAGAAAGAGAAAGAGAAGGAGAAGGAGAAGGAGAAGGAGGGGGAGGGAGAAGGAGAAGGAGAAGGAGAAGGAGAAGGAGAAGGAGGAGGAGGAGAAAGGGAGAGGGACTTCGAAGATCTGCATTTCGTTAGGTACTAATTTTTTTAAGTATTTAAATGTTGAATATGTAATATAGTAATCAGATTAAATAGAGTAATAATAGTTATTTAGGTAGATGACTTAGTTAGGAATGAGAACCTGATGCAAGTTGTTTAGCTAGTTGACTTAGTTAGAAATTTATATTTATTTGGTAAGAATAGATGTTTAGTTAGATGAATTAGTCAAGAATTTATAGTTATGTCGGTATGGACGGATGTTTAGTTATGCGACTTAGTTAGTAATTAATTTTCGATGTAGGGATGACCTAGAGGTAGGGATTAAAATTTTGATTGTAATAATAGTTTTTGATTAGAGATCATGGATAAATTTTCATTTAATGGAAATGTAGAATCCAAATTCGGTTATTTGTGTCGAGAATTCGGAGATGTCATGTAGAGTTGGGTGGCTAAAATTGTCGGGACCGAAATATAACTCAATCAGAGGTTCTGACACATTAGTTTAGTTATGTTCTCATAGAAATTTGAAAATGATCACAAAGATCTCAAGAATTTGTAAGAATTGAAATATTGCAACTGCATCTTGATTAAAAATTTGTGATCATTATTAGTCGTACAATGTAGAGTTAAATTGTGCAAATGTTAAGAATTCGATGAATTTGCATAATGTATGGATGATAGAGTGCAATTTAAAATATATTATGGAGAAGGAGTTCCGCACATGGGTGTTGAAGGGTAGATCTAAGTCATTTCGCAAGTGTAGAGGCTAGCCTGTCACTTGTAGGGAGCGTTCATGGGCTACGGTTATGAGATGGTTGTACCACATGTTCTCTTTGGACCGTGAATTGCATGATCTGAAGTTACATGGAGTAGTTTGTCAAGAATAGATTGCACGTCTTTGGGAGTTAATGGAAATGAGAGGGCCAAATCTTGGAGTTAAATGCGTAAGAATTGCAATTGAGAAAGGATGGCCATTAGTGTTATTGGCACAAGCATTTGAGAAAGTCAATACCGGGCATGCGACGCAACAAGAGGTTGTTGATGAAGAACCAGAGGAAGTTGGGGAGAGCAGTACAAGTAGAGAAGGCTTAGTAGAGCAGGATGTAGGTTCGGGTCAGTACGAAGTGCAAGGTGGGAGAGCTGATGTTGCAACGGGAGAGGTTCAAGAAGCAATGGGCATGACAGACGAGGGCGAAAACATTGAGTCAGTGGTCGAAGCGATGGACACAGAGAATGAGGACTATGAGGCTTTAAGTAATGATGAAGCCGCTGAAGATCTATTCCCCGCAGAGTGGGATGAGTATCCGTTCGACAGGCTGGTGGTGAACGATGACGAACAGTTCCCTTCGCAGTATGATCAGAATGAGGTGAGAAAAGATGCAATTTACAAGAATAAGAGTGAGGTTCAAGAAGCAGTAATAGCATGGTCAGTGTCGTTGCGCAGAGCCTTCAAGGTTGTAAAGTCCGATCAGCGGTGTATGATGTAAGATGCCGACGGAGGGTTGCCCGTGGCGCTCCATGCGTACCAGCCTAAATGGGACACCATTTGGAAGTGTTCTATAGTCGTTCCACATACATGTGTACTAACGGAGTCTGCGCAGTCACATCGGAACATATCATCAGGCTTTATTGCCAATGCAATGTACGGAGAGATTGTAGGCAACCTAGATTTAGAGCCACGGGCCATCGTACTCGCAATACAACAGAGGTTCCAGTATACAATAAGCTACGTGAAGGCATGGAGAGCAAAGCAGAAGGCATTGGAAACACGGTTCGACACGTACGAAGACTCCTACCAGAACTTGCCAGGTTTGCTTCAGGTGATAAAGGACCGAAATCCTGGAACTTATGTGGACATTTGTGAGCATCCTTCGCAGCGCTTCTCTGGGAAGATGGTTTTGAAGTGAGCATTCTTCGCTTTAGGTCCATGCATCAATGCGTTCAGGCATTGTCGTCCTTTGTTATGTGTCGATGGGACATTTTTGACTGGTAAATACAAAGGGCAGATATTGACTGCCATAGGAGTGGATGGCAATAATCAAGTTCTCCCCGTAGCGCTCGCATTTGTGGAGGGTGAAAACACAGATAGCTGGCATTGGTTCCTACGGAATGTCAAAGCCGGTGTCGTTCATCAGCGGCCTGGAGTGTGTATCATACACGATCGGCATTCCGGGCTTTTGAGGGCAATTATTCAGTTGCAGCAAGGTGTGGATGAGACTCATCCATGGCCTGATTTGCGTAGTAGGTGGTGCAAGCGTCATATGGGTGCCAACTTCTACAAGCAGTTCAGGAACAAGGAGCTAACAAAGCTTTTCAAGAGGCTCTGCGACCAGAACCAGCAGAGAAAGTTTGATGTACTCTGGAAGAAATTGGATGAGCTGACATCGAGGCACACAGCAGAGGCAACGAAGAGGGCAGCCCCAGCCTTAGGGGAGGCCCCAGTCGCGCTGGAGGAGTTACCCACTGACCCTCCCCACCTGGTTCGAAGGAATGGAAGGGCTCTGAAACGCTTCTCCGAATGGATAGAGCATGAGCCTAGGGAGAAATGGGCTCGCTTACGACACCGATGGTACGAGGTATGGTGTCATGACAACAAACCTTGCGGAGGTTTACAACTGGGTGATGCGAGGGTTGAGACCCCTTCCCTTGGTTGGTATTGTTGAGGGTGTTCTTCGTGGCATCACAAAGTACTTCGTTGATCGCCATGCAAGGGCGATCACGCGCATGAACGATCCTGCTATGAAGTACTCAGAGATGATTTCTGCATACATGGAGGACAAAGGCAAGAAGGGGGAGATGCACGGAGCAACGAAGATGGGTACGAGGGAGCTCCGTTTCGAGGTGATGTGCAAGGAGAAAGCCGGTCGTGGGACGAACCGACGAAAAGTTGCTCACGAATGCATCATACACAGGCAAACTTGTGTCTGCACCTGCAATAAGCCTCGTCTATTACACAGGCCATGCTCCCATGTTATGGCTGCCTGCTCGATGATTCACATGGATCCAGGTATATTCATGTCTCAATTCTTTAGTAAGGAAGCCGTGGCTGCAACCTGGAGCGCAGAAATGTACGGTTTCCGAGTGGTGGGTTTATTCACGGAGCACAAAAGCTGGGAGGATACACGTTGGGTCCCAGACATGAGCAGGCTAAAGGGAGTGGGAAGAAGGCAATCCAGGCGTATAAGGAATGATATGGACGCCGCGAAAGTGGCCGCCAGAAAGAAATGTTCTACTTGCAAGGAGACAGGCACTCTTTCAAGAGTTGCCGAAGATTGGCCGTGAAGTGTTATATGTTCTTTTCAGATCTTGAACTATGGTTTACTTGATGCACTAGAATTTCATTTTGCTTGTATCGAATTAAATGCGTGTGGTCAAAATATGTAATACAAATGTTATTGTACTTGATTAAATGAGAGTGTAGTATGTTGTATTCATTTTGTATCTTTTTAACGCTTTGCACATAGATGAACATTTTTACTTCCATGTATTACGTGTGCTCTAAATTATGACAGTACTCGTTCCATTCATATTCTATTTGTTGTATTTATTTTGCACCTTTTTTACACCTTATGTAACATAAACATTTTTATTTGCAGGCATGGCGGGCGGACAGTTGTACGAGTTGCTTGACCCGTCGGTCGACGCGACTCACCGGAGCCGTTTAGCGACGTTGCCCCCGCAGGATGGGGAGGCGGCCTTGGAGCTTGGGGCCCTGCGCTTGCGCACCCCCATGAGGGCGTGGCGTCTCGATCCGCGATGGATCCCGAGGTTAGTTCAATTTCATCGCAATGTTGTACTCATGTCCCCTTCGACACCACAATAATACTTCTCACATTCTTTTGCAGGTTGAGGGCGGCTGGCCTACTACCTGTTGCCCGTATGGTCGAGGCGACCGCCGCGGATGCACAGGACCGACGGAGTGCCTCTAGGCGGTTCCCTCACGACAGAGCTTCTCGATCGCTCTAGTGGACCGGTGGCGGCTCGAGACCCACACCTTTCACTGCCGTGTGGTGAGATGGCGCCGACACTAGAGGACGTCAGTTACCTCCTAGGCCTGCCCTGCTCAGGAGATGCGGTGGTTCCTGCAGACGTCCACCCAGAGTGGCAGGCAGATATCCTCCACCGGTTCGGGGTGCTACCCCACCACGAGACATGACTTTCGCGTTGCGCAAGACGGTCCGACGCGGCGGTGGCTTGTGCAGTTCTACGTAAGCACGATTTTTCCTTGTCGTATCTGATTTAACTCACCGTGTGTGATTTTCATTGCATTTTACAACCTAACCATTACTTTCTGCAGCCCGAGAGGATGGTACCCGAGTCGGGAAGCGGCCGTCGCCCGCACTTGAGGCGTACCTTCCGTGGCTCTTCGGTGGGTCTTGTTACGCTTTCGTCGACGGGACACCGTCGACGAGCACATGATCCAGTTTGCGAGGACGATCGCCGACGCCGACTTGGAGGAGATCCCGCAGCTGGCTTGGGGACCTGCGGTACTTGCCGCGACGTACCGTGCTTTGTGCGACGGGTGTCGTCGCGTGTCCGACTCGTCCACTCTCGCCGGCTGCCCTTTGCTACTGCAGCTGTGGTCGTTCGAGAGGTTCCAGATCGGACGACCACTGATAGACCTGTCAGCTTACCGCGCAGACTTCTACAGGGTTCCCGGGGACGAGGTTGATCGTCCGACGATGGGGACATTGTGGTGTCGCCGACAGGTCAGTATTACTTATCGTAGCCGTATGTTGTTTTTTTAATTCTCCACGTGTTGTACTAACGTTCATCGCTGGTGTTTTTTTTGCAGCCGCGGTTCACCCCAGTCACGACGCACGCTTCGTACCCTCAGTACGTAGCGATGTTGGACCAGCTCACGGACGACCGCGTCATATGGCGCCCCTACGCTCCTGAGCTTGTGCAGGCACGTGCGCCGCTTGGCCTGTCGCTGCAGTGCACTGCTGACGCGGCGTACTGGTTGACCCGACGTCACTTGGTGTTCGACGTGTTCGTCGAGCCGTACGCCGCCCACCGCGTCTTGAGGCAGTTTGGTCTACGACAGGCGTTCCCAGTACCCACAGGCGCCGTCGTTCCAGCAGCCGTGCACTCGTTCGTATTTCTACATTTTTCCCTTCTGCTAGTACTTACGATCTCGGTGGCTTGCGAATTAATGTTGCGCTTTCGTTTTTGCAGGTACACACGCAAAGGCTTCGTCGGCACGCAGAGCTGGGCAGCACGCATGGTACCTCATGCGCAGCAGTGGGCACTGGCTCTTGCGGATGTGATCGACGAGACTGCCCCCTACGACCACGGCACGTACGACGCATATATCGAGTGGTACAGCACGCGCACCCACGTTCGAGTTGTGCGTGTCGTGGAGTCACCTCCCAGGCACGATCCGACCACTTCCGACACGTACCCCACCCAGCCAGACTCTGCTTTCCACCGCGCGGTTCGTACTCCCTCCATTTGTCATTCAACGTAACGTCTTGAAAATTATGCCAACTAACTAGCCTCTTTTCGTTTCGCGAGCGACCTTGCGTGGAGGCACACGAGGCGACGTCGGCGTTGCTACCGGCGGTCGGTGCCACCCATACGATAGGGGTCACAGCGGACGGCCTTCGAGGGGCGCTGCGCCATATTCAGGACTTGACTTACCGTGTCGTACACCTGACGTCGTGTAGGCGGCCCAGGGTGACGATGTGGTACAGATCCCCTCGCTCGTCTCGCATGACGAGGTCGACATGTGCAGACCCGACCGCCTCGCCCGGACTCGCACAGGGGCTCGGTGTGTACCGGACCGGCGTCTGTCCCGATGACCGCATGTACATCAGGTGGTCTCTTTTTCATATATTTTGTTGTTCACATAACGTGTCGCTCTAACTTGAAAAGTTTGTCAGCGCCAATCACGCCGACCGAGTGCGAGCACCTCGGGGACTACGGTACTTTCGGGACGAGGACTTGACTTTCTCGTCGATCCTTATCGGCGATCCGCGGTGTGGTACTTGGTTCGTCGCGAAGACGATCGCCCCCGCCCATCTCGGCCGACACAGACGCCACTACTCGCCACCCGGTCCGGCCTCCTAGGAGTACTCGTGGGCGGGCCACGACCAGCTCACATATCCGTGCGGACATGTGCGTCGAGGAGGCCGGGACCACACGAGTGTTGCACCGCAGGGCCCTAGCTAGTTTGTTTCTTTTACACATGATGTACCGTAAACAATCTCGTCTTTTACTTCCTTAGCTCATGTAATATCACATATGTTAGTTTTATTTATGAAGTTTTGTGCTATATATAATCTTTTACTTCTGTGGCGCTATTTGTAAATATGCTACCAGTACCTTTGTCACGTCGATAGGACAGCACACACGTAGCTACTTTGTCAGTGCGATGCGACAAAGACGTCATTGCAGCTATCCCAGCTAGCTGTTTCCTTTCATATATTTTGTACTGAACACAAAATGATGCTTTATTTCCTCATATTACGTCAAATTCAGCTATAGAATTTTGTTTACATAAGTTATGTTATATTACGGTATGATCACTATAGCTTTTCGTGGATTAGTAAAATAACGAGTTTACATGATAAATTATGGAGTAATAGCCCTGAAACACCATTCGACATATGTACGACCTTGTAGCAGCTTTCCACGCGCGATTAGACAACTCACGGGCGCAATGCTTTCAACCTTTTCAGGCCGATTTGACCACACGCTGACAGACCTCTACTATTTCGCACACAGGCTTTGTCTCACATGCAGGCACAGTTCAATGTGACCACTCACTGCCTACTTTTGTTCGTGAAAACAGGTCGTGTGGCTTTTCTCAGATGGTGACAAATCGTGCAGCCTTTCGCAGAAGGTGACAAAGTGCGGCTTTGATGATGGGTGACATGTCGTGCAGCTTTTCACAGAGGATGCCAGGACGTCAAACTTGACAAGTGCTGTAGTCGTGCGGAGTAACCACTCACCACCACTATAAAACCGGCCTAGGGTTACACATCCAACACCACCAAACAAGCAATACACGTCATCCGAATCTACACAAATTAGGGCACGATGTCGTTCTCACGTCGCCTCTTCTTGAAGCGAAGTCATCCGCCCGAATACCGGATACGATGGCGCACGCCCGGTTTTGCCGGAGTTGCCGGACCCAAATGCGATCGCAACCTTCCGCGAAGATGATGCAATCTACCCACGGAGAGCGGCGCCGCGCTCACTCATTGTTGTGCCGCCCCTACTGTAAACCTACTTGTATCCATAAAATACAAAGCTAACGGTACCATTTCACGCATCGTTCTTTCCTTTCTCAAAGACAAGGACGGTGTTGCTTCTTCCAATGGATCGACGGCCGAACGAGCGTGACTACGAATTTGTCTACAAGCGCCACGACGCCGAACCCGCTTCGCCGAGAACTTCAACCGGTGGGAGAGGCGCGGGATACGTCCTGTTCTAGAGCGACCCGAGTTCGGGGCGGTGGGCAAGAGGCCAACCAATCGGTGAGTTTCATGCGACGAACCCATGCTTCACTCACAAAGTAGTAATTCTAAACCAGTTCATCCCATACAGGAGTTCAAAAAGAAAAATGCGAAATTGCTCGAGTCAAAGGAGAAACTTCCCCAGGGGCCACCCGAAAGCCCTGACTTTTGCGAACACGGCCTTCAGGCAGTGGTTGATACCTGCCACGATGAACTAGCGGATCGGAGATTCTACCGGTGCCCCTTGGCCGAGGATGAATGGTGCGGCTACTTCAACTGGGTGGACCCGGAGACGTACCACCCACAAATGAAACTTCCCGTATGGGATAACTGGGGGGAGCAACCCTCCCCGTGGTGCTACTACCGCCGGAAAAGCGGACCGAGTACGCCTACGGTGTTATTCAACGCCAGCGGGCATCTTGCATTGATTGCAGGGCACGCTTCGGCCAGGCAACGATAAGCCCAACACACACCTCCCGCACCATACGGTGGAGTGCGAGCCAAAGCAGAGCAGGTGTCTCCGCAAGTGTTCGCCAACGGCCAACACACCAGAGGTGCAAGAGGGTACCTCCTCTCGAAGAGGAAGGGACAAGGAAGCAGCCGGCCGAGGTCCGCACCACGCAACAAATCCTTGACGCGTTACGCAGACCATCCAGGAACCCAGGTGGTAATAACATAAGGGACGCCGGGAATTGGGATGACATGCCCATGTGGGAGGGCCGAAATCCACATCAAAAAGACCAAAAATTACATCTTACACACGAGGCGCACGGCATAGGCCACCCATTCGGCGACACACGGGAGCACTGCGGATCCCCATGGAGTTCTTTCATAGTGGGATTGAGCGGTGTCCAGGACAAACCTCCAAATTTACATGGGTCGGGTAATATCACGAAAATGTGGGACATCATTCTGGCTGTACCCAGATAGGCGGAACGATCATTTGTTCCACCATGACAACCGGTGCTTTCGTTAGTTAGTTCGGCAAGCAATTTCGTCATTGTTGTAATGCCCTTGCAATATAATCTATCTATTGCTTATTTTATCATCTGAACTCGATGTATGTGCCCTTATATATATGTTCAACAAATAATTTAAGTGCCTTGGGAACTATTTATAACATGCGTTGTTGTCGACTATAATACTTAGGGTTGTTGCACTAGTGGAAATTAGATGCAAAGCAAGGTGTAAATTAAATATTTTCCCAGAATATGGTAGTGCACATATCAAAGAGCAAATCTGGTCTACTCTTCCTAAAAATTACATTTAACATTAAATTTTACGGGCTGCCGAAAAGGCTAAAAAATCATTCTCTCAGATCCCAGATTCACACTCTTTTTGATCTCCCTCTCGTAAAACATCACAACAACTAATACTGACTTTTTATTAACTACACTACAGCTCATAATTTACATACATTGCAATTCGAATAAAAAAATGGGCTAAACCTCTCTGTCGCCATTTGAAACGGCGACAGAGAGTCCTTCGCTATTTCAAAGGGCGACACAAAGTCTATCGATTTTTCAATCGGCGACAGACTCTCTGTCGCCATTTCAAATGGCGACGAGAGTGCCGTCCTATCTAAAGCAATGACGGTACATGTCTGTCGCCATTTGAAATGGCGACAGACTTTCTGTCGCCATTTGAAATGACGACAACTGGGTAGTTTTGTAAAAAAAAATTTCGGCATATTATTTTTGTAAAATAGAATAAAAATAGTATTATTTTAAAAAAAAATCGGTATTTTCCTCCACTCTTCCATTATTCTAGCCTGTGAATCAAACGAGTGAACAGTTGGCAATCCTATGGAATGCAGAATTCTATGTTTTTTCTACAAAAATCTTATGAACGACTACATGGCACGTGCTCTGTACGAGACGACGCATGGATCCAGAATTTTTTTAAAATAATATATTTTTTAATTGAAATTTCAAAAATATATGACAAAATAAAAAAATTCAAAAATATACCCCTGTCGCCCGGTTGTTGGGCAACATGAGGGGGAGTGCTGACTCAGTAGTGAGGTGGACAGGGCAATAGAAGTAGTCGCGCAACGATTGAGTGATAGGGAGAAGTCGCCTAACCATAGGTCGACATGAATAAATCGCCCAACCATAGGTCGACATGTGGAGAAATCGGCCAACAGTAGGGCGACATGAGGTCTAGTCGGCCAGGAAATTTAGAAATTAAAAAAAATTGGAGAGACTTAAAAAAAGATGAAAATATTTGGAGATACAGTGTACATCATTTAAGATCCAAGTAAAATGTTTTGAGGCTCTAGAGAAATTTAAAATAATTATCAAAATTCAAGAGGAATAAGTACAAAATGGGAAAGGCAATTTCCTTTATGCTTAGTACGACGGTGTTAGTAAAATTATAATTAGTATGACGGTACTAATCGATTAGCAAAATGGCGTTATTGCATGTGAACAATTTCAATCCAAATTTGTAAAGATATTTGAAACACTTCTTTTGAAGGAAGTGGCTGGGCAACTGTCATTGAACTTAGAAATTGCAAAACGATGGTGGGAGAGGGAGATCAGAGAGAGTGCGATTCTGAGATCAAGGAGAGTGATTTTTATAGCTTTTTCGGTGGACCGTAAATTGCCATGTCTAAATGTAATTTTTAAGAAGAATGGACCAGATTTGCTCTTTGATATATGCACTACCATATTCTGAGATCAAGGAAAGAATGGATCCCCTTTCCTCTTTTTTTCACATATTCCCTATTTTCCCTCTCTTTTTTCCTTTCCCTCCCTTTTTCTCATCCCCCATTTTCCCCCACCGGCGCCTTTTATTTTCTCCCGAGCCCCCCTTTTTCCCCCGAGGCCCGAGCTGACTGAAACCATGGTCCACCTCCCTCGGTCCCTCCACCCATCTCCCTCCTCCCCTCCCCGCCGCCTCATCTTCCCAGCGACTTCCTCCATGGCCAGACGGCCTCCTCTCCACTCCTTCACGGCGCAGGCGCCTCCCTCCTCTCCGGGCTCCTCCACGGCGCAAGCGCCTCCCTCCTCTCCGAACTCCACGGCATGGGCGCCTTACTCCTCTCTGGGCACCTCTACAGCAAAGGATCCAAGGCGACGGGAGGCGGGAGGGGAGGCGAGGCGGCGGGATGGTATAGGAACCGAGGCGGTAGGATGGCGGAGGAGCAGAGGCGGCGACCACGGCGACACAGCGAGAGCTGGGAGGCGGGCGGCGTGCTCAGTGGCGGGAGGCAAGGCGACGACCATGGTGACGCAACGGAAGGTGGGAGTTGAGGCGGAGGCACAGCGGAGGAGCTGAGGTGACGGGAGGCGGGAGGTGGGACCACGGCGGCCACGGTACGAGTGTGACCATGCCGACACGGGCGACAAAGGTCAGCACGACGCGACACGGACGCGACCACGGTGGCCACAGCGTGGGCGCGACCATGGCAATGCGGCTAGGTACATGGGAAGGCGAGGGACGGGCACAGAAGCAAGGCATCGGGACGGGCAGGGCGTGCGCGAGCACGGCGAGGCGGCGGCTAGATGCAAGGCGAGGCTCCTGCGGTGGGAGAGTCGAGACCGTGCCTTCATGCCGCTGTGCCTCTGCCGTGTCGCCCACCGTGCCCAGTTTTCAAACCTAGCACTGCCCACTTCGTACCGGACCGTGCTTTGGACCGGATCAAATCGTCATACTTCGGGCCGGTCCACGAAAGGTCTGGATGCCCAGCTCTAATCGCGGCGCTGTTTTGCCTCCTTGACCTGACTCACTCCTTGACCTGACTCATGATTGTTAAGGAACCTCGCTATCGAATAGTCCGGGGTTCCCGAACAGATCTAAAATTGGAGAACAGAGAGAGAGACACAGGTATATGGGAGCGACGACATAATTCTTTATTGCTTTCTGATTGCTTGTACATAGGGGGGACCCCCTCCTCCTTATATAGCCCTCGCCTAGGGTTTCAGCTAAGGGACCATCGTGGGCTTTCTATTGGGCCACGTGGTTTCCCAACACTCCCCCTTGGGCCCTTTGCCGCGAGATGCATATGCCTCATTAAAACTCCAGAAAAACCTAGTGGGAAAAATACTTGGAGAAAGAGTACATAGCATACGCTTATTATGTTGCACGAATTGCTTCGTTAAAACCTTATGCAAGAAAACTTCAAGAAAACTTGCTAAGGAAAAAGAGTTCAATTCACCCAAACTTCAATTGCTAATCTTCGAGATTCATATTGGGTATTCATAATTCATGTTTGAGATTCATGTGGGAGTATGTGAAATATCTCCCCCTGAAATCTGCACTTCTCTAAGTCTCATCATTCCAATTCCTTTAACGCACCTTTCAAAGGTAGATGCTGGAAGTGATTTAGTGAATAAATCTGCAAGATTTTCACATGACTTAGTATGCAATATCTTGATCTCGTTCATCTTATGCAATTCATGAGCATAGAAGAACTTGGGGTTGATATGCTTCGTGAGATTGCTCTTCACATAACCCATCTGTGCTTGGGCAACACAAGCTGCATTATCTTCATAAATGATTGTGGGAGTTTGCTCAATGTTTAAGCCCCATGACTTCTGGATGTGGTGAACCATTCTTCGGAGCCATGCACATTCACAAGATGCTTCATACAAAGCAATGATTTTCGAGTGGTTTGTCGACGTCGAGACAAGAGTCTGCTTAGACGACTTTCAAGAAATTGCTATTCCTCCACATAGGAAAACATAGCCAGTTTGGGACTTGCCAGTATGCGGGTCTGATAAGTACCCAGCATCGGCGTAGCCAACCAAATTCAATTCATTGTTTCTTCTCAAGAACAAACCAAGATCTTTGCTTCCTTGGAGGTAGCGGAAGATGTCCTTGATCCCTTTCCAATGCCTTTTGGTGGGTTACGCCTTTGTCTGGGCTAGCAAATTCACAGCGAACGCAATGTCCGGCCTGATGCTATTCGCAAGGTACATGAGCACTCCAACTGCATTCAGATATGGGAATTCTGCTCCCAGGACTTCCTCCCCCTCTTCTCTAGGTCTGTATAGATCTAGGTCTGCTTGGAGTGATCTTCCGACCATTGGAGTCTTTGCAGGATATGCTTTTTCAAAGCTAAATCTTTCCAACACTTTCTGCGTGTAGGTTGATTGATGTACCAAGATTCCTCCTTGGACATGCTCAAGCTGCAAGCCTAAACAAAACTTGGTTTTACCCAAATCCTTCATTTCAAACTCAGACTTCAAGTATGAGACTGCTTCTTCAATTTCTTCATCCGTCCCAATGATGTTCAAATCATCTACATAGACGGAGATTATACAGAATCCATTCGGGGATCATTGTATAAACACTCATGGACAATCTTATTGTTTGTGTAGCTTTTCTTGCGGAGAAAGTCGCTCAGCGATTGTACCACATTCTTCTGATCGCTTCACCCATACGGTGATTTCTCCAATTTCACACTTGCATAGGTTTCTATTTGCTCCGTCTTGGTTGGGATGGAATTCCTCCGATACTTTCATGTATATTTCGAATCAAGTTTCCATACAAATATCTTGTGACAACATCCATTAGCTTCATTCTCAACTTCAAGTTGGTCGCCATTGAGATCAAATATCTAAAGGTAATTCCTTCCATGACCGGAGAATAGGTTTTTCATAATCAACCCCGGGCGTTGTGTGAAACCTTGAGCTACAAGCCTTGCCTTGTACCTTACAACCGTTGTTTTCATTCCTCTTAGAACAAAGACCCATTTGTGACCTCGGGGGTTTATATGGGGAGGTGTGCGGCATATGGCCCAAACACCTCTCTTTTGTTCGGAGAGACTAACTCTGCGGTGATTGCCTTTTCCATTCTTCCCAATCTAGCCTTTCCTTGCATTCTGCGAGAGATGCGGGCTCGGGATCATGATCAATGATCGAGGCAATCTTCTTTGCAAAGTATGCATCAACGTTGGTATGTTGCTCTATTGAGGATTCTCTGTTATTACAAAGTTTATGGCCATTTCTTCATGGGTACTTCATGCACTTCTACTTGCTCTTGCTGCTATTCCCTATCGCGAGAGCAAGTTACTTCACTTTCATCGCCTATGTGTGCGCACACATTATTTTATTGACTTCTGCAGTGGAAGATTCAAGTCTGGAATTGCCTTTCTGTTGGCTTCTTTCGGTGCAGTCTCAACTGGCTCCCCTTCTTTCCTTGGAGTATTTTGTGATTGGTTGTGGTATGTCCTCTCGCCAAGTTTTCTCAGACGTCTCGGGTACTTTGGGTTTGAGGGCAGTTTCTGTTCTTTTCTTTGAGGCCTCAGGCAGGATTAGGATACCTTCTATTTTCTTTGGTATTTCCACCCTCTCGGTGCATTTCTTGCGGGTACATGCGACTTAACCACGCCCTTGGATCACAAAATGATCGAGCGGTTCATTTGCTAAGTCACGCAAATCGGTTATCTTTGGACTTCTTGATTTGCTTCATTAGTGCGGGGACCCTAGTGGAATGCCATATGATTTCCCGGCATTTTTCATCCAAAGGTTGATTTCCTCCCCCTAATGATGGGAAACGGTCCTCTTCAAATATGCAATCAGCGAATCGGGCTGTATGCAAGTCTCCAGTCATGGGTTCCAAATACCTGATTATGGATGCACTCTCATTACCAACGTATATCCCAGACTTGCGGAGAGGGCCCATTGCAGTCCGCTGAGGGGGTGGTATAGGTACATATACCATACACCCAAATTTTCTGAGATGGGAGATCTTCGGGATGATCCCGTGCACAAGCTGCATAGGAGAAGCGGGGAGATAGGTTATACCCAACTGAACTAATTCTTTATTTATTCTTGGTATGGCTGCTTATTTAAGCCTACAAGCTTTGCAACACATACTGCACACCCAGCATTACAAAGAAGCAAACTAAACACAAAACCTTAACGTCAACTAAAAAGGTAAAGACTAACTTCAAGACACGACTCACACTTGAGTCTCAACACAGCTCCAAAGCTGACACTCACTCATCCAGCCACCCTGGCTGAGGCTGATCCGGCGCATACACCGGCGGGTGAGCTGTCATAGGAGCGAACCTATCCTAATGACCTACTACTGGGTCCTTTGTAACAACGGGGTCCGCACTCCCCTTTGGCTCCCACTCTCGCTCCTCGGGATCCTCCTCGGACTCCTCAACTGGCTCCTGAACTCCTCGAGTCACGCGCTCCAACTCGTCCTCGACTGCCTCCAGGGCCTCTCCCAGCTCAGTGATCATCCCGATAGCTGAAGCACGGGTCACCTCAAGCTCCTGCTCTGCTACTCTGAGTGCCTCGTACACAGTCTCCAGCTCCTGAGTATTCTCTCTCATATGATCCTCCTGGGCAAGGGCGAACTCCGCAAGGTGCGTGGCTATAGCACACTCGTTCTCCACGATCCGTCGGCGTCGGCACGCTTGAACGTTTGGGTGAAGGCGGAACACTGAGTCGTGAAGCTCGTCGGTGTAGTCGCGGCAGATACGGTGAAGAGCAAGTCGAGCGACCTCCTGAACTGCAACCTCGTACGAGAATCTTCTGGCAGAGATGTTGATTGGCCTGCTAGCTTCCTCGTTCTCCCGGGCGTAGATGATCAGCTTGCAAATGAATCCTCGGTGTACACCATTAAGCGACCGGTGCCTCCTCGGTAAAGCGGACGATAAAAGCCCCCAAGCGTCTGAAGTACTCTCCACAGCTCCATGGCGTAGCCGCGGTGACTCCTCAAAGGTCGGAACGATCAGCATCTGCTCCACAAGAACTTTGAATAAATTCTCCACGAAACAACAAGTAAAGCGGGTAAATTCAGCAAAGGTGAGAAGTAGAGAATGAGATGAGTCGAGAGTGTTTTATTAGCCAAGTTTAGATTTTCTTTTAGAAAATAGTTTTGGGCTCTCGGGACACCTCCATACTATCTAGGGCCAAGACCTACGGTCGGTATGCTCGATACCACCTCTGTAAGGACCGAATCCAGCGATTCGAACCCACTGTGTTCTTGCACTAGTCCGGGATCAGCGCTAGTGCACACGACTTAACATTGGTACATATCACATCATACACAGCGATAATAAAATAATAGTTCATTTATTGATATAGCTAAATGTATGATCTTATGACCAACTTACATTATTAAACCACGCAGGCAAGGCTGAGAATATAAACTAATAATTAAGCGTGAAAAGTAGAAGCGTAGATAGCTCATCGGTTCACCACAGCAACCGACAAGGCTCGGACCCTAATGACTCGCTTCCTCTTGGATTTCCTCTTCCAACGAAGGTGTAGATTCTTCAAGCTGTTGATTATTGTTGTTTGGCAAGGGTGAGTACTTAAAGCACTCAACAAGTTGTGCACTGAATGCAATTCTATTTATATCTATATGTAAGGCTTATTCCAATGGATAGGCTATCATGGCTATTTTGCAATAAGCGACATTTATGAACAAGTATAATAGATAGATTGTAAAGAATGTAAAACAAATATCAATAGTAAATAACTCGGTATTTCTCAAGTAAACCAAGTTTCCAATCCTAAGTCAATTTCATCTTCCATATGGCATTCCGCCATCCCAACCAAGTTGTCCAGTTTATTAAGCTAACCCTTAACCTGTAATTCCGAGCATTGCTCAATACCATGAAAGCACGGCTATCAGAATAGTTTCACACTCTGTAGAGGTTATGCACTTTACCCACGTGATACAACCAAACACCACCAAGGCGAGTGATTATAACAAAGCCTTTACAATGCTCTGCTTAACACGATACTACCGATAAGGTTTCAACTTTGGTGGGATGGTTACCACATCCGGGCCCCCTCTTGCGCCATGTGAATTACACCATAACTCGGGAACTCACACCGACCACGATAGCATCAAAATTAAGATATTGCAAATTACTCAGCTAGGCTGGCCCATACCAGACATGTGGTTGCATGATTGACTCAGGTCAAAGGCTTGCAAGGTTAAGTCCTTAATGTGATCAAGGCAAGACATCCACATACCCTCTGCCCGTCGGGCCCACCTTGGCCTCCTCGCCCCTTGTCACTTGCCCCAATCTAAATGATTATCACCCAGTTGATTACCAAGCAGCACGTGCCATCAACAATTCAACATCGTTGCGTGACATGACTCGCCACAACAACTCAATCTCATCGTGTGATCCCACATGACACACAAGTTCATAACATTGTTCCATATTCCATTAATCAAGATTAATTATCAAAGATTCTGACACATGTGATGACGTGGCAAGGCTAAGCAACTAATACGGACTAAACCTCCAGTGTTGATCAAAATTACTAATCAACTATTTTAAACCAATCTAGGGTGACAATGGATCATGGCATACAACGACAAGGTAGGGTATATATCAATCTGGTATATTAGCTAAGCCCAATCTAATTTGAAACAATTGTATATTTGAAATATATGCAATAGGGTAAAACAAACATAGAAATTTTATAAACATGGGTTCAACATGATCAAAGCACAACTTGCCTTGGAATAGGTCCTGATCTTGATCTGGAGCTTGCTCTTGAGTTGCTGGATCATCCTCCGAAGCGTCGCACAATTCAACGTCTACGCGTACCGAAGAAGAAAAGCAAATAAATACCAAAACAAAGAGCAAATGAACTCCAAAAATCAATTAAAATTCACCATTAAATAGATCTCAATTTTACAAATTTTTAGAAACTAGAATCACTCAAATCCGAGTTACGATGCAAAAGATATAGCCTTTTGAAATTTAAAATAAATACTGAAAATACAGAATTTAGAAATTCGGAATTAACAGGCTTATTTTTAATCCAAAAACCGATTTATGACGCAAGCATGATGTCCTGCTGACGTCAGCCCTGGCCCGAAGCGCCCCGGTGCTGACACGTGTCCCTCGGTCCATGGACTCAGTCCACGAACCTCATCGGTCCACGGTGCACCCGGTCCATGACGCCTCGATGCTTGCGCCCGACACGCGGCTGCCCGTGATTGGTTGCAGCGACGGCGCGATCTTGAGCGCACGAGTTTGATCGGACGGCTACCGATCTCACGCGACGCGGCCGCACACCCGCCGCGGGATCTAGATCTAACGGTCAGCGTTTACTAGAGGGGTTCACTATTCACGCGGCGACGTGGCACGATCTTGACCCTTCACTAGAGATCCGCGGCTCCGAAGCTTCAGCGTGGCGATGGCGGCGGCGGCGCAACTCCGCCGGGCGTGAGCGGCGACCCGGCTACGGCGTTCCGGCGACAAGCGGCGGCGATTCTTCACGGATCGGCGCGTCCGGTTTGGCGATCTCGATGATGACACCGGTGACGGCGAAAGATCAGCGGCGGCATTTAAACCGAGCGGAAACCACCACGGCAAGGACCTTCACTCCGGCGAGCTCCCTCGTGCGAGCAGCGGCGACCACGAGCCTCGGGCTTTGGAAAGATGCGCGGCCGCGGTGAGGGTTCCGTGCCGCGTCGGCGCCTTAAATAGTTGCGGGGCGTGCAAGGCCGGACTCGAAGGCGGCTCGTGGTGGCGGCGGACTCGGCGGCGACTTCGAGAAACGCAGCGGCTTCATCGGGGCGTCCCAGCGTCGCTCGATCAGCGGCCCTGGCGCTCGGCGGCGGCGAAATCTCGGCCGTTGAGTCTCGATCCAACGGTCGGGATTTCTTAGGTTTAGGGTTTTGGCTGAAGCGGGCCACGCGGGCTATCTGGGCGCCACGATTGCAGGCTGGCTGGCTCGCCATTCATTAGGTTTTTAAAAGATTTTCATTTAAAATAATTACGAAAATCCTTTAATTTATTTTAGGCAATAAAATAATCAGGAAAAATCCAAGAAAGATCTCAAAAACACCTTGAGACATTCTGGACTCAAATAAAATATTTTTGGCAAAACTTTATTTTAACTTTGCATAAATTTAAATAGATTTGAATAAAAGGCAATTACACTTGATTTAAAATTAATTCAAATAAATCCTGAAAAATCCAAATAAATTCCAGAAAATCATAAATGCACTTTTAAGCAATAAAATACTATTTAAGCCAAATTTTTGGGATGTTACAAACCTCCCCCCTTAACAGAATCTCAACCCGAGATTCAGGGCTAACTAGAGAATAGGTTCGGGAATTCTGACTTCAAATCTTCTTCTCGCTCGCAAGTGGCTTCACTTTCGGAATGATTGCTCCACTGAACTCTGCAAAAGCGAATAGACTTGTTCCTGGTCTTGCGTTCCATAACATCCAAAATTTTGACCGGTTGCTCCTTGTAAGTCAAATCTTCTTGCAGCTCTATTGCATCCAACGGGGTTTGCTCTGTGGGCACCCTGAGACACTTCTTAAGCTGCGACACATGGAATACATTATGCACTCCTGCCAAGGACTGAGGCAACTCTAGCTGATAAGCTACCTCTCCTTGATGGCTCAAAATCTTGAACAGACCAACATATCTTGGTGCAAGCTTCCCTTTAACATGAAATCTCTTAACGCCCTTAAGAGGGGTAACCCTGAGATACACATGATCTTCTGGTTTGAAACTCAAATCTCGACGACGGTTATCTGCGTAGCTTTTCTGTCTTGACTGTGCTATCTTCAACCTTTCTCTGATCATTGCAACTTGACTTTCAGCTTCCTCGAGAATATCTGGCCCAAAAACCAAACGTTCCCCTGTCTCGTTCCAATTCAATGGAGTACGACAAGCACGTCCATACAATGCCTCGAACGGTGACATCTGTAGGCTAGCTTGATAACTATTGTTGTAACTAAACTTTGCATATGGCAAACATTTATCCCAAGATGTAGCATACGCCAAAGCACAAGCTCTCAACATATCCTCCAAAATCTGATTTACTCTTTCGGTCTGACCATCTGTCTGTGGGTGATAGGCTGTACTAAAATTCAGACGGGTTCCTATTGCTTCATGCAACTTATTCCAAAATCTCGAGGTAAATTGGGTTCCTCTGTCTGACACAATCTTCTTGGGCACTCCATGCAAGCATACAATCCTTGACATGTACAACTCTACTAAGCGATCTCCGGAGTAAGTGGTCTTCACTGGCATAAAATGAGCGACCTTGGTCAAGCGATCCACAATAACCCAAATGGAATCGTAACCTCTCTGAGTTTTAGGTAAACCGGTGATAAAGTCCATTCCGATTTCCTCCCACTTCCATTCCGGAATTTTCAATGGCTGCAACAAACCAGCGGGTCTTTCATGCATGGCCTTTACTCTCTGACATACGTCGCATAACGCAACATGCTCAGCTACTTCACGCTTCATATTAGGCCACCAAAATCTCTCCTTTAAATCCTGGTACATCTTGGCACTTCCTGGGTGAATCGAGTACTTAGAATCATGAGCTTCCTCAAGAATCAACTGTTTTAGTTCCTTTTTATCCGGCACACAAATTCGGCCTTTAAAGAACATGGTTCCTTGCTCATCCAGAATGAAATCTACGGCTAGGCCTTCTTCCTTTTTAGCCTTGATCTTAGAAATTTTATCGTCATCCTGTTGACCTTCTCTAATCTGATCCTCTAGCGTTGGCTTCACTTCTAGCGCAGCTACCATTCCTTGCGGAACGACCTCCAACCTTAGCTTCTGAAATTCCTTGCATAGTTCTGGTTGATCCTCCATTGTCAATGTATTTGCGCTATGGCTCTTTCGACTCAGAGCATCTGCCACCACATTGGCTTTTCCGGGATGATAATGGATTCCACATTATAATCCTTAATTAGCTCTAGCCATCTTATTTGTCTCATATTCGAGTCCGCTTGAGTGAATATGTATTTGAGCTCTTATGGTGCGTATATATCTCACATCTATTTCCTATGAGATAATGGCGCCATATCTTTAAAGCATGCACTCGACGGCTAACTCCAAATCATCGTTGGGTAATTCACCTCATGCGGTCTTAAGCGTCTCGGCGCATAAGCAGCGACTTTGCCTTCTTGCATTAGCACGCACCTAAGCCTTGCTTTGAAGCATCGCGATATATATCAAATCCATTACGCACATCTGGCGGTACTAATACGAGTGTGGTTCGCGCTTCTTTAGTTCCATAAAACTTGTCTCGCACTCTGGCGTCCATGCAAACTTCTTTTCTTTCTTTAACAACTGCGTAAGGGGTTTAGCAATTGTCGAGAACCCTTCTATGAACCGACGGTAGTATCCCGCCATTCCCAAAAAACTACGGATCTGAGTAACAGACTTTGGTTGCTCCCAATGCAACACTGCGTCTACTTTGCTTGGGTCGACTGCCACTCCTTTAGTAGTCATCACATGACCAAGAAATTCGACTTTCTCCTTCCAAAATTCACACTTGCTAAACTTAGCATACAACTGATGCTCTCGCAGCCTGCCTAAAACCATTCTTAGATGTTCTGCGTGCTCTTCCTCTGTCTTCGAGTAAACCAAGATATCATCTATGAAGACTACCACGAACTTATCCAAATATTCCATGAAAACCTTATTCATCATGTTCATGAAATATGCCGGGGCATTAGTCAATCCAAATGACATGACTGTGAACTCGTAATGTCCATATCGCGTAGAAAACACGGTATTAGGTACATCCTCCGCTCGGATCTTCAACTGATGGTATCCCAAACGAAGATCTATCTTGGAGAAAACTCCAGCCCCTCTTCACTGATCAAATAAGTCGTCGATCCTGGGCAATGGATACTTATTCTTGATCGTTACTTCATTCAGTGCACGATAATCGATGCACATTCTAAGACTTCCGTCCTTCTTACGAACGAACAAAACCGGGGCTCCCCACGGCGATGAACTAGGTCTAATGAAGCCTTTCTCTTGCAGTTCCTCAATCTGCTTCTTCATTTCCACTAACTCGTCAGTAGGCATCCGATATGGTCTCTTTGATATCGGTGCTGTCCCTGGCGCTAACTCGATCACGAACTCGATATCACGGTCCGGTGGCAATCCTGGCAAATCTTCTGGAAACACATCCGGGTATTCTCTGACTACTGGCACATCTTCCATGCTGATGGCTTTCACGCTGTTGACCATTAACTGCCCATCTCGAACTGCGGTCGCTTGAAATTCCACTTTCTTGCCTCTAGGGCCTTCCAAAGTCACGATCCTTCGGCTGCAATCCAAAACAGCCTTATGCTTAGACAGCCAATCCATTCCAAGGATGACGTCTAGGGATTGCGCATCTATCAAGATAAGATTCGCTAGAAATTCTATCCCATCCATAAGCAACTTAGCTCCCAAACACCCAAGGCTAGATCTAGCTCGGATCACGGGGCTTGGACTAAAGCCCACACTTAAGATTCACTACTTTAAATCCATTCTTGGTTGCAAAACTTTGAGAAAGCGAGCGAATCGAAGCTCGAATCAAACAAAGCATGGCAGTCGAGTTGACCGGGAACTTACCGGTCGGCGTCGTAGCCTCCTGAGCTCCATCAGCGGTGATGTGGTTGATCCTTCCACGCACTGTTGATTGCGGGATTGCTCCAGTTTGACTTGGTGCACGATTTCCTCCTGATGCTGGTGCCTTGGCAGGTGTTGTTCCTAAGTTGAAACGAACTGGCGTGATGCCTCCCTTATGTGGACACCTATTAGAAAAGTGACCTGGCTCGTTGCAGGTATAGCATCTCTTCACTGCAGACTGCTGGTTCCCTCCTGGTGCATTGTTGCCCTGTGCCGGTGTCTGAAAGTTTTGATTGGCAGGGCAAGGTGCAGGGGTTGATGTCTTGTTCACGGCTGGCGGTTGGAACCTAGCAAATTGTTGTAGTGACATCCTCAAACGTAGATGGTTTGGACGTCCACCCTGATTAGTCATTAAGCGCTTACGGTTTTCACCCAGCTCTTTGCGCTTATCCTCTAGGATCAAAGCCTTATTAACCAACTCACGAAAGTGCAGGAAATTGTGGGTGTCAGTCCACTGCGATCTGAATTCGGACCCTTCATGAAGCGAGGCGCCTAGCTTTATCTGTCGCTCGTCTTGAGGGCATAGCGAGCCAAGCTGGATAAATTTATTGGTATTCGACCCTTTGGTTGGCCTCCTTGCTTGAGCCACGAACTCTTCCTTCTTGAGATCCATCATTCCCTCCGGGACATGGTGCTGGCGAAAAGCATTAGTAAACTCTTCCCAAGTGATCTCTTGTGGGGCTCCATGAGCGGCACGATGGTCTGCCACCGATGCGGCGGTTCCTTCCAATTGATGAGGCGTAGAGCACCTTCTCATTGCCTTCACATTGCGTGATGTGCGACTTCTTTTCAACGATTCTAAGCCGGTCATCGGCTTCAAAGGATTCACATTTCCTGAGAAGGTTGGTGGCCGTGTCCTCATAAAATCTGATAGCTTGGAGTGAGGTCGGGGTCCACCATGGTTGTTCTGAGCTACATGGTTGTTGTTGTTTCTTCTTTGCGTTGGTCATCTCTTTGCATCTGTTTGCATCATAGTCTGCATCAATTGAGTGCGCTACGAAGCGCTCCCAGTTACGCATGTCATTGGCGGTGGTTGAGGGCTGCCTCGTCATTGGGGTTGTCATTCAGCGCGATCCACTTCTGAAGCACCGTTGTTCCCTCAGTATTCACCATCTGATGATTGCCTCTTAGGTTAGGGAAGGTAGATGTAGCATAGATAAGAAGTAAGAATTTCTAAAGCGGGGAGATAGGTTATACCCAACTGAACTAATTCTTTATTTATTCTTGGTATGGTTGCTTATTTAAGCCTACAAGCTTTGCAACACATCTTTTTGACATTACAAAAAGCAAACTAAACACAAAACCTTAACGTCAACTAAAAGGTAAAGACTAACTTCAAGACACGACTCACACTTGAGTCTCAACACGACTCAAAGGCGACACTCACTCATCCACCACCTGGTGAGGCGATCCGGCGCATACACCGTGGGTGGTCATCATAGGAGCGAACCTATCCTAATGACCTACTACTGGGTCCTCTGTAACAACGGGGTCCGCACTCCCCTTTGGCTCCCACTCTCGCTCCTCGGGATCCTCCTCGGACTCCTCAACTGGCTCCTGAACTCCTCGAGTCACGCGCTCCAACTCGTCCTCGACTGCCTCCAGGGCCTCTTCGAGCTCAGTGATCATCCCGATAGCTGAAGCACGGGTCACCTCAAGCTCCTGCTCTGCTACTCTGAGTGCCTCGTACACAGTCTCCAGCTCCTGAGTAGTCTCTCTCATATGATCCTCACAGGCAAGGCGAACTCCGCAAGGTGCGTGGCTATAGCACACTCGTTCTCCACGATCCGTCGGCGTCGGCACGCTTGAACGTCTGGGTGAAGGCGGAACACTGAGTCGTGAAGCTCGTCGGTGTAGTCGCGGCAGATACGGTGAAGAGCAAGTCGAGCGACCTCTGAGCGCAACCTCGTGCGAGAATCTTACGGCGAGAGATGTTGATTGGCTGCTAGCTTCCTCGTTCTCCCGAGCGTAGATGATCAGCTTGCAAATGAATCCTCGGTGTACACCATTAACTGACCAGCTGCCTCCTCGGTAAAGCGGACGATAAAAGCCCCCAAGCGTCTGAAGTACTCTCCACAGCTCCATGGCGTAGCCGCCAGCTGACTCCTCAAAGGTCGGAACGATCAGCATCTGCTCCACAAGAACTTTGAATAAATTCTCCACCCGAAACAGCAAGTAAAACGGGTAAATTCAGCAAAGGTGAGAAGTAGAGAATGAGATGAGTCGAGAGTGTTTTATTAGCCAAGTTTAGATTTTCTTTTAGAAAATAGTTTTGGGCTCTCACAGGACACCTCCATACTATCTAGGGCCAAGACCTACAGTCAGTATGCTCTGATACCACCTCTGTAAGGACCGAATCCCCGATTGAACCCCTTTGTGTTCTTGCACTAGTCCGGGATCAACGCTAGTGCACACGACTTAACATTGGTACATATCACATCATACACAACGATAATAAAATAATAGTTCATTTATTGATATAGCTAAATGTATGATCTTATGACCAACTTACATTATTAAGCCACGCAGGGCAAGACTGAGAATATAAACTAATAATTAAGCAGCGAAAAGTAGAAACGTAGATAGCTCATCAGTTCACCACAGGCAACCGACAAGGCTCGGACCCTAATGACTCGCTTCCTCTTGGATTTCCTCTTCCAACGAAGGTGTAGATTCTTCAACTGTTGATTATTGTTGTTTGGCAAGGGTGAGTACTTAAAGCACTCAACAAGTTGTGCACAGAATGCAATTCTATTTATATCTATATGTAAGGCTTATTCCAATGGATAGGCTATCATGGCTATTTTGCAATAAGCAGCATTTATGAACAAGTATAATAGATAGATTGTAAAGAATGTAAAACAAATATCAATAGTAAATAACTCAGTATTTCTCAAGTAAACCAAGTTTCCAATCCTAAGTCAATTTCATCTTCCATATGGCATTCCGCCATCCCAACCAAGTTGTCCAGTTTATTAAGCTAACCCTTAACTGTAATTCCCGAGCATTGCTCAATACCGCGAGCACGGCTATCCGAATAGTTTCACACTCTGTAGAGGTTATGCACTTTACCCACGTGATACAACCAAACACCACCAAGGCGAGTGATTATAACAAAGCCTTTACAATGCTCGCTTAACTTCGATACTACCGCTAAGGTTTCAACACTGGTGGGGTGGTTACCACATCCGGGGCCCCCTCTTGCGCCATGTGAATTACACCATAACTCGGGAACTCACACCGACCACGATAGCATCAAAATTAAGATATTGCAAATTACTCATTAAGGTGGCCCATACGGACATGTGGTTGCATGATTGACTCAGTCAAAGGCTTGCAAGGTTAAGTCCTTAATGTGATCAAGGCAAGACATCCACATACCCTCGCCGTCGGGCCCACCTTGGCCTCCTCGCCCTTGTCACTTGCCCCAATCTAAATGATTATCACCCGGTTGATTACCAAAGACGTGCCATCAACAATTCAACATCGTTGCGTGACATGACTCGCCACAACAACTCAATCTCATCGTGTGATCCCACATGACACACAAGTTCATAACATTGTTCCATATTCCATTAATCAAGATTAATTATCAAAGATTCTGACACATGTGATGACGTGGCAAGGCTAAGCAACTAATACGGACTAAACCTCCAGTGTTGATCAAAATTACTAATCAACTATTTTAAACCAATCTAGGGTGACAATGGATCATGGCATACAACGACAAGGTAGGGTATATATCAATCTGGTATATTAGCTAAGCCCAATCTAATTTGAAACAATTGTATATTTGAAATATATGCAATAGGGTAAAACAAACATAGAAATTTTATAAACATGGGTTCAACATGATCAAAGCACAACTTGCCTTGGAATAGGTCCTGATCTTGATCTGGAGCTTGCTCTTGAGTTGCTGGATCATCCTCCGAAGCGTCGCACAATTCAACGTCTACGCGTACCGAAGAAGAAAAGCAAATAAATACCAAAACAAAGAGCAAATGAACTCCAAAAATCAATTAAAATTCACCATTAAATAGATCTCAATTTTACAAATTTTTAGAAACTAGAATCACTCAAATCCGAGTTACGATGCAAAAGATATAGCCTTTTGAAATTTAAAATAAATACTGAAAATACAGAATTTAGAAATTCGGAATTAACAGGCTTATTTTTAATCCAAAAACCGATTTATGACGCAAGCATGATGTCCTGCGGCGTCGCCCGGTCCGGCGCCGGTCGCGACACGTGTCCCTCGGTCCATGGACTCAGTCCACGAACCTCATCGGTCCACGGTGCACCCGGTCCATGACGCCTCGATGCTTGCGCCCGACACGCGGCTGCCCGTGATTGGTTGCAGCGACGGCGCGATCTTGAGCGCACGAGTTTGATCGGACGGCTACCGATCTCACGCGACGCGGCCGCACACCCGCCGCGGGATCTAGATCTAACGGTCAGCGTTTACTAGAGGGGTTCACTATTCGCGCGGCGCGGCACGATCTTGACCCTTCACTAGAGATCCCGCGGCTCCGGCTTCAGCGTGGCGATGGCGACGCGGCGGCGCAACTCCACCGGACGTGAGCGGCGACCCGGCTCTGGCGTTCGGCGCAAGCGGCGGCGATTCTTCACGGATCCGCGCGTCCGGTTTGGCGATCTCGATGATGACCGTGACGGCGAAAGATCAGCGACGGCGGCGAAACCGGCGGAAACCACCACGGCAAGGACCTTCACTCCGGCGAGCTCCCTCGTGCGAGCAGCGGCGACCACGAGCCTCGGGCTTTGGAAAGATGCGCGCACGAGGTGAGGGGTTCCGTGCCGCGTCGGCGCCTTAAATAGTTGCACGGGAGGCGTGCAAGGCGGACTCGAGCGGCTCGTGGTGGCGGCGGACTCGGCGGCGACTTCGGAGAAGCGACGCGGCTTCATCGGGACGTCCACGCGTCGCTCGATCAACGGCCCTGAGCGCTCGACGACGCGGCGAAATCTCGGCCGTTGAGTCTCGATCCAACGGTCGGGATTTCTTAGGTTTAGGGTTTTGGCTGAAGCGGGCCACGCGGGCTATCTGGGCGCCACGATTGCCGGGCTGGCCGCTCTCATTCATTAGGTTTTTAAAAAGATTTTTCATTTAAAATAATTACAGAAAATCCTTTAATTTATTTTAGGCAATAAAATAATCAGGAAAAATCCAAGAAAGATCTCAAAAACACCTTGAGACATTCTGGACTCAAATAAAATATTTTTGGCAAAACTTTATTTTAACTTTGCATAAATTTAAATAGATTTGAATAAAAGGCAATTACACTTGATTTAAAATTAATTCAAATAAATCCTGAAAAATCCAAATAAATTCCAGAAAATCATAAATGCACTTTTAAGTAATAAAATACTATTTAAGCCAAATTTTTGGGATGTTACAAAACTTCTCTTTTCCACCCTGTTTGCCCTTCTTTCTATGAGTGGGCTTTTTCACCTTGTAGCTATTGGCATTGACTTCTGTGCCAGTGCCCCTTCCAGGTGGCTGTGAGATATAGTTCTTGCATAGAACATTGTCTTGCGATTCCGCAACTTGCATTACATCAATCAGTTCGCTATACTCCTTGTATGCGTCCAGACGATAGCTGTGTGCACTCTGGATAGCATTTGGGTGGAAGGTAGAGAGAGTTTCTCAATCTTCTCCTCATTAGTGATCTCTTGCCACATAGAGAGAGATTAGTACAAATTCTATGCAAGGTAGAATTGTACTCGGCCACTGTTCTGTAGTCTGCAAACCTCAGGCGGACCCAATCTTGCTGTGCTTGGGGCAAGATAGTGTACTTGAGCTTCTCGAACCGCTTCTGAAGTGCAGTCTAAAGCTCAAGTGCACTCTTCTCAGCCATGTATTCGTTCTTCAAAGTGGCTGAGAGGTGGTGCCTGAGAAAGTGCAGGGCTTGATCGTTCTGCTCGGCGGTAGGTTTCGCGTCCTGCGAGGACCCTAGACCAATCATTGACGGAGACTTCTTGCCCCAAGAACGATCTTCACATCCGATGCCCAAGTGAGGTAGTTCTGACCGTGCGGGGCCAGTTCTTCAAACTCACGCTTCACGATGCCGGACATCTGCATGATTTCATAAATTCCGACATTAGATTACTGCGTGTAATCTAATAGAAAATGGTTGCAAAAAGCATAAAGTGCACAAAATAAATTGCTATGCATTGCAGTATACAAAATAAAGCAATGAATTCAAAATTCATAAAGAATATTAATAAAAACATAGAAATAAAGCTAGAAAAATTAAAAATAGAGCCAAATAAATCTTCTGGATTTTTTGGCAATTTTTTTCCATTTTTTCTTTTTCTCTTCTTTTTCTTCTTCTTTTCTCTTTCTTTCCTTTTGGCCGAACCGGCCCGCTGGGCCTCTCTTTTCTGGCCCAAGACCACGCGCAGCTAGGGTTTCCCCTAGCCGCCACCGCCACTTCCTTTTCTTTTCTTTGTTTCTTCTTTCCCGTGCGCACTGCATTGTCGTTTTCTTCATTCTTTTGCGCCCTGCCGCACGAAGGCCACCGACGCCAGGTTCTTCCACGTGCTCGACGCGGCTGGTGAGGGCGAATTCGAGGCGGCGTGGAGCGAGCTTCGAACTGGGCGGCGGTGAGGAGTGAGCTCGGGCTGGGCGTGAGCGAGCTTCGGACGAAGCAGACGGAGCGAAGCTCGGGCCGGGTTGCCGAGGCGCCGAGGCGCGGCGAGTGGTGGGCGGCGAAGCGGCGCCGAGGCGGCCGAGGTGGCTGCGAGCCACGGCGGCGGAGGGGCGGCGAGCGCCGGCGGGGCGTGTGGCCGGCGGTCAGCGAAGGTCTGTGGCGCTTCTTGCACGGGTGGCGGCCGAACCGTGCGTGTGGCGGCGCTTACGTGGGCGGGCGGCGGCGCGCCGCGGCGCGTCTGGTGAGGCGACACGTTCTTGGGCCGGGCCGACGGCCGATTTCCTCGGCGTGGCTCGTCCGGCGGCGGCGCGGCTTCATCTTGTGGTGGTGTGGTGTGGCGAGGGCACGGCGGGCGCCGACAAGCGGCGAGCGAGCGAACGCCGAAGTCGACGGCCGGCCTTGCACGCCATCGATGCGATGGCGGCGGCTTCATGCGCGCTGTCGGCGGCGACTTCATTGCTATGGCCTTGGCCGAGGCGGCGGCGCTTCGAGCGCCATACTGTTGTTTCTTTTTTTTCTTTTCGGATGAACAGTAGATTCTTGTACTGTAGCTTCATGTCGTGTAGCTTCTTGCCACGTGACGGACAGTACTATATGCGTAGGTTAGATGCATGCATAGAAAACAACAGCGATTAGATTCAATCGCCGAAACCCACCTTTCTCACCTTTCAATTCTGATCTCCGGTAGAGCTTCGTGCTGATAACGTGTTAAGGAACCTCGCTATCGAATAGTCCGGGGTTCCCGAACAGATCTAAAATTGGAGAACAGAGAGAGAGACACAGGTATATGGGAGCGACAGAATTCTTTATTGCTTTCTGATTGCTTGTACATAGGGGACCCCCCTCCTCCTTATATAGCGCTCGCCTAGGTTTTCAGCTAAGGGACCATCGTGGGCTTTCTATTGGGCCACGTGGTTTCCCAACAATGATGTCCTTGATAACATTATGGAGATTTTTTTTTAATAATACATTTTTTATTTCAAATTGCATAAATATACCACGAAACCGAAAAATTGCAAAAATGTGCTACTGTCGCCCTACCATAGGGCGACTTGCTGACTAGGCGCCTATGTGGACATCTGAGCCGCACTGCAGTATTGCGAGAGGAGAAGTCACCCTATGGTAGGGCGACACCTGTACAAGTCGCCCTATGGTAGGGCGACACGTGTGTAGTCGCCCAATGAGAGGGCGACACGTGTCAAGTCGCCCAATGAGAGGGCGACATGGGAGTAAATTTTCCAAATTTGTAAAAAAATTCTCAGAGACATTAAGAAAAGGTGAAATGATTTGGATAAACAGATTTAGGATCGAAGCAAAATATTTATGGTACAACAAATGGATTATCTATCACATTTTGCTTTCTCTTGCTCGCTTACTTATAAATTTCAGGACTTCTTAGAAATTTATACTTTTAACCTGCAGTTCGAAGAATCAGAAACACATTCAAAACTAAATCAAGATCAAACTCTTTTATTTCATATTTCAGTTCGGATTCCTCTCTTGTTACAGGATTAATTAACTCTGACAATTCTAAATTAGACGCTTATTGAATGTGAACAATTCGCAGCATTCTGCGTGATTCCATGTGGACAAAATCGCGTTTTTGCATGTGAACAATTCGTAGCCTTGTGCGTTATTGCATGTGGACAAAATCGCGTTATTGGATGTGAACAAATCAGGTTATTACATGTGAATAAATTTACACCTTGCTTTGCTTATATTTTCCGCTAGTGGAATAACCCATAATTATTATAGTCGACGACAACTCATGTTATGAATATTTCGTACGTAGTACTTAAACTATTTGTTGAACATACATGAGGGCAGATGCACCGAAAGTTCAGATGGTAAAATAAGCAATAGACTAGATTATATTACAAGGGCATTACAACAGTGACGAAATTGCTTGACGAACTAACTAACTAACGAAAGCAGTGTTTGTCATGGTGGAGCAGATGATCGTTAGCCTATCCGGGTGCAAAGCGAATGATGTCCCAAATTTTCTGCATATTACCTGACCCGTGTTAATTTTGCGATTTTTCCTCGGACACCGCTCAATCCCCACTATGAAAGAACTCCATGGGGATCCGCGGTGCTCTGTGTGTCGCCGAATGGGTGGCCTATGCCAGACGTCTCGGTGTGTAAGACAAAATTTTTTGTCATACCGATTCCAGCGTCCCCTATGTTAATACCACCGGGTTCCGGATGGTGCGCGTAGCGTCAAGGATTTGTTGCGTGGTGCGGACCTCGGCCGCTACTTCCTTGTCCCTTCCTCTTGAGAGGAGGTACCTCTTGCACCTCATTGCGTTGGCGTTGGCGGAGACTTGCCGAGGCGCTTGCTCTGTTTGGCTCGCACTCCACTATATGGTGCGGGAGGTGTGTGTTGGGCTTGTCCTTGTACAACCAAAGCGTGCCTGCGGTCAATACAGTATGCCCATTGTGGTCGTTGAATAACACCGTGGCGTACTCGAGTCCGCTTTTTCGGCGGTAGTAGCACCACGGGAGGTTGCTCCCAGTTATCCCATCTGGGAAGTTTGAGATGTGGGTGAGTACGTCTCGGGTCCACCCAGTTGAAGTAGCCGCACCATTCATCCTCGGCCAAGGGCACCCGGTAGAATCTCGGTCCGCTAGTTCATCGTGGCAGGTATCAACCACTACCTGAAGGCCGTGTTCGCAAAAGTCGGGGCTTTCGAGTGGCCCCAGAGGAGGTTTCTCCTTTGACTCGAGCAATTTCGCGATTTTCTTTTTGAACTCCTGTATGCGATGAACTGGTTTAGAATTACTACTTGGTGAGTGAAGCATGAGTTCGTCGCATGAAACTCACCGATTGGTTGGCCTCTTGCCCACCGGCCACGAACTCGAGTCGCTCTAGAAGCGGGGCGTATCTGGCGGCCTCCCACCGGTTGAAGTTCTCGGGCGAAGCGGGGTCGGCGTCGTGGCAGTTGTAGACAAATTCGTAGTCACGTCGTTCCGGCCCGTCGATCCATTGGAAGAAGCAACACCGGTCGTTGTGCTGAGAAAAGAAAAAACGATGCATGAAATGGTAATGTTACTCTGTATTGTATGGACACCGCGAGTCTACCCGTGAAGCGCGGCACAACTTGATGAGGAGCGCGGTGGCGATCTCTCCGTGGGTAGATTACATCATCTTCGTCGGAAGGTTGCAGTCGTAATTGGGTCGGGGCAACTCCGGCAGAACTGGGGCGTCAACGTTACTAGTATCCGGGTACTCGGGGTGGGATAAATTATGCTTGCTGAAGAGGCGACGGTAGAACGACATCGTGCCCTAATTTGTGTAGATTCAGCTGGCGTGTATTGCTTGTTTGGCGGTGTTGGATGTCTACCTCTCAGCCGCTTTTATAGTGGTGCTGAGGGGCTGCTCCACACAACTACAGCACTGATGGGCCGACATCCTCTGTGAAAAGTCGCACTGGCGTGTCACCCATCGACAAAGCCGCACGACAAAGTGACGACAAAGCTGATGCATGTGGCTTGTCTAATCGGCCTGACAAGGCGGCTGACAAAGCTGATGCATGTGACCTGTCCCATCGGCCCGACAAGGCTGCCAAAGCTGATGCATGTGACCTGTCCCATCGGCCCGACAAGGCTGACAAAGCTGATGCATGTGACCTGTCTAATCGGCCTGACAAGGATGCACGCCCGTGAGTAGGCTATTCGCTCTAAAAAGCTGCTGCACGGCAGTACTTCGTCATGCTTGAAAGCAGGACTACTGTAACAAAGAATAACAATAGTTCATAACCAAAAGTACGAGGTTACTAACATAAGAAAAATATATCGTATACAAATAAATACATAAGATGCAAAGTACGTCACAATGTAATAACCAAATACATAAGCCAAAATACATAAGCCAAATACAAACTACTGGCACCCCCATTTCTGGGCACCTCCTCGCGGCTGGGCAGGCCTCCTGCGAACCTGCCCCTGCGGTACGTCAACTGCACCGGTGGGTGGTGGGTCCTCTATAGTCTAGCTGGAGGTGTAGCGTACGCCGGCTGAGAAGGCTGCGTCGGTGGTGGTGCTCCCTGCAACTGCGATGATCCAGGCACATCCGGACCAACGAAGTATCTCGACACGTCACCATCGTCGAGGTCGAAATCCGCATGGGTTGCATCATCAAACCGCCTCGTAGTCATCGGGGCGGTGAAGTATGAGAGGAGAACCATCGTGCTGTGAGCTTTGTAAGAAGTGAAGAATTGTTGGTAATATTCAAGAAATAATTAGACAACATACGAAGTGTGGCGAAGGGCTTACCTCGGCGTGAGGGGCTAGACCGGCGTGTCGACCTTCAAAGAATCGCCTGCCGCGTAAGTCGACGTGACGGTGGGACGGGAGGACGTGGCGTGTGAAGAAGTACCTGGAGCACTCCTCCCTGCAGTAAGTGGCACGCCGCGAGCACCGTCAGCCACATCGCGAGGCGTGCGGCAACCTGCCAACTCGAGGGTGCGTCTGGCGCTCTCCCTGAACCTCGCGAAGAAGGAGGTCACGTCCTCTCTGGTCACGTCTATCCCACGAGACAGACGAGACAGGAAGCTCCCAGACTCCTCGTAGTACCGGGCTAGCACATCAGTCTGAAAAATACATTATGAATTAACCTAACACATTAATCTGGAAAATGCAATACGAAAATACGTCGTACATTAGACAAAACTTACCGCATCGTGCAGAATCGAGTCCGTATGGCGGAGATACGTGTCCCTCACCCTGGGGATGTGTCTAAGAGGATCCGGGTCGACACGTACCAAACGCACACGGGTACGAGAAGTGTACCACTGTCGGTACCCCTGGTACGTCTGCGGGTCGTACGACGCATCCTCGGCATGGACGTCGTCCAAGGCTCCTCCCTACTCCTCGACCCATGGCGCCATACGTATGTGCCATGGGGTGCCCCCATGCCCGCCCTCCTAGTCTGCCTGCGGATAAGCAAAAATATAGCATTATTACATGTTATTACACCGTACAGATTAGAGAACATCGATGTAGGGAACTTACGTGTGGACACCGTGTGGGACCTGCCGGCCGACCTGGACTGGGAACTCCTGTCGTAGACCGAACTGCCTCATCATTCGATGGACAGCGTAGACCTCGACCAGGACGTCGAACACGAGGAACCAACGTGTACGCCAGTACGCCGCGTCGCGTGTGCATAGGGTGGACAATCCACCCAGCACACGTAGCTCGACGTCTCCCGCTGTGTACGGCGTCCAGCGTACGCGGTCCTCGGTGAGGTGGTCGAAGGCAGCGACGAACTGCGGGTAGCTAAGTCGCCCCGTGCCATGTGCCCACCTAGGCTGCAGTGACGACAGAAAAATCAACATTACCATTAGTACTGAGAAATGTTAAAGCGTAGGTTTCACAACCGTGGTTTGCAATATCTTACCCGTCGGTAGCACCAGATGGTGCCCATAGTCGGCGCGTAGACATCATCGTCACCATCGCGTACAAGAGGACTCGTGTCGATCCTGGGCGCCCGATCTGGAACCTCTCGTATGCCCAAAGCTACAGAAGCAGTGGACACCCGGTGAGGATCGACCCGTCGGCGATCCGACCACAGCCGTCGCAGAGCCCACGGTACGTCGCGCAGAGGACCGCTGACCCCCAGGAGTACTGCAGCACGGCGTCAAGGGGTGCGTCCGCGATCGCCCTCACGAACTAGACGAAGTGCCTGTCCACGCTATCCTCGTGGGAGCTTGTGAACATGCACCAGCCAAACAGCCAGAGCAGGTACGCCTCAAGGTGGCGGCTCACCCTCTGCTCGTCCGCAGGCTCGACGATGTGCTCCGCCTGTAAATTTAAGTTTTCTTGTTAGTCTAGCCAATATATATATGCGAAGTTAAGTTTGAAAGGTTAGTTGCTTACCACGAACTGTCGAAGCCACCTGTGTGTGGGACCATGGGTGCTGGTGAAGACTCGGTACGCGGTAGGCGGTAGCACACCATGGAACCGCGCAAGTACCTCATCCCGCCACAGCGGGTTGACGTCCTGCGGCACCACAGTGTCACCAGCGATCGGGAGACCGAGGAGGTAGGAGACGTCCTCCAAAGTGATCGCCATCTCCCCGATAGTTAAGTGGAAGGTGTGCGTCTCCGGTCTCCACCGATCCACCAGAGCGGTGAGAAGGGACCTGTCAAACGGGAATCGGTGGCTCGTGTCCCTCCCCTGCGCACCTGCGTGCGCCTCCACCTTCCGTGCCAGTGGCAGCAATCCTGCTGCTCGCAGCCTACGAAATAGAAATATTAAATTAATATAAGCACCGCACTAGTTAATTAAAACAGATTATGATATTGCATCGGGAATATTTTGAAATTAAAAGATAAATACGTTACCTGGGGATCCATCGTGGATCGAGGGTCTAGAGTTCCCGCGGTGGCCTCGGCCGTAGCACGCACAGCTCCTGAGGGTCCTATCCCTCCTCTGGTGAAGCGGTGGCGAAGTGTGCACGGTGACGACCGTCAACGACTGGGTCTACCAACTCAAAGGGCCAGTCGTCATCCACAGCCTGGTGAGCCATACCTGCAAATTACAAAAAGGAAAGTTATATACAAATAAATACACAAGTATCAGAACAATACATCGAACCAAATGCGTACAAATAAATACACAAACATGAGAACAATACATCGAACCAAATGCGTACAAATAAATACACAAGCATCAGAACAATCATCGAACCAAATGCGTACAAATAAATACACAAGCGTCCACAAAATCTAATCAAACAGATTACAACGCACACTACATCAGCAAAATATATTAGAACAGGTTACAACGAACACTTCATCAGCAAAATATATTAAAACAGATTGCAACGAACACTTCATCAGAAAAATATATTAAAACAGGTTACAACACACATTACATCATCAAATTATATTAAAACAGATTACAACGCACATTACATCATCAAATTATATTAAAACAGATTACAACGCACATTACATAAACAAAATAATAATTTGACATATAGCATCTAATAGTTCAAATAGCTTCTCCGGTAGTCCGATGACGTCGTCCACCACGCCTTGCAGACGACGATCCTTCCCCGCCGTCGGGTTGCCATCTCCTCCTTCGTCCTCTTCGTTATGTGGCTGGCAGTTCTTGAACGTGTGACCTGTTCGCTTGCATAACGAACATTTCTTCACGCGCTTACCAGTTTCGGACTCATCCATATCATTCCTGATACGCCTTGTTTTGCGACGGCCTCCTTTGTATGATCTTGCATCAAAGTCAGGGACCCAGAACCTTTCATCGACACCAGTGGTTGTGGTGAAAGAACCGACAACACCATAACCATACTGCCTCCTCCTGCTTGAGTTGCCATCACCTTTTCCTTTGTAAAATATTGAGATAGATATGTACCGGTCGCATTCCAAATAATGCACATGCAGCTATCACATGAGAACATGGCACAGGCAACAGAGGGGTTTGTTACACGAGCATTGACATTCAGCCTGTAAGATGCACTCTTGGGTGATAACCTTCTGGTTTGTTCCCCACCGTCCTTTATCCCTGCATATCACCTCGAAACGCAGTGTTCGTGAACCTACTTTGATAGCTCTATACTTGCCCACCTTATTACTCTTCTCATCCATGTATTTACTTACCATGCTTGAGTACAAGGCATTCTCATCTCTCATTACTACTTCAGCAGCTTTATGCCTATCCACAAAATACTTGGTTGTACCCCGCAGCACTCCCTCGACAATTCCTACCAACGGGAGACACCTCATCCCTCTCATTACCCAGTTGTACACCTCCGCCAAGTTGGTCGTCATGATACCGTATCTAGCACCATGTGTGTCATGTAACAATGACCACTTCTCTTTGGGCTTGTGCTTTATCCAGTCCGAGAAACATTTGATCGGCCTTTGCCTGTGACAACGACTCGTCGCCTCATCTTCTGTTGTCAGAGGGAATAAAGGCTCTGCCTGCTCCTGTGTTACACTGATAGTAGTCTCTTTGTGTTTTTTTGTTAGCTCATCAAGATTCTTCCAAAGAGTACGGAACTTGCTATCTTGGTTCTGCTTACATAGCCTCTTGAACATGTTCATCGAGTTCCTTGTTCTTGAAGCGCTTATAGAAGTTCGCGTCCAAATGCCTCATGCACCATCGGCTCTGCAAGTCATCCAGGAAATAGCTCCTCTTCCCTGTTTGCAATCGTCTCGATGGCACTAAGCGATCAAAGCATGCTGTCATGCAAGTATGCACACATGTTGGCGAGTCTTCACCACCCCGATCTTCAAGTTCGCGAGAACCACACCAACTCTCATAGTTCTCGCTTTCCACAAAGGCAAAGGCAACAGCGAGAATCTGGTTGTTTCGCGTCGCCCACAAATTATCATTATTTGTCCTTTGTATTTCTCGGTCAGGAATGTGCCGTCCACACACAACAATGGACGACAGTGATAGAACGCCCTAATACAAGCTCCAAATGCGAAGAAAACTCTCTTCAGATGCCTCTTATTCGGCCACTTCCTTGACGGACAGTCCTGATAATCATAAAAAGTACCAGGATTTCTTCCCTGAATGCAACTGAGCAGTGCGGGCAGATTATGGTACGAGTCTTCAAATTTCCCAAATCTCATTTATAAGGCCTTCTGCTTCGCCCTCCATGCCTTCCCGTAGCTAATTGTGTACTGAAATCTGTTCTCAATTGCTCGGATAATAGCACGGGGCTCAAAATTCAGGTTCTCAACAATCTCCGGGTACATAACACTCGCGATATACCCGGAAGACAGGTTCTTGTGAGCCACCAGGGTTTCCTCAGTCATACAACTATGTTGTTCAACCTTCGAACATAGCCAGTAGGTGCCTGACGAATACTTATAACAGGGTTACCCCAACGGCCCGGAGTAACGAGCAGGCTACCTCAAGCAAAGCTCGAGCCCAATAGGCCGTTCCAGGCCCACTACCGACCAAAGTACCTGCGAGGCCACACAAGACGCTCTTTCCCGACCTATCGGGGGAGATATCCCCGACCAAGAAGGGCTCCCGACCCCCGCAGCGGGACAGGATCCCCCGACTCTGACCAAGCAGGGCTCTCGACCCCCGCAGCGGGACGGGATCCCCCCGACTCCGACTAGGCAGGGCTCCCGACCCTCGCAGCGGGACGGGATCCCCCACTCCGATCAAACCAAGGTGACCTCCGCCAAGGGCCGCGTGTCGAAGCCCCCACCGGTCTACAGCCACGTGCCCCACGTACGGGGTCAATCGAAGTGACTGTACGAGAGCAGGTGGCCCCTTTCCAAGATGGTTTAATGGCTGCCGAAGTCAAGCTTCCGATCCCATCGAACCGGTCACGTACAGTACGAAGACACGCTCCCTCCCGAGGTAGCACCCACGCCATGCACATCAACGTCAACACTCGTCAGGCTCGCAGAAGGCAGGTGCGCCGTTTCCCGGTGAAATACCTAACCGCCCTGACCAACGAGACTACCGACCCAGCGTGGGCAAGACGAGCGGCGACCAGTCGACAGAGCGAAGGACCGAAGCTCTTAGCATAGGTCGCCTCGCCCTTCCCAAACTCTCGATGTAACCTGCCCCTTCCTACTGTATAAAGGGAGGCAGGAACCCCGGGGAAGGGGGGATTGATTTTTCTCCTCTCGCTAAGTCTTTTAGCACTCCGGCGCTAAGACTCCCAACTCTCGCTTGTAAACTCTGTGCAGTCACCTGCATCGAAGGCAATACAATACCGCCACACGAACTGGAGTAGAGACTTTCGGCCCGAACCAGTATACACCTTGGGCTTCCGAGTCTAACCATTCAGGGAGAGGGACGCGCGGCCTCTTAGACTTACAAATTTACTTGCCGGTGCTCGAAACGCCGACAGTGTCCCATTTGGGTTTGTACGCGTGCACTCTCCTGGGGCACCCTTGCATCTCGCACACCACGTCGTAGCAGGTTGGGGTGGACTTCTTAACCCTGAAAGTTCTTCTTAGTGATAAGGCCCAATCTTTGATAGCATCCTACACTGCCTCTTTGTGGGGTACATGCTGTTAGGTCTCACCTCATTGTCGCTATACTGCCAAGGTGTATCATTGCCTTCATTCACAACCAGGTTATTAAATTGATGTGTGCTCCAATCTGCTGGCACAAGTGGCTCAACATCTTCATCTTCCTCATCCGAGTTATCGTCGTTTTCCACTTCTACTTGTTCATATTCAAGGTCTTCCTCTTCCATCTGTGCTATTAATTCCTCAATTTCCTCACCTTCGTCTACTTGCCCCCGCGCATCTGGCCCAATGTTTCCATCATCATCCCCAATCTCAACTTGCTCACCAGTCTAGTAGCCAATATCCTCATTGCAACCCTGAACATGCGGCTCCCGGCTAGACTCTCCAATTTCAATGTCGCCATAAGTGAACTCATTTTGAGGCTCACTACACTCACCGGCGTCCAGCAGGTGCTGCGGGGCAAGAACCCTTTCATATGCTTGCACTAAAAGCACCCGACACCATCCACGTTGCTCCACCCCCTCACATATGACCTCCAAGCTGCAGTTCCCTTCAGCTCAACTAACTCCCAATAAACAGGATCATCTCGCATGGTGCAAAGGCAAGATAACTTTAGCTGGCACTTCTCTTGTTCCATCCGAAACGTATAATACAACCAATTCAAAGATAAAGAAGAAATGTACGCTCTTCGACCCTACTTAAACTTTTATCCGCATACTGAAAGTTACTCAGATCCGCACCCTCCGAACCATACATGACAACCCCTTCTCCATAAAAGATTCTAAAAGGAACTCGTTCTAACATATCTGCGAACCTATTCATTAACACACGAATTAATTACTCTTCGTAAAAAGTACTATAAACTAAATAGTTCTAACCCTAACACTAACCTTAACCCTAACCCTAAACTATATAAAATAGAGCGTAAAAAATTTACCTGTGAAGCCGTCGCTCTTCTTCCTCTTCTTTTCTTCTCTTCCTACCTTCCTTTTTCTCTCTTCACCCTCTTCTTTTTCTCTTTGCGTTCTGCCTCTTCTCGATCGATCGGCTGTTTTTATTTCGGCTGAAGTCGCCATTTGGTTGGGCGATAGGAGGGCCGCCGCGAGCCTGTCGCCCAACTGGAGGTAGATTTGCTTCATGTCGCCATTTGAGAGGGCGACATGAGCTGGAGTTGCTCACGTGGCACTTGTCGTCTTTTAATTCTGCGACATGTTGCCAACTCGCCAATCTGTAGGGCGATTAGACCCTGTCGCTCAACCAAAGGGCGACATGGGTATATTTTTGCAATTTTTTTTATGGTATAGTTTTGCAATTTTAATTAAAAATTGTATTATTTTTAAAAAAATCACATTATGGATCTTACGGTTAGTCCTGCCCTTTTGAGCAAGTTGGTGGTCTTGTCAAGCAACGTGTAAAAGATACTTTTGGTAGATTCATGCCCCCTTGCAACTCACCATGAAGTTGCCGACGACGTCCTCGATGCCGTAGCCCGTAGGACATCTCCCTCACATCACTGGCCCAGATCTTGACCTGCTCGTCAAGCTGGTCAACCCTCGACCGGCATCTCGGACACCATGTGGAGGGCAGCCTTCATGCTTTTCAGCTCTTGTCACGTGTTGATGCAGAGAGATGTTGGGCTGCAGTCTGTATAGAAGGCGGAAATAAAGGAATCAAAAGACAGTACTTCACGCGAGGAGTGGGGAGAGAGAAGCGAGGGAAGGCGCTGAGAATATGAGATGGGTCATGGGTGTGGCTTTAAAGAGCTTGCAACTAATCGTACGTATAGTACACTAGCATTCACCGATTGAATTGCCAATTAATGGGGCTCGAGAGAAATATCGACGCCGGTGATGATGAATGGGATTACTGCGTCATTCTGGACAGATAATTGCATTGTTGGATCCTCCATTGGAAGATCGATTAATTAGCACCATCCTTAATATTCCGTATGGCATTTGTTAAGAGGGTTCCGGAATCACCAGCTCCATTATTGTCGTTCCACTGTGCTGTAGTACTAGTACTGTTGTGATGTGAAGAGACCTGAGCGTCATTGCATGATGGGACGTGGGTCTAAGACCGTATCATATCTAGTCAGCCGGCCACGCCTTACTAGTCTCCTGAAGTACAGACATAGTCATTAGTAATTGTTCTATGCCAGTTTATTCATTTGTATTATTACGAGAAGAGTAAAGGAGGGAGAGACATACAAAGTTAAGACTATAGATATAAATATTAGAGAAAAAAATAAATTTTACTTATTCTTCGTAAAAATCGTGTTGAGACAGTGGTTGATCTCTATTGATAGATTTTATTGCAACCTACTCAGCGTTTCACAAAATGAATTATATGCCTTGTCTTTAAGCTTCTCCCAACACGTCGACCCTATAGCGCGTTGTGCTGTCCCAACACGACCCATCGAGGTGTGCAATGCCGTGTCGCCCATTGTACCTAGCCGTCAAGCGTGGCACGACCAAGACAATCGTGCAACGCTAGCTCGACCTATGCGCATGCATGCCATGTCACGCCTATCATGCCACGAGCCCGCCCAAAAAAAACTGGGGTACATTGTGCTTATCTAACCTCTGTAACTCATTTTTTTGCAAATATAACCCTCCACGAATATTTGCAAAAATGACCTCTCACACTACGGAAAGCATGGCAGTCGACACATGCCTCTTTGCCACGCTCAAGGAGCGTGGTAGGTGGCTGAGCCACGGTAGCGCGGTCGAGCAAGGGAGTAGAGTATAGCCCAACGTAGAAAGGCTCTTTCCACGCTACCCATACACAACAGCAAGGGTGAGTATGACCCACCGCGTCAAGGCTCTTTCCATGCTACCCTAGGTGCAGCGGAGCTCCTCCGACACTACCCTGACGTGGTAGAAGGCCTCACACAAGCTTCAAAACCCAGGCCTATGCCGCGCGAACTGAATGGCCGAGAGTCGAGTCAATGATTCCTTCGGAAGAACAGTACACAGTGTTCACATGTGCCATGTTTCGTTGTCAGCGTAGTAGAACAGCACTTGCATTTTAATGACAGCAATGACTTCGATTTATTGTCAGCACAGGGTTCACAATTTTGTTTTGTTCTCAAAAATCGCTAGCCCCGCGATAGCAGTTTTCGCGAAAAATCATTTGAAAATCGCGAAAAATCGAACGGTTTGTAAATTTGAACATTTTGAAATTTAGTCAAACAAGATCGTGAAAACCGCGGTTTTTGACGAAAGACCGCTCGGTTTTTGGAGAAAACCGCAAAAACCGCCCGAGGTTGGAAAATTGGGGAAAAATCGAAAAAATAGGGAAAAATGCAAAAACATATTGTAAAATTTGTAGAAATACAGGGAAGGCTAAAATTGAGTAAAAATGTAATAAATATATAAATAAGGTATGTGAAAATGTAATAAAATCCAGAATGATCTCTCTTAAATTTGAAAAAAAAATTCGAGATGACATTTGCTATATTTTAGAGAATCGGAAGTTTTAAGTTATGTATTTAGCAATTTTATGTTAATAAATAATCTTTCATTGCAATACTACAATCACACAAGTGCAAAAATCGGCATTTACATTACCACAAAGCAAAATCATTCGCAATTTCACTACCATTCACTTGTCAACACCATTTACATTATAATACCTTTCAATTGAAGTTGTGGAGTAGGTATAAGCATAGCTTCGTTACTCTTTCATTGTCACAAAAATAGCATGTTCGACATATATGAACGGAATGTCGAAAATCGATTACAGAAGGAAAAATGGTGAAAATATAAGAAAAAATTGAAAAAAATTGAAAAATTTACAAAAAATCCCAATTAATCTATAAAACACCTCAGAGAAATTTTTACAATTTTCTAAATCATTTATTTCTTCTAAACAATCTAAAACAACAATTAATGAAACGGAACAAATAAACTGTCAGATTTTTATAAATATTAAAATGATTTATTATATTCTAAAATTTTAATGAAAATATCAATAGTTCCAAAGGATCATGTACTAAAATTTTCAGAAATATTAGATTTCATTTATTGCCCATATAAAATCAAAATAGAAGAGCATATACAATGATAATAGCACTTTCAGAATTTTTAAAAAATACACATATCTGATCATCATCCTCCATGGCCAGACGGCCTCCTCTCTGCTCCTCCACGGCGCAGGCGCCTCCCTCCTCTCCGGGCTCCTCCACGGCGCAAGGGCCTCCCTCCTCTCCGAACTCCACGGTGCGGGCGCCTTCCTCCTCTCTAGGCACCTCCACAGCAAAGGATCCAAGGCGACGGGAGGCGGGAGGGGAGGCGAGGCGGCGGGATGGTATAGGAATCAAGGCGGCAGGATGGCGGAGGAGCAGGGGCGGCGACCATGGTGACACAGCGAGAGCTGGGAGGCGGGTGGCGTGCTCGGTGGCGGGAGGTGGGAGGAGCCGAGGTGGTGTGCTCGGTGGCGGGAGGCAAGGCGACGGCCGTGGCGACGCAACAGGAGGTGGGAGTTGAGGCGGAGGCACAGTGGAGGAGCCGAGGCGACGGGAGGCGGGACCACGGCGGGCACGGTACGAGTGCGACCTTGCCGACACGGGCGACCAAGGTCAGCACGACGTGACACGGACGCAACCACGGTGGCCACAGCGTGGGCGCGATCATGGCGACGCGGCCAGGTACGTGGGATCATGCCTCTGTTGTGCCGTCCACCGTGGCTAGTTTTCAAACCTAGCACTACCCACTTCGTGTCGGACCGTACTTTGGACCGAACCATACCGCCGTACTTCGGGCCGACCCACGAAAGCACCGCCGGATGCCCACCTCTAATCGCGGCGCTGTTTTGCCTCCTTGACCTGACTCATGATGTCCTTGATAATATTGTGGATGGTTAGTCCTGCCCTTTTTAGCAGGTTGGTGATCTTGTTAAGCAACGTGTTGAAGATACTTGGCTTGGTAGATTCATGCCCCTTGCAACTATAACCATGAAGGTGTCGACGGCGTCCTCGATGCCGTAGGACATCTCCCTCACATCAGTGGCCCAGATCTTGACCTGTTCGTCAAGCTGGTCAACCCTCGACCGGCATCTCGGACACCTTATGGAGGGCAGCCTTCAAGCTTTTCAGCTCTTGTCACGTGTTGATGCAGAGAGATGTTACTGCTAGACCTGGCCAAACGGGCCGTGCCAAATGGGCCGGCACGGGGCTCGTTACTGTGGGCACGGCACGGCCCAACGCTAAACGGGCCGTGTCGGCACGGCCCAACCCACCGTGCCGTGCTTGGGCCGGAGGGGCGGCACGGCACGGGTCCGACCCGTTTAGGCCTGTTTAAAAAAAATAGCCGTTTATAGCCGTTGCAGATTTAAAAAATTCATAAAAAATTCGAAAAAATTCAGAAAAATCCGGAATTTTTTCCTATAAATAGTTGGCTGCCTCCTCATTTCTACACCAGCAACCTTGTATTCTCTTCTAATCATTCTCTTGTGGAAATTCTTTTGCTCTTAGTGGTAATTTGGCAAAATTAAAAATAGTTTTGTCAAAAATCCGAAATTCGGCTTTCGGCTTCTATCAAGAAATCAAGGTGATAATTGTGATTTATTATTTTATTTTGTTAGTATTTTCAATCATATTTTAGTATTAATAGCGTCATTATTTCTTGTAGTTTGCTTTATGGAGCCCGGGGATTTTCCGTCGTTCCCAGCTTCTGATTTCGGTATTTCACCCGAGGAGCTTCTTGCATCATATGCCGAAGAAGCTGCAGGAGTGTGCCATCTTCAGCTCTACAAGTGCTCTGCGTCGGCAAGCACCGGGCGAAAAGAGCAAGACGCAAGACATCGAGTCCGGGAAGATTTCGACCAGATTTTTGAGATATCAAACGACGTCCAAATTAGGTATGCTGTTTGTAAATATTGTAAGCATAAATTAACTGCGAAATCTTTATGTGGAACGGGGCACTTGAAGAGGCATCTTGTGGTGTAGAGAAAAAAGCGGGAATGGCTTCGAGGCGCACGATCTGCATACAACCCGACGAGTGCGGTACATAATCGGGACTACAACTCAAGTAGCTCGTGAATCTCTTTGTCGTTTAATCGCTTCTCAAGATCTTCCTTTAAACTTTGGTGAGTCAGCTGCGTTTGAAAACTTTATTAGGACCGCTCATAATCCTAGATTTTCTGTAATTTCTAGACAGACAACAACTAGAGATTTGATTAAATATTATAATAATTGTCGCAATAAGCTAAAAGAAAAATTTAGTACCTGTACTTTTTCTGTGTCTTTAACATCTGATATATGTAGTGGTAGAGCTAAAGAGGATTACCTTAGTGTAGTTGCTCATTATGTAAACGATGATTGGCAACTAGAAAAGAGAATCATAGGATTCAAATTAATTGATGTAGCACATATTGGTGAAAATATTGCTGATTGTATTGTAAAAGTTATGGAAGATTTTGGACTTAATGATAAGATTTTTGCAATAACATTAGATAATGCTTCATAAATACTTACGCCATGAACATACTTACTCCGCTTTTCAATTCATATCTTTGAATCTTTCTTATTGCATCATTGTGCTTGCCATATTATTAATCTTATAGTTAAATCTGGTTTAAAGAGGTTAAATCAGTATATTGAACCTTTTCGTACTGCAATATCTTTCTTAATTCATTCTAATCAACGAGTAGCAGCATATAAAACTTATTGTATTGCAATGAATGTACGTCCGCGTAAGTTTGGTTTGGATATGCCTGTTAGATGGAACTCTACTTACTTGATGCTTAAGAATGTCATACCATATGAGAGCACATTTTCTGTTTTTATTAACACGCACTGTCGTACACGGGATGGTCAACCGGTACTCACAGAGCGACATTGGTATGTTGCTAAATACTTGCTTTCATTTTTAGAACTTTTTTTTGATTCCACTGTTGTTTTATCTGGAGTTTATTATTCAACCTCTCCTTTAATTGTGCATCATATTTTAGAAATTGCTACCCACTTAAAGAGCTACGAAAATGATAATATATTGCGGGAAGCTGTTTATGCTATGAAAACTAAATTTTTAAAATATTGACAAGAAATTCCTATGTTATATGCATTTGCATTTATTTTAGATCCTAGAGCTAAAATTCGGGGATTCGGTAATGTTCTCTCACTTCTAAGTGATGCGGTAGGTACTGATTATTCTAGTTATTTTTCAACTGTCCGTGCTAACTTAACTGAAGTTTATGATAAGTACGATCGGAAATTTGTTGGAGTTCGCATGCAGCGACCTCCACCAGCACCCACAACAGGTAAGAAGAAAACCGCGTGGGGAAAGATATGGGGTACAGGTGGCTCTTCCTCAAGGAGTTCAACTACATCAACGACAAGTGCGGACACATCAAGTAGTAGGAGTTAGTCGCCTATCTCAACAATGACGAATCATCAACTACCAAGAGAAGGAAGAGGAGTTCAACATTTTGCAGTGGTGGCATGAGCACAAGATAACATATCCGGTGCTTTCCATACTAGCACGGGATGTGTTAACAGTTCCTGTCTCCACGGTTTCTTCGGAGTCTGCTTTCAGTCTATCAGGAAGAATAATCGAAGAGAGAAGAACAAGTCTGACTAGTGAGATGGTGGAAATACTTCTCACTGTGAAGATTGGGAACAAGCTAATCAACGAGCTCAACATACTGCAGAAAATACTGAGCTGGCAGAGACGTTCGAAAATCTTTATCTAGATAATGAGGAAGAATAATTGTAATCTTCACTTTTTTATTGTATCACTGAGCTATAGGCCGTACTCTTTTTTCTTTGCCAAGGTTTTCTCGTGTTGAGTTTTTACTTGGCAAAGTTTTTAACGAGGCAGCCAAACATCAATAAAGCTCATTATTTAATTCAAATTATTTGTCTTATTTTAGAATTTTTCTTGTATTTTAGCTTTTTCTTAATTTATATATATATTTAAAAAGTTTTTATTCATCATTCGAGTTTTCTAATTATTCTAAATTTTCTCATTTTTTGAATTTTTCATATTTTGTACCATATTTTATCTATTTTTCTAATTTTTCTATTTTTTCTAATTTTTTCAAATTTTTGACGCTAAGCAGACGGGCCGATCTACCCGCTTGGCCCGCTGAGGATCGAAGTTTAAGACGCAGACGCCCGAGGCTCAAGCAGGCGCGTGCTGGCGGAGGTTCAAGACGCGGTGGGCGACGCAGACGCGCCGCCGTTCTGGCCGGGCCTAAGCGGGCCGTGCCCATTTTTAAGCGGGCCGCATGCGTCGGGCGGCCCGCTTGGACGACACTAGTTACCGCGATCAGTATAGAAGGCGGATATAAAGGAATCAAAAGACAGTACTTCACGCGAGGAGTGGGGAGAGAGAAGCGAGGGAAGGCGCTGAGAATATGAGATGGGTCATGGGCAGGGTTCAAAAAACCGTCGAAAACCGCTCGGTTTTCGCGAAAACCGCCCGTACCGAGCCGGTTCGGTAATTAAAACCGCTCGGAAAACCGGCTAGATGAACAGTAAATTTCAAAAATTTGAAGAAATTTATCAAACAGTGTAAAAAAAATTTGAAATTTTTTCTGTGCGTTCCTCAGGTAATCATAATGATTCTGTAAAATTTTCAGATTATTATCACATATGTACATTTTTTAACAATTCGATAAAGCGGTAATCTTGTCACAATATATGCTCTTCAGTTTTTTATTTTCTAGGGGCACAAAATGAAGTCTAATATTTCTTAAACTTTTGTTGTGATGTTATAACGTCATTAAAATGATTATGTAAAATTTTGAGATGATGATCGATATGTGTATTTTTAAAAATTCGAAAGTGCTATTATCATTGTATATGCTCTTCTGCTTTTGATTTTATATGGGAAATAAATGAAGTCTAATATTTCTAAAAATTTTAGTACATGATCCTTTAGAACTATTTATATTTTCATTAAAATTTTAGAATATAATAAATCATTTTACTATTTATAAAAATCGATGATGTATTTGTTCCTTTTCATTAATTTCTATTTTAGATTTTTAGAAGAAATAAATGATTTAAAAAATTATAAACATTTCTCTTAGGTGTTTTATAGATTAATTGGGATTTTTTTACATTTTTAATTTTTTTTGCAATTTTTTCAATTTGTTCTTATATTTTCACCATTTTCCCTTCTGTCATCGGTTTTCGATGTTCCGTTCATGTAGGTCGAACATGTTATTTTTGCGACAATGGAAGAGTGACGAAGCTATACTTATACCTACTCCACAACTTCGATTTAAATGCATTATAATGTAAATGGTGTTGATAAGTAAATGGTAGTGAAATTGCGAATGATTTTGCTTTGTAGTTATGTAAATGCCGATTTTTGCACTTGTGTGATTGTAGTATTGCAATAAAAGATTACTTATTGACATATTATTGCAAAATACATAACTTACAACTTCTAATTCACTAAAATATAGCAAAGGTCTTGTCGATTTTTTCCAAATTTAGAAGAGATCATTTTGGAATTTTTTCACGTTTTCACATACCTTATTTATATATTTATTACATTTTTACTCAATTTTAACCTTCCCTGTATTTCTACAAATTTTACAATATTTTTTTTGTATTTTTTCCCAATTTTTTTCGATTTTTCCCCCAAATTTCCAACCTCGGGCGGTTTTTGCGGTTTTATCAAAAACCGCTCGGTTTTTCGCGAAAACCGAGCGGTTTTTGTCAAAAACCGCGGTTTTCGGGATTTCATTTGACCAAAATTCAAAATTTTCAAATTTGCAAACCGTTCGGTTTTTTGCGGTTTTCGAGCGGTTTTTCGCGAAAACCGCGAGCGAAACGAAATTGTGAACCCTGGTCATGGGCGTGGCTTTAAAGAGCTTGCAACTAATCGTACGTATAGTACACTAGCATTCACCGATTGAATTGCCAATTAATGAGGCTCGAGAGAAATATCGATGAAGGTGACGATGAATGGGATTACTGCGTCATTCTGGACAGATAATTGCATTGTTGGATCCTCCATTGAAAGATCGATTAATTAGCACCATCCTTAATATTCCGTATGGCGTTAGTTAAGAGGGTTCCGAATCACCAGCTCCATTATTGTCGTTCCACTGTGCTGTAGTACTAGTACTGTTGTGATGTGAAGAGACCTGGGCGTCATTGCATGATGGAACGTGGGTCTAAGACCGTATCATGTCTAGCCAGCCGGCCACGCCTTACTAGTCTCCTGCAAGTCAGACACAGTCTATTAGTGGGGAGAGAGAAGCGAGAGGGAAGGCGCTGAGAAGATGAGATGGGTCATGGGTGTGGCTTTAAAGAGCTTGCAACTAATCGTACGTATAGTACACTAGCGTTCACCGATTGAATTGCCAATTAATGAGGCTCGAGAGAAATATCGATGAAGGTGACGATGAATGGGATTACTGCGTCATTCTGGACAGATAATTGCATTGTTGGATCCTCCATTGAAAGATCGATTAATTAGCACCATCCTTAATATTCCGTATGGCGTTAGTTAAGAGGGTTCCGAATCACCAGTTCCATTATTGTCGTTCCACTGTGCTGTAGTACTAGTACTGTTGTGATGTGAAGAGACCTGGGCGTCATTGCATGATGGGACGTGGGTCTAAGACCGTATCATGTCTAGCCAGCCGGCCACGCCTTACTAGTCTCCTGCATGTACAGACACGTACAGCTATTAGCAGTTGTTCTATGCTAGTCTATTCATTTGTATTATTAGGAGAAGAGTAAAGGAAAGAGACACATACAAAGTTAATGCTATAGATATAAATATTAGAGGAAAATATTAAATTTTATTTATTGTTCATAAAAATCGTGTCGAGACAATGGTTGATCTTTATTGATGGATTTTATTGCAACCTACTCAGCGTTTCACAAAATGAATTATATGTCTTGTCTTTAAACTTCTCCCACACGCTTCGAACGTTCGAATTGTCTCGTGCTTGTTATATTATTAAGACAATTTTTCTCACTTCATTTCTTCTACTAAAATTTCACAATATTTATCAAGAACTTTTAAAAAAACTCGTGCTAAAGCCATGTGCGTGTCGTACCTACGTCGCACACGTCGGCCCTGTAGCATGTTGTGCTGTCCCAAACACGACCCATCGAGGTATGCAATGTCGTGTCGCCCATTGTGCCCAACCGACAAGCGTGGCACGACCAAAACAATCGTGTAGTGCTAGCTCGACCTATATGCGTATGCATGCCATGTCACGCCTATCGTGCCACGGGTCCGCCCAAAAAACTGGGTACATTGTGCTTATCTAACCTCTGTAACTCATTTTTTTGCAAATATAACCTTCCACGAATGCATTTGTAAAAATAACCTCCTCGCACACCACGGAAAGTATGACAGTCGACACATATCCCTTTGTCACGCTCAAGGAGCATGGTAGGTGGCTGAGCCACGGTAGCGCGGGCGAGAAAGGGAGCAGAGTATAGCTCACCGTAACAAGGCTCCTTCCACACTACACGAGCGCGACAGCATGGGTGAGCAAGAGAGGAGAGTATAACCCACCGCGTTAAGGCTCTTTTCATGCTACCCAGTATGGCAGAGCTCCTCCGACACTACCCTGACGCGGTAGGAGGCCTCACCGCCTCACACAAGCTTCAAAACCCAGCCCTCTGCCGCGCGAACTGAATGGCGGAGACTCGAGTCAATGATTCCTTCGGAAGAACAGTACACAGTGTTCACATGTGCCTTGTTTCGTTGTCAGCATAGTAGAACAGCACATGCATTTTAATGACGACAATGACTTCGGTTTATTGTCAGCACATGCGCATTCATAGTTTCATACTCGTCAATGTCCTACCGACTACCTTTACTTATAAGATATATTTTGACTTGTACAAGACTTAATATTAGGTGAAACTAAAAAAAGTACAAGAGAAATAAATTAGATACTCCCCACTTAATTGTCCTAGAAGATGAGATAACACTTTGTGTGGGTGGTAATAAATAAATATACATAGTTAAGTGAATAAGTAAGGGTACGGTTGGAAAAATCTCATTAAATTTACATGCAAGCTTTATATTTCTAAACAAGACCATTCAAACAATAGATCTTATATTTATGAACAGATAGAGTAATATATATTTATAAGTATATATATATATATATATGATTGGTTTGTTCTTTAGATGATACATTCTAGTACCACTCCATATCGATGTACCGTTCCGGATTTATTATAATAATAAATATATTTTTAATTATATATACAACAAATTTCACTTGTAATATTACTTCAATTACATAGTACTAGTATCAAATATAACATATAATTCAATAGAATTATACCATCTTTAGGAGGTACCATCAAATTACTCTTAAACTCCTGTTAACCACTTCTTCCCAATGCCAAGTGGGGTCTGTCTTACCTGGGGCCTACATGTCATCTGAGTTGGTGGAAACAAAGTTAACTCTGGATGTGGCACGGTAGACATTGCATCAGTTTTGTTATGAGATAAGATATTCTTAACCGTATTCGGTTGCACTCTATCTCTATATGTGGGCGAATTCGAATCTATCTCTTCACTACTACAGAACAGCACATCCTTGCCGGCACATCACAGCCGGTTAGGATAGAGCCGGCAGTGAGAACATATCACTGCTGGTTCGAAAGTTGAGCCGGGGGGAGAACTTATCATTGCCGGTTCGTCGAAACAACCGGCAGTGATAACCTCATATCACTGTCGGTTTATATATAAAACCGGTAGTGATATATCACTGCCGGTTCTTGTTTCAACCGGCAGTGATATTGGAATTTTCACTGCCAGTTTTAAACCAGAACCGGCAGTGATATTTATTTTCCCGCACAATGCGAGCCCTATCACTGCCGGTTCTGGGCAGAACCGGCAGTGATAAGTCCTTTATATACCTACCATCCCTTCCCCCCCACCAATCGAGCGTCACAGAGAGGAGTCTCTGCTCCATTATTGTGTCCACTTGCTGCCGAAAATTGTACTAAAATTCATATCTACTTGTTTTCAAGGTTAGTAATTTTAATAATATTATATTTGTAGTTGGATTTTACTTTATAGGTTGTTTTAGATTTAGATAATTACAATTCTTATTCATTTCAGTGATTTAGTGGATTTTTAAATGGTGAAAATGGCTAGGTGAATTTTGCAAAATGGTGGAAATGGCTAGGTGAATTTTGTAATAATGAAAATTGCAAGATACATTTGTAAATCGATATATTTACAAATATATCCTGTATTTTTATTTATATGCTTACTCTCAATAATTAAAGTAATTAAAAAATTGCAACATTGATATTATCAATTATGAAAGTAATTTAAAAATTGCTACCTGGATATTTTTAATATAATAAAAATATGTCCTAATTATTCACAATTATTTTCTATTTTGCAAATAAATAAAAATTGCCAGATGGATATTTACATAATGAAAAAAGGTTGATGTATGCTCAAATTTTGGAAAAAAATGCTACATGGATATTTACATAATGAAAAAAGGTTGATGTATTTTAATATAGTCAAAATATATCCTAACTATTTACAATTATGTATTATTTTATAAATACTTAAAAATTGGAAGATGGATATTTACATAATGAAAAAAGGTTGATGTATTTTAATATAGTCAAAATGTATCCTAACTATTTACAATTATGTATTATTTTGTAAATAATTAAAAATTGGAAGATGGATATTTACATAATGAAAAAAGATTGATGTATTTTGATATAGTAAAAATATATCCTAAGTATTTACAATTATTTTCATTTTATAAAATAATAAAAAATGTTACATGGATATTTACATAATGAAAAAGGTTGATGTATTTTAACATAGTCAAAATATATCGTAACTATTTATAATTATTTATTATTTTGTAAATATTTTAAAATTGGAAGATGGATATTTAAATAATGAAAAAAGATTGATGTATTTCAAAATAGTAAAAATATATCCTAAGTATTTACAATTATTTTCATTTTATAAAATAATAAAAAATTGCTAGATGGATATTTACATAATGAAAAAAGGTTGATGTATTTTAACATATTCAAAATTGCTACATGTATTTTTCAATCTTACATTTACAATTCTATTATTATTTACAATTATATGCTTATGTGATGTTTGTTTTAATTAATTGTAGATGGACCGAAGGTGGATGTATGACACAGACCGTTGCGGCGCAAAGTTCTTTAATGGTGTGACATGTTTTGTAAACGCGGCTGCGGCGCACAAGTCGAAGAATCTGTCGAACTATATGTGTTGTCCATGCGTTGATTGCAAAAACGAGGAGTTGTTTTCTACCATAGAGTCGATACGTGCACACTTACTTCGAAGGGGTTTCAAGGCTGGCTATACCTGTTGGACCGAGCACGGTGAAGATGAGATTGTGCATGAAGGGCAACATATTGGTGAAGATGGCGGAGACAACGATATGACGGCGGTCGAAGATACGTTTGTCGATAGCCACGACGACGACTTGGATCAAATGTTGCATGATGGGGAGGGGACTTCACGAGTGAAAGAGAGTTTCAAAAGTTCCAGCGTATGGTAGAGGACTCCTGTCGGCGTTTCGAGCACCGGCAAGTAAATTTGTAAGTCTAAGGGATCGCGCGTTCCTCTCCCTGAATGGTTAGACTCAAAAGTCCAAGATGTATACTGGTTCGGGCAGAAGGTCCCTACTCCAGTTCGTGTGGTGGCGCTGTATTCTATTATGCATAGATGACTGCACAAGGTTTACAAGCAAGAGTGCCAATGACTTAGTCGGATGGGTTCGATGGCGCTCTTTCTTTTTTCCCCCGTTTTCTACGGGAGCTCCTGCCTCCTTTTATACGAAAGGAAGGGGCAGGTTACATCGGGAATTGGGAGAGGACAAGACGACCTACACTAGAAGCTTCGGTCCTTCGTTACGTTGGTGATCAACGCTCGGTCTTGCCCATCTTTGGGTCGGTAGCTTAGCCTGGTCGAGGCGGTTAGGTATTTCTCGGAAGCGGCGTACGCCCTCTGCGAACCTTACGGGTGTTGACGTTGCTGCGACTGACGTGGGCGCTGCCTCGGGAGAGAGCGTGTCTTCGTACTGTATGTGACCGGCTGATGGGACTGGGAGCGTGACTTCGGTCAGTCATTTAAACCTTCTGGAGAAGGAGCCGCCTGCCCTTGTATAGTCACTTTGATTGACCCCGTTCGTGGGGTACGTGGCGGTCGTTTGTTTAGAGGCTGCGACACGTGACCCTCGGCAGGAGTGATCTTGGCACGATCGGAGTCAGGGGATTCCGACCTACTGCGAGGGTCGGGAGCCCTGTTTGGTCGGAGCCGGGGGGCCGTCTCGCTGAGGAGGTCGGGAGCTTGGCTCGGTTGGAGACATTTCCCTTGGTTGGTCGGGAAGGGAAGTCTCGTGTGGCTTTGCAGGTACTTAGGTCGGTAGTAGGCCGAAAACGGCCTGTTGGGCTTGAGCTGTGCTTGAGGCCGCTGGTTAGCCACCTTGGGCTGTTGGGGTACCCCTGTTACTAGTATTCGTCAACTCCACAACACCATTGTACCCTGGCTGCAAAGAGGAGCAAAAAAACTGCATACCGTGCTTACACTACTGCAGTTGAAGGCAAGCAATGGTTGGTCCGATAAGAGCTTCACTGAGCTCTTATGTCTCTTGGGGGACTTGCTTCCAGAGGGTAACGTATTTCCTACAACTACGTACCAAGCCAAGCAGGTTGTCTGCCTGTTGGGACTGGAAGTACAAAAAATACACGCATGTCCAATCGATTGCATGTTGTATCGCAATGAGTTTGCACACTTGGATGCCTGTGCTGTTTGCAAAGCAAAGTGGTATAAGGGCAACGATGATATCCATAACGACGATGTCGAGGTGGAGCATAAGAAGAAGAGATCCCCCGTAAGGTGGTGTAGTATTTCCCTATAATCCCCCGTCTGAAGCGATTGTTTGCGAATAAAAGGCATGCCCAATTGCTACGATGGTACGCCGAAGAGCGTAAGAAGGATGGAATGCTTAGGCACCCTGCTGATTCTGTGCAATGGAGGAACATCGACATAAAATATAAGAAGCACTTTGCATATGATGTGAGGAATATAAGGTTCGGGTTGAGTACGGATGGGATGAATCCTTTCGGCAACATGAGTAGCCGTCACAGTACTTGGCCGGTGATTCTATGTATCTACAACCTTCCTCCTTGGCTTTGTATGAAGCTGAAGTACATTATGATGCCACTACTGATCTAAGGGCCCAGGCAACCTGACAACGATATCGATGTGTACCTCAAACCATTGGTTGAAGATCTTCTAATACTGTGGAACAATGGAGTACGGGTATGGGATGAGTACAAAAGAGAGAACTTTATCCTACGCGCATTGTTTTTCGTAACCATTAGTGATTACCCTACCCTTGGTAACCTGTCGGGACAGACGACAAAAGGGTTCAACGGATGCGTCCAGTGCTTGGATGATACAGCTAGCCGGTGGTTGAAGAATTATCGGAAAATGGCCTACATGCGACATCGTAGGTTCCTTCGCAAGGATCACCCATACCGCAATAATAAGAAAGCATTTGACGGGACAAAGGAGACTGCCTTAGCTCCAAAAAATCGCACAGGGAAACAGATATTTGCGTTCGTAAAGGATCTTCATATTATTCACGGAAAGGGAGCCGGCAGTACATCTATCCCAAGTTCCCGTGACAAGGCTCCTTTGTGGAAAAAGAGATCAGTATTTTGGGTCCTACCATACTGGCAACACTTGGAAGTTCGACACGCAATCGACGTCATGCACATAGAGAAGAACGTGTGCGACAGCTTGCTTGGTATCTTACTGGATATACCTGGCAAAACAAAAGATACCCTCCACGCACAGATGGACCTTGAAGATATGAAACTCAGGAAGGAGCTGCATCACGAAGACATAGATATAGGCAAAAAGTACCTACCCGCAGCCTGCTACACTCTGAGCAAGAAAGAAAAAATTAGCGTGTGCGACTGCTTGCACGGAGTGAAAGTTCCGTCTGGTTACTCTGCCAACATAAAGAGACTAGTCTCAATGAAAGACTTAAAATTAATTGGCATGAAGTCTCGCGATTGCCACGTGATGATGACGCAGATACTTTCAATTGCAATTAGGGGTGTTCTGCTAGAGAAAGTCCGAGACCCAATTATAAAGTTGTATTCATTCTTCAACGCGATTTCACAGAAGGCCATCGATCCGTTGAAATTAGATAAGCTGCAGGAAGACGTGGTCCACACTCTCTGCAGGCTCGAGATGTGTTTTCCTCCATCTTTTTTTGATATTATGGTCATTGTTCACATTGTGAAAGAGATACGGATTCTCGGTCCCGTGTTTCTACATCAGATGTACCCTTTTGAGAGGTTCATGGGGGTTATTAAGAAATATGTTCGTAACCGACATCGGCCGGAAGGTTGAATTGCAGATGGTTGGGGAACCGAGGAGGTCATTGAGTTCTGCGTCGATTATATAGATCTCAAACCGATTGGTGTGCCTACATCACGGCATGAGGGCAGGCTACAGGGAAAAGGGACACTGGGTGAGAAATCACTCCGTACAAACAATCTAGCTTCATTCACACAAGCACATTTCGCAGTTTTGGGATAATCAGTTGTGCTGGCCCTGTATGTCAACATGCACAAGAGCATGCTATCCAGAACAAACCCAGCGAAGTCAGAGGGTTGGATCGCGAGAGAGCATAGATGTAACTTCTGCGATTGGTTGCGTAGGCACATGATGCATACGGAGACAGAGTGCGCTCAGTTGAAACTGTTGGCTCAGGGATCGTCATCTACAATTTGGATATTCCAAGGGTACGACATAAATGGTTTTACATTTTATACAAGAGCACAAGATAAAAAGAGCACGAACAAAAACAGCGGTATCCGTACAGACGCATACAACAGCAATGAAAATAGGCAAAGCTACTACAGATTCATAGAAGAGATTTGGGAGATTGACTATGGACTTCTGTCGGACCCCGAATCTGCAAATCCGGACCCTCTGTGTATTCTGTGCTAGTCCAGGATCACGCTAGCACACACAGTCTTTACAGGGTTGCACATCACAGACATTCGCATGGATACAAGAATAAATAGTGCAAACATTTATATAACCAAGTTGTACGACCTTATGGTCTCCTTACATAAAGTCAGCCCCGCAGGGCTTATATTATTCAGAGCAAAAGAAATAGCAGCGGAACATATATAAAAGTCGTGGGAGCCTTCATCCTGCCACAGGCAACCGACTGGGCTTGCCCCCTAGTTGCTCGTATCCTCGATGTACTCCTCCTCCCATACTGGCGTAGACTCCTCCACTGATGTTGGGGTGGATATGCAAGGTGGGGTGAGTACACAAGGCACTCAACAAGTAATGCACAGAATGCAGCGCTATTACTATATGCAAAGCTTATTCCAAAGGATTGGCTTAAATGGTTCTTTTGCATCAACCAGCATTTTTAAATCGGTATCATAATTAGATTAAAGTAGTGGAACAGTTATAAATAATACTAATTTCTTCAAATGGTTTTTCTGCGAAGATTCTAGACACACAGCCTTAGCAGTTCATTTTTAACACTGGCACACAGCCACCCTTTCAACATTTTGTTTTATGAAAATCTACCCCTTGACTGTAATCCCCGAGCAATGCTCAATACCGCGAGCACGGCTATTCGATTAGTTTTGACACTCTGCAGAGGTTGTACACTTTACCCACAAGATACAGCCGCTCACCACACAGGTGATTGTCTGCAACAAAGCTTTTCAGGAACCTCTACCTTAACCAAAGAACCTCTCCGGTATTACCCTCACTATCACTTCCCTCACACAGAGACGAAGTATAGGACAGGTCAATCACCGTTGGATGGGCACTAAGCCGTAGCACAGGTACGCTCCCCCGCACAGATACACCCCCGTGCACTGTCACCCCGAGGTATCAGAGGAAAGATATCAGAACCCTAATCAACTAGGTCTGGCCCATATCAGACATGTGGTTGTACGGGTGACTTAGATCAAAGGCTTGCAAGGTGAAGTCCTTAACTGACCAAGGCAAGACTTCCAACACTCAACAGTGGCACACAACCCATTGTGGCACACAGACTCACATCACTCAACAACCCATTGCCACACAGGCCCACCTGGCACACAGCCTCTTGCCACTTGCCCCAGTCTAAATCATTTCCCACCCAGTTGATTATTGTGCAACACATGTCAGCAATAACTCAACCTCGGTATGGAACCACACAGGTCGCCATACTTCAATCTCATCATGTGGCAACATCACACCACTTTCAAAATACATTCAATATTCGATTAGTCAATATTGTAGCATTTTTTCGAAAGATCATTCATGACTCGTTGCAAGGCTAAGCATCTACTCACGGTCTAGCCTCCCGTACTGGCATCATATTATTATTCAGTCAGTACAATCAAACTTAGGATGACAATGATTTAGGGCATACAATTAATAATTTCAAGGTGGCATAACAAAATGGGTTGATTAACTACATTATCCCAAATTAATTTAAATTCATTTTAATTAAATAGACATGCATAATTTCAAAGCATAAATTACATTTTAAAAACTAGGATCAAAATGATCAAAGCATCACTTGCCTTCAAAGAGTTGCTGGTCTTGTTCCGAAGCTTGGTCTTGAGCGATGAATTCTTCCTCGAAACTTTCCGGCAAATTTGCGTCTACGCGTACAAAAAAAATATGCAATAAATAGCTAATACAGAAAACTAGATGATCTCAAAAATTCAAATAAAATTCATCATTAAATAGATCATAATTTTATGAATTTTTAGAAATTTGAATCACATAAATCCGAGTTAAAATGCAAAAGTTATAGTCATTTGAAGTTTGAATAAAATATGAAAATACAGAAATTAAGAAATCCGATTTTTCCAAATTATTTTTATACTGAAAATTCGCATTTATGATGTCAGCATTGCATCATGATGATGTCAGCATAGAAAAGAATTTCGGGCAAAATATTTTTATATACAAAAATATTTATGACGTCAGCATGACACGTGGCACTCCCAGAGGCTGCCACGTCGCTCTGGTCTATGGATTGGGTCCACGGTTCGACTCTGGTCCACCGTGGACCAGTGGCACTGTGCCTTTGCACCGGGTGACGCAAGCACAACCAATCCCCTGGTGACACGCGGCGCTAAACTATTCGCTGGAACTAGATTCAATCTTATCCATCCGATTTAAAACGGACGGCCAAGATTCGCGCGACTTTTCGCATCACTTTGACCGCAGAGCCTGCACGTGGCTTCACCGTGACCCTCGGATCAGAATTGAACGGCCACGCTTAATCGGGCGACGTCGACAGGAACGGCGGCGCTGACTCCTCGATTTCCGCGCGTCACGCGTCAGCACGGGATTGGCCCGATGCGCGGTGCGATCCCATCCGCTTGATTCAAAACTAACGGCCGAAATGGGCCAAGGCTATTGGCTCTGGCACAACACGCGGCACGATCCAAGGCGATCGGCGCGCATCCGACGGCTAAAACATTTACGCGACGCGACGAAGTATAAACCCTACGATATAGATCTAATGGCTGAAATAAAGCAATGTGAAACTAAATGACGCAATCTAGACCGTTGATTAAATCTAACGACTGAGGAGTGAAGATGAGGATTACTGTTGGATGGCGACGTGGACGGATCTGGTGCGTTCGGCGGCGATCGGACGATGGACGAAGCTCGACTGGTGGTGATGTTGCGGCGGCGCAGATCTCACCGGAAAGGAAGAAGACGACGTGCAACGCGGCGCTGCGGGGCTTCTCCGGCATGAAGAAGTGGTCCACTCGACGCGGCTTGCTTTGGTGAACTCGGAACGGGGTCAGAGCACGGCGGAGCGGCTCGGACGACGACGAGAGGAAGCAAAAACAACGGCGGAGCGGTGCGGCAACTACGGCGAGCTGCTACGGGCAAACGGAGGTGTTTCGGGAGGCATGCGCTAGGGCTCTGAGGCGTCTTGAAATGTGCAAAGACGGGGGGTGGCGGCGCACTAAATAGCGCCTCGACGTGCGCGCAATCTTCGGCGAAACGGGCGGACATGCAGGCGGCCGTTGCTCCGGTGATCTCGCGAGGAAGAAGCGACGTGGCGAAATCCCGGGCGTCCGCGCGCAGCGATCCAACGGGCGAAAACGGTGAAGTGACGCGGCAGCTTCTCAGACGCACGATGCCGATCCAACGGCGGCCTTGGCGGCTAGGGTTTCGGCGGGCGGGTGCGTGGCCGACGACGCGAAGTAGGCGAGCACGATCTTGGGCGGTCCAAGGATTTCACCAAGCAACGCTTTCGATTTTAATTCCTTTTCGAATAAAAATAATTCGAGAAAATAGTTTTGGCCAAAGAAAATAGTAAAAATATCAGAAAAATTCTAGAAAAAGCTTTGAGCTATTTGGGACTCAAATAAAATATCTCCAATAAAACTTTGCAAAAACTTTTCTATTATTTAATTGTTTTCAAGGAAGGCTTTATTTGAATAATTCTAAATAAATTTCAACAAATTCCCAAAAATTCACAAAAATCGAAAATACTCTAAAATTTAAATTAGGGCAAAATTTAGGGTGTTACACCTTTGAAGGTCCCTCTCTTTCGGTGCTAATGGGTCAGGCTTCCAGGGGGTGTTAACATCGACAAATACGGTATCACTATCGTGGACCTTAAACTCGTCGGATACAGGGAAGAGCCATTCGTACTTGCTAATTCTGTTACACAAATCTTCTTTGTAACTGACCCGGCTAACAAGGAATGCCATGTGGTTATTTAAGGAGAAAGAAGGATTGTCGGAGTTCAGAATGTTGTCGACGAGGAAGAATACAACCAGTTCGATGAGCTTCCTCCTTTCGGAGAGAACGTTGAACTAAGTCTCATGAAAGAGAGTGAGGAAGCTACGCACGTACGTCGTGATCATAACGAAGGTCGAATCGTAGCTTAGTTGTTCAAATTAAAGATATGCTTTCTTTCGTACGAACAACATATTTATTTTCTCTTGTGTAACAATTAATGTATTATATGAGGCAATGGATTTGACTGCATTTGTGTGAATTGTTACAAGTCACACCATTAAAGAACTCTGCGCCGCAACGGTTCGTGTCATGCATCCTCCTTCGGTCCATCTACAATTTATTTATTGTTTTAAAATTTGAAATTTGTAAGCCTTAATATGAATTTTTCAAGCACTATTTGATATATGAACTATTAAAATAGTGAGCAATTTGGTTTTTCTGAATTTTAGAACTTATTCAAAATTAGGGGAAAATATTTATATAACATATTACATGTCCTGTAGTATGCCTCAAAATTTTTTCAGATTATTTGGATCAAATTTGATAGTATTTTGTCGGTCTGTGAAATGAAATAAACTGGAAGTTCTACTGTATATATCACTGTCGGTTCTCTTTAACCCGACAGTGATACTTCGTACTACTGCCAGTTCACAAATAGATCCGGCAGTGATAGTGACTTATCACTGCTGGTTCTAGTAAAACCCGACAGCAATACGAAGTATCACTGCCAGGGTTAAAGAGAGCCGACGGTGAGAGTGTCCTTATCACTGTCAGTTCTATTAAAACCCGGCAGTGATACTATATATCACTGCCGGGTTTTAGTAGAACCGGCAGTGATAAGCCACTATCACTGTCGGGTTTTAGTAGAACCGGCAGTGATAAGCCACTATCACTGCCGGCTCTCTTTGTGACCCGACAGTGATATTATATCACTGCCAATTCTTTTTTGACCCGACAGTGATAGTCCACCCCTATAAATATCACTGCCGTGCCCAACCCTATCCCTCTCCTGTCACTTGCATCTCCGCCACCTTTCAGCTCCCAAGCCCCGACCTCTACGCCTTCAGCCGCCTCGAGCATCCCCGTCGCCGCCTCGGGCATCCCCGCCGTTGCCGCATCCTCTTTACCGTTGTCTCGTCCTCCCCATAGTCGAGGCCATCGCATCTCCTCGCCGCCGTCGCCGCCATCGCATCCCCTCCCCACGCTGTCGCCGGCTCTGCCCCGTGGTCGTCGCCGCCTCGGGCCTCCCCGCCGTTGCCGCCTCGGGCCTCCCCGCCGTTGCCGCATCCCCTCCCCACGTTGTCGTCGGCTCTGCCCTGTGGTCGCCGCCCCCAAGTAGCTACCATTCAATAAGTTGATGAAGTGCCCTCACTGTGCTCATTCAGCTTCTTAGTTGCTAAATTGCTCCATTGTTATTAGAAAGTGTTATTAGAAATCTGTGATGTATGAAAGTGTTATTAGAAAACAATAGCTAAATTGCTCCACTGTTATTAGAAAGTGTTATTGGAAATCAATAAGTTGATGAAGTGCCCTCACTGTGCTCATTCAGCTTCTTAGTTGCTAAATTGCTCCACTGTTATTCACAAAGAGGTGTTATTGTTTTCTTTCCCCCGCATGATTACATGATTTGTTCATTTTGTACCTTTTTTGTCTGTGTCATGAAAACTCACCTTGCTGCCTTGACGTTGCTCGATGATGATAATGGGTGAAAAAGTGATCATAACAGTTAATTTTGCGAGTTTGGCCTTGAACCGGTAGACTTGCATGCTAATAAGTCTTTCTGTTGCTCAATTATGATAACCATTCAAGCCTGATATTGTATTGTTTAGCACCTATCAGTATTGCTTTCTTGCTTTTACTCTGATTTTCGAGGTATTGGACAGTACATAGTTGGTTAGTTTGACTAGTTCATTCTGTTAGCTACTGATCAGAACCCCACTTGTTGATTCGGTTAGTTTGGCTAGTTCATTCTGTTAGCCTGCTACTGAATGCTGTTGTTGGTTCGGTGTATTGACTTTGCTATGTTAATTTGAATAAATGCTAATCAGATTGCATACTGATATGAGTATAATCTGTTCATTAAGATTCTATTATAACAATGAATTCAATTATCAATTCTTTATTGTGTATGTTAAGGTGGTAAGGGTTCGAGGCCTAATTCGCTGAATTAGTTTGTTTAGCCCATTTGTGATTGAGGTTGAAGATTTAAATCTTCAATCAAACCCTAAATCTGAGAGCACCATAAACAAATTCACGTCAATTATGTTATTTTTATCATATTGTCTTACATTCTCTTAAATTGCTTCGAGTATGATGCTTGGCAGTAAAATTAACTTTCTGACACCATACTATGAAAAAATATTTGATCTTGTGTTACCCTTGTATAAGGCTACTTGTTGTTTGCTAATGTACTTTTGTCTTCAATTAGTACACGGCAGCTCATGTCATTTCTTGCCCATATGTTTTCTGTTAGAAAGAGTAATATGTTATAATTATCTTCATGTCATACACGGAGGCACAACCCTTTTCTTTTACTTTTTTTTGTGGATTCCAAAACCATTACTGCTTATACTTGTGGCAATGTACAAATCTAGGTAGTTTTTTGTACTGTATATGTGTCCTCGAAAGATGTATGTGTATGTGTCCTCGAAAGATGTATGTGTATGTGTCCTCGAAAGATGTATGTGTATGTATCCTCGAAAGATGTATGTGTATGTATCCTCAAAGATGTATGTGTATGTATCCTTGAAAGCTGTATGTGTATGTATCCTTCAAGGATGTATTTTGTGCTCTACACTTATGTATTTGTCGTTAAATTGACAACCCGTATAAAATCCTGTATGTGTATATATCCTGTGTATGTGTATGTGTATATTTGTGTTCATGGCCAAATTATTCTGGAGTATGCAGATTCAAAAAAAGATGTACACAAAGGTGGGAATTTTCTTCAAAAACTTTTGCCATCAAATTCTCTCCTTTAATCAATAAATCCAAGCTCTCATACCATTTGTTAAACTCTCAAATCATTTCACAAATTTTCTCTTTTTAAATCAAAATTTCAAATAAGGGAAATAGGCACTCACAAATTTTCTTCCCTTTTGGCAATTTTCTCTCAAAGTTCAAAATGAGGGAATTAAACTCACAATATTTCTCCCCCTTTTGGCATTAAACACCAAAAATGAAAAACCAATCCAAAAGGATGTCTTTTGGGTATCAAAGATACCACTTGTAAACATCGAGTGCTAAGTGAAAGAGTACAGAGCTTGGCAGAGGAAGTAATCAAATTTAGGTCATAAAAGAATTTGAAATAAAATCATATGACCTATGCATGGAATTTTTTTAAATTTTTTTAAATTATTTTAAATGAAAACCAACATTTTTGTAAACTTTTGAAATATGGCCTAAAAAGTAAACCACTTGAAAAGAAGCCATATTTAGAGTTAAGCTTGAAAAAGATTATTTGAAACAAATTCAAATAATTCTACTCATTTTATTAGAATTTTCAACAATGCATTATGACTCATTTGAAGAGTCCATAATTTGACTAATAGGACTTAAACGAGGAATCCATTTAAGAATGATTCAAATTTCCAATAAGACCATTTGAATGAAAGATTTTCAACTTTTGAAAATAAAATCAATACCCCTTGAGAAAGAAAGATACCAAGTAAAAACAATCTCAAGCGGTGATGCTTAAAGAACCACTTGTAAAATATCACTTGTTAGAAAAGCATTATCAAATAAAATATTTTTGTAACCAATGCTCAAACATGGAATTTTCCTCTTCGTGTATTTCAATTTACAAAGGATCTCACATAGAGAGTCCTTGAGAGATTGAACTTACAGTTTAGCTCAAAGAGGGAAACTCGTATGGATGAGTTTGAATTACCATGTGAACTTTAAAAATGCATAGGGGTAGAAGATACCACTTGTTAAAACACAACAATACCAAATAGCTTAATTTTGGTTTGAATAAATGTTCTCTCAAAGATTTAGAAAATTAGAATGTATCAGAGGAAACAAAACATGATTTTAGAGATATCACTTGGATATAAATGCACAAAACTTGATTAAAATAAGCTCCTATGAGATTCAAGAGATAAAACATGGAGCTATTTGTATTTGAATATGCACAAGTTTTGTTTTGAAAAGCTCTTGCAAGAAGACACCAAGTAGATACCTCTTGAAATCAATTCAAGAGAGACCAAGTCGATACCACTTAAAACCAAAACCTTTTTATTTGAATTAGTTTTAAAACCTTTTTAAAAAATAAAAGATCCAAGTTGATACCACTTGAAACATCGTCAAATATTTTTCAAATGATTTAGAATTTTGCACAAAGATACTTTGGGATCATAATAATTGTAAAAGGAAACTCCAAGCAAAAGAATCCAAAAGTAAAATTTGAAAATCAGAAATCTTTTAGAACTGACTAGCCAAACTGGCACTACCGCTCACACAGGGTCGGTAGTACCGAGGTCCGGTGCTACCGCCATACAGATGCGGTAGTGCCAAACTTTCTGATGCTAACACTGCTACTGCCGTCCAGGTGCAGTAGTACTGATCTTGGTAGACAAAAAATGCAAATTTTTAGAAAATCTTTTCAAATGAAGTCCAAATAATTTCAAATTTTCAAGAAATAAATCTTTGGACTATTTTAAACTTTTCAAGACAACTTTTTTTTTAGAAAGAATTCAACTTTTGTTTTAGAAAGAATTTTTTTTGAAATAGATTTTGGCAAAATGCACTTTGAGGCATAAAAGGAAATCAAAATTTCATAAAGGGGCTCAAAGTGCAACTCCAATCTTGGATTTCATAGACATTTAAATTCTCATGGCTTGAACGATTTGAAATACTTGTAGAAGCCATGATACCACATATAAAGATAATGAAATCCAACTTGAATACCAAAATCAAATAGTAAGCATAGTTAGGTTATTTTGGATCAAAGCAAAGCTTTTTGGCCAAATTTGATTTCCACATAGAAATTTTGACTTTAACGCTTGTAAAACATTTGAAATACATAATAGAGTACTTTTACAAAGCTTTTTACAAATTTGGGCCTTTTAAAAACATAATTTTGACTTTTTTACCAAAGGGTCCTTTTAAAGAACCACTAGTAAAGCAAAGCCAAATTTCAACAACACAAAAATTCAAATGAAGCAAGAGATAAGATATAGAGATTTGAATTTTTTGTATGAGTCTTAAAATACAATTTTTAACCAAGATACTATACAAGATCCGGTCCAAGAGGTGAAACTCACAAAGTGTAATAATATGACCAATATAGGTTGTTAAGACTAGTTTTTAGGCGAGTTTCGAAATCAAATAACTTTTGATTGTTTGGTCTTTTGAAAATATTTTGAACACGAAAGTTGTTGAGAATGACCAACTCCAGGATTTTTGTTTTGAAATTATTTTCAAAATATTTTTACTTTTAATTCTATAAAAATTATAAGTTTAAAAGCAAAACAAGATACTAATAACCAGTTTTGGAATTGAAATTCATTTTCTTTGTAAACTAGATTTTTGTAAAGCCAAACCCTTTGGAAACCATTTCAAAAACATTTGTATACTATTTTAAACGTGTTTTTCAAAACATTACTAATAGGGTACAAATTTTGAGTTTTGGCTAAAATGGCTTGATTTTGAAAATATATATTAGCACTTATATAAATATGGGCACACATAGGGATGTGGTATACATGGTTTTGATTTAGCACTCCCCCTTAATGTGCCACACCCAAATTTGCTCAAGATTGCAATAAATTCAACTAAGAAGCATGAGCAAGAATATGAACAAGCAATATAAAATTGATTTTTATGATAATACAACTTAACCTACACAAGGCTAGAAGCTATAAGGAATCAACTTAAATACTTGTTATCGAGATGGCATTGGCTCAAGATATGAAAAATCGTCTTCATGATTGGCTCCATTTTGCAAATGATGAAGCCCTCTTCCTTTTAAAGAAGCTAAACGTCCAATGCCTCTCCAAGTACCTAAAATTCTTTTAGGCACTTGTTGGTACTCAATTTTTATTGGGTCCACCAATGTTAGTCATAATAGATTTAGAGACCCAAATAGCCCTAACATTAATTGTCTTAAGTGAACTAACACAACTAGCAAATGGCTTGTAATTGTTATTCCTCCTAAGCGAATTATTGGCATTGAATTGAGGAGGCTTAGGAGTTCTAGCAATTTTTGCAAACCCATTACTAGTTTTATCTTTTCTAAGCACATGATAATCATATTATGCAAGGGCTTAGCGGATCTAGCACATCTAGCAAATGGTTTGCTATTTTTATTCCTTCTAAGTAATTTATTTGCATTGCTTTGTGTGAGCTTAGGAGTTCTAACAATTTTAGCAAACATATTTCTAGATTTACTCTTCCTAAGCAATAGATTATCATTATTTTGAGAGGGCTTAGGAGACTTTTGATATTCTTGGCAAACACAATGCTGTTTTGGTCATTCCTAAGTAAATAATGATCATGATAAAGAATAGGCTTATGAGTAGTACCTAAGGGACAATCCTTACCGAAATGCCTCTTTTCATGGCAATTGAAGCACTTGACGCTATTTGGTCCTCTCTTGACCTTCTTGTCGTGCTCCTTGTCGGTTTGCTTCAAAGTTGATCGTTATGGCTTGAATTCCACTTGATGAGGGCGCACTGAGCGTAGTGGCCCTTCATGTTCTTCTCTCTCTTGGAGATGTATCCAATCCCTATCTTGTCTTGCACGCGTCGTTGCTTGCTTAAGATGTTGTCGAGGGTGGTCTTTCTTTTGTAGCACTTTTCTAAGTCACTTCTCAATTGAGTGACTTGTTCCTTGAGCTCTTTATTCTCCTCTAGAAGATTAGTCTCTAAATACATAGAGGAACTTGAAGCAATTTCATTAGAGCAATAAGGCATATCAATTAAATCATTGCAAGAGGTGGACATGTCAACTCTAGATGAAATGCTAGGATTAATATTTAAGCATGACATTTCATCAATTAAATCATAAGAAATTCTTTTGTCCACCTTAGGCTTAATAATTTTCTGGAGAAGGAGGGATTCGTGCTCAACCTTAAGCACATTATAATCATTTCGAAGCGAGTCATGCTCAAGCTTCAAAATCTTATATTTTGCTTTCTCCTTCCCAAGAGACTCATTGATCTTCTCTAATAAATTCATCAAATCATCGTAAGAGGGCCCTTCATCATTGCTTATCTCAACATTACCTTTTGTCATGAAGCACCACGATGGAGGAGATGAAGTGGTAAGCTCATCATCGCTTGAGGTAGACGTTGAGGTCGATGGTGTTGTCGGTTCTTTATCATTACAGATAAAACTTGAAGTTTCATCTCCCAACACTCATTCTTCTATGCAATCCTCACTAGGGGATGTGGACACATCCCCTAATTCTTGAAGCTTTGTCCGCATTTCGTGAGTGCTCTTGAGATTACATATTTTATTAAAACATCTACGCTCACAACACTAAATAAAACATTATTAGCTTGAGCATCGAGATGTAGGTATTTCTCTTCTCCTTTAGTTGGAGCAACTTCGTTCAACCGAAGAGAAAAGCCCACATCTACGATCCACCATATTTGAGGGCTCATGAATTTAAAATAAGAAACCATAAAGCATTTCCATGAGGCAGAATTAGAACCATGAAGTATAGGTGAATCTGTGTAGTGTACTAAAACTCTAGTCGCTATCCTTGATCTCTATACGGTTAAATCTTATAAAATGAGAGACCAAGCTCTGATACCACTTGTAAGGTCGAGGATGCCGACTAGAGGGGGGGTGAATAGATGGTTTTTTATAAAATTATTCTCTTTAAATACACGCTCTATTTATCGTTGATGTCAAAACCTTAACAATAAATAATGCGGAAGCTATAAACTAAGATTTTAACAATTAAGGCCAAAATCAACTAGGCTCACTATGCGCACTAAATAATTATGTCTCTACTCAAGAGTAAGCAATCTTAAAACAATTAAGCAATTTAATCCTAGGAATGTGAATTGCAACAATATAAATAAGGAATTGCAGGAGACCACAAAGAGGCACACCGATATTTTACCGCGGTGTTCAGAGACTTACCGGTCTCCCCTAATCCACGTTGAGGCAAGCCCAAATAACTTTGTACCAGCTCCACAAATTGAGCACACACCTCGATTCCACCAGTGGTAGCCCTTTCCTCTCTGGGTAGGTGAGCTTCGACCTTCACAAATTCGCTGGGTATCTCACAACCTCCGTTGAGAAGCTCACCATACACGATGCCTCCACACGCATTCTAGGCGTCGGCAAACACCAAGAGTACAAATCGTTCATATTAGAGCAAACATGACACAATAAATTAGAAAATTACAACATAATTAAGAAAAATAGAAATTAACTTGCAAGGGACTCCATAACTTGGAAGTGAGATATTATGACTTCATAACTTGTAGAAAACAATATTGATCATCCATTATACTTAGCTGGTTTTTTCACAAAATTAATTGCCAAAAACAAATTTGCTTTCTATAAATATTGGTTTGGGTGTGAATGTAGTAGTTGTAGTTGTTTTATGTGTCTTTCCAGATTGATCCCATAAAGCTTTCAAATCTATGAACTACTTGTTCATTTTCTTAAGCTCTATATCCACACAATCAACTCAGTGATTAACCTTTAATCAACATTTCAAGTTATCAACATTCAGCAAGACAATATGTGAATACCTCTGGCTTTGGTAAATGGCCCACAATGCTAAGCCTACTACTTGCATGGTAGCCTAGCTATCACCTCAGCCCTTTGGCCTCCCGCTGCTGCCTGCTTGTCAAAGTGTGTCGTCAGTCGCCGCCTCGAGTCTGAGCAAAGGAGGGAGAGAGAAGTAGAGAGCATGAGATTCAAAAAATGGGAATTTTTTCCTAGGGCTAGCTGTGCTCTGCAATGTGCTTTGCTCAGCTGAGGGATGGGAGGTGTGGGCTTTTCGCTAATGGGTTAGGCCAGCCAGTTGAGGGGGAGGCGTGGGAGAATTGAAATAGGCTAAAATTAGTTGAGATGAACATATATGCTGATTTGGTCCTATTATTGATATACTCCCTGCATTCACAAATAGTTGTCGTTTTGAACATCGACATGGTCTCTAAAATACAACTTTGACCACTAATTTCTATTATAATATATTTATAAAAACCAATAAAATTATAATATTATGAAAGTATTTTTTTAAACAAATCTACACATGATTTTCATGTATACACTTTAAATATTTTACAAAATATTAACAGTCAAAGTTTCGAAAGTTTGACTACACCCATGTCCAAAATGACAATTATTTGTGACTGGAGGGAGTACATAGCTAATATACCTACTATATAATCAATTTTTTGCAAGCATTTTTGCATGTACATCTATACACCCATGTCCCTATAATGGATCAGCACCTGCCATAGTAGAGCTCGAGCACCATGGCTTATGTTACTGGGAGTTCATGAGGTGGACCAAAAAAAAAACCAAGCATCCACAGTAAAAACAACTTCATATTGTAAGGAGACAAACCACGCCCGCCACATCACCGCCTTATCACTGCCGTTGACTAGTCGTTAGCCGCATCGCTGGTCCTCAGATGAAAGTGGTGTTGCTAGGAGGAACCTTTAGTAGTGTTGGGGCACGGATGTCCAAACCATGACCTGTGGCGACAAATCTTGTCTAGCCTCAGCAGTGCTTGTTGATTGGGCAAGGGACGAGGTTGACCCAATGCCCTTTGAACTGCCAACCACATCAACCCCATCACCTTTTGGCCACCGTAGGAGGAAGAAAAAGAGTAGTAGAAGCGGTTGGCTAGTGGCCATGGTTGCTCTCGCCACGACAGTAGCCTGTCCAATAACCCATGCTGTCAAGTTAGTCACCGAAGAGCCTTGCTATGTAGAAGAACATGGAGGGGAAGAAGCATAGGTCCCCAATCACTCCATTTCCTCTTCTCTTTCCCAATCCAAAACTTCTCGGATTGTCATGGATATCTAAATTGAGTGGATGCTTGAGTAGATTGAAGGATGGAAAATCCAGAAATCATACATGCATGTAAAAGTTGATTTTGGTATTTGATTGGTGTATTTGGGGAAGAAATATAGTTGGAGTGAAGAGCTTGGGGAGAGAAAGAGGAGAAGCAACGGAGGCAGAGAGGGAGAGAGAGGGGGGGGGTGGAGATATAGAACGTGGTTATTATTAGGATGGGTTGGCGCGCTACGCTGCATCAGACGAATTTTGCTGACGCATGATCTCTTTGTAAATTTTTGAAACCTCTAAAAACCACAACGATGTGAACTACGTTAGCTATCATGAATCTATAATCAGCAACAACCTTTAAATCAAAGAACAGGGTTAACACTTTACAGGTTCACAAAAACAATAGATAGGGGAATGCAATGTCATTCATACACCCATTCTCATCACTATACTACAGGAAGGGCATAGAATTATAGCATAGCAGCATTTTGTTTGCATTGAACAACCAACAAATCATTGGAACTCCTATTCGGCATCACATTTACGGCCCTACGGGTTGGTTTCTCATCCGAAGAATGGCTGGTTAAACAAGCCTGCTATCGATTACTTTATAGGTATGTACTGTTGTTCCTGCATGCATGACCCACCACTACAGAACAGCATATCACTGCCGGTTCCAAAACCCCATCACTGCCGGTCATTGGCGCCGGCAGTGATTGATCGGCAGTGACACTCGAGATTATCACCGCCGGCTCAGAACCGGCAAGTGAAGATTATCACCGCCGGTTCTACCTACAACGGCGGTGATATTGAACTATCACCGCCGGATCAAACCAAAATCCGGCGATGATAAGACTATCACCGCGGATCAAACAAAAATCCGGCGGTGATAAGGATTATCACTACGGTTCTATCTACAACGGCGGTGATGATAATTATCACTGCCGGTTATATATAAAACCGGCAGTGATATTGTACTAGCACTGCCGGGTTGTACCATAATCCGACAGTGATATATACATATCACTGCCGGTCTTCTCCAAGAACCGGCAGTGACAAGCTTGCATATTTTTTGTGCAATATATATATATTTTTATATAATTGTTTACAGTGTCCATATGTTAGTATATAAAGCATCGTTCAAATCATAATTCAAATATATGCATGTATCGACTAAGCATCGTTGAAATCATAATTCAAATATATTAAATTACGCATCACATAATTTGTTTTTACAATGTAGCTCGACTACATGTCATCCCGTTCGCTTTGATTTTACAAAGAGTCGAAGTAGACATGTCACGCGTCTAGGCCGTAGGAATAAGGGCGATGAGGCTACTCGTGGAACTCGCCGTTTGGATTGATGATCTGTCGGGACCCGAATTTGCAAATCCGGACCCTCTGTGTATACCGCACTAGTCCAGGATCACGCTAGTGCACACAGGCTCAACATAGATGCTATCATAGTCACACACAGCGAAATATAGCATAAACTTCATTAATTAATAATAACTGTTGTCTTACATGAATAATGCCTCACGGGGCTTAAAAGAGTATCAATGAGAAGCGGAAATAGAATAAGCGCATGGCGCTCGATTCGCCACGAGCAACCGACGAGGCTCGGACCCTAAGCATTCGCATCCAAATAATCCTCATCCATGGTGGCGTAGATTCTTCCTCTTCGAAGTTGTTGTTGATGGGGTGAGTACATAAAGCACTCAACAAGTTGTGCAAAATAATGCAAGTCTAATATTCTATATGTTTGGCTTAATCCAAAGGAATGGCTAGTAAAGGTATTTTTGCAATAAGCGACATTTAACAAGAATACAATAAATAGATTGGAAAGCGATAAAACAAATCGATAATTAATAAATTCAATATTTCGAAATACACCAAGTTTCCAATCCTAAATTAATTTTCCACTTTCCATGGCACCTTGCCATCCCAACAAGTTTTGTTTAACAAAAGTCTAACCCTTAACTGTAATTCCGAGCATTGCCCAATACCGTGAGCACGGCTATTGAATAGATTGTACACTCTGCAGAGGTTATGCACTTTACCCACACGATACAACCAAACACCACCAAGGCGAGTGATCATAACAAAGCCTTTACAATGCTACACCTAGACCCGATCTTTGCTCGCTAAGGTTTCAACTTTGAAGGGTTAAACCACCACAACAGGCCCCCTCTTGCGCCATGTGAGTTAAACCGTAACCGGGACTCACTATTCACCACAGCGATCAAATCTAGGTTTCACAAATTATTCACTAAAGGTTGTCCCATTCGGACATGTGGTTGCAAGAGAGACTGGGTCAAAGGCTTGCAAGGTTAAGTCCTTAAGGTGATTAAGGCAAGACTTCCACATACCCCCGCCAAACTGGCCCACCTTGGCACACCTTGCCCTTGCCACTTGCCTCAATCTAAAATCATTACCACCCGGTTGATTACCAAGCACCACATGCCATCAACATTTCAATCCCGATGTGTGACCTCCTCGCCACGACAACTTGATATCATTGTGTGACAACACATGACACACAAATTCATAAACATTGTTCCATATTCCATTAGTCAAGATTAAGTATCGACATTCGGACACATGTGATGACGTGGCATGGCTAAGCAATCTATGACGATCTAACTAGCCCATGTTGATTATCAACTATAATTCCACATCCTAGGGTGACAAATAGATCATGGCATATAATTGACAAGGTATGGTTTAATTCAAATAGGCATATTATCTAATTCCCAGATTGATTGAAATCATTTATACACATAAAATATCATGCATAAAGTTTAAAAGACAAAATAGTAATTTGGTGAAAATTAGGTGCAACATGATCAAAGCACAACTTGCCTTGGAGTAGGTGCTGGTCTTGATCTGAGCTTGGGTCTTGGGCGGCGAATCTTCTTAGGATCACCGAAGCGGTTCAACGTCTCGTGAAACGATGCCAAAATAGCAAATAAACACCAAACCAGAGAGCAACCAAACTCCAAAAATAAAATAAAATTCACCAATAAATAGATCTTGATTTTACAAATTTTTAGAAATTTGAAACACTCAAATCCGAGTTAAAATGCAAAAGATATAGCCTTTTGAAGTTTGAATAAATCTTGAAAATACAGAAAATAGAATTTCGATTTTTCGAATTATTTTCTATTGGAAAAGATTTTATTGCGCAACGCCGGCGTCATACGACTCGGACCAATCGGTGACCGTCGCTCGTCCATGGACTCGGTCCACGAACCGCCTCGTCCACCGTGGACGCGCCCACGGCGCCGCGCACCACGCGCCCGACACGCGGCGCATCGATTGGCTGCGGCGCCGCCCGTCGCCGATGCTCGACACGCGGCGCGCGATCTGCGCGACGATCGGACGGCTAACGCTCATCGCAGCGGCGCGATCTCACCCGAACAACCTCGATCCAGCGGTCACGCTTACGAGCCGTTTATGCAGACGAGCGGCGTGGCTCGTCTGGATGGTCCGCTGGAGATCCGGCGGTGTCGCGGCTTCAGGCTGGCGATGTCGCGGCGCCGAGTTCCGGAGACGAGGGCGACGACGACCCAAACGGCGTTCGGCTCTGCCGGCGACGAAGAGGTAGCTGCTCGGTGCGGCTCGGCGTGGTGAACCAGCTGGAACCCACACGTCGAGCGGCGGCAGCGGCGAACGGCGAGAAAACGAAAGCGGCGGCGCTAGAAAACTACTGGCGAGCTCGGGGCTAAGCGGCGGTGACTCAGCGGCGAAGGCTAGCATGGCGGATGCGCTGCGGGATGAGGAACCTCGGTGTGCGGGCTGCGGCTTTATAGCCTCGGCATGCGCGCTAAAAGCGGCAACCCTAAATCACGCGGCGGCGGCAAGCTGCGGCGGATTCGAAAACCGAATCGGAGGCGAAGGCGACACCGTCCGATTTACAACGAGCGGCGAGATTAGATCCGGTGATACGATCCGATCCGCTCTTTCCAAAATCAGCGGCGAGATCTAAACTTACCAAAACAACGAAACGATCCCGACCGCTCGATCTCAATCCAACTAGAAGGCGCTAGGGTTCGCGAAGGAGACACCGTCGATCTTCATCCAACGCCACGCGCGGCGGCGTGAAGCGGTGATCGGGCCGCACGTCGATGGGCAAGACGCGACGATCTTGGGCTTGCCCCGATCTTATTCACTCGATTTTCAAAAGCTTTTGATTTAAAATAATTCCGAAATTAGATTAATCTACTTTAAGCAATTAAAATATCGGGAAAAATCCCGGAAAATTCTCATAAATACTTTGAGACATTACGAGGACAAATAAAATATTTTGGTAAAACTTTATATTAACTTTATCTATATATATTTAGTTTTCACAAAGGTTCAATATACTTAATTAAATTCAATTCAATTAATTTCGGAAAAAATCCAATAAATTGAGAAAATCACCAAAAGCATATGAGCGAAATTATAAGCCAAATTTTGGGATGTTACAAACCTCCCCTTAATGTAATCTAGACCCGAGATTCAAGGTGACTAGGAAATAGGTTTGGAAATTCGACTTGAGATCCTCTTCACGCTCCCAGGTTGCTTCATTCTCGAATGGTTGCTCCATGAACTCTGCAAAGCGAACCGACTTGGTCACGGTCTTGCGGTCCATAACATCCGAGATTACGATTGGTTGTTCCTTGTAGGTCGATCTTTTCGCAATTCAATCTCTCCCAAAGGCGTCTGCTCACGGCACCGAAGACACTTCTTGAGTGTGACACATGGAACACATCATGCACTTTGCTAGTGATGCGGCAATTCTAAGCGATAAGCAACCTCCTCGACGGCTCAAAATTTTGAGCGGTCCAACATATCTTGGGGCAAGCTTCCCTTTAACGTGGAACCTTTTAACTCCTTTCGGAGGGTAACCCTAAGATATCTGAAATCATCGAGTTGAAGCTCAAATCACGGCGTCGATTATCGCATAACTTTTTGTCTTGATTGCGCGATTTTCAACTTTGTCTCTTATCATGGCAACTTGCTCTTGACTTCCTTGAGAATATTAGGGCCAAATATCATCGTTCCCTGTCTCATTCCAATTCGGTGAGTCTGCAGCACGACCATATAAAGCTTGAATGGCGACATCGCAAACTAGCTCAGTAATTGTTGTTATAACTGAACTTTGCATATGGCAAACACTTATCCCATGATGTAGTATAGGCTAATGCACAAGCCCTTAGCATATCCTCCAGAATTTGATTTACCCTTTCTGTTTGACCATCAGTCTGCGGATGATATGTTTGTCTTTGAAGTTCAAAGCGTTCCCATAGCTTCATGCAATTTATCCCAAAATCTCGAGGTGAACTGGGTACCTCTATCTGACACTATTTTCTTTGGTACACCATGCAAACACACGACTCTGGCTATGTATAGTTCTGCTAACCGGTCTCCTGAGTAAGTGGTCTTGGTGGAATGAAGTGAGCAACTTTGGTCAATCGATCCACGATAACCCATATAGAATCATACCCATTTTGAGTTCTTGGCAATCCGGTGACGAAATCCATACCGATTTCTTCCCACTTCCATTCGGGACTTTTAGCGGTTGTAGCAAACCTGCTTTGGTCTCGATGTATTGCCTTAACTCTCGGCATACATCGCACAAGGCAACGTGCTCGGCGACTTCGCGCTTCATATTCGACCACCAAAACCTCTCCTTTAAGTCTGGTACATCTTAGCGCTTCTGGATGAATTGAATACTTGGAATCATGAGCCTCTTCCAAAATCAATCGCTTAAGTTCTAGTCTGCTTGGCACACAAATCGACCCTTGAACCACATGGTACCTTGGTCGTCCACGGTAAAGTCCTTTGCTAATCCTTCATCCTTTTAGCCTTGATTCGGTTGACTTTCTCATCATCTTTTGTCCTTCCCGAATTTGATCTTGAGCATTGGCTTCACTTCCAAAGCAGCTAGGAATCCTTCTAAAACTACTTCCAATTTTAAATTTTGCAATTCTCTGCATGATTCATTGTCCTTCTGCACCATCATATTCGCCACGTAGCTCTTGCGACTTAAGGCATCGGCTACCACATTTGCTTTTCCGGATGGTAATGAATTCCCATGTTATAATCCTTGATTAATTCCAACCATCTCCTTTGCCTCATATTGAGATCGATTGAGTGAAAATATATTTCAAACTCTTATGGTCCGTATATATCTCACATCTATTTCCAATGAGATAATGACGCCACAATTTCAAGGCATGCACCACGGCGGCCAATTCCAAGTCATCGTGAGGATAATTTCCTTCATGCGGTCTTAAGCGCCTTGACGCATATCGACCACTTTACCCTCTTGCATCAATACGCATCCAAGACCTGTCTTGACGCATCACAAGATATATCAAGTATTACGAACATTAGGCAAAACCAACTTTCGGGCTGTTGTTAAACGCTTCTTTAATTCCTCAAAACTCTTATCACAATCAAGCGTCCATGAAAATTTCTTTTCCTTTTCAATAACTGAGTAAGAGGTCTAGCAATCGTCGAAAATCCTTCTATGAACCGGCGATAATATCACGCCATTCCCGAAAACTTGGACTTGAGTGCGGACTTTGGTTGCTCCCAATGCAACACTCGCCTCCACTTTGCTTGGGTCGACAAAGAACTCCTTCTGCTGATCATGACATGACCGAGAAATTCCACCTTTTCCTTCCAAAAGTCGCATTCTTGAATTTAGCATACATTTGTTGCTCACGCACTTTTCCAACACTAGCCTCGGATGATTTGCGTGCTCGCTTCGGTCTTGAATATACCAAAATATCATCTATGAACACAACAACAAACTTGTCCAAGTATTCCATGAAAATCTTATTCATCAAGTTCATGAAATAGGTGGCGCATTGGTCAATCAAAAGACATGACCGTGAACTCATAATGTCCGTATCTTGAAGAAAATGCGGTTTTGGAACATCTTCCGTCCGAATCTTTAGTTGATGATATCGGAACGAAGGTCTATCTTGAGAAAACTCGGCTCCTCTCAAGCGGTCGAGCAGATCATCAATCCTTGGCAGCGGATACTTATTCTTAATCGTCACCTCATTAAGTGCACGGTAATCAATACACATTCTAAGGCTTCCATCCTTTTTCACGACAAACAAAGCGGCGCTCCCCATGGCGGCGAACTTGGTCTTATAAAACCTTTCTCTAATAACTCGTCGATCTGTTTCTTCATCTCTACTAACTCATCGGTAGGCATCCGGTAAGGTCTTTTTGCTATTGGTTTGTACGGTACTAACTCAATGACAAACTCGATGTCACGGTCAGCGGCATTCTGGCGGATCCTCCGAAATACATCTGGATATTCTTTGACCACCGCACGTCCTCAATCTTGTGGCTTTCATGCTATTAACCATTAATTGACCCTTGCGAACCGATGTCGCTCGAATTCCACCTTTTCTCTGTAGGGCTCTCAATGGATACAACCCTTGACCACAATCCAATACCGTCTTATGCTTGGTTAACCAATCCATACCAAGGATAACATCTAAAACTTGGGCATCTAGAATAATTAAGTTCGCTAGGAACTTTACCCGTTAATTATCGACTTTACCCCAAACATCCAATATTAGATCTTAACTCGGATCACGGGGCTTGAACTAGCATCACACACTTGAGATTTTCATGCTTAAACCATTTTTAGATGCAAAAGCTCGAGAGACAAACGAATGTGAAGCTCTGAATCAAATAATATCATTGCAGTCTAATCGAGTTTACCAAAAACTTACCCAATCTGACGTCGATGCTTCACAGGCTCCATCGGCGGTGATGTGGTTGACTCGCCTCGAATAGTAGCTTGAGGCGTCACTCCTGCTGTCCGGCTCCTCGATTCGCTCCGTCATCGGTGCCTTAGCAGTGTCGTTCCAAGGTTGAAACGCATTGGCGTGATTCCTCCTTTCGGGACATCTATTAGCATAATGCTGACTCATTGCAATCGTAGCACCTTACGGCGGTACGATGCACGACTCCCTTGAGCATTGTTACCTTGGGGGCGTCGATAACCTTGTCACGATGTCGCGGTGCGGTGTTCTTGGCTTGTTAACGACTTGTGGTTGGAACCTAGCAAACTGCTATGGGTCATCCTCATTCGTAGGTGGTTAGGGCGTCCACCTGGGTTAGTCATCAAGCGTTTGCGATTTTCCCCAAGCTCCTTGCGCTTATCCTCCAGAATCAAAGCCTTGTTTACCAATTCTTGGAAATCTGGAAAAGTGTGGGTAATGTCGGCCCACTTGCGTATACGAGTTTAGTCCTTTCATGAAGCGGGACTGTCTAGCCTTGTCCGTCGCTACATCTTCAGGAGCATAGCGTGCTAACTGTGTGAATTTGTTCAAGTAATCAGCCACCGGTTGGCCTCCTTGCTTAAGCGCCCTGAATTCTTCCTTTTTCAGGTCCATCATTCCCCGTACGTGAATGCTGGCGAAAGGCCGTTGCGAACTCTTCCCACGTGATTTCCATGGGTGCCTCATGAGTAGCACGATGGTTCTCCCACCATTCTGCAATTGTTCCTCTAGGCGATGGGATGCGTAAAGAACCCTCTCATGCCCTTCACATTGTGTGATGTACAACTTCCTCTCAATGGTTCTCACCAATCATACGCTTCCAAGGGGTTGGCGTTGTTCGAGAATGTTGGCGGTCGGGTCCTCATGAAGTCGACAACTTGGAGTAAGGACGAGGCCCGCCATTGTTGTTACGCTTTCGTGGGTTGTTGATCGCACCATATTGGTCATCTCTTTGCATCATAGTGCGCATCAAGCGAGTTTGCTTGAGAAAAGCTCCCAAGTTACGCATATCCACTTGGCGGTGCTTGCTGCGGTGGTACTCCTTCATTGGGATTGTTGCTGAGCGTAGACCACTTCCGAAGCCCCATTGTTCTGCGAGTGTTCACCATCCGCTTGATTGCTTCTTGGGTTAGGAAAGATAGATGTAGCATAGATAAGATGCAAGAATTTCTAAGGGGGGAAGCAGGTTAAACCCAACTTAAATAATCTTTATTATTATTACTTGGTATGGTTGCTTACAATGCCTAAGGGCTTTGCAACACATCTTGCACACTCAAACAAACAATTAAGAACCAACTAAACATGCAACTTTAACGTCTACTAAAAGGGTAAAGGCTAACTTAAAAACGCGACTCAACACTCGAGTCTCAACACAACTCTAAGATCGACTTCACTCATCTCATCCACCGGCCAGGAGACCGATCCGGGGCATACATCTGGTGGGTGGGTGGCATGGGTGCGAACCTATCTGGTGACCCTCTGCTGGCTCCTCGGGCTCCCACTCACGCTCTTAGGGTCTTCTTCTTCTTCTTCTTGGCGACCTCATCCGGCTCTGGGCGACTTGGTCCGCTATTTCTCGGCTACTGCAAGGCCTCCTCCGGCTCGCCGATGACTGGGCTGCTGCGTCGCGGGTCTTTGAAGCTCCCGCTCTGCCACTCTCAACGCCTCACACGCTGTCTCCGGTTCTTGCGCAGTGTCCCTCAAGTGATCCTCTGGCGGTGGCGAACTCGGCAAGGTGTCTGCGAAGAGCACACTCTCCTTCCACGATCCGTCGACGCCGCACGCTTCGCCTTTGTCGGGTGAAGTCGAAATACGGTGTTCTGCGGCTCGTAGGCGTAGTCGTGGCGGATCCGTCGTGAGCAAGTCTAGCGACCTCTGAACTCCGGCCTCGTAAGTGAACCTCGGGCGGTGATGTGGATCGGTCGGTGGTCTCGTCGCACTCTCGGCGAAAACGATCAGCTTGCGTAAGAACCCCGATGCACACCGTTGGCGTTCGATTGCTTCCTCGGTAGAGCGGACGATCAAAGCCTCCAATCACTTGAAGAACTCTCCACGGCTCCATGGCATAGCCACCTGTCTTGACTCGAAGGATGAAAGATCGGCATCTATTCAAAACAAAATTTTGAATAAGATCTCCACTCAAACAACAACGAAAAGAAGGTAATTTAGCAAGGATGAGAGTAGGAGGATGAGATAAGCCAAGAGTTTCATATTAGTCAATTTTCTCTGTTTTCTTTAGAAAATAATTTTGGACACTCTAAGAGATACCAACTACCTAGGGCCAAGACCTATAGTCGGTATGGCTCGATACCACCTCTGTCGGGACCCGAATTTGCAAATCAGGACCCTCTGTGTATACCGCACTAGTCCAGATCACGCTAGTGCACACGAGCTCAACATAGATGCTATCATAGTCACACACAAGTGAAATATAGCATAAACTTCATTAATTAATAATAACTGTTGTCTTACATGAATAATGCCTCACAGGGCTTAAAAAGAGTATCAATGAGAAGCAGCGGAAATAGAATAAACGCAGTGGCGCTCCAGTTCGCCACAGGCAACTGACGAGGCTCGGACCCTAAGCATTCGCATCCAAATAATCCTCATCCATGACTGGCGTAGATTCTTCCTCTTCTGAAGTTGTTGTTGATGGGGTGAGTACATAAAGCACTCAACAAGTTGTGCAAAATAATGCAAGTCTAATATTCTATATGTTTGGCTTAATCCAAAGGAATGGCTAGTAAAGGTATTTTTGCAATAAAGCAGCATTTAACAAGAATACAATAAATAGATTGGAAAGCAGTAAAACAAATACAGTAATTAATAAATTCAGTATTTCTGAAATACACCAAGTTTCCAATCCTAAATTAATTTTCCACTTTCCATGGCACCTTGCCATCCCAACAAGTTTTTGTTTAACAAAAGTCTAACCCTTAAGCTGTAATTCGAGCATTGCCCAATACCGTGAGCACGGCTATTCGAATAGATTGTACACTCTGCAGAGGTTATGCACTTTACCCACACGATACAACCAAACACCACCAAGGCGAGTGATCATAACAAAGCCTTTACAATGCTACACCTAGACCCAGTACTGCTCGCTAAGGTTTCAACATCAAGGGTTAAACCACCACAACAGGCCCCCTCTTGCGCCATGTGAGTTAAACCGTAACCGGGACTCACTATTCACCACGACGAGATCAAATCTAGGTTTCACAAATTATTCACTAGGTTGTCCCATTCAGACATGTGGTTGCAAGAGAGACTCGGGTCAAAGGCTTGCAAGGTTAAGTCCTTAAGGTGATTAAGGCAAGACTTCCACATACCCCCGCCAAACTGGCCCACCTTGGCACACCGCCTTGCCACTTGCCTCAATCTAAAATCATTACCACCCGGTTGATTACCAAGCACCACATGCCATCAACATTTCAATCCCGATGTGTGACCTCCTCGCCACGACAACTTGATATCATTGTGTGACAACACATGACACACAAATTCATAAACATTGTTCCATATTCCATTAGTCAAGATTAAGTATCGACATTCGGACACATGTGATGGCGTGGCATGGCTAAGCAATCTATGACGATCTAACTAGCCCATGTTGATTATCAACTATAATTCCACATCCTAGGGTGACAAATAGATCATGGCATATAATTGACAAGGTATGGTTTAATTCAAATAGGCATATTATCTAATTCCCAGTTGATTGAAATCATTTATACACATAAAATATCATGCATAAAGTTTAAAAGACAAAATAGTAATTTGGTGAAAATTAGGTGCAACATGATCAAAGCACAACTTGCCTTGGAGTAGGTGCTGGTCTTGATCTGAGCTTGGGTCTTGGGCGACGAATCTTCTTAGGATCACCGAAGCGGTTCAACGTCTACGTGAAACGATGCCAAAATAGCAAATAAACACCAAACCAGAGAGCAACCAAACTCCAAAAATAAAATAAAATTCACCAATAAATAGATCTTGATTTTACAAATTTTAGAAATTTGAAACACTCAAATCGAGTTAAAATGCAAAAGATATAGCCTTTTGAAGTTTGAATAAATCATCAAAATACAGAAAATAGAATTTCGATTTTTTCGAATTATTTTCTATTGGAAAAGATTTTATTGCGCATAGCGCGACGTCATACGACTCGGACCAATCGGTGCCGACCGTCGCTCGTCCATGGACTCGGTCCACGAACCGCCTCGTCCACCGTGGACGCGCCCACGGCGCCGCACCACGCGCCGACACGCGGCGCATCGATCGATTGGTCGCGCGCCGCCGCGTGCGATGCTCGACACGCGGCGCGCGATCTGCGCGACGATCGGCGGCTAACGCTCATCGCGACACGCGCGCGATCTCACCGAACAACCACGATCCAGCGGTCACGCTTACGATTGTTTTCTGCAGACGGCGGCGTGGCTCGATCTGGATGGTCCGGAGATCCGGCGGTGTCGCGCTTCAGCTGGCGATGTCGCGGCGGCGCGAGTTCCGGAGACGAGGACGGCGGCGACCCAGACGGCGTTCGCTCTGCCGGCGACGAAGAGGTAGCTGCTCGGTGCGGCTCGGCGTGGCGAACCAGCTGGAACCCACACGTCGAACGGCGGCTTGACGACGGCGGGCGGCGAAAGCGAAGCGCGGCGCTAGAAAACTACGGCGAGCTCTCGGGGCTAAACGGCGGTGACTCAACGGCGAAGGCTAGCATGGCGGATGCGCTGCAGGATGAGGAACCTCGGTGTGCGGGCTGCGGCTTTTATAGCCTCGGCATGCGCGCTAAGACGGCAACCCTAAATCACGCGGCGGCGGCGGCAGCGGCGGCGGATTCGAAAACCGAATCGGAGGCGAAGGCGACAACCGTCCGACGGTAACGAGCGGCGAGATTAGATCCGGTGATACGATCCGATCCGCTCTTTCCAAAATCAACGGCGAGATCTAAACTTACCAAAACAACGCGAACGATCCCGACCGCTCGATCTCAATCCAACGGCCGAAGGCGCTAGGGTTTCGCGAAAGGAGACAGCCGTCCGATCTTCATCCAACGGCCACGCGCGAGGCGGCAGCGAAGCAGGCTGATCGGGCCGCACGTCGATGGGCGCTACGACGCGATCTTGGGCCGGCCCGAGATTATTCACTCGATTTTCAAAAGCTTTTGATTTAAAATAATTCCCGAAATTAGATTAATCTACTTTAAGCAATTAAAATATCGGAAAAATCGGAAAATTCTCATAAATACTTTGAGACATTCTGAGCACAAATAAAATATTTTTGGTAAAACTTTATATTAACTTTATCTATATATATTTAGTTTTCACAAAAGGTTCAATATACTTAATTAAATTCAATTCAATTAATTTCTGGAAAAAAAAATCCAATAAATTCAGAAAATCACCAAAAAGCATATGAGCGAAATTATAAGCCAAATTTTTGGGATGTTACATGATCTCATCATGAATGAATCCGGCGATCTGTTCTTGAATTGCTATAATTTCTGTCAGCAATAACTTATTGGTTCTCAGTTTGGAGCGCTGTTTTTGAACAAAAAAGGAAGTTACTTAATGATGATATTTGTTAAATAAAAAAGGGCATCAAAGTGTAATTACGTACCATGGCTTCGTTATAGCCGACACTCTCCGTGACAATTGAATGCATATTTGTACATACATAGAATGCACATAAATTGTTTTCGGGTTCCTGCTTCATGCATGGAAAGTCATTTATTATTTCAATATTTTTCCGGTATGGACGATACCGAACACTTTTCTTGCAGTACCGTGCGAAAGCCCTGTGAATGATTTTGAATAGTAATTAAACTTAAATGCAATAGAATGGAATTTTGCTAGAGTAATAACGCATAGCGATCGAGTTTACATTGGCATGTCCCAAAGGTCTTGGTACATATTAGTTTGTTTTCTCACGAGTCCAAGACAAAAATCACGCTAGCATCTAAGCTGGATGACGAGGAGGACCCAGTGAAACACGCACATATATGTCAACGTAGTCAATTACTCCCACATCGCACGTGTTACGCAAAAATAGTAAAACGATATTATAAGTCGGAGATCGTGCTTGAAGTTATAGGGTAAAAGTACGGAGGTTTTGTATTGCGACTTCAAAAAGTATTAAATAAATAGTCTTCAACGAGCTGTGGATTATCGTTCACAAGTTTCGTTGACGAGCCGGATCTAGGAATGCTAGATTGTCATTGTTATTTCTTCTACATGTCTGTACCTCCATTCTACATAAGAAAGAAGTTAGAGATGCAATTAAGCGATGCTGAAATGCTCAACGATATCTTGTGGACTTACAAAGTCCATAGTCTAAGTATGTTCACGTCCAGGGCATCTTGCTGGTACAACATATACAGCTCCGTGAAAAGAACCCAGCAGATGTTATCCCCATTGTGAAAATCTTGCTCTGTGTATCTGACTGGGAACGCCTCCATACCATCGTTGGACTGCTGCATGTACCACTGATGGACGCGCCGCAGTTGAGTTGTAAGGTTGTCGAAATGAGCTGGTTCAACCAGCGGTTTTCCCATAACGAACTTCCACTTGAGACCTTGCGCCAGAGCATCTAGTTGAACATCATCTGCTTGAGCATCCCGCTTTAACGTGTCGGCACTAGCCGCCTGCAAGTATTGCTTTCTGGATATGCGCTCGTAGTCCGATATTTTGCAAGGTTCAGAAGCCTGCCCCGTCTTTTGCACTTTTGCCATACTCAAGAAAAACTTTTGCGCGTCAGCATCAACTTTAGTCTTCTTACTTGATGGCACCTTTTTAAAGTGAGATGCTACGCAGGCGCTTACATGCTTTTTTCGCTCTTCCTTAGTCATGTCAGTTGATAGTTTCTTTTGTGGTTATCCTGGGTTCACAGATGGTTGAGATTTCTTCGAGGACGGTGCCGACTGCCGAGATGTTCCGTTGTTCGATTCTTTACGCTTTTTGGCGAGAGAGTCGGGCTTTTTCGGTTGGTGCCGACGGAGGAGTTGGACTTTTCTGGTTGGCGGCGAGAAGGCGGGAGGTCTCGTGTGGAGAGTGCGGTGATCATCATCGTCGTCGCCCTCATCGTCCGAGCCAAACTTAATCAAGCTCTTGCGCCACGCGAGAAGCCATTCACGTTTTCTCCTAGCTTTTGTTCCCATCCTCGCCAGGATGTCTACCTCCATTTTTCGGTATTGGCGGATGACACCGCCCACGCCGACCTGGCGAATCCTCGCGATCGGGCGGCGATTGCAAAGTCCGTGACTCTGGCATGGCCAAGCCCCGCCTCGGCCACCTTTATGGTAATGCCATGTGCGGCCAAATGTAGCTTGCACGGTGTCGGTTCTTAGATGTCATCCACGGAAAACGCATCCATGCTCTTGGGAATCCACAGTGGACGCGCTTGTTGCTCTTACGAGCACCGGACCGATGAGCTCGGGGCTTTCACCGGGTGGCGGTCGTGAGTGAGAGCTTTCATGCGGCTTGCTCCACGGCCTTATCTAGTTCCGATCTTTGTTCCTCTAGCGCTCGCGACAAGCATCTTTATCGATGTTCGGTCGATCTTCTCTTAATCTCTTTGAGCGTTTGTACATCTATGCGTCTGCGGGAAGGCTTCTTTCCACGTGACCAAACCAACCCCTCAGTGCGACTGGATGCTCCTTGTTACCTGGGGCTATGGTTAGCTCGTCATTCTCCTTCGTGGCGCAAAAGATCCTTGGGAAGGCTGCGTGTGAGCATCCGTGATTCTCGCGCAACACTTCACCTTTCTATCGCTTCGAAGCTTAAGCGCCATCATCGGGATAGAAGCACCCTCCCAAGCAACGATTGCTTCGATCGTTCGCTTAAGGCGGCGTTGCGTAGAATTATACCCTTGCGGGTTATTTCTTCTTGGACCGATCCCGGTGGTATTTTCTTCACGTACCCTCCGGTTCCTAGTTTGTGAGGTGAATATTCTTATCCGCGTTTGCTTTGTTCCTTTGACTTACTATGTGAGCTTCTTGGACCTCTTTACGCATACAAATTCATCCCAGAACTCCCTTAACTTTGGAGTGCGTGTCAAAATTCGGCGTTTCATTCTTTTCACATAATTCTTGTTTAGTGTTGTCTTCCAATTCTTCCACGCAAAGATGCACATGATCTGAGTGCTCGTTTCTTTGCAACCATTTCGGTCCCTTGAGGCTGGAAAACTTGTTTCACTTGTCCCATAATGAGTTCTTGGTCATTGGGTACCACCCATGGGTCACCTCATGGCCAATCCATGATCTATAGCCGATGGGCACATCATCCCTAGCAATAACCCCTTGAGCATCTGTCTGTCGCCCCAATGATGACTCTGGCATAGCGGGTTCCCGATTGCCGAGAGCTCCACTATGTTAAAAATTCCCTTAGGCATCTTGTTGGGACCACGACTTGCGCTTTGCCTTCGTTGATCGGACGCCCGAGCCTACAAATTGATCTTCTAAATTATTAGTAAATGCTGGGCCTACCATGTTTTGGGAACCACGGTGTACTAAAACTTTACCTCGCTTACGTGAGTATCGTCGAGTTGGTCCATGGTGGATCCTGCGAGTTCGAGATAGGGCGTTGGGCTATTATTCGGGCTACCCTTCCTCCTTCGTCCATATTTGAGGCCCAACTCCTCGGCACTTGTCCTTCGTCGGAGGCCATTCCTAGCAAGTTTGTTGAAAATTTCCAATTAACAAGGTCATTTTGAAAGACACATACAAGCGAGGATTGACATTAAAGTTAATCCGTGAAAGGATGTTTACATATCCCAGGATACATACACATATACATCTTTACATTAATATTGTAGAGAACTACTTGAAATTGAGAATGGTCAGTTGAAGTGTTGCCCTCTTTCATTTTTCTTTATTATTGTAGGATACATACAGGTAACCATACACATATACATCCAGGTAACCATACACATACACATACATTTAGCAAGCTTCTCACATGAAAGGAAAAAATCACATGAATGTCATTCGAATACACTACATGTTTATAATTATGTATGGCCTCACGAGTACGTACTTCGTTGGTGTTATGGTTCGGTTAATTCAAATTCAAATAATTGTGCATAAAAATGGTGTTATGGTTCTGCTATAGTATTTTTATAAAACCTAATACAATTATAATATTATAAAAAGTATTTTTAAGATAAATCTACACGCATTGTTTTCATGTGTCTAATCTAAATATTCAAAAAAAAATATTGATTTATAATATTGTTTGACTGCACGTAATCCAAAATGATTATCTTTTGTGGCCAGGAGTATCTCAAACCTGTGAGTAGGTACTGATGTATATAAATAAAAATAACAGGTGATGTTTAAGTCGCCTTCTTTATTTTAAGAACAAAAAAATCACATAATAAATCTAAAAAAGAAAGATCCTAGAAATTATCATATTAATCGAAAGAAAAAGAAAAGGATCTCTACAACTTATTTTGGTAGGACCAAATTATGATGGTACACATTAATTAAATATAGTTATTAGTTATATAACAAATATCATTGTATTTTAATTATAGAAAGTAGAGTTTGTATATTAAAGATAATTGTATCGTAATATTTAACCGTGTAGTCATGTAGATAAATATGCTAGATAATAAAATAATAGGGGATGGAATTGCACAATGGAGCTACTAGTAATAACACGTCTCAAATCTCAATATATGTGCGGTTTTTATATCCATGGAAGAACATAGAAACACTCCTTTTAGCCATATCGTTAGAAATGGGGGAGTAGACAAGCTGTGTCCCTGATTTATTGAATTAACTAGTATAGATAGTAGTTAGGCACAACTCGAGTTGCCATGTAACATGCATAAGAAACCAAAAATATGCAAATGTTTGAAATATGCATCAACATTTGCTTCCATTTAGACCGATGATCTCGCAACAGAGTCCTGAACTCATGCATCTCAAACAAAAAAAAAGTAGTTCACTAATAGTAGCAACTAGCAAATGAAAAGGAATGAAAAGATAATAAGGAATGACTTAACAATTTGCGTTAGAAAATACCTTCTTTTTATTTTGGAGCAAGCTAACCTCAAGTATAAAATACTATCAGACTATCAGTTAGATCTTTTTCTTAGTTTATCCAAGTGGACATGTATAACACATACGCAGGTCAAACAGCATCGATCAATGGGTGGTGTTCCTTAAATCCCTTATACCCATCTGCATTTCTTTTCTGCCAATGACGAGATCAAACAAACCGATCATCATTAGCTCCAAGCCTTTCCAAACATAGTTGATCTCTCGAACAATCTCGAAACATATCTCCTTAGCAACCACTCCTACAAATACCAATTCTTCTGTGGCCTGTACCGATCCAGAATGTTAATTAGCTGGACTCTTGAGCTAGCAACCTTAATTATTCTGAGCTGGAGTAGTTAGCGACAGAAGTGCAAGCAGGACCTTAGAATAATGAATACAACAGCTAATCCCTACAACTACTCGGAACCAATTACTAGTAGGCAAAAGTGAACACTACTGCAGAAAAGGACATCACAGAAAAGGACATAGAAACACTACTAGTATCGCACACGAACGCCGCGAAGCCGCTCCTCTCCAGGCACCACCCCATGCGTCCTCTCACCTCCGATTTGAAGCGAAAAAAATGAAAAGAAAGTCACCTCCGATTTGAAGCGACGGCGGGGCGGTGAGGTCCGGGCGACGGCAGGGTGGTGAGGTCCGGGCGGTGAGGTCGAGACGACGGCCGGGCGAAGCGGCGGGCGGCGGCGGGCGATGCGAGGAGACGGCGGCGTCGAGTTGAAGTGGAAATGAGAAATTTGAGTGGCGCGGCGTTCGAATTTATAGGGTTAGAGTATCACTGCCGGGTCACCACAAAAACCGGCAGTGATACACTATCACTGCCGGATAATAAAGATAACCGGCAGTGATAGTTGAATTATCACTGCCGGTTCAAGCTCAACCCGGCAGTGAAAGTGTTTATCACTGCTGGTTCAAGCTCAACCCGGCAGTGAAAGTATTTATCACTGCCGGTTCAAGCTCAACCCGGCAGTGAAAGTTTTTATCACTGCCGGTTCAATCTCAACCCGACAGTAATAATACATTATCACTGCCGGTTCAAAACAAAAACCGGCAGTAATACTTGATTATCACTGTCGGGATAATACTACAAACCGGCAGTGATAAAGCACTTCACTGCCGGCTTAATGAGACAACCGGCAGTGATAAGCTCCAGTCAATTATGTCAAAGTTTTCAAAGGATGATTGCTTTGGGAGTTTTTAAATCCTATCAATTTTTATCCAAATTTTTTGCAAATTTTTGGAGGAATACTTCAGGACATGTAATATTTGATTTAAATATGTCCCCTAAGTTTTGACAAAGTTGTAAAATTATAAAAATCCAGATTGCTCACTGTTTTCATAGTGTTAATATTTCAAAATAAAAAAATTCAAATTGCTCACTGTTTTGAAATCCTATCAATTTTATCCAAATTTTGAAATTTTGGAAGAATACTTCAGGACATGTATTATTTGATTTAAATTCAAACAAATGCAGTAGACCAACCATCGCTTCAAAAATTCACACAAATACAAAAAAAACACACAGATGAAGTTGAATTCACACAAATTGATACATATGACAAAAGAATACATTAATTGTTACATATGAGAAAATAAAATGTATTTAATTAGGACAACTAAGCTACGATTCGACCTTCGTCATGATCACGGCGTATGTATGTAACCGTCCTCACTCTCTTCCATGAGACCGAGGTCAACGTCCTCTCGAAAGGAGGAAGCTCATCGAATTGGTTGTACTCTTCCTCGTCGACAACATTCTCAACCCGACAATCCTTCTTTTCCTTGAATAACCACGTGGCGCTCCTTGTTATTTGGATCGTTTACAAAAAGATTTGTATAACACAATTAGCAAGTACGAATGGTTCTTCTCTCAGATCCGCCAGTTTAGGTCCACGGTAGTGATACCGTACTTGTCGATGTTCATGCCCCTTGGAAGTCTTACCCATTGGCACCGAAAGAGAGGGACCTTCAAAAGGATACATCTGATGTAGAAACACGGGACCGAGAATCCGTATCTCTTTCACGATGTGAACAATGAGATGGACCATAATATCAAAAAAAGATGGAGGTAAACACATCTCGAGCCTGCAGAGAGTGTGGACCACGTCTTCCTGTAGCTTATCTAGTTTCAATGGATCGATGGCCTTCTGTGAAATCGCGTTGAAGAATGAACACAACTTCACAATTGGGTCTCGGACTTTCTCTGCGCGAACACCCTAAGCGCAATTGGAAGCATCTGCGTCATCATCACGTGGCAATCGTGAGACTTCATACCAATTAATTTTAAGTCTTTCATTGAGACTAGTCTCTTTATGTTGGCGAGTATCCGGATGGAACTTTCACTCCGTGCAAGCATTCATGACAGCTAATTTTTCTTTCTTGCTCAGAGTGTAGCAGTGCGGGAAGGTACTTTTTCCTGTATCCATGTCTCTATGATGCGGCTCCTTCCCGAGTTTCATATCTTCAAGGTCCATCCGTGCTTGAGAGTATCTTTTGTTTTGCGGTATATCCAAGAAGATACCAAGCAAGTTGTCACACACGTTCTTCTCTATGTGCATGACGTCGATTGCGTGTCGCACTTCTAAGTCTCGCCGAGAAGGTAGGACCCAAAATATCGATCTCTTTTTCCACAAAGGAGCCTTATCACGAGAACTCGGGATAGATGTACCGCTGCTCCTTTCCGTGGATAATTTTAAGATCCCTTACACTGCAAATATCTCTCTCCTAGTGTGATTCTTCGGAGCTAAAGCGGTCTCCTTTCTCCCATCAAAAGCTTTCTTATTATTGCGGTATGGGTGATCCTTGCGGAGGAACCTACGATGCCGCATGTAAGACATTTTTCGACAGTTCTTGACCACCGACTAGTTGTACCATCTAAGCATTGGGCGCATCCATTGAAGCCTTTTGTCGTCGGCCCGACAAGTTACCAAGGGCGGGGTAATCATTGATGGTTACGAACAACAATGCGCGAGGATAAAGTTCTCTCTTTTATACTCATCCCATACCCGTACTCCATCGTTCCACAAGATTAGAAGATCTTCAACCAATGGTTTGAGGTACACATCGATATCGTTGCGGGTTGCACAGGCCCTTGGATCGATGAGTGGCATCATAATGTACTTCCGCTTCATACAAAGCCAAGGAGGAAGGTTGTAGATACATAGAGTTACCGGCCAAGTGCTATGACGACTGCTCATGTTACCGAAAGGATTCATCCCATCCGTACTCAACCCGAACCTTATATTCCTTACATCATATGCAAAGTGCTTCTTATATTTTCTGTCGATGTTCCTCCATTGCACAGAGTCAGCAGGGTGTCTGAGCATTCCATCGTTCTTACGCTCTTCGGTGTGGCATCGTAGAAATTGGGCATGCCTTTTGTTCGCAAACAATCGATTCAGACGGGGAATTATAGGAAAATACCACACCACCTTACGGGGAGATCTCATCTTCTTACGCTTCACCCCGACATCTTCATTATCGATGTCATCATCGTTGCCCTTATACCGCTTTGCTTTGCAAACAGCACAGCCATCCAAGTCCGCAAACTCATTGCGATACAACATGCAATCGTTTGGACATGCGTGTATCCTTTGTACTTCCAATCCCAACGGGCAGACAACCTGCTTGGCGATGCGCACTTGTAGGCAACACGTTACCCTCGGAAGCAAATCCCCAAGAGACATAAGAGCTCGGTGAAGCTCTTATCGGACCAACCATTGCTTGCCTTCAAGCTGCGATGAGTGTAAGCACGATGCGCAATTTTTGTGCTCCTCCTTGCGCACTGGGTACAATGGTGTCGTGGAGTCTGTACCATATGTTGGAACTTTTGAAACTCTCTTTCACTCGTGAAGTCTCCTCCCATCACGCAACATTTGATCCGGATCGTCGTCGTGGTCGCCGACAAACGTATCTTCAAGCGCCGTCATACCGTTGTCTCCGTCATCTTCAATAATGTGTTGCCCTTCATGTACAATCTCATCTTCGCCGTGCTTGGTCCAACGGTATAGCTAGCCTTGAAACCTCTTGAAGCAAGTGTATGCGTATCGACTCTATGGTAGAAAACAACCGATTTTTGCAATCAACGCATGGACAGCACATGTAGTCCATGATTCTTCGACTTAGCGCGCAGCCACGTTTAGAAAATAACTCACACCATTAAAAACTCGCCCCACAACGGTCCGTGTCATACATCCACCTTTGGTCCATCTACAATTAATTAAATCAAACATTACATACGCATATAATTGCAAATAACAAATAATTGTAAACGATTAGATTTAAAAACATATGTAGCAATTTTGACTATATTAAAATACATCAACCTTTTTCCGTTATGTAAATATCCATATAGCAATTTTTAGTATTGTAAAAATGAAAATAATTGTAAATAGTTAGGATATATTTAGACTATATCAAAATATATCAATCTTTTTCATTGCGTCAATATCCATCTTGCAATTCCTTATTATTTACAAATTTGGAAAAATTGTAAGTACTTAGGATATACTTTGAGTACATTAAAATATATCAACATTTTTTATTAGGTAAATATCCATCTAACAAGTTTTATTATTTCAACATTTGAAAATACACCTTTTTCATTATGTAAAAATCCATGTGGCAATTTCTTATTATTTACAAAAATAGAGATCAAATTACTAACCTCGAAAAGAAGTACAATACAAATTTTAACAAATTTTTGGCAGCAGATCGTTGCAATCTACAAATCGAGCAAAGACAGGCGCTCTCTGTCTTTGCTCGATCGGTCGAGGCGAGGGTCTCGGTTATATAAAGACTTATCACTACCGGTTCGCGCAGAACCGGCGGTGATAAGCTTTGAATCTTGTGCGAAAAACATATTGCGCGGGAAGATAATATCACTGCCGGTTCTCGCTTTAACCCGACAGTGAAAATGCAAGTATCACTGCCGGTTTAAGAACGACCCGGCAGAGATATATCTCTGCCGGTTGTTGTCTCAAACCGGCAGTGATATCTTGCTTTTTACTGCCGGTTGGTTGCATGAACCGGCAGTGATAAGTTCTCCCCCCCAACTTAACTTTCGAACCAGCAGAGATACGTTATCACTGCCAGCTCGGTCCTAACCGGCAGTGATATGCCGGCAAGGATTGGCTGTTCTGTAGTAGTGACCGCACTTGAATATGTACCTGCACTGCGGCGAACACTTCTTCATTTCTACAGGTTACTTTATAGTCTTCAAAATAAAAAGATTGGACCTATCAAATCAAATAACCAAATTAATAAAATACCTGTAAAAAATATCATCCAATATAATTTAGTCAAATGTTACCACTTTATCTATTATGGCTATATAAAAACTATAGGGACATGCTGAACAAGGCAAAAACAAATTATGTAACCAGAGTTGCGAATGTAGTGGAATAGAAGCTAATAACAGATGCAGCAGTCATTCACAATGGGTTTATCTCCGCCTGAACAATGAGGACAATGGGAAAAGAAAAGAACACTCTAAAGAGCTATTGTGCAGATAGGAGTTGTAACTCGCATTTGTGCTCGTACCAAAGTAGTGCTCCTTATAACTTTCCCTATTTTATTTCTAAAATAGTGAAGGCACGAGTAATAATGTTGTCCATGATGGTATAAGGAAGTCAATATTCAGAGTTTTGTAAGCAAAACCTGGAAGCCACAATTCTTCGATTGGATGTTGGGTAATTTCCGAGATATGAATTAACACAGGAAAATAAATATTTAAATTTAATTGGCCTTTCAATGTATCAAAGACTTTTGGAAGAATCTGCTAGCACGTCATTTATTAGAGTGAAATGTCATTTAAGTTCAGCGGTCCAACTGACACAGAAATTGATGTGTTTTTCCAATAAGTTTTAGCCATTTATTAAACTTACACAGGTATTATGTCGATGATCTTAGCTACTTTAGTCATTGCTTACACTACCACAGAAAGGCTTATATTAGACGCCTTATCACAGACGGTTTTTCAAAACCGTCTGTGACGATGAACATCACTGATGGTTCTATATTGCAACCGTCAGTAACATTATCACAGACGGTACTTTTCAAAAACCGTCAGTGATATACATCAATATCACATACGGTTTTAGTTAAAAACCGTCTGTGATAATATCATAGACAGTTTTTAACTAAAATCGTCTGTGATATCATGTATTATCACAGACGGTTTTATAATAAAACCGTCAGCAACTTACCATAGACGGTTCGTTATAATAACCGTCTGTGATAAACCACATCACAGACGGTTTATTCAGACAGAATCGTCTGTGATAATATTACAACTTTCGCGCTCTCACTAAATTTGAACTTCCCGCTCGTCTCGTTTTCAACTTCCTTTAAAATACCAGCGTGCGCCTCTTCTCCTGCTGCTTTCTTCTCACTTCTTGTGCGCTCCTCTTCTCTTTTCTTCTCTCTTCTCACTTCTCACTTCCTCTTCCTCTCCTCTTCGAATGTTTGGTAAGTGTGGTATTCTAATCGTTCAACTAAAATATCATAGCTCATCCTCTCCTCTTCCTTTCCCTCTTCTCTTCTCTTTTGCACTCTTGATGTTGCGGCGTTTTCGTTTTCTATCCGTGCACCTTTTGGTAAAACGGCCATAACTTTTGCATACGAGCTCCGATCGCGATGTTCTTGTGCTTGTTTTAAAGCTAACAAAAATTTTGTTTTCAAAATCCAGAAGTCCAAGTCATGGGCTACATCAGAAGTACACGCGAGGCTCAGAAAAAACGTCGATCTCGAAAAAATGTCGTTTAGGGCCTCAAAACGGCCTTCGAAGTTTTTTTCGTCGATTTTGCGTTTTCAAGTTCTTCAGAGCAGGGACATGGGATATCTCATATCTAGTAGGTCTTCCATTATGCCTGTACTAGCACAGAGTAGCTAGATCACAGAAATATCATCTGTACGTGACGATATTTTTTTTGTTTTCAAAAGTAACATCACAGGAGGTTCATCGTAAAAACTGTCTGTGATATTTGTTATCATAGACGGTTCTTAGTAAAAACCGTCTGTGATAGTTTGTTATCACAGACAGTTCTTAGTAAAAATCGTCTGCGATGTTTGCATATCACAGATGGTTTTAGTTTGAAACCGTGTATGATATGTTCTATCACAGACGGTTCATAACATCTCTGACATATGATTACAGACGGTTCGAAAAACCGTCTGTGATATTTCGTAACATCACTGACACATGGTTACAGACGGTTCGAAAAACCGTCTATAATGACGGTTTCAAACCGTTTGTAATGACCTTTTCTGTAGTAGTGTTAGTAGTTACTTCTTAATAAAGCCTGTGTCTCCCTCTCCCTAAGTTTTCTTTGGTGAATGAAACAAACAGTGGGTTCTTCCAAGCTTCCTTAGAGGCAAAACTTCCTTACTTCTGCCGGTTAAGGAAGCAAAATCAAACAAGGCCAAATAATAATAGTTCCTACCGGGAGCTGGGACCATGGGGGTAAAACCTTTCCCCCTATTGCAAAACAGTCGTCACTGAAGAGGAACTATATGGTTCTACATAGACTGCTCCATGCTCATGATCACCAATATTTCCTGCAACGCACAAAAACATTAGGAGTAAAAAAAATAAAAAAAAAGAGGGGGGATGTTTAGTCAGATTATGGATATTTTCACTACCAGGATGGTAGATGGATACTGATGGGTTGTACAAACATATGTAAATGCAACAGAATGAAATTGCATCTCGTCTTGATGTGTCGCATCTGCAGCACCAAAAATATATACGTGAGGAATACTGCCTTCCTTTTCATGGTTATACTCAAATACGTGCATGATGTTCCACAAAACCACCTCTAGCATGATGGATGTCACAATAGTTGCCATCATAGTACCCAGTAGGAGCAAAAGGGTCATGGAAAAGGTCGTGATCCTAGTGGAAATTTTGATCTTTTCATGCATGATCATCCGCTGAACTCAAGCTCTCTGTCAAAACACAGCCCTACCAAGCAAATTAAGCGATATTAGCATTAGGAGATTAACACAAAAAAGGAGGTAAAGTAATGCCTGATGTACGGCTAATTTTGCTTGATTGCATCAATGTCAAGTGCAGGTAAAGCGATAGTATCTGATGTGGTAACATCGTTCCTCATATGAATATCCTCAGACATGTGCTACTTCATTTGGATCCACAGTGTGAGCACTTCCATTTGACGTGGTAATTAACATTGTCCCTCACCTAAATATCCCCATATGGTTCTGTAGCAGCATTACCAATTTTATCACCTCATAAAGCTGAAGTCCACCCACTCAGTTTGTGAAGATGACTCTACACATTGAGGAAGGCCTGATTTTCGTTTTTAGCAAGATCAAAAGCAATTTGGAATGCAAGGAGAGCATCATCCTGAAGAACAAACACATGGTTTTATAAGAAAAACTGAGTTAATCACTTATTAATGATGTAGAACAAAGTAATTTCTTTGTGTTTGACCGAATGCATACCTTTCTTCCAGAAAGAAGTTGTCCAAGATATTTGCAAAAGTATCAGGCTCACCCAAAAACATAAGACACTGGCAAATGCTCAAATAATTCGGATTTGATAATGTCTGGTATATTTTGATAAGACATCGAAGAATTTGGAAAGATAAAAACATGAAGTTTTGGTGTCATTCGATGATATTCTTAAATCTTATGAGCAGTAGTTGTTGTATGACAATAACAAAAGGTATTTCTAAGAAATTAGGCAATAGACAGACTTTATAATTCCAATTTACCACATCATGCCCTTCCCTCACAGCGATATTTACAATGGTTAACATATTGATGAGATAAATTGATGCAATAAGAAAGAGTCACATGAATATTATCACATTGAGAGATTGCTTCCTTCAGCCTATCAAGTCTTCTGCATTCACCAGCCATACCCATGGCCTATTAATATTCAGCATATGTAATGCAACTGAAAGAAGTATTTATGAGATACTGTGATGGGTAGTGCATTTGTTAGAAACAGAAGAATGAAGTGGATACCGTAGTACTTCTCTAGCATTCCCTCCACAATGGCCTCCAATCTTGGATCCATCATTTCTTCTTCCTTTGTAGCTTTGGAAGCACTCAATGTGATGCTGGCATATTCATATAATGCTTTTACTGAAGGGAAGAAAACAAGCAAATTATCCTGTGAACATAGTGTTTTAAAAATGGCAATAAAAAATAGACCAAAAATCGAGGCAATTCCATACCTAAAAGTGTATGAGCGTAATCACAATCATCTAAGATACCAAATATGGGTCCGACACCGAGTGCACATGATAGAGAATCATTTAGCTTGCCCAAGTAGTAGAACAAGTACATATAAACAACACATTGAAATCAAAATTTGACCTCAACCTCCCAGGAAACATACAAAATTATGGCCTTTCCATGCTATTATGTGATGTTGTATCTTAGAAGCAACTAATGCGGAGATAGAGATACAGGCGAGGTGGGCGTCGAGGAGGAAGAAGATGGTGGCGGAAGGGTGGAGAACGGCCAGGGAGGCGGGATCCAGGAGTTATGTTAGTATGCTCACACAGTTATCATCAACAAGTGGATCTTCACTTGATTCTAAGCCTGACCCAAGCTTCACTATAACCAAAACCAAAAACACACCCCAACATCATCAAAGATTATGCATCATTGAGCCAAGACTCCACCTATGACATCAAGCTGAGCCGTCCTAATAGACACAAAATAGAACTAACCAATGCTAAAACTAAGCCACTAAAATTCTAATGCGCAATCTTCCCAAGGCCAGATTGGCTCTTCCAAGTTCGAAATGTCCATATCAAGCACCAAAAGCCTAGGAATCAAACTACCAAGTCCAGGCCTCATATCTAAATTTCCAGATGAACCACTTGAGATGTTTAGTCAATATCTAAGATTCAAGCAAACAGAAGCAAATTGAGCAATTAAGAGGCAGTATTAGAAGCCGCATATCCACAACGGGAAATAGCCCAAGCTCCCGGATCACCCTAGCGGCGCTACGGAGCTGAGCGTTGGCCCCGGCTGCGCAGATGAATACCTTGTCGAACTGCGACGTGGGAAGCTCCTCCGAGATGAACCCGTGTAACATCCTAAAATTTGCCTTTAATATTATTTTTTTATTATTTGTGCAATTTGTGATTATTCTAGAGTTATTGGATTTTTCTGGAATTTATTTGGACTTAATTTAAATTATGTATATTGTCTTTTTGCGAAAATTTATTTAAATATAGATAAAGTAAATATAAAGTTGCACCAAAAATATTTTATTTGAGATTCGACGCGGAGGTTTGAGATCGTGCCACGTTCGCTAGTTGCGTTAGCCATTGGATCCATCGCAAGAGGTTCCGATTTTGCCACGCATCGACGATCGGAGCGCGCATCGCATGCGATGCCGCAGCCAATCGAACGCAGCCGCGTGTCGGCACGAGTCACGAGGCACTGTGGACCGCGTCCACGGTGGACCAGAGGTGGTCCCATGGACCTGGTCTATGGACCAAAGCGATCAGTGCGTGATTGGTCCGAGTGGTCGTGACGTTAGCATGATGCAGAAAAATGATTTTCAGTTTTAAAATAATTCGGATTGATATTTGATTTTCCAATTTTCTGATTTTTAGATTTTTGAATCTTCTACGAGCCCGTTCTCTCTCATACAAGCTCTGATTGAGGTGATTCAAATTTCTAAAAATTTGTAAAATTGAGATCTATTTAATGGTGAATTTTATTTGATTTTTAGACATTATTTGCTCTCTGATTTGGTATTTATTTGGTATTCTCTCTCGTTTCGCGTAAATGTCGAATTGTACAACGCATCCGAGGAAGATTCGTCAACCCAAGACCAAAGTCTAGAGTAAGAATAAGGGCTTTTCTAAGGCAAGTTGTGCTTTGATCATGTTGAACCCATGTTTACAAAATCGCTATATTGTTTCACTCTATTGCATGTTATTTCACATATACAATTGATTCAAATTAAATTGGGACTTAGTTAATATACCTTTTGATCTGTACCCTACCTTGTCATTTGTATGCCATGATCTATTGTCACCCTAGATTGGTTCACTGTAGTTGATTAATACTAAAATCAACATGGGATGGTTAGACCGTGTTAGTTGCTTAGCCATGCCACGTCATCACATGTACTTGAATCATTGATAATTAATGTTGACTAATGGAATATAGAACAATGATATGAACTTGTGTGTCATGTGAGATCACACAATGAGATTGAGTTGTAGTGGCGAGTCATGTCACGAAACGTGTTAATTGTTGATGGCACGTGATGCTTGGTAATCAACTCGGGTGGTAATCACTTAGATTGGGACAAGTGACAAGGGGCGAGTACGCCCTGGTGGGCCCGATGGGCAGAGGGTATGTGGAAGTCTTGTTTCAATCATCCTAAGGATTTAACCTTGCAAGCTTTTGACCTGAGTCAATCATGCAACCACATGTCTCGCATGGGACAACCTAGCTGATTAATTTGCAATGTCTTAGTCTGGTATTATCAATGGCGGTGTGAGTTCCCGAGTTATGGAGTAATTCACATGGCACAAAAGAGGGGCCCTGGTTGTGGTTTTCAGACCCACTAGTGTTGAAACCTTGGCGGGTAGTATTAAGTTAAGCCAGAGCATTGTAAAGGCTTTGTCATGATCTCTCCGCCTACACACCAAAGGAAGTGTGTTAATTGCATGGCAACAAGAGATGATCATGTCGTGTGGGTAAAGTGCATAACCTTTGCAGAATGTAAAACTATTCAAATAGCCATGCTCATGGTATTGAGCAATGCTTGGGAATTACAGTTAATGGTTAGTTTAATTAAATGGATAACTTGGTTGGGATGCGGGATTGCCATATGGAAGGTTGGAACTTGACTTAGGATTGGAAACTTGGTTTACTTGAGAAATGTTGAATCAATCTATTACTGTTATTTGTTTTATAGTCTTTACAATCTATTCATTGTATTTGTTCATAAATGCTGCTTGTTGCAAAATAGCCATAATAGCATTTTCCTTTGGAGTAAGCCTTGCATATAGTTACATAGAATTGCATTCTGTGCACAACTTGTTGAGTACTTTATGTACTCACCCTTGCCAACAACATCAACACCAGTTGAGAATCTACATCAATGCTGGAGGAGAGGTTCCAGGAGGAGACGAATGTTTAGGGCGCAAGCCTTGTCAGTTGCGTGTGGTATACTGAAGGGTTCTCTATGTTTTCATTCTGTTGCAGTTTAGTTTGTTATTCAGCCTTGCGAGGCACAATCATTTAAGTTGACCATAAGGTCATTCAACTAGTATTATTTAATATATGATATCTTTCATAATATTTCCGCTGTGTATGATTGTGATATTTACCGATGTTGAGCCTGAGTGCACTAGCGTGATCCTGGACTAGTGCAGTATACACAGGGGGTCCGGATTTGCATATTCGGGTCCCGACAGAAGTGGTATCAGTGCCATACTGACTGTAGGTCTTGGCCCTTGATAGTCTGGTCGTTTCTTTAGGACCTTCAAAATTATTTTTCTTAATTAAAACTTAACCTGAAACAATATCATATTCTTGACTTATCTTATTCTTCTATTCTTGTCCTCGCCAAAAATTCCTTCTTTTCCCTTTGCTGAAATTTCTTTCTCTCTCCTGTGCTGGATCAAGTTAAAATCTTACCTAAATTATCTTGGTAGTTGATGACGTGCCGTACCATAGGAGAAAACATCGAGTGCTTGCCGTCAACCCTGAAGATCATGAAGGAAGGAATCGTCAAGCTCAAGGAAGGAGTAGATCGATGAAGTGTTTTCAAAGCTAGAAGACCCAGCGTTTTGAGTAGCTAGTTGAGACTCATGTGTGGGAGTCGCATTTGCTAAGATAAGAGTGTCGCCTCTTTGACGGTAGTTTTGTGTGTATAGGTTGAACTGATTCTTTCTTGATTGCTGAGTGTGCAGTATGTGTTGCAGAGCTCTTAGGCTTATGTAAGCAACCTTACCAAGTTATTAATATTACTTGCTTATGTTGATTGGGTTAAACATATCTCCCCTACTTTAGGATCCCTACTTCTTACCTATGCTTTTCTTCTCCCTCTTCCCGAACCCTGTGAAGCAATCAAGTAGATGGTTCAGACTTGTGAAAACAACAGAATCAGTGGAAGTAAAAAATCAACGCAGTGAGAATCTCAATGACGGATCAGTTCTTCAACCGTCAGTACAGATGGATATGCAGAGTTTCAGAGAGTTCTTGACTGCTTAGACTCAGTTGATGCATGCAATGATGAAGCAAATACAGAATATGACTGACCAAGCCAATGTCAACTGAGTGTCCCAAGCTGCTACCAAAGATTCCTGTTCCTACTCAAGGTTATCAGAATTCATAAGGACTCGTCTACCGACGTTTTCAAGAAATGTTTCACCTATGGAAGCAGAAGATTGGCTTAAAACTATTGAGAGAAAGTTGCTCATTGCTCAGTGTAAGGGTGATGAGAAAGTCCTGTATGCTTCCTATTTGTTGGATGGAATTGTTGCTGAATGATGGAGGAAATATTGTGCTGTCCATGAAGCCCCGTAGAGTATCTCTTGGAATGAGTTCCTTGCTACTTTTTGTAATCTCTTTGCCTCACCTGAAAAAAGTATGGTCACAGTAAATACGGAGCACAATACTATTCCTACACCTTGTTCGACATCTAAATGTTGCTCTCTAAAGTGCTATCAACCAAACAAGTCAGAAGATCGTGCATGTATTCACTGTGGAGAAATAGGATATACCGCTGATGAGCATGCGATTAATTGCTCCAGCTGTGAAGAAAGTCATTCTCTTGGAGAGTGTCCTATGAGCAACATCACATGTTACTTTTGTGAAGGTCAAGATCATTGCCCAGCTGAATGTCCCTTGGATCCGATAGTTACCGCTGTAACCCAGCATCAGCAAAAGAATTTTCGAGCTGTAGTTGCTCAAGAACTATCAAAAGGAAGTGGAATACCAGTCGTATATACTAAGTCATTTGAGGAGCTAAAAACGCATCACTCTGATCCTGTCAGCCTTCGTCAGGAAAGCAGTAAGTGGCAATCACCAACAGCATGTTTCTTGTGTGATGAAGAAGGTCATTGGGCTAGGAAGTGCCCTAAGAAATATCCAATTGAGATTCACAAAGAGGACAATAACGAGCATACAAATTGCAACCAACAAAGCATAACAATGGTACGTATGTGCTACAGATGTCGCAAGAAGGTCATTATTCTAATCAATGCCCTCAGAGAAGACAAGTATCTCCTACAGCTGTGATTATTCCAGAAGTCACCTCAGTCAAGTACATAATGCTAAGAGTGAGTGAAGTTGCAAGAGAAGTTTGTCAAAAGAATCAATCGAAGAGGAGGCGTTTGAACAAGGACACTACCTCGGTCAACAATGTTCAAGTAGGAAGCTTGCCCCTTAAACCTTGCTATATCTGCCACAAGCCTAGGCATTTTGCCAATAATTGCCCTCAGAAGAATGCAACCGTGCCAGTTCATATTAATCTCAACTCCGCCCCAGTCAAAACTTCAGCGCCAACGTCAATCGAGGAAGTCTAGATCAATGATTTACCTTGTGCAAGTGTCATCTCTTCTCTTGTATGAGAAAGTGATTAGTGATGAAATCCATGTAGATTTCCTTGTTGAAGGAGATAAAGAAAGATGGTTGATATGTTGGTATGTGGAGTTATGTAATAAAGGCATTATCATAAAGAAAGGGTCATATGTATCTGTGGGTATTCGCCCTGTGTTGATGTTTTGCCTGAAGATGTTGCATGCGCAATGATGGTAAGTTCAGTGGTGTTCCTGAAGCTTGTCAGTCCGGAAGAATTGCCATTGTCAGAAAGTACAATATTGCTTGATCTAACCTAGAATGTGATGGAGTTAAGTTGCTTACTGTTGGAGAAAAGTTTCTAGTGAACGATGTTGGATATCAGACTCGAGATGCTACTCCTAAAATAGATTGGTCATCCAGACGTAAGGCTATCTTGGAGTTGGTCGAAGAGTTGTTAGCTAAAAGCCCTGAAGGCGGAAAAATGGAATTTCAAGTGATGTAGATCATGATGGTTAGTTGATAGTAATCAGTGTGGAAGATGCCAGCCTACAAGATGTGCCAATTGTTGGAGAATATTCGGATATGTTTTTTCTGAGGATTTATCTAGTATGCCGCTAGATCGAGAGACCAAGTTTGTTATTGAGTTAGTGCCTGGTACAGCACCAAAAGCGAAGTGACCTTATCGAATGCCTACCGATGAGCTAGTAGAGACAAAGAAGCAGATCAAAGAGTTGTTAGAAAAATGTTTCGCCAGAATCAGTTTGTCACCATAGGAAACGCCTATCCTGTTTGAAGATGGGAGCTTAAGGATGTGTATCGACCATCGAGCATTTAATGAAGTGATGTTTAAAGAATGAGTATTCGTTGTCAGGATCAATGAATTGTTTGATCAGTTAAGACGAGCTGGAGTTTTCTCAAAGATAGATCTTCGATCCAGTTATCATCAGTTAAAAAATTGTGCAGAGAATGTTTTTAAGTCAGAATTTTATACACGATATGGACAATATGAGTTTACAGTTGTGTTTGCTAGAATGATCAATGCCATCACATAATTTATGAACTTGATGAATGAAGTCTCATGGAATAGTTGGATAAGCTGTTGTCGTGCACATAAATGATATTCATGTCTACTCCAAGTCAAAGGAAGAGCATGCAGAACATTTGAGATTGGTTATGGAAAAGGCCGCAAGAGCAATAGTTGTATGCTAAATTTAGCAAGTGTGACTTTTGAAAGGAAAAAGTTGAGTTTTTGGCTATGTGATGACTGCTAAAGGGTTGCCGTTGACCCAAGCAAGTTGGAGCAGTGCTGCATTGGGAGCAATCAAAGTCCGTTACTCAGATTCGTAGTTTTCTGAAAAATGGCAAGATATTACCACCGGTTCATAGAAGGAATTTCGATGATTGCTAGACCGTTTACGCAGTTGTTGAAAAAGGAGAAGAAGTTGCATGGATGCTAGAGTGCGAAAAGAGTTTTCTGGAATTAAAGAAGCGTTTGATGACAATACCTGTCTTAGGATGCCAGATGTGCAGAGTAGTTTTGACATATTGAAGAATCGAGTTGGCCTAGAGGGGGGGTGAATAGGCAATTTCAACAAGTTCTAACTATTTTAAACAATTAACTAAATTTAACAGAGAGCAACTTACTGCAAGGATAATACAGAATTCAAACAACTAATAATAACAGCGAAAGCAATAAACGAAAAGACACAGGAGAGACAAAGATTTATCCCGTGGTTCAGAGCCGCACTCCTAATCCACGTTGAAGCACTTCTTTCGAAGTTCTGCTTCTCCAAAGCTAGTCGCAGTAGCTCTGGCGATCACTCAGGTAACTCTTTCACTACTCGAGTGAGGGTTGTTCCAAACCTTTCACAAATACAGTTGCCTTCCACAAACACCTTTGGACAGGTCACACTGTTCACTTTCGCCAAGCTGTCTAAGATCACTAAGATCCAAGAGTAATAAACTTTGCACAAGTTCTATCTCTTGGTTCACTTTGCAATTCACACAACTAGACACTGACTTGGAGCTAACACACTTAGAGATGTATGAGAATTTTGTGTGAAGATGAAGCACAGACTCCTTTTTGAGAATGAGAGCTATATTTCAATACCAAAGAGTAAGGAGTTCATATATGTATCTGGTAGATGGCTTAGGAAATGCTTATATAGCCATTTGGAGTGAAAGTAGCCGTTACACCTGCTACAGTAGCCGTTGGACGTGTCAAATGTTAGAAACAACAAAAACATACACGTACAACGGACTAAGTATCAGTAACTAGCGATATTGGATATGTGTATGACGGACCAAATTTGAGAGTTCACGACGGACCAAAAATTTTGGTCCGTAGTACATGGGTTGTTCATAGAGGTTGGTTTGGCATACAACTGAGAGACATATATGAGCGTCAAACCAAATTGTTTGGTCCGTTACACATGGACTTTAAAAGATAGGTCTGGCATAGAGACCTATGTACATCGGACCAAAAGTTTTGGTCCGTCATACATGGACAATTCAAGAGTTTTGTCAGGTATAGAGACACATGTACGTCGGACCAAATTTTTGGTCCATCATACATGGACTTTTCAGAAGATTGGTCTGGCATAGGGACACATATACGTCGGATCAATTTTTTGGTCCATCATACATGGACTTTTTAGAAGATTGGTCTGGCATAGAGACACATGTACGTTGGACCAAATTTTTGGTCCGTCATACTTGGACTTTTCAGAAGATTGGTGCTAAGGAGCTTTTTCAACAAAGATAAATTTTATCCAAGCTTTTTATTTTAGCAACGGACTGAAATATTTAAACACGAATGCTTGGTCCTTTTCCTGAGTAAAATTCTTTTGAAGATAGAGAATATTCATTTTAGGTTTCAATTAAAAGGACATCAAAGATTTAGTCTGGCCAAAAACTTATAAACTGAAAGGGTGTCGGACCAAATATTTGGTCTGCTATAGATGGGAAACCGAAGATATTTTGGTCCGTCACAGAGGAGTGAATTTTTGCATGTATGCCGGATTAAATATTTTTGGTCTGTCATACATAGGCAAACTTTTGGCTATCAGATGATTTTCAAAGAAGGTTTTGATCAAGGATATGTGAATATGAAAACGAATATATTTTAACCTAAAGATCAGATATTCAAAGGGAGTTTTGACGTAGAATGGTTTCAAGGTATGCAACGGACTGAAGAAATGGATAGATAATGTTTGGTCCGTTGTACTAAGAGATATGATTTCATAAGGGTAAAGACTAAGTGTCTTTTGCTCCGAGAGATCTAGTTTTGCCTTTGCCTAACAAACTATTTGCTTGTGTAAAGTCCCTCTTTTAGACAACCAAAAATAGAAAACAAACCTAGGCTATTTGACTTGAATCATCTCCCAAGTCATAAACTATAAACTGAATACCTTAATCTTGTTAGCCCTTGTTCCATCATAGATTCCAGCTTATATTCTTCAGAGCTTTGAGTATTACTAACTTAGTCATCAATACCAAAACCATAATAATACAGTAATAGAATTGAGGGGTGCCTAGATGCTATCAATCTCCCCCTTTTTGATAATTGATGACAACATACCTTTTAGTTAATAATATCTATTTATTCTGCAAAACGGAGTTAGCTGAATAGACTGACAGCAGAATTTATGAGTGAATTTTCTCCCCCTTAATGAATGCATGCTATTTTTTTTGGAATACGAAGTTCATATCAGAGCAGAGTATTAAAGAGTGTATTAGAGCATATAGCATCTAAACAGTCATATATAAACAATATACGATCATAAATATAGCGCACAAAGGACAAATACAAATAAGACTCATATAAGAAAAGAACTTAAGAGACTATGACTATGAGGTTTTTCTCCCCCTTTGGCATCAATAGCCAAAAAGGGCCCCTACTTGCGCCTAGAAAAGACTCTTTTGAGCTGGCCCTGAACTGAGATTTTCTTTGGAGGAGAGACTGGCTTATCATCAGCAGCTTCTTGGCTTTGATTTTCTGGCCCTTGAGACATAGCTTGATCATGCCAACTTGGATAGTCTGGGTCACTTGGCTGGATAGTTAACAGTTGAAGATCTGGCTGAATTTGATCCAAAGATTCATTCATAGTGCGAGTTTCAGCAAGGACGTCACCCACATCATATGTGCAATCATGTGCCAAGCGAGTGTAGTCGAGCAAGGCATCCTCAGTGAATTCTGAAAGATGATCTAACTGATGTCTCATCCATAAGCGATTGCTTGTATGTGATGTACTTGCGGCTTCAACTTGATTTCGGTTTCTTATCGATCATCTATTTTTCGGTTCATGTCATACTGATCATCCTTTATCGATTTTGATTAGTATCAAGTCGTTGGACATCTTTGTCTAAGATTGTCTGATTTACGCTTAGGTGGTCAAATCTGGACATGACTTCATTTTGAAATTTTATTTGTTCCTCATATCTTAGAGCCGCTGTATTCTGATCTTCCAGGTATCTTGTTTGGAATCCTCTTTGATCAGCATGATATTGCTCCTCAAAGGTTGAAAACCCAGAAGGTTGAGAGTCAAAGACATTTTCTTGAGCCTGAAATGTATTATCTTGTGCTTGCTCATTAAACTTTGGAGAAGATGGGATGGGATACTGACAGCCAAACAGACTTTCCCAACCAGGAAAAGTATCCCTTTGATCATGCTCAGGATGATCTGATGATGGAGGATAATAGGTTTCAAATTGTTAGGGCATCCCAGATCCTCCTGCTTCATTTTCATGGGCTCCTGGTCTGAAGGTTTGTGCTTCCATGAACCTTGCTGCAGCTGCTGACTCTTGAAAGTGATAGAATTGTTGCTCTTCAACTAAGGTTCTATCAACTGAACTTGAAAGCTTTTGAGTTGCAGCATCATCCATTTTCCATGATTCACTTCCATGAATCACTTCAGTTGCTTCTGGAGTATGGTGGCTCAGAGTCTTCCCTTTGTTTCCACTTTGAACACTAGGTTCTCTGTCATTTCTACTCTGATCAGACATATGATGACTCTCATAGGCTTGATGATGTCTTTCATAGGATTGATGCCAGGAGTCACTTTCTTGTGCCTTGGAAAAATCTCTAAAACTGTTTCTGTCAAACTCATTTTCAGCTTCTGCCCTTTCTTCACTTTTCTCTTCATCTGGTACTGGTTGATTTTCTGGCACTTTTTGAAGGAAACCAGTGATCCTCAAACTTTGTCCAGTGGCTTGATGCATGTTATATTTCTTTGGAAAGCACTTGAATTCCTTATTTAGATCATTTTGCGAAATTATGCCTTGAGCCAACAGGACTCCAGCGATTAGCTAGGCAAAAGGCAAAGAACTACTAAACTTTTTGTAGATGGCCTTCTCCTTTTTCCCAAAGAAGTAATCAACTAGCTCTATAAGTTGTCTTGATAAAATAAGATGCAATAACCATGCTAGAACTGAGGTCACTCCTTCCTTATATCCAGACTTGGGATATATTGTGTGCCTCAGTATTAACAGTAGAACCTTTGCTTCTTCAGACAGACAGGTCACTCTATTTGGATTAAAGTCCTTACTGGAGGTGTCTTTGTATATGTGTCCTGACACTTGCAGGTCTGGCATGTCCCCACTCAATCTCCACCTCTGATGAGGATACATATTTTCAAAAATTCTTGTCTTATTTGCCAGTGGACTAGAGGCTCCGATTGCTGATTCAAACTGAGATGATTTGATTTTTCTTATTTTTCTATTCAGAGTGAACATGATATATTTTCTTTGTTTGTTCACTAGTAAGGATGCATAAAATTCTAGAGTCCTTGAGACACTCCATGGAATTGTTTTGTTTGATATGATTCTTATCAGTCCAGGAGTTGAGTTTATGCAATCAAATAGTCCAGTTGAGCCAATGATAGTATTCACTTGATCCCATTCTACATATTGGTGAGTTGACAGAGCAGATATCATCTTTCTTTTTCCATCTCTTTTGTTCAGATAAGCATTGTATATGTTCTTGTGTAACAAAGACACAAAATTTTCACCCAGGGCTGCCCTTGACTCTGGAAACCAAATCTTCTCACTTATTAACCAAACTGCTCTTAATTTCTTAGTACTTAGGTTGGCCAGTTCTTCACTACTAAGGATGTCAATTTTAGAGACCAGTTCAGTACTCTCTGAGGAAATTTAACTGTCGGGTTCATAGGCACAATCCTCAGAGGATGACTCAGAATCAATTATTTGTTTCCCTTTTCTTGGGTGAGAAGTAACTACTTTTCGATTTTCTCGTGCAACATTGTGAATATCTGAGATTAGTTCTGGTCCATGAGGTTGTTCAGGCAGATTTGTTTCAGGGGATGAACTGTATCTTCTTTGCTTCTTACTCTTAACTTTATCAATAATTTTTCCGATCAAACCCCTTTTTTCTGGATTCTTTGACCTCATTTTGATTTCTGACTAAACACTAACTTATTGCTCAGACTCAAGACCAGACCCTCTTCAAGCAGAAGAGCAGACCTAGAAAAAGGAACGAACTAAATCTAAGAACTAGGTCTAGGGTTTGAGACTTGAAGAGAAAAAGAGAAGTTTCAAGGAACTTACTGAGCTTGAAGGAGATTCTTGCGCAAAATGTCAAAAGATCACCGTTGCCAAGACCCGATCAGGATTTGCTTCGGTGCAGAGGAGAAAAACTTTCGGCTTAGAGAAGTTTGTGCAAGCAAGGATATAACAAAGGAGGAATTTGATGGAAGAAGTTACTGCATTGAATGCATTTGCAGGAGTAAATAGGCCTTGGTTACTAACACCTTTAACCAGGGTAGTTGGAGGGGAACAAGCGTTCTGGCAAGGTGGTGGGACCTCCTTTTGGAATCGGTTTGAACAAGCACAAGGAGTCCTACGAGCAGGGTCAGGTTAGCAATGGGTAAGACCTAAAGCAATAGGTAAGATTTTGAACAAATTTTGAAATTTTGAGAGAAGAAGAAGGAATTTGATATAATCCATTTGATAAGAAACGGCTTTAGAAATAATTGATCATGAGGCAGACTTGATTTAAACAGAGTTAGACAGATTACTAATTGGGCCGGACCAAATTGATTTATACTTAACCTGGACCAATTTTAGTCCGTTGTAGAGGAGTTTTAGCCTTGCATGGAGTAAAGACTAAAACTTTCATTAGCGACGGACCAAAAATTTTGGTCCGACGGGCATTGATAGTTTGTTTGAGATTAGTCCGATCCAAGTAGGAACCTGTAACTTTACTTAAGTTGTTCTCAGTCTGCACCATATCTATATTTCTGAAGATTTTGAAAATAAGAGATATATCTAAAATTAACAACCAAAATCAACATAACACAAAAAAAATTTCAGTGAATGTTTGAGTTTGATATCCAAATAAGCTTAAGTATTTCTTTAAACTAAGCTCATCTGAAAAACTCAAGTACTTAATATGGACACTTTGCTGAAAAAGTTAGATGATAATTTGGTTTCTTTAATTTTTGATTGGATAAGAATGAGCATAGAAAGGTGAGTCTTATAGCAGCATTTTTTATTATTATTAAAAAGAACTTATTCAAAGAGTTATTTTAACTTGACATTATCACTTTGAATTTATTTAACTTGACATTATCACTTTGAATTTATTTAACTTGACATTATCACTTTGAATTTATCCACATCGTTTAGTCGAAACAGAGAGCTGTCGAACAAGAGCCGCGAATGATACTAACACGATGTGTTGTGCGACTAGTCGAAGCTGTGTTTTGCGACGTACGAATATGAATAATCATTCAATTAAGAAAACACACAAGATTCATAGAGCATTTCAGAACACCATATCTTTATTTATATATAATGTCCCGGTCAACATGTTTGGAGAGAACAGGACAAGACAAGAACTTAGGTTTCACCCCTACGCACGCGCCCTAGAGCCTCTATGAGCGCTCCTCTGGCCCTAAAGAGAGAAGGGAAAGCTTCAAGGAAAGCATCCACGGCAGCATTGTCTCTAACGACCGCTCTTTCCTCAGCCACCTCTGCTAGAGCGCGATCAAATTCCCTCCAGAGCTCCGCAAGCTCTGGGTCGTCCCAATCATCCTTGTAAGGTCTTTTCGGCATGATGAAGAACTCAGTTTGGAGCAGAAAGGAGAAAATCTAAGTGAAGGATTGCATCCCTAGAGCTCTGGTTCGCCTTTTATAGCCATTGCGACAGGAAAGAAGTAAATGCATCATAATCCGAAGCGGCTTGAAGTTAGAGAAGATACAGAAAAACAGGGAGTTACGAAAACCGAAGAGATTTTTAACAGAAAGTCACACAAAGCTGGGGTAAGAAATCAAGGGATATGAGCATCAGGATATGCATAGCGAACAAACTTGCTCCCCCATAGTCAGATATTATCGAGCAACATTTGAAAAGGCAATGATATTTAGTTCATTTCTTAATTTTGAAAATTTGGCCTCATCAAGCGGCTTAGTGAAAATATCAGCCAATTGGTCCTCAGTACTTACATAACTAAGCATAACATTTCCTTTAGCAACATGATCACGAATAAAGTGATGTCGAATTTCAATATGCTTAGTTCTGGAATGTTGGACCGGATTGTTTGCTATTTTCACTGCACTTTCATTATCATACAGTAGAGGCACATTATCAAATTTTATACCAAAATCTAAGAATGTTTGTTTGATGAATAAAATTTGAGCACAACAACTTCCTACAGCCACATATTCGGCTTCGGTAGTGGATAGTGCTACTGAATTTTGCTTTTTAGAAAACCAAGAAACTAAAGACCTTCCAAGCAAATGACAACTCCCTGAGGTGCTCTTACGATCAATCTTGCATCCGGCATAATCAGAATCTGAGTAGCCTAGAAGCTCAAAGGGAGCACCTTTGGGGCACCATAAACCAATACTTGAAGTGAACTTAAGATATCTAAATATTCTTTTACAGCACTCAAGTGAATTTCCTTAGGAGCAGCTTGAAATTTAGCACACATACACACAGAAGAAAACGTAAATGGCTCATCAGTTCACCACAGGCAACCGACAAGGCTCGGACCCTAATGACTCGTGTCTTCCTGGACTTCCTCTTCCAACTCAGGTGTAGATTCTTCAACTGTTGATTATTGTTGTTTGGCAAGGGTGAGTACTTAAAGCACTCAACAAGTTGTGCACAGAATGCAATTCTATGTATCTATATGTAAGGCTTATTCCAATGGATAGGCTATCATGGCTATTTTGCAATAAGCAGCATTTATGAACAAATATAATAAATAGATTGTAAAGACTGTAAAACAAATAACAATAGTAAATAAGTTCAGTATTTCTCAAGTAAACCAAGTTTCCAATCCTAAGTCAAATTCCATCTTCCATATGGCATTCCGCCATCCCAACCAAGTTGTCCAATTAATTAAGCTAACCCTTAACTGTAATTCCCGAGCATTGCTCAATACCGCGAGCACGGCTATCCGAATAGTTTCCCACTCTGCAGAGGTTATGCACTTTACCCACGTGATACAACCAAACACCACAAAGGCGGGTGATTATAACAAAGCCTTTACAATGCGCTGACTTAACCCGATACTATCCGCTAAGGTTCCAACACTGGTGGGACTGGTTACCACATCTAGGGCCCCCCTCTTGCGCCATGTGAATTACTCCATAACTCAAAAATTCACACCGACCACAATAGTACCAGAATTAAGACATTGCAAATTAATTAGCTAGACTGTCCCATACCAGACATATGTTTGCATGATTGACTCAGGTCAAAGGCTTGCAAGGTTAAGTCCTTAGTGTGATCAAGGCAAGACATCCACATACCCTCTGCCCATCGGGCCCACCTTGGCATCCTCGCCCCTTGTCACTTGCCCCAATCTAAGTTATTATCACCTAGTTGATTACCAAGCACCACGTGCCATCAACAATTCAACATCGTTGCGTGACACGACTCGCCACAACAACTAAATCTCATCGTGTGATCCCACATGACACACAAGTTCATAACATTGTTCCATATTCCATTAATCAAGATTAATTATCAATGATTCTGACACATGTGATGACGTGGCATGACTAAGCAACTAGTACGGACTAAACCTTCAATGTTGATTATAATTACTAATCAACTATATTAAACCAATCTAGGGTGACAATGGATCATGGCATACAATGACAAGGTAGGGTATAGTTCAATCTGGTATTTTAGCTAAGCCCAATGTACTTTAAAGCATTTGTATACTTGAAATATATGCAATAGTGTAAAACTAATATAGCAATTTTATAAACATGGGTTCAACATGATCAAAGCACAACTTGCCTTGGAATAGGTCCTGATCTGGTTCTGAAACTTGCTCTTGAGTTGTTGGATCTTCCTCCGAAGCGTCGCACAATTCAAAGTCTACGCGTACCGAAGAAGGAAAACAAATAAATACCAAAACAGAGAGCAAATGAACTCCAAAAATAAAATAAAATTCACCATTAAATAGATCTCAATTTTAAATTTTTTTTAGAAATTTGAATCACTCAAATCCGAGTTACGATGCAAAAGATATAGCCTTTTGAAGTTTGAAATAAATACCGAAATCAGAAAATCACAAAATCGGAATTTACAGATTTATTTTTAAACTGAAAATAGAATTACCGCGCAAGCGTGATGTCAGCCCTAATGCCAGCCAATCAGGCAACGCCACGCGTCTCGGTCCATGAACTCGGCTCACGACTTCGATCTGGTCCATCGTGGACCCAGCCCATGCGACCACGTCTCACTGACGTGCGGGCCCGTGCGTTGCTGACTCGGCACCAGCGCAGGACACACGCGGCGCCACGTAGCTTGCCACGACGCTGCCACCTCAGCGAATTGCTCATGTGGACGACACGTGTCAGCGAAGCGTCAAGCCACGTCGACGGCGAGGCACATGGCCCTAGGGTCGTCGGCGGCGAGGTCGGAGGGTACCCACAGATGCGTCTTGCCGACGCGGACCTGATGACGCGGTCGGTTTCTCTTCCGAGGCACTGAAACGATGGCGACGCCGTTCTTTTCTTCGTCAATGACGGCCTCCCCGCGGTTCCTCCCCTCCGGCGATGCTCCAACCAAACTAGCGCGTGCACAAGATGCTCCGAACGACCACGAAGCAGATGCGTCTAGGTGCAGGCTTCGCGATGGCTTGATGGCGGTGAATCGATAGTTCTTCGATGCGGCGGCGCTCGGCAAACGTCCGCAAAATCACAACGAATCGGCAGCGCTCTCACGGGCTAAACCTAGGGTTTCGGTTGCTTGGGGTATTGCGCAGCCCGTGCTCGCCTTTTATAGCGCTAGGGCCGTCTGTTTTGCCCGATTTCTCCGTGGAGTCCACGGCGGACACGGAGCAGAGTTCGGCACGGACACGCGAAGAAGATGATCGGATCGGCGACACATGGCAAATCTGACGGCGACGACAGAACAAAAGTCCCCAACCGGTACGCGTTGCGCTCATCCCTCCGATCTGGATCCAACGGCTGGGATTAAACTTCCAGAAGACGGGCTGAACGGCCCACACCACCCCGGCCACTCCCGCACAAGAAATGGGCCAAGCCCACTACTATTCACGCCGATTTTAAAAGGTTTTCCATTTAAAATAATTGCTGAAATTCATTTAATTTGTTTTAGGCAATTAAAGTATGAGGAAAAATCTCAGAAAAATCTCAAAAATACTTTGAGACATTCTGGACTCAAATAAAATATTTTTGGCAAAACTTTATTTTGACTTTGCACAGATTTAAATAGATTTGAATAAAAGGGCAATAAACTTGATTTCAAATTAATTCAAATAAATCCAGAAAAATCCAAATAAATTCCAGAAAATCATAAATGCACTTTTAAGCAATAAAATAATATTTAAGCAATTTTTTGGGATGTTACAATGTGCTAAACAACTTACAAAGTGAGGTGGTGCAGACTCTATGTCAGCTTGAGATGCATTTCCCACCATCGTTCTTCGACGTCATGGTCCACCTTGTTGTTCACCTTGTCAGAGAGATTAAGATATATGGACCGACATTCCTACGTTACATGTATCCATTCGAGAGGTACATGGGTATATTAAAATCCTACGTGAGGAATCGGTCGAAGCCTGAGGGTAGTATTGTCGAAGGTTATGGAACTGAAGAGGTTATTGAGTTCTGCGTGGACTATCTCGGGAAAAGACAAGCAATCGGTGTTCCTCTATCTCGCCATGAGGGCAGACTTGCTGGCAAAGGAACCGTTGGGTCAAAACTAAGAAGGCCACGGTTTGATATGTATTGCAAAGCGCATCTGACAGTCTTGCAGCACAGCGCAGAAGTTGCAGGATACATCAAGCAGCACAAGTCGATATTACGAGAAGAGAATCCACATATGGATGAGCTTTCCATCATGCGAGAACACAACGATAGATTTCTCACATGGTTCAAACAAAAGGCGAAGGTCTCTATTAGTGAGACTATCAAATGGTTGGCTGACGGACCTAAACTTAATGTACAGACATGACAGGGGTATGATATTAATGGGTACACCTTTTACACTGAAAGTCAGGATGCGAAGAGTACTGTTCAAAACAGTGGTGTAAGCATAGATGCTTTGTCCGATGAACATCACTCGATAGGAGGATCCTCAATGGCAATGAACTCTTACTACGGGGTGATCGAAGAAATTTGGGAGTTCGATTACGGAATATACCAAATTCCACTGTTCCGATGTAAGTGGGTGGGACTTCCACATGGAGTGAAGGTCGACAAGAGAGGTTTTACTCTTGTGGATCTCAACAGACTCGCCTATAAAGATGACCCATTCGTACTTGCGAAGCAAGCAAATCAAGTCTTCTATGTGCGTGATCCGGCCAATCCGAGGTTGCACGTCGTCCTTTATGGCAAGCGACGGATCGTTGGTGTTGAAAATGTCATAGATGAAGAAGAATACGACCAATTCGATGAAATACCTCCGTTTGCGGATGGGGCCTGTCTTAGTGGCGACGACGACACACATGGAAGAAATTACATGCGTGTAGATCATCAAGAAGGGTTGTATTGTAAATAAAATGAGTACGTCATTGTATGATCAGTTGCTACGTGTTTGAAATGTTCGTATTGTACATAACTGTAGTTTTGTGTTTGCACTGCACGTATCAAACTTTTACAATTTTTGTCAATGGATTGTGGTATGCAGCTACTTAATGCAAGATAAATAAGGCACTGTACAACAAATCATTTCTCGAAATTTTCAAAATGCATGTCCTTCATTTGAGAAAGATTTGACTTTTTCTCTCTTTGATCAAAAATCATGCCTACAAAGTGAATTTGGCCCTCTTTTTTCAATGCTAACTCTTTTTTCCAAAATCCTTTTTGGGAAATATTTGTAGTATCACAAAGTATGTTCCTGCAAAATTTCAAAAAATTCCAACTATGTTTGCAAAAGTTATGGCCTTTTCACTCTTTGAACAGATATTTCTACAAGTTCAGAATTCATGGTTTGTCTGGAAAACAAATAGTACAGTGAATAACATTTGTGTGGTTTTTTAAGTGAAACCGATAGAGCTATACTGTACTGACTCATCTGTGTCGGTTTTAGAAACAAACCGATTGAGATAAGAACTCAGTTTTTGAAATGATAACATTATGTGCTTGGTTCTATTTGTGTCGGTTTTTGGACTAAAACCGATTGACATATTGAATCGGTTTTGTAAATAAAAGCATAATAGTGCTTTTTGTCATTTGTATCGGTTTTTGGAGTGAAACCGATATAGATATGAATAAAGCAGATTGAGATTGTCATTTGTGTCGGTTTTTGGATTGAAACCAATAGAGATATCGATTCAGTTTTCGAAATGAAACATAATAGTGCTTTGAGTCATTTGTGTCGGTTTTAGAACAAAACCGATTGAGATATGAAATCAGTTTTGTAAATAAAATCATAATAGTGCTTTTTATCATTTGTGTTGGTTTTTGGACTAAAACCGATAGAGATAATTCATCTGTGTCAGTTTTATAAAAAAAACCGATTGAGATACGACCTCATTTTTCGATTTCAAAAATTATGTGCTTTGTTCTATTTGTGTCGGTTTTGGACTAAAACCGATAGAGATACGATGTACTAACGCATCTGTGTCGGTTTTATAAAAAAAACCGATTGAGATACGACCTCATTTTTCGATTTCAAAAGTTATGTGCTTTGTTCCATTTGTGTCGGTTTTTGGACTAAAACCGATAGAGATAGTGAAATATTTGTGTCGGTTTTTTGAATAAACCCGATAGAGAGATGTATTATTTGTGTCGGTTTGGAAGAAAAATCGATTGAGATATGTATTCAGTTTTCAAAATAAAATCTCTGTATTATTTGTGTCGGTTTTCGGTTTAAACCGATATTGATGTGGAAGTTATTTGTGTCGGTTTCTTCATTAAAACCGATACTAATCTTTCACTATTTTTTGTGTCGGTTTCTGCATTAAAACCGATACTAATGTTCCACTATTTTTTGTGTCGGTTTTTTGTTGGGAAATGACAGCATTTGCTTCCGAGCCATATTAATACTGCCCAATCGCCAATTAATCTCGCGCGTGTCTCCTTTTTCCCCGCCACCGCGCCCTGTAGCCCTATCTTCCCGCCGCCTCATCCACCCCGCCGCTGCCCCGATCGGCATCGGCTCCTCCCCCCTGACGCCGCTCGTGCACTCCCTCTGTCGCCAACACCTTCCACGCCACCCCCACGCCTCCGACGCCATCGACGCCATCCACGCCACCCCACGCCTCCGACGCTGCCGGTGCCGCCCACGCTACCTTTGCCGCCGACGCCATCCACGCCACCCCCACGCCTCCGACGCCGACGCAGCCGATGCCGCCCGTGCTCCACTCGCTCCACCGGTGACTCCCTCCACTCTCTTCACCGGTGACTCACCCCACTGCATGGATCACAAACGCTCATTTGTGTTGTTGCAGAATATAATGTAGGTATATTTTTCTGTGAAAAAATAATGTTGCTATAATTTGCATCTGCCAATTGCTGCATATGGATCGGTTTTAGTGTACTGCTAGAAACTAGTGTTAAATTAGCAAGCAAATACCACTTTGAGTGGCCAATTGCTGGTAGTAGCAACTGGAAACAGTGAGGCTTGTGTAGATGACTGGTTCTGGGTAGATAAAATATTTGGAGATTCTTTCTTTCTGAAGGCAGTCAGTTTCTGCTTGGTCAAAAGGCTTGAAACTCTCTTTCAAAAAAGGCTTGAAACCCTGATGAAAAGAAAAACAGTGGTTCTTGATCTTCTTGGTATACCACTGAGCAATGTCGACTACGTAGTAGGTGAACTCTTGTGGTAGTGTTGCTTCCTTTTGCTTTCACTGTCAAAGATGTCTGGACATGTGCTCACTTTTGGTTAAAACAGGAGGCTTTAATAATGCTTTGAAATGCTCGACACAAGCCATTTGAGATTATTTAGTATAAAGTTAGCTTTGAAATGTATGGTTCTTTACTTCCAACAGCCAAATTTTGTGAATTTAGTAACATATTGAGATTATTTAGTATCAATCAGTAAGTGATATCTTCTCATTCAGTGCAGAGTTTATAATGTTTCCTTTACTGATTTCAACCTCTCACGGAATTTTAATTGTCTTTTGGCCATGTTTTGTACACACCAGCTATATGTATGTAGTGGTGCAATTTTCATTATTTTCTCATATGTGGTTATTTACTCGTCATATTATTATACAACTTTTGACTCTGTTAATTGAGATCGTTATTTCAAACATAATTGCATATTATTTTTCTTTTTTCATCTCAGCATATGTTAGAGTTTAGGTTGCGTAACCTACGTCTCCCGTTCGAGAGTGCTTATTTATAAATATGCCTAGGAATGCCATATTTATAAGCAAGCGATCTCAATTGTCCAATATTTTGGGATAGATTCGAGGATATGTGGTTGAGCAAGTTCTGAAGTGTTGTACAACTCACGAGTAGGTTTGGTAGTGTCTCCTGGTGTTCTCGGATACACACCCTCTCGACATGAGTTGTCGAGATGTGTATCTGGAGAATAGCGGGAGATCTTCGCCAAATTTTCTCCGAGTTGTACAACGGCTCAGAACTTGTCCGAACCACATATCCTCGAATGGGATTAGGACCAAACCTATTTAGAGATTAGGAGTTATCGTTCGTATGTATTTAGTTGGTCAACATATAAACTTTTCTTGAAGATCATTCGCTCATCTGTTACTCTACTGCAATATGCTAGAACAATGACAAGCTATGAATTATCCATTGACTTGTTGCTTCGGATGATTTATTATCAAGTTTGCATAATAGCTACGAATTGCTTTCTCTCATGTCAAATATATGTCCATGTTAGATAGGAAAACTCAAAATGTCGCAATTAAAGAGCATCGGCTCATCGCCAGAAAGAGTAGAAGGTGCTCTTGAGGGGCGCAGCCAACTTCCGAGTGTCGAGCCAAGCCAAGTTCGAAATGTTGAGGGGCCGAGTAAGGTGAGGAAGGCCCGAGGACCGAGCAAAGGGGCCACAGGGAGAACACCGCAAATTCTCCACTTCAATGCGACGGGCGTTTGCACGGGTCCTCCCAAGTGTAAGGGGCGATACCGCTCATTCCTCGGGCAACTGGTGAGGGAGAGAGTTCCCATAACGGTTAAGGATTGGAGAAAGGAGGTCAGCGTCGAGCAAAAGAACCGGCTGTAGGACGAGGTTAAGGGAAAATGGATTATAGAAGAGAAGGATGAAAACAATGCCAAGCGGTACACCTTGAAGAGGATGGGTGTGGCTCTGAGGCACTTCAGGGTCTACATACACAGTGAGTACGTGCTGAAAGGCCGTACACCATTCGAGAGTATCCGTTCGTGACTCCCGATGTTTGGGAGGAGTTCACGAGGATCAAGAGTACGCCCGAGGCAGAGGAGCTGAGACAGAAGAACGTTGCTACCCAGAGGCTGAACACGCATGCGCACCACCTCGATTCAGGCGGCTACGAAGGGAAGAAAGCAGAATGGGCACGACTAGCCGAGGAGTGCGCCAACTCCGGGACAGCGATGCCTTACTCGCACATATGTGAGGAGCGGGCACGTGACTGGGTATTAGCGAGGACAAAGAAAACCGCGGACGGGCAGCTGGTAGTACCAAACCCCACTACCGCGCAAGTCGTCTCCACCATCGTAAGATATCAAACTTACTACATTGAAGTAGACCATTCCTGTTGTATTTTATATCTAATTCGTACTCGCTTCTTGCAGGAGGAGGTAAGACAGAGGAAAGAGCAGGGGACCTTTCTTAGCCAAGGGTCAAATGACATCCTATCCTCTGCGATCGGGAAGCCCGACCATAAGGGCTGGGTGCTTGCCGCAGGTCGGGGCATACGAAGAAGTCCTACTTCCAAGATGCCGCCGAGTACGGATCAAGAACATGTGAGGCACGTGCGGAGCGCCTGAAGGACACGCTTAGGGAGCAGCTGAGGGAGGAGATCTCGGAGGAGATGAGGGAGGAGATGAGGGTGCAGATGATGGCACGTGAGGAGGAGATGAGGGTGGAGATGATGGCGATGATCTCCCAGAGTCAGAGCCAGATGCCCCCGCCTACTGTAGAGAAACCTGTGCCCCCACCAAGTAGCTGCGGTTCCAAAAATGATAAGTCCGGTCCCCAGCTGAAGGTAATAATTAATTTTGCCTTACTTAATGGTGCGAGGGTAATTCTTCATATGTTTTCTCTCAAGTTGCGTACTTTTTGCAGGCGCCTACCAAGTGCCAGCTCACCCTGACGGAAGACAGATTTCCTGTTGAGGCTGCACGCGGGGTTGCATTTCCATGCAAGGAGACCGACACGGTGCATGGTCAGCCTTTGGGGAAGGGCTACATGAGGGTCCAAGTGGACTACGTCCACGAAGCCTTCTTATCACATGTGCTCGAGTTCCCCCCAACGAAGACATCACCACTCTCGGGCTAGCACGGATGTCGTTCATCAAGTGGCCCACGACAGGCGTCGTACTGGTAAGGTAAACATCCCTCACGTCTTCTATACCATTCCAGTATTATTGCAACAAGTTACTTAATTATGCGCGTGCTTTGTAGGTTCCTACCGTACCTGCGCCTGCTCCCACGACCGTGACGAGCCCTGCAGAAAGTACAGAGCTGGTGCATAAAAGGACTAGCACGACAACCACGTAACCACCGAGGCCCTGCTAAAAGGCTAGGCTCGGAAAGGCCACAACGCGCCTCGTGTACATGAAAAGCCCACTGCCCCGGCCTCGGAGACTCCTTCGGCCCAGAAAGGAGGACCGACACAGGCCACAGAGAAGCCTTATGAATTTAAGGCCTACGTACATGGAAAGCCCTTTCTGCCTCCCAACAAATTGAATGCTCTAGGCATATGGACTCGATACTCCATGGATGGTACGTTGACAAAGCGAAAGAGAGCGGCGTATCGACTTCAATGTTAGATACGAAGGGACATTTCCACCGCGAGGAGGATGGGACATTCGATTAGTTTTGAGGATCATTCGTCTGCACCAACCGATAGCCATCGATATTTCTTATGACGATCACGACGCTGTGAGTATCGCACCACGTTGCACGACCTTATGACTTCCATAGGATTTTGCATTACGCTTTTTAACATTCAATGCGAGTTGGAGGCGATGAGGCAGCGAGTCGTGACGAATCGATAACTAGTTGGGTTCGTCGACACTGAGCTTGTGTCCGCGATGATGGCTAGGCTTCAACCGGAATGGCTTGCCTCCTACATCAAGAGGGCATTGCAAGCTGAGTCGAGGAAGGACTTCATTCTACTCCCGTACCACGAGGAGTAAGTGCTACTCCACCGTTCAATTACTTCTACGCACTGAAACCGTATGTGAACTTGTTTTCTTCGCTACATACCATTTAATAAGCAACCACTGGGTTCTACTCGTGCTCCGTCCGAGTGACAACAAAGTGTACACTTTTAATTCGGTTGATAAGAGACCGATGGCCTACACGATCAAGCCTCCTTTGGAGCAGTAAGTGCACCACTCTTATGTAACATTTTCTGTATTTAACTATGTTCATTATGTTTTTACTCAACGGCGTCTCTCCAATGTATATAGGGGTTTCAAGGAATACGTCGAAGCAGGAGGGACACACGACGACAAAAAGGGCTCCAAGCTGGAGTATGTCCGCTTCATGGTACAAGTGGCTATCATATATAAGATTTAGATTTTCTGACATATTTTCTTCGTCTCTTAATTTATTCTTCTTTCTTCACAGTGTCATCAACAGGGTAGCGATGACCGCTGTGGTTTGTATATCATGCAACACATGGTGATCTTGATTGCCGGCTCAGACCGTTTCCCTAAGGTAGTACATGCATTATTATACAATTAGTCTTTCACATATCAATTTGAAAACTTAAATTAGAGCACTCGTTTCTATTTTGCAGCATACCAATATCCCCCAGAAGAGTATAGACAACACTGCATTCAGCAAGATACGAGACCACTTATGCCAGTGGTACTGGATAGAATGCTTGCCGGAGGATGGACGGTTTAGAGATCCCGAAAGCTCCTAATAGACCAGATGTGAACAATATTACATATCTGAATGCGATTGCATGTGTACGGTTAAGCATGTTTATGTTCTATTTTGTTAACGAATGTGATATGTGTTTGTTGTAACATAGTGTTCATGTTCTTTGAATGTGATATGTTGTCTGTAATTTCTGTGTGAATGTGATATGTGCATATTGTGTGGAATATGTGCTGATTGGAAGGTGAATTAGAAAATAGCAAAGCACATCCCTTCATCTCTATCGGTTCTCACAAGAAAATGATAAGAGATGTGATGCTCATCTGTATCGGTTCTTTGTAAGAAGCGATAGGGATGATAGACTCATCTCTATCGGTTCTATATAAGAAGCGATAGAGATGAGGGTATTCATCTCTATCGGTTCTTTGTAAGAAGCGATAGAGATGATTTGATCATCTCTATCGGTTCTTTTTAAGAAGCGATAGAGATATGACTGTCATCTCTATCGGTTCTTCATCTCTATCGCTTCTTAAAAAGAACCGATAGAGATGATCGAATCATCTATATCGCTTCATACAAAGAACCGATAGAGATGACCGTCATATCTCTATTGGGCGAGAACCGACTGTAATAATGTCGTCTCATCTCTGTCTCATGACTTTGTGTCGCCACCAGAACCGACTGTGATGATAAAAAAGAACCAATTGTGATGTATATTTGTGTAGTAGTGATGGTCCTTCAGTTATCAAATATGTAATGGAACATTCCTTATGATCCTTTTCATAGCACCTGGAGAATATTGCCCGGGCATGTCCATATAAGGGACACAAGAAGGAACTTTGGGTAAATTTGCAAAAAGAAAATATTAAAGAAATAAATACATGAAAAGCTCAGCTGTTGTTCTAAGATGGAACTGGGAGTTCTCATCTTTTTGCACAGAAGTCTGCTTTCCATCCTTTAGAAAATTCCACGTTCCCAAACGAAGAATAGTAGCTACATCTCTTAATATTGCATCCTGTAATACATGCCAACAAAAGTTGCATGTAAAAAGACTATTCCTGATGTACTAAATTGATTCTGGCAAAACCTTAGTCATACCTGTTCATCAGAACTGATACCCACAATACCCACAACTCTTCTGGTTTTCATGTATTCGTTAGCCATCCAGTCCATTAAGTTCAATACAATTAGACTGGTTGAGGTAGTCAAAGGAGCTGGCATCTCGCAATTTATATTTCTTGCAATCCTGATATTCACATACCAAAGCTTAGATAAATAGATTATACATAATGCTAAATAAACCAAGGGAAAAAAACTGAAAGACCGAGATGGCGACCAGAGGGGGGTGAATGGTCCCAAAATAAATTTTCCTATCTCTTGGACAAATACTAGTCAAAAGACTCAATACTGCTTGAAAGAACAGAGACTAGAAAAACACAAGCAGTGTTCAGAAAACAGCACTACTCCAAAAGCCAATCTGTGATCTTGGCTTGCTCGTGAGATTCTAATGATCAAGATAGACTTGAATGCCTTCTCACACGTCACAGCAAGCAAGATAGCACAAGAGTAAACACCAAAACTCGATCAATTAAGAATTCATCATGAAGGAACAAAAGATTAGTCTTTGCAAAACTTGAACCAGGGTTGCCTAGAGAATTTGGATATGCTCTGAGTGAAAATTCATCCAATCAATATCTCATTCTTTGCAACAAGAACCAGAAGCAAATCAAAACTAAAGAACTGCAAGTCACACGTTTTACACACTTCAAGAACACACAGATTTACAACTTGCAACAAGAACAGAAGGATTGCCTAAAAGATTGAAAGCATCGAATCAAGAGAAGAGTTCATCAACCATGAATTTCAACAAAGATTCAATAGCATGTAGAAGGAGATGAGGCAAATCCAAATTACGTAAAGTAAATTGCAAGTAAGTAAATGCGGAATTTAGATAACAGAATTTAAGTGCGTAATGTAAATGCGTAAAGGAAATGAAACTAGAATATAAATGAAGAACATTTCATTTCTGGAAGGGAGGTTTACAAAGCCTCACAACAAAGTGGGCAAAACTCAAATGAGCAGCAAAAACCTCAGAACCTTCACAGAGGGAAGGCTGCCCCTACCCCTCTATTTATAGTGACCTGGGATCAATCCCCACCCTTGGATGTCTTGCTTCAATCCTAAGCCGACTTCCAAGAACTAGGATTTGATCCTTACACTGTCACTCTCAACAACTCCCAACTACACTCAGGTACTTTCTAGTACACCTGAAAGCAAGCTATACTTATCCACTACTTTATCTTCCAGACTGCAACCCTACAGCTTTCCTTGATCCAAGTAGTGATAAGCTAGCTTCTCTACTGATCTCTTGTCTCTTGGAACTGTACCGACTTCATCTCCGGCCATCTTCCGGCGAACTTCTGGCCAACTTGAACCTCCGGCCATCTCATGCCTAGTTCCAGCCTCCCTTCGCCTGACCATGACCACCAAATGAAGTCATACATTCACAAAGACAAGAAATCCCTTCTTGGTTCCACCATGAACCCATCACAACAATTCGATCACAAGTTGGGGTTAGAAATGACCAGAAACAGACCAAAGCATTTCAACCAAATGCAGACAAGCTGTTTTCAATACAGCAGGATCTTCTCAATTTGTTATGATTTTATATGTTGTTCTACGGAAAATCTTGTCAACATGAAAAAGTTGTGTTTCGAAATTCTCTACAACTTTCATGTAGAACACATAATTTTTCGAGCACGGGAAGACCCTCAAAAATGCATATTACCGAACGCTGGAAAAATTAGTCCGTTATACACGTGAAAATCTTTGTTAACCTTCCCGATTTTATATGATTATTTATGTTGCTCACATGAAAAACTTGTCAACATAAAAAAGATGCGTCTTGAAATTCTCTGCAACTTTCATGTAGACCAAATAATTTTTTTGAGCACGGGAAGACCTTCAAAAGTGCATATTACTGCACACGGGTAAATTTGGTCCGTAGTACACATGAGAACCATCGCGATTTGGTCCGTCATACATATGAGAATCACAAAAATTTGGTCCGTAGTACACATGAGAACCATCGCGATTTGGTCCGTCATACATATGGGAATCACAAAAATTTGGTCCGTAGTACACATGAGCACTATCGCGATTTGGTCCGTCATACATATGAGAATCACAAAAATTTGGTCCGTAGTACGCATGAAGATCACAAAAATTTGGTCCGGCCAACACATGAAGATCATAAAAATTTGGTCCAACCTACACATGAAGATCACAAAAATTTGGTCCGGCCAACACATGAAGATCATAAAAATTTGGTCCGGTCTACACATGAAGATCACAAAAATTTGGTCCGGCCAACACATGAAGATCACAAAAATTTGGTCCGGCCTACACATGAAGATCACAAAAATTTGGTCCGGCCAACACATGAAGATCATAAAAATTTGGTCCGGCCTACACATAAAGATCATAAAATTTTGGTCCGGCCTACACATGAAGATCATAAAAATTTGGTCCGACGCACATGCAACTTCCAACTTGAAATCAAATTAAAATCCAAACTCAAATCTAAGATATCTTAGATCACAAAAAAATCAAATACTCATCACAAACATGGATGGACCTCCACATGGTCCTTCAATCTCCCCCTTGATGAGTATATTGACAAACCACTCAAAAGGCATAAATGTGAGTTTGAGTAAGAAAAGAAGAAAGCAATTTGATTTCAAAACCACACATGGTCAAGAGAGAATAGACTGAGAACATGACCAAGTGCCAAAAGATTATGTGATTATGATCCATAGGAATTAGCAAAATTTTACAAAGATCATAAGAACCAAATTAGCTTTCACATTTTTAATGATGCCTTTTCTACTATTTCTCCCCCTTTTGGCAATATAGGCATCAAAATGAATTTTTCTCCCACTTTTTATATATGCATGAAATGCAATCTAAGGGAGCTTTGAAGATTATCCAAATGATCATAATGACAAGATATGACCAAGCTTATCAATCTCAGATTATGACCAAACTAAGACATGTCCAAGTGCAAATAACAAATTTTGCTCATAAGCTAGGTTTTCAAAATGTATCATTTTTAGCAAGATTTGACAAGTGCAAAACTTAGCAAAGTTTCAAAACTAGAAGCAAAACCACTCAGGGATCAAATGGAAAACCTAGAGTTCAACCTACTCAACACTTTGGGGAATTTTGAAGTGCATATAAGGTCCTTCGAGCCCATTTTTCAATTTATGCAAATTTTCTTTAAGACTTCGAAAAACATAGCGGGGTGCAAATGTTTGACATTATTTGCATTCTTTACCCACTTATGTGTTTGATATTTGCATTTTTTTTTGTTGATTGACTCAAGCCATTTTCAATCATCTGAAGAGTAATTCTTAAGAGAATGATCTTGGTCATACACAATATATTCCAAGTTCATCCCAAATGCAATGGGAGGCAGTCTCGAGAATATAAAGTGTTGAGATCAATTTTGCACAAAAGAGTCAATTTTTTTTAATTTTCAATTTAGCACATATGAGCAATTCTGAAGGACTCAAATATGGATCAAGCAAATTTAACCTAAGTTGCTATAGGGACTCTAGAGAAATCCAAAATTTCACAATTCATGGTACAAGCCCCTAGAGAAGAAACTTAGTAAGTAAAAGCAACATGTTTCATCAAGTTTTCATTTAAAGTTTTTAAGTTTTTCAGATTCCAATTAACCTTAGCTTGATAAATGAACTTGGACATATCTAAGCTAGTGATTTTCTTCAAAAGATATAGCATGATGTATTTCACGAAGATTGAGTCAAATGCATAATAGACAAAGCTCATAAAACAGAAAATGCAGTCAAAATGCAATGCATGAACAGATTCCCAAACTCCCCCTCAACAATTGAATCAATTTTAAGCTCAAATCTGGTTAAAGTTGAGTTAATATCAAGATTAGTCATAAAGAGAATCCGAATGAACTCAATAATAGCCAGAAAAACAGAATGAGGAGAAGAAGTCGAGAAGCTGCAAAACTGGATGGCTATAGAGCATAGAAAAGATATAAGAAACTCACTATGGCTTAAACTCGCTCTTATCTTCCAAAAAGACTGACATAGGGAAGCTGACTCTAGATCCCAACTAAGGAGTGCACACAGACCCTGTCTACCCAGGAGGTTCAATACCTGCTAGACTTATAAGACTGTGAGGGAACCCAACCTAGAGAGAAGAGAGAACAGCTAATCACGCATGATAGCAACCTAAAGCACAAGATAAGAGATCCATGCGAGGCATGCCAGAAGTCTAAGTGAGTGAACTCAACTCAAGAAAACAAGCCCAAAGTCACCCAGAAGAAGAAAGGAAATGTTGGAAGAGAATATATAGTACATAATATACAAACCAGCTCCCCCTTAAGATAAGCCGTATGGGCTCACGACTCCAAGCTCACTCCTCAAGGCAACAAACCTGGAGCTATCCAAAGGCTTGGTGAAGATATCGGCTAACTGGAGGTCACTCTCTACAAACTGAAGCGCGATATCTCCCTTCTCCACATGGTCTCTAAGGAAGTGATATCTAATATCAATGTGCTTGGTCCAGGAATGTTGCACTGGGTTTTTAGCAATGCAAATAGCTGAAGTGTTGTCACAGAAAAGTGGCACACTCTCTATCTCTAACCCATAGTCCCGCAAGGTTGATCTCATCCAGAGCACATGGCTACAGCAACTAGCTGCAGCAACATACTCGGCCTCAGCTGTGGACTGAGCAACTCCGGACTGCTTCCTAGATGACCAAGAAACAAGAGAAGTGCCAATGGATTGGCAAGTGCCAGAAGTGCTCTTCCTATCTATCCTACAGCCAGCAAAGTCGGTATCGAAAAAGGCTCTAAGAGATAGACAAGAAGAAGAAGAGTATCAAATACCATAATCAGTGGTAGCACGAAGGTACCTGAAGATGCGCTTGACCGCCTGGCGGTGAGAGGCACGAGGAGAAGCTTGAAATCGAGCGCACAGACACACAGCGAAATGTATGTTCGGCCTCGAAGCAGTGAGGTACAAGAGGGAGCCGATCATGCTCCGAAACTCCTTTTGATTAGCAGGCTCACCATCCTCATCGGGCTCGAGGACAGCAGTGGTGGCCATAGGAGTCATCACCGGCTTCCCATCAGACATATCGAAGCGCCTCAGGAGGTCACGGGTATATTTGCCTTGATGCAAGAAAGTACCCTCCCGAGTCTGCTTGATTTGGAAGCCAAGAAAGTAGTTCAACTCGCCCATCATACTCATCTCAAACTGTGTGCTCATCACCTCAGAAAACTGAGACACAAGCGAATGAGACGAGCCACAAAAAATAATATCGTCCACATAAATCTGGACAAGAAGAAAATGAGACTCATGGTGTCTGATGAACAGAGTTTTGTCTACTATGCCCATTTTAAAGCCATGGCTGAGAAAATAAGACTTGAGCCTCTCATACCATGCTCTGGGGGCCTGCTTGAGTCCATACAAAGCTTTGGAAAGCTTGTATACATGACTCGGAAACTTGGGGTTCTCAAATCCTGGAGGTTGCTTGACATAAACTTCTTCCTCGATATAGCCATTAAGGAATGCACTCTTGACATCCATTTGATAGAGCTTGAAGCCCCGGGATGCAGAAAATGCAAGCAGGATCCTAATAGCCTCTAGTCTAGCTACAGGGGCAAAGGTCTCCTCAAAGTCAAGACCTTCAACCTGAGAAAAGCCCTGTGCAACTAGCCTAGCCTTGTTGCGAATGACAACCCCATCCTCACTCTGCTTGTTTTTGAACACCCACTTGGTCCCAATGACATTATGACCAAATGGACGTTCTACAAGCTGCCAGACTTTAATCCTCTCGAAGTTTTCAAGTTCCTCATGCATAGCATTAGTCCAAGACTCGTCAGATAATGCATGAGTCACATCCTTCGGCTCAAACGAGGCAACAAAGGCAGAGTGAAGGCAGAAAGAAGACAGACCCGTTCTTGAGCATGTGACGCGCTCGAACAAATCACCGATCATCTGATCAGGTGGATGACGTCTCTGAATATGACGGGGAGGACCGACAACAGAAGTGGCCTCTACTTCTTGAACAGAAGAAGTAGGATCAGAGCCACTAGCTGCATGAGAGTCAGAAGGCAAGGGCTGGCCTTCCTGAGGTGCAGAAATGGAAACAGGAGGCACCTCAGGTGTAGAGGGGACTGGATCAGGTGAAACACCATCATCTCCATCATCCTCATCCTCTACAAAAATGGTCTCGGAAGAAGAAGAAGAGCCTGAAACATCAGGTCTAACTCCTGGGCTAGCCTCATCAAAGGTCACATCACAGGTCTCTATGATCCTATGCGCATCAACACTCCAGACCCTATAGCTACGAGAAGAAGTCGAGTAACCTAGAAAGATACCATCAGAAGAGCGAGACTCAAACTTATCTAGGTTACCAGACTTCAAGATAAAACACTTGCAACCGAAAACGCGAAAATGAGACACACTGGGCTTTCGTCCATACCTCAACTCGTAAGAAGTGCGGTGCAAATGTGCTCTCAAGAATACATGATTAGAAACATGGCAAGCAGTAGTTATAGCCTCAGCCCAAAACTTCCTAGGAGTATTGTACTCATCTAGCATCGTCCTGGCCATCTCAACCAGGGTCCTGTTCTTTCTTTCCACTACGCCATTCTGCCGAGGGGCGTAGGGAGAAGAGAACTGATGCTCTAAACCAGACTCCACACAAAAATTCTCAAAGTAGGAATTCTTGAACTCCGTGCCATTATCACTGCGTATAGCACGTAATGCACCTAGGAGCTCAATAGACAACCTCTTGACCAAACCCCCAAGTGAGAAAAGTCTCATCCTTCGAGGCCATGAAGAATACCCAAGAGTATCTAGAAAATCATCAACGATGACAAGAACATACCACTTCCTCCCGCCGATCGCACTCTAGCCGACCAACAAAGTGTCCATATGTAAAAGCTGTCTGGTGCATCACCATCACTACGGTGGATCGGAGGATGAGAAGCAAGAACCATCTTGCCATGTCGGCAAGGAGAGCAAACTAAGTCTTTGACCATCTTGAGTTTAGGCAAACCCGAATGAGATCGTGGTCGCTAACTCGGGTCAAATGATCAAAACCAATGTGACCAAGTCTCCTATGCCAGAAGGAGAGATCACGGGACTCAGAAGCAATCAAACATCGAAGAGAGTCTCCAGAAGAAGCAGAAAAATTAGCACGAAAGACTCCCAAATCTAGAAATCCCGCAAACTAACCCTCCTGATGAATCAAGGATTCTACAAGCATTACTCTTGAAGCTTACCTCGAAAGAGTCATCGATAAGCTGAGAAACAGAGAGCAGATTGTATTGCAGCTTACTTACTAAGGCAACATCTTTAAGAATGAAATTTTGGTTAATGCAGATGGTACCTTTAGCAATGACTCTACCTGAGGATGCATCCCCAAAAGTGATTAACTCATCACCGGGGGCTCGGACTAGGGAAGAGAACCAACGAGAATCTCCAGTCATATGACGAGAACAACCGGAGTCAACAATCCAAACATCGCCCTTCCCTATCCGGATTTAACCCGATCAAGACACAAGAGAGAAAGATGACTCAAGATCGGGATAGAGTGAAGACTTAGGAACCCAATATGAACCATACGATACTCTCAGTACCACCACGTAAGAAGATCGACTCGAGTGTCTCTCGACGCTCAACTCTCACACGATCAGAGCAACTCGTAGATAATCTAGGAGTCGAATGGATTGGCACGCCGTGGTGCAAAAACCGGACCATCCCAGTAAGCCTGCCTAGATCTCCTACCAGTAAACACCTCACGCCGCTGATATCTACCTCGATGGGAAAAACGAGGAATATCAAGAGGAGGCGGAAAGACTGACCACGAGCAGCTACAGGACTAAAACCCGACTGAACAGCATGAAAACCAAGTCCTGAACGCTGCCCAAAAACAGGCGACTCTCTAACCTGTCTAAAAGCAGTGCGTGCTTTAGAAGCACTCAGAGTCTGGGGATGACCCTGAAAACCTCTAAAAGCAGCAACATGCTTACGCCTGATGATCTTGGTGCGCCTGAAGCAGAAATCCACTAGGTGACCATCTTTCTTACAGAAGGTGCATGAGTACTTTGCCTTACTAGAGGCAGAAGCACCAGGAGAAGCACCCTTCTGTTCAGAAATCCCATGGTCAATCCCAGCAGACCTAAACACAGTAGTACTCACCCTGGGAGCTACCACGATCTCACCACTCTTGGAGCCACGCACAATGGTAGGAGGATGAGTCTTAGCGTGCTCTAAGTAGTCAAATCCAAGTAGTCAAATCCTAGACCCTGATTAAATCGGCTAATCTTGGATTGGTCTAGAATTAGATTGAGCTTCTTCTTGCCCGCAACAAACTTCTCGAGAGTGCTCATGAGATACTCACACTCCCGGAAGAACGAGGCACAAGAAGAACAGGGGGAAGGAGAGGAAGAAGAACCAGAAAGAGAAGATCTCTCAGCACGTGCTTTTTGTTCCCTTAGCACGGCTGCCTCAATCTTGAGGGCCTCACAAGAAACGCAAGGAGCATTTCTAATCCTAAGGGTTTGGTCTTCTAACTTCTTCCTAAGCTCAACATGGATTTTATCCACATCATCCTTAACCCCAACACACAGCAGGCAACCAGTTTTTGACTTAACTAGTAAGTCCTTAGCAAGTTGGTCACACTTGACATTCAAAGCATCATTGTCAAGTTTTAGTTGCCTACAACTCTCACATGAGTTGACTGGGTCCTTAGAAGCATGCAATTCAAGTTCATTATTCCTAACAGAAAGCTTTCTAAGGTGTGAGCTCATGGCATCAATTTCAGTAAGCAGTTTAGGGCAATTGTTACAAGAAGCATTTGAGTGAGCAAGAGAAAAGCTAGCATTAGCAGGAATATCAAAGGTAACAGAACTAGCATTCTTCGACTTCAGATTCTCAAGATCAACAAGCACACTATCATGCAATTTCCTTAGGTTTTCCAGCTCCACAAGCAAAGCATCACAGAGAGTACAGCTATCAGAGTCTCGGGAGGAACATGATTTAAGTAAAGCTAATTCCCGAGACAGGCTATCTACCTCCTTCTCTAACTCCAAACACCTCGACCTAGCCTTAGCATGAAACTTGCCTAATTTACAGAAGGCATCATTTAACTCGTCGAGGTGGGTACGATCCGTGTCATCAGACACGGCTGAGTCGCCACTTCAATGGCGTCTGCCATGAAGCACATGCCGGAGAAATCATCGCCGCTCTTCACCTTCTCTTGCGGATCGTCCTCGCTTGCATCGCTCCAGTTCTCAGTGTCGGAGAGCTCGATGTCATCCAGCGCGGCGAGGACCCGGTGAAAGAGCTTCTTGTTCTTGGCGAAGTTGTGGTACTTCTTCTTCACTGGCTCACGAGCTGGGGCCTTCTTGTTGCGGTTCTTGTCGGTGTAATCGTCTTTGCCCGAACCTCCTTGTTCTCTCTTGCCCTTCTCCAGCTTAGGGCAGTTCACTCGAATGTGGTTGGGGCCACCACACTCGAAGCAGGTGATCACGCCACCTCTTTTCCTCTCTCTTACCCTCTTATAGGCATGAGAAAACTTGCGAGCAAGAAGAGCAAGCTCATTTTCTGGAAATTTTTCCAGTTGGTCATCGCTTAGCTCGCAAAGGGTGGAGAGAGAGAAACCACAAGAAGAGTCAGAAGAGGAAGATCCAATGGGATCGGTGACCAAGGCCATCGACTGAGATTTTGTCTTCCGCGAGACGACGTCGATCTCATGAGTCTTGAGGCGGGAATATAGCCCGTCAAGAGTCAAGGTCGACAGGTCGGTGGTGTCCTTGATGGTGGCCACTTCCATTTCCCAAACACGAAGATCGAGTGCGGTCAAGAAATGTCGAGCATTATCCGAGTCAGGGTATATGCAACCGACTGCTCGGAGGTCGCTCAAAATCTTCGTAAACCGATCAAAGCACTCGTCAAGACTCTCACCAGCGTGCTGTTCAAACTTGTTGAACTCACGCTTAAATTGGTCCTGTCGAACCGTCTTGATTTGGGTAGTGCCCTCATGGTAAGCATCGAGGGTCACCCAAATCTCATGAGCAGAACGAAGGTGAGAAATCCTGTCATACTCACTTCGGCTAAGACCCTGTATGAGGATGTTCCTTGCCTTAGCGTTCGCCTCAACGTCAGCCATATTGCCGGCCGTGACGTTTTCATCGGCAGGAACCTCATATGGGAGTTTCACCTTCTGCCATATTAGGAAGCCCTAGGCAGTGATGTATGACTCCATGCGTGACTTCCAGAATGGAAAATCGACTCCAGAAAAAATGGGTGGCTTGGTGGAATACTTGTCCATCGCCATGGCTCTTGAGACCGATCAAGATCTATGAAAGAGCAAAATCGGCTCTGATACCAATTGAAAGACCGAGATGGCGACCAGAGGGGGGTGAATGGTCCCAAAATAAATTTTCCCACCTCTTGGACAAATACTAGTCAAAAGACTCAATACTGCTTGAAAGAACAGAGACTAGAAAAACACAAGCAGTGTTCAGAAAACAGCACTATTCCAAAAGCCAATCTGTGATCTTGGCTTGCTCGTGAGATTCTAATGATCAAGATAGACTTGAATGCCTTCTCACACGTCACAGCAAGCAAGATAGCACAAGAGTAAACACCAAAACTCGATCAATTAAGAATTCATCATGAAGGAACAAAAGATCGTCTTTGCGAACTTGAACTGTGGTTGCCTAGAGAATTTGGATATGCTCTGAGTGAAAATTCATCCAATCAATATCTCATTCTTTGCAACAAGAACCAGAAGCAAATCAAAACTAAAGAACTGCAAGTCACACGTTTTACACACTTCAAGAACACACAGATTTACAACTTGCAACAAGAACAGAAGGATTGCCTAAAAGATTGAAAGCATCGAATCAAGAGAAGAGTTCATCAACCATGAATTTCAACAAAGATTCAATAGCATGTAGAAGGAGATGAGGCAAATCCAAATTACGTAAAGTAAATTGCAAGTAAGTAAATGCGGAATTTAGATAACAGAATTTAAGTGCGTAATGTAAATGCGTAAAGGAAATGAAACTAGAATATAAATGAAGAACATTTCATTTCTGGAAGGGAGGTTTACAAAGCCTCACAACAAAGTGGGCAAAACTCAAATGAGCAGCAAAAACCTCAGAACCTTCATAGAGGGAAGGCTGCCCCTACCCCTCTATTTATAGTGACCTGGGATCAATCCCCACCCTTGGATGTCTTGCTTCAATCCTAAGCCAACTTCCAAGAGCTAGGATTTGATCCTTACACTGTCACTCTCAACAACTCTCAACTACACTCAGGTACTTTCTAGTACACCTGAAAGCAAGCTATACTTATCCACTACTTTATCTTCCAGACTGCAACCCTACAGCTTTCCTTGATCCAAGTAGTGATAAGCTAGCTTATCCACTGATCTCTTGTCTCTTGGAACTGTACCGACTTCATCTCCGGCCATCTTCCGGCGAACTTCCGGCCAAATTGAACCTCCGGCCATCTCATGCCTAGTTCCAGCCTCTCTTCGCCTCACCATGACCACCAAATGAAGTCCTACATTCACAAAGACAAGAAATCCCTTCTTGGTTCCACCATGAACACATCACAACAATTCGATCACAAGTTGGGGTTAGAAAAGACCAAAAACAGACCAAAGCATTTCAACCAAATGCAGACAAGCTGTTTTCAATACAGCAGGATCTTCTCAATTTGTTATGATTTTATATGTTCTTCTACGGAAAATCTTGTCAACATGAAAAAGTTATGTTTCGAAATTCTCTACAACTTTCATGTAGAACACATAATTTTTCGAGCACGGGAAGACCCTCAAAAATGCATATTACCGCACGCTGGAAAAATTAGTCCATCATACACGTGAAAATCTCTGTTAACCTTCCCGATTTTATATGATTATTTATGTTGCTCAAATGAAAAACTTGTCAACATGAAAAAGATGCATCTTGAAATTCTCTGCAACTTTCATGTAGACCAAATAATTTTTTTGAGCACGGGAAGACCTTCAAAAGTGCATATTACTGCACACGGGTAAATTTGGTCCGTAGTACACATGAGAACCATCGCGATTTGGTCCGTCATACATATGAGAGTCACAAAAATTTGGTCCGTAGTACACATGAGAACCATCGCGATTTGGTCCGTCATACATATGAGAATCACAAAAATTTGGTCCGTAGTACACATGAGCACTATCGCGATTTGGTCCGTCATACATATGAGAATCACAAAAATTTGGTCCGTAGTACACATGAAGATCACAAAAATTTGGTCCGGCCAACACATGAAGATCATAAAAATTTGGTCCGACCTACACATGAAGATCACAAAAATTTGGTCCGGCCAACACATGAAGATCATAAAAATTTGGTCCGGCCTACACATGAAGATCACAAAAATTTGGTCCGGCCAACACATGAAGATCACAAAATTTTGGTCCGGCCTACAAATGAAGATCACAAAAATTTGGTCCGGCCAACACATGAAGATCATAAAAATTTGGTCCGGCCTACACATAAAGATCATAAAATTTTGGTCCGGCCTACACATGAAGATCATAAGAATTTGGTCCGACGCACATGCAACTTTCAACTTGAAATCAAATTAAAATCCAAACTCAAATCTAAGATATCTTAGATCACAAAAAAATCAAATACTCATCACAAACATGGATGGACCTCCACATGGTCCTTCAAAAACTAATACAATATTCAATTTACAAAGAGTTACCCAATGTGTAACATCAAACGGCGCATCAGAGGATGCAATAAAGCAATAATAATGCTAATTATATTTAGATAATTTTCAGTTGCTACCCGACATCTGAAAATTCTTAGGTTCAGCTATCCATTTCCTGTAGAATTGCTAATTTGAAAGTCTGGTATCTTAAGTAGATACACTTACTTCCAAAAATTCTACGGCATATTATCTCTTTCTTGAGTTGACTATATTAAACCTATTTTACAGTTTCCATGCGCAGAGGTTTATCTAGGAAAGAAATACAGTATATATTTCAGCTTGCAGTACTTAGCCTCTTTATGTGTGGATGCCCTTTTTTTTTTTGCAAATTCCTTCAGTTTTTATAATGAGGAATAGGACACATATCACAAAATTTCATTGTAAACCAGTTGCGAAACGATCTAACAATATGCAGTAGTTCCAAAAATGCAGTCGCAACAAAATTTTGGGTTGAAAGCCATAGTGATTAGGCTCTTACTTCTGGTGGTGCGGCACACAACACGTAAAAGCCGTGATAGTTTCTTTCTGGGTTAGATATTTGACAAATACGCGTCCTTTCCAGAAGATAAGTCCTTATGGTGGCTCATGAAATCTTCCCATACCACCAAATTGAATCTCTACAAATTTGGCAAAACGACCGTAAAATCAAGCAAGGTAAGGTTTAAAGACAAATTGCTATGACGATATAATGTAGAAGTTGTATAAGTAAACTAATAACCACTAAGTAAAGGAGGATTACTGCATCACATTTAGGTTTGTTACCTTGAATTATTAATCCTGACTATTTTTGCATTGCCAAACGCCTCAAGAACAGGGTTGGACTGCGACAGACAAGCAGGTACATAACCAAAATGTGTCAATGATATATATTGTTTCTTCACCCAAGATAGAGCACATCTTTCATAGTATGATAAATAGATATTCCAGAAAGATGAAGTGCCTGAGGTGCTAACTAATTCATTATTATTATATTCTAACCCAAGGCACCACTTTTTCATAGTGTTTAGGTTGCCAATAGCACCTGTGCTACCACCCAAAAAAGCAATGCAAAGTGCCACTGAAAAACGCACCTCTAGTATTTGCTGCTGCACTGACCTTCCTTCAGCTTGAGCTTTACCACCCATGAAAGCAAGATATTGCATAAGCATTTTAGCGCTCGCTATCTTGCGAGCTCTAGTCTCTCCACTTACTAATATTGCTTGGCTGATATGATCATGGATCATAAGTCTAGGCAGAAGAAACACAGGAAGCTTTGTTATGATTCATATTTGAAATGTCTAAAATCATGGCCTTCTTCTCTACTCTCTTCTTGACCTTTTCTCCAACCGCCTTGAACGTTAGCAAGTCCGTCAGAGCATTGCTGTCCTGCAATGACCAGCAAGATAAAGAAAGGAAGGACTCAATTCTGACATCTAAAGAACTTTGAAGCACACAATAGACAGGGAAGAATTATTAGAATAGGACTTAGGACCTACATGCAACACTGAAAATATGTACAAATGTGACACACTCATGTTACATACTGGAATATGACAAACAAAACAAACTCAGAATCTCAACAATATTAGTTATTAGTTCCTGATGTTGTAATTTTTAAGACTAATTAAAGCCGAATATGCACCTTTGGGTAACCTTTGGTAGGACAGAGAGGTGGCGGAAGATCTTAAGGGAAAAATGGAACACCCTCCGGCTTTCGATAGTATCCGACCTACGAAATTTCATAGATGCACATCAAAGATAACATCACACAATAAGCACAACTGTACTGCAGTTGGCTTCTCTGTTGATTGATTTAGGTTTGAATGTTTTGATAGGATGTGCTGGATAGGATACAACTTAGAACATTAAACAATAAAATATTTTCCCTCTCTGGTAATGTACCAGAAAATAATGATAAATCATAGTGGCTAATTGTAAATACGATCTTAGTCAGATTCCAGGTTCTTTGTTTGTTCTCTAGAGGCAGTCAAAATGAATTCGTCGAGACAGCATGAACAAGATGAATAACAGAATACACATCTTAACATTTTACCCTCAGAATATGACACAAGTGGATGAGATCGGATCAGGTCCTTCGATTCATCAAAGGAAAGCCTCGTGATTTCATATGCCAGGCTAGCATAAGCAAGCAACTATCCGAGCGATGCATACACAAGTAACCATCCTACTACTCAGAGGCTAACCAAAGAAGAATTAGGCATATAAAATCCCAACCTTCATGTGACAAAACAACAGCCAAGATCATCTGAATCTTACTGTGCAAAATCTGAATCAGCACATCAACAAAGCCTTGACTAATGCCACCGAAAGAAAGAGTTCAAGCAGACAATCATTCTGCCATCGCCCCGGCCCTCACCAATGGAACACAGAAGCAATAACCCCGGGCACAGAAGAGTGAGGAGCTCACAGGAAGATCTCATAGAAGCTGTCCAGGCCGGGGATGGGGGAGGGAAGCCGTACCGGGCGAAGGCACTCTGGTAGCTGGGCCCCACGGAGGGCCTCCTGTTGGTGGCCGTGCGGGAGCGGCTTGGACGGGCTGCGGACAGAGCGGTCCAGGCCCGAGATGGCAGAGGGAAGCCGTACCGAGCAAAGGCGCTCCGGTAGCTGGGCCCCATGGAGGGCCTCCTGTCGGTGGTCGTGTGGGAGTGGCTCGTACGGGCTGTGGACGGAGCACGCGAGGAGCTACGAGGCAAGGGGGAATCGACAACCGGACCACCCGGCAGCATGCGCGAGCGAGGCGGGGGGCAAGGGGCACACCGACGAGGAGGAGGATCTAGATAGCAGGCTGGGGGAACCTGCTGGCAGCGTCGGCCGATGTCGCCGAGGAAGCGGATGAGCCGGACATGCGGTGCAAGCGGGGTGTGGGTGGCGAGGGTTCTGGAGGCGAGCTAGGGTTCGAGTGCCTGGCAATTTGGGGGTAGTGATGATGGTGCGAAAGGAAGGAGGAAAGAGCTGTGGCAGCAGAGACGGGGGAAGGATCTGGGGAGCAGGCGAAGGTGAGAGGTGGAGGCGAGGAGAGGCTCCGAAAAGATCATGGCGTCGAGGTCTCCGGAAGGTTCAAAGCCATGACACGTAAACATCCATCGGATTGGACGGCGACGGGAAGGATCTAAACGCATTGGCAGAGGCGGAGGAGGCGAGGAGAGGCTCCGAAAAGATCGTGGTGTCGAGGTCTCCGAAAGGTTCAAAGCCATGACGTGCAAACATCCATCAGATCGGATGACGACGGGAAGGACCATGACACGCTAACATCCATCGGATCGGACGGCGACGGGAAGGGCCTAGCCGCATTTTTGAGATTTTCTAGGGGCTTTCTTGCTATTTCAAGGAGGTCTCTCCGCGAAAAAGCCGACGTGGATGGCCTGGGAGGATGGCCATCCCAGGCCGTATAAGATTGTTAATATTATTATTATTATTGTAATATCAGTGCGGCGATGTAGTGGAGCAAAGCATCTAGCCGGGAGCCATTCCTCCGGACACTACACTAGCAATTCCCTAAAATCTTCGTGTAAAGTTGTGGCTGTAAAGCTGCATTTACACCTGATTTCCTAGGGTGTGCATATTCTTTACCTAATGACTTGTGATCGGACGTCTGATTTTTTCAGACGCTTGCAATATTTTTTTTCTACGTGTAAAACATTTTTTTGCTACGTGTGAAACATTTTTCCTTCGATAACAGTATAAATGTGTGCGTGAAACAAAATATTGCAGATATTGAAAAAAATATCGCAGACGTTGAAAAAAAATCGCAGACGTTAAAAAAAATATTGCAGCAAGCGTCCGACGAAATAAATAGTAATCAGACGTCCAAACGCTAGTATCTCCCTATTCTTTACCAACAAACATACTAGAGAGACGTTCTGCTCGATCTTTCTTGGTGGTACAGGCACTTTAGCCAGACAAATTTAGAAAGCAAGCATCATACGCCGTGAAAGAAATTAGGATGGGAGGGCGCGCTACGACTACGCCGAGCAGCGATACTGATTATGATAGCAACGAAAATCAAAGAAACACGCGCTAACGACCGACGTTTTAGACATTGAATTGACAGTGAGAACCTAGCCATATTCTCTCAGATGGGTAGTAAAAAACATGCCTTTGGATTTTTATTAAAAAACTGGAAATGTATTAAGTTACATCGGACCATTAACTTGTAAGATAACAAAAACGTATATTAGTAAGTCCTCACTAAGCTCAAAGTCGTATAAGCTTTCTTGCCTCCTCCAGCGTGTCTTCCTTTGCTATAATGTATTGCAAACAAATATCACCATGTGAATTCCCGATTTTTTTATTGGAAACAAGCTTAGCAAATAGAGGACAAAAGGAAAAGTTTGGATAACATAGGGTTTATAAAAAGGCAACAGTCTCAAAATCTCTGTGTTTCTGTGAATACAATATAAAAGCTGTATGAATGATTTTCCTTTTGCAAATTCATACATTGATGAAATCCCAACAGACAAAGTATCGAGCTGTTATAGAAAGAGCATAAAAAGCTGAGGAATATTTATTTTCCCAAAATTCATATATGGATGAACTCCAAGCAGGCATCTGAGTAAATGTTCGTGAAAGAAGGCATAAATACTTGCTAATAAAGATGACATTGAATCTATGGCCTTAACTTATTTGTTTTCAGCATAAAAAAACTGTATGAAAGGAAACAAGTTCTGACTATTTCACATGAAATCGCTGCGTTCAGCATAAATCGTCGGGCATGTTTAGGGCTGAAGGCATGGAGAAACAATGTTCTAAGAGATCCACATTTTATATCTAAATACGAATGAATGACAAAGGCTGAGCAGATCAGCAAGACCAGGAGACATAGGTGTCACCTTAGCTCAATTATGCTAAGTAGAGTAAGTCGAAATATTTGCATTCATACGAAATCTGGATACAGTACCAAGCTCTAACGATATGACTAAATTACCTCTCAATTTTGAATAAAACTAATCAACATTGATTAAACACGGACTGGGTGGTGGAAAGTCCTAATAAACATAACTAAAAAAATGTTGTGCAGATTTTCATGGAAAAATGGGCATGAAAGACCTGTATTTCTGGTTTTTTTTCTATACCTAATCATATACTATAAATCTTAAATATCTGTCATGCTAGAAACTTTCCTCTGGATGAATATGCAAGGCTTTTCTTTTTTATAGTTGCACAAATATTAAAGTATGAATGAAGGGTAGATGATAATTACTTACCCATTCGGCATTCGCTTGCTTTAAGATTTATGTAACATGTATTGAGAAGGAAGCAATAATATGCTTTGCAGTTCCTAGATATTTGCAAAGCCTCGAAAGAAAGCATGCCTTCAATTATCAAGTATATGCTGCTGCTGGAATCTAGTGATACTTCCAAGTTAGCAAGAACAATGTGTACTCTCAATCATTGGACTAAGTAAAAGTTCAATAAGGTAGAAATGGGGCACATCCCGAAGATATATTAAAAAGAAGGAATCAAACTTGTGCACTTAGCAGTATTGTCAGATTTGTTAAGAGTTTTCATGTACATTAATTTTGATAAAGGTTTATTACGAAGCAAAGAAGCATGTAAAACCCGTATAAAGCAAAGAGGTCACGAAATGATTGTCATAATGCGGTGTAGGATAGGTAATACCTCTATATTAGCTTCAGGAACTCGATATTCCTCATCCTCAAACATCTATATTAGCTTCGGGGATCAGAACTTTATTTTACACACTGCAAAGGAAACCTGAGCTAGCGTGATCATGTCAATGGAAGAAATTCTTGGAAGTTGAAACCATACATACTGCCAAGACTATCGTTGAAACTGAGACAGAATAGATTTCATTAGGTCATGCTGCTGATACTATTTGGTCTGAACAAAGGTAAAGTAAAAATGCAATTTGTAGGCCTCCAGCTGTATCTGTAGACAAAATGGGTGCAGTTTGAAACATGCCAATGAAAAATCACCATGACAAATACAACAGCAAAGCAACTGTCCATCCTGAACTAAACGGGATTGATTTCTTAGTCTCAGACAAAAATACCCACCTTTACAATTATTGATGAAAGATCCACAGTTACATTGTGCTTCCGTTTTAAGGTGACAAACATGTTGGCTGCTTATATAACTACATTTTCCTTTGCCATGAACCATTGCTTATGGAACTTAAAGCTAAAAAACCTTAATACATGTCAGGAACAATATCTATTTATATAAAAGAAAAGGCCACCTACAATGCCATCAGCTAATTTCAACACAAATGTTCTCTCCTCATGCTGCAAAAGAAATTACATGCTTATCAGCTGTAATTTCGAAAATGGTGCAATTTCAAGACTTGCTAGGAACTAACAGTTACTAATTATGAATCTAGGATCAGAACTACGACCTTAGAACCTGAGAAAAGGATATGTACTCAATTACCTTGCCAATGTAATCATAAATATCCGCTAATGTATATCCTGTCATTGCAGCCATGTTGTATGTCTTTCCATGACCGGTTTGACCGTATGCGAAAATACTTGCTGCTATAGATAAAACAAAAAGGAAAGAGAACACACTCAGTGAGTTCATGGATGCTTTGATCCAAAAACTTAGGAGAAAGATAGGCAGTAGGTTTGCACTAAACAGTTAATGCCACTAACTATAGAGTGGGCAACCTCCTTGGCCCCTTCCTCATATACTTCTTTGGTATAGCAGCCAGAACGGAAAACTTTATCTGCAATTGGAAAAGAGCTGTGTCAAAGAAGATACAAACAGTAGCACAGCTGTAAAGAGAGAGAACTTTGTGGAGCATACATGTGAAAGGAGCAAACTATAGTCTAACTGACTATTTGTATCTTGTCAAGATGAAATCTGTCCACTACAATAATATTGCCCAAGCCAAATTACCGACAGTATGGAATTAGACTCCAGACAGGTACCTGAAATCCTAAGCAATGTAAAAGGATATATAAAGATTCAAATTCTCTATTTTATAAATGAACTGAAATGCAGTACATAAGTACTGATGAGATAACCAAACTCCTAACAGATGTTGCAGAACTAATGAACTACGCATTCAGAAAGACAAACCATGCCAACACTAATATATCAGCAGAAAGACCAGGCTTTGTGATGCACGAATCAAAGGAGTATGCAGCCAGAGCTGTGGGTCGGTATGAGAAGGTGCTCCGGTGGATGACAGTAGTGTCACTGATGCACTCCCACTTCTCCAGGTCCCCTCTGGCAATCTCCTTCTCACTTAGCAGTGTCAGCCTCACCGAGACCAGTAACTTCTCCAGCTTCCCTGCACCAGGCATAATGGATTATCTCAGCGCAGGTCCATCCTTTGTGACTTGGGAAACACAACCTTCAGCTCCTACAAAATGAACAAGAAAGGCCATTTAGCTTCATTCAAATCAATATTTCAGCCTGTGGAAACCGGCTTTAAATACACAGCTTAACAAACTGAGCCAAGGGCGCATTAGGGCCACAAAATGTGGTGAAGAGGATCTTGGGTTCACGGAGGACCAAGACGGCGTACTCATTGTCTATGCTGTTCTTTGGAACCGCACCAATCCAGTACAAATCAGAAGAGGGGGAAAAATGAAGAAACAAGCGCCTGTAACGGCAACCCACACAGCAAGAACTTAAATGAAGCGAAAAAGATCGTGTAGGACATGACCTTTCCTGCCCATCGAGGTCGATCTCGCAACTGAACCCCCTCCCTGCACACGGTGAAGCAGACAACGAAGAGCGTTGAGGACAGAATTCATGGAGTTGCAAGGATGGAGGTCCGTCCGCGCTGCCTCCTCCTCGTCGGCCTCTGCGGTGGTGACCCCGCCGGCCTCGCGTGTGAGGACGTCGACATCGGGGAAGGGCAAGTGGAGTGGTAGCTGTGGCATCTCGCAGCGTATCCTGGGCTCGGGGAAGCATCGCAGGCATCGAAGGAAGAGCAGGAGGTGGGACACCGGGCTGGAGGGCTCCGCTAGGCGGTTGAGGACCAACTTTGTGGAGTTGCAAGGACGGAGGAGCAAGGGGAGGAGAAGACCAAGGGTGGGCGACGGAGGCAGAGCGACGCGAGGGTTCAAGCGAGACGACGGCGGGGCGAGTGCAATGATGCGAAAGGAGAAGGTGGCGGCATAGGCAGCGGAGACGACGGCACTGAGACAGAGGAGGCACGACAGTGCGAGATCCGGGGGAGCGGAGGAGGCACGACCGAGCGGAGCAGGCAAGGAGGTGGGCACGGTCTGCGAGAGCTCGGGGCGAGGGAGAGGGAGGCGGGCGAGGCCTGCGTCGGCGGAGTGTTCGGGAAAGGGAAGCGCGTGGAGGGCTCCGGAAGCACGGAACCCATGGCACGCAAAGATCCGTCGGAAGGGCAGCCGCGGCCCGGGTTGCCGATCGGTGATTTCCGATTTTGCGGAGAGGCTCTCCGACAACTCGATGACGTGGCGTCGATCCTTGCTCGCCGATCCTAGGCGCTTTAATATATGTATGTATGTATGTACTCGGTGGAGTCGCGTGCTAAGTCAAGCCGGGCAAATTATGGGGATTTTTTTTGTAAAAGGGTGTGCTACATGTCTAGACTTAATTTTCTAGAACCATAGGGTTTTTTTTGCATAAGAGGTTCAGAGCTATATATGTATACGCGAAACCAGGGGTCTTATTGCAAAAGAGCTGGAGGACCTAAACGAAATTTCCAAACCCATACGCGATGAAACCACGAGGTTTTTTTCAAAAGAGGTGTGAGAGGATCTAGATGTAATTTTGGATTTCGCGAGGAAGTTTTCTGCAAAGTCGCTGACATGGCACTTGCTGCGGGCGGAGAAGCTAGCGACTTTAGATAAGTAAAGGATGTATGATTACAATTCACTCAAGTCCATCCTCCGGTTTACAAGACTGGCGCTCGACCAGTTAGCTATTGTTTTGAAAATCCAGTCTCGTCTCAATTAAAAATATGTGATAGATATTCCGTATGTACGCCCTTGCCGATAAAAAAAATAGTTCGCAATGCTGTCAGAACATCCTGTTTCATAGCTCACATCCTTTTGTGCAAATTTGGCTATGTTACACTCTCACCGATCTTTTTATTCCATGATCTGACAATGAAAGTGTTTCTGGTTTTGTTATTACATGATTTTAGTACATACTGTGGATCGATTCAACAATAAGACGGTACAAGTTTACAACTCAATAATTATAGGGGAGCTCGTCAGATCAATAACCTTGGGGCAAATTGTAGCTACTTTGCCGCCTTTTCTCCCTAACCGGCCTACTGGGGTAACCAAGTCTACCACCTCCGTTTCATGGAAGAGAGGGTGGTTACAATCATCATCTGATGAACTAGCACCAACCTTAGACATTGGAGACGCTTGCCCTACCACACTGTCGACGATTCTTCCACCACCATCATCATCGCTCCAGGAGCTTGAGGAACATTGAGGCGATGTTCTTGATCCGTCCAATTCCCTTGTCTCATGAATTCCACCCCATTCCATGTTGGCAAACTCATCAATGGAACATTCAATATCACAGCCAGAAGTACTGACTTCTTCCACTGGTTGCACTTCGGACGATTCTTTAATTCTTGATCGGCCCATTTCTCTTGCCCTAAAGATTCCACTCCACTCCATTGGATCAAACTCCTCGATGTTTGATTCACAATATGCAATTCTGATTTCAGCTTCCACTGGCTGCAAACCGTGATCAGAAGGTTCATCTCTGACAGGTGCATCGGGCTCCTGATTCTCTCTAGGCTCGTTGCTGCAGTCCTGGGAAGAGAGGCTCCCAGCGTAGCACTGGAGATCCTCCATCGGGCAGACGACCGTCTTCATGTGGATCGGCAAGGCCGGGCAGCCGGCGGTGAACTTGGTGTTCTTCGTGGAGAAGAAGTTCACCGTAATATTCAAGCTGGCAACACAGCCATTCACATCATCATACTACCCAACGTTGGTCCCAAGATTGAACGACTAGAACAGCGATAAGTTCAGAAACATTACAAGAATGGAGATGCATCTTACTCATCCCATGCGGGGAGGTTAAGCATGGTGTAGGCGAGCTTGACCTTGTTGCCGACGCCGCTGAGCGACTTGAAGCTGGAAGCGGCCTTGCGCACGGCCAGCGACTTCGTCGGGTGCTGCCACGCCCACTCGAACTGCATGCCGGCCAAGAAACAGGCCTTCGTTAAGCAAGAAACAGAGGGCAATAACTATTCCCATCCATGACCCATCCAAGCGGCGAATCTTTCAAGGCTCAAGCAAGAACTGATGCAAGGAGATGACTGCAAGAACAGACGATTCGATTGGGTGAACGAGAACCCACCTGGAGCGCAGAGACGTTGGTGGGGAAGCCGTGGATGCAGAGCACCATCTCCCAGGGGCGGCCGCGCTTGGTCCGCCACGCGCCGCACCGGATCTCGCCGTTGTGCTGCCGGATCCGCCGCCGCGGGTTCACCGTGAAGCTGCCCGTACCAATCGATCGATGCACCCATCAATCGAGTGCGCAGGCGCAAAAAGATCGAAGGATTTTTTTATGTGAGGTGAGACAAGTACCCGATGTAGGTGTGGCCCTTGCGGCGCGGGCAGAGCGACCGGAGGAGGTAGCAGCAGAAGAATCCGCCTCCTCCTCCGGCAGCGGCGGCAACTTCCTCGGGCCCATCGTTTCCGTCGCCGGCCACCGCCGCCTGCCCAGGAGGCGAGCCCTTGCGTGCCCTCGTCATGCCCTTGGCCGCCATTCCCCTGCCCATCTCTGTCTCTCTCTGTTTCGCTGTGATTCGTCAGTTTTTTAAGAGAGAGAGAGAGAGTTGATTTGACCGTTGGAATTTGGGGATAGAGGAGAGAGAGAGACACGTGTCCTCACGGCCCAATACAGTTGCTCCTGGACCTGAGCAAACTTTTCATGCTGGCGAGCCCGTTAGGCCCTAGCCTTGGTCTGAGCCGGCCTGATTTGCATAGGTCGACAATCCACTGGCCACTGCCGTAATACCTCTCACCAGATTAACTAAACCGATTTAGGGTTGAAAATCAAAGTCGCGTTGGTATCGAAACCATGCAAAAAAAAAAAACACACGTTTTCGTAGGTTTGACAATGACTCCTAGCGGTTCTGTATCACACAAAGATGACCTATAGTGTCACAAATTCGCCGATGACTCCTAGCTAGCGTATTTTTTTAGAAAATTTCGGAGAAAAAACGATTTTGTATTTACGTTCTCACACCTATTTTTTTTAGAAATAATCATCAGACCAAATTTCACGCGGCGAAAAGAAGCGCATTGAAAACACAAGAATCTAATCAGTTATGAAATAATGTAAATGAGCATGTGGCTTCTTTCGACATGCCAACTCACGTCCTCAAATGAATTCGGTCTCCGTCCAAAGCAATGGAGCTTTCTTCTTCTTTTGGCAGTACTTCACAGAGGGTGATCGAAGGTTTTTCAACCTTATTTGTGAGGTCTTGTCATGGTTGTACAAACTGTGATCACTGGCAACAGACTAAAGCTAGCTGATGGCAACCAACATATATTGCCTGCAATTTCCATCATGCGTACCGAAATTATTATTGTTTTTTCCATATAAACGAGATAAGACGATGTTAATTTCTGCCTTCAAATCAAGGGACTTCATTAAGTCGAGCTCTTCTAAAAGAGGGAGATAAAACGATGTTGCTAACTAGGTCCTAAAAAAAGTGTTATCACCTCGAAAAGAACAACAAATTCTCAACGTTATGTAATATGTATTGCCAGCTACTCCACGGAGGTAGATTTCTGCTTTTTACTTTTAGTTTTTTTTTCTGATATTTTTTCTTGTGTCCTTCACTTGTTGCCTGGAATTTGGTCGCACCTACTAAAATGATGTAAACTTCGTCTCCCATCAGGGCGAGGGGACTTACGCCGATGGATGGAGACGCTGACGACTCGAGCAAAAACAAAAGAAAAAAGAAAAAAAAAGCTGCAGCTAGCTCATTTGTGCAACAACCATATGCATGCATGCTTCACAAGTTCATGGTATCCACATCAAGATTGAATAGGAAGCATGTCACACGTGTATTACGGAACAGCGACGGCGATGCCTCTGCCTGGAGCCATGGTCACTTTTTATCCCTTCTTATCTAATCACGTTGCTGCTGCTTAGCTTCACTGAACGGCCAGAACAAGGAGTCGTTAACAACCATCGGTTTTGTGAGTTTATGGCATATAACAGCACATGATTACCTGATTGCTGCAGCTCATTAATCGTAGCAATCGACAATTAGCTGGTTGGTTTTGGGTGTAAACTCTCTCTCTCTCTCCATGACAAGAGATCGAACACCTAAGCAAAGTGTGGGCCATGCACTACTACAGAATCAGTGACCCTTACCGTCATATCACTGCTGGTTCATCAAAAACTGACAGTAATAATATCTCTTATTATTGTCAGTTCGGACAAAAACTGATAGTATTACTGTTGGTTCGGACAAAAACCGATAGTGATAAATCTCTTATTACTGCGGGTTCGGAATAAAAACCGACAGTGACAATGGATAACACGAACTGGCAGTGCTGATATTTTTGAAAAATCATAATTTTTTCATATGGAGTCGGACGGAGATAAAATTTATAAGAAAATTGTAGCTCTCGACGAGATCTACAATTTTATAGTTGATAACTTTTTCATTTGAAGTAATTTAGATATCCAAATAATGGTATCACTGCTGGTTGGCGGTTCGTATTACCAACCGGCAGTAATAATGTTATCAAGCACTTTTCGAAAAATCATAACTTTTTCATACGGAGTCGGATGGAGATAAAATTTATACGGAAATTATAGTTCTCGACGAGACCTACAACTTTGTAGTTGACAAATTTGTCATTTGAAGTAATTTAGATATCCAAATTATTGTATTACTGCCGGTTGGCGGTTCGTATTACCAACCGGCAGTAATAATGCTATCAACCATTTTTCGAAAAATCATAATTTTTTCATACAGAGTCGGATGGAGATAAAAGTTATATAAAAATTGTAGCTCTCGATGAGATCTACAACTTTGTAGTTGAAAACTTTTCATTTGAAGTAATTTAGATATCCAATTAATGGTATTACTGCTAGTTGGCGGTTCGTATTACCACCAGCAGTAATAATGCTATCAACTATTTTTCGAAAAATCATAACTTTTTCATACAGAGTCGGATGGAGATAAAATTTATATGAAAATTGTAGCTCTCGACGAGATCTACAACTTTATAGTTGACAATCTTTCCATTTAAAGTCATTTAGATATCCCAATAATCATCAAAATTTTCAGAGACAAAAGATCAAAAGGAAAATATTGCTATGAGATAAGATATTCTTAACCGTATTCGGTTGGACTCTATCTCTTATGTGTGGGTGAATCCAAATCTATCTCTTGCTACCTTCTTCTATATATTGGGTACCCCCTTGTACAAGAGATCAATTGAATAAAGCGAGAGAACTTTGCCCCCCTACTTTGTGTGTGTTCCAGTTCTTGTTCGTGTGATCCTGTTGGTGTGCTGTTGATTGATCGTAGGTGAACGACTACGTTTTACAACACGTTATCAGCACGAAGATTAAGACCCGGGGAAATAATATTAAGTCATACTTCACCGTTCAACCTGTTGTTGATACGGATGTTGAGAAGTATGATGATATGATTCCTGAAATTATTGAGTTCGAGGAGTCCCAGGAGGGCACCTACATCTCATATGGAGACCTGGATTAGTCTCCTAAATATCCCTTCTCTTTGCTAAGTCGATGTCACATATTTCTTATAAATCTCCTTATCAGTTTAGCCCTAGTTCCTGAATGAACATTTGGTCTACGCTCCTGTTGAGCGATTATCATTTAAAATTGAATATTAATATTTCCCATATATTTGATTAATTGTGCTATGCTTGTTCTATATTTTACAATTTGTTCCTGATGCAACAATTGTTTGATTGTTAAATCATACCTTTAATATAGAATGAAATATAATCCTATAGCAGAGGAGGAAATCTGTCTAGAAGATAGTTGTACCACACTAAGTGAATTAAAAATATTATGACTATAGCCAGAAGCGATACTCTCATAGTTGGCACTGGAAGAATGCCATATTCTACCCTGAGTCTAGTCGCACTCCTTTAATCGTTTCCGTATGGTGATAGTGAATGAGGATGGTACAGAATACCTACTCATGACTAAGTTTAATGGGTATAATAAACGTGTGGTCAAAAGCTTCATTTATTCCCCTCCGGATTATACTATGCACATATAAAATCTGAAGTTTGTGTTGCGATGCAAAACCTAGAGATATTTAAGATCTGGCAGATCGACTGGGTTACCCTGAGTTGAATAGTATAAGAAGAATAATTAATAATTTTGATGGCCATAGCATAAAGTCTTTTCTAGACCTGAAGTTTTTCTTATGCCCTGGTTGTGCTAAAAGAAAGCTCATTCTTAGACCTCTTACCTAAAAAGTTAGGGAAGAATCACCGAATTTTCTGGAGAAAATTCAAAGTGATATCTATGGACCTGTTCAGCCCCTGTTGGGCTCCTTTTAAGAAATTTTATGGTATTGATAGATACTTCTACTAGATGGTCCCATGTATATCTCTGATCTACTACGAACCATGCTTCTGCCCAAATTATTAAGTTAAGAGCCTACTTTCCAGAAGAAAGGATCAAGTATATTCAAATGGACAATGCTAGCGAGTTTACCTCAAAAAGCATTTAATGATTATTGTATGGCTTTGGGAATTATTGAAGAGCATCTCGTACCTAATGTCTACACTTAAAATGGTCTTGCAGAGTCATTATATTAAAAGAATGAAAACTTATTGCTTGGCCGCTCTTGCAGAATAGTAGGCTTTCCACCAGTTGTTGGGGCCACACAGTGCTGCATACTGCGGTATTAATTCAACTCATACCAACTGCACACATGATATTTCCCCGTTGCAGATAGTGCGTGAAAAAAAATTAAGTATTTCCCATCTGCGAGAATTTGGCTGTACTGTATACATGCCAATCTCTCCACCATAACGTACCACCATGGGACCTTACCGGAAGTTGAGGATCTATGTAGGTTATGAATCTCCATCATGTATTAAAATACCTAGAGTCTATGACAGGGGATCTGTACACGGCTCGGTACGCTGATTGTACTAAGGACATTTTTCGGCATTAGGGGGAGATAAGTACCACATTAGAGAATGTCGAGTCCTTAGATCCACGCACTACAGAGACCGAACTTGAAGTTCAGAGGATAATAAATCTGCAATAAATAAGCTTATAATTTGCCAAATGCCTTCACTGTTCATAAGGGAGTGAAAAGATCTCATATACCTGCAGTATATGCACCTGAAAGAGTGGAAATACCCTAGAAGGATATTGAACCTACTCTTAACCCTCATGATAAAAAGAGGGGGAGGCCTCCAGGTCCACGGGACTCAATTCCGCGGTGACGTCTGCAGAAGTAGAAAACCGAACAAATGAGAACACTACCCATGACAGTGGAAGAAGCTCAACCTGATGTTGAGAAAATCCCTAAAGTGAGCCATCCTGGAGATGGTAACATCCCTGAAGTGATCCATCCTGAAGATGATAACCCCAGCGTATATTTGCGCGCACAATCCCACGCTGGGAAATTGGAACACCCAGACTCCATCGTTGTGGGAAATCACGAGGAGCTGGAAGAAATTTATAAAGAGATATCCCTGAAGTGATGCGGAGAATTGTATAAAAGAAAGACTTCAATTGTCGACATATAATTGCCTCTAAAATTGCTAAAGCTAGATCTAGAATCAAAGTCCATGGCAGAGTGCCAGAAGCGCTCAAATAGGGTCAAATGAAAAGAAGCAATTGAGGCAGCGCTCGCTTATTAAAAGGAAAGCTTTGGCCCCGTTGACCAAACATCTCCTAAAGTAATCCCTGTAGGATCAAGTGGGTTTTTCATCCGGAAGAGAAATGAAAATACCCAGGTGGTGAGATATAAAGCGAGGCTTGTAGCACAAGGGTTTACGCAGAGACCCGACATCGATTACGATGAAATATATTCTCCTGTAAAGAGTGGAATAAAGTTCCGAAATTTAATATTAATGGCAGCAAGCTTAAACTTTATGACTGCAGTTGATGAATGAAGTGACCTCATATATATGGGTCACTGGATATGGATATTTACATAAGAATCTCTGAAGGAGTTACAATTTCGAATCCTAATAATCGCAACATGTATAGCGTCAAACTGAAGAGATCGCTATACGGATTAAAACAGTCGGGGAGAATGTGGTATAACCGACTTAGTGAGTTCCTCCTGAAGAAGGAATATTGCCCCTGTGTGTTCATAAAGAAATCCCAGAATAGATTTTGTATCATCTCAGTTATATGTCGATGATCTGAATATCATCGGAACCACAGAGATAGAGGAAGCAAATACTTACCTCACGACGGAGTTTTGAGATGAAAGATTTGGGTAAAACCAAATTTGCTTAGGCCTGCAGCTAGAGCATTTTCTTAGAAGGAATTTTTGTATACCGGTCTTCTGTACCAAGAAGGTATTGGAAAGTTTTAATATGGATAAATCGCATCGTTTAAAAATCCCCATGGTCGTGAAGTGGATAAAGACCCTTTTAGGCCAAGGATGGAAAATGAGAAAGTCTTAGGACCTGAAGTCCCATACTGATGTATCTTGTGAATTGCACAAGGCCTGATATTGCATTCGCAGTAAATTTGCTAGCAAGACACAGTGCAGCTCCAACCAGAAGACATTGGACTAGAGTTAAGACTTTACTCAGATACCTCCAAGGTACTCAAGATCTTGGATTGTTTTTCCAGAAGAACCAAGACTTAACTATGGTGGGATATATGGATATTGGCTATCTGTCTGATCCCCACAGTGCAAAATCTAAGACTGGTTTTGTGTTTCTCTGAGGTGGTACAGCCGTTTTCTTGATGGTCTTATATACAAACTTTGGTGGCTACTTCTATCAACCACTCAGAGACCATGCTTTGTATGAAGCCTCACGTGAATGTGTTTGGCTACGACGTGTAACTAACTACATCCAGAAGTCATGTGGCCTTAAAACCGTTGATACCCCCACAATTATCTATGAAGATAATACTGCTTGTGTTGTACAAATGCAAATGGGTTATGTAAAAAGCAATATCACGAAGCATATTGTTCCTAAGTTTTTCTATCTTCACGAACTCCAGAAGAACGGTGAGTAAATATTTTACAAACTAAGTCATGTGAAAATCTTGTAGATTTATTCACTAAGTTTTTGCCAAAATCTACTTTTCAAAGATGTGTCAATGGCATTGGAATGAGAAGACTTAGAAATATGCAAAGTTCAGGGGGAGTAAATCCTTGAACCATGACCCTTTTGCATGATCCTGAAGGTCATATTTTAAATCCTGAAGATTATAAGTTGTACTCTTTTTCCCTTAGTGAGTTTTCCTGAAGTTTTCTCACATGAAGGTTTTTAATGAGGCAACTAGTGTAACACGGAGTGCGAGTGCAATGTACTCTTTTCTCCATCTATTTTTTCCCACTGGGTTTTGGGAGGAGTTTTTAATGAGACATGTGCATTACGCGGTATTCGCTCAAGGGGGAGTGTTATGAGATAAGATATTCTTAACCGTATTCGGTTGGACTCTATCTCTTATGTGTGGGCGAATCCGAATCTATCTCTTGCTACCTTCTTCTATATATTGGGTACCCCCTTGTACAAGACATCAATTGAATAAAGCGAGAGAACTTTGCCCCCCTACTTTGTGTGTGTTCCAGTTCTTGTTCGTGTGATCCTGTTGGTGTGCTGTTGATTGATCGTGGGTGAACGACTACGTTTTACAACAAATATATCCTATATTAGTTGGGGATTGAGTGATAGGTGAGATGGTAAGGGGCACACGCGTGGAGCAGTAGGTCACCAGTTTGACTCTTAGCAATCGTACGTGTGCGTATTTCACGCGAAAATCGCGTAAATTGTGAGTTGCGGGTGCAAATACAGGGTCCTCCTGGTGGAAATAATTTTTTTTTTATTATTTCGACCGGTTCGACTTCTAGCAACCGTGCGCGTGCGTATGTCGCGCGAAAATCGCGTGACTTGTGACTTGCGCGTGCGAATACAGGGTCCTCTTGGTGGAAATAATTTTTTTTATTTTATCAAGTGTTTTTTGGATGTACGAATCGGCAGACTATCATCGTCGATTCGCATACAAATCGGTATCATTGCCGACCAATCACTACCGGTTCTCATAGCCGATAGTAATGAGGATTTAAAACCGACAATGATCACGTTTTCTATAGTAATGATGTCTGCCGGTGCAATCAGATTCAGACCCCCATCTATACGAACAGGAGCGTATAAGTCCCTCTACTACTCACAGTCTAATATACTCTGTCCATTCTATCGTATTCTTAGTTGATTTGTGCAGTGCGTCACCGGCATCCACGTAGAGTCACGTTAAAACTCATACTCAGTTCTCTTTTATATGTTACTAGATAATTGACGCAGTGTGTCACGCCGTGACCGTTGCTCCCCACACAAGAAAATCGACAAAACGTGCTACCGAGAAAACAAGCGAAATGGCTAAAAGGGTAAAAACGTAATCGCGTTTTTTTCGCATCTATTTGGCTAAAAAGGACCTTAACGATTTTTTCCAAAGAAAGGACCTAAACGAAAAACTTAAAAAAATGGGGAAAGGACCTAAACGTAATATGTAAACTTTTTTCCATAAAAAGACCTAATCGTCTTTTTTTCCCGAAAAGGACCTAATTGTAATTTTGAGTTTACGGAAAAGGACCTCAGCGCGTCGCTTAAAAACGCATAAAGGGCATAAACGCGATATTGTTTTTTCTTTTTATAAAAGGATCTATCCGTATTTTTTCCTAAAAAGGACCTATCCGTAATTTTTTTCGCGAAAAGGACCCAGACACAAATTTTTTTTACCGGCTCGGCTCGAGCCGCGAGCCGAGCCAGCTCCCTCCCGACTCAAACACACGGGAGGGCAGAAAACTTGCGGGATATAGTATTGGTATGATTTCAGAATACGTACAATCAATCGTTTTGAAACTTTGACTATTAATATATACAAAATTATTAAGTTCGTCGTGTGAAAATTCTTAACATGTGTTTATAAAAAATACTTTCATATCATTATATTTTTAATAATTTTTACTAATATATAGTTAAAAAATATCTCAAAGGTTTGTGTTATAGACGTGTCAACGTCCGAAATGAGTAAGAAAGAAGAGAGGTAGTACGTGTAGAAATAAAATAAACTAGAAATGGTTGCGTGCTACGCCACGCCGCTTTGGATGGATGTCCTCTGCAGCTGAAGCCATGCATGTAGGTGAAGGCGCGACCAAGTGTGTGTATAGGACGACAATGGTTCCGGACGGTGACACCGGTTGATATGCGCTGGTAATTCAGAGAAAATTTGTGTTCTGTAAGTGTGTATTAAGCGTGCAAACGTACGCTGGTTCTCTGTACACCTTATTTTGAACTGGCGAAATTCTCTTCAATTTTTTCTCTTGTTAGCAGCGACATTAGCAACCTTCTAATAGAATCCAGCCTACACATCAGCAAATCAAAAGAACAAGAGCAATTAGCTTCGCTACTGATATGCATCGCAAGAAGCCTTTCTTAGATAAAAGAAATGGCATTTTCATCTCACTTGGCTACATAAGCATACAAACAGAGATAGCGTATCAAACACCATTTACAAGAAGGTTTTGACATTATTTTTTGTCTTTGCCTCACTGAAATATCAAATTGAGCTATATGTTGAACCACACAAACCTTACATGGGGTACTAAAGTGACAATCGCATTTTCCTGTTAGGAAAAAAGATCTCGTTACCTATGTTGTTGTGCACCACATGAATTTGTTATAGTACTAAGGGGACTGGTATGCACTAATAATACAGAATGTTTTATTGTGCTGACAACACAATACCACACATATTAAGAAAGGAGTTTGCAATTTTGCTGAAATGCTACTTGAAGATAGATCAGATAACTGAGCATATTTTCATGGCTTGCAATTGTTTAGCAACCGCAGTTTAGGTTAGCTGGAAATCAAATCTGCCAAGCAGCAAACAATAGCCATACTCTTCTTATTCCTTGGATAGCGAGCGGAAAACATTAAAATAAAATAAATAAAGCTAAAACAGGGGAAAAACAGTCATCTTCTAGGAGTTTTAAGTTTCAGTTGTTTCCTATGCTTCTCAAGAAGAATGTATTTACTCACATGTCATGACCTGCGATATCGCGCAAACTGGTATAGGAGAAGAACAAGAAGGCAGAGGGAGGAGAGGTCAGAGGATAAGAATGAACCTGGAGGAAACGTAGTTCCATTGATATAGGATTGCAGAAGGCCAAAAAAGCTTTTTGCTATCTCCGGCCCTTCCTGCCATGGAAAAGAAAAGCTCTAACTGAGATGTTAGTTTCTTGGCTCGGGAATTCCATTAAAAACAAAGGAAACTAATTGGACTCCACAAATCTAGAATAAGAATAGCAAACCCCGATGCAGATAGCAAGACCACAGTGCAAGACAAAATAGTAAGGCAAACGATGAGAAGACTGGAAACCTGTGTTGCCTAGAGGACGTAACCTAATCGAACAAACAGCAAATCACTGCCCTAGGCATTGGATTAGAGAGCATCATGACCAAACAGGAGTATCCTGCAATAAAGACATAAGAAAATTGTCACTGTCCTGTGCGCTTAGTACACAAGATGAAAGCATATAAAGCAGGAGAAGTGGTCATAGAAACCAAACTGTTGCAATTGGAAAGCATAATTATTTAACTATTTGCCAGTCCTAACCTGTACTGCATACCTTCACAATAGGAATGATCAGACCAAAACGCTGCCCAGTACAAAAGAGGTCAGTACCTGTACAGGGAAGAGGCAAAAGGAACATATTTTCTAGTTTCATGATTGTATAGATTTTCCATCAATGGTCTCTGGTAGTCTGCAAAAACAGGAAAAGATAATATGTTATACATATTTATGAAATTAAAGCAGGAGTAATCAGCAAACTAAATAGGAAGCGTAATGATAGGAACAACCTGTGCTTACCGGCAAAACAACTGCTACGCTAGATCATAAAAAAATTCTGTACGCAATACTGTGGGGTCTGCCTGCATGTTCAGGAGATGGTTATTGTCAATAAAAGCGGCGCACAACTACCCTTGCGAAAACTAAAATACTGGGCTGGATAAGTAGACACCAACTCTATCGAGTGTGTGCCCTCGTTTCTTGTTTATTGCCATTGCATGTGAAACTCGAACTGGGAATTGGCACTGCCTTATTTTTCTTAACAGCACAAACTGAATGCTCTTCTATATTGAGTGGTATTCTGAAGCAAGAATGAGGTGTTGAGTCAGCTGATAGCAGTAGCACCGCTATTCCAGAAGAGGTAAGAGCTATTTTTCCTTAGGCCCTTACATTGTTAAGCAATGCATTGGACAAAAATGATTTTTTCGGTTGCACCATGTGTGTACACAAAAGTGTTGTCAATTTTATTATGTACTGAGCCGAGAATAGCATCATAGATATGCTTTTGGTATAGATTTAATTTATCAAGTTGTTCAGCTGCTTCAACTGATAGCTTTCGACCGGGGTGCTCTCAGCACTGGGATAAGAAGATGCAAGAGCGACGCTCACCTCGACGATTGCTGCCGACGTGCTGAAGTTCGGCTACTCGGCAGTGAGGCTAATGATGGGCATCCCAGTAGACGCCTGGAGCAGGCGATGCCGAAGGTGGACTGTCTGGTACACGTCGAAGGATACACAAGGCAGAAACAGCGACTTGTAAGGAAACGAGCGGAACATCTATCAATAAACAGCACAAAAACCATGAAGATAGGGGAATAAGCGTGCAGAGGAACGAATCAACGCTAACAGGCACCAATCGGGAACGAATAGCAAGGCAGCACTTAAGGTGCGAAATGTCCGGCCTCATACAACGGAAGCACAAACCGTAGAACACCAAAAATTCAAAAGAAATCAGAAGCTAAAGAGGCATAACCACAGATACGCACACCATACCAACTATAGGAAAACCAAACCAGACAAAAATCGATGAACCGCGTCTTGCCAACAAAAAGCAGGCAAAAAATCGGGAAAAATCAACAAAAAAAACACGCATCAAGATGATGAGAGGGAGAGTCGTGTAGAAAAAATAGAGAAGGAATCGTATCAGAGAAACAAGAGATTCAAAGTTGTCACCGTCCCAATCGCCGTCGAAGTTGAATGCGGCCTGCGAGGAGAATCCACGGTCTCCACCAGCGCGGCTAGCAGAGAAGGCGCGGGATATGCGACCGTAGGTGCGCATGATCATGGCGAATCGCTAGTAGGCTCCCGAGCTGCGTGTGCACGCATAGGAGGGAGAGGCTAGAGAGATGATACACCTTCAAAGAAGAAGGGTCTCGCCGGTATTGCTATCAAGAAAGCTTCCTCACCATTCGTCACTCCTTTGTGTCTCATGGCAAAAGAAGATTTTAAGGTAAAATCAAACGATGATGATGAACCCTCTTATGATGAGCTAATGGATATGCTTGAGAACTTGAATGAGTATCTCGGCAAAGAAAAGTCTAAACATAAAGCTTTGAGAAAAGAATATCTTTCCCTCAAAGATTCTTATGAGTTAAAGGAAGCTCATGAGACTCTTCTTGCCAAGGACCATTCAAAGCCTCAAAATGATGTAGGCATTAGTTGCAATATTATTGATGATTTGTTTAGCATAAAAATTGCATGTCATGTTTCAAAAACTAGCATATTTACTTCTTGTGATGATTTACTTGATATACCATCAATTTTATGTGCTAGTTTAATCCCATATCATGAAAACATAATGGTAGAAAATAGTGAACTTAAGGAACAAGTAGATAAGCTTAGCAAAAGTTTAGATAGATATTTCAAGGGTAAGGACACTCTAAACAAGATTCTAAATAGTCAAAGATATTCTTACAACAAAGAAGGTCTTGGGTACATTCCTAAGAAGGGCAAGAAAATGAATAACAAGGCTCATCGATTTGTTAAATCAAATAGGACACTTTGTAATAAATGTCATGATGTAGGACATTTAGTCAATGGTTGTCCCTTAGGCAAGGCATCCAAAAACAATGTTTATGATTCATGCTATGTGCTTAAGAAAGATAGCTTTGGTAAAATTATTGCCAAGTTTGTTGGCACTCCTATACTTGGCCATAGAAAGAATGCCATTTGGGTGCCCAAAGCCTTGGTTACTAACCTCCAAGGACCCAAACAAATTTGGGTATCTAAAAGGGTTTGACTTTCTTTGTAGGTGAATTACAAGACCGGCGGACGGCATTTGGTATTGGATAGTGGATGCACTCAACACATGACCGGTGATCGAAAAATATTCACTACATTTAAATCGGGGAATTGTCAACATGACAAGATCACTTTTGGAGACAATAGTAAAGGGAAGGTATTATGATTGGGTAAAATTGCTATCTCAAATGACCTTTCTATTTCAAATGTCTCCTTGGTTGAAACTTTGAATTTTAACTTGCTATCCATTGCTCAAATTTGTGATCTTGGTCGCACTTGCATGTTTCCTAAGAATGGAGTAGTAATTTCTAAAGAAAATGGTAACTCAATGATATTCAAAGTTTTTAGATTTGGAAATTTGTATTTAGTTGATTTCACCTCAACTGAGTCATGTTTTCAAACATGTTTAATTGCAAAAACATCTTTGGGATGGTTATGGCATAGAAGACTAGCTCATGTTAGGATGATTCAACTCAAAAAGCTTTTTAAAAATTATTTAGTTGTGGGCTTGAAGGATGTGAAGTTTGAGAAAAATAGACTTTGTAGTGCTTGTCAAGCCGGTAAGCAAGTAGCTAGTTCTCATCCTTCAAAGAGTATCATGTCCACATCTAGACCATTAGAGCTCTTACGTATGGATTTGTTTGGCCCGACAACCTATAAGAGTATCGGAGGTAATTCTTATTGTTTAGTCATTGTTGATGATCATTAAAGGTATACATGGGTTTTCTTTCTAGATGATAAATCCGAAACCTCTGGTATTTTCAAAAATTTTACAAAAATCGCTCAAAATGAATTCGATTTCAAAATTAAGAAAATTCGTAGTGACAATGGTTCCGAGTTTAAAAGCACAAGAATTGAAGATTATTATGATGAACTTGGAATAAAGCATGAGCTTTCTGCCACCTACACTCCAGAGGAAAATGGAGTTGTAGAATGGAAAAATCAAATACTAATCGAAATGGTAAGAATTATGCTTGATGAGTATGGCACTTCCGATAGTTTTTGGGTAGAAGCCATTAATATCGCTTGCCATGCAACAAATAGGCTTTATTTGCATCGTCTTTTGAAAAAGACTTCTTATGAGCTTCTAATTGGAAGAAGACCGAACATCTCTTATTTTTGAGTTTTCGGTTGCAAATGCTATATTTTGAAAAAGGGTGTTCGGTTTTCAAAATTTCAAAGTCACTGTGATGAAGGTTTCTTGCTTGGCTATTCCTCGAATAGTAAAGTATATCGTGTTTTTAACAAAAATAAAGGTTTTGTTGAAGAAACTTGCAATGTTGAATTTGATGAAACTAATGGCTCTCAAGAAGAGCAAGAAAATTTAGATGATGTAGATGATGAAGGACTAAGAGAAACAATGAAGAATATGACACTTGGAGACATCAAACCAAAGGAGGATAAAGATGATCAACCGTCATCCACTTAAGTGAACCCTCTACTTCAGCAACGTCAAATCAAGTTCAACCTATAGATTTGGATGAGAAGGAGAGTGATCAACAAGTTCAACCCCTACTTCAAAGAATTCATCATGGACTCTCCAAGGATCATCAAATAGATCAAATTTTGGGTGACGTTAGTAAGGATGTTCAAACTCGATCTCGTGTCGCTTCTTTCTATGAACATTACTTTTTTGTGTCGTCTTTTGAACCTACTCATGTAGATGAAGCTCTAGATGACCCGGATTGGATGAACTCAATACATGAAGAGCTCAACAACTTCGCTCGCAATGATGTATGGACACTAGTCGAAAGACACAAGGATCACAACGTTATTGGCACTAAATGGGTATTTCAAAATAAGCAAGATGAGAATGGTATTGTGGTAAGAAATAAGGCAAGATTAGTGGCACAAGGTTTCACACAAATTGAAGGATTGAATTTTGGTGAAACTTTTGCACCCGTAGCTAGATTAGAAGCTATTAGAATTCTACTTGCCTTTGCATCCTGCATTGATATCAAACTATTTCAAATGGATGTAAAGAGTGCATTCTTAAATGGACAAATATCTGAATTGGTATTTGTAGAACAACCTCCCGGTTTTGAAAACACTAAACATTCAAATCATCTCTACAAACTCTCTAAGCTGCTATACGGTTTCAAACAATCTCCTAGAGCATGGTATGAGCACCTTAGAGATTTTCTCGTATCAAAAGGTTTCAAAATTAGGAAGGTTGATACAACACTCTTTACAAAAATAATTGATGGAGATTTCTTTGTATGTCAAATTTATGTTGATGATATCATATTTGGCTCTACTAACGAAGATTTTTGTAAAGAATTTGGTAATATGATATCTAGGGAATTTGAAATGTCAATAATTGGAGAATTGAGCTTCTTCCTTGGACTTCAAATGAAGCAACTCCAAAATAGGACGTTCGTGAGTCAAACCAAGTATATGAAGGATTTACTCAAGAGGTATGGCATGGAAGATGCCAAGCCTAACAAAATTCCAATGGCTTCCAACGGGCATCTTGATCTAAATGAGGGAGGTAAACCGGTAGACTTAAAGCTTTATCGTTCTATGATTGGTAATTTACTTTATCTCACCGCATCTAGGCCCGATATCATGTTTAGTGTTTGCATGTGTGCTCGTTTTCAAGCTTCACCTAAAGAATGTCATTTAGTAGCTGTCAAGAGAATTCTAAGATATTTGAAGCATTCCTAAAATATAGGGCTATGGTATCCTAAGTGTGCTAAATTTGATTTAGTTGGATATTCAGATTCGGATTATCTGGGTTGTAAAGTGGATAGAAAAAGCACATCGGGAAGTTGTCAATTTCTAGGTAGATCCCTCATTTCGTGGTTCTCCAAGAAACAAAAATTCCGTAGCTTTATCCACCGCCGAAGCCGAATATATTTCCGTCGGTAGTTGTTGTGCACAATGGTTGTGGATGAGGCAAACCTTAATGGATTATAGTATTAATTTCAAAAATGTGCCTGTTTTGTGCGACAATGAAAGTGCCGTTAAGATAGCTAACAACCGGATGCAACATTCAAGAACCAAACATATAGATATTCGCTACTATTTCTCAAGAGATCATGTTAGTAAAGATGATATTGTGATTAGTCACATTAGAACTAAAAATCAATTAGCAGATATTCTCACCAAACCCTTAGATGAAGCTAGATTTTGCTAACCGAGGAATGAATTAAGTATCATAGACATCTCAATTGTTGTTTGATCTTGTGTGAAATGATTGCGTCTCAATTAGACTTTATGTGTTTATTCGAATCACATGATGTGTGGCACATTAAGGGGAGTGCTAAATCATAACCATATATATCACATCCCTTTGTGTGCCCAAATTAATTATGTGCAAATGTTAAAGCTCTCTAAATTGAGTTTTAGCAAAAAGTCAAAATTTTATATATTATTAATAACCTTGTGAAATACTAGCTGAATAAGGTATACAAATGTTTTCAAAAGGTTTTCAACTAGTTTTGGCCTCACAAAATGTATTTTATAAAGAAAATAAGTTTTGAGTCCAAAAGCTAGTTACTAGTATCTAATTTTTGATTAACTTGTCATTTTCATAGAATTAATTGTGAAATGAATTTGAAAAGAATACCAAAACAAAAAACCTAGAGTTGGTCATTTTCACCAACTTTTGTGTTCGAAAGATTCTCAAAAGACCGACATAGCAAAAGATTTTTGATTTTGCAATTCGCCGAAAAACTATACTTGACACAAAATAATCAAAATGTTGCACTTAGTGAGTTTCTTCATTTGAATCAGATTCCTGGCCATATCTTGGTTCAAAATATTGTTTCAAACTTATATATGTCTAGATGCAAAAAAATTTCATTGCCAAATGTTGATTTTCCTTCTTGTTGTTAAAAACTCTATATACATATATATATTTCATTTTTCTCAAAAGAAATTTATGTTAACTAAAAATTATTTGTGAAAGGTTGTTGTTCTTGATTGTTTTATTGATTTGAAGTGCTCAGATAGATTATACTTCAAGAATTATGATTAAAAGAGCAACTTCAACTCATTTTGGCTTTTGAACGGCTTTTCAGGACCGGTGTGACCGCAAGGGGTGCAGTAGCACCGGTGAACAGTATGACCGGGGCTTGTACGGTCATACCGGGAGAGTCAGGCAGGGGCAGTTTCGACGCAATTCTTGGTGTAACCGACCCCCTTTCTTCTCTACTTTGTGGCCAGCCCATGTTTTTCTCATTTCGATCCTCTTCTTTCTCTCTCTCCTCTCAAGAACTCTCTCCTCCAAATTCTCCAAGGAGAAATCTCTAAACTCGAGTTTATCCGGTCAAATCTCTTGGTCTCATCTTGATCTTCCAATCCAAGGTATCTTTTCCCCTCTCTCTTCTTCGAAATCCCTTGTGTCTTTCATGCCCTAGAGTTCTTATTTTAAATTTTAGGGTTAGATGTATAATGTGGCAAAATAATGGGAAATAAATTGAAATCTTTGGGTAAAATGAGTAGATAATCAACTTTTGATGTCTATATGTGTTATTCAATGAACCAATATACTCAAAACTCAAAGATTTTGCAAGTTTGGGAGAGAAGGTCCCGTGTGGCTGGTCGTACCGACCCTCGGGCGGTAACACCGCTCATGGCCGGTGCTACCGACCCTTGGGCTGTATGACAGGACCTGTCGAACCTAATCCCGATTTTTGTTTATTTTTGCCACAAATGCATTACAATCCATCTCTAGGGCAATTAACACTTGTTCTCATTATATCTATTCCTTGTATCTCAGTCATCATGCCAAGGACTAAAAAGTTGGCTCCTCCTCCTCGCGGTGGCGGAACAATTTGAAAATCAACCCGTGGAAGGGGCATTCCTTTAGCTCATGATAGTGACAGTGATAACTCCCAATCTCGAGCGGCTAAGGATCGAGAGATTCGTAGGAAGATACAAGCAGAACTTGGTGGGAGTTCAAAAAGGGGAAAGGGAAAGAAAGCTATGTTAGAATCAAGTGAAAGTGATGATGAAATGGATGTCGATTTTGAAGAAGAAAATAATAGTGAAAATGAAGAGTCAGAAGAAGAAAACTTTGATGATTTCCAGCCCACCATGGATCTAAGGAAGATAAGGGGGAAAATACTTTTCTCTTTGGCTAGCGAATCAATACTTGCTCCCCCGAAGTGCTGCCACCTTGGACAAGTTTAGGACTCTTTTTCAGCAAAAAGTCTATCATGAGATTTATCTAAACAAGGAGTTTGCAGATCACAAATGGGTGTGCTGGGAGCACATCAGAACAATTCCTTTGTTTGTTGGGGTGCCTGAACTTTTTCATGGAGTAGATTTTGCACACTTTGTCAGCATGAGGTGCGACTATAATGAAGATATGATCCGTCAGTTCTATGCTATTTTGCATATTTCTGATTCCTTTGATGAGATTACTTGGAAGATGGATGCAGCTGTGTACTCGGCCTCGAAAGTGGAGATCGAACAAGCTTGGGGAATTTATCACAACAGTTAGCCTCAAATTCACAGTGACTCTCCTCTTCCTCTTCAAGAGCAATACAGCTTCTATGAACCTTCTGCTCGAGTCAAGAGGCGGGGTAAGATGACTCAGCTCATTCCCACATCCAGCCTCATAAATAGGATTGTGCGAGTTACTGTTCATCCAAAGAGCGGTAACTTCGATGAGATTAGAGGCTATGCATGGAATATCATGAGTAAAATCTTGAAGAAGGAAAATTTTGATGTGGTTGATTTTGTACTTCGAGAGATGCATTCCTCGGCTAGAGATCGTGGCAAACAGATCTATTTTGCTCCCTATATCATGATGATCATTAAGAAGGTAACAGGATACCGTGGTGGATGTGGAAATGCCCACAAATACCGTGGTGGATGTGGAAATGCCCACAAGCCATATAAGTCACGAGAGGCAGGATCTCGGAGTCAGAGGGGTCAGTCTTCTCAACCACTTCAGCCACCAGATGTAGGAGAAGAAGAGACTCAAACTCATTCATCGCAACTGTATTCTGGACTAGCTCATGAGAATTTCGATATGTTGCATTTTGCTATGATGAGTAGCTTTGCGAATCTCCGTTCAGACATGATGAGCAATTTGCTCAAATCGATGAATATCAATCTCAGACTCGTCAAGTTGTTGAGGAGGTTCACAGACGCATGGACTCCATTGATACTTCCATTACCGAGCTTCGCACTTCCTTCGACGAGTACCACTCCCAGCAGGCTCCTATCTCCTTCCGTCACTTTGGGGCTCGTTCTCCTCCTCCTCCACCGCCTTCGTCTTGAGATTGCGCAGTTACCTCCTTTTTGGTCTTTGATGACAAAGGGGGAGAAGTGGCAAAGTGAAGATTAAGTTATTACTTTATATGAACCTATATGAAAAATGTTTCTATCATTTGGTTGGTTGAGGTTGAACTACTATTGTCTTATGTTGCCTCTAGATGATGTTTATGAATATCTTAATAACTGATTATGATTTCATATTATTCATGCTCATTTTCTCATATTCATCGCCTATATATTTGGTTATCCTCGGATTCAATATTTAAGGGAAACTCCGTCAAAATTTCTTAAAAAATCTTAAATGTGCAAATAACAATGCTTCATTCATATGCACATATTTAGGGAGAGTTTTTAGTTAAATATTGTGGTTTTGATGATAGTTTGCGCCTTCCACACTCTTCATCTTTAAAAGCAAAATATTGTCAAAATAAAGATCTTGAGTATACAACTCGTTCTTCTAGTTGCATACTCAACAATTTCAAAATCTATTTAATTTTATATGAGGATTGTCATCAATTACCAAAAAGGGGGAGATTAAAAGCATCTAGACCCCCAAATTCGATTTGGTTTTGGTAATTAATGACAATTGATGAAAAAGGACTAACATCTTAAAATTGAGTGCTTGACAACAGGTTGGTCCGAAGTTTGACGAAAGTGGGAGCCTGAAATAAGTAAAGATGAAAAGCATGCATCAATGATACAGATGACCAAGGTATAATATTTAAAGACTTTTCATAGTCTTTTATCGATCTCGGAGTTTGGAGAAAAGATCGGACTGCTAGAATAGGCTCCGTACTGTTAAGAGGGGTGTTGTCGCATGTTTTAGTTGACAAAGAGTGATATGGCTCAATTCTTGTGCATTTAGACATTCATATGGATTGCATTATCTTTTGTGAGGAGAAGAAATAGCAATTAAACACCCTCATGAAATTGCATTTGAATTAGAAATTTAAACTTCAAAGAATGCATTTCAGAGTCTGTGGGGCCGGTATGACCGGACCTCCTTCGGTGATACCGGCCGTCGGAATGACCGGGACTCAGGCCGGTGTGTTTTTTTCCAGAAGAGGTGCTTTTGGCACCGGAGGAGGGCGGTATGACTGGAGGCCCTCCGGTCATACCGGTGAGTGGTTTGATCGGGCCCTCTCCAGTCATACCGGCCATATGGATAACGATCACTGACAACGCATTTATTGCACTGTAGCGACCATTGCTACTGAGGGGTGGTCATACCGGCCCAAGGGCTATATGACCAGCCTCTCAAGAGGATTTTGGCCAACGGCCATATTTGGTTGGTAGGGATTATAAATACCCCCACCTGCATTCTAGAGGACATCTTGACTCTCATTGATGATATTTTGAGCTCTAGCTAGTCTCCAATACTCTTGTGTGCATTCAATTCATATTTTGAGAGAGTTAGGAGCAAAATTGAGTGGTGCATTTAGTGTTGAGCCTTTAGCACTCAATTTGACCTCGAGCAAGCGTTATCACCTTTTACTCTTGGAGGTTGCAGCCTCCTAGACGCACTTAGAGGCATGTGGCATCGGTGATCTTCTCAAAGAAGCTTGTGAGAAGGCCCGATCGTTTGTGAAGGCAAGGAGCTCGCCTAACCTTAGCGGTGAAGAGCTACCACGAGTGATCGAGGAAGTCTTAAGCAGGTGGAGCCGGCTTGAAAGTGTTCAAGTCACCTCAACGTGGAGTAGGGGAGACAGGCAAGTCTCCGAGACCACGGGATAAAATTCTTGCCTCTCTTTCTCTTGTGTTTTGCTTTTGTTATTTTTGTGCTAAATCACATTTCTAAAAAAATGAGTAGGTTACTCGTACTTAGAATTATTTATTGCTCTACTTGAATTGCTAGAGTAGTTTAGTGTTCCTTAGAGATTATAATTGTAAATTTGCAATTTTGCTTCTATAGCTTAATATTTTGATTAATTGCAAATTGGAATCGAAAAAAATTAGAAGCCTCCTATTCACCCCCTCTAGTCGGTTATCCTTGATCATACAGATAGTCACATAGTGGGTGTGGTTAAGGAGGGAATGTAGTGTGCAATGGCCATACATCGTCCCAACGATAAGTCCCTCCTATTCTTCTGCTCTGAGGGAGGGAAAGAATAGTGAGTTAGGCTTATCGAGAGAGTCTATATCTTCAGATAAAGTTTTCGAAAGGTTTTGTTATGATCTTCTTTGATAAGGGGGTGGCTCGATCTTATGATAACGAATATGATAACTTGGACCCGTGAATCCTGATGAATACTAGCGCCAATTACCATCTCGATACGGCAACCTAGGACACGTGAATTCTCGCAAGAACATGCTTTGATCCTTACCTACTTGACCAAGCGAAAGTAGACGCACGTTTCCTTGCAGTCACCCCGAAGAAGTTGCAAAAACAACGGTGATAATTTCAGATTGGAAGTCCCTAGTCTAATTGGGGCATTGGAGCACAAGTCATAGAATCCAGAGTATATCTTTAATCTGAAAATTTGTGGTTACCAATTACACATATATAGGAGATGTGTTTGTGAACAGTACACATCATGAATAGTATTCGGATATGAACAGTACTTAGACATGAACAGTCACGTGAACATTACTCAGAAAAAAGTTGTCACATGAAGCACTCTTTTCTTTCTATGCCATGGTGATCTCTTCCCATGTTTGAAGATGGCTGAAATATCTCCTTTCTTTCCTTCTTTTTCTCCTTCCTTCTTGTAACATTAAAAGATTTATCATATCTTATGGGTAAAGTGTATAACCTCTGTAGAGTATCAAACCTATTCGAATAGCCGTATCCGCGGTATTGGACAATGCTAGGGAATTATAGTCAAGGGATAGATTTTTATAAATAAAAATTGAGAAGGAAGGCAGTGTGCCGAAGGAATGTTATGGAAATTGGTTTAGGGCCGTGTGCTAGTTACTTTGTTAAATAATTGAGAAATTTATTATTACTGTTATTTGTTTTACTGTCATTTCAATTTACTCATATTATTCCTTTGCAAATATTGCTTTAGTGCAAAATAACCATTTTAGTCATTCATTTAGAATAAGCCTTGCATGTAGTATAATAGACTTGCATTCTATGCACAACTTATTGAGTGCTTTATGTACTTATCCCTTGCAACAACCAAATTATCAGTTGAGGAATCCATGCCGGCTTTGGAGGAGTTCCAACAGGAGACAAACGTCTAAGGTGCGAATCTTGTCAGTTATCTGTGGCAAATTGAATTGTTTTTTTCTACGAGAGTTCTATTCCGCTACAGTTTTATTTATTTCTTAGTCTAAACCCTGCAAGGCATAATTATGTAAGTGAACCTTAAGGTTATTCAACACGTTATATCTAATAGATGAAGTCGTTTACTATATTTCCGATGTATATGATTGTGATATTCATTTATATTGAGACCGTGCACCAGTGTGATTCTAGACTAGTGCATAACACACAGAAAGTCTGAATTTACATATTCGAGTCCAGCACAAATTTAGCTAACCTAATCCACGACAATTTTGTAACTTGTTGACTAAAGCTATATCGCTGGAAAGCTGGTCAACTAAATACATATTTCCTTTTCCTATATTGCCCCTTCCCTTGGAATGATGCTCTTACAAGGGTACAAGGCTAGTAGTACGTACTGACAAATTAAGCCGGTAGCTAGCTGACGTGTGTGCTAAATTGGCAGCGTGATTTTGAACAAATTAATGGCCTCACTGTCTGAAGCTTTCCGAGAGCATTGAAATGACACTACATCAGCAGCTTAAGCCTGCACGCCTTTCCTCTTTTGAGTGGACTGATTCATAAAAATGAGTCATATATTTGGACTAATTGAATGCTCGATAGATTTGGTGAGACGATACACGCAGAAAGCTGGTCAATTGAAACCATAAAATGAGTTCATTGAGAACAATCTTTTACTAAATGTGTACACCATCCTATCCAGATACTAGCTACCTCGTTCATCTATCCAAACGCACCCAAAATCTTGGGAAGAAAAGATTGTATGTTTCATCTTTACATCCCTCTTTATGATATGTGGGTTACCGAATTCACTGTAAATGAGCATCCGGTTTAAGGCACGAGGTTCGTATTCTCAGTAAAAATTAAAAGAAAAAGCGATGAATTGTGAATTCGAATCTCGCACCACGACTTTGACAAATCACATTTACGGTAACTATGTGTTTACCAACTCCATTAGATTGATGCGCGGGGAGTCAAGTTGCGTCCCCGAATTCTGCCTATCATGCGCACACCCCTACGTACCCTTGATCTACGCTTAGCGATCTGAGTTCGTACAAGTTCCGTAAATTGCATTCCCGCAGTCTGATCCTGAACAAATGCAATGTGTGATTTCATCGCTCGAAGTTGCATGCAAGTCCGAGGAAATAACTTAATCGCCATTTGTCACAAGCCATGACTCATGCACATTTGTTCAAAGTCATCTCCGGCCATGGATGGACAAGTCGCTACAATCCATTCTATGGAACTACTCTTTCCACGGCTCTGGTAAGGCACCATGCATCTTTTGCAAATATGGAGCCAAACCATATAAGTATAAAGCAAACAAAGGTGATGAGTCTAGCACTATCGCAGAAGACCAACTTTTGTAACAAAAAAATCTTAAAGAAGAAAAAAGTAATCAAAGTAAAACCTGTTTGTTCCTGTACTTAAATGCATGTTTGCATGTGGCCTGAAAGGATAAGTAGTTACTAGTTCAATCCAGCACTCCTTTTTTTTATCTCTCGTTAAAGGATTCCAAATCAGTGACGGATCTATCACGGAGGGTAAGGGGGCTGACGCACCCGGCCTCACTCGTCGTACTTTTGATTCCTTTCTGCTATATCAGGCATTATGTGCATTATTAATCTAGTTATATTTGTTCTTAAGATTATTATTTGTATATATTTTTGAGCTTTTGGAATGCACCATCTATTAAGACATTATCTTTAATTATTTGTTATTTTAACTTTGTTACTCATCAATTTATATATAATTAGATTATACATGACATTCAAATGTGTTTTCATTACACTCGTCTTAACGATACTTTTACACTCAAACCCTCTCCATTTTTATACACGTACTTCCAATTTTCTTTTCTTCGTCGAGAAACAAACGGGTGTACCGCTTAAGCACTATTGGATAATTAGGTACACATTTCTAATTAATCTTTTTACTTTTTTTATCCTTGTAGTACTAATTTTCAGTCTAGTCTAGCTAGGTCAGATGACGCAGTCATGATGGAAATTGATTACGCTGATTAATGTAAAGAGAGTCATTTTGTACACTCTGACAAGAACAAATTAACTATTCCCAGTAGAACAAACCCTGGCCGCTGCAAGCGCATACAGCGCCTAGCGGCAACTGCATTTGCCGAGTCCGCGCGGTGCCAGGGCATATGCAGTGTCCGGTGTCCGCTGCACGCTTGGATGCAGCTCTTCCAAACCGCTGTAATCTGTTTTTCGCGCCAAATATTATAATATAAAGATTTCTAAATAGTAAAAATACAAAGTACAAAGTATTCTTACTAGAGACAACGCATGACATAATTTAGAGATTTGAGGATTGGGGATTTAAAATATACACGCTTCCACTTCATTTTTTTAATACTAGTATAGTGCCCGTGCTAACGCTACGACGATCAGTACACCTGCTTAAGAAAAGAAAACTATGCAATTTAACACTTGAAAGGCTTTAAAATTGTCCTTTACGGCTATGCAGATGTAGGAGAACAAAATAATTTAGAGAGCCAAATCTGTATTAGGGAAGGTTCGTGAATTCCTAGCTGGCCCCTTTATGATGTATGAATATATAATAATATGATAACTTTACAGAGCATGTAAAGAGGGAGACCTCGTGTTCCGCTTGAGAGGAGTAAAGCTCGCAAGCCATTGCCATCACTTCAATTTTTAATAGCAGTTCAGGGGATTACGATATTATTTCTTTGACAAATCGAAAGGACTTGGCTGATAGGGATGTATGCATCCCTTATGATTGGCGCATATCAATCATCAGTTCATGAGCTAGCAAGCACATGAGGCCAAGTTGGATTTAGACAATTCTGTATGTACCTTTGTCCACGCATGAAAGAGCTGACATCGCCGGTCGCCATCGCCGCACGCGTGTGTATGTATGTACGCCGACGTTGCCGGTTGCCGTCGCCGCACGCCTGCGTATGTATGTATGCTGACGTCGCCGACCGCCGTCGCCGCACGTAAAAGCCTCGTGGCCTCGCCGAACGACTGGAGTTATAGCACCTCCGTCCCAGCCTTTGGATGTTCTTTAGTTAGGAATTCTCAGGATCTGCATATGAGATCACGCAAGGAAGAAAGGATGTAAAGATACGAGTGCCTTTTTAAGACTTGTTCTTATGTCTTGAGGGATGTTTCCCGTATGCTCTTAAGACTTGTTCTTATGTCTTGAGGGATGTTTTCTGTGCACTCATTCCACTTGTATTTTAGTATTTCAATTAAGAAACACTTTCTAAGGATAGGTGAACCCTGTAAGTACATTGTAGAGCATCATCAGTATAGACATCTTTTTAGAGGATTCTGTTGCATATGAGATCACACAAGGAAGAAAAAATGTGAAGATACGAGTGCCTTTTTAAGCGCTTGCAGCAACTTTATCATGTGATCAATTCTATTCACATCTTCCAAGAATAGAATTCTATTCACAAAATCTTTCCCACTATTTTATTATCAAAACCCATTTCTCTGAAAAAGAAATCAGTTTGGAACGCAAGGCAAAACAGTTACTACTGAGATACCAGTTATTGGAGAATAAAAGACGTAAATGAGCAACAACTCAATGGTCAAGACACAAGACCATCCCCAATTTTGGATATATATGTGCCTATTGGATACAGTTACATACAGACAGCAACAATAAAACATTGATGTTGACCATCGCATTCATGCCCCATAAATCTTAATTTGGACTGCTTGGTAGGAATATGTGCTGGATTATTGAACATTCCACTCTAGAGGCAGCACAGAATAATTATCAGCCTCTAAACAGAACTGCCGAGACAAAACTCCTTGGTTGTTCATCAAACCTCAAGCGTGATATAATCAACTCGATGCAGTTTATGAGACATTGGCTATCGGGAACCAACAAGTAAATAAGGAAATAACTCTGCACAGAACATATATTAATTAGAAGGGTAGATATTAAAAGCAGAATTAACATCTGAACAAGGGAAAGAGTTGTACCTCAAGTGCCAAATCTTGATGAATTCAAGGAGCCGGCAAGTGGACTTTGGATCCTCGTTATTTACATCACCGCCGAGAGAAGGGAAAGAAGGGATGGACTTGAATCAACTTCTGCCACTCTTGCATTGGAGACAATCCAAGACCGATGCGCGGAGGACGGATCCTCTTTTATTAGGTGACACAACCTTGACAGATTTTCGAGGGTGAATTCCCTTTATGGGCATCGATGCGCCTTCCCAAGAATCATTTCTGCATACCTTTCAAATGGGGAGAGCACAATGTCAGACTTCGGTGGAGCTTGAGACTTATATAGTTGAGAAGAACACCCAATGAGCTTTGTCAAAGATCGTGGCTTCTTGGAGCATGAAGGTGGAAGAGCAGTCAAGGGTCTGGAAATAAGAAGAAAAAAATGACTCAAATTTTAGTAGTTTATGCAAGAGGCGGGATTCACAGTAACATATGTGCATATTTATGATACACAAACCTGCAGCCCACAATTGAAAGTGTTGTCAGCACATTCTCAGCAGGAGCAAGATCAGTAGCTTGGTAAATAACAAGCTGTTTATCACTTTCATTTTCTTCTTCTTTCACACAAGCATTCTTTTCTTCATATCCCTTCTTAGCTTCCTCTATGCTTAAAACCACAACTCCTTCAATGGAAAATAAGACAATCAAAAACTGGTATATCGTTAAATTAAACAAAATTTGAAACAGCTATTCAAGAAAGTTACGCATGGTCATATAATAACCAAAAGTTTAGCTCTACTAAGATGATTACTACTGTTCTTTATTCACTATTCTATTAGGTGCTGTTGGAACTTTTTAGAATAACATATGTAGATGTAGTTTTTGAGCTACTGTAACATCTTAACAAACATAACATCATCAAAGCATAAGATAATCTTAGGGTGTCTAGTTGGTTTTGTTTAAACCAAAAGCACACAAACAAAGATGCACCAGCATGGGTATGATTTTTGCTTAAATTTAAAAATGCAAAAGGTAGCTAGGATAATTTCCAGCATAAACAAATTATATATTAAGCAGGCAATAGTCCAGACTTCAAATTGAAGCTGTGTAGCCAGATCTACTAACTTCATCGCATTCCACAATTATAGAAGTTCCAAAAAAACACCTTTCATACAGAAAAACAAGCCAATTATTGTTAGAAACTTTAGTACACGTCCGGTATTACATTTTCAAGTTGAAAGATCAAACTTGAGCACCCCGACAACTTATTGAGTACAATTTTTTGATCTGACACAATTAATCTTGAACTAAAGCTCCCTCAACCCTTACTGTTGGATGAAACATCACAGATGCAACTATGGTCTATGGAGCATGCAGGCAATTTGCGAATTTATAAGATAGAAGCTTATCCAGAATTCAAGATGAAATGGACTCACCCTCCCTTCTACCAAAAGCATGTAGTCCTAAGTTTGCTGATTTTATACAACCCAATTTTCACACCAAAATACATAATCCATTCATCAAATATCACAAGTTCCTAATGTATTTTTTTCACGTTGTTGAAAAATCCCTGGAACAAAACCATTGTCATTGATGTTGAGAAGTGATCTGCTAATGACAAACCTACAAAAGCTTGTTGATAAATTGCTAATTGCCAGGCTAAACAACTCTGAAACAGGATAGCAAACTTTTAAACAAGAATGTACAAAGGCAATGAATTTGGTGTTCAACAAATTAGCAGTGAGATCCTTTCCTACTATTCTCATCAAAAAAATTACTTAGGAAGCATCAATTTGGCCTACACTGGAGATTGCTGGGAATGCAAAACCTAGAAATAGTACATCAATTTGGCCTACACTGGAGATTCACACATGTGCTTCAATTTTGAAGGATTAGACACTATTGCCTGAAAATTACCTGAAATTTTTGAAGGATGAGACACTACTCATGAATTGATCACTATACACTATTGCCTGAAAATTACCTGAAATTACCCCAAGTACAAATTGGAAGCACTTAAAGCACAGAGACACAATACACAAGTAACTCAAATCCTTTTTCCTACATTGGGAAACTAAAATGAAACTAGAAATAAGGTCAGAGATAAACGAAGAGAGTTGCAAGATCTTGAAGCCACACATAACAGATCTTCTGATAATTGAAACCACACCTAAGCAATTTATAATTGAAACAGATCTTCTCATTTAATTGAAACAACACACCAAATGGATCCCACTACTACCATAGGTCTTGAAACAAGTTGATGGGGGATATTCTATTATAAATTACAGATTACTTTACTTGGAATTGGAATATTTCTTTTTGTTTGCTGCTGTCACAGAACCCAAATTTTCTTATTAAGTGTCAAACAGTATTTTAAAAAAGGTTCTAAGAGTAGAGAAGTGGCTGATGCAATAAAATGTACAGTGAAAGTATTGAGATTTTAGCATGGTGGTTATCCTAATGTCACACAAAAATGAAGGCCTAAGCAGCAATCCACAACATCTAATGTGTTTCACACATGTAGCACAATTTAGAAGGATCAGACACTGACCAACTTTGATACAACAGGCCATTATATTGTCCAAACTCTCAAGCAATATAAGCAATGAAAGGAAAGCTGCCCAAAATGGCTACTTGCAACAATAACAAACCTCAAGATTCCAGCAATCGATGCTACGCCACGAATATGAAAAGTTTTTCACTCAGTTTTGTGTAGTACTGGCCATAAAAGAACAACAATACAATTGAGTAAGTCTCTATATGTGCAATGATCAATAACAATATAAGCATGGAATATTGTATATTGTATCTCATTAAAAAAAAGATAGTTTACTTTCAATTCAGAAAGTCTCATGCATGATCTTTATTGTTCAGAATGTCTGAATAGTTTTATGTGACTGTGTTCGTTAAGTGTAATTTATGACTGGTGCAGCTGAGGACACGTACACCTTTTTGATGAATTGTTTCAACAGGTTTCCTCAGTACAAGAACCATGACTTTGGCTGTTACTCATTTTTGGTTTCCTTGGTCTAAATTTCATCAGAGGCCAATTTGCTGTTATCGAACATTTGGGTAGTTCCATTATAGTTCCTACACATTGGTGCTTAATGCATGATCTTTACATATCTTTTGCTACTTAAAACTTTTTTAAATCAATGGTTCCTGCACATTGGTGCTGTTGAATGACTAAAAATATGTACGGAAAGTTATCATGATGCATTTATCAATTGAAGCCACTGACATTGACAACCATATTCTATATAAAAAATAGCTGAATGAAAGTTGTTGGTTTATAATTTTGCTTTTGTTTACTAATATCTGACGTCCTGACTTCATCATTGCTGCACTCTCAGCTCTTCAACGGCCTCCTCGTTGCTGCTCACTTCTTACACAACATGATCACTACTTTCTATATCCGAACTCATGTTATTCTAGACTTCTTATTTTGTTTCCAATACATGTCATTCTACAACTTCTGTATAAAATTATATTGATTATTCCTTACATAACCTTCCCTGATAATAACCTTAATAATCAAGCTTTACTTTTTCATGAGGAAGGCAATAATTTTAGGCATGGAAGAATATTAAATAAGGTATGGGAGTAGTAAAATGCAAGAGTATACTAAATAAGGTCACCATTGTTTTTGTCCATTGTGTTGTTTCTAGTTTCAATAAAAGACTTCAGGTTGCTTGACAGAGCATTTCTGTATCATCCCAAAATTTGGGTTTTCAAAAATCTTTTGTTTAGTTCATCTTTCTAAAAATTCCTGTTGATTTTCTCTCTTTAATAAAGCTTAATCTGGAATTTTCTAATGCTAAAACAATTTAATTTGACTAATATAAACTTCAATTAAAAAAATTAGTTTTATTTGAGTCCATTATGCTTCAAGGAATTTTCTGTGTATTTTTGAGATTTTTCGGAGTTCGTTTGCTATTTATTTTGAATTAATTTAAATTAAGTCTTTTGTTAAATTTAATTAAATACTGTAAAATTTTAAATAAAGTTTGGTTAAAAATATTTTATTTGAGCTCCAAATATCTTAAAATATTTTCTAGAATTGTTGTGGAATTTTTCTGGTATTTTTATTGCTCTAAACGAATTATTTTAATTCGGAAATTTGTTTAAATCCACGTGGCAGCTCCTGAGATGGCCACGTCATCGCCCAGCCTCAGCCCTCAGATCTCCATCCGACGCACAGAATTGCGCCACGTCATCCCTTTACTGTTCATTGCGCGCCAGGTGTTCGATCCGATCCGTTTTCAATACAAATTCGGTTTTTCTCCGTGTCTCCTTGTAGGGCACGACTCCCTATCCTATATAAGTGTCCTAAGACCCCTCCCACGCACCCCTAATCCCCAGAGTACCTCCCAAACCCTAAAAACCGCAATCATGTCTTTCCGATGCGTCGCCCACGTCGGCCGATATTGGCGTCGTGTTCCCTGTTATTCTGGTGAGTTTTTCTGAAATCTACTCACATCATCTCATGCCTTATGGTCCCATCTACCTCTCCACCAAATTTGGTGCAGTTTTATCTAGGAAATCAAAAGTTACGGCCGTTCCAATATCGAATCTTGCCGTCGCCCGTTCTCCTTCGTTTTTGCGAGTTTGACCGTGAAATTTTTCTGTAGACTCATCTTGATGTCCTCTACCTGGTGCTCACCCTAACTCAAGGTTTTGTCCTCGGGATTGCTGTAGAAAATTCAATCTTCCCGATCGATTGCGTACATACAATGAAAAACTTCGCGCGTTCCCCGTTGATCCAGAAGGTAAAACTCATATCCGTTTGCGTCATATTGTGCCAAATGATCCCAGATAGCTCTCTGAAAAATTTGGTTAGGTTTCATCCATTATTTTAGTAGTTATGACCATTTGATCTATTAGCTTTAGTAGCCGTTCATTGGTAGTTTGTGATCTGTCCATTGGGTTGCCGTAAAATCCGCTTATACCGTTGAGATCGTCTCGCCGCGTTCTACATGGTGCTCGCTTCCCCTTTGCTGTTCCATCCACCAAAAATTTTAATATTCGTTAGCCGCCGCCTTTCGTCAGTGCCGCGCGTCGTCTTTCGCCGCCAACCATCTTAGTTCGCGTTGGTCGTGTCATCATGTTCAGTGGGCCATCATTCTCTAGTTTACCCACCTTTAGAGTTCATTTGGTCTTCGGTTGCCATCAATACCATATTCTAGAATCTACCCGTCGTCTTCAATCCAGTCCCTTTCATTATCGGATCTTGTTTCGGTTAGCCACCCTTGGTAATATTTTATCGCAGAGCCAACTCTATCTATCCTATCCCTATGCCAAGTGGATCTATCCGCGAGTCGTTCCTCTCAAACCCTAATTGAACCTTAGGTCCAATTTGTCGTTGACGATGCATCATGTCATGTAAACCTCGCAACTCGCAGATCAATCCTGAGCCATATCATATCCTTGCTACCATATCATTGCACTGACAATTGACATCTTATCCTTGCATGAGTGTCCTATCATTGCTTCGCTACCATCGCATGTGTGCATGCTTGCAAAAGCCCTAGTGTAATATCATTATCCTCTCTATCGCCTTATTGTAATCTAACCCCATCACCTATGAGTTTAGCCTTGTCTTCATTTCCTCACTACCTTGTCATCGTCAAGCCTCTAGATCGACGTATGACTGAACTCAGATCGAATCGCATGAATGTCGACCCCGCTTGTCCATGTCCTATTCTTGAAAATCTAATCTGCCATTGACCTAGAAGTCATTCGTGGACTTGGTCGATAGACCATTGGCCATATGTCATATCCGTGTGCCATATCTAATCTATTAGTCTATCTTTCTTTTGTTTGACTGTGTATCTGCTTAGTCAACAAAAGTCAACATTGAGCATCAGTTTAGTTCATTGCGAACTAACGTATCTTTATGGACCCAGTTTATAGATCGAGAGCCCATATGTCATTGTCTATCCAATCAAGATAATAACTTCAGAAGAAATATTCTTTGGAATATTATTCTTTTTTTCTTAGTTATCAGTCTTTTCCTTTTCGCTGTATTCCGAAAGCTTGTTCTCTTTTGTCTAATCTCTGACCTAATCCATTCAAGTTCCTAAATTCATCTAAGCCTTTGTGATCTAATACTATCCGTTCTCAATTTGGATTTTATTTGATTTATCTTTTGAGTTGGTTTGTATTTGCTTCTTCTTTAATCGTTAGATGCATCGTCCGGAAGTTGTTCTAAGGAGCTGAAGATCAAGAAGGTAAAGATTGAAGATCGAAGATCAAGAATCAAAGATAAAGAGTAAAGAACAGTAAAAATCGCAAGGGCCAGGCAAGTTGTGCTTTGATCATGTTGAACCCATGTTTATAAAATTGCTATATTTGTTTTACCCTATTGCATATTATTTCAAGTATACAACTGTTTCAAATTAAATTGGGACTTAGCTATTATACCAATTTGATCTATACCCTACCTTGCCATTGTATGCCATGATCTAATTGTCACCCTAGGATGGTTAATTAATAGTTGGTTAATATTCATAATCAACATGGGCTGGTTAGACTGTCGTAGATTGCTTAGCCATGCCATGTCGTCACATGTGTTGAATCATCACTGATTAATCTTGACTAATGGAATATGGAACAATGTTATGAACTTGTGTGTCATGTGTGGTCACACAATGAGATTGCGTTGTGGTAACGAGTGGATGTCACGCAACGAGGTTGACTTGTTGATAGCATGTGGTGCTTGGTAATCAACTCGGGTGGTAATGATTTAGATTAGGGCAAGTGGCGAGGGGCAGTGTGCCAAGGTGGGCCAGATTTGGCAGAGGGTATGTGGAAGTCTTGCCCTAGTCACCCTAAGGATTTAACCTTGCAAGCCTTTGACCTGAGTCCTACTTGCAACCACATGTCTGGAATGGGACAGCCTAGCCGACTAATTTGTGATGTCTAGATTTGATGCATGCTGTGGTGTATAGTGAGTTCAGTGTATGGGTAGACTCACATGGCGCAAGAGGGGGCCCAGTGTGGTAACCGGTCCCTTCCGTGTTGAAACCTCGTGAGCGATCAGGTCTAGACAGAGCATTGTAAAGGCTTTGTCATGATTACCCTGCCGGCACACCAAAGGAAGTGTGCTAATAGCTTGGCAACAAGGGACGATCATGTCGTGTGGGTAAAGTGCATAACATTTGCAGAGTGTAAAATCTATTCGAATAGCCGTGCTCGCGGTATTGAGCAATGCTCGGGAATTACAGTCAAGGGTTAGACTTTTGTTAAACAAAACTTATTGGGATGGCAGGATGCCATGGAAAGTGGAAATTGAATTAGGTTTGGAAACTTGGTTTACTTCAGAAATGCTGAATCTATCTATTGCTATTATTTGTTTTACAGTCTTTACAATCTATTTATTGTATTTGTTCATAAATGCTGCTTATTGCAAAATAGCCATAATAGCCTTTTCCTTTGGAATAAGCCTTGCATATAATTACATAGAATTGCATTCTGTGCACAACTTGTTGAGTGCTTTATGTACTCACCCCTTGCAACACACAAAATCATCAGTTGAGGAGAAGACTACAACTTCGAAGGAGGTGAAATTCCACGAGGAGGCGAATATCTAGGAGTTAAACCTTGTCAGTTGCCTGTGGCATATTGATGGGATTCGTCGACGTTCTTCATTCCGCTGTTGTTTATTTATTTTGAGTTGAAGCCACCAAAGCCTCACAAGTGTAAGTTTGACCTTAAGGTCATTCAATAGTTCTATATTAATAGATGAAGTCTTTATTTATTATTCCGCTGTGTATGATTGTGATATTTCATCTATGTTGAGACTGTGTGCACTAGCGTGATCCTGGACTAGTGCTGAATACACAAAGGGTCCGGATTTGCATATTCGGGTCCCGACAATTTCTTAATTTGGACATTATCCTTAAGTTACCAATTATGTTATTCATATCTTTGCAGATCGTATATACCCATATGATCATTTTGTTGATTCATCGAGAGTTGCAATGTTATACTATACAAACATTTCTAACATTCAGAAAACAGCAGTACACATTTCTAAGATTCAGTAAAAAACTATACACATTCAGCATAAGAATTCACCATAAGAATTTTTTACCCATGCACTATTGGCAGTATATGGTTGCTGGTATCGAGCCAACACATTAGTTGCTGGTATACAAAAGAACATAAGAACAAATAAGCTAACTACTGGTAAGGTGAAAAATGATGGATACCTGGCTAAAGCTAGTATAAAGAGGATGAAAATGTCGCTGTGCTTTTCACTTCGTCTTCTCCACGCACTGAAAGAACAAACCGACTCTAGTGCACTCCACCGTGGCCGCCGCCCGAATTCCCAGTCCCTCAATAAGCATCAGCATAAGCATAAGCAGCAACAAAAGGAAGCAAAAGACAGGAATTCTTACTTGGATAATCCTTGCAGTTTGCTGTGTTATATGAAGCAAGGTCAAACACAGGAATTGATATAATGAAAATTATAAATGCAGTAGCAAAATCTGTACCTCAACCTCACAAAGTTGACCTCAACAACCCAGACAGGACTATTATTTTCCAGATTGCTAAGGTAAATGTTTTTTATTTGTACGAGCTTACCACATGATTAGCTGCTCACTTCTTACACAACATGATCACTACTTTCTATATCTGAACTCATGTTATTCTAGACTTCTTATTTTGTTTCCAATACATGTTATTCTACAACTTCTGTATAAAATTATATTGATTATTCCATACATAACCTTCCCTGATAATAACCTTAATAATCAAGCTTTACTTTTTCATGAGGAAGGCAATAATTCTAGGCATGGAAGAATATTAAATAAGGTTTGGGAGTAGTAAAATGCAAGAGTATACTAAATAAGGTCACCATTGTTTTCGTCCATTGTGTTGTTTCTAGTTTCAATAAAATACTTCAGGTTGCTTGACAGAGTATTTCTTAATTTGGACATTATCCTTAAGTTACCAATTATGTTATTCGTATCTTTGCAGATCGTATATACCCATATGATCATTTTGTTGATTCATCGAGAGTTGCAATGTTATACTTGTATGGGTTGTATGAAGCTGCACCCTGGGTTATAATCTATATATAGGATATATCAGTTTGGAAATTTTGACATGTGACTCCAGATTTTTCAATCAAAGTGTCTACTGAGATACTTGTCCTTCGATCCAGGAGTATGATCAGCATCTCAATAGTATGATACTTGGAGATGTAGAAGAGATAGTGACTACTGTTGAAATTGATGATGAGACTTAGGAGATTTTTCGTATATGTCTGTTGGCCACAGATACCAAATACATAATGGAAGATCTGTTAGTTTTTGAATAGATGTTGGGTTGGGAGAGTGTCATCTGAGTGTCACGTATAACAAAATTTTGAAGAGCTGTGAACAGCTGGATAAAACAGTAGCTGAAATCTGGATAGGGAATTCTCGGCAACTGACAATTTGAAGAGCTTGACCTATTGCAGATTTTGTCTGGTGTGTATAGAGATGGTTTGGGATGGGAGTTGATTCTTCTTTCTAGAGATGATTCCTACATAGTATTGGAATGTGCTTCGTATCTATCTAACCCAGAAACTATGCGCCACATGAAAACTTGAACATGACAGCATATGCTTCTTACCTTCAATCTCACCCAAACATTTCTAACATTCAGAAAACAACTATACACATTCATACAGAAAACAACTATACAAACATTTCTAACATTCAGAAAACAGCAGTACAAATTTCTAAGATTCAGTAAAAAACTATACACATTCAGCATAAGAATTCACCATAAGAATTTTTTACCCATATACTATTGGCAGTATATGGTTGCTGGTATCGAGCCAACACATTAATTGCTGGTATACGAAAGAACAAAAGAACAAATAAGCTAACTACTTGTAAGGTGAAAAATGATGGATAATGGCTAAAGCTGGTATAAAGAGGATAAAAATGTCGCTGTGCTTTTCACTTCGTCTTCTCCACGCACTGAAAGAACAAACCGACTCTAGGGCACTCCACCGCGGCCACCGCCCGAATTCCCAGTCCCTCAATAAGCATAAGCAGCAACAAAAGGAAGCAAAACGAAACATATGGGTTATGTACCAACTAGAAGAGAGCGATAAAAGGAAAATACTCGAGAAAAAACTAATCTTGACGAATCGGAGATTTGCTTCCTTACGAAGAACATCAATCAATCAAATCAAGAGAAAAGAAGAAACTCACATTGACGAATCGGAGATTTACTTCCTTTGGAATCGCGCCAATCAATCCAACCCGGATCAAAGGGAAGTAAATCTGGATCGGGAGGAGACCGGGCTGAACGAGGGAAATCCTTGCGCTCGCGCGCACGCGGGGTGGGGGGTGGGCCGGTTGGTGTGGGGGCGCTTGAGACTGGATCGGGAGGTGGGCGGATGATCGGCGCCTGTGGCGGTATTGGAGGCGGGATCCGGAGGGCGGCGGCCTACGGATCGGAGATGGCGCATGCACGGGTGGCTTGTGCGGATGGAAACTGTTCGGACGCGTTGGAATCGATGGAAGGGTTGGGGATTGGTTTCCATCCGGCCGAAGGGATACGACGCGTTTCGGCCGAAGGTGAGGGATACAATGCGTTTCGGCCGAAGGTGCATATGGACTTAATTATTATAATTATGGATAATTATGGGCTTAATAACTTCCTTAATTAGACTATTAGACGAAGATTAGACACATTAAACAACGGCCATCGGATGTGGGTGAGTAAAGCTGAGGAAAGATCTGAGACGTTCATTTTGATGAATGCGAGTTTCTGGGGACGTAATGCTGGGTGCATGAACATTGGGCCATCTCTAGTGGGGTGCATTATTTGGGGTGGACATAGGAAAAATTACTTAGGTGCATTATAAAGGGGTATAGATTCTCATGCTATATTTCAAAACTCACGATTCACCGTTACAAATCAACATAATGCTGATAGATTTGCGAATTGGGGATTTCTAATTAGACAATCAAGAATAAAATTCACCTATGTGGTTGACGATGCAAAATACTCAGCTGATGTCGATTATTTTAGTACCACTTCCTACACTGCCGGGTGTTGCCATCCTGGCCCGCCGGTCATCGCGTCTACAGGGTTGCCCTACAACACGCCGCATCATGTTCCCTGCCTTGCCAGAGTGGGCGTCACACCCTCCATTTCCGAGTCGGTTCTCATTGCGGCCACAGGAGCCTGAGCTACCTTGCGCCGCTCCTTGTATCGCCACCTGCCTTGCAGCCTCCGCCTGTTCGCCGGTGCTGGTGGCTGCTCGATGCTTGTCCGCTACCTCGCTCCCTTCTCTGTGCTTGTCCTGTGCCTTGCTTCCTGCCGGCTTGCTCCTACCTAGTGGTCTTTGTCCGTCGTTGCCGGGCTACCGCCTGCACTGTCTTGTGGAATGGAGAGGGAGAGTGAGTTGAGTATTGGGCTTGAAAAATGAAGGAAGACTGGCCCTTGAGCAATTAAGCCGTGTAGGGAAGATTATGAAAGAGAGTGGGTGGGACGGACTGAAATAGACTTTGAGATTGAAATAAGTATTTTTGAGCACACTTACTAAGTATATACACTTAATTTACTAATTAAATACTAGATTTCTATAAAAAAATTGGGTGTACAACTGTACACCCTTGTCCATACGTGGATCCGCCACTGCCGGCGTCCGTTGCATGGGGCTATTCTTACCAATACGCGATCAGGAGAGCTTAAAAATGAAAAATATCAAAACAAAGCAGCCAAATACATCAAGCTTTTATCAGATTCAGACCTCCATCTATACGAACAGGAGCGTGTAAGTCCCTCTACTACTCAGTCTAATATACTCTGTTCATCCATTCGTATTCTTAGTTAATTTGTGCAGTGCAGTGCGTTACCAGCATCGACGTACGTAGAGTCACATTAAAACTCATACTCCGTTCTTTTTTTATATCTTATTTCAGAATACGTATAGTCAAAATTATTAGATTCGTCATGTGAAAATTCTCAAAATGTGTTTATAAAAAATATTTTCATATCATTATATTTTTAATAATTTCTACTAATAATTTAAAAAAGTAATGCTCAAAGGTTTGTGTTGTAGAAGGTGTCACCATCCAAAACAACGAGTAAGAAAGAAGAGAGGTAGTACGTATAGAAAAAAAAAAAAATTGTGCACCATAGCATCTTGACGTATTTAAGGTAGTTTTGTGTTTCACTATGCTGAACCCTTCGTTAACGGACGGTGGATTAGAGAAGAAGTTTGTGCCAATTGCCACATATGTAACCAAAGGCTACATATGGGTAGGGGTGCAATTGATTCGATCGGATATCGTTCTTTCCGTATCTTAAACCATATTTTTTATCGGATTTAGAATCAGATTCGGATAGTGCCGGATACGAATACAGTACGGATAATATCGGTCGCGGATTCGAATCGAATACAAATCGGAATCGATACGGTACCAGATAATTTTTATCGGATAACGCGCGAAAACATATACCACATAAAGCACACATATAGCATTAATTAACCAACCGGACCTGCTGACAGAAGCCAGAGCTGTCGACTGCTCTGGAGCCATTGGAAGCCGATAGAAGCCGAAGCTGCATAGACAAAACAGAAGAATGTAGAACGGCTCTGCATTAGAGCCAATGGAATTTAAAAAAATTGGATTAAACTGAGCGGTGAGATCTGATTGGAGTCTGAAATGCAGAGCGTCTCGTGCCATCGTGCGGGTGTTTTCCTCGGTTGTAGCTAGGGTGCAAACGGAGCGAATAGTTTCCGATCGTCCGTCCGCCCAAATAAATTCATATAGTAATTCAGAGCGTAAATTCGGATATCCGAGGTTTTTTTCGGATATCGGATTTGGATAGTTTTTTTGGAAACGGAAATGGATACGAGATAAAAGTATCCGTCGAATTCGGATATATCCAGAAATAAAAACGGATCTATCCGTTAACTATCCGCTAACTATTCATAGCTAGAGGGGAGGACCCAGTCCCGTATTCCCGTCCCGTGATCTCGTCGCCCACTCGGCCACTCGCCTGTTTCTCCCGAGTCCCGACTCCTCTCTCTCTTGCATCTCGCCCGCATGGTCTCCATGCTCTAGCCAGCCGCCGCCGCTTCGGGAGGCTAGCATCGGTAGCCAGGAGCTCTTCGACGCCGGTTACCTCCACATCGCAGTCAGTCCCCACTTCGCGCCGGTGCTCTCGGTCCCGCACCCCTCGCCAATGTGCTCTACACTCCATGCCCTAGCCAGTCGCCACCACTTCGGGAGGCTAGCACCGGAGGCCGGGAGCTCTTCGTCGCCGGTCCCCTCCACGTCGCAGTCAGTCCCCACTTCTCGCCGGCGCTCTCGGTCCGCGCCCCCTCGCCAATGTGCTCATCCTACACCCCCTCGCCGGTCCCGCGCTGCCTCGTTGCCAGAGTTGCCCGCTAGCAGACCGCGCCCCTGGCCGGACCCACGGAGGTTAGAGCTATTTTGGTTGTGATTCACTGATTTGTTAGGATTTGCCCCTACTTTTGATTTGCACAAATCTGAGCCTCCCCCCAAATAAAAATCCAGAAAGTGGATAAGCTCCTAGCTCTGCATTCCCTTACATGGTAGGATATTGATGTGGCTGAACTCTTGAATGTAGATCAAATGCCAGAAACTTGCTAACATAAAACGAATGAGAAAGAAAATCAATATAGTCCAGTTTTGTGTAGTATTCTTCTTTGTATCGTCATGGAACTGGAACATAGCATAATCAATATACTGTGACAAATGACTTGCAAGAACTTCTTGAAGTGAAAAGAGCAAAATGGTAATAATATACCTTAGAGGAGAAAACTATAACCAATTGATGATATCTTAACTACATGGAAGAGACCATTAAAGTTGGCTGGATCATGCCTCCGCGATGAAAAACACCTTGGATTCATAAAATACATAGCTAATGCGCCTCTGTGATGGTTCATCCAGCGGTATCTGATAAGGAGATTCATGTAGATCAAATGCCAGCAACTTGCTAACATAAAACGAATGAGAAAGAAAATGATTTCTAAGCAGTTAGTCATGATTCATGAAGAATGCAGAACTTAGTATATCTCCTAACAGAAAGTCCCACAATTGTTCAAATTTTTGGAACAAAATCTCTACTCAAGGCATAGAATTCTCACTCAAGAATTTAGTTTGCAGGAAAAGAAAGAAGCAATCTTTGATACAGAAAAAAGGCCCCTGGCCCTGATGGATTCCCAGTTGAATTCTATCAGTTCTTTAGGGACTTAATCAAACATGAGCTTAAAGCTCTACTTGATGATTTCCATAAAGGTTTGTTGCCAGCAGAAAGGTGGAATTATGGAGTAATAACTGTCTTGCCCAAAGTTATTGATGCTCATTCAGTGCAGAAATATAGAAGTTCGTAATATAAGTGTATATGTTGATTGGAATTGTACATGGCTGCATATTATTGTTATTTAGGGAAGGCAGCTATTATTGAATTTGAAACACTTACATATCTTAGAAGGTTCTTATTAAGTTTTGTGTATGATTAATTGATCCTAATATGCGCGACATATATGATTTCTGTTTTCACGCATTATCCGACTAACTATTCGTGACCGAGACTAACCATATTTGGAACGACCTGTATTCGCTCCGTATTCGTGATCGAAGTAATCCGTATTCGTATTCGAATCTGGCACTATCCGTATGCGACTCTGTATCCGAGAAAAAAATTTGGAATAGGATACGTGATGAGCAAAATCCATCCGTATCCGCTCCGTTTGCACCCCTAGTTGAAGCTCCTTCATGAAGTAGATGCCTCTTGCTTTGTGCTTCTTCTTCACGGGAGCAAACAACAAGACTTGGCAAACTTCTTCACAGGCTCGCACGCGCGAGGAGGCGGCCGGGGCTTTCAGGAGGAGCGGCGGCGTTGGTGTCTCACAAGCAGCAGCACGAGCGGCCGACACGCGGAGGGACGGGGACGGCGTGACGAACGGCGGAGTGGGGCGCCAGGGCGAGCGACTGGGAAGGCACGGGCCAGAGGGCGATCCTGCGTCCGACTGGGCGGTGACGCCAGAGTAGGGCCGTCCGGATGGTGGAGGCCTAGGCGGCTACGCTAGCCTTATCCGATTTTCATATATCCAAACTAGTTTATTCAAAAATATTTGAAAATCAACTCGGAATATACCGATCCGACGGATAGTAATCTTTCGAATCCGAAACAAAATATCCGAAACTGAATCCGAACCGAAACTATCCGATCGGTCGGTGAGTCGGAAATTATCCGACCCGATCGCACCTCTACACATGGGACATGGACGACGAAAGTTCTTCCAACTTCTCACGGATTCCTATCTCCAAAGACGATATTAGGCGTATGTTTTGTAACCTATGTATGTATTTGTCGAAGAACAGACTATCTCTGACCTATTACTCTGATGGATAGATTTTAGAAATTGCAGGGATTTTATCTAAGCTAGGGCAGTAAATTGCAAGCTAAGTAGCAAAGTTAGCTAACCTAATCCAAGACAATTTTGTAACTTGTTGACTAACTAGAGAGCTGGTGAATTAAATCCATACTTCCTTGTCCTATATTGTCCCTTCCCTTAGTATGATGCTCGTAAAGGGTAGAAGCTAGGCTACAAGTACGCACTGACAAATTAAGCTGGTAGCTCGCTAACGTGTATGCTAAATTTGCAGCGTGATTTTGAACAAATTAATGGCCCCACTGTCTGAAAGTTTCCGAGAGTATCGAAATGACACTGCACTGGCAGCTTAAGCCTGCACCACGTACGCCTTTGCCCTTTTCAGTGGACTGATTCATAAAAGTGAGTAATATATTTGGACTAATTGAATACTCGATAGATTTGGTGAGATGACACGCGCAAAAAGCTGGTCAATTGAAACCATAAAATGAGTTCATTGCGGACAATCTTATACTAAATTGTACAATATATATTCATTCTAACATTGATCCTACAATAAGAGTATGTTCGGTTGGAGGGATGGGGTTAAATTAGATATGATGTTATTCCTGAATAGGATGGTTCAAATAGAGTGTTTGGTTGATTGTATAGATGGTACGATGTTGTGTTTGGTTGGTTGTATGAAACAGTGCAAGATGGTTCAAGTTTGTTTTTGGTTAGAGAGATAAGATTGGTTCTAATAACTTCTCTCTTGGTGGTAGTGTGATTACCCCAAACATTATTTTTATGGAGGTGTTTAGGTGACAAGTGAGTACTTTTTTTTATTAGAGAGCGTTCAAATTTTCAATCATTGGATCTAACATCATCTCTTCTTGAAAATTATATAAAATCCACCTTCCCCTCCTCTTCCTTAGACTCTAGCCATCTCCCACCTTAGCCGTCTCCTCGCCGTCGCCATCCATGACAGTGGCGATGCCTGCTAGCGGACCACCACCGTTGCCTTCCTCCCCTGCCGCCAACGCGGCCTCCCTCCCCCTCCAGTGAGTTCTCGTCAAGCATTCGGTTGGACGAATGGAATGCCTTCATGCGGGATGAGCTAGTTCAAGAAAATATAACTTGTTTTTTCCCGAACCATCCTATCCAGATACTACCTCATTCATCTATCCAACCACACCCAAAATCTTGGGAAGAACAGATTGTATGTTCTTGTATATCACTGTTCATCTTTCCATCCCTCTTTATGGCATGTGGGTATTTTTTATGCAATTCAGTTATAATTATCGAATTCGTTGTAAACCTCTGAATCGTGAACATCCGATTTAAGGTACGAGGTTCGTGTTCGCAGTGAAAATTAAAAGAAAACGTGATGAATCGTGAATCCAAATGTTGTACCGCGACTTGGACAAACCACACACTACTACAGAAATTGTGATCACTGCCGGTTTTAAACTGGCATCACTGCCAATATTGGAATATGCAGTGATAGTCCGACTATCCCTGTTGGTTCTAGAACCGGCAGTGATATCTGTATCACTGTCGGTTCACATTCGAACTGGCAGTGATAGTCTGTATCACTGCCGGTTTGCATGCGAACCGGCAGTGATGTCTGCCCACTGCAAATACAAAAATCACTTGGTAAAATAAAAAAAAAATTATTTGCACCTGAAATACGCGCGCACGATTTCTAGGATTCGAAACTATGACCTGCTGCTCGCGTGATCTCCCCACTTACTATCTCACCACCTATACACTTCTCAACTACTATAAGATATATTTTCCTTTTATTCCTTCGTATCCGAAAGTTTCAACGATTATTTGGACATCTAAATGACTTCAAATAAAAAAATTGTCAACTACAAAGTTGTAGATCTCATCGAGAGCTACAATTTTCATATAACTTTTGTCTACATCCGACTCCGTATGAAAATTTTAATATTTTTCAAAAATATTATCACTACCGGTTTGGATTCCGAACCGGCAGTGATACTTCCTCCATTAGTACTGTAGGTTCTTAAGAGGAACCGGCAGTGATTGTATCACTGCCGGTTTGCTTTAGAACCGACAGTGATAAGTTATTATCATTGTCAGTTTTTCTTCAAAGAGTATTTGTGTCGATCTAGCTTATGAACCGACAGTGATAGTGTTATCGTTGTCAGTTCTAGTAGTGATAGACCGATAAGAAAGGGTTATTTTGTAGCAGCGACGTTTGCGGAATTCTGTCTATCATGGGCACACACCTACCCTTGATCTACGCTTTGCGATCTGAGTTCGTACGCGTTCCGTAAATTGCATTCCTGCAGTCTGATTCTGAACAAATGCAATGTGTGACTTCATCTGTCCGAGGAAATGACCTTGTACCGACCGCAATAACTTAATCGCCGTTTGTCACAAGCCATGACTCATGCACATTTGTTCAAAGTCATCTCCGGCCATGGATGGACAAGTCGCTACAATCCATTCGATGGAAACTACTCTTTCCACGGTTCTGGTAAGGCGCCACGGCACCATGCATCTTTTGCAAATATGGAGCCAAAGCATATTAGTATAAAGCAAACAAAGGTGATGTGTCTAGCACTGTTGCAAAAGACCTACTTTTGTAAAAAAAGGTCTTAAAGAAGAACAAAGTAAAACCTGCTTGCACCAGTACTTAAATGCATGTATGCATGTGGCCTGAAAGGATAAGTAGTTACTGATTCAATTCAGCGCTCCCTTTTTGATCTTTAGTGGAAGGAGTCCAAATCAGTGGCGGATCTACTATGGAATGTAGGGGGCTGAAGCACCGGCTTCAGTCGTCGCAATTTTGATACCTTTTTACTATCTCATGTATTATGTGAGTTATTAATCTAGTTATATTTGTTCTTAAGATTACTATTTGTACATATTTTTGAGCTTTTGGAATGCACTATCCATTAAGACATTATCTTTAATTATTTACTATTTTAACTTTGTTGCTCATCGATTTATATATCAATTAGATTACATATAACATTCAAATATATTTTCATTACGCTCATTATCTTCGTGATAGCTTCACACTAAAACCCTCTCTATTTTTATACACGTACTTCCAATTTTCTTTTCTTCGTCGAGAAACAAACGGTTGTACAGCTTAAGCACTATTGGATAATTAGGTACACATTTCTAATTAATCTTTTTTACTTTTTTATCCTTGTAGTACTAATTTTCAGTCTAGTCTAGCTAGGTCAGATGACACAATCACGATGGAAATTGATTACGCTTATTAATGTAAAGAGAGTCCTTACTCCTTCGTACACTCCGACAAGAACAAACCATTCCCAGTAGCACACAAGGAAGCCGAAAATGCAACTTTGACCAATCAATCCTATTGTAATATATTTATAAACGTAATAAGATTATAATATATAAAAATTATTTTTTGAGACAAAACTACATGCACCATTTAAATTTTCTAATCTAAATATTCAAAAAAGACATTGATAGCCAGATTTTATAATATTGTTTGTCTGCATGTAATCCAAAGCGATTTTCTTCTGTGGCTGGAAAGAGTATTTCAAACCTCTGATTAGATACTGATTAATTGAATAATAGGGGATGGAATTGCACAAATGGATCTACTAGTAATAACACAGGTCTCAAATCTCAGTATGTGTGCGGTTTTTATATCCATGGCAGAGCATAGAAACATTCCTTTTAGCCCACACTGTGTCAAAACCTGCGATAGGTGACGGTCTATTTGTGACGGTTTTTTTCGAACCGCCACAAATATAATTATCAGTGGCGGTTCTATATTGAAAATGACGAGAAGAATATCAGTGGCAGTTCTATCCTCGAACCGTCACTGATAATTAATTATCAGTGGCGGTTCGAGGATAGAACCGGCACTAGTTCTATCCTCCAACCGCCACTGATTATGTATTTGTTATCAGTGGCGGTTCTATCCTCCAACCGCCACTGATACTATTGTATTATCAGGGGCGGTTCTGTCCTCCAACCGCCACTGATAATGTATTATCAGTGACGGTTGGAGGATAGAACCGTCACGGATAATATAATCAGTGGCGGTTCTAGTTAACAACCGCCACTATAATACTGCCTATAAGTAGGTGGTCAGTAGCAGCACTGGTCTTCTTTCTCCCGAGAGCAAACCAAAACTTCTAATTTTCAGATTTTGTTTTCTCCAATTCTTGTGTTGTACTTCCTCTAGTTGTTCCTTGGTGAGTTATTTTTTCTCCTCTCTTGATTTGTGTTAATCTTGTTGCAATTTAATTTTTAAACCTAGTTCAATTAAGGTTTATATGTAGATGAGATGAAAAGTTTAGATTTTGTTTATTTTTATTTACCTACCATTTTGTAGTTGATGAATTTATTTCCTAGCTAGATTCATTAGATGATGTTGTGTTCCTTTTATAGATGATGAATTATGATCAAGCATATATTTAATATAAATTGCATTTTAAGTTAATTTGGTAGATGATGAATTTATTATCTAGCTTCTTTAGATGATAAGTAATTAGATTAGTTTTTAATTACTATTAATTTGGTTCCATTAGTGTGCACGTATAATATACATCTTGCATATATTAAATTTGTTCAATTAAGATTAGTGGATATTAATATACATGAAATTTTAGTTAATTTGGTAGGTGGGTGCTCATCATTTTTAGATGATGAATTTATTATCTAGCTCCTTTAGATGATAGGTAATTAGATTAGTTTTTTAATTACTATTAATTTGGTTCCATTAGTGTGCACGTATAATATACATCTTGCATATATTAAATTTATTTATTTAAGATTAGTGGATATTAATATACATGAAATTTTAGTTAATTTGGTAGGTGGGTGCTCATCATTTTTAGATGATGAATTTATTATCTAGCTCCTTTACAAGATAAGTATTTAGATTAGTTTTTTAATCAATTTTTATATGTTAATTAATTTTAGATGGACCGGAGATGGATGTACAATGCTAACTGTTACTTTGAGATTACATCGACGGGTATCTACTTTTCTAAGAGCCATTGAGGAGAACAAGTTGCACAAGAAGGCGGAGTACATACATTGTCCATGCATTGATTGCAAGAATGAGAAAATATTTTTGGACAAAGAGCACATCCACTTGCACTTGATTGAAGAGGTTTTGTACTTGGCTATACACGTTGGACAAGTCACGGTGAAGAGGAAAACATACATGAAGGTGATAACGTATTGGATGATGGAGAAGGCATTATGGCAGCTGACATTAGTTATGGATCTGATGAGGATAGGTTGGACATTGATGGCGATAATAATCTTACTCGGATGTTGCGTGACGTAGGGAACTACACTAGTCAGAGAGAGTTTAATCAATTCAAGGGTTTGTTGGACGACTCGGACACACCTTTATTCCCGGGTTGCAAGGAGGCATACACAAAGTTGCACACCGTGTTTTCACTTCTAAAATTGAAGGCAAGCAATGGTTGGTCCGATAAGAGTTTCACGGCGCTATTACATCTCTTAGCGGACATGCTTCCAGATGGAAATGTATTGCCGATAACCACTTATTTAGCTAAGAAGGTTGTATGTCCATTGGGATTAGAAGTAGAAAGAATACATGCATGTCCAAACGATTGTATACTCTATCGCAAAGAGTATACAGACATGCATGTATGCCCGGTGTGCAAATCATCGCGATACAAGTGTAAAGGATATGACAGCGAGGGCACCGTGGTGAAGAAAGGAGCTCCCGCTAAAGTGGTGTGGTATTTTTCAGTAATTCCTCGGTTGAAGCGTTTATTTGGAAACAAAAAGCATGGCCAACTGATGCGATGGCACTCAGAAGAGCGTAAAAAGGATGGAAAGCTGAGACACCCTTCTGATTCTGCTTAGTGGAGAACCATCGATAGGCTCTTCAGGAAGGACTTCGGGAATGAACCGAGGAATATAAGGTTTGGGTTGAGTACATGGAGGGGGTGGAACCGGTAGGAGTGCCTGTATCTCGCCATGAGGGTAGGCTAGCTGGGAAAGGGACGATTGGAAGGAAATCAACAAATTCTGATGATCATGGATTGTTCGAAGAAGCTCATTTCACAGTCTTGCAACAGTCAGTTGAGGTGTCCTCGTATATGGACATGCACAAGGATAAGCTACGAGAGGAAAATCGTAGACGATCAGAGGTTTGGGTAACAAAAGAGCATAACCGTTTGTTCAATCATTAGTTCAAAGATCATATGACTGGGAAAGAAACGAGTGTCATGTTGAGGTGGCTGGCAAAAGGGCCATCAGGTACAATCTTGACATGGCAAGGATACGACATAAATGGATATACCTTTTACACGAGGTCTTAGGATAGCAAAAGAACTTACAAAAATAGTGGTGTCCGCATAGATGCCTATGACAACACAGGCAGTAAGAAGAGTAGCTTCTATGGGTTCATAGAAGAGATTTGGGAGCTCGACTACTATATTTTTAAGATCCCAATGTTTCGGTGTCGTTGGGTACAACTCCCAAAGGGTGTCCAGGTGGACAAGTACGGCTTCACTACTTTGGACATCGAACATATCGGATACAGAGATGAACCATTCGTACTTGCGAAGCAAGTAGCACAAGTCTTCTATGTAATCGACCCGGCAGATAAGAAGTGCCATGTAGTTCTTCAGGGGAAAAGAAGGATCGTCGGAGTTGAGAATATCGTGGATGAGGAAGAGTACAACCAGTTTGATGAGTTGCCTCCTTTCATAGATGGCAACATCAGGCTCGAGGAAGAAACCACTCAGGAAGCTACCTATCATCGCGACGATCATGAAGAAGGGAAAATTGTGAGAAAATAATTGCTATATACGAGTAATGACAATATCAGAGGCGGAGCCAGCTCCTGGGCAGGGCGGGCGCCTTCCCGGGTTCGCCGGCGATGACCAGGCCGCACAAGTCTTCTATGTAATCAACCCTAATGATGACCACTGTTGAAGATAATCTTGTGTATGGTAGTTTAAAGTCTGTTTTCGGTTTTGTTTCCTAGCTATGTGGTAGTTTTTCTGGTCTTTGAGTCAGTTTCGGACTCTGCTAGTTTTGGTGATTGTTTCAGTGTCTGAAGAGTACTTGGTTGTTTTGCCGGATGACAAAATAGTGTTCTATCCGGTTGAAAGTTTGGAGAGTTTGTTGAGTCCGTCACGTGAAAGGAATCCAGATTCTTTCCTGTAAACTACTTATGTATTTGCTTTATAAGTAATAGACAAAATCAGAAAACGCTGCAATTGCACAGCACCAAAAACTAGGTCTTCTGAACTCAGCGCTGCTATTCGACAATACAGTGAAGCGTATTGTTGATTCAGAAACAAATTTCAGGGGTTAACGCATAGAGGCACATCAGTGGCGGTTCTTCAAAAGAACCGCCACTGATAACAATATCTGTGGCGGTTCGTATAAAGAACCGCCACTGATAATATTTTTATCAGTGGCGGTTCTTAAAAAGAACCGCCACTGATACATTTATCTGTGGCGGTTCGTATAAAGAACCGTCACAGATAATATATTTATCAGTGGCGGTTCTTAAAAAGAACCGCCACTGATAAATTATCTGTGGCGGTTCTTATAAAGAACCGCCACAGATAACTGTATCAGTGGCGGTTCTTGTTAAGAACCGCCACTGATAATATGCTCCGTCTATAAATAAAATAGATACCGCCGCTTCTAACTCACCCTAAACCCTTAAACTCCCGCCCTTCTCCTGCGCCCTAAACCCATAAACTCCCGCGCTCGACGCCTCCGTGTTCGACGCCCCGCGCCGCGCCGACACCGTCCCCGACGACGCCGCCCTCCCCGACGACGCCGCGTCGACGCCCTCGCCCGACGACGCTGCTTCGTACCGACGCCGCCACGATCGTCGCCCAGCGCCGCCTCGACGCCGCCCCGACGATGCCGCCCTCCCGACGCTGACGCTTCGCCGACGCGCCGCCCGATCGCCGCCCAGCGCCCGCCAGCGCCCCAGCGTGCGACGCCGTCCCCGGCAAGGTCAAAGCCTAGTTTTGTTGTTCAGATGCTATCTTTAATTTGTTTCCAGATTCTATTCATCATTGTTGGTATGTTAGATTATGTTATCTGGTGTTAGCATTCTTGTACATGCTAGTCATATATCTGTGTTCAAAACTCTATAATATCCAAACTTTCAACTATATAAAACATAATAAGCATATTTCTTGTACGGGGATAAGTATTCGCGAAAAAGTTAGATGACATTAACCTTGATTTCTTACTCTTTTATCTTTTTAAAAACTTATTGCAAGCCTATGTTTGAGAAGGATCAATCAAAGCGCGTCTGTGTTTGAGAAGGATCAATCAAACTTATTGCAACGTTGAATGCACATGTTTTGAATTGTATGGATCTCAGTTTATCAAAGCGATGAAAGATTCATGTTCTATCCTCGTTCTACATGTTTTGAATTGCTTCCAGTACTTGAAAGATTCATGTATCACATGTTGGGAACCATATATGCAGACATCCTGTCCTCGAGTGGCTTATCTTTTCCTCATTTGGTTGTTCCTTGGCGCTATTCCTTTCCATTTATTTTGCTAATTGACCACAGCATATCTACTGCTATATAACTTTAAATTGAGCAAACGAAGAAATTTTAAGCATCTACATAAAATTTGCCATTTATTCAGAAGATGTATTACTAGTTCCCAGATTAGAGATGAACAGAGGTTATATACATTAATGATGAGTTCGACAGCAGTACTAAAATGAACATAGCTTTAATTGGCTAAGTAAAAATTTGCATTCTTCCACTTGTTCTGATCTAATTAAGTCTCTTACTCTTGCAAAATCATTTTCATCTTAGCACCACACAATATTACACTTAGGATATGTACTAATAGAATTGTCATGTTATGAAAGTATTTAATACCTAATCACAAAAGAATGGAATAAATAATTAGTTTCAACTCATCTAGATTGTAATACAAAAATAATAATTGGCATGTCCTTGCCTTAATAAAGAAACTTAGAACCCTGTGAAGAAGATAATATGTCAACAATGTTTGTTATATATTAGAGAGGAGAGGTAGATTTTAGATAAAAAAACTCCAACAATTTGTTACTAAAGGTTGTTTTTATAAGACTCAAAATGAATTAATTATTAAAGAGGACCCACATGCATGCTATCCTTCTTTCCCTCTCTCCAACTTCCTTACCTTCCCTTCCCTTTTCTTCGTCCAAATCGCCACTTGTTACACATACAAATAAAAGCTCCGCCCTTCCACATGTGATCGATATGGCTAGAGTAATAAGTAAAAAGAACGTTTATGAGTGCCCTTAGCTGCATAGTTGTTTCTACATTGTTTTAACTATACAAATTTTATATGCCAGTTGATGTGCCCTTTTAGTGGGTATATATAATTCAGTGTTTAAATAGTTTCTATGTGTTTCCAACACTTGGGGAAATCCATTTCGCAGTAACGAAGTATTTAATCCTGTGATACTATGTAAGTTAGTCATGTTTACCATTGCCATTGGCAACCTTAGCTTCAAAGCTCGTTTACTCAATTAATTGTACTTGCAAAATAATTTTTATGAGATGATTCTGTACTTTGAAATTCCGTGAGATGATTCTATAGTAATTGATGCAAATTATGTTTCTGGTCGAACTGTAGTTCTAATGGAGCCCGAAACCGATCCTATAGTGGAGGAGAGCCTAAGCAGGTACCTTACCCTCCACCCAACCACTGAAGGTGCCGAGGTCTCCACCGCTGTTGCAGATGATGCTCCTGTTGCAAGACGTCGAGGACGAGGAAAACTAAAAGCTCAAGGCGGTACACCATCTCGAGGTCTTAGATCTGGGGCCCTGTTGCACCGAGAAAATCAGCGACAAAATACAGTCAACATGCGGGTGCATCGTAAGGGATAAAGTGCCAATCACCTATTCGGATTGGCATAAAGTGCCCCGAGCCACCAAAGAGGATCGTGGATGAGCTCAAAGAAACCTTGAATTCCCGAAGGAGCCGAAGATCTTGTGCGTCGCGACGCATTGATGACCATGGATGCGGCGTGGAGAAACTTCAAGGCGAGACTGAACACAAATTATGTGAAGCAAAACCGGTCAGCCATCGGAGAGTACCCAAGATTGGAGCCATATTGGGATGAGTTTGTGGCGATGAAGCAATCGAAGCGACAAGGAAGTCGGTGAGGACCACATTAGCATCGCAAGAAGGAATACTCACCCCACGGACTTGCACGAGTGGGTACGCGGGTAAAATTCCTCAATGGGAGAGGCAAGAATTAGAAGCGGTCCAATTGGCTGGCACAAGTCCCTTGATCGGACTACCAGACCGAGTGAAGCATTACGTGCTAGCGAGGGCAAATATGTTGTCTACTGGGGGTTTATCATTCAAGAGCAGTGAAGACGAAGCAATGACGCAAAGAGTTCATGAGTTTCACGCCCAGTCCACCCAAGGATCTTTTCACCCAGACGGGGAGAAAGACGAGCTAACATGGCCCTAGGAAACAAAGAGCACCACAGTCGGACACGAGGCGTCGGGGTCAAGGTTCCATGGAGGAGTGGATTCCCTGAGCACGGAGACTCTTATAGGAGTCGGAAGAGAGCTAAAGAAGAGCGGGCTGAGAAGGAAATGGAAATGATGAAGGAAAGGGTTCTGCGAGAAATATAAGGCACCATTGAAGAACAAGTTGAACGACAAGTACAACAAGCCTTGAGTCAGTCGCAGGCCCACAACGTTTTCTCCAGTCCTACAGGTCGTCGCAGCAGTTGCTCGTCCACGCCATTGGTAGAAGCGGACAACAACCATTATCCTGTGGACGACATACAGGACCCCACACCCTGTCAGCTCAACGTGCCCATGATGAACATATTTATGCAGTGCCGCTCACGGGGTAGTCTATTCGTGCCAAGAAGGGTGTCTGCACAATACCCGATAAGCGCCGAGTTATGCAAAGGTCCAAGTGGATACGGTACTTGCACAGTTTGCTGAGATCGGACTGGAAAAACCCGCCAATGATGAGATAACAACTCTAGGAAGTGCCGTCCACTCATTCATCCAATGGCGCAAGCGTGACATCGTCTTGGACTATGCAGTGCCATCCTCTCCTGCAGTACAATCCTCGCATCCGTCACCAGCACCTGAGAGTGAAACGGGGAAGAAGCAAAATGAGGTAGAAAAGAAATGCACTGAGGACCCCATCAAGATGGCCACTATTAGTACTCCAAAGCAGAAACCTATACCACCTGGTACTTCAAAGGACAAACCTACAACCTCTGATCCCAAAAATTGGTACATTAGACAAGCCGTATCACCGGATCAAAGTGAGGCCAGACCAGTATGATGTCGTGCGACAAAAAAGTAAGGGCAAGGCGCAGTCTGATGACCAAGATGATCAACAAAGATTGAAATTCGAGGTAGGGAAGCCCTTTGTCACCGCTTCGAAGTTAAAAAGTCTAACACCTATGATGCAGCGATTACATGCATGGTACTTAGATCGATCCAACCAAGACGTACTCCCGAAGATGATCACTGCAATTTTCCGTGAGGAATATTTTCACCATGAGGGCCATGGCTACTTCTTAATAGAATTCGATAACTTGCACAACTTGTTCTATCATGACGCCCTCGACATATCTTTTTTAAGATGTTGGTCACTGTAAGTGTCTAATATATCAATCTTGGCCTACATTCACGTAATACCGATAAATGTCATGTCTAACTAATTCGTTATATAGATACGAGATGATTGAAGTACGAAGAACCAAGGGGCCAGTGGGATTCCTCGACCCGGGAATGGTTTGCCAACATTAAATCAAAAGAGCACCAAAGGAGGTCGAGGAGTACGTATATAAAGTTTTGATTAAACTACAAGACAAGGAGTTTATACTTTTGCCATACCATTTTAAGTAAGTTGCTCACTAGCTAGTTAAATTACTCGTTTATTTCGTTATTTACTCTGATGTAAGGACTAATGACTGGCATCATGCATGTGTATGTAGCTTCCACTGGATTCTCGTAATAATTCATCCAGAAAAGAGCAAGATGCTGATCATGGATCCACTGGATAAACCTAAAAAAGACTTTGAAGAGATGACATATTTAGTGAATGAGGCGTTCAAAAGATATTGTCAGAAGAGCTCGAGATACCTCCCATACCACAAATCCCTTACAATCCGTACTAAGTTTTCGGTACGCACGAAAGGAATACTCTTATATCATATTTCATAGTAAATAGCTCCTTCGACGACATCTTAGTTCATTCGATTTTTGCAGTGTCACAAGCAGCCGAAAGAAACAAATTTATGTGGGTACTTCGTGTGCTAGTATATGCGCGAAATCTTATCATGCACAATAAAAGACAATGACGTAGAGGTCAGTCATGCTGACATAACACACTGATTCGCACCACTCAATTTCTATATTCTCTCTTAATTTTGTTTTTTATACTTACAACGCCTCAAGTTGTCTACGTTAGGACTGCTTCCTTCTGAAATCCAAGCCATTCAGGGCCAGCTCGCCTACTTCATCATGAAGGAAATAATCAATAAAAATGGCGAGTTTTATGACGAAGACAACAACGATCCAGTCATCCATACTCTTGTTTCAAATCACGTGTCTTCAACCTCCGAAGACCCGTAGGCTTCTAGTTTACCTCCACTAGTTTAGGCTTTTTTACTTCAATTCTGTTTCATTACAAAGTGTAAATAACTCTTTGTTCCTTTCAAATGGGAACCCCTTCTTTTGCCAATGCCACTTCTTTTGTCAGTGGTTGTGCAAGCGTTCTGGATGCAAGTACACCTCATAGATATTTTGTATATTGTCTTATATATGACTGTTTGAGCATCGTGTTATCATCACATCCTGATATTATGACTTCCCTGTAATCAGATAGGAACATTTATGTACGTGAGCTATATGAACCTTTTGCTGGTCATGGACTGACCACCTTGTATATTGTAAGGACCCGAATCCACTGATTCGAACCCACTGTGTTTACTGCACTATTCCCAGGATCAACGCGAGTGCACACAGCTTAACATTGGTATATATCACATCATACACAACGACAATAGAATAATAGTTCATTTATTGATATAGCTAAATGTATGATCTTATGACCAATTTACATTATTATGCCACGCAGGGCAAGACTGAGAATATAAACTAATAATTAAGCAGCGGAAAGTAGAAACGTAGATAGCTCATCAGTTCACCACAGGCAACCAACAAGGCTCGGACCCTAATGACTCGTGTCTTCTTGGACCTCATCTTCCAACACAGGTGTAGATTCTTCAACTGTTGATTATTGTTGTTTGGCAAGGGTGAGTACTTAAAGCACTCAACAAGTTGTGTACAGAATGCAGTTCTATTTATCTATATGTAAGGCTTATTCCAAAGGATAGGCTATCATGGCTATTTTGCAATAAGCAGCATTTATGAACAAATACAATAATAGATTGTAAAGAATGTAAAACGAATAGCAATAATAAATAAATTCAGTATTTCTCAAGTAAACCAAGTTTCCAATCCTAAATCAAGTTCCAATCTTCCATATGGCAACCCTGCCATCCCAACCAAGTTGTCCAATTTATTAAACTAACCATTAACTGTAATTCCCGAGCATTGCTCAATACCGCGAGCACGGCTATCCGAATAGTTTCACACTCTGCAGAGGTTATGCACTTTACCCACGTGATACAACCAAACACCACAAAGGCGAGAGATTATAACAAAGCCTTTACAATGCTCTATCTTAACCCGGTACTACCCGCTAAGGTTTCAACACTGGCGGGTCTGAAAACCACATCCAGGGCCCCCCTCTTGCGCCATGTGAGTTACACCATAACTCGGGAACTCACACCGACCATGATAGTATCAAAATTAAGACTTTGCAAATTACTCAGCTAGGCTGGCCCATACCAGACATGTGGTTGCATGATTGACTCAGGTCAAAGGCTTGCAAGGTTAAGTCCTTAGTGTGATCAAGGCAAGACTTCCACATACCATCTGCCCATCGGGCCTACCTTGGCCTCCTCGCCCCTTGCCACTTGCCCCAATCTAAATGATTATCACCCAGTTGATTACCAAGCACCACGTGCCATCAACAATTCAACATCGTTGCGTGACATGACTCGCCACAACAACTCAATCTCATCGTGTGATCCCACATGACACACAAGTTCATAACATTGTTCCATATTCCATTAATCAAGATTAATTATCAATGGTGATGACACATGTGATGACGTGGCATGGCTAAGCAACTAATACTGAACTAAACCTCCAATGTTGATTATAATTATTAACCAACTATATTAAACCAATCTAGGGTGACAATGGATCATGGCATACAATGACAAGGTAGGGTATAGATCAATCGGTATTTTAGCTAAGCCCAATCTAATTTGAAACAGTTGTATAATTGAAATATATGCAATAGTGTAAATCAAACATAGCAATTTTACAAACATGGGTTCAACATGATCAAAGCACAACTTGCCTTGGAATAGGTCCTGATCTTGATCTGGAGTTTGCTCTTGAGTTCTTTGGATCTTCCTCGGCGTCGCACAATTCAACGTCTCACGCGTACCGAAAGAGAAAAGCAAATAAATAGCAAAACAGAGAGCAATTGAACTCCAAAAATCAATTAAAATTCACCATTAAATAGATCTCAATTTTACAAATTTTTAGAAACTGGAATCACTCAAATCCGAGTTACGATGCAAAAGATATAGCCTTTTGAAGTTTGAAATAAATACTGAAATCAGAAAATCAGAAAATACGAAATTATCAGATTTATTTTTATACTGAAAAATTGGTTTATGACGTCAGCGTGACATCATGATGACGTCATCCTTACCGAATTTCCAATCGGAATATTTTTCCAATCGAAAATCCTTTATGACGCAAGCATGGCGTCAAGATCTTTGGTCTCGCCAACCACTGCGCCGACACGTGTCCGGCGCATGAAGCGAGTCTCACGGCATGGCGCTGGACCACGATGGACTCGGTCCATGACTCATCGATACCGCATTCGACACGCGGCGGTGCTCTATTGGCCTTCACGCTCGGTTCAATCGATCCGACGAAACCCGATCGAGCGGTCATTGATCAAGCGCCACGTGGCGCCTTGTTAGCCCTCCCGATTGGATCCAACGGTTCCGAGCTTCCGGTCCGACGATGGCTACGCGGCGGCGAAGACTTACCAACAACGGAGAAGAAGACCGGCGAAGCGGCGTTACGGCGACACTCGCGACGAAACCTCACCGCCGACTCCGGACTTCACGGCGAGTTCGGATCCGGAACCAACAACTGCGGAAAAGCGGTTCAACGGCGGCGATCTTGATCAAAACCGGCGGCTTTGACGTTCTACTCGACGAGCTCCCGAGCGCGCTCCTCGACGCGCTCGCGAAACTCTTCCGACCAAACGGCGCGGTGCACAAGGATGATCCTCGGGGTCTACCCGCCCTATTTAAAGCACGGAAATCGTGCTCTACGGACTCCAAAACACGCACGCGGCGGAGAGCGTCTTTGGCGGCGGACTCGAATCCCGATCGGAGACGAGCGACCCACGCCGTCCGATCGCCATCGAGCGGTCACGATGCGAGCCGACGCGACGATCGGATCTCGCCAACTCGAAACAACGGCGAGATCTCCACTTACCCTTTTCGCATCGATTCCACCGGCGCCGCTGATCTTGATCCCACGGTCCACGTCGCTAGGGTTTCTAAATCCCCAACGTCAACCTCGACCATCGATCCTCGATCCAGCGGCGAGTATCCACGCTTTGAACATGGGCCGGCGGTAAAAGACCGGGCAGCGCCGAAGTGGGCTCAGCGCAAGACAAGGGCCAAGCCCAATACTGTTCTAGCGGATTTTAAAAGGTTTTTCAATTTAAATAAATCCAGAAATTCATTTTATTTATTTTAGGCAATAAAATAATCAGGAAAATTCCAAGAAAAATCTCAGAAATACTTTGAGACATCCTGGACTTAAATAAAATACTTTTGGCAAAACTTTATTTTGACTTTGCACAGATTTAAATACTTTTGAATGAAAAGCAATAAACTTGCAATAAGATTTAATTCCAATAAATCCAGAAAAATCCAAATAAATTCCAGAAAATCACAAATGCACTTTTAAACAATAAAAACTTAATTAAGCCAAATTTTGGGATGTTACATATATCTATTATATAGATATATAGCCATACTATTTCAATATATTATTTTCAGGTTAGAATTGCGAATGATCTCACCACAATACTGAAATAGAGACCAATTAGAGGGGAACTACTACTGTAGCAAGCGGCCACCGTGAACTTGTCAGGAGTATTCTGTTTTTAGCCGATCTTAGGATTTCGGTGTTGTATACAAAGAAGGTAAATTGGTGTTTTTTGTTTGTCTTGTCTTACAATATTATAGGTGTTTTTTGTTTGTCTTGTCTTACAATATTATATGTTTCTGGTTTGCTATTACGTTTTGCCTTGGTGAAATGAAACGATCCGATGTGCATATTCTGGTTTGCTACCGCCAATAACTTATACAAGGTGTGACATACTCATTTCTTCAATATTTTTATATTACTTCATTTTGCATGCTTTTGTTGAACAAATGTCGCCCAAACTAATCTGTTCTTCTCGCAGATGGTTGACACTTTGCACGACAATTTTACGTACTTGGCTCAATTGAAGTATACAAAGCTAAATTCATGTTATTCTAGCAAGTTACCACCCTGAGCAGTACAGTTATCCTTCAAGATTTTTCTAATTCCTTGATAATACATGAGTATGTTGGTCAAATGATGGATCGATTTGTTTGGTAACACCTTCAATGTTGGTCAAATGATGAAGATATCTTGATGTCGTTATTTGGGAGGGTTATAGAGAAAGGAATGGTTAGTTTGATTATTCTATTGTCAAGACTAATGTTTTGTTTGTGTTTAATGCAATAGCTACTCAGTTTGTTACTTCTTTTCCTATTGCATATAAACGCTGCAGACTTTATGCCTGTTTGATTTGCTAAGGTAGAGCTTTATTGTTTTCTCATCCAAATAAATCGAATATGGAGTTGTATTTGCCATTCTCTTTTAGTTCTATATTATATATTTGCTTTGTGGAGTAGAGAAAAATTTCTACATTTCCAAGATCACACTGAAGGAGCTAATGGAATAGCATGGTACAAGTAGTCAAAATGCATCTTCTTATAGGTTATCTTCTTAATTATATAACAACCATAGGTATGGGCATACCATGTAGGGCATAGGTTAGTGTGTGGGTATGTTGTGCATATAAGATGAACGATCTCTTATTTCATATTTTTAGTAAGCTACTTGGATGCTTTGATCTTCCAGGATGTTCGCAATCCTCACGTTTCAAAGTTTGCTATGTTTGTATTGTGGTTCCAAAACTGCGTTTGCTTACATATGTAAAATTGTTTTTGGAGGCAAATAAGACAACTCAATCTTATACATGAGTGTAGATTTATAATTGTTAGTTGGTTTATGTATATCATGTCTACGATATTATGTGCAAATAAGCCATACTTATATTACAAATCAGTGGGCTACAACCAAATATTATGTGTTTTTTATAGGTCTGTTTTTTAATAAATAAAAAGAGGACTAGATCGGTTCACTTACTTAAATACAATATCTTTGACATGGCAATCCATATACGCATGTGCATAGGTCCTCACTGCTACATGAAATTTGTGTGCAAGAATTGCAAGCTTAGCGAGCATAGGAGGATTACGAAAAGGACTTATTGTGACAAGTAATCATGCTTGGTTGTCTATTTTTCAGAACATCAGAACCAAAATTTAATGGCTATATATGTAGTTCCATAGGTTGAACCGTGTAAATTGTTATGTATGTAAACCATCAATTCAGTTTATGATGTATGAAACAATGGCAAACCATGTAAGTCAAAGTGGTCTGTAAAGGAACTCTCAAAAAAAAAGAACCTTGCTGCTGCGGAGGTATGGAATTTTCGTATTTAGCTCATACCTCTGTCTTTCTTCAGGTACACTATATTGGATTCCTCAGTCACTTTAACTGCTACCGTGTACTATCTCCTAGCTTCATTTTTTGTATTTCTAGAAATTTGTGTCTCTTCCTGCAAACTTCACTGCTCTGTGTTATCCATATCATTTATGAGCTTTGCACTATGCACTAGAGTAAGCGACTCTCTTTTCCTCCTTTCTTTCTGGATGGTTTGGATCAGCAATTAGCAATACATGTTATTTCGGATTATATTGGTTAGTCTATAACAGTAATAGGTACTAATATGTATACTCAAATTTCAATAATTCAATGTATTCTTACTGCCTGTGTACATAATGAAGAGGCATAGCTAGCACTGCCTGAGGCTAGCCACAAATGCCAGTTTTTTATTTTCGTGTGTGGGATTATCAGCGGCGGTTTTAGCCCAAAACCGCTACTGAAGTAATATCTGTGACGGTTCTATAAAAAAACCGTCACTGATACTAGGCCTATCAGTGGCGGTTTTATATACAACCGCCACTGATAATTATATCAGTGGTAGTTCTAGCCAAAAACCGTCACTAATAGTCGTATTATCAGTGGCGGTTTTTGGTCTAGAACCGCTACTGATATTTGAGTATCAGTGGCGGTTCTATCCAACAACCGCCACTGATACTTGTATTATTAGTGGTGGTTTCTGACTCGAACCGCCACTGATACCCGAATATCAGTGACTGTTCTAGCCAAAAACCGCCACAGATAGTGTTATCTGTGGCGGTTCTAGAACCGCCACTGATAATCCTCGATTATCAGTGACACTAAATCTGTGACGGATCAAAAACCGCCACTGATGGCAGTTATGAATCGCCACTGATGGTCTTTTTCAAGGTAGTGCCATAACGTTAAAAGTGGTTATACACGCTAAAAAGCTTCCTGCAAACCGCCAACACATCTTCCCCTCTTACATTCCCCATCTCCTCTTGAATCTAACATATAGCATGCACCTAGTGCATCACCTTCTTAAGACAACTATGATAGTACATCCATGAACTGGTATTAATCATGGTCATTATCACCTAAACCAAACTTAATGGCCATCCCAAACCACAACACACATATATAGCTTTGTACCTCAGCACTCTTCAGCCTCAAGCCAACCTACCAAAAAGCTAACCCAACAAGATTTGTTAACCCTCCTTCACCCTAATTGTTAGGTATTATATACACACACAAACATCTCTCTCACAAGCCACACAAACACTTCGCTCCTTGCAAAGCTCTCTCTCTCTCTATCTTCTCTCTTTACAGTTATCTCCCTCTGATGAGCTCGAGTAAGCAGGAAGTAGGCGGGAATCTTCTGAGCTCAAGGATCCTGTCGAGGGAGCGCTCCAGCGTGGCCAATCCGTCTTTCAGGGTGTACTACAGCCTCGGCACCGGCACGGTGCCGTTCGTCTGGGAGTCCAAGCCCGGCACGCCCAAGAGCACCGTCGTCCCCTCCGCGGCCGCCGACGCGCTGCCGCCTATCTCGCCGCCGCCGTCGTATCAGTCGTCGACCCACTCCAAGGCCAAGAAGTGCAGCAGGAGGTCTTCCTCTTATTCTTGGCCTTCTGGAGGAGGATGGATAAGCTGGTTCAATTTCAGGAGGCGGTTATCGCCGTCGTCGACGGATCGCAACCGTTCGATCGGGCCGGACCGCGACGACGAAGTCGACCGGCGATCTCGTCGCCATGCCATCCTGTGCTTCTGAGCCGGCATCCATGAGGAATTGGTTAATTAGCTGTTGCACTCTTGCGGTGTTAATGAAGTGTTACTAGTGGTTGTTACAGTACTACACGGGTGTGAGTGTGAGGGGTATAGAGTTTGTGCTGGATTTTCAAAGGTTTAGGTTGGATTTGATCTTTCCCTTCTCATAGTTAGATTGTTCATGATCTGGGAACACGTGGATATATATTAACACTTGTAATATATACTTTATTTTTTTTTTAAAAAAAGATCTCTTCGATCTGTCTGATACGTGAACCGATGAAGTTAGCATGTTTGCGCCAAATTTATGGTTTTTGCATAGGATTTCAGAGGATCAATTTCAGTCTTCGACCACGCTGACATGGGATTCGCTAAAATGGGGAAAAGGACATATTTTAGATTGATAGATATGTATAGGTCTAGAGTTTGACATTTTCTAACAAGATCGGTCTACCCCTTGCAATTTTGTGTCGATGGTTGAGGGCTGAGATTTGAGAATATTTGTCTTGCCAAGATTCAAAGCGCACATTTAGAACTTTCTTACATGTACGCATGCCACATTTGTCAAAGATAAGTTGTTTGAGAATATTTTAACAAAATCGTGTTGTAATGTTATGAAGAAGTGTATGTTGAGTTAGATTAGGTACTTGCAGGTTAGAATTACTGGACAATTATAGATTCAAAGAAGTGGTATGTTGACAACCCGGAGTACATTAATATTATATATCACTGTACGAACTAAAAAAAACTGGAGGAACCAAACAACTAAAGTACTTTACACACCTAGTCCTAATGCCCTATCCTTCATCATGCCAACTTGTGTTAGTCTTTGCTGGATTTTTAAAGATTTAAGTTGGATTCTTCGCCTTTTCAGCGTTCTTATTTTTGCATGGTTGATGTGTAGCATACTGCAGTGTTTGGTTGCTTATTTTGGAGGATATATGAGTGGATAATTGGATATGCATGATTGAGAATGTGTGGGCTTTTCGTTAATTTGGATTGTTCATGATCTGGGAACACATGGATAATATAGACAATATCAAGTAAATTGGAGTTTTTTTTACAAACAAAAATCCATACCTGTTTCTTACCTGGATTGATGAAGGCAATTGGCATGCTAACACCAGATCGATGGTTTCCATAAGATGTTTCCCCTTTATTGGAAGTACTGTAATCGCACTCTCATACGAATTTATTCCAAAATTGCCTCAACCTAGGGTATCTATCAAAGTCCGACATTTGATCCTTATTCACATACTCCTTATTCAGCTTTGTCTTCCAATTCTTCCATGTGGATCCTATGACAGTTAGTGCACGTTTCTTGGCTAGCTCCAACTGATCTTCGGGGAACTGGAACTTGGCTGTCAAATCTTTAAACAATATTTCTTTGATTTCATCGGGAACATACGACGGGCAATCGCCACGGCATGTCCTTGATTTGTAGGTGATGGGCACAATATCTCTAGCCAGAACCCCGCATGTTGTCCGATATGGACCAATCAATGATGCGGGTATAGCTGGTTCGCCGACTACATTAAACTCTACGATCTCCTTTCGTTCACCTGTCCGCAACCTGCGTATATTTTCTGTACTTCCAGTCCCGACGGGCAGACAACCGTCTTGGCCTGGTACATGATTGCTAGCAACACGTTATCCTCTGGAAGCACGTCCTCGAAGAAACCTAAAAGCTCTGTGAAGCTCTTATCGGACCAACCATTACTTACTTTCAACTACAGCAGCGTAAGCACAACATGCAACTTTTTGTGCTCCTCCTTGTAGCCCGGGTACAAAGGTGTTGTAGAGTCCTCTACCATATGCTGGAACTTCTGAAAATCCTTTTCACTCGTGAGGTCCTCCTCCCCATGATGCAACATCTGTTCTAGATCATCTTCGTGGTTATTGACGAACGTATCTTCTTGGGTGTCCACGAACGTATCTTCGACTGCCGTCGAGTTGTTGTCTTTGTCATCGTCATCAATCAGAAGCCCTTCACGTACAATCTCATCTTCATTGTGCTTAGTCCAACAGGTATAGGCAGGCATTGTTATTATGGCGTCGTCTAGGCGACGCCTAGTCGCCGACTAGGAGTCCAGGCGGCCGACAGGAGGCGCCATGGCCCAGCACCTCACCTGGAGAGAGCCAGGAGGCCGCCTGGATGTCCTGGCGTCACGACGGCAACGCCTAGGCGTCTAGCCTGGCATCCGGGCGACCGACTGGAGCAGAGGCTGGGTATTTGAGGGAAGTCGGGAAGACAGGCAGTCAGGGGACTCACGAGTGGACCAAAGCAGAAGCGGAGGAAACCCTAGAACGGCGCCGCCGCCAGCAATGGCGCCTCCGGCCACCAATAATCCCTTTGAAAACTGCTTCTCATTCTTTGAAAACTTTGAAGCAAGTGTGCACGGATCGCCTCAAGGTTAGAAAACTGCTTCTCATTCTTGCAATCGACGCACGGGCAATAAATATAGTCCGTCAGCTTATTTGACTTGTACGTCACAACTGCGCTCAAAAAACTAGTCATAACGTTAAAGTACTCTCTATCGCGACGGTCCGCTTCATACATCTATCTACGGTCCATCTACAAATATTTATAACAAATAAAATCTTAGTAAATCAATAAATGGTCACAAATTGATTTATTTATTTAATTAGTTATGTAGTGCTAATTAATCTACAAATTTTAATTATTTATAAATCCATATCCAAATCTCATTGTTAAAGTCAATTAAATAATTGCTATTAGTTATAATGGTCTGTCCGATAAATTTGCATTATTTAAAAAAGTATTAAATTAATATACACCAAACAATAAAACAATTATAAGTAATTAGATTAAACGATAATTAATTATGTAGTGCTACCATACTTAAATTCAATCTACGTATTAAATGCAATCACTAATTTAACCCTTATAAATACTTAAATTCAAGCTATATCTTAATCTCACCTATCACTATACATATAAAAGGTGGTAAATTAAAATTTAGTCTCTAAATTAGAACTCTAATTATGCTCATTATGCAATCAATAATTCTCAGAACCTACAACAATATAGAACATAATATACAACCAAATCAACTACAAATGAAATATACATCAAGATACAAACCTTGGATCACGAATTAGAAGTGAATTCCACCAAATTCGAGAGAAAATTTTTGCCCCCACTCTTCCCCAACCAAGCAAGAACACAGCTCCTCTCTGTTCTGGACAAGTTGGGAAAGAAAGCCAAACTATATATAGGGCCATATTATCACTGCCGACTCTTGTTCTTCAATGACAGTGATAAAAAATATCACTGCCGCATCTTGTTCTCGAACTGACAGTAATATTTCGCTGTCGGTTCTAGCTCTAAATCCGACAGTGATATCACTGCCGTTCGCGCAGAAAAACTTTACTGTGTCTTATCACTGCCGGTTCACACTAGGAACCGACAATGATAAGCCATAGTAAAGTTTTCCCACGCGGACGGCTCCCGAGCCGGCTGTGATACTCTATCACTGTCGGCTCAGGCCCCCGGCAGTGACGGAGGTTGCGGATGAACCTTTCTGTAGCAGTGTCATCCCAAGTTCTCCCTGTTTGTGAGTAGGTTAGGGGTCACATTCATTACTACAGGTATATGGACTTGATTGCATAATTTTCTACAGGTGTATGGACTTAAATCACTCCGCGACCTGGTACACGCAGATCGAATTGCTTATTTGAGAACTGCGCAGGAGCTATTGATGTTTTCCCAAACAGATGGAGCAGCTTCATTAGTACGTTAGACTTAGGGTGCAATCAGAGTGGATATGAACGGATTTCGTTTATCCTATATCATATTCCAAATAATTTCTCGGAATCGGATTCTGATATGGATAGTACTAGATACAAATACGAATGCGGACTATCTCAGTCACGAATACGGAGCGAATACATATAGTTCCAAATACGATTAGTATCGGTTACAATTATTTAGTCAAATAATGCGTGAAAACAGAAACCATATATTTTGCACATATTAGGATCAATCAACCATACTATATATCGAAATTCCAACTATATTAGTAGATTAAGAAGTAGAACTAAGTATTAGTAGATTAACAAGTAGATCTAAGTACATCACTTGATAACAGGGACTAGTTAAGTAAGCATATGACTAGGGCTAGTTAAGCCAGTAGTGAGTAGTGACTAGTAAATAGCATTGTAGCAAGTCACAACAATCACACATTAAATTATTACATGGTCCAAAATTCAACTAGCCATAGGGCACAAAGTCATCTCCGGCCATGGATGGACAAGTCGCTACAAGCCATTCGATGGAACTACTCTTTCCACGGTTCTGGTAAGGCGCCATGGCACCATGCATCTTTTGCAAATATGGAGCCAAAGCATATTATATAAAGCAAACAAAGGTGATGTGTCTAGCACAGTTGCAAAAGACCTACTTTTGTAAAAAAAAAAAAGGTCTTAAAGAATAACAAAGTAATCAAAGTAAAACCTGCTTGTACCGGTACTTAAATGCATGTATGCATGTGGCCTGAAAGGTTAAGTAGTTACCGGTTCAATTCAGCACTCCCTTTTTTATCACACGTTGAAGGATTCCAAATCAGTGGCGGATCTACCATGGAGCGTAAGGGGGCTGAAGCACCGGCTCACTCGTCGCACTTCTGATGCCTTTCTACTATCTCAGATATTATATGTGTTATTAAACTCGTTATATTTGTTCTTAATATTACTATTTGTACATATTTTTGAGCTTTTCGAATGCACCATCCATTAAGACATTATGTTTAATTATTTGCTATTTTAACTTTGTGGCTCATCGATTTATATATCAATTATATTACACATGGCATTCAAATGTGTTTTCATTATGCTAGTCTTAATGATAGCTTCACACTAAAACCCTCTCCATTTTTATACACATACTTCTAATTTACTTTTCTTTGTCGAGAAACAAACGGTTGTACAGCTTAAGCACTATTGGATAATTAGGTACACATTTCTAATTAATCGTTTTTACTTTTTTATCCTTGTAGTACTAATTTTCAGTCTAGTCTAGCTAGGTCAGATGACACAATCACGATGGAAATTGATTACGCTTATTAATGTAAAGAGAGTCCTTACTCCTTCGTACACTCCGACAGGAACAAACCATTCCCAGTAGCACACAAGGAAGCCGAAAATGCAACTTTGACCAATCAATCCTATTGTAATATATTTATAAACCTAATAAAATTATAATATATAAAAATTATTTTTTGAGACAAAACTACATGCACCATTTTCATGTTTCTAATCTAAATATTCAAAAAAGACATTGATAGCCAGATTTATAATATTGTTTGGCTGCATGTAATCCAAAGCGATTTTCTTCTGTGGCTGGAAGGAGTATTTCAAACCTCTGATTAGATACTGATTAATTGAATAATAGGGGATGGAATTGCACAAATGGATCTACTAGTAATAACACACGTCTCAAATCTCAGTATGTGTGCGGTTTTTATATCCATGGCAGAGCATAGAAACATTCCTTTTAGCCCATAACGTTAAAAGTGGTTATATGCGCTAAGACAAGCTTCCTGCAAACCACCAACACATCTTCCCCTCTTACATTCCCCATTTCCTCTTGAATCTAACATATAGCATGCACCTAGTGCATCACCTTCTTTAGACAACTATGATAGTACATCCATGAACTGGTATTAATCATGGTCATTATCACCTAAACCAAACTTAATCGCCATCCCAAACCACAACACACATAATATAGCTTTGTACCTCAGCACTCTTCAGCCTCAAGCCAACCAACCAAAAAGCTAACCCAACAAGATTTGTTGTTCCTGACCCTCCTTCACCCAAATTGTTAGGCCTTATATACACACACACAAACATCTCTCTCACAAGCCACTCAAACACTTCGCTCTCTCTCTTCTCTCTTTACAGTTATCTCCCTCTGATGAGCTCGAGTAAGCAGGAAGTAGGCGGGAAGCTTCTGAGCTCAAGGATCCTGTCGAGGGAGCGCTCCAGCGTGGCCAATCCGTCCTTCAGGGTGTACTACAGCCTCGGCACCGGCACCGTGCCGTTCGTCTGGGAGTCCAAGCCCGGCACGCCCAAGAGCACCGTCGTCCCCTCCGCGGCCGCCGACGCGCTGCCGCCCATCTCGCCGCCGCCGTCGTACCAGTCGTCAACGCACTCCAAGGCCAAGAAGTGCAGCAGGAGGCCTTCCTCTTATTCTAGGCCTTCAGGAGGAGGATGGATAAGCTGGTTCAATTTCAGGAGGCGGTTATCGCTGTCGTCGACGGATCGCAACCGTTCGATCGGGCCGGACCGCGACGACGAAGTCGACCGGCGATCTCGTCGCCATGCCATCCTGTGCTTCTGAGCCGGCATCCATGAGGGATTGGTTAATTAGCTGTTGCACTCTTGCAGTGTTAATGAAGTTATTATTAGTGGTTGTTACAGTACTACACGGGTGTGAGTGCGAGGGGTATAGAGTTTGTGCTGTTTGTGTTGGGTGTGATCTTTCCCTTCTCATAGTTGGATTGTTCATGATCTGGGAACACGTGGATATATATTAACACTTGTAATATATATTTTATTTTATTTTTTAAAAAAAGATCTCTTCGATCTGTCTGATACGTGAACCGATTTAGTTAAGCATGTTTGCGCCAAATTTATGGTTTTTGCATCGCTTCATTTGAGGATCAATTTCAGTCTTCGACCACGCTGACATGGGATTCGCTGAAATGGGGAAAAGGACATATTTTAGATTGATAGATATAGGTCTAGAGTTTGACATTTTCTAACAAGATTGGTCTACCCCTTGCAATTTTGTGTGGATGGTTGAGGGCTGAGATTTGAGAATATTTGTCTTGCCATGATTCAAAGCGCACATTTAGAACTTTCTTACATGTACACATGCCACATTTGTCAAAGATAAGTTGTTTGCGAATATTTTAACAAAATCGTTTTGGAATGTCATGAAGAAGTGTATGTTGAGTTAGATTAGGTACTTGCAGGTTAGAATTACTGGACAATTATAGATTCAAATAAGTGCTATGTTGACAACCCGAAGTACATTAATATTATATAGCATTGTACCAACTAAAAAAACTGGAGGAACCAAAAAACTGAAGTACTTTACACACCTAGTCCTAATGTCCTATCCTTTATCGTGCCAACTAGTGTTAGTCTTTGCTGGATTTTTAAAGATTTAGGTTGGATTCTTCGCCTTTTCAGCATTCATATTTTGCATGGTTGATGGGTAGCATACTGCAGTGTTTGGTTGCTTATTTTGGACGATATATGAATGAATAATTGGATATGCATGATTGTGAGAATGTTTGGGCTTTCATTAATTTGGATTGTTCATGATCTGGGAACACATGGATATAGACAATACGAAGGAAATTGGAGTTTTTTTTTGAACAAGTTCATACCTGTTTCATACCTGGATTGATGAAGTCAATTAGCATGCAAACACCGGATCATGGTTTCTATAAGATGTTTCCACTTTATTTGGAGTATTGTAATCGCACTCTGATAGTGCAGTCTAACTTTTTCTAAAAGACTACTCCTTGCAACTTGGTGCGCAGGAAATGGATGGTTGAGACATAAGATTTGTGAATATTTGTCCTGTCTAAATTCCAAGCTTGCATCTGAAACTTTCCTCTGTTGGATTCATCAAAGGTAAACTGTTTGGGAATTCTTTGGGAAACTTGTATTGGGCTGTCATAAGAGAAGTTTATTGCCTTGAGTTAGATTAATTTAGAATTTTTGGTCAATCGTAGCTTCACAGAAGCTTCAATTTCCCCACGAAGTCATTTGTTGAAACAAACAGAGGAATCATCATTACCAACAGTCTACTGATTGAAAAAAAAACTAGAGAAAACAAACAACGAATGTTCTTCGCACACTGACATAATTTCGAAAGCAGAAAATAACTTGGCGCATCCAATCCTACCTCTCCCAAAAAAGGATTTAATCGTAATTTTTTTTCAAAAAAAAGGATCTGAACGTATTTTTTTCCCGACTCGGCTCGAGCCGCGAGCCGAGTCGGCTCACTCACGGCTCAAACGAACGTGGGGTTGCGAACTCCACCATCTTTAGTAGATGGACGATTATATACGGTCGATCTGAACTCTCAATCAAATTTTGATGTCCCTCGACAAACAGTTGTCTGCTTTGGAGCTTGGACCACCATTCGTTGCACATGCTGTCAAGGTCACACGTTGCTTGTTAGTTGTGCGACTGAGTAGGAGGTTCTGTTCGTTTCAGCTTCTGCATAGCTTTTATTAAAAAAAAATAGATTGTTAGCCGAACGGGAGGATTCTAGACAGCTTCTCCTACAATCAGAAACTGTCTTTACACATAAAATCAGAATCAGAATTTGGGTAGCTTTTAATTGATTCTCCACAAGAGCCAAAGGCCGGCTAGCGCGCCCCTCGTCCCACCGCTCCTCTGGCCGCCGGCTCGCCACCCCTTCTCTTGCCACCCGCTCCTTCGCCCTCCACTCGCCGGCCCCTCCACCCACTGGCCTCTTCGCTTGAGGCCCCTCCACCCGACGGCCGCCGACCGCCCGAGGCCCCTTCGCCCGAGTCCCCTCTGCTCGCACACCGTCGTTTTGAGGTCGTCCCTCCGACGTTAACACCGAAGCCGAAGGAGCTCGAGACTATAGGCAGGATTGCCGAACACCGTCGTTTTCAGGATTGCCGAACAGGGCAGCTTCTTCAGCCAACAGATTCTATAGGCAGCCGCTTCTCCAGACAGTAGACTATAATCCAGAATCTGTACAATCAGAAGCTGCCCCGAAATAGGCCTTCAGTCTATGTTTTCTGAATAAATGCTCAGTCACACATGCATATGATCACTATGGATTGATATTGACGATGGCAAGAAGGGACATCTGCATTGACAAGCAAGAGCAGCAGCACCAGCGGCGACCCTACAGGGGAGTAAGAAACAGATGACACATTTTTTGCCCGTCCAAATAAAAGATAAAGGCTAGTTTCGCCAACCAACAGGTGTGGCTAGGCTCTGTTTAGTATCACGGTAGACTCAGATAACTCGATTTCACATATTATTCTTTCAGATGTGACCCTTCGTGAGATAGAGTCTAGCTTCACCAACGAACATGTGTGACCGGTGCGATTTTTGATGAAAAACTGTGCAAATTAGATTAGTTCGGAATTGAGTTAATATAAATAATTCAATGAATTTTTAAGGGCAATTTCGTGAATAAGACCTATTTTTTATTTGTTTAATCTAAATATTGAAAATGGTATTAATAGCCAAAATTTAGAAAATTTGACTTCACATACTCTCAAATGACTTTCTCTTGTGAAGGAAGAGGGTAATGGTGGACATGTTAGTGATATGCACTTAAGGTAATCATAGAGATGGTTGTATCATGTCTATATTTATGAAATTATATGATTATTTTGTCCCTTAAATAAATATCATTTTTATCGGTCAACAAGTATGTGACTTGTTTGTTAAACTCCTTATTCATGTGTTGATATTATTCTCAATTATCTTTGATCTTATACCATCATGTGGGAAAATTGTGATTTAAATGTCAACATATGTATTGATTAATAATCATACTTCATGGATCACAGATATAGGGATATCAAATCAATAATGTCAATACATATTGGAGAACGTGGTGTTATAGCAACCCACCATGAGACATTAGTTTGTCTCATATATAGTTTATGTGGGGATCCTTAGACCTGAGATTGTCATAGTTTTCTACATGTATAATAGTATACTTAGGGATTACTAAACGTCACTCTGTAACTGAGTAGTCATAAAGGTAGCTTTCGGGCTTACTATGAAACACGTGGAGGAGTGTGAGCGATTAAAATAGTATTTGCCCGTCCTATATATTGGGAGGGATATCTTTGGGTCCCTCGATGTGGCTGGATTAAGGAAGTGTATTACTTGGCGAATATGATTGAGGAGTCAATTGCAATTGAGTAATCTACCATAGAACGAGTGAAAGATCGAGCTATCATAGGATGTCACATTTCTTGCTTTGATTTTGATCTGGTATCGTGAGGCAAAAGGATCAGTACATGAAAACTATATATGTTTGTTTGATATAATCTTTGTATATATTTGAAAGTCGCTATGTCCCTGCTAGAGGTCACTACCGACTTATGGGCCAAAACGGAGTTTTCAAGTCATGGTCGAATATGCATGACCCTACAGAGTCACACACTTAACGGATTGAAATATATTGGTTCGGATTAGATTCATCACTAATGAGCCAAGTAGGCTTTACACCCTGGTTAGCCCTGTAATGTAAGGGTTCTACCAAGAGGCTATTTAAAGGGAGTATGTGAATGCTAAAGGGTCGCAATTGTTGTACTGCCGTATCCACCGAAAACCCTAGCCGTCACTGCTCAGGTCCTACCGTACATGCTAGTGCTAGCACACTGATACATGGCGTTCCTTCCCCAAACATGTGGACTTCGGTAGAGGCATTGCTGCTATTGCGGCGCTGATCGAGATGATCATTCGTGCTGTTCGACCATCGCACGAGGAAATTCAACCACTGTTCATGGACGCGTGCTACGTTGAATCGGGCCACTTCAATTCTCCTTCCACTACACTACGCGTATAGTGGTAACGATTCATGATTTTTTACTTGCTTGGCTTCCTAGTTTATGCAGTAGAATTTTTATTTTGAGCTAGTGTGGCTTACCCGTATTCCTTCAGTGGTATCAGAGCCATCTCATGTAGTTTTCGATCTCGATATAACACATACACGTGATATGCGGCAGTAGTAGATTGGATCTATGGATATTCTGGTATGTTAATCTAGGTCGATTCATATGAATAAATCGGTTTAGGTGGTCAATTGATGAGATCAATCAGTCTAAACGTTCTTAGATGTGTTTAAAGATCAATCTGGTACAGTTGTGTTGACCATGAGGGTAAACTACGATGTACAGTATGGGACCAAGTCAACCAATGCGATTTTGGATGGAAAACCAAGCTAATTAGATTAGTTAGGAATTGAGTTAATATGAATAATCTAATGAATCTTTAAGGGTGATTTTGTAAATAAGATTCATGCCCGAAAAGACAAACAATTGGGCATGTACATAAGAAGGAGCTAGTGAGTCAAGTTGCGACCCCGAATTCTGCGTATCATGCGCACCCACCAAACCTTGATTTACGCTTTCCGATCTGAGTTCGAACGTGTTCCATAAAGTGCATTCCTGCAGTCTGATGCGTTTTTTTTAAGGGGGGCACACACAAAACCAGACCTCCAGAGCATGATAATACGTTGTACCACTTGTTAGTTATTCGGGTGAGACATACTAAATTCAATCCTAAGGATCGAACTCAGGCAGACGGGCTGATCGACGACCGCGTTAGGATATGTACAATAAGATCATCTCAGTTGACTCTTAGTTTGTATATATCAGTTTTGGTTTATATGAAAGAGTGAGAAAAGAGGAGAGAGAAGAGAGCTAGCTCTTATTTAGTAGCCAGTTTTGTACAGAAGTAAATGTAGATTATTTATGTACCAGAGAGAAAACATAGTTATTGCACAATATTTAGAAATAACTTTTAGATATAGTTATATTATACAAGCTAGTTTTTAGTTTACTATTAGTCAATGATAAACTTTGCTATTGTATTGCCCTTAGTGAGCTAGGGCTCAGTTCTCCCCGCAGTCTCATCCGGAACAAATGCAACGTGTGACTTCCTCGCTTGAAGTTGCATGCATGTCCGAGGAAACGACCTTGTACCTGTTGGGAAACCACGTGGCCCAATGAAAGCCCATGATGGTCCCTTAGCCGAAACCCTAGGCAAGCGCTATATAAGGAGGAAGGGGTCCCCCTATGTACAAGCAATCAGAAAGCAATAAAGAATTATATCGTCACTCCCCATATACCTGTGTCTCTCTCTCTCTGTTCTCCAATTTTAAATCTGTTCGGGAACCCCGGACTATTCGATAGTGAGGTTCCTTAACACGTTATCATTACGAAGCTCTACCGGAGATCAGAATTGAAAGAAATCGTGTAGCGTCCAAATGGAAGAGATATACATTGTTGATAGTGGCACAACAAATACCATCTTAAAAGAGTCTAAATACTTCCAGTCGATTATGAAGAACGCTGGAAAGATTACTACGATCGCAGGAAGCGACTCATATGTCATCGACTCAGGAAGAGCCACTATTATATTGCCTATGGGTACAACTTTGGTAATTGAAGAAGCCCTTTTTTACACTGATCAACGCGCACTCTCTTAAGCTTCAAAGACATCCACGTCAATGGTTTTCACGTAGAAACCAATGAAGAAAATGGCAAAGAATACTTGTGCATTGTGAAGCACGCGGTATGTGGAAACATGGTATTAGAAAAATGTCCCTCATATGAATCTGGGTTGTACTACACGAATATTCATTCACCCGAAGTGTATACTTCCTTGAAGACTGTTTTTAGAAGCTCTGAGTTATTTTCTTTATGGCATGGTAGATTAGGTCATCCTGGTCTTAGAATGATGAGGAATATAATGAACAACTCACAAGGTCATAGCATTAATGTTAAAAATTTCCCGAATCATGAAGATTTTGTGTGCCCTGCATGTGCCACCGGAAAATTAATAACTAGACCCTCTGTCATGAAAGTGCAAAGTGAAATTCTGCATTCTGAACGCATCCGAGGGGATATTTATGCTCGATTCAGCCCTTGTCAGGGCCGTTTCGATACTTTATGGTGCTCATTGATGCTTCCTCGAAATGGTCGCATGTATGCTTATTGTCAACAAGAAACCATGCTTTTACAAAGCTGATCTCGCAGATCATAAGAATTAAGAATGCTTTACTTGATCATCGCGTGAAGTCCATTAGAATGGACAACACTGGAGAATTTACTTCAAATGCATTTGATGATTATTGCACTGCAACAGGGATAGCAGTTAAGCACTCCGTACTGCACGTCCATACGCCGGACTAGCTGAAGCACTAATAAAGAGGATTAAGTTCATTGCCAGACCGCTTTTGCAGAGTTGTAACTTGCCCAACACTTGTTGGGGACACACAGTCCTGCACGCAGCAGCTCTCATCAATTTCAGACCTTCGGCCTACAACATCCATTCTCCTATGCAGCTTGTGCACGGGATCATCCCGAAGATCTCTCATCTTAGGAAATTTGGGTGTATGGTATATGTTCCTATACCACCCTCATTGATCGCAATGGGCCCTCTCCGCAAGTCTGGGATATACGTTGGTTATGAGAGTGCATCCATAATCAGGTATTTGGAACCCATCACTGGAGACTTGCATACAACCCGATTCGCGGATTGCATTTTTGATGAGGATCGTTTTCCGTCATTAGGGGGAGGAAATTAACCTTTGGATGAAAAATACCGGGAAATCATATGGCATTCCACCGATCCCGCATGACCCCGCACTAATGAAGCAAATCAAGAAGTCCAGAAGATAATTGATTTGCAGAATTTAGCAAATGAACTGCCTGATCATTTTTGTGATCTGAAGGGCGTGGTTAAGTCGCATGTACCCGCAAGAAATGCACCAGAGAGGGTGGAAATACCAAAGAAAAAGAAGGTATCCTCACCTGTTGAGGCCTCAAAGAAAAAGAACGATGAATCGGCTCCTCAAACCCAAAGTACCCGAGGCGTCCGAGAAAATCAAGCGAGAGGACTTACCATAACCAATCACAAAAAAACCCTAAGGAAAGAAGGGAAGCCAGTTGAGACCTGGCACTGGAAAGAAGCCAACAGGAAAGGCAATTCCAGACTTGAATCTTCCACTGTAGGAAGCCGTCGGAAATAATGTGTGCGTACACATAGGCGATGAAAAGCTAAAGGAACTTGCTCCTGCGATAGGGAATAGCAGCGAAGAGCAAGTAGAAGTACATGAAGCACCCATGAAGAAATGGCCATAAACTTTGTAATAACAGGAGAATCCCTGAATAGAGCAACAGTCAATATCGATGCATACCTTGCAAAGAAGATTGCCTCGATCATTGATCATGATCCCGAGCCTACATCTCTCGCAGAGTGCAAGAAAAGGCTAGATTGGGAAGAATGAAAAAAGGCAATCACTGCAGAGTTAGTCTCTCGAACAAGAGAGAGGTGTTTGGGTTCAGATGCCGCACACCTCCCCATATAAACCACAGAGGTCACAAATGGGTCTTTGTTCGGAAGAGGAATGAAAACAACGAAGTTGTAAGGTACAAGGCAAGGCTCGTAGCTCAAGGTTTCACTCAACGTCCTGGAGTTGATTATGAAGAAACCTATTCTCCAGTCATGGGAGGAATTACCTTTAGATATTTGATCTCAATGACAGTCAACTTGAAGTTGAGAATGAAGCTAATGGATGTTGTCACAGTATATTTGTATGGAAACTTGGATTCGGAGATATACATGAAAGTACCGGAAGGAATTCCTATCCCGAACCAAGACGGAGCAAATAGAAACATGTACAGTGTGAAATTGGAGAAATCACTGTATGGGCTAAAGCAGTCAGGAAGAATGTGGTACAATCGCTTGAGCGACTTTCTCTGCAAGAAAGGCTACACAAACAGCGAAGATTGTCCATGTGTGTTTATACAGCGATCCCCAGATGGATTCTATATAATCTCCGTCTATGTAGATGACTTAAACATCATTGGGACGGATGAAGAAATTGAAGAAGCATGCTCACACTTGAAGTCTGAGTTTGAAATGAAGGATTTAGGTAAAATCAAGTTTTGTTTAGGCTTGCAGCTTGAGCATGTCCAAGGAGGAATCTTAGTACAACAATCAACCTACACGCAGAAAGTGTTGGAAAGATTTAGCTTTGAAAAAGTATATCCTGCAAAGACTCCAATGGTCGAAAGGTCACTCCAAGCAGACCAAGACCCATACAGACCTAGAGAAGAGGGGGAGGAAGTCCTGGGAGCAGAATTCCCATATCTGAGTGCAGTTGGAGCGCTCATGTACCTTGCGAATAGCACTAGGCCGAACATTGCGTTCGCCGTAAATTTGCTAGCTCGGTACAGTGCAGAACCCACCAAAAGGCATTGGAAAGGGATCAAGGACATCTTCCGTTACCTCCAAGGAAGCAAAGATCTTGGTTTGTTCTTTAGAAGAAACAATGAATTGAATTTGGTTGGCTACGCTGATGCTGGGTATTTATCAGACCCGCATACTGGCAAGTCCCAAACTGACTATGTTTTCCTATGTGAAGGAACAACAGTTTCTTGGAAGTCGTCTAAGCAGACCCTTGTCTCGACGTCGACAAACCACTCGAAAATCATCGCTTTGTATGAAGCATCTCGTGAATGTGCATGGCTCAGAAGAATGGTTCACCACATCCAGAAGTCATGTGGCTTGAACATTGAACAAACTCCCACAATCATATATGTAGATAATGCAGCTTGTGTTGCCCAAGCACAGATGGGCTATATGAAGAGCAATCTCACGAAGCATATCAACCCCAAGTTCTTCTATGCTCATGAATTGCATAAGATGAACGAGAACAAAATATTGCATACTAAGTCATGTAAAAATCTTGCATATTTGTTCACTAAATCACTCCCAGCATCTACCTTTGAAAGGTGCGTTAAATGAATTGGAATGATGAGACTTAGAGAAGTGCAGATTTCAGAGGGAGATATTTCACATACTCCTACATGAATCTCGAACATGAATTATGAATACCCAACATGAATCTCGAAGATTAGCAATTGAAGTTTGGGTGAATTGTACTCTTTTTCCTTAGCAAGTTTTTCATAAAGTTTTCTTGCATAAAGTTTTAATGAGGCAATTCGTGCAACACATAAACGTATGCTATGTACTCTTTCTCCAAATATTTTTTCCACTGGGTTTTTCTGGAGTTTTAATGAGGCATATGCATCTCACAGCAAAGGGTCCAAGGGGGAGTGTTGGGAAACCACGTGGCCCAATGAAAACCCACGATGGTCCCTTAGCCGAAACCCTAGGCGAGCGCTATATAATGAGGAGGAGGTCCCCCTATGTACAAGCAATCAGAAAGCAATAAAGAATTATGTCATCGCTCTCCATATACCTATGTCTCTTTCTTTGTTCTACAATTTTAAATCTATTCAGGAACTCCGAACTATTTAATAACGAGGTCCTTAATAGTACGGACCCCGAGCAAATGCAATGTGTGACTTCTTCGGTCGAAGTTGTATGTATGTCCGAGGAAATGACCTTGTACCGACCGCAATAACTTACCCGTCTATATCGCCCTTTGTCACAAGCGATGACTCATACACATTTATTCAAACTTCAAAGTCATCTCCGGGCCTCCGGGCTCCGGCCATGGATGGACTGATGGACAAGTCGCTACAAGCCATTCGAAGGAACTACTATTTCCACGCCTCTGGAAAGGCACCATGCAACATTTGCAAATATGGAGCCAGAGCTTATGTATGCCTTGTATTATACTGTGAGGGAATATTGGAGCCCTTCCAGCCATGCCAGCTCAGCATTTCTTGTGAATAGGTCCTTCATAAAAATTAAAATTACGTTTAAGTCTTTCTGTTGTTTATTAATAAAATGGATCCGAAAAACAAAATTATATTTAGATCCTTCCGCGGTTTACGTTTAATATCTTATACTATATTGGGAGGGATTGGAGCCCTCCCAGCCGTGCTAGCTCAGCATTTCTCGTGAAGAGGTCCTCTAAAAAATTGAAATTGCGTTTAGGTCCTTTCGTTATTTTTTAATAAAATGGATCTTAAAAAAAATAAAATTACGTTTAGATCCCTCCTCGGTTTACATTTAGGTCCTTCTGGCGGTAAGGTTCCTCCGCGGTTTTCTCCAAAAAAATCACAGATTTGACGATGGCTTATAGCTGTCCACAGATTCACCGACGAGTCCTAGCGACCCATTTTTTTTAGAAAAAAACAAGAAATCTCAAATTACAAAAAAATATAATTACGTTTAAGTCCCTCCACAATTTTCCCAAAAAAACCGTTGACTCGCCGACGGCTCCTAGCAATCCACAGATTCACCGACGGCTCCTAGCAGACCATTTAAAAAAAGAGAAAGCCGAAATTACGCAACTTTTTTCATAAATATCCGTCGGGCAACAGATTCACTAACGGTTTATATCATTCTACAAATTCACCGACGGGTCCTAACGACCTATTTTTTTATAAAAACAAGAAAACCAAAATTATAAAATAACAAAATTATTTTTAGGTCTCTCCGCGGTTTTCTCAAAAAAAAAAATCCCACAGATTTGCCGATAGCTCCTAGCAATCCACGGATTCGCCGACGGCTCCTAGCAGGCCATTTTTCTAAAAAAACCAAGAAAAATGAAATTATGCATCTTTTTTTCCAGAAATATCCATCAGACTAAATTTCGCACGGCGCAGCTTCACGCGACCAAAATTCCTAGCTTCGCACAGCGCATCGTCATGCAACGAAATTTCGCACAACGTAGCGTAGCGCGTGACATTGGCTAGTATAGTATAAAACAAACAAAGGTGATGTGTCTAGCAGTGTTTCAAAAGACCTACTTTTGTAAAAAAGGCCTTAAAGAAGAAATATTTGTGCAACAATAAGATGAAAAGCGTGAAGAAGTGTATATTGAGTTACTATAGGTACTGGCAGGTTAGTATTGGACAATTATAGACTCAAAGTAAGTGCTATGCTGACTAAGGATTGAAATCTCGTTTTCGTTTTAAATATCGTCCGTGGCCAGAGAACAAATTATTTTAAATAAATTCCGGATGAAATGTAAAAACAGATTTTGAATTCTAGTTTTTTCCCACCGGTATAACCGAGATCTCGGCCAAATTGCATGCGATGAAATCCGGTTCAAACAAAGTTAAAAAATTTTGTGCATGTTCTTGGCACATTAGTAATGTTATCATAAAAACTTCGGATGATTATCAAGCCCAGAAAATTTTTAAAAATTTGAACATCACAAAAAAAAATTTTAAATTAATATCAGAGACGGTTCAAATCTAGAACCATCTGCGATGAGAAGGGTGCACTCATCAGAAATACTAAGCCTAGAATGAATGGCTGTCGAAACCAGGGTTTGACGCCTTTATTCTGCCTTTCTAAGTTCCGTAGGCCGAATGGGCCATATTTGCCGGCACTGTGCACTGCTACTATTTTGTTTTTTTCCTTTTCAATTTTCCATATTTGGTATTTTCTCTAAAACGTCCCCTAGATTCAATTTTTTTTTAAAAAAATTCATCTTAGATATCACAATGATATTAGTACTAATTTTTGGAAATTTTTGATAATTTTTTCAATTTTTCTGAATTTGAATTTAATTCGGATCGGTTTACCCCTCGGTTTGTAATTACAAACCAGCTTGGTACGTTCGGTTTTCGTGAAATTCGACTGGTTTTTGACGGTTTTGCAAACCCTGATACTGGTTGACGCTGCCGTCGAGCAGGGTTCGATCCTTAAGTTTTCATTTCGTGGAAGTCCCCGGCAAAGGAAAGGGCTGTAGGTGATGGCGCGTTCTGCTTGTTAGGGCCACGAAATCGTTCCCATAGGATCGTGCCGTGCGTGACCGAATCTGTGCGTCTCACCCAAAATATTAGATACACACGCATGCGCAATACGTGGTACAAGGTATTCTCGCTCCGAAGGTCTTGGTTCGTGTGCGTCCATCACAAAAACAAAAAAGATCAGACTGCAGGAATGCAGTTGACGGAACGCGTACAGCTACGGCTCAGTTCTCCCCGCAGTCTGATCCTGACCAAATGCAACGTGTGACTTCCTCACTTGAAGTTGTATGCATGTCACCGCAATAACCTACCGGCCTATATCACCGGTTGTCACAAGCCATGACTCATGCACATTTGTTCAAAGCAGTGATTTAAATAGTCCGTTATATTTTTTTTATATAAAACACTACACAATTAAAGAAAATTCCACGAACACATCTACAGTTATTATAATAGCTATATGGACCGTTATTTCTACAGCCACGATAATTCCACTATGCTATATGTGTCAATTCTCTTTACATTTCTAAACATTATTTGTGTTTTGTTCGCTATCTTCTTCTTTTATCATATTTGTTATCCTTAAATTGAATTAATTTGACTTTTAGAAATATAAATGTTAGTTAAAATCCAGATCCATCTCCTAAATTTACATAATTATATAGATTACTTTCTGTTACACATTGTAAGACTAATATATAACAATTATAACATATGCTTTAAATTTAAATATAATTCATTATATATAAATTACCAATATCACAAATGCATGTACGCATGTACCTAGAAGGATAAGTAGTTACAGGTTCAATTCAGCACTACCTTTTTTATCTCTCCTTGAAGGATTTCAAATTCCTTTCTTCGTGGAGAAGCAAACGGGTGTGCTAGTTTAAGTACCATTGGATAATTACGTACACATTTCTGATTAATCCCTTTACTTTGTTTATCCTTATAGTACTAATTTTCAGAGTAGTCTAGCTAGAGGAGGAAAAAAAAAACTCGAAACTCGTGAGTTAAACGAGTACTCGCAAACTCGGCTCGAACTCGTTCCTTAATGAGTTGAGTCGAGCCATGATTTAAACTCGTTTATATAACGAGTTAAATAAGCCAACTCCTTCAAGTCAGCAAGTATAGCTGTATATGTGTGAGACGAAGATGATAACACATAGCATACTGTATAGTCTCAACAGCAGTCCTTCTCTCAGATGGCAATGTCGAGTTTAACGGGTTTAACGAGCCAACTCACGAGTTTAACGAGTCGAGCCGAGCTGAGGTTTGAGCTCATTAAGATAACGAGTCGAGTCGAGCTAGCTTGTTATCTTAACGAGTTTGATCGAGCCGAGTCGAGTCGAGTCGAGTTGGCTCGTTATCCACCCCTAAGTCTAGCTAGGTCAGATGGCACAATCTTGAAGGAAATTGATTACGCTGATTAATGTAAAGAGTCCTTTTGTACACACACGAAAACAAACTACTACGTCTAGTCACAAAAGACGTTTCGGACATTGACGCTACCCAAAAATGCTACTTTGACCGATCATTTCTGCTATAGTATTTTTATAAAACCTAATACAATTATAATATTATAAAAAGTATTTTTAAGATAAATCTACACGCATTGTTTTCATGTGTCTAATCTAAATATTCAAAAAAATATTGATTTATAATATTGTTTGATTGCACGTAATCCAAAATGATTATCTTTTGTGGACAGGAGTATCTCAAACCTGTGAGTAGGTACTGATGTATATAAATAAAAATAACAGCTGATGTTTAAGCCGCCTTTTTTATTTTAATAACAAGAAAATCACATAATAAATCTAAAAAAGAAAGATCCTAGAAATTATCATATTAATCGAAAGAAAAAGAAAAGGATCTTTGCAACTTATTTTGGTAGGACCAAATTATGATGGTACACATTAATTAAATATAGTTATTAGTTATATAACAAATATCATTGTATTTTAATTATAGAAAGTAGAGTTTGTATATTAAAGATAATTGTATCGTAATATTTAACCATGTAGTTATGTAGATAAATATGCTAGATAATAAAATAATAGGGGATGGAATTGCACAATGGAGCTACTAGTAATAACACGTCTCAAATCTCAATATATGTTTGGTTTTTATATCCATGGCAGAACATAGAAACACTCCTTTTAGCCCTATCGTAAAAACTGGTTATACACGCAGCAAGACAAGCATCCTGTAAACTGCCAACACATCTTCCCCTCTTCCATTCTCCATTTGTTGCCTTGAGTTAGATTAGTTTAGAATTTTTGGTCAATCATAGCTTCACAGAAGCTTCAATTTCGCCGCAAAGTCATTTGTTGAAAACAACAGGGCAATCATCGTTACCACCATTCTACTGATTGAGAAAACTAGAGAAAACAAACAACGAATGTTCTTCGCACACTGACATAATTTCGAAAGCAGAACATAATTTGCACCGCCTTCAATAACCTCTTGCATCCAATCCTACCTCTATCGAAACCAGCTATATATGGTCGATCTGAAATCCCAACCAAATTTTGATTTCGTACGGATCAAAATGTAAGAGTGCTGTCGAGGTCACACGTTGCTTGTTAGTTGTGCGACTGAGTTGATGTCTATGTTTTCTGAATAATTGCTCATATGCATATGATCACAATGGGTGACGAGATCAGACTCAGAAAACTCCATGCCACGCATTGTTATTTTTAGATATGACCGTTCGCGAAAAACATGTGACATATTATTTGTCAGTTCAAATAAAGGATATATGCTAGTTTCGTCGACGAACAGGTGTGGTTAGGCTCCTTTTGGTATCACAGTAGACTCAGAAAACCCGATTTCACATATTGTTATTTTTGGATATAGCCATTCGTGAAAAATATATGACACATTTTGTGCCAGTCCAAATGAAGGATATATGCTAGTTTCGCCGAGAACAGGTGTGGCTAGGCTCCGTTTGGTATCGTGGTAGACTCAGAGAACTCTATTTCACGACATTGTTGGTTTTGGACGTGGCCGTTCGCGATAGTGCAAGATATATCTTCTATAATTTTCAATAGCACGTGATATAGCACCTCATCTCACCGTAATCCTAAATGTAGTAAACCACTCCTAAATGTAAATCATCCTAAGTCTAACCTATGTTTTTTCCGTTTCTCCCTGTTTGTGAGTAGGTTAGAGGTCACATTCATTACTACAGGTATATGGACTTGATTGCATAATTTTCTACAGGTATATGGACTTAAATCACTGGGCGACCTGGTACACGGAGACCAAATTGCTTATTTGAGAACTGCCCAGGAGCCGCTGATGTTTTGCCAAACAGATGGAACAGCTTCATTAGTACGTTAGACTACTTTTACGTGTGCTTGTTTTTTTTTCTACTTGTTTCCGTCACCCATATGAAACTAGTATAGTGCTTGTGCTAACGCTACGACGGCAGTACACCCGCTTATCAATTAAATAAGAAGATAAGTATGAATACAACACTTAATAATAAAAGAGAAATTTAGAATTTTAAATGAATTTAGAAAGAAAAATGGAACTAAATGGAGGTCGAATGGGCGAAAACGGGCTCCCAAAAGATTTTAAATCAAGAAAGAGAAAGAAAAAAGAATTTTCTGATTTTGGATTATTTTTTTGCAGCTTCCACAGAGAGCACAGCGTGCTCTCTGGGCTTGACCAGCGCAAGGGGGAGGGAAGGCCAGGGGTGGTCGACAGGTCGCAGTGGGTCGGCACTGGTGCGGCGAGATCGTCGGCACCGGCGCCTGCGGGGGAGGAGTCACGGTTGCGGTGAATTTCGCCGGGAAAGATGACGGTGATGGCTTGAGTTACCTCCAAAATCCGGCGATCTTAACAAGAGGAAGCACCTGGGGATTTACGCAATGCGATGGGGTGGAGGAGAGCTTGTCAGCTTTTATAGCCCCAAAACAAGCATATTTACGGAAACCATAATTTGGGATCAAATCAGATTGGGAGGAAATTTTGGCAATAGAGCATAAAATTTGGGGAATTAACACCATAGATGAAAAGAGGAGATTTGGTGCGGGATTGATGGAGCTTTGGAGCTTCTTTCTTGCTTTAATGGAGGGAGGGAAGAGAAGAAGTTTCTCTGGTCTGGGTTGCAGCTAGAAGAAGCTACAGGTGAGTTGCCTTCATTTTTTTTTATAAATATAGAAGGATTTTTGAAAAGATAGCACATTAGGTTAAAAAATTCTAGAAAAATTCTCAAAAAAACTTTCGATTATTTTGTACTTAATAAAATTATTTTCAAAAAAAATTTAAATTATAAATTTGCGAGGCACGGTGGCGCGAGGTCGTGACAAAGAACCTCGCTGGCGTCGGCAAAGCCACCGATGGCGACCGTGGAGCCATTGCGGACTGCGTTCTCCGATCAGCGCTGCCCCATCTCCGGTTTCCTTTTCCAAAGACGTAATGTATGGTCATTTCCTTTTCAGACGTTTGTTTCCTTTTCCTTGATTCCAAGACGTTTGTTTCCTTTTCCTTGTTGATCTTTGGAGGTGAGGAAGGTCGGTTGTGGGCTACGAGGATGATTTCGGAAAAATATGGAAAAATAAATCTGCGCTTGCCGACATTGGATTCGTAAGGAAAAAAGATAAAAATTAAATGAGTGCTTTCGGGTCGGCCGGTTCTGCGAGAAAAATTGAAAAATATTAGCAAAGACTCACAGCACGTTGGTTTCTTAGATAAAAAATAAAAACAAAAATTCAGCGCTCTCCGTGCGCTGAAATTAGGCTCTATAAGGCTAGATCCGTAAAAAGGTCTCAAGAAGCGTTATATTCGGAAAAAAATACGATCACAATGCGAGGACAATAAAAAATTCAAGTCTTATTTCCTTGCATACGGATCCTCCCTGTTTATTTCCTTATTTGATTCACCCTCCTTCCAAATATGTAATACGTGCAATTTTGGCCAATAAAAAATTCAAGTCTGATTTCCTTGCATGCGGATCCTCCTTATTTATTTTCTTGTTTGATTCGCTCTCCTTCCAAATATGTAGGTGGGGGAGGTCTATTGTCGGTCACAGGGATGATTAGACACACTAAATAATGACCATCGGATGTAAGTGAGTAAAACTGAGGAAAGATCTGAGACGTTCATTTTGATGAATACAAGTTTCTGGGGACGTTTTGCTGGGTGCACGAACATTGGGCCATCTCTAACGAGGTGCATTATTTAGGGTGGACGTAGGAAAAATTGTTTAGGTGCATTATAAAGGAGTATAGATTAATGTGAGCAAACCAAACATAAACTCTCTAAGAACGACGTTTTGGACATTGATATGTCTCCAAAACGTAACTTTAATCACTAATTTTTACTGTAATTGTTTATTATAAAACATAATAAAATTATATTTATATGAAAGAGCTTTTTAAGAAAAATCTACCCATACCATTTTTATGTGTTTAATATAAATATTGAAAATGATATTGTTAGGCAAATATTAGAAAGTCTGACTGCACATATCAACGGCGGTGGAGCAAGGCAAAAACAACAGCGGCAGGGCGATGAACTCCGACGAGCTCGCATGGATGAATGGTGGTGACTTGGCAGGTGTGCGCTAGCGTTGCGGGTGCGACTCAAGGTGGGCTACACGATGCGCTAGGCGGTGCATTAAATAGCCGCCTACAAGAGCGAGAACAGGACGAAAACGAATTATGAGAATCACGGGATACGGCGGCGCGGCGAATTTGGAGAAATCCAGCAAAGCTGACATGGCGCGATCGCGGGTATACGCGTGGCGGTGGATCGACGGCTCGGGGCACGGTGACGATGCGTCGAGACGACAAGCATCGGATTGGATCCGACGGCTCACAGGCTAGGGTTTCGACGAAGCGGGCTGAGTTGGCCGGCGGACTGGGCTATGACGCGAGGAAAATGGGCCGGACCAACGGTTTTGGCCCAAACACTGTGCGTGCAATATTTAAAACATTTTTGAATAAAAACAATTCCCAAAGATAGATAAAGCCCAAATAAATAGCAAAAATATCAGGAAAAATCCAGAAAATATTTTAAGGCATTTAGAACCCAAATAAAATATTTCCAATAAACTTTTATTAACACTTTTCCAATAAACAAATAAAAGATGACAATAGGCTTAATTCAATAAGTACAAAATAAATTAAATTAAATCCCAGAAAATTCATAAAAAGGTAAATTGCATATTAAATGCAATCAAAGCAAAATTTGGGATATTACATTCTCAACCTCCAATGCTTCGACCAACCCTTCGATCTATTCCATCTCGTCTGTCACACCCATTGGTTCCTGCATCTGTTCTATTGGAACATCAACTTCCTCATCTTGCATTGCCTCCTGATCCGAACTCACATCCTGCCTTATTAAGCATTTTTCACTTCGCCTGCTTTCCCCAACTTCGTCCGGTTCATCACCAATAGCCTCCTCCTACGTAACATGGTCAGCATCGACTTTCTGAAATATTTGTGCCAACAACACTAATGGCCATCCTCGCTCATTCGCTAATCTTACATATGAGCTCCATAACTTTGACCCCTTCAATTCCACTAACTTTCAGCACATGTAGTCATGTGTTCGATAGCTTACCTTGTGCAACTTCAGATTATGCATCTCACGGTACAACGAAAACATGTGGTACAACCATATAGTAACCATACCCCATGGACACTCCCTTGCATATGAAAGGCTAGCCACCGTACTTAGAAAATAATCTAGTTCCACCCCTTATGCACCTATGTGTGGAACTCCTTCTCCATAGTGTATTTTAAATTGAACTATTTCATCTATACCTATTGAGCATTTCATTAAATTGTGTATTACGTGCATAACGTAATATCATCATGTCTACCAATACGTACTACACCTCATGAATTCTAAACCAATCCACACCGCTACACCTATGTACTATGATAAGCCACTCTACACTACATTAAACAAGTGCTGCAAACATATATAAATTTAATTTTTCAACTATATACTACCCCACATACTTGTCACAATTTTTCATACCCAATCCGATCTATCCTAAGCCATACAAATACTACTACAAATCTAAAAATACCTACATATCTACACAACTATTGCTACTTCACACTGTTGATTACTTACAAATCTAATTAATCTGGTTACTAAGTCATGTATCTACACAACTATTGCTACTCTACAGAACTAATTACTTATAAATCTAATTAATCTAGTCGCTAAGTCATATTTTCAAAATGTAATTGAAAGGAGTAAAAACTATACTTGCAAAGTTACTGACGACTTCCTCCTCCTCGTCCCCCCCTTCTTCCTCCTCCTCCCCTTCTCTTTCCTCTCTTCTTTCTTTGTAAGGCACCCATTTTTGATAATAAATATTAATAATGGTTCCCTATACATACAGTACTACCTCCATGATCAGTAGCTAGCACACATAATTTACAAATTAAAATCACATCCATACACAATATTATTACAAGCCAAAAATCGAAACTTGCAGCAAAAACATTATTTATCTTGTAGTATACCCATAATCCCTCACGCAATAGACAAGGTGAAAACCCTACAAAATGTCATCGTTGACTCCCCATATCTTGCGTTATCATAATTCTCATCGATGAATTCTGTCTCATCACCTAAACAACAACGGTAGCAAGATTGAGTACATTATGTACTCAGCAAAACTTATAGTGTATCGCAAATGCAAGTATAAATAAAATGCAGGTCATAGCAACAGAGAGGTTTCTACAGTTATTTTGCATTGGCAGATTAAAGCATATTCATATGATAGATTGCAAACGAAATTTGTAAAAGAGCAACATTGTAATAATAAAGTATTGACAGAATATTAAACATCATAACGTAGTCTACCCGACACAGAGAGGTTTCTACAGTTATTTTGCATTGGCAGATTAAAGCATATTCATATGATAGATTGCAAACGAAATTTGTAAAAGAGCAACCATTGTAATAATAAAGTATTGACAGAATATTAAACATCATAACGTAGTCTACCCGACTGGTTCAATCCATTTTCATGTCATCCCCTGACATGAAGTATCAAAGCAGGGCAGCGCAGACCGCTGGCTCGAGCATGCGACGTGATAGGCGGCAAGCCAGGCATAGAATGCAGGCCATGAAAAGAGTGGTACATGGCCAGATGCCCAACTCATGCTCAAATCATTGAGTCCCAAGGAGGTAAGATTTCCGTCATTTTTAATTGCAGAGCTCTTCCTAAACTGTGTTCCTTCTAAGTTCCAACCATTAGCAACCATAGTTGCTATAGGATATGTTTCATTTTCTCAAATGAAAATTTAGAAGCACCACTTGCTAAACATACATTTGGTACAATTGTGCACGTCACATCAGATGGTAATATGTAAAAGAACTTAAGGTCCAATATAATTCTATAAAATCTGAAACATGTAATTCATGAAATTTGTACATTTGCGGTGATAAAGGGAAATGCAAATATGAAACTTGTAATTCATACCTACGTGCAAACTGAAATAGGTGCAGATCGGTGGATGGTGATTTATTGATTTAGGATTTATCATTTATGGGATGTGATGTTTGTAATTTCATTTGTGATTTCTTATGTGGTGGAATTATGTTAGGAAACTGTGTTTGTCAACTATTCGGTGTCAAGTGTGCACATCCATTAGAAATTTTCTAGTTCTGTCACTGGCGGCAGATAGACGAGGCATGCATACCGAGACGGCGAGAAGATGCCTGATGGCAACGAGGAAGGAGTAGGGAATAGGGGAGCACGTGGCTAGTATGGTGGGGGAGTAGGCGGAGTGAGTGAGGTGCCGCCGGAGAGAGAAAAGACAGAGGCGAGGGAATCATTCATAAGGCTACAAGACTCTTGGCTGAGAGCACACGAAAAATAAAGATATACTTTTTTATGAACATAATGTTTTTAACTCATCGGTATGAGCTCTGACTATATATGCAATCTATTAATTCTCCTCTCCGTTTCAATTTCATCTAGAATCACAGCAAGAGCAGGGACGAACACGTAGTCGACATGCGGGACCAGGGTTCACAATTTCGTTTCGCTCGCGAAAACCGCTAGCCTCGCGGTAGCGGTTTTCGCGAAAAACCGCTCGAAAACCGCGAAAAACCGAACGGTTTGCAAATTTGAAAATTTTGAAATTTGGTCAAATGAAATCCCGAAAACCGCGGTTTTTGACGAAAAACCGCTCGGTTTTCGCGAAAAACCGCTCGGTTTTCGCGAAAAACCGCTCGGTTTTCGCGAAAAACCGCTCGGTTTTCGCGAAAAACCGAGCGGTTTTTGGAGAAAACCGCAAAAACCGCCCGAGGTTGGAAAATTGGGGAAAAATCGAAAAAAATTGGGAAAAAATACAAAAAAAATATTGTAAAATTTGTAGAAATACAGGGAAGGTTAAAATTGAGTAAAAATGTAATAAATATATAAATAAGGTATGTGAAAACGTGAAAAAATTCCAAAATGATCTCTTCTAAATTTGAAAAAATCGACATGACCTTTGCTATATTTTAGTGAATTAGAAGTTGTAAGTTATGTATTTTGCAATAATATGTCAATAAGTAATCTTTTATTGCAATACTACAATCACACAAGTGCAAAAATCGGCATTTACATAACTACAAAGCAAAATCATTCGCAATTTCACTACCATTTACTTATCAACACCATTTACATTATAATGCATTTAAATTGAAGTTGTGGAGTAGATATAAGTATAGCTTCGTCACTCTTTCATTGTCGCAAAATGACATGTTCGACCTACATGAACTAACATCAAAACCGATAATGAAGGAAAAATGGTGAAAATATAAGAACAAATTGAAAAATTGCAAAAAAATTAAAAATGTAAAAATCCCAATTAATCTATAAAACACCTAAGAGAAATGTTTATAATTTTTAAATCATTTATTTCTTCTAAAAATCTAAAATGAAACTAATGAAAAAGGAACAAATAAACTATCGATTTTTATAAATAGTAAAATGATTTATTATATTCTAAAATTTTAATGAAAATATAAATAGTTCTAAAGGATCATGTACTAAAATTTTCAGAAATATTAGACTTCATTTATTTCCCATATAAAATCAAAAATGTAAGAGCATATACAATGATAATAGCACTTTCGAATTTTTAAAAATACACATATCTGATCATCATCTCAAAATTTTACATAATCATTTTAACGACGTTATAACATCATAAAAAGTTTAAGAAATATTAGACTTCATTTTGTGCCCCTAGAAAATAAAAAACTGAAGAGCATATATTGTGACAGTATCACTGTCAGAATTTTTAAAAAATGTACATATGTGATAATAATCTGAAAATTTTACAGAATTATTATGATTACCTCAGGAACGCAAAGAAAAAATTTCAAAATTTTTTGACACAGTTTGATAAATTTCTTCAAATTTTTGAAATTTACTGTTCATCTGGCCGGTTTTCCGAGCGGTTTTAATTACCGAACCGCCTCGGTACGGGCGGTTTTCGCGAAAACCGAGCGGTTTTCGATGGTTTTTTGAACCCTGTGCGGGACCACGGTGACACCAAACTTGTGCAGTAAATCTGACACAGAAACGGTTCATCTGCAGCTCCAGATAGCGCACGCATTAGGTCATGGACTAGAATTTTCTAAAACTCAGCATGATTGGGAACAGGGCCAGTTGTTCGCACTCACTTGAGCAATGGCGCTGTTGGAGTCGCCGAGAGAGAAGCAAGGTTTCGAATTTTTCGGCACCCACCGGGATTTGGTAATTTCGAAAATTTTGATGTAATTTCCGAACGAAATGGTTGTGCAAAATTCTGAATTTTTCACAAAATACGACCGAACTTTGATTTTTTAGACAAATTTTAACTATAATTTGAATTTTTGGATAAAATTCAAATGAACTCACCGAAATGTGACTAAGATAAATGTATTTCAGACCCACCAAAGGGATCGAATTTCATCGAATGTCAGTGAAATTCGAAACCCTGGATAGAAGACAGGGGATCTTCTTGAGTAGTTACCCTTGATCCTGAAATCATAGACGTTATGTAATGTGCTCCCTGCCAGGAAAACATCCACCTCCGTCTTTACGCCGAAGAATGAAGATGACCTCACGGTGAAGAGCAGATCGCCCGCGTCGGTGCACCGTGCTGTCCCATCTGAACACTTCCCATTTGTAGCGCGTACTGAATACCTGACAAATCAAGTGATGTTGTTCGGTGATTCTTAATTGTTCTGCTTCTCTAGGCTCTCTCTACTCCATGTTTGCCGTGCCTGTTTGAGTTCCAATTACGAACAGTTCGAGGACCGAGCTAGGCTCCGTCGATGGGAAACCTCCCATCTTGAGTGGTGATGGATCGGCATCATACATCAGTACGTGATTCGGCATTTTATCACTTGTTTGTATCTATTCCCTTCGTTGTTTTTATTCTATTGTTACTTTTCTTATGGCTCATGAAGTAGTGATGTACGAAACTACAGATGAATCACAACTAGGTAGGGGGGCGCTACGCCACGTCGTGCGAAATTTGGTCTGGGGTTTTTAAAAAAAACGGTAGAAGGATCTCACATAATTTCAGTTTTGTTGGGGGGTTTTAAAAAAATGCGTTGGGTAGGAGCCGTCGGCAAATTTGCATAAACACGAGGTCCTCTTTTGAAAAAAAAACTGGTGAAGGACCAGTTCAGAAATCTACGGACCTACCAGTTCCATTTTGCAAAATAACCAGTAGAAGGATTTGGACGTAATTTTAAATTTTTTGGAAGACATCCTCGCGAAGCCGATGACGTGGCGGTGCCCTCCGCTGGCAAACCCACGCACTGGTAATATATATATAGAGAGAGAGTATATTACTTTATTTTGTATTTTATTTGATTTTGATGAAGTGACTGCTATTGAAAGTGATCATTGCAATGTCAACTGCTTACTAACCTTTACTTCTTCATATTTCCTGCACTTTCAATCTTTATATGTTTTTGTTACGTATTTGCAAGTTGAGATTTTATAGGCGTCGCATCCATTTGTGCTTGTGATGCAAGGGATGCTTCAAGGAAAGAGTAAATGGACATGTGCTGGTGCATTGTAGTCCTGTGTTTGATGACTGATACCATGTTAGTCATCAGTTTCTAAGTGCACACACTGTTTATGTTCACTGAAAAATACTGTTGGATGCCTTTTATGCTATTACAAACAGAAATGACATCTTGTATTTAGTATTTACATGGCTGATTGCATTTATATATGGATGTTCTGTCTATAGCAAAGTAAGATATCAACATATTTTTAAACTTCTTGTACATACATTCCAGACGAATTTTGATATACCAAGTAAGCATGTTTTGATGTTTAGAATTACCCACTAACATTATTGTACTGGCACTACACTGGAAAAGGTCATCAGTGGCGATTCATAACTGCCATCAGTGGCGGTTATTGAACCGCCACTGATAATCGAGGATTATCAGTGGCGGTTTTCTAACCGCCACAGATAAGTGTTATCTATGACGGTTCTACACACTAACCGCCACAGATAACAATACTATCTGTGGCGGTTCCATCCACCAACCGCCACAGATAAATACACTATCTGTGACGGTTCTTTCCTACAACCGCCACAGATAACAATATTATCTGTGGCGGTTCTTCCCACCAACCTCCACATATAACTATATTATCTGTGGCGGTTCTATCCACCAACCGCCACAGATAGTACCTGACCGAAAAAATAAAACACTAAATTTTTTCGGGAGACCGAGGAGGTAGGAGACGTCCTCCAAAGTGATCGCCATCTCCCCGACAGGTAAGTGGAAGGTGTGCATCTCCGGTCTCCACCGATCCACCAGAGCGGTGAGAAGGGACCTGTCAAACGGGAACCGGTGGCTAGCATCCCTCTCCAGCGCTCCTGCGTGCGCCTCCACCATCCGTGCCAGTGGCAGCAATCCTGCTGCTCGCAGCCTACGAAACATAAATATTAAATTAATATGAGCACCGCACTAGTTAATTAAAACAGATTTTGATACTGCATCGGGAATATTTTGAAATTAAAAGATAAATACGTTACCTGGGGATCCAACGTGGATCGAGGGTCCACAGCTCCCGCGGTGGCCTCGGTCGTAGCACGCCTAGCTCCTGAGGCTTCTGTCCCTCCTCTGGTGAAGCGGTGGCGAGGTGTGCACGGTGACGACCGTCTACGACTGGGTCTACCAACTCAAAGGGCCAGTCGTCATCCACAGCCTGGTGAGCCATACTTGCAAATTACAAAAAGGAAAGTTATATACAAATAAATACACAAGCATCAGAACAATACATCGAACCAAATGCGTACAAATAAATACACAAACATGAGAACAATACATCGAACCAAATGCATACAAATAAATACACAAGCATCAGAACAATACATCGAACCAAATGCGTACAAATAAATACACAAACATAAGAACGATACATCGAACCAAATGCGTACAAATAAATACACAAGCATCAGAACAATACATCGAACCAAATGCGTACAAATAAATACACAAGCGTCCACAAACTCTAATCAAACAGATTACAACGCACACTACATCAGCAAAATATATTAGAACAGATTACAACGCACATTACATCATCAAATTATATTAAAACAGATTACAACGCACATTACATAAACAAAATATTAATTTGACATATAGCATCTAATAGTTCAAACAACTTCTCCGGTAGTCCAACGACGTCGTCCACCACGCCTTGCAAACGACGATCCTTCCCCCGCCGTCGGGTTGCCATCTCCTCCTTCGTCCTCTTCGTTATGTGGCTGGCAGTTCTTGAACGTGTGACCTGTTCGCTTGCACAACGAACATTTCTTCACGCGCTTACCAGTTTCGGACTCATCCATATCATTCCTGATACGCCTGGTTTTGCGACGACCTCCTTTGTATGATCTTGCATCAAAGTCAGGGACCCAGAACCTTTCATCGACACCAGGGGTTGTGGTGAAAGAACCGACAACACCATAACCATACAGCTCCTCTCCCTAGATTGCCATCACCTTTTCCTTTGTAAAATATTCAGATAGATATGTACCGGGTCGCATTCCAAATAATGCACATGCAGCTATCACATGAGAACATGGCTCAGGCAACAGAGGGGCTTGTTACACGAGCATTGACATTTAGCCTGTAAGATGCACTCTTGAGTGATAACCTTCTGGTTTGTTCCCCGCCGTCCTTTATCTCTGCATATCACCTCGAAGCGCAGTGTTCGTGAACCTACTTTGATAGCTCTATGCTTGGCCGCCTTATTACTCTTCGAATCCATGTATTTACTTATCATGCTTGAGTACAAGGCATTCTCATCTCTCATTACTACTTCAAGCAGCTTTATGCCTATCCACAAAATACTTGGTTGTACCCGCAAAGACTCCTCGACAATTCCTACCAACGGGAGACACCTCATCCCTCTCATTACCAGGTTGTACACCTCCGCCAAGTTGGTCGTCATGACACCGTATCTAGCACCATGTGTGTCATGTAACAATGACCACTTCTCTTTGGGCTCGTGCTTTATCCAGTCCGAGAAACATTTGATCGGCCTTTGCCCGCGACGATGACTCGTCGCATCATCTTCTGTTGCCAGAGGGAATAAAGGTTACGCTCGCCTCGTGTTACATCGCTAGTAGTCTCTTTGTGTTTTTGTTAGCTCATCAAGATTCTTCCAAAGAGTACGGAACTTGCTATCTTGGTTCTCGCTTACATAGCCTCTTGAACATGTTCATCGTTCCTTGTTCTTGAACCGCTTATAGAAGTTCGCGCCAAATGCCTCATGCACTATCGGCTCGCAAGTCACCCAGGAAATGGCTCCTCTTCCCTGCTTGCAATCGTCGATGGCACTAAGGCACCAAAGATGCCCGCTATGCAAGATGCACACATGTTGGTGAGTCTTCACCACCCCGATCTTCAAGTTCCGTAGGAACCACAGCCAATTCTCATAGTTCTCGCTTTCCACAAAGGCAAAGGCAACAGGCAGAATCTGGTTGTTCGCGTCGACGCCCACAGCTGTCATTATTTGTCCTTTGTATTTCCCGGTCAGGAATGTGCCGTCCACACACAACAATGGACGGCAGTGATAGAACGCCCTAATGCATGCTCCGAATGTGAAGAAAACTCTCTTCAGATGCCTCTTGTTCGGCCACTTCCTTGACGGATAGTCCTGATAATCATAAAAAGTACCAGGATTTCTTCCCTGAATGCAACTGAGCAGTGCGGGCAGATTATGGTACGAGTCTTCAAATTTCCCAAATCTCATTTCCAAGGCCTTCTGCTTCGCCCACCATGCCTTCCTGTAGCTAATTGTGTACTGAAATCTGTTCTCAATTGCTCGGATAATAGCACGGGGCTCAAAATTCAGGTTCTCAACTATCTCTGGGTACATGACACTCGCGATATACCCGTAAGACAGTTCTGTGAGCCACTGTGGTTTCTCACCATACAACTATGTTGTTCAACCTTCGAACATAGCCGATGGGTGCCCCATTTTGGCTTGTATCGTGCACTCTCCGAGGCACCTCGCATCTCGCACACCACGTCAGAGAGGTTGGGGTGGACTTCTTAACCCTAAAAGTTCTTCTTAGTGATAAGGCCCAATCTTTGATAGCATCCCTGACCGCCTCTTTTGTGGGGTACATGTGTTAGGTCTCACCTCATTGTCGCTATATCGCCAAGGTGTATCATTGCCTTCATTCACAACTGGTTATTAAATTGATGTGTGCTCCAATCTGCGCACAAGTGGCTCAACATCTTCATCTTCCTCATCCGAGTTATCGTGGTCGCCCACTTCTACTTGTTCATATTCAAGGTCTTCCTCTTCCATATGTGCTATTACTTCCTCAATTTCCTCACCTTCGCCTACTTGCCCCGCGCATCTTGCCCAATGTTTCCATCATCATCCCCAATCTCAACTTGCTCACCACCGTAGCCAATATCCTCATTGCAACCCCGAACATGCGGCTCCGGCTAGACTCTCCAATTTGGTGTCGCCATAAGTGAACTCATTTTGAGGCTCACTACACTCACCGGCGTCAATGGTGCCGCGGGCAACAACCCTTTCATACGCTTGCACTAAAAGCACCGACACCATCCACGTTGTTCGCCTCACATATGACCTCCAAGCTGCAGTCCCCTTCAGCTCAATTAACTCCCAATAAACAGGATCATCTCGCATGGTGCAAAGGCAAGATAACTTCAGCTGGCACTTCTCTTGTTCCATCCGAAACGTGTAATACAACCAATTCAACATAGCAAAGAAATGTACGCTCTTCAACCCTACTTAAACTTCTATCCACATCTCGAAAGTTACTCGATCCGCACCCTCCAACCATACATGACAACCCCTTCTCCATAAAAGATTCTAAAAGGAACTCGTTCTGACATATCTGCGAACCTATTCATTAACACACGAATTAATTACTAGGAGAAATATATATCGATCTACATGCATTTCCACAAACCGACTAAAAATATAACTAGATTTAACTACATTTTATTCCTAAACACTGCCATGATTTCTTATTATACACTAAATCTAACCCTAACTATAACCCTAAACACTAAACAAAATAAACCGCGAAAATAACTATATCTAACCCTAACCCCAAACACTACACAAAATAAATCGTGAAAATAACTAGATCAAACTCTAACCCTAACCCTAAACACTAAACTAAACCAACCGCGAAAATTATCAGTTCTAACCTTAGCCCTAACCCTAAACCTAAACACTAAATAAAATTAGCAAAGAAACAAAATTACTGCGTGTGCGCGCTCTTCTTTTCTTCTCCTTCCTTTCTTCTTCTTCTCCTCCTTTTCTTCTTCTTCCTCCCTCTTTTTTTTCTCTCTACGAGGCACCGCTTTATTCGGCAATGTCGCCTGGCTCGGGCGACAAGGGGGAGCCTCGCGCATGTCGCCCCCTGGTCGGGCGATTTTTGGGCTGTCGCCCTTTGGGGGAGCGAGCCGCCACTAATCGCCGAATGGTTGGGCGACACGTGGAAGTCGCCCAACCAACGGGCGACAGTAGCATACTTTTGCAAAAAAAAAATTCGTCGTATATTTTTCAAATTTGAATTTTAAAATATATTATTTAAAAAATTTAAAATGGACCCGTATGCGCAAGTAAATTTGAAATGATGTATAAATTCATGATTAAGATATGAGATATCAACATAGGGAAAAGTAATGTACTTATTAGCTCACCTTTCTTCTTTTTCACATTATTGTTTTTGGCATTTTCTTTGTGCTATAAAAGGACTTCTATGTGAAGTTTTATTTGTGAAATAAAGATGATGGTTTTCAATGGATTTTGATGGTTGTTTATGGCGCAGCACTAAATAAAAAAAAAGAAAAACTTTTTCGTAATTAGTTTATACTTGCAACAAGGAATCATTACCTATAAAGACAGGGTGATTTCAACATAATCAGAGACAAGATGAGAAAATAATGATAGTTTTGATCCTCAGTGGTCTTTTTAATTTAATATTGTCATTTGACAGTTTAGATCTGAGAGAGATTGAATTATCCGCCGTCAAGTACACATGGGCAAATTCTTTATAAAAACCTACTTTGGGAGCTTGATAAGGTGCTATTGAGCATAGAATGGGAACAAAAGTTCTCCTTATCACGCTTAATGCTCTTGATAGGTCCCTTTCGGATCATACACCCTTTTGCTCAATATTAGAGCAGCCTTCCACACGGGAATCGCCCATTGTTCAAACTTGAACTTGGATGGTTTACTAGGATGGTTTTCTTGATATGGTGTCCAAATGTTGGCAAAATGAGCATAGGGGAATACATCCATGGCTAGATAGCAATTTAAAATTAGAAGTCTCATACTACATTTACGTGGCTAGGCTAAGAACACTAGTGGATCTTACAAGAAAGAAAAGAAAGAACTACTTCATATTATTGATGAGCTTGATAAACAATCAGAACATAATGGGCTGTCTAATGAGGACATTAATATTAAATAACGCTCACGAGAGGTTAGCCTAGTTATTATGTGAAGAGGAAATCAAATGGTACCAAAGAGCAAAAGTGAAATATACTCTTGAGAGGGGTAATAATACTAAATATTTCCATTTGGTTGCAAATGGTAAGTATAGGAAACAACGAATATTCCAACTGGAGCAAGATGAGGAAATAATAGTTGGAGATATGCAGTTTAAAAAATACATAACCAAATATTATAAAAGTCTATTTTAATATCGGGTAGCAATCATTTTTCAATGATTGAATCTAGCCGGGATGACATCCCTCAAGTTTTTGTAATAGAGAATGAACTCCTCACACAGATATTCTCTAAAAAAGAGGTGAGGGAGGCAATTTTTCGAATGGAACATAATAAGTCTCTAGGACTGGATGAATTCCCAGCCGAATTTTATCAGGTATTCTAGGAGGTCATTAAAAATGATTTATTGGAAATGTTCCAAGATTTTTAAGATGGTGTTTAAGATAGAAGACAGAGGATCTTCTTGAGTAGTTACCCTGGATCCTGAATGAAGATGACCTCACGGTGAAGAGCAGATCGCCCGCGTCGGTGCACCGTGCTGTCCCATCTGAACACTTCCCATTTGTAGCGCGTACTGAATACCTGACAAATCAAGTGATGTTGTTCGGTGATTCTTAATTGTTCTGCTTCTCTAGGCTCTCTCTACTCCATGTTTGCCGTGCCTGTTTGAGTTCCAATTACGAACAGTTCGAGGACCGAGCTAGGCTCCGTCGAGCGCCACGTCCGCCCGCATTTGACTCCAGTCGAACACACGTGTTCACCAGCAATAAAAATAGATACATATGTATGTATGTGACAGTCCGTTCATGCGCTTCGGAGGTCGTGAAACCTCCGATTAATTTCTTAGTATGTATAGAGAACACGCAAACATATATCTAGAGGACGTGTGTACGTGTGTGTGGTGCGTGAGTGCAGTGTGCATGAGTTATGTGTATTCGTCTTGTACCTAAAAAAATTCACGAACAGTTCAATAGGGCGCATCGTAACAAAGGATAGACAAGTGTTTCAATTCTTGATCTGAAGAGGTGAGCATCCGAAGAGGTGAGAAGCACAAAATTTTAAGCAGGTTGAGGGTGTGATTTGCAACCGACCACTGTTCATTTTAAGCAGGTTGAGGGTGTGATTTGCAACCGATCACTGTTCATTTTAAGCAGGTTGAGGGTGTGATTTGCAACCGACCACTGTTCCCCTGCCACCAGTGATGCTTCAAGACAAAAGGATTTTTTTTAAATAATACATTTTTAAAAAGTAATTGCGACATTAATATGCGGATTAAAATATTTGCAAAAATAATACTTCGTCGCCATACCGGATGGCGAAAATAGGGTCGTCGCCATATGGTTCGGTGAAAACAGTAACTTCGCCAAATGGTGTGGCGAAAATAGGCTAATTGCGTGATTAACGACGTCTGACAGAGCGGGTGGCCGGGACACCGTATTTTCGCCAAACCATACGGCGAAAATAGGGTTATCGCCAAACGGTATGGCGACAGCCTATTTGATAGCATCTAGGACCACTCAAATTTTATTATTGTGTTTTGCTATAATTTTGGTATTAATGACCAAGTTAATAATACTAAAAGCTTTGAAGAACATATGCTGGATTCAAAAATAAAGCAAGTTGGACGAACAAGATTAAGGTGCTCAGTTCTAGTTTATGACTTGGGAGATGATTAAGTCAAAAGGTTAGGATTGTTTTTCTCTTTTTTGTTGTCTAAAGGGGGACTTTGAACAAGCTAGTAAATTGGATCATAAGGCAAAGACAAAACTAGATTACTCGGAGCAAAAGATACTTAGTCCTTTTTAAATCATATTTCTTAGAGTACAACGGACCAAATTTCTGCTATCCACTTCTTCAGTCCGTTGCACTCTCATCATATCCTTCGAAGTCAAATAAGATTCTTTGGTCAAACTTTGAAACCCATCAAATATCTGATTATCGGATCAAATCTATTGTCTTCTTATCATTTCATCCTTGGAAAAAACCTCCTTTAAAATCATCTGATAGCCAAGGGTTTTCCTATGTATGACGGACCAAATATTTGGTCTGGCATACATATAAAAGTCTCTGCTCTGTGACGGACCAAACTGTTCTCCGTTTTCCCATCTACAGCGGACCAAATATTTTGGTCCGGCACTCATTCAGTTTATAAGCCTTTGGCCGGACCAAACCTTGAAGTCTTATTTATTGAAACCTTAAATAAATATTCTTTTTTAAAAAGGGTTTTACTTTATCAATGGACCAATCTTTATTGTTTGAATTTTTAGTCGTTGCTAAAGAAAATCGCTTGGGTAAAGCTTATCTCTGTTGAAAAAGGTCTTTTGTCCTAACTCTTGAAAAGTCCATGTACGACGGACCAAAAATTTTGGTCCGACGTACATAGGTCTCTATGCACAGACTTAACTCTTGAAAAGTCCATGTATGACGGACGAAAATTTTGGTCCGACGTATATAGGTCTCTATGCACAGACCAAACTCTTGAAAAGTCTATGTATGACGGACCAAAGTTTTGGTCCGATGTACATGTATCTTCCTCAGTTGTGTGGCGGGCCAATCTCTATAAAAAACCCATGTACAACGGACCAAATTTTTTGGTCCGTCGTGAATGCTCAAATTTGGTCCGTCATACACATGTCCAGCATCGCTAGGCACTGTTACTTAGTCCGTTGTACGTGTATATTTCTGGTATTTCTAACATCTGACACGTCCAACGGCTACTGTAGCAGGTGTAACGGCTATATTCACTCAAAATGGCTATATAAGCATTTCCTGAGCCATCTACCAAAACATAGATAAACTCCTAACACTTTGGTATTCATATATAGCTCTTATTCTGAAAAAGGAGTCTGTGCTTCATCTTCACCCCAAAATTCTCATACATCTCTAAGTGTGTTAGCTCCAAGCCAGTGTCTAGGTGTGTCAATTGCAAAGTGAACCAAGAGACAGAACTTGTGCAAAGTTTATTACTCTTGGATCTTAGTGATTCTAGACAACTTGGAGGCAGTGAACAGTGTGACCTGTCCAAAGGTATTTGTGGAAGGCCACTGTGTTTGTGAGAGGTTTGGAACTCACCTCACTGGAGTAGTGAAAGAGTTACCTGAGTGGTCACCGGAGCTACTGAAGCTAGCTTTGGAGATGCAGAACTTCGAAAGAAGTGCTTCAACGTGGATTAGGAGTGCGGCTCTGAACCACGGGATAAATCTTTGTCTCTCCTGTGTCATTTCGTTTATTGCTTTCGCTGTTATCATTATTTTCTTGAAATCTATTTTATACTTTGCTGTGAGTTGCTTTCTGTTCAATTTTGTAAGTTGTTTAAAAAAAACTCAGAACTTGTTAAAATTGCCTATTCGCCCCCTCTCTAGGCCAACTCGATCCTTCAAGTGGTATCAGAGCTAAGTTTTACCTTGTCTAAGCTTAACTAGCTTTGGTAATGGCCGAGGGAAATGGATCCGCAACTGTTAGTATTGGTAGAGTACCTGTTTTTGATGGGACAAATTATGCTTATTGGAAAATTAGGATGAGATGCTATTTAGAAGTTGTCGGGTATGATGTGTGGAGGGTTACAGAGAAGCCTTTGCCTCCTCGTGTCATGCCTGAAGGGCAATCTGTATATGGTGAACCCACTCCTGGTGAGATTCAAAATATGCAAGATGATGTCAAGCTTTAAATGTCATATTTTCCTGTCTTAGCTTAGAAGTCTTTGATAGAGTAAGTAATCTTACATCTGCTTATGATATATGGACAACATTACAAGAAATTCACGAAGGTACCTCTGATGTAAAAGAAGAAAAGTATTATGTTGTCCGAGAAAAATTTGATCAATTCAAAATGCTCTCTCAAGAAAGTGCTAATGACATGTTCTCTAGGCTAAATCCTATTGTCAATGAACTAAAAGGCCTAGGAACTAAAATCTCTTATGTTGAGGTATGCAGGAAGATGATCAGAGTGCTTCCTCGGACATATCACAGTTTGATCACATATCTGTCCAATAATGGTGATCTCAAGAGGCTCACTCCAACAGAGCTACTAGGCAAAATATCTGCTCATGAGCTCACATTGGCTGACGAAGATGCTCCAAAGAAGAAATCTATCGCACTCAAAGCCAAGGAAGTTATACAAGACTCATCTGACGAAGATGATGATGAGTCAAGTGAGGATGAGGATGAAGATGTGAAGAAATTAGCTCTACTCATGAGAAGAGCTAACAAACTCATGAGAAGAGTCAATTTCAAAGACAAAGAAAGGTCCAACTCTTACTCAAAGAAAAATCCTTTTTCTAACGTTGTATGTTTTGAGTGCAATGAAAAGGGACACATAGCTGCTCGATGTCCAAACAAAATCAAGAAGAAAAATAAGTATAAGAACAAGGATGATGAGGATGAGGAGAAGACTCGTGAAAAACCCAAGAAGAAGTTTTTCAACAAAAGCTACTCCAGGAAGTTTGTGAAGAAAGGAAAAGGAGAAGCTCACATAGGAGAATGGGTCAATGATGAAAAAAGTGCTAGTGAAGACTCATCCTCGGATGATGAAAATTCAAAGTCAAAGGGGCTAGCTGGACTTGCATTAGATGAGTCTACTCCACCACCACCTTCATTTCCTCTGTGTCTTATGGCAAGATCAGATGAGGAAAAGGTAAATGACTCACCTTCTTATGATGAGCTAGTAGAACTAGTTGAAGAACTAAATAATGCTCTGCATGATAAAACAAACTCAACTAGAACTCTTAAGAAGACTATCACGGGCTTGCTTAATGATCAAAAGTTGCTAACATTTAAGTATGAAAAACTTATGCATGAACATGAAAAGTCTGTACAAACTCATAATGCTCTAGTTACAAGTCATGCTCTGCTTGCTAAGAATCATGAAGACTTGCAGACTAACTATTGTGAGCTAGAAATTGAAAACGAAATGCTAGCCAACAAATCTAGTCATGTTTCTCTATGTGATGCATCTGTCTCATGTTACTTATTTAAAGAAGAAATCATGACTGTTAGTTTTTCTGATGCTTGCAATGGTAACTGCAAATATGCTTCCTATGCCAAGGAGCTTAAAACTGAGATTGAAGAACTAGAAGCTAAGATAGTCACATTTGATAAAGGCTTAGAAAAATGCTTTCTGGGTAGTGCTACTCTTGACAGAATTCTGGTTGAACAGAAACCCAACTTGGGCAAAAAGGGCTTAAGGTATAAACCCAACAGTTTGCCTAAGAAAAATGGAACAAGTCATATTGAACAGATCTTTGTCAAGAAAAGCACTCAATGTTATTACTGTCACAAATCAAATCATGAATCAAAAAATTGCTATCTTGCAAATGTTTCTCATGCCAGAAGGGCTTGCATGGTAGATGCCCATTACATGCTATTTAAAGATTTTAGGGGCAAAACAAATGTAAAATATGTAGGTCCCTCAAATCTTAATAAGAAACTTAAAGCTGTCTGGGTACCTAAGGCCATGTTATTAAATCCTTTTAAACCTAAATTGGCTATAACTAACATAAAAGGACCCAAAAGCATTTGGATATCTAAAGTGAAGAAATGAACTTGTAGGTAAACTACAAAAGTCGAGGCAGACATTGGGTTGTTGACAGTGGCTGCACTCAACACATGACCGGAACCTCAAGAATATTCACTTCAATTGAAGGTGAAAGTGATCTAAGTCACAAAATTACCTTTGGAGACAACAGCAAAAGAAAGGTAAAAGGTCTTGGTAAGATTGCTATATCAAATGATCACTCTATTGACAATGTTATTCTTATTGATTCCCTAAATTTTAATTTATTATCTGTTGCTCAATTATGTGATCTTGGATTCCATTGTATATTCTCATCTGATGGGGTAACTGTGTTTGATAAAAATGAAAAGCTTATATTCAAAGGTTTCAGATTTCAAAATCTCTACTTAGTAGATTTCAAATCTAACTCCTCGTGCATCTCGACCTGCCTGTTAGCCAAAGTTTCTCTTGGATGGCTCTGGCACAGGCGTCTTGGGCATGTAGGTATGTCTAATCTTATAAAGCTTTTTAAAAATGAGCTAGTAGTAGGTCTGAAAGATGTCAAATTTGAAAAGAATAAGCTATGCAGTGCTTGTCAAGCAGGCAAACAAGTAGCTAATTCACACCCAATTAAAAGCATCATGTCCACCACTAGACCACTTGAGCTTCTGCATATGGATGTTTTTGGCCCTACTTCATATGCTAGCATTGGTGGTAACTCAAATTGTCTGGTAATTGTTGATGATTTCTCCAAATTCACTTGGGTATTCTTTTTACCTAATAAAGGTGAAGTTGGAAAAATCTTCAAAACTTTTGCTAAAAGAGCTCAAAATGAATTTGATTGTCCCATCAAGGAAATAAAAAGTGACAATGGATCTGAGTTTGTTAATACAAATATTATTGAATACTGTGATGAATTAGGAATTAAGCATGAACTCTCTGCTACATATACTCCTCAGCAAAATGGTGTGGTTGAAAGAAAGAATCGAACCTTGATTGAAATGGCTAGATCTATGCTAGATGAATATGAAACTTCTGATGTCTTTTGGGCTGAAGCAATCAATGCTGCTTGTCATGCTGTTAATAGGCTTTATCTTCATAGATTGCTTAAGAAAACTCCATATGAATTATTGGTGGGTAGAAGACCAAATGTATCATATTTTCGTGTATTTGGTTGTAAAGTATATATCTATAAAAAGAGAACTTATCTGGGTAAATTTAAAACTAGATGTGATACAGGCATCATTCTAGGATATTCTTATAAGTCAAAAGTTTATAGGGTATTTAATAATATAACTGGACTGATAGAAGAAACTTATGATGTAAAGTTTGATGAATCTAATGGCTCACAAGGTGAGCATGAAAATTTAGATGATGTAGGAGATGATGGTTTGGCACAAGCAATGAGAAAAATGGAAGTAGGTGATGTTAAACCTAAGGAAGACAAGGATGAACCTCCTACACAATCTATGGTGCCAAATGATGGAACCCAAGAAGAAGAGGAAGAAAAAGAACAAGATCGGTCAGTCTTCATCAAAAGTCACCATGTCATTGCTAAGGATCACCCCACAAACCAAATCATTGGTGAAATCAGTAAGGGTGTTCAAACTTGTTCTAGACAAGCTTCCTTCTGTGAGCATTACTCTTTTGTCTCTTGTATTGAACCTAAGACAGTGGAAGAAGCTCTAGAAGATGTTGATTGGATAATTGCTATGGAAGAAGAACTTAACAACTTTGAAAGAAACAAAGTCTGGAGCTTAATAAATCGTCCAAAGGATCACAATGTTATTGGTACAAAATGGGTGTTTAGAAACAAGCAAGATGAAAATGGAGTGGTAATAAGGAAAAAGCTAGACTTGTAGCTCAAGGATTTACTCAAGTAGAAGGACTGGACTATGGAGAGACTTATACCCCAGTGGCACGTCTTGAAGCTATTCGGTTTCTTCTTGCCTTTGCTACTCATTTTAATATCACTCTATTTCAAATGGATGTGAAAAGTGCATTTCTTAATGGATTCATTGATGAAACTGTTTATGTTGAGCAACCACTTGGTTTTGAAGATCCAAACTTACCAAATCACATATACAAATTATCTAAGGCACTCTATGGTTTAAAACAAGCTCCTAGAGCATGGTATGAGCGTCTTAGAGATTTTTTACTTAATAAGAACTTCAAAACCGGGAAGGTTGATCCAGCCTTGTTTCTAAAAGATATCAATGGAACATTAATGATTTATCAAATATATGTAGATGATATTATCTTTGGTTGTACTAATCATTCTCTCTGCAAAGAATTTGGTGACATGATGGCCAAAGAGTTCGAGATGTCTATGATTGGGGAATTGTCATTCTTTCTGGGATTCCAAATCAAGCAATTGAAGGAGAGGACTTTTATCTCACAAGAGAAGTATACTAAGGATCTCCTCAAGCGCTTCAAAATGGAAGAATGCAAAACAATAAAGACTCCCATGGCTACTAACACTCATCTTGATCAAGATGTGGGAGGTAAGTCTGTTGATCAAAAGCTTTTTAGGTCAATGATAGGCTCTTTACTATACTTGACAGCATCTAGGCCTGACATCATGTTTAGTGTGTGTATGTGTGCTAGATTTCAAGCTGCTCCTAAAGAAATTCACTTAAGTGCTGTTAAAAGAATATTTAGATATCTTAAGCTTACCTCTAACATTGGTTTATGGTACCCCAAAGGTGCTCCTTTCGAGCTTCTTGGCTACTCAGACTCTGATTATGCCGGATACAAGATTGATCATAAGAGCACCTCAGGAGGTTGTCATTTGCTTGGAAGATCTTTAGTTTCTTGGTGTTCTAAAAAGCAAAATTCTGTAGCACTGTCTACTGCTGAAGCCGAATATGTGGTTGCAGGCAGTTGTTGTGCTCAAATTCTATTCATCAAACAAACATTTCTAGATTTTAGGATAAAATTTGATAAAGTGCCTCTGCTGTGTGACAATGAAAGTGTAGTGAAAATAGCAAACAATCCGGTTCAACATTCCAGAACTAAGCATATTGAAATTCGACATCACTTTATTCGTGATCATGTTGCCAAAGGAAGCATTGTGCTTAGTTATGTAAGAACTGAGGACCAATTTGCTGATATTTTCACTAAGCCGCTTGATGAGGCCAAATTTTCAAAATTAAGAAATGAACTAAACATCATTGCTTTTTCAAATGTTGCTCGATAATATCTGGCTTAGGGGGAGCAAGTTTGTTTGCTATGCATCTCTTGATACTCATAGCCCTTGAATTCTTGCCCCTTCTGTTTGTGATTCTCTGTTGAAAACCTTTTCGGTTTTCGTAACTTCCTATTTTTTTCGAAAATTCTCTGACTTCGAAGCCGTCTCGGATTCTGATGCTTTTACTGCATCCTAGCTGAAATGGCTATAAAAGGCGAATCCAGGGCACTGAAGATGTAATCTTTCTCTTAGCTTTTCTCTTTTCTGCTCCAAACTACGATCTTCCTCATGCCGAAAAGAACTTTCAAGGACGATCGGGATGACCCTGAGCTAGCAGAGCTCTGGAGGGAATTCGATCGCACAATGGTAGAGCTGGCGGAGGAGAGGGCGGTTGACCGTGACCGTGTCGCCGTTGACGCTTTCCTTGAAGCCTTCCCTACCCTCTTTAGGGCTAGGGAGGCTCTTATGGAGGCACTAGGGCGCGTACGTAGGGGTGAATCTTAGGTCCTTCTCCTGTACTGTCCTTCCTAGGCATAATAACTGGGAAGTTATATGAATAAAGCTATGTTGTTTTGAAGTGTTCTTTGAATGTTCCCTTGCCTCTCATGTTCTCTCAAACTGAATGATATTCACATCCGTCTGTCGCAAAATACAGCTTCGACTAGATGCACAACTATCGTATTAATATCTTACGCGGCTCTTGTGTGATAGCTCTCTGATTCGGCTAACGATGTGGATAAATTCAAAAGTGCTGATTTCAGATTAAAATAACTTTTTGAATAAGCTTTATAACAAAAATGCTGCTATAAGACTCACCTTTCTATGCTCTTTCTTGTCCAATCCTCGGTATAGTAACTAAGTCAACATCTATCTTCTTCAGCAAAATGTCCATATTAAGCACTTGAGTTTTTCAGGTGAGCTTAAATTGAAAAATACTTATGCTCATTTGAATATCAGACTCAAACATTCCCGAAGAGCATAATTTTCTATGTTATGTTGGTTTTTGTTGCTAATCTTAGATATATCCCTTATGTTTCAAACCTTCAGAAACATAGACATATTGCAGACTGAGATCAAATTAAAATAAAAAATTGCAAGTTCCTATTTGGGTCGGACCAATCTAAAAATGCACAATGGACTAATAGTTTTAGTCCGTCATACATGGAAGTTTTGATCTCGACTTCATTCATGACCAAACCCTTCACAGCGGACCAAAAACTAGTCCAGTCTGAGTTTAAATAAATTTGGTCCGGCGCTAGTAAACTGTCTGATCTCTTTGCCAAATCTAGTCTGCCTTGCGTTCAAATGTTTCTAAGACTGATTCTCATCCAAATTCAAATGGATTGTATCTATTTAATAAAACTTTTCTTCTTTTCTCAAATTTCAAAATTTGTTCAAAATCTTGTCTATTGCTTTAGGACTTATCCTTTGCTAACCTAACCTTGTTTTTGGGACTCCCTGTTCTGCTCAAACCAATTCCAAAAGAGTGGTCCCACCACCTTTGCCAGAACGCCTGTTCCTTTCCAACTACCCTGGTTAAAGGTGTCAGTTTCCAAGGCCTATTTACTCTCGCATATGCACTCAATGCAGTAACTTCTTCTATCAAATCCTCCCGTTGTTACATCCTTGCTTGTGCAAACTCCTCTAAGCCAGAAGTCTCTCCTTTGCACCGAAGCAAATCCTAATCGGATCTTGGCAACGGTGTTCATCTGTCCCTATTGCGCAAGAATCTCTCTCAAAGATCTGTAAGTTCCTTGAAACTTTTCTTTTATTCTCTAGTCTCAAACCATAGACCTAGTTCTTAGACTTTAGTTCTTACTGTTTTGTTTAGGTTCGGTCTTGTGCTTGAAAAGGGTCTGGCCTTGAGTCTGAGCAAAAAGTCAGTGTTTAGTCAGAAATCAAAATGAGGTCTAAGAATCCAGATAAAAGGGGTTTGATTGGAAAGATCATTGATAAAGTTAAGAGCAAGAAACTGAAAGTATCTAGGTCATCTCCTGAAATAAATCCACCTAAACAACCTCAAGGACCTGTACTAATTCAAGATATTCACAATGCTGCCAGAGCAAACAGAAAAGTAGTCACCTCTCACCCAAGAAAAGGAAAGCAAGTAATTGATTCCGAGTCAACCTCTGAGGACAATTCCTATGAGCCAAACAATAATCATCCTCGTAAGATATCAAGTGGTTTCAAGTTGATATCCTTAGTTGTGAGGAATTAGTGACTGAAAGTGCCAAAAGATCGAGAGCATTCTGATTGGTAAATGAGAAAATCTGGTTTCCTGAGTCAAGACCAGCTCTTGGTGAAAACTTTGTGTCTCTATTACACAAAAATATATACAATGCCTATCTGCTTAGAAAAGATGGAAAAGGAAAGACAGTATCTGCTCTGTCATCTCATCAGTATATAGACTGGGATCAAGTAAATTCTATAATTGGCTCAACTGGATTATATGACTGCATAAATTCAACTCCTGGATTGAGTGATATAATGTCAAACAAGACTATACCATGGAGTGTTTCAAGAACTCTGGAATTATATGCATCCTTACTAGTGAACAAACAAAGGAAGTATATTATGTTCACTATAAATGGAAAACTCAGAAAAATCAGATCGTCTCAATTTGAGTCAGCAATTGGAGCCTCAAGTCCTTTGACAAATCGAGCAAGAATATTTGAAAAGTTGTACCCTCACCAAAGATGGAGACTAAGTGGTGACATGCCGGATCTTCAAATATCTGGACACATTTATAGGAATACCTCCAGCACAGACTTCAATCCAAACAGAGTTTCCTGTTTAACTGAAGAGGCTAAAGTACTATTGCTTATACTCAGGCACACAATATATCCTAAGTCTGGTTACAAGGAAGGTGTGACCTCACCAAGCATGGCTATGATCTTATTCTGTCGAGACAACCTATTGATTTGGCTGATTACTTTTTGGGACAAATGGAAGAAGCCATTTACAAAAAATTTGGAAGTCCTCTACCTTTTGCTCAATTGATCACTACAGTCCTGTTGGCATAGGGGATAATTTCGCAAGATGATCTGAATAGGGAATTCAAGTGTTTCCCAAAGAAATACAACATGCATATCTCTACTGGACAAAACCTAAGGATCACTGGCTTCCTTCAAAGATCACAAGCCAATCAACCAGAAGAACCAGTACAGGCTGAAGAAGAAAATGAATCAAGTGCAGAAGCTGAAAATATGTTTGACAGAAACAGTTTTAGAGGATATTCACAGGCACAAGGCATTGACTCCTAGCATCAATCCTTTGGAAGTCATATGCCCTCCTATGACAGCCATCAGGCTTATGAAAGTCATCATGAGTCTGCTAGGAGTGGACATGACAGAGAGCCTAGTGCTCAAAGTGGCAACAAGAGTAAGGCTGTAAGCCACCATGAATCCGCTCCAGAAGCTACAGAAGTGGTTCTTGGAAAAGAATCATTGAACGTGGATGATGCTGCAACACAAGTCCTCTCAGGCTCAAATGACAGAACTTTAAATGAAGAACAACAGTTATATAACCTTCAATAGTCAGCAGCTGCATCAAGGTTCATGGAAGCACAAGCCTTCAGACCAGGAGCCCATGAATATGAGGCAGGAGGATCTGGGATGCCCCAACAATTTGAAACCTATTATCCTCCAGCATCAGCTCACCCTGAGCATGATCAGAGGGATACATTTTCTGGATGGCAGAGTCTCTTTGATTATCCATACCCTACTTCATCTCCTCAAAGGCATGCTGAGCAAGCACAAGAAGATACTTTTCAGGCCTCTGACCCTCAGCCTGCTTGGTTTTCAACTTTTGAACAACAATATTATGCTGATCAAAGAGGATTTCAAGCAAGATACTTGGAAGATCAAGCTACAGCTGCTCTAAGATATGAAGAACAAGTGAAATTTCAAAATGAAGTCCTGTCTAGGTTTGATCATCTAAGCAGCAACCAAGACAACCTAAGACAGCATATCCAACAGCTTGATACCAATCAAGATCTGATAAAGAATGATCAGTATGACATGAATCGGAAAATGGATGATCATTACAAGAAATTGAGAAATCAAGTTGAAGCCGCAAGCACATCACATACGAGTAACCGCTATGGATGAGACATCGCTGGACCATCTTTCGATTTCATCAAGATGCCATGCTTGACTATACTCGTTTGGCACACGATTGCATGTATGATGTGGGTGAGGTCCTGGCTGAAACACGCACCCTGAATGAGTATTTGGACCAAATGCAGTCAGATCTTCATCAGTTGACCATTCATCCAGGTGACCCAAACTATCCAAGTTGGCATGATCAAGCTATGTCTCAAGGGCCAGGAGATCACACTAAAGAAGCTGCTGATGACAAACCAGTCTCCCCTCCAAAGAAAAGCTCAGCTCAGGGCTAGCTCAAAAGAGTCTTTTCTAGGCGCAAGTAGGAACCCTTTTTGGCTATTGATGCCAAAGGGGGAGAAAATCTTCATAGCCATAGTCTCTTAGGATCTTTTCTGTAGGCTAGACTTATGTGTATCTGACTTATGTGTGCTACATTAATGCTCTATTATCTTTGCTTATGATCTTACATTTTGTTTATATATGCTCTGATACACCCTTTAAGTTATAATACTCCTCTGGTATTGATGCTCTAATATCTTGCTTTGAAGATTTAATTCTTTAATACTTACCAGGTTTGTGCTCCGATACTTATCTCATACTGCTCTGATATTTACTTCGTATTCAAAAATTATTATAAGCATTGTTAATGTCTTAATAGTCCCAATATATCTTTTTGTCAAAATTCAGTACATGCATTCATTAAGGGGGAGCACATTCATTCATAATTTCTACAGTCATTCTATCTAGCTAACTCTATTTTGCAGAATGAATGAGATATTATTAACTAAAAAGGTATGTTGTCATCAATTACCAAAAAGTGGGAGATTGATAGCATCTAGGACCCCTCAAATTTTATTGTTGTGTTTTGCTATAATTTTGGTATTAATGACCAAGTTAATAATACTAAAAGCTTTGAAGAACATATGCTGGATTCAAAAATAAAGCAAGTTGGACGAACAAGATTAAGGTGCTCAGTTCTTGTTTATGACTTGGGAGATGATTCAAGTCAAAAGGCTAGGATTGTTTTTCTCTTTTTGGTTGTCTAAAGGGGGACTTTGCACAAGCTAGTAAATTGGATCATAAGGCAGAGACAAAACTAGATTACTCAGAGCAAAAGACACTTAGAGTACAACGGACCAAATTTCTGCTATCTACTTCTTCAGTCCGTTGCACTCTCAGCATATCCTTGGAAGTCAAATAAGATTCTTTGGTCAAACTTTGAAACCCATCAAATATCTGATTATCGGATCAAATCTATTGTCTTCTTATCATTTCATCCTTGGTAAAAACCTCCTTTAAAATCATCTGATAGCCAAGGGTTTTCCTATGTATGACGGACCAAATATTTGGTCCGGCATACATATAAAAGTCTCTGCTCTGTGACGGACCAAACTGTTCTCCGTTTTCCCATCTATAGCGGACCAAATATTTTGGTCCGGCACTCATTCAGTTTATAAGCCTTTGGCCAGACCAAACCTTGAAGTCTTATTTATTGAAACCTTAAATAAATATTCTTTTTTAAAAAGGGTTTTACTTTATCAATGGACCAATCTTTCTTGTTTGAATTTTTAGTCGTTGCTAAAGAAAATCGCTTGGGTAAAGTTTATCTCTGTTGAAAAAGGTCTTTTGTCCTAACTCTTGAAAAGTCCATGTATGACGGACAAAAAATTTTGGTCCGACGTACATAGGTCTCTATGCACAGACTTAACTCTTGAAAAGTCCATGTATGACGAACGAAAATTTTGGTCCAACGTACATAGGTCTCTATGCACAGACCAAACTCTTGAAAAGTCTATGTATGGCGGACCAAAGTTTTGGTCTGACGTACATGTATCTTCCTCAGTTTTGTGGCGGACCAATCTCTATGAAAAACCCATGTACAACGGACCAAATTGTTTGGTCCGTCGTGAATGCTCAAATTTGGTCCGTCATACACATGTCCAGTATCGCTAGGCACTGTTACTTAGTCCGTTGTACGTGTATATTTCTGGTATTTCTAACATCTGACACGTCCAACGGCTACTGTAGCAGGTGTAACGGCTATATTCACTCAAAATGGCTATATAAGCATTTCCTGAGCCATCTACCAAAACATAGATAAAATCCTAACACTTTGGTATTCATATATAGCTCTCATTCTAAAAAAGGAGTCTGTGCTTCATCTTCACACCAAAATTCTCATACATCTCTAAGTGTGTTAGCTCCAATCCAGTGTCTAGGGTGTAAATTGCAAAGTGAACCAAGAGACAGAACTTGTGCAAAGTTTATTACTCTTGGATCTTAGTGATTCTAGACAACTTGGAGGTAGTGAGCAGTGTGACCTGTCCAAAGGTGTTTGTGGAAGGCCACTGTGTTTATGAGAGGTTTGGAACTCACCTCATTGGAGTAGTGAAAGAGTTACCTGAGTGGTCACCGGAGCTACTGAAGCTAGCTTTGGAGAAGCAGAACTTCGAAAGAAGTGCTTCAACGTGGATTAGGAGTGCGGCTCTGAACCACGGGATAAATCTTTGTCTCTCCTGTGTCATTTCGTTTATTGCTTTCGCTGTTATCATTATTTGCTTTAAATCTGTTTTATACTTTGCTGTGAGTTGCTCTCTGTTCAATTTTGTAAGTTGTTTTAAAAAAAACTCAGAACTTGTTAAAATTGCCTATTCACCCCCCTCTAGGCCAGCTATCCTTCACTATTTTCGCCAGATGGGTTGGTGAAAATAGGTGGGTCGGCGTTGGGGAGAAAAACAGAGAGAGTGTAAGGACCAAGTTGGCCTAGAGGGGGGTAAATAGGCAACTTTAAAGCTTTTTAATTATTATGAAAAAAATTTCTCAATAAAAATAGAAACAGAAGCAATTCGTATAAAAGTCTAGCACAACACTTGTTAAAGAAAACTTTGTATGGAAGGGAATTTCGAATGAGAAACAATAAGAGAATATAACCAATGATAAACAAAAACAAAGGAACTCAAGGATTTTCCACCGAGGTTCAGAGATCACTCCTACGTCCCCGTCAGAGCACTTCCTCAGAAGTATTGCTCCACCCAACAGCCAATCTCAATAGCTTTTGGTTTTCCACTATCTTGACTCTTTCACTACTCCAGTGAGGTGAGTCTCAACCTTTCGCAGCAATGGTGGCCTTGCACAATCACTGTTGGATAGGTCGCACCAGTAACTTCTCTAACCGTCTAGGAACAGCTAGTTCCAAGAGTAATAGACTACCCACAAGCCCTGTCTCTTGGTTCAGTAGCTAGATGCAAACTAAACTTAGCTTAGAGCAAGTACTCTAAATGTTCAGAATGAATGTTTGTGATTTCTGAGTTGAAGCTCAAACTCTTGATGAAAATGAAACTCAGGAATTCTGAAGATCAAGAGTTGTATAGGATTTGAATGATGTCAAAGATGTTCATGATATCAAAGATGTGAATGTGCAAAGCTCTATATGTTGTTTGTGAACCCAGGCATTCTATATATAGATCCTGAACAGAAATAACCGTTACACCTGCCTTTTTCCTATTGGGAGTTGGTAGGTTGATAGGGTAGGTCAACTGCTACCCTTTTGCAAGAATTCTATGTGTATGAACTATAAGTCAAACTACATGATGAGGACATCACTTCTATCGATATAGCCACACCTGCAAATCCATCACCTACACATCAATCGGTCCCCGTTGCTGTAATACAAGGACCGTTTACTCGAGCTCGCGCACGTCAACTCAATTACCAGGTGAATGCGTTCCTTGGGCTTCATACGAATACTTTAATGGATGGAATGCTATTTAATTCTTGTGATGGTGTCCTTTGCCTTAGGAACTTGGGTGAGGAACCAACCAAGATGAAGGATAGAAGAGAAGTGCACGAGTTGGGTTCAGATTCGACTCCAGGACAGAGCTGACTTGTTTCGGCCGCCACGGCTACATCCAGACTCGGTTTTGGGCGTTCTTGTACTTCACTGAAATCTTAACATGTCTACTTTCCAACGGATTTGGAATCACATCCAAACTCCTTCTGAGTCGAAGGGAATCGTCCAATCAAGCAGTGTTGTTTTTTTAGTCCGAGTCAAAAGTGGGCCTTTGGCCTTGTAACAAGGAAAGCCCACTTAAGGCTGCACCCTAGGGTTCCTAGACGCTTCTCCACAATATAAACAGCCAGCCACTGCCATTAGAAGGTGGGTTTTCTTTTAGATCAAAGATAGCAGTTGCTACTTCTTGTAATCGCGCGTGTTGGCTAAACCGCCCGAATTACTTGTCATCGGAAACCCCTCTTTTGTGATTCTGAATGAACTCGTGGTTTCAATTATAATTTCAGTTGCTTGTTCATCTTGTTCTTGCGTGTTCTTCGATTGCTTGCAGGGACAAAGGCCTTCGTGGTTAGGTTGATCGTGCACCAGCAAGATCAATAACAACTTCGGGAGTAGGTGTAACGATTGCTAAGGCGCATCGTTTGGGGACGGTGTAGTCGGATCGCCAACGTCTTCTTCCACCCAATCGAATCTATCCCCCTCTCATCGAAAGGTCGGGACCTATCCTTCTATCACGTGGTATCAGAGCTCAAGGTTGATCGGTGAGAGATTTTTTCCCCCATCCTTTATTTTACCTACAGTCCAGAAAACCATAAAAAAATAGGCAATTAGATCTCCATTGTCCAAAACAGTTTGTGCCCTTGCTTTTGCTACTTAGTTCTTGGCTTGTTGAATTTACGGTTGCTTCGACGAGTCAAGTTGCTGGTCTTTAGTTTCAGCCTTTAGAGTTTCGAGATTGGGTCATGTTTTTGTCACGATATGCTCATAATTTGAGTCGTTTTCGTTAGTAGATCGAACGGTGTTGAGTTTGTCTTTGTCTAGTGTGGAGATCGATTGGTCGCCAATTTCCTTGCTTCGTTTACTAATCCGCGTGATTCTCTGTGTTACCAAAGTAGATATCAGTTTCCAAATAATAAAAAAAGAGGCTGGTGTAGATACAAGAGCCGCACCAAATCAAGGAGTTTAAAAAAAGGCAAGTGCAGATAGAAAAAGCCGCACCAAATCAGAAAAGAAAAGGCAAGTGCAATTACCTTTTTACCCCTGGTTTGTCTGAAAGTCATATGTGCAGTTTTCGATTCTAGGGTCTCCTGAGATCATCTAAGCGGGTTTTGAGACCCACCCAAAAAAAAAAAAGCTTGCTGTTTTGGGCATTTCGGTGACGACGTTTGTGTCTCGTCTCGTGTCTCTAGTACGGTTTGGGACTAGGACCAGCACGGTAACGTCGTAGAACGCTTATTCACTTCTTTGTGACTAACGTGGTGAAGGTTACCTTTGTGCTATTTCAGCCACCTATAGCTCCACAGATTGTCTCCTACTCACCGAAGTTGTTTGTCTTGTTGGTTGCCATCACCTTCTTGTCAAGCTTGGCAAGAACAGTAAGAGCTTGTTTGAACAAAGTTGAGAGTGAGCGATTTGACACTAGCACACCACTTGTAGATAGGGATAATCTGTTACTTTGTGTTAGCCATTTTTTCTGCTTTCTAACTATGGCAGGATCGGAAGCCGATAAAGGGGACAACATTCACCTCGCACACGGGGATCATACAGCACTTCGAGCGTGAAATGAGGCTGCACACCGATGCGCTTGATGAGGACGTTCGTGTTACCAATGACCGCCTTGGTCAATTGGAGGCAGTTCAAATTGACACCAACACAAAAATCACCGCGTTGGAAGTTTCTGTGGGCGCAATCAACACCTCCCTTGCAACATTCTTGCAGCAACTTGAGGAGAGGGATCGTGGACGCCCAGTTGATGGACATGTGAGCAGCGTTGCAGGAGACAATGAACAGGACTATGCAGCGGACACCGAAGTTGAGGAAGAGGAGGATGATAGGCCACGACGACAGCTACACCGCAATCGTCATGGTATGGGTTTTCGACCACCACCACGACAGGTACGTGAAAATGATGACTCCCTAGGATCAATCAAATTCAGCATGCCACCTTTTGATGGGAAATATGACCCTGATGCATACCTCACTTGGGAACTAGTCAGAGATCGTAAATTTGCTTGCTATGATTTTCCTGAACACAAGAGGGTTAGGGCTGCAACTAGTGAGTTTATCGATTTTGCCTCCGTTTGGTGGCGCGAGTATCGTAATAAGACCCCAAACAATGTGCCACAAACTTGGGATGCTTTGAAAAGGATCATGCGAGCTAGACTTGTTCCTTCTTATCATGCACGTGATTTATTACATAAGCTGCGAGAATTGAGACAAGGTAGCAAATCAGAGAAGAGTATTATCGGGAACTACAAATAGGCATGTCGCGTTGTGGGTTAGTGGAAGAAGAGGAAGCTGCTATGGCTAGATTTATGGGAGGGATGACCCGTGAAATTCAAGACATATTAGCTTACAAGGAATACAATTCTATCACTCGCTTATTCCATCTTGCTTGTAAAGTCGAAAGGGAAGTGCAAGGCGTCGCGAAGGACTAATGTTTCGCAGGTCGGACTACATCATGGCAACCACGCATTTCACCGCTGCCCCAAACCGCATCTTCACAAGGTACCACTAGCACCGCCACACACGCCCAACAAAACCAATGCCGCGAGCATCCGAAGCAACAAAGGGGTCAGCACCAACACCCGCCAAGAGCGCTTCTTCCGTTGCATCCACGGGAAGAACGAGGAATATTCAGTGCCTACAATGCAAGGGATTTGGGCATGTGAGGAGAGATTGCCCAAGCAAACGTGTGCTGATTGTGCGGGATACTGGTGAGTATTCTTCTGCTAGTGATTTGGATGATGAGACATATGCTATGCTTGCAATTGACCATGCAGAAAGTGGAGATGAGAAGGAAGAACACATTGGTGTTGAAAATGCAGAACATTATGAGAGCCTTGTTGTGCGGCGCATGTTGAGTGCCCAAATGGGGAAGGCCGAACAGAACCAGCGACATACTTTGTTTCAAACTAAGTATGTCGTCAAGGAGCGCTCATGCCGCGTCATCATTGATGGGGGTAGTTGCAACAACTTAGCAAGTTCTGAGATGGTTCAAAAGCTAGAGCTGAAAACAAGCCCACATCCACAGCAGTACCATATCCAATGGTTTAACGACAGCGGTAAGATAAAGGTAACACGCTTGGTAAGAGTGCACTTTGCCATTGGTTTGTACATTACTATATTGACTGTGATGTTGTGCCTATGTAAGTATGTTCTATGTTGTTCGGTAGACCATGGCAGTACGATAAAGACACCTTGCATCATGGTAGAACTAATCAGTACTCTTTTGTGCATAAAGAGAAGAAAATTGTATTACATCCTATGTCTCCTGAAGCCATTTTGAGGGATGAATTTGCTAGAGCCAAAGAAAGAAAAAATCGAAAACATGAGAAGAGTGAAAATCGATTGTAGCAAAGGAATTTGTACAACATAAAGAGGGCAAGTCTAAATCTGTTCATGACAGGAAAGATGAGATTAAACTAAAGGGTGCTTGTTTACTTGCTTCCAAATATGATTTAAATGAGTTGAATGATGGCTCTGAAGTTTGCTATGCTTTGGTTTGCAAAGAAGCTTTATTTTCATTTGAAGATACATCCTCTTCTTTGCCTCCTGTCATTAATCTTTGCAGGAGAACATAGATATTTTTCCAAAGGAGGTACCACTGGATCGCCACCAATCCGTGGAATTGAGTATCAAATTGACCTCATTCCCGGGCCTCCTTACCAAACCGTGCGCCATACTGAGAACCAATCCGGAAGAAACCAAGGAGATACAACGCCAGTGCAAGAATTGCTTGAGAAAGGGTATGTGCGCGAATCTCTTAGTCCATGTGCTGTCCAAGATTTTTAGTTCCTAAGAAAGATGGATCATGGCGCATGTGTGTGGATTGTAGAGCGATTAACAACATTACAATTAGATATCGCCATCCTATTCCTAGGTTAGATGATATGCTAGATGAATTGAGTGGCTCTCTTGTGTTCTCTAAGATCGATTTATGAAGCTGATACCACCGATTCGCATGAAATTGGGGATGAATGGAAAACAGCTTTTAAAACAAAATTTGGATTGTATGAGTGGTTAGTAATGCCCTTTGGACTCACTAATGCACCCAGCACTTTTATGAGATTAATGAATGAGGTTCTGCGCCATTTCATTGGAAAATTTGTGGTGGTGTACTTTGATGATATTCGATTTATAGCAGAACTCTAGAACAAACATCTTGATCATTTGCGTCTTTGTTTTTCATGCTTTACGTGATGCTCGCTTATTTGGTAACCTTGAGAAGTGCACCTTTGCACGGATCGAGTCTCTTTTCTTGGCTATGTTGTTACTCGCAGGGATTGAAGTTGATCAAGCCAAGGTTGAAGCAATACACACCTGGCGGTTCCAACAACGGTTACACAAAGTAAGTTTTTAGGACTTGCTGGATTCTATCGTCGCTTTATGAAGGATTTCAGCACCAACGCTGCACCATTGCACGAGCTCACTAAGAAGGGAGTGCCAGTTGACACATGCACCACTTCTCCAGCTGCCAGATTTCAATAAAACCTTTGAACTCGAATGTGATGCTAGTGGAATTGGGTTGGGAGGTGTGTTGTTGCAAGAAGGAAAACCTGTTGCTTATTTTAGTGAGAAATTGAGTGGGCCTAGTTTGAACTATTCCACTTATGATAAGGAGTTATATGCGCTAGTTCGAACATTGGAAACATGACAACATTATTTATGGCCCAAGGAATTTGTAATACATTCTGATCATGAGTCACTAAAACATATTCGAAGTCAAGGAAAACTAAACCGTAGGCATGCTAAGTGGGTTGAATTCATTGAATCTTTCCTTATGTCATTAAACACAAAAGGGAAAGGAGAATGTTATAGCTGATGCATTGTCTAGGCGATACGCTATGCTTTCCCAACTTGACTTCAAAATTTTTGACTGAAACGATTAAAGGGCAATATGAGCATGATGCTGATTTTAAAGATGTGTTGCTCAATTGTAAAGAGAGAAAAATGTGGAATAAATTTGTCCTCAATAATGGGTTTGTGTTTAGAGCTAACAAGCTATGCATTCCATTAGCTCCGTTCGCTTGTTGTTGTTATTCTGAAGCACATGGAGGTGGGTGATGGGACATTTTGGTGTGAAAAGACAAAGGACATACTTGCTAGCCATTTCTTCGGCCAAAGATGAGGCGAGACGTGGAACGTTTCGTCGCTCGCTGCACAACATGTCAAAAAGCTAAGTCACGACATAACCCACATGGTTTGTACATGCCCCTTCCTGATCCTAGTGTGCCTTGGGAGGATATTTCTATGGACTTTGTTTTAGGGTTGCCTAGAACAAAGAAGAGGAGGGATAGCATCTTTGTTGTGGTGGATAGATTTTCTAAGATGGCACACTTCATACCTTGTCATAAGAGTGATGATGCTACCCATGTTGCTGATTTGTTTTTCCGTGAGATTGTCCGATTGCATGGTGTGCCAAACACAATAGTTTCGGATCGTGATGCTAAATTTCTTAGCCACTTTTGGAGAACTTTATGGGCTAAATTGGGGACTAAGCTACTGTTTTCTACTACTTGTCACCCCCAAACTGATGGGCAAACCGAAGTTGTCAATAGAACTTTGTCTACCATGCTTAGGGCTGTTTTAAAACAAAACATTAAGATGTGGGAAGAATGCTTGCCTCACATTGAGTTTGCGATAATCGTCATTTGATTCTACTACTAAGTTGTGCCATTTTGAGACTGTGTATGGTTTTGTTCCTCGTGCTCCCATTGATTTATTGCCTATTCCGCCTTCGGAGAAGTTGAATTTTGATGCTACACAACGTGTTGAACTGATGTTAAAATTGCATGAGACAACGAAAGCGAACATTGAGTCTATGAATGAGAAATATAAACTTGCTGGTAGTAAAGGAAGGAAACATGTAACTTTTGAACCTGGAAATCTTGTTTGGATGCATTTACGGAAGGACCGTTTTCCTCAATTAAGAAAGTCTAAGTTGATGCCTCGAGCTGATGGCCCTTTTAAAGTATTGGAAAAAGTTAACGATAATGCATATAAGCTTGAGCTGCCTGCAGATTTTGGGGTCCCTCCCACATTTAACATTGCAGATTTAAAGCCATACTTTGGAGAAGAGGACGAGCTTGAGTCGAGGATGACACCAATGCAAGAAGGGGAGGATGATGAGGACATCACTTCTATCGATATAGCCACACCTGCAAATCCATCACCTACACATCAATCGGTCCCCGTTGCTGTAATACAAGGACCGTTTACTCGAGCTCGCGCACGTCAACTCAATTACTGTGTGAATCGCTCCACGGGCTTCATACGAATACTTTAATGGATGGAATGCTATTTAATTCTTGTGATGATGTCCTTTGCCTTAGGAACTTGGGTGAGGAACCAACCAAGATGAAGGATAGAATAGAAGTGCACGAGTTGGGTTCAGATTCGACTCCAGGACAGACCTGACTTGTTTCGGCCGCCACGGCTACATCCGGACTCGGTTTTGGGCGTTCTTGTACTTCACTGAAAGCTTAACAAGTCTACTTTCCAACGGATTTGGAATCACATCCAAACTCCTTCTGAATCGAAGGGAATCGTCCAATAAAGCAGCATTGTTTTTTTTGTCCGAGTCAAAAGTGGGCTTTTGGCCTTGTAACAAGGAAAGCCCACATAAGGCTGCACCCTAGGGTTCCTAGACGATTCTCCATAATATAAACAGCCAGCCGCTGCCATTAGAAGGTGGGTTTTCTTTTAGATCAAAGATAGCAGTTGCTACTTCTTGTAATCGCGCGTGTTGGCTAAACCGCCCAAATTACTTGTCATCGGAAACCCCTCTTTTGTGATTCTGAATGAACTCGTGGTTTCAATTATAATTTCAGTTGCTTGTACATCTTGTTCTTGCGTGTTCTTCGATTGCTTGCAGGGACAAAGGCCTTCGTGGTCAGGTTGATCGTGCACCAGCAAGATTAATAACAACTTTGGGAGTAGGTGTAACGATTGTTAAGGCGCATCGTCTGGGGACGGTGTTGTCGGATCGCCAACGTCTTCTTCCACCCAATCAAATCTGTCCCCCTCTCATCGAAAGGTCGGGACCTATCCTTCTATCACTACACACACGCCGGATCGAAAATTTTGGTCCGGGGTACATAGGATAGAGAAGCTTTGTTGAACTCAGATAGACCCTTTTACGCCGGACTGAAAATATTGGTCCGTCGTACACATGCATTGTTTAGTTTTGGTACCTGCAAGACAATATTTGCGCTGGACTGAAAAAATTGGTCCGGCGTACACATGATATGTTTCTTTTGAGTTCCAGCAAATAGAGTTTGCGCCGGACCGAAAAAGTTGGTTCGACGTACATACGAAAATGGCTGGTTTTATCTGAGTGAAACATGTTCGAGCCGGACCGAAAAGGTTGGTCTAGCGTACACATAGAATTCTGGTCTGCATCAGACTTTGTATTTCTGGTTTAAAATAAATTTTAACACAGACTTAGAATTTTATGAAGAGGAAATATAACTTATGCCGGACTAAATTAAAGAAAGAATTCAGATTGGTCCGACGAAGACAGTTATATTTGGTCGAAAAGAATCAAAGAAGAATTCTTAACGTCGGACCATCAAAAATCGGTCCAGTGTACATGGAATACGCTCGGTGAAGGAAGTTCTTAGCGCCAGACCGAAAATATCGGTCCGGCGTACATGATGTACGCTCGGTTAGAGTTTGAACTTAGGATCTTTGAGCGCCTGAGTAAAAGAGGTTTGGTCCAGAGAGAATTGTTTTGGCTAAGAAGATAGAGCTTTTGGATTTTTGAGTGAGAAATATGAAAAGTCCTATGCTCCAAGTAATCTTAGTGATTTTGCATATGAACCAAAATCATTTTTTATGTATAATCCCTCTTAATAGTATGGTGAATTTAACTATATGACTTGAATCAACCCCCAAGCCAAAACTAGAAAAACACCTTAGCCTTGATCATCAAATCTGACTATTGTTGGTTTTAACTGAGTATCCTTTTTAGTCATCAACACCAAAACCTATATAATAAGCTTAATTTATACAAATAGGGAGCCTAGATGCTCTCAATCTCCCCCTTTTTGGTGATTGATGACAATATCTTTGATATACTGCTCAGAGCTATAAAAGGAATACTTATCCTGCAGAGACAAGTTAGTCTGATAGAACAAATAACTCAAGTGTTTTATACTCCCCCTGAATGAATGCATGAGATGAAATTTAGTTGAACACATGAAGTAATATCAGAAACATTCAGAATAGGTTTTTCAATAAATTCAAGAAAAGCAAGTGCATAAAGCAAAGTCCATAAAAGACTTGAGTTTCTATATAACAAACTCTTTAGATAATAAGCTTTAGAAACAAGCTTTAGATAACTAAGATAGGGGGCTCTACAGAGAGAATACCAGAGAGAATACTTCTAATCTTAACCCGCTTCTCCCCTTTAAGCAATTTATGTTTCTCCCTCTTAAACTAAATCTATACTATTCTTCTCCCCCTTTGGCATCAATAGCCAAAAAGGTTACTTCTTGCATTTTGAGAAAGTCCTTTTCAACATGCTTGCCATCCTGGAACTTGTGCTTCTTCTTGGAGGAGAAGGAGAAGATTGCTCTTGGTCTTTGTCAGAATGAGGAGTGGCCATTGCTTGATCATGCCATCTAGGATAATCAGGATCACCAGGCTGAGGATTGAATGTGAGTTAACTGAAATCATGCTGGACACCTCTGACAAGCTCTTGAGTTTCATCAGACTTATCCAACAAGAGTTGTGCAATTTGTACCTGATTGGACACCAGGTTATTTCAAGCATCTACAGAGTAGTCCCGAAGATAATCCAATTGATCTGTTTGCAAGACCAAACAGCTGCCAGTCTTTTCAAAGTTCTTGTACACATTTTGAGCAAACTGGTCAATCTTGCATCTTGAGCCTTCTGCTTTTTATTTAGATCATACATTCTATCCTTGATCACAAGTTGTTCAGTTTTGATCTCACCTAACCATTTCCTCATATCCCATTGATTTCCTCTGATCATATCAAACCTTTTATAAGTTTCATCTCTGAGTTTTGCTTGGTCTTGATAGATCTTTTGCAGCATTTCTTGCTGTTGTTGATTGGCAGCCATTTGTTCAGTGTGTCTTTGTGCTGCCAACCTTCTTTCTTCTACAAAGTTTTCTTGGGCATGTCTGAGGTCTGAATTGTATTGTTGCTCAAAAGTAGTGAACCAACTTGGCTGAGAATCCCACCAAGATGGTTGTTGACCAAAATCATGAGTGGACTCAGGTTCAGCATAATGGGAATAATGAGAGTCCTCATCTGAGTGCTGAAAAAATATTGGTATATGGCCCTGAGGTGTCTTAGAACCACCTGCTTCATGTTCATGGGCTGCTAATGGAAATCTTTGACCCTCCATGAACCTAGCTGCAGCTGCTAGTTCTTGTAATTTATGCACTTCCTCATCTTCATGATGAGACTCTGAGCTAACATGGATTTCAGTATGTTCAGATTATCCAAACCATTGCTAACTATGATGTTCAGAGCTGTAATCCAATATTTCTGTAGGAGTATGTGGAAAGTCAGGAGCTGGAAAAAGATATTCCTGAGTATGATAGCTATGACTTGGAGCTCTATCATCATCATCTGAACTTCCATGTACCTCAGTGCCTTCTTGAGCACTTGGCTCATGAATTACTGGTAGTGGAGTAGAAATTCTTGCTAGCCTTTCATCTTGAGCAACTGGCTTGGGCATTTTGTATTGCTTTGGTCCAGAATTGAAATCTCTGTCCCTCTCAAGCTGGGAAATGATCCTTTGAGCCAATAACTTTTGAGTGATTTGCATGGCAAAAGGGATAGGACTGCCTATTTTTCTGTAAATAGCTTCTTCTATCTCTCCAAAAATATAGTCTGTCAGATCAATAGGTTGTCTTGACAAAATTAGATGCAGCAACCAAGCAAGACATGGAGTTACTCCCTCTTTGTAGCCAGTTTTAGGGTAAATTGTGTGTCTGAGAATCAGGAGTAGAGCCTTGGCCTCGGCAGTTAAACAATGAACCCTATTAGCATTAAATCCAGCCTCATGGATATTTCTGTAGATGTGAGCAGATACTTGCAAGTCAGGCATGTCACCAATTTGTCTCCATCTATTTCCAGGAAACATCCTATCATGAATTTTAGTTCTGTTTAGCAAAGGACTTGAGGCTCAAGTAGCAACTTCAAACTGAGGTGATCTCACTTTTCTCTTATTTCCATCAATAGTAAACAAAATATAGTGCCTATTCTTGTTTACTAACAGAGATGCATAGAATTAAATAATTTTGTTTTCATTCCAAGCTGGCCGAACAGAAGACATAAGAGTTGCAAGCCCAGGAGTTGACCTTACACAATCTAGAATTCTATTTGATTCTAGAACAGAGCTAATCTGGTTCCAATCAACATATTGCTGCTTGCATAATGCTGACAGGAGGAGTTTACCATTCTTATTTCTCCTATTTTTGTAGCCTATATATATTTCTCTGGAATGTGGTGATGAATTGTTCATTAAAGGAAGGTTTGTCAAAAGGAAACCAGACCTTTTTAGGCACCAATCTAGCAGTTCTTAGTTTCTTTTCACCTAAAACAGCTAGCTCATGTCCACAAATCAAGTCAATTTCACCACTGAGCACTATTTCTTCATCAAAAGAAGATATATTTGCACTAGGCTGATAGTCACTATCATCTGAAGAAGAGGTTGAATCATGTTGCACTAGTTGTTTTCTTGATGGTTTAGTAGTTACTTTCTTTACTACACCACCAGATTGCTGGGTTTGATTAGATCTGTCTGTTTTGGCTTTCTTTTTCCCTTTGACCTTAACAGCAATTTTTCCAAACAGGCCTTTTTTGTCTGGATTTTGGGAACTCATCTTGACTAAGACTTCTTTATCAAGCAGAAAAACTGAGCTGATTTGGTTGACAGACAAGCAGACTGTTTTATTGACAATGCAAAACGCAAGAACTGAAGAACACCCTAAAGAACATAAAGAGGACCTTAAGAAAAGATTTCTAGCTTAGGGTTTCTAAGCAAAGATAAGATATAAAGATTGAAGAACTTATAGAACCCTTGAAGCAAGGCCTTGTCGTGAGCACGCAGAGACACCGTTGTCAATCACCCAGTCAGGATGAGCTTCGGTGAGAGAGGGTTTTTGTGCTAAAGAACAAGTTTGCGAGAAGATTTTGGATATCAAAGTGCTTGAGGAACTTCTGAGGATGATGAGGCTATAAGTAGCGCTCAATGCGAGGAATAAATAATGGAAGTTATTACAGTAGTTTTGAGTACGGACAATATATGGGGAAAGAGCTGACTGCAACTGTCCGGTTTTGAAGGAAGTCTCTTTATGGTGGGGTCGGAAAAAAAGAATCCAAGAAACAGGGTTACCAAATTCGGATAGGTTTAGCAAAGATAAGTCCTAAGAATAGGAAAGATTTTGACGAGAATAGCAAGGGTAAGATCTTTTAGAGTTTTGAGATGAACACGGTTTGAAAAAGATAAGCGCTTAGATAACAGAATTATTGTCGTACAAGCCTGGGACAGCTTTCTCAGAAAAGACTGAAACCCTTTATCTGCGCCGGACCGATTCCTGATGGTTTTCCATCTACGCCAGACCGTGTCTGTATAAGACACACTTGGTCTGCCGTAGTTGAAAAACTCTCAGTTAGGATTGGCCAGCTGTCCGTGGTTTTTTGAAAATACAGATGTAACTAATTTCTTAAAGATTTTCCTAGATCTCTCTTTTAAGAATAACACACAATAATTTTTAGAGGGATCTTATAATAATCTTAAAATATATCCATCAACCAATGAATTCAGGAGATGTTGGATTACAAATGGAAATGTATGAGCCCTATTTTTCATAAGAGCATGAGTATGATTAACTCAAGCTCACGAAAGGAGAACTCATGTGCTGAGTAATTTAGGTTTTCAAAAGCTCTTATTTAAATAAGTATTTTTCTTATGACTTACCTAACCTAATTACTGTGTTTTTAGGAAAGTATAATATTGTACTAGAGAAAGAGAAGGCTTTCAGTAGCAATTTTATGACTATTAGTTTTTCTAGTGAGCCTATTTATTTTTAGAATATAGCTTTAATATTATTCTGCACCAGTAATTTCTTTTGATCATACAAGGGTAGCAAGATATTCATGACAGGCAAGCTCGACTCCCCCTTAGTGTAATATTTGAAAGAATCAAACAACGTTTGAAGAAGCAAGAATATTTAGTTCATTTCTTAATTTTGAAAATCTGGCCTCATCAAGTGGTTTAGTGAAAATATCAGCTAACTGATCCTCAGTCCTTACATGACTAAGCATAATATCACTTTTAGCAACATGATCACGTATGAAGTGATGCCTTATTTCAATATGCTTAGTTCTGGAGTGCTGGACCGGATTGTTGGCTATTTTCACTGCACTTTCATTATCACATAATAGAGGCACATTTTCAAACTTAATACCATATTCCAAAAAGGTTTGTTTAATAAAAAGAATTTGAGCACAACAACTGCCTGTAGCAACATATTATGCTTCAGCAGTTGAAAGTGCTACTAAATTTTTTTTCTTTGAACACCAAGACACTAAAGATCTTCCAAGTAAATGGCAACCCCTAGAGGTGCTTTTTCGATCAACTTTGCAACCAGCATAATCAGAATCTAAGTAGCCAAGAAGTTCAAAAGAAGCACCTTTTGGGTACCATAGGCCAAAACAAGAAGTATGCTTTAGGTATCTGAAAATCCTTTTTACTGCACTAAGATGTACTTGTTTAGGTGCAGCTTGAAATGTAGCACACACGCATACACTAAACATGATATCTGGCCTAGATGCTATCAAATAAAGTAAAGAGTTTATCATGGATCTATATAACTTTTGATCAATGGACTTACCTCCCACATCTTGATCAAGATGTGTATTGGTCGCCATGGGAGTTTTAAGAGGCTTGCATTCTTCCAGATTAAAGCGTTTGAGAAGGTCTTTAGTATACTTCTCTTGTGAGATGAAAGTCCCTTCTTTCAATTGCTTGACTTGAAATCCCAAAAAGAATGTAAGCTCTCCCATCATTGACATTTCAAATTCTTTAGCCATTTGATTACTGAATTCTTTGCATAGAGACAGATTAGTACTTCCAAAGATAATATCATCAACATATATTTGGCAAATCATTAATGTACCATTGAAGTCTTTTAGAAATAATGTTGGATCAACCTTTCCAATTTTGAAATTCTTTTCTAGTAAAGAGTCTCTAAGGCGCTCATACCATGCCCTAGGGGCTTGTTTCAAACCATATAGTGCCTTAGATAACTTATATAAATGATTAGGAAATTTCATATGTTCAAAGCCAGAAGGTTGTTCAACATAGACAGTTTCTTCAATGATACCATTAAGAAAAGCACTTTTAATGTCCATTTGAAAAAGAGTAATATTGAAATGACATGCAAAGGCTAGAAGGAACCGTATGGCTTCAAGTCGAGCTAAAGGTGCATAGGTTTCTCCATAATCCAAACCTTCAACTTGAGAGTATCCTTGAGCTACTAGCCTTGCTTTATTGCGAGTGACCACACCATTTTCATCTTGTTTATTTCTGAAAACCCACTTTGTTCCAATGATATTGTGATCTGTGGGTCTTTCCACTAAGTTCCAGACTTTGTTTCTTTCAAAATTGTTGAGCTCTTCTTCCATTGCCACAATCCAATCAGCATCCTTCAAAGCTTCATCTATATTTCTAGGCTCAACATATGAAACAAAAGAATAATGTTCACAAAAAGATGCTTGTTTAGAACGAATTTGAACACCCTTACTAAATTCACCAATGATTTGATCTACAGGATGATCCTTTGTAATGGTGTGATGGCTCTTTATGAAGTTCAGTCCTTCGTCCTTCTTTTCATCATCTTCAAGTTGTGATCCATCTTGAGGTATTGTGGATATTTGTTGTAGATCATCTTTATGTTCTTTGGGCTTGATCTCACCAATTTCCATTTTCTTCATGGATTCTTTTAGAGCTTCTTCACCTACATCGGCTAGATTCTCATGCTCACCTTGTGAGCCATTAGATTCATCAAATTTAACGTCATAGGTTTCTTCTACTAGCCCAGTTGAATTATTGAAAACTCTATAAGCTTTAGATTTAGAAGAATAACCTAGCATAATACCAGTATCACATCTCTTTTGGAATTTACCTAAATGTGTTCTCTTTTTATAGATATATACCTTGCATCCAAACACACGAAAGTATGAGATATTAGGTTTTCTTCCTACCAGAAGCTCATATGAAGTCTTCTTGAGAAGTCGGTGAAGATAGAGCCTGTTGATAGCATGACATGCAGTATTGATAGCTTCTGCCCAGAAAGCATCAGAAGTATTATATTCATCCAACATTGTCCTTGCCATCTCTATGAGAGTTTTATTTTTCCTTTCAACCACACCATTCTGTTGAGGAGTGTATGTGGCTGAAAGTTCATGCTTTATACCTAACTCATCACAGTATTCAATAATGTTAGTATTGACAAATTCAGATCCATTGTCACTCCTGATCTTCTTAATAGGACAGTCAAATTCATTTTGAGCTCTTTTTGCAAAAGTTTTAAATATTCTTCCAACTTCACTTTTATTTAGCAAAAAGAATACCCATGTGAATCTAGAGAAATCATCCACAATTACAAGACAGCATGAGTTACCACCTATACTTGCATATGAGGTAGGACCAAAAACATCCATATGCAAAAGTTCTAGGGGCCTAGTAGTGGACATATTATTTTTTTGCAGGATGAGAGTTAGCTACTTGCTTGCCAGCTTGACAAGCATTGCATAGTTTATCCTTTTCAAATTTGACATCTTTTAGGCCCACTACTAGCTCATTTTTGAAAAGCTTTTTAAGATTAGACATACCTACATGCCCAAGTCTTCTATGCCAAAGCCAACCATGTGAAACTTTAGCAAGCAGACAAGTTGAGATGCATGAGGAATTAGAGTTAAAGTCAACAAGGTAGAGATTTTGAAATTTGAAACCCTTAAAAATAAGTTTCTCATTTTTGTCAAGAACTATTACTCCATCACTTGAAAAAATACAATGAAAATCTAGATCACAGAGTTGAGCAACAGACAAAAGATTGAAATTTAAAGAATCAACAAGTAATATATTTTCAATAGAGTGATCATTTGAGATAGCTATTTTACCATTTTCCTTTACCTTTCTTTTACTGTTATCTCCAAAAGTAATTTTGTGACTTGAATCTTTTTCCTTTTCAACTGAACTGAACATTCTTGAGGCGCCGGTCATGTGTTGTATTCAGCCGCTGTCGATAACCCAGTGCTGGCCGCCACTCTTGTAATTTACCTAAAAGAATGTTCATTTCTTGATTTTAGGTACCCAAATACTTTTGGGTCCATTAGTGTTAGTCTGAACAAATTTGGGGCCAAATGGATTAGTAAGTAAGGACTTAGGCACCCAAATAGCTTTAAGATTCTTATCCAGATTAGAGGGGCCAACATATTTGACATTCATTTTACCCGTAAAATCCTTAAACAACATATAGTGTGCATCAACCATGCATCTTCTGTTAATCTTAGCATATGAGGCATATGCAAACTTGCAATTTATAGAAGCATGATTGTAGTTATGACAATAATAGCATTGAGTCCTACTTTTGACAAAATTTATCTTGGGTTTAGGCTGTTCATTCCATTTGGGCACAGATTTGGTTTTATAGCCTAATCCCTTTTTACCCAGAACAACCTTTTGCTCCCCAAGAATCTTATCAAGAGTAGCACTACCAAGAAAGCATTTTTCTAATCCTTTGTCAAATTTTGCTACCTTGGATTTTAGCTCATTGTTTTCTGTCATGAGCTCTTTAGCATACAAGGCATTTGTGCAGTTTTCATTGCACATGCTAGGTGATCTAGGAGTAATTATATTATCAGATAGCATGTCACAACTGATTGAAATATTGCGAGAAGAAATATTGTCAGATTTGCTGCCTTGCATTTCATTATTAATTTCTAGCTCATAGTATTTGTTAAGTAATTCATCATGGTCTTTAACAAGTTGTATATGAGTGGTTTTCAAAGATTCATGAGAATTAATAAGAGTATGATCGAAATTTAGTACAAAATGAGCATGTGAAAGTTTCTCATGTTCATCTAAAAGCTCATTTTGACTAATTTGCATCACATCATATTTTTCATGCATGATCTTAAAGTCAAATTCAAGAGTGTCAACTTTATTTATCAAACTGATATTATTTTTCTTAAGAGCTTTGTCTTTAGCAAATTTAACATATAAAGCATTATTAAGTTCCTTAATAATCTCTACAAGCTCTTCATACGAAGGTGAATCATTTACCTTCTCTTCATCATTTTTGGCCATTAGGCACAAAGGTAAGGAAGCTGAAGGTGAAGGTGGTGTAGATTCATCCAAAGCAAGCCCTGCTAGTTCCTTGGGCCTTGGCTCTTCTTCATCTGAGGAGGAGGAGGATTCTTCGCTTGAATTTTCTTCATCAGTGATCCATTCACCAATGTGTGCCTCCTTCTTTCCTTTTCTCCAATGTTTCTTGGAGTAGCTCTTCTTGTGATAACTTCTCTTATAGCTTCCCTGAGCCTTTTCTTCATCATTGTCATCTTTGTTTTTGCTCTTGCCCTTTTTGTTGCTTTTGTTAGGGCATTGGGCAACTATGTGTCCTTTCTCATTGCACTCAAAACAGACAATGTTAGAGAAAGGGTTTCTTTTTTAGAAGTGATTAGAGGATTTACCTTTGGCATTTACCCTTCTCATGATTTTGTTTGTTGACCTCATGAGTAATGCCAATTTTCTTACATCTTCATCCTCTTCATAGGATGTATCTTCTTCTTCTTCTTCATCATCAGAAGAGTCTTGAACTTTTTCCTTGGCCTTGAGTGCAATGGATTTCTTCTTGATGACTTCATCACCCAAGGTAAACTCATGAGCTGATATCTTGCCCAGAAGTTCGGTGGGTGTGAGCTTCTTCAGATCACCACTATTGGATAGATAAGTGATTAGACTATGATAGGCTCGAGGTAGAACCCTGATCATTTTCCTGCATACTTCAACATCATCAATTTTAGTTCCTAGACCCTTAAGCTCATTTATAACGGGGTTTAATCTAGAGAACATATCATTAGCATTTTTATGAGGGAGCATTTTGAACTGATCAAATTTTTCTCTGACAACAAAATATTTTTCATCTTTTACATCAGAGGTACCGTCATGAATTTCTTGAAGAGTCGTTCATATATCATAGGCATTTGACAAATTATTGACTCTATCGAAAACTTCAACACTGAGGCATGAAAAGATAGCATTTCTAGCCTGAGCATCAAATTGCAAATTCCTTATCTCTCTAGGTGTAGGTTCTGAGGATGAGGATTGCCCTTCTAGTATGACTCGTGGAGGCAAAGGTCTTTCTGTAACCCTCCACACATCATAACTCACGGCCTCAAGATAACAACTCATACTAATTTTCCAATAAGCATAATTTATGCCATCAAAAACAGGAACCCTTCCTACACTTACTGTAGCTGACCCTATTCCCTCGGCCATTTTACCCAAGCTGTTAAGCTTTTAAAAGGGTAACCTTGCTCTGATACCACTTGTAAGGACCAAGTTGGCCTAGAGGGGGGTGAATAGGCAACTTTAAAACTTTTTAATTATTATGAAAAACTTTTCTCAATAAAAATTGAAATGGATGCAATTAGTATAAAAGTCCAGCAAAACACTTGTTAAAGAAAACTTTGTATGGAAGGGAATTTCGAATGAGAAACAATAAGAGAATATAACCAATGATAAACAAAAACAAAGGAACTCAAGGATTTTCCACCGAGGTTCAGAGATCACTCCTACGTCCCTGTTAGAGCACTTCCTCAGAAGTATTGCTCCACCAAACAGCCAATCTCAATAGCTTTTGGTTTTCCACTATCTTGACTCTTTCACTACTCCAGTGAGATGAGTCTCAACCTTTCACAGCAATGGTGGCCTTCCACAATCACTGTTGGATAGGTCGCACCAATAACTTCTCCAACCGTATAGGAACAGCTAGTCCCAAGAGTAATAGACTATCCACAAGCTCTGTCTCTTGGTTCAGTAGCTAGATGCAAACTAAACTTAGCTTGGAGCAAGTACTATAAATGTTCAGAATGAATGTTTGTGATTTCTGAGTTGAAGCTCAAACTCTTGATGAAAATGAAACTCAGGAATTCTGAAGATCAAGAGTTGTATAGGATTTGAATGATGTCAAAGATGTTCAGGATATCAAAGATGTGAATGTGCAAAGCTCTATATGTTGTTTGTGAACCCAGGCATTCTATATATAGATCCTGAACAGAAATAACCGTTACACCTGCCATTTGCGTATTGGGGGTTGGTAGGTTAGATGGGGTAGGTCAACTGCTACCCTTTTGCAAGAATTCCATGGTGTATGAACCATAAGTCAAACTACACACATGCCGGACCAAAAATTTTGGTACGGGGTACATAGGATAGAGAAGCTTTGTTGAACTCAGAGACCCTTTTACGCCAGATTGAAAATATTGGTCCGTCGTACACATGCATTGTTTAACTTTGATACCTGCAAGACAATGCTTGCGCCGGACTGAAAAAATTGGTCCGGTGTACACATGATATGTTTCTTTTGAGTTCCAGCAAATAGAGTTTGCGCCGGACCGAAAAACTTGGTCCGGCATACATAGGAAAAAGGCTGGTTTTATCTGAGTAAAACAAGTTCGTGCTGGACCGAAAAAGTTGGTCCAGCGTACACATAGAATTCTGGTCTGCATCAGACTTTGTATTTCTGGGTTAAAATAAATTTTAACACTATCTTAGAATTTTATGAAGAGGAAATATAACTTATGCCGGACTAAATTAAAGAAAGAATTCAGATTGGTCCGACGAAGACAGTTATACTTGGTCGAAAAGAATCAAAGAAGAATTCTTAACGTCGGACCATCAAAAATCGGTCCAGTGTACATGGAATACGCTCGGTGAAGGAGGTTCTTAGCGCCAGACCGAAAATATCGGTCCGGCGTACATGATGTACGCTCGGTTAGAGTTTGAACTTAGGATCTTTGAGCGCCTGAGTAAAAGAGGTTTGGTCCAGAGAGAATTGTTTTGGTTAAGAAGATAGAGCTTTTGGATTTTTGAGTGAGAAATATGAAAAGTCCTATGCTCCAAGTAATCTTGGTGATTTTGCGTATGAACCAAAATCATTTTTTATGTATAATCCCTCTTAATAGTATGGTGAATTTAACTATATGACTTGAATCAACTCCCAAGCCAAAACTAGAAAAACACCGTTGCCTTGATCATCAAATCTGACTATTGTTGGTTTTAACTGAGTATCCTTTTTAGTCATCAACACCAAAACCTATATAATAAGCATAATTTATACAAATAGGGAGCCTAGATGCTCTCAGAGAGAGAGAGAGGGGGAGGGAGAGAGGGGGGGAGAGAGAGAGGGAGGCAGGGAGTGAGAGAGAATTTATGCGAAATATTTTTAAATAATAAATCTGTCGATGATAATTTGTGTAGTTAAAAGTAGGGTTAATAAATCAAGAAAAAATGTATATTTGTGAGTGATAATTCATGTATGAATTTATGTTGTAAATAACACAATTTTATATTAAAATTGGAGAAATATACCTTGCGCTCAAAAAATTGCAAGAATACACCTCAGTCGCGGGACCATAGGACGAGAGGAAGAAGTCGCCCGAAAAAATAAAAAAATCAATCAAAATTATTTGAAAGGAAATTTAATTTATGAGAGAAAGTCAATGTTATTTTGACGGGTGTTAGAATTGTATAGTTCAAAGTAGGGTCAATTAATTCGGAAAATTTAATTGTATGTGTCGATGATAATTAATGTAGGGCTTTGCAAAATTATTTGTCAGTTAATTATTTCTGGGAAAAAAACAAATTTCGTTGTTCGTCTTTCGATATGCGACAAAATTGACGACAAATAAAACTCGACATTGATATTGCAAAGTGCAGAGCTAAGTCCCAAACTGGGATACAATATAGATACATACCTTACAATTCATAAAATTGAGAATACAACATAAGTCAGAATACCATACATTCTATGGCCATATTTATCGGTATAGAGCATGGTGACAAAGATAAAAGTCATCTATTGGCGGTAGCGCTTGAACGTCGAGGTGGAGGTGATGCGAAATCGTCATCATCGTCATCGTCATTTGTATGGTTGGGAGCTAGCCCGCCTGTAGTGCTGGTTGAACGTCCTCCTCCATTGTTTCTTGAACGGCCTACTATGGAAGTGCTTGAACGTCGAGGTGGAGGTAACACGAAATCGTCGTCATCATCGTCATCGTCATTTGTATGGTTGGGAGCTAGCCCGCCTCTAGTGCTGGTTGAACGTCCTCTTCCATTGTTTCTTGAACGGCTTACTGTGGAAGTGCTTGAACGTCGAGGTGGAGGTGATACGAAATTGTCATCATCATCGTCATCGTCATTTGTATAGTTAGGAGCAAGCCCCCCTCCGGTGGTGGTTGAACAGCCTCTTGAACTTGATGCTGCAGAAGTACTGTGTCGATCTCTACCCCTCCAATTAGATCCACTTCGGCGTCTTCTGCGCCAACCAGGCATCACACCCCCGCCGAAGAGCATATACATCCCTAAGAATTGTGGGATATCTTTGTTCAGCAACTCTTCATCATCTGGGAATGACTAACACACAAGACGAGCATACGAAGTAGTGGACTTATGTATAATGGTAAAAAGATTAGTAAGGTGAACAAATATAGAATAACTAACCTTAATATGCTCTGCATACCGATCGGGTAGCATCAGTACCCTGTAATATCTTCTAGAGAAACATGTAGTAGAAGGATGGTCGGCTAGTTCGCACACCCTGAAATACCTTTGACGCCACCATTGCAAGTGCGCCTTCAGGTCGTCGGAGATCACATGATTCAGGCTAGAGGTTGTCAAGTTATGCCTCCGTAATGTCGGACGCCACTCTTGCAATTTGGACACCACTCTACTTAGGTTCTCCTCCTTGAACGGATCGTCCTTCCCACTACGCGTAACCTTCAATGTGTAATTAAGAGCTACGCTGCTCATATCGGGTGTCCACGAAAATGCTCTGCTAGAGGATCCAGCCATGGTGAAGAAGTGTGAGTGGGAGCTGCGGTTGTGTGCCTGCGGTTTGGCCTTTTATAGACTCGAAGTGGTGGTGTATGGACTAAGTGTTGGAATGTAAGATTGAGATATACAACGGGATAGAAAAACACTGGAGTGTGTTGTCAAGTCGGGCTGAAAAGGTAGTTGTGCATGCAATGTGTTAGGACTGAAAAAGTTTGAAGCATTGGGCAGTGTTGTAACTTGTCACTGCAAAAGGTGACGGATGGTACCAGCGACTTGTCTAGTCGGCCTCAAAGCCTTTTTTCAGGCTGATGTGAGAAAAAGGATGAAAATATATGCAGAGCGCCTTTTTCATACCACGTGGATTGGAGAACCTTATCATACTTCGAAATGCCTAGTGGAAACGCCTGTTTGTAGGGGGAGGAAACGACTCTATACTACGAAACAGATTACGATGAATGAAATGAAGCGCGGTCACATCACAATAAATGATGTCAAATAGTAAATCATTCATTAAGCATAAAACATGTACATGATGACAACAAAATAAGGTACTAACCCTAAACACCCCTACCCCTGCCACGGCCTCTCTTTGTCCTATGTGCTGAAGCCAGTGCATCATCTAGAGGTTGTGTGTGAAGCTCCTGGGACGGTCGCGCCCGCCCATAATCTGAAGGGCTATCCCGCTGCACCAGGCGACGCTCGCGGGGAGGCAACATGTACCGGTAGGAGGTGCCGTAGTCCTACTGCGTCATCTGCGTCGCTGGAGGAGGCTATGTCGACTGTGTCACCGGAGGGGGCTGTGTGAACTGCATGCCGGTGAAGAACTAATCCGCCCAAGAGAACTGATCGGCGAAGTGCCCTGACGAGTGAGGCGACGAAGAGAATCAGACTCCAACACGTGGGCAACCCGCATTCTGTAGTAACATGTAATCATAATCGGATGATACTTATACCAATGTCAACAATTGAATATCGCTTGACTTACCTGGTGTGGGGACCATGGTGGGATCGCGTGGTACCTACCAACTGGAGCCTCTAGCCACGTCTGGGGCCGGAGGCACAGAGGTGTGGAAGCTGGACTCTGCCTCCACTGCGTAGGGAGGAGCTGGGGCCGGTGTTTGGTAAGAAGGCACGCGTGGTGGCCTGGATGAGGTACCATGGTCAGTCGCGTCCACCTGCCGACAAGAACCGAGCTCCACGATCCGTCGAGTCCCGACCACCACGCGTCTCCATGCCTCTGTCATCTCGTTCAGTGTGACAGCGACTCCGTCCCGTAGCCTACTCAAAATGCCATGGCCATGCTCGTGCAAGTCCCTAGCGTAGTCCACCTACCACGTACGAACAAATCATAAATACAATGACAGCGTAATGAACACATGATATAACTTACGAAGTAAGACTTACCATGGTGTGTATGGCTGCTCCTGCCTGGCTAGAGTACAAGTCTGCCATGCTCGAAGCGTACGTGTGGGTGGGTGGCTCCTCCACAAGTATGAGACGAGTACGCGTCCGTGGCACGTACCAGGCTAGGTACTGTTGGTAGGAGGAGTTGTCGTATGGCGTGTCCTCATCGATGACATCCTCTAGTGCCCCATCCCACTGGGCGAGCCACGGCTCCATCCTCCGAGCCAAGGTCACCATGGTCTTCTGAGGTCCCTGGGTAGCGTACCTGAAAAGAAATACACATTATTACAAATATAACATAAGCATTTATCATAATTGTAGTGGGCGAGTAACTCACCAGTGCACTCTCTCTGGCACACGATCCCCTGAAGGAACATGGACCAGCTGGCGAAGTCCAAACTGCCTCATGACTCGCTGCGGCGCATAGTCCTCCACAAAGACGTCGAAGATGAGCTTCCTCCTAGTAAGGGGTCCCAGATCACCTGCACAGTGTGGAGACCCCCTGCCATGGCTCTCTCCACTACACGACACTCACTGTAGGGGTCCCGGATCACCTGCTTCGCCCTTAGGTGGTCAAACGCTCAGGAAGGATTCAGACGCTGAGCGCACTGCGATCCCGCCCACCGGGCTGCAGTTCAAAAAAAGTCGGTAATCATATACGATTGCAATTAAAACTAGATAAGTACTCAGAAGGATGTACCCGTCGCCTCGTCCAAAGGGATCCCATCGTCGGACGATCGATCGCATCACCTCCGTACAAGTCCGCGGTGTAGTGTCGAGGCTCGACATAGGGTCGACCCACAAGGAAGCGCTCGAACGACCAGAGCTAAAGAAGAAGAGGCATCCCAGCGAGATTGGCGGACTTACTTTTCTTCATGCACGCGTCGCAAAGGGCGCGGTACGTGGCAACAAGAACCACAGAACCCCAGGATACCTGTGGTACGTCCTCGAGCTCAGCATCGGCAATTGCCCATGCATAGTCTATCCAACACGTGTCGACGTGAACATCATGCACCCGAACAACCAAAGCAGATAGGCCTCAAGGTGCCATGCAACCTGATAGTCTGTGGGCATCACCGCCATCCGTTGCACCTGTGACAATTATCAAGTTAATATTACATAAAAACATAATAATATGTTCATGTACAAGTTCTAACCTCAAACTGGCCCAACCACCCCCTCGATGGGCCGTGCCTCTTGCCGATCCATATTTCTAGATCAAGGGGCACCACTCTGGCGAACCTCTCCTCCAAATCTGCCACCCACCCGGCAGGAGTCACCGAGGGTCCGACCGGTGTCCCAGCGATCGGCAACCTAGTAAGCATGGTGACGTCCTGCAGGGTCACCGTCACCTCGCCGAAGGGAAGGTGAAAAGTGTGCGTCTCTGGCTTCCAACGGTCGACCAAAGACGCTAGTAGGGAACGATCGAATGGAAAATGCCATGACCGCTTTGAACCATCGTTACCCTCAGCCTGCTCATCGGGCACAGCTGCGTCCTCGGGTGACCCCTCAACCATGCGAACAAGAGGAAGCAAGCCAGCACGTGCCAACCTATGGATGCAAAAAAACGGTTGCATTATTTAAATATAAGTTATACAACCTTAGATTATGTGAACAATAGAACATGTAAACGTAGTGCAACTCACCTGGTGTGGAAGCGTGGGTCAACGCACCATGCCTTCCTAGGCGCTCGGATCCGCAGCAGAGGCACCTTGTCATTGTCTACCGTCGTGTGGATGAACACACGGTGCCGCCGGTCCAACGCAGAGTCCAGAAGTGACTCGGGCTGCTCCATCCCTGCAGGTAAATAAGGAACCATTTATTACACAAGACATATAATAAACATGATATATATAAAAATAAAAGGACAGAAACGTACAACATAAATAATACTACGAAACATATGACAAACACTATATATATGACAAGCGTCCGTCTTAAATAATATTACATAACATCTCACAAACATGAATAAGATTTCATAAATAAGAATACATAAATAAGATTACATAAATAAGATTACATAATTCGATACATAACTGATAGTACACATTACACGTGCTACCGGCATTGCTTCGCCTTATGCCCATACTCACCGCACTCAGAACACCTCCTAACACAGCCACCCACTTCAGATTCATTCATGTCGTTGCGAATGCACCTACTCTACGGACGACCAGACTGGCCTTCCGCACATCTCCTCAAGGTAGGATCCTGTAGACAAATGCGCTCATCTCTGTTAATCCCAGCGAAATCACCGTGTGTACGAAAACCATGAAACTCACCAGACCAGGTATGGACAACATGATCCTTCAAGTAGAAAGGGGATACGTATTGCGACGTGTTCATCCCAATTTGCCCACACGCAGCTATCACATGTGAGCAAGGAATATGAAGAAATCTTGACTTATTGCAGGTGCATTCGCACCATCCAGTGGCCCCTTGGCCTAGATTAACCTCGTGTGTAATAACCGCTGTATTGGTTCCTAATCCCCCTTTGCACCGAAGAGTCACTTCAAAGCGGTACTCACTAATCGTGAAGCTATGCACTACATATTGCTGAGCTTTAATGGTTCGTTCCTCCATGTAGGTCATCATCCGGCAACAATATGGCGTTTGCAATGTCGTGGCATGAAGAACAGCCTCTGCATGCCTTTTCTGGAAATAGGCAACGATGCCGTACAACATGCCTTCCAGGATGGCCACAAGAGGTAGCGGACGGAGGCCTCTTATGACCCAATTGTAAACCTCGGCTATATTTGTTGTCATGACATCAAACCTGATCAACACATATCGGTTTGTACAACACCCCTATTTGTTCAACCATCGTAAATATAACAATTTACTATACTAACCTAGCGCCACCAGTGTCATGGAGGAATGCCCACTTCTCTAAAGGCTCCGCCTCTATCCAGTACGAGAAACATTTTATGTTCCTTGAAGATCGCTTCTCATATTAGGAGGATCGAGCTCCCCAAGTGGTGTTAGCCTTTTGGGTGGGCAATCGTTCGGCGTAGGTGGTTGCTTTTTCATCTCTTCGATATGTGCACTAGTGTGCTTATGCAACTCAGCCAATAGCGCGTTGAACTTACGTGCCTGATTCTGCTTGCATAACCTCTTAAATAAGTTCATCAGTTTCTTACTCTTGAACTGCCTGAAGAAATTTGCTCCTAAATGTCTCATGCACCACCTGTTCTGCAAGTCACGCCATGGGAATGGCTCATTAGGATCCTCCTATAGAGACTTAATTGCCGAAAGAATACCTTTATGACGATCATGAATGATGCACACGTTGGGCCGATTACCAACTTCCCCGAAATTCAGATGTCTAAAAAACCACAGCTAGCTATTTCGGTTCTCACCCTCAACAAAAGCAAAGGCCAATGGAAGTATGTGGTTGTTCGCATCAACTGCAATGGCCGTTAGAACCTGTCCCTTGTATTTTTCAGTCAAACATGTACCATCAACACAAAGCAACGGACGGCAGTACCTGAATGATGCAATGCAAGGACCCAATGAAAAAAAACGCACGACGAAATGTGCAGATCCCATTACCATTTGCTTCACTTTCGTTGAAAGCGGTGTATGTGCCAGGATTCGTTTGCTTCAGGACATCAAGCACACGAGGTAGGTTGCAATACGAATCCTCGTATGTACCAAACCTCTTCTCTAATGCTTTTTGCTTCGCACGCCAGGCCATCGAGTAACTTATCTGGTACTTAAATGTTCTCAAGATTGCTTTCTGAATATACGAACACTCAATGTCCCGCTTCTCAATGATTTCATTGAACATCACACTAGCAATTACAGCTACATTTAGGTTGCGGTGTTTCACCAGAACATTTTCTAGTCTGCATGTGTGCTCCTCTACTCGTGATACAATCCAATACGTCTCGCATTTCGGCTTGTATGCATGAACTCGGAATTCACATCCATCGATTCTGCACTTCACTGTGTACCTTTCTGGACTGGACAAGACAACCCGGAACTCTCTCTGCTGCGACAATGCCCAAAGCCTCACTGCTAACTTCAATTCAGAATTGTTCGAGAATATTTGATTCAGCCGAATGACATTGGTACCATATTCCCAACGCGACTCATGGCCCCACAAAACTTCCATACCAGATTTGTTTTGCTTGTTCCATCCGTCAGAGATGGGTATATCCGCTACCCCAGTACTATCAGGCATTTCTTCATCATCCTCATCCTCCCCTTCGTCATATTCGCTGATGTCATCATCACATTCCAACATTTCAGCATCATCTTCTGCCGCCATATGGTCCACTAACTCCAACTGATCAACAAGTTGCTCGATCTCCTCCCCTTCATCGGCCCGACCTTCGGCGTTTGTTGTATCCCTATTATCATCCCCAGCTGCTACCTCAATCGGCACCACTTCCTGGCCTTGTTCGGCTCTAACCGAGGTACTGCTCTCGCCCATATCACTAAAATCCACCTCTTCTCTAGGGCAAGCCTGCACCAGCATCACACATTCAAGGTGAGATCCCTTACACCACCTTAACCATTTCTGCCACAAGTATGTCCGATCTATTTTCTTTAACTCCCAAATAGCCGGGTCACCCTTGCTACGTGTGAATAGGATTTGAATGGTAACAGAGTAAACACTTGGATCCAGGGAAAAAAATTGGGTCAACCAAAATTTTATATCACGAATGCTAACTCTTTCGAGGAACGAGTGCTCAATCATGGTGACCGGAAACTTGCTTAAATCAACACCATTTTGTGTACTTTTTATTTCACTGTCACCATAATATACCCTAAATTTCACTGGATCCGACATCACTACGACCATATATACGAAATAAATTTTTAGATCACCACTAACACGTAATTTCACTAACCTAAATTAAAGAACGCTAATTAACTGTCTCGCTATGGACACTATAACATTAAAGTAAAGATCTAATATTGCTAACCTAAAATACATGCACTAATTAAATTAAATCTAACATCAACTATAATATTTTTTGACAATATTTTTGTACGCAATTACAAAAATTAAATATTACAAAAATATGAAATTACCTTTTTTCTCCTTCTTCTTCCTCCTCCTCCTCCCTTTCTCCCTCTCTCCCTACCCGAGCTTTCTCTCACTCTCCCTCTCTCTCTCCCTCCCTCCCTCCCTCCCTCTCTCTCTCTCTCTCCAATCGCCGGTTGCCTCGCTCCCCTCGGTCTCTTTTTCCCTCCGCACGAATGAAGCCAGGGCCGACCGAGGCAGCCAAAAAATCCCCCTATTTTCGCCAAATGGTATGGCGAAAATAGGGCTGTCGCCATACCGTTTGGCGACAGCCCTATTTTCGTCATACCATTTGGCGAAAATAGGGTGTCCCGCCCAAAAAAACTGTCAGGCATTCTTAATTGCGCAATTAGCCTAATTTTGCCAAACCATTTGGCGAAAATACCATTTTCGCCCAACCAAAAGGCGACTACTGGATTTTCGCCAAACCATCTGGCGACAAAGTATTATTTTTGCAAATATTTTAATCCACGTATTAATGTCGTAACTACTTTTTAAAAATGTATTATTTAAAAAAAAATCAGACAAATGTCCTCGAGTGGCTCAAGCTCATAAGAACATTATGAAATTAGTTCCCATGCAATGACCAATGGACACCCGAAAGTAAGTCTCAACATATATTTACTTCTAATTCAAGTTGGTCCGCAGATTAGGCAGAGAAAACTTTAGTTTTAGACCATTGGTCAATCTACACGGTCAAATTTCAAATGATTCGGTTGCCGCTCAATAGAATACCAAGAAATTCAAGGTTATATTGAATCTGATTGTGCAAAGAAGCCTTTATATTTCCTTGCCCATTAAATTTCTAAGGTACAGTCTAACCATGGCATTAATATAAAAAAACAGACGATTAGATGAACACTGTCATCTCTGGCAATCATGCATCGACCTGAGGTCGACCTTGCCTTTCTTTTCATGGGAAGGAGGGTCTAGAAGGCGGCGTCTAGGGCAACGTGGTGGAGGAGGATGCTGAAAAGGGAACCATGACTCACAGCATGGTGGAGACATTGCTCAACGACACCATGTACGGCAAGCAGAACTGAGGGCCCACAACAAGCAGCACGAGGGCTGCCATTGGTGTTAAATATGGTGTCTCATATATAGTATTTTAAGATTTAGAAATATGTACTAGATGAATTCTAATATGATTATGATTCTTAATTCTAATAGGAGTATGATTTCTACTTGTTTTGGAGAACTAGGGAGGCTCTATAAACCATAGGTGTGGTTAGGGAAACCAAGCAACCAAGAAGTTACAAACCAACTCATCTAAAATAAGAGGTGCGTGAGAGGATTACAGGCTATATTATTCTTTAGAACTAGATTCTTGTATAAGGCGAGGATTTAAGAGTCCTAAAAGGTTCAAGAGAGTTGTGAGAGAGTAATAATCTCTTATATTCTTTTGAGGTTGTGCTTAAAGAATTTACGGTCGATTTCGCCAAATCTTTCTATCTCGTCGTGATTGCTTCAATGTCATTATTTTGATTCTCTCTACAAGATTCACCTTATTCGTTCTTGAGATCGTGCATGCCCGTGTCGTATCTTACAAAACTCTAATCCGATCAAGAGACTGTTGCGCACAAGAAGGAGTATCAGAGTGTAACAAGTGGTATCAGAGCCAAGGTTGAATTAATCAAATTTGTGAGTAGGTCAGTAAAGCGTTAGGTGGCACAAAATCAACATCGATGTTAGCGATATGGAACTAATTAGAGAAATTTGACGGCAGAGGAAATTTCCGCTTGTGGTAATGTGTAGTGAAGGACATCCTTATCCAGTAAGATTCAATTGTTGCTCTTGAAGGGAATAAACCAAAAAAAGATGTATGAAGAAGACTACAAGGTGATGCAGCAACATGCTATTAGTACAATTCGTCCATGTCTCTCTGATGACGTAAAATACTAAGTGGTCAAAGAGAATTCACCCAAGAAATTATGGAAAAGACTTAAGAGGAATTGTATATGGTGAAATTATTGACAAATCAGTGGGTGTTGATGTGACAACTGTATAGGTTGCGCATGGAGGAAGGTGTATGGTTTGTTTTTCTTCAATAATTTTATCACGTAGTTGATTAGTGTGGATGAGAAATATTGAGGAGAACGATAAAGTTCTCATACTGTTATCATCTCTATCATCGTCTTGAGAGCAATTGGTGATGAATATTCTTGTCTAGAAAAGCACTATCAACTTCAACAAGCAATTGCATATCTGTTGAACGTGAAGTTATTGAAAAAGCTATCGAAATCTTCATCCTTAGATGATCAAGCATTGGTTACAGTAAGTGTTGTAGGCAAAAGCAAGAGTTACAAGAAGAAGAAGGGCAAGAACAAGGACTCATGCGTATGCTATTTATATGATAGGAAGGTCTATGATAAAGGACTATTAGAGTTTGAAGCAAATGGAGAGTACATACTCAATGACGGTAGCAAAAGATGATTTTGACGTTCTTGTTGTCAGTCAATCAGATATTTCTCGTTGATAGATATTTGATTTAGATTGTTACTTCTATACATGTTCAGCGAGGGAGATATTTGACAAAGGATCTCTATGTCTAATGCATGGATCTGTTCATTCGGCTAATTGTAAGAAGTATGCAATTACTGAGATTAGAACAATTACATTACGATGTATGATAAAGCACATCACAAATTGATAGGAGTTCGGTATATTTCTAGCTTAAAGAAGAATCTAATATCTATGATATCGCTTGAAATTGAAGGTGGAGTCATGCGAGTTAATTGCAAAAGGTGGGTAACATGAAAAGTATCTAGGGTGATGGAGGGTACCGATTGATGTATAAAACTAAAGGAAGTGTTATCAATGGGAGGTCTAGTAAAAATCATGATCAGGAGAAGAAAATTGTGTCATTAATGGCAGATAATTAGATCTTACCTACGGTTATGAGCGGAACTGCAAAGATAGTTACAAAATCTAGCATGCGAAAGTATGAGTGTTGGAAGAAGGAAGACACGACAGGATCAATCACACGGTACCAATGAGCACATTGAGCTCAGAGGCGGTATAAACCTATAGTATGAAGGTTTGTAGGAACAGGAAGTGTGGTTAACCAAACTATACAAAGAAATGACTCTCGGGTGGAGGGTTCGAGAGGGCAAGCCTGAACACCAATACACATACTGCAGTGATGTACATGAGCCTATGTGGTAGGGGCATTCCCAAAGTAGGAGAAAAAACAAAAAAGCAGAGCCAAGTTGTAGTGAGTTCTTCAAGTAGCATGACGACTTCAATGTATAAGAGTCAGGGTGGAGATTGTTAAATATAGTGACTCATATATAGGTTTTTAGGATTTAAACATGTATGCTAGATAAATCCTAATAATATTAGGATTCCTAATCCTAATAAGAGTAATATTTCTACTTGTTTTGGAGGAAAACTAGGGATGCTACATAAATCTTGAGGGTGGTCATGAAGAACCCAAGCAATAAAGAAGATATGAATCAACTCATTCAAAGCAAGAGGTGGGATTAAATGTTAGGTTATTTTTTAGCATTAGATTCTTCTATAGGGCTTAGGTTCAATGGTGCTAAAAGTTCGAGAAAGTTGTGAGAGGGTAATAATCTTTTGTACTCTTTTGCGATTCAGAAAAACTAACGTACGGTATACCGTTTGTACGGTATACCATTTTGCCGCTCTTGAAACCTCTGAAACCTGCTTTGAAACCTGTGAAACCTGCTATACGTTCGAATCAATTCGCTAAATCTTTGCGATTATGCTTAAAGAAATTCAAGGGTTCAGTAGTAGCGCTCTTTGCGATTATGCTTAAAGGAATTGTGATCAGCTTCGTTAAATCTTTTTCTCTCGTCTTATTTACTTTAGCATCATTATTTTGGTTCTCTCTATAATATTCATCTTTTTTTATTTTTGATACTGTAGACGTTCATATTATATCTTACAAAGTTTTGATCCGATCTAAAGATTGTTGTATATAAGAATGAGTATGGTAGCGTTACAATTGAGATCATTTCGCCTGATCTCCAGTGTGCGTCTCCGACGAATTTTTTTTAAAGTAATATATTTTTTATTTCTAATTGCAAAAGTGTACCACGAAGGAAAAAAATTTCAAAAATGTACCCTTGTCGCCCTATGGTAGGGCGACTTCTTGATGCAGAAAAAATGTCGCCCAATCGTAGGGCGACACGTCACTACTCGCCAAATAGAAGGGCGACACAACAGTAGTCGCCCAATGGGAGGGCGACACAACTGTAGTCGCCCAATGGAAGGGCGATTTTGCCAGAAAATTTACAAATTATGGGAAGAAAATCTGAGAGACTTAAAAAAGATTAAAATAGTTGGATAAACAGATTTAGGATTTTAGTAAAATATTTTTAGCCTCTAGAGAAATTTGAAATAATTTTGAAAATTCCCTTGAACCGGTAGAGTGCATGGTTTTTAGCCTTTTTCGGCGGCCCGTACAATGTCATGTCTAAACGGTATTTTTATGAACAGTAGACCATATTTGATCTTTGATACATGCACTTCCATATTATGGAGAAATATGTAATTTACACCTTGCTTTGCATATAATTTCCACTAGTGCAACAACCCTAAGTAATATAGTCAGCAATGTTTTCTAGCCTTTTCGGCAGTCCGTAAAATGTCATGTCTAAATGATATTTTTATGAACAGTGGATCACATTTGATCTTTGATACATGCACTTCCATATTATGGAGAAATATGTAATTTACACCTTGCTTTGCATCTAATTTCCACTAGTGCAACAACCCTAAGTAATATAGTAGTCGGCAACAACTCATGTCATGTTTTTCAGCCTTTTCGGCGGCCCGTAAAATGTCATGTCTAAACGGTATTTTTATGAACAGTGGACCACATTTGATCTTTGATACATGCCCTTAAATCGTGTTATTAAACTTTGATTTGTAATCATGTGTTAAACTATTTGTTGAACATACATGAGGGCAGATGCACCGAAAGTTCAGATGGTAAAATAAGCAATAGACTAGATTATATTACAAGGGCATTACAACAGTGACGAAATTGCTTGACGAACTAACTAACTAACGAAAGCAGTGTTTGTCATGGTGGAACAGATGATCGTTCCGCCTATCTGGGTACAGCCAGAATGATGTCCTACATTTTCTGCATATTACCTGACCCGTGTAAATTTTGCGATTTGTCCTCGGACACCGCTCAATCCCCACTATGAAAGAACTCCACGGGGATCCGCAGTGCTCCCAGGTGTCGCCGATTGGGTGCCATATGCCGTACGTCTCGGGTGTGTAAGACATAATTTTTTTGTCATACTGATTCCCGGCATCCCGTACGTTTATACCACCCGGGATCCCGGATGGTCTGCGTAACGCGTCAAGGACTTGTTGCGTGGTGCGGACCTCGGCCGGCTGCTTCCCCTTGTCCCTTCCTCTTCGAGAGGAGGTACCCTCTTGCGCTCTCATTGCGTTGGTGTTGGCGGAGACTTGCCGAGACGCCGCTCTGCTTCGGCTCGCACTCCACTATATGGTGTAGGAGGTGTGTGTTGGGCTTGTCCTTGTACAACCTAAGCGTGCCCTACGGTCAATACAAAGATGCCCGCCGTGTGTCGTTGAATAACACCGTAGGCGCACTCGAGTCCGCTTTTCGGGCGGTAGTAGCACCACGGGAGGGTTGCTCCCCGTTATCCCGTCAGAAGTTTGAGATGTGGGTGGTACGTCTCGGTCCACCTAGTTGAAGTAGCCGCACCATTCATCCTCGGCCAAGGGGCACCGATAGAATCTCCGTCCGCTTGATTCATCGTGGCGGTATCAACCCGTACTCAAGGCCGTGTTCGCAAAAGTCGGGCTTCGGGTGGCCCCGAGGAGGTTTCTCCTTTGACTCGAGCAATTTCGCGATTTTCTTTTGAACTCCTGTATCGACGATTTAACTGGTTTAGAATTACTACTTTGTGAGTGAAGCATAAGTTCGTCGCATAAAACTCACCGATTGGTTGGCCTCTTGCCCACCGCCCCGAACTCGTCGCCTAGAACGGGACGTATCTGGCGACCTCTCCCACCGGTTGAAGTTCTCGCCAAGCGGGTTGGCGTCGTGGCGATTGTGGACAAATTCGTAGTCACGTCGTTCCGGCCCGTCGATCCATTAGAAGAAGCAACACCGGTCCTTGTGCTGAGAAAAGAAAGAACGATGCATGAAATGGTATTGTTACCCTGTATTGTATAGACACCAGTAGGTTTACCTCGTAAGAGCGGGCACAACAGTAGTGAGCGCGGGCGGCCGTCTCTCCATGGGTAGATTGCATCATCTTCGCCGGAAGGTTGCATTCGCATTTGGGTCATGGCAGCTCCGGCAGAACTGGGGTGTCAACGCTATTGGTATCCGGGTACTCGGGGCGAGATGACTTCTGCTTGCTGAAGAGGCGACGGTAGAATGACATCGTGCGCTATTTTGTTTAGATTCAGCTGGCGTGTATTGCTTGTTTGGCGGTGTTAGATGTCTACCTCTCGGTCGCTTTTATAGTGGTGCTGAGGGGCTGCTCCACACAACTAAAGCACTGATGGGCCGGTATCCTCTGTGAAAAGCTGCACGACGTGTCACCCATCATCAAAGCTGCACGACAAGGCTGCCAAAGCTGATGCATGTGACCTGTCCCATCGGCCCGACAAGGCTGCCAAAGCTGATGCATGTGACCTGTCCCATCGACCCGACAAGGCTGCCAAAGCTGATGCATGTGACCTGTCCCATCGGCCCGACAAGGCTGCCAAAGCTGATGCATGTGACTGTCCCATCGGCCCGACAAGGTCGCCAAAGTCGATGCATGTGACTGTCCCATCGGCCCGACAAGGTCGCCAAAGCCGATGCATGTGACTGTCCCATCGGCCCGACAAGGCCGCCAACGATGCATGTGACTGCCTAATCGGCCTAACAAGGATGCACGCCGTGAGTATGCTATTCGCTCTCAAAAGTCTCTTTGACGACGAAGATTGCCATGCTTGAAAGCGTGGCTACTTTAACAAAGAATAACAATAGTTCATAACCAAAAGTACAGGTTACTAACATAAGGAAAATATATCGTATACAAATAAATACATAAGATGCAAAGTACGTCACAACGTAATACCAAATACATAAGCCAAAATACATAAGCCGATACAAACCATGGCGTCCCGCTTCGGCACCTCCTCGCGGTGGCGGGCCTCCTGCGAACACGCCCACAGAGTACGTCAACCGCACCGGTGGGTGGTGGGCCCTCGTGGTCTACCCGGAGGTGTAGCGACACCGGCCGAGAAGGTCGCGTCGGTGGTGGTGCTCCCTCGCAATCGCGATGATCCGAGCACATCCGGACCAACGGTATCTCGACACGTCACCATCGTCGAGGTCGAAATCCGCATGGACTGCATCATCAAACTACCCCTCGTAGTCGTCAGGGGCAGGTGGAGCTGCAAAGGAGAACCATCGTGCCTGTGAGCCTGTAAGAAGTGAAGAATTGTTGGTAACATTCAAGAAATAATTAGACAACATACGAAGTGTGGCGAAGGGCTTACCTCCGACGTGAGGGGCTAGACCAGCGTGTCCAGCAGCTCGCCCTGTCGCGTAAGTCGTCGTGACGGTGGGACGGGAGGATGTGGGGTGTGAAGAAGTACCTGGAGCACTCCTCCCTACAGTAAGCGGCACGCCGCGAGGGCCGTCAGTCACATCACGAGGCGTGCGGCAACCTGCCAACTCGAGAGTGCGTCTGGCGCTCTCCCTGAACCTCGCGAAGAAGGAGGTCACGTCCTCCCTGGTCACGTCTGTCCCATGAGAAAGAAGCGACAGGAAGCTCCCGGACTCCTCGTAGTACCGGGCTAGCACATCAGTCTGCAAAATACATTACGAATTAACCTAACACATTCATCTGGAAAATGCAATATGAAAATACGTCATACATTAGACAAAACTTACCGCACCGTGCAGAATCGAGTCCGTATGGCGGGGATACGTGTCCCTCACCCTGGGGATGTGTCTAGGAGGATCCGGGTCGACACGTACCAAACACACACGGGTACGGGTAGTGTACCACTGTCGGTACCCCTGGTACGTCTGCGGGTCGTACGGCGCATCCTCAGCATGGACGTCGTCCAAGGCACCTCCCCACTCCTCGACCCACGGCGCCATACGTACGTGCCATGGGGTGCCCCCATGCCCACCCCTCCTCGTTTGCCTGTGGATAAGCAAAAATATAGCATTATTACATGTCATTACACCGTACAGATTAGAGAACATCAATGTAGGGAACTTACGTGTGGACGCCGTGTGGGACTCGCCGCCGACTCGACCGGAACTCTGTCATAGACCGAACTGCCTCATCACTCGCTGGACAGCGTAGCCCTCGACCAGGACGTCGAACACGAGGAACCGACGTGTACGCCAGTACGCCACGTCCCGTGTGCATAGGGTGGACAATCCACCCGACACACGTAGCTCGACGTCTCCCGCTGTGTACGGCGTCCAGCGTACGCGGTCCTCGGTGAGGTGGTCGAAGGCAGCGATGAACTGCGGGTAGCTAAGCCGCCCCGTGCCGTGTGCCCACCTAGGCTGCAGTGACGACAGAAAAATCAACATTACAATTAGTACTGAGAAATGTTAAAGCGTAGGTTTCACAACCGTGGTTTGCAATATCTTACCCGTCGGTAGAACCAGATGGTGCCCATAGTCGGCGCGTCGACATCGTCGTCACCATCGCGTAGAAGAGGACTCGTGTCGATCCTGGGGCGCCCGATCTCGAACCTCTCGTATGCCCAAAGCTGCAGAAGCAGTGGACACCCGGTGAGGATCGACCCATCGGCGATCCGCCCACAGCCATCGCAGAGCCCACGGTATGTCGCGCAGAGGACCGCTGACCCCCAGGAGTACTGCGGTACGGCATCAAGGGGTGCGTCCGCGATCGCCCTTGAGAACTGGATGAGGTGCCTGTCCACGCTATCCCCGTGGGAGCTCGTGAACATGCACCACCCAAACAGCCAGAGCAGGTACGCCTCAAGGTGGCGGCTCACCCTCTGCTCGTCCGCAAGCTCAACGATGTGCTCCGCCTGTAAATTTAAGTTTTATTATAAGTCTAGCCAATATATATATGTGAAGTTAAGCTTGAATGGTTAGTTGCTTACCACGAACTGTCGAAGCCACCTGTGTGTGGGACCATGGGTGCTGGTGAAGACTCGGTACGCGGGAGGCGGTAGCACACCATGGAACCGCGCAAGTACCTCATCCCGCCACAGCGGGTCGACGTCCTGCGGCACCACGTGGTCACCAAGCGATCGGGAGACCGAGGAGGTAGGAGACGCGTCCTCCAAAGTGATCGCCATCTCCCGGCTGTAAGTGGAAGGTGTGCATCTCGGTCTCCACCGATCCACCGAGCGGTGAAGGGACTCACAAACGGAACCGTGGCTAGCATCCTCTCCAGCGCTCTGCGTGCGCCTCCACCATCCGTGCGCTGGCGGCAATCCTGCCGCCGCGCACCTACGAAACATAAATATTAAATTAATATGAGCACCGCACTAGTTAATTAAAACAGATTTTGATATTGATCGGGAATATTTTGAAATTAAAAGATAAATACGTTACAGGGATCCAACGTGGATCGAGGGTCCACAGCCTCCCGGTGGCCTCGGCCGTAGCACGCCTAGCTCCCGAGGCTTCGTCCCTCCTCCGTGAAGCGGTGGCGAGGTGTGCACGGTGACGACCGTCTCACGACTGGGTCTACCAACTCAAAGGGCCAGTCGTCATCCACAGCCTGGTGAGCCATACTTGCAAATTACAAAAAGGAAAGTTATATACAAATAAATACACAAGCATCAGAACAATACATCGAACCAAATGCGTACAAATAAATACACAAACATGAGAACAATACATCGAACCAAATGCATACAAATAAATACACAAGCATCAGAACAATACATCGAACCAAATGCGTACAAATAAATACACAAACATAAGAACGATACATCGAACCAAATGCGTACAAATAAATACACAAGCATCAGAACAATACATCGAACCAAATGCGTACAAATAAATACACAAGCGTCCACAAACTCTAATCAAACAGATTACAACGCACACTACATCAGCAAAATATATTAGAACAGATTACAACGCACATTACATCATCAAATTATATTAAAACAGATTACAACGCACATTACATAAACAAAATATTAATTTGACATATAGCATCTAATAGTTCAAACAACTTCTCCGGTAGTCCAACGACGTCGTCCACCACGCCTTGCAAACGACGATCCTTCCCCCGCCGTCGGGTTGCCATCTCCTCCTTCGTCCTCTTCGTTATGTGGCTGGCAGTTCTTGAACGTGTGACCTGTTCGCTTGCACAACGAACATTTCTTCACGCGCTTACAGTTTGGACTCATCCATATCATTCCCGTCACGCTGGTTTTGCGACGACCTCCTTTGTATGATCTTGCATCAAAGTCAGGGACCCAGAACCTTTCATCGACACCAGGGGTTGTGGTGAAAGAACCGACAACACCATAACCATACAGCTCCTCTCCCTAGATTGCCATCACCTTTTCCTTTGTAAAATATTCAGATAGATATGTACCGGGTCGCATTCCAAATAATGCACATGCAGCTATCACATGAGAACATGGCCTGTGCAACAGGAGGGGCTTGTTACACGAGCATTGACATTTAGCCTGTAAGATGCACTCTTGAGTGATAACCTTCTGGTTTGTTCCCCGCCGTCCTTTATCTCTGCATATCACCTCGAAGCGCAGTGTTCGTGAACCTACTTTGATAGCTCTATGCTTGGCCGCCTTATTACTCTTCGAATCCATGTATTTACTTATCATGCTTGAGTACAAGGCATTCTCATCTCTCATTACTACTTCAGCAGCTTTATGCCTATCCACAAAATACTTGGTTGTACCCGGCCTCCCTCGACAATTCCTACCAACGGGAGACACCTCATCCCTCTCATTACCCAGTTGTACACCTCCGCCAAGTTGGTCGTCATGACACCGTATCTAGCACCATGTGTGTCATGTAACAATGACCACTTCTCTTTGGGCTCGTGCTTTATCCAGTCCGAGAAACATTTGATCGGCCTTTGCCCGCGACGATGACTCGTCGCATCATCTTCTGTTGCCAGAGGGAATAAAGGTTCTGCTCTGCTCGTGTTACAATCGCTAGTAGTCTCTTTGTGTTTTTTGTTAGCTCATCAAGATTCTTCCAAAGAGTACGGAACTTGCTATCTTGGTTCTGCTTACATAGCCTCTTGAACATGTTCATCAGTTCCTTGTTCTTGAACTGCTTATAGAAGTTCGCGCCCAAATGCCTCATGCACTATCGGCTCTGCAAGTCGGTCGGAAATGGCTCCTCTTCCCCTTTGCAAGCTGTCGATGGCACTAAGCGCATCAAACATGCTGTCATGCAAGTATGCACACATGTTGGTGAGTCTTCACCACCCGATCTTCAAGTTCGTAGGAACCACGCCAATTCTCATAGTTCTCGCTTTCCACAAAGGCAAAGGCAACAGCGAATCTGGTTGTTCGCGTCGACGCCACGGTGTCATTATTTGTCCTTTGTATTTCCGGTCGAGAATGTGCCGCCCACACACAACAATGGACGGCGGTGATAGAACGCCCTAATGCATGCTCGAATGTGAAGAAAACTCTCTTGAGATGCCTCTTGTTCGCCACTTCCTTGACGGACATCTCGATAATCATAAAAGTACTGGATTTCTTCCCGAATGCAACCGAGCAAATGCGGGCAGATTATGGTACGAGTCTTCAAATTTCCCAAATCTCATTTCCAAGGCCTTCTGCTTCGCCCACCATGCCTTCCTGTAGCTAATTGTGTACTGAAATCTGTTCTCAATTGCTCGGATAATAGCACGGGGCTCAAAATTCAGGTTCTCAACTATCTCTGGGTACATGACACTCGCGATATACCCGGAAGACAGGTTCCTGTGAGCCACCAGGGTTTCCTCAGTCATACAACTATGTTGTTCAACCTTCGAACATAGCCAGTGGGTGCCCCATTTTGGCTTGTATGCGTGCACTCTCCAGGGGCACCCCTGCATCTCGCACACCACGTCGTAGCAGGTTGGGGTGGACTTCTTAACCCTAAAAGTTCTTCTTAGTGATAAGGCCCAATCTTTGATAGCATCCTGCACTGCCTCTTTTGTGGGGTACATGCTGTTAGGTCTCACCTCATTGTCGCTATACTGCCAAGGTGTATCATTGCCTTCATTCACAACCAGGTTATTAAATTGATGTGTGCTCCAATCTGCTGGCACAAGTGGCTCAACATCTTCATCTTCCTCATCCGAGTTATCGTGGTCGTCCACTTCTACTTGTTCATATTCAAGGTCTTCCTCTTCCATATGTGCTATTACTTCCTCAATTTCCTCACCTTCGTCTACTTGCCCCCGCGCATCTTGCCCAATGTTTCCATCATCATCCCCAATCTCAACTTGCTCACCGGTCGTAGCCAATATCCTCATTGCAACCCCGAACATGCGGCTCCCGGCTAGACTCTCCAATTTCGGTGTCGCCATAAGTGAACTCATTTTGAGGCTCACTACACTCACCGGCGTCCAGCGGGTGCTGCGGGGCAACAACCCTTTCATACGCTTGCACTAAAAGCACCCGACACCATCCACGTTGCTCCGCCCCCCTCACATATGACCTCCAAGCTGCAGTTCCCTTCAGCTCAATTAACTCCCAATAAACAGGATCATCTCGCATGGTGCAAAGGCAAGATAACTTCAGCTGGCACTTCTCTTGTTCCATCCGAAACGTGTAATACAACCAATTCAACACAGCAGCAAATGTACGCTCTTCAACCCTACTTAAACTTCTATCCACATACTGAAAGTTACTCAGATCCGCACCCTCCGAACCATACATGACAACCCCTTCTCCATAAAAGATTCTAAAAGGAACTCGTTCTGACATATCTGCGAACCTATTCATTAACACACGAATTAATTACTAGGAGAAATATATATCGATCTACATGCATTTCCACAAACCGACTAAAAATATAACTAGATTTAACTACATTTTATTCCTAAACACTGCCATGATTTCTTATTATACACTAAATCTAACCCTAACTATAACCCTAAACACTAAACAAAATAAACCGCGAAAATAACTATATCTAACCCTAACCCCAAACACTACACAAAATAAATCGTGAAAATAACTAGATCAAACTCTAACCCTAACCCTAAACACTAAACTAAACCAACCGCGAAAATTATCGGTTCTAACCTTAGCCCTAACCTAAACCTAAACACTAAATAAAATTAGCAAACAAACAAAATTACTGCGTGCGCGCTCTTCTTTTCTTCTCCCTTCCTTTCTTCTTCTTCTCCCTCCTTTTCTTCTTCTTCCTCCCTCTTCTTTTTTCTTCTCTCGGCCGAGGCAGCCGTTTTATTCCGGGCAATGTCGCCCCCTGGTCGGGCGACAAGGGGGGAGCCTCGCGCATGTCGCCCCCTGGTCGGGCGATTTTTGGGCTGTCGCCCTTTGGGGGAGCGAGCCGCCACTAATCGCCGAATGGTTGGGCGACACGTGGAAGTCGCCCAACCAACGAGCGACGATGAGCATACTTTGCAAAAAAAAATTAAATCGATATTTTTCAAATTTGAATTTTAAAATATATTATTTAAAAAATTTAAAATGGACCCGTATGCGCAAGTAAATTTGAAATGATGTATAAATTCATGATTAAGATATGAGATATCAACATAGGGAAAAGTAATGTACTTATTAGCTCACCTTTCTTCTTTTTCACATTATTGTTTTTGGCATTTTTTTGTGCTATAAAAGGACTTCTATGTGAAGTTTTATTTGTGAAATAAAGATGATGGTTTTCAATGGATTTTGATGGTTGTTTATGGCGCAGCACTAAATAAAAAAAAAGAAAAACTTTTTTCAGAATTAGTTTATACTTGCAACAAGGAATCATTACCTATAAAGACAGGGGTGATTTCAACATAATCAGGAGACAAGATGAGAAAAATAATGATAGTTTTGATCCTCAGTGGTCTTTTTTAATTTAATATTGTCATTTGACAGTTTAGATCTGAGAGAGATTGAATTATCTGGCCGTCAGTACACATGGGCAAATTCTTTATAAAAACCTACTTTCGGGGAGCTTGATAAGGTGCTATTGAGCATAGAATGGGAACAAAAGTTCTCCCTTATCACAGTTAATGCCCTTGATAGGTCCCTTTCGGATCATACACCCTTTTGCTCAATATTAGAGCAGCCTTCCACACGGGGAATCGTCCATTGTTCAAACTTGAACTTGGATGGTTTACTAGGGATGGTTTTCTTGATATGGTGTCCAAATGTTGGCAAAATGAGCATAGGGGGAATACATCCATGGCTAGATAGCAATTTAAAATTAGAAGTCTCATACTACATTTACGTGGCTAGGCTAAGAACACTAGTGGATCTTACAAGAAAGAAAAGAAAGAACTACTTCATATTATTGATGAGCTTGATAAACAATCAGAACATAATGGGCTGTCTAATGAGGACATTAATATTAAATAACGTTCTGCTGAGAGGTTAGCCTAGTTATTATGTGAAGAGGAAATCAAATGGTACCAAAGAGCAAAAGTGAAATATACTCTTGAGAGGGGTAATAATACTAAATATTTCCATTTGGTTGCAAATGGTAAGTATAGGAAACAACGAATATTCCAACTGGAGCAAGATGAGGAAATAATAGTTGGAGATATGCAGTTTAAAAAATACATAACCAAATATTATAAAAGTCTATTTGGGCCATCGGGTAGCAATCATTTTTCAATGATTGAATCTAGCCGGGATGACATCCCTCAAGTTTTTGTAATAGAGAATGAACTCCTCACACAGATATTCTCTAAAAAAGAGGTGAGGGAGGCAATTTTTCGAATGGAACATAATAAGTCTCTAGGACTGGATGAATTCCCAGCCGAATTTTATCAGGTATTCTAGGAGGTCATTAAAAATGATTTATTGGAAATGTTCCAAGATTTTTAAGATGGTGTTTAAGATAGAAGACAGAGGATCTTCTTGAGTAGTTACCCTGGATCCTGAATGAAGATGACCTCACGGTGAAGAGCAGATCGCCCGCGTCGGTGCACCGTGCTGTCCCATCTGAACACTTCCCATTTGTAGCGCGTACTGAATACCTGACAAATCAAGTGATGTTGTTCGGTGATTCTTAATTGTTCTGCTTCTCTAGGCTCTCTCTACTCCATGTTTGCCGTGCCTGTTTGAGTTCCAATTACGAACAGTTCGAGGACCGAGCTAGGCTCCGTCGATGGGAAACCTCCCATCTTGAGTGGTGATGGATCGGCATCATACATCAGTACGTGATTCGGCATTTTATCACTTGTTTGTATCTATTCCCTTCGTTGTTTTTATTCTATTGTTACTTTTCTTATGGCTCATGAAGTAGTGATGTACGAAACTACAGATGAATCACAACTAGGTAGGGGGGTGCTACGCCACGTCGTGCGAAATTTGGTCTGGGGTTTTTAAAAAAAACGGTAGAAGGATCTCACATAATTTCAGTTTTGTTGGGGGGTTTTAAAAAAATGCGTTGGGTAGGAGCCGTCGGCAAATTTGCATAAACACGAGGTCCTCTTTTGAAAAAAAAACTGGTGAAGGACCAGTTCAGAAATCTACGGACCTACCAGTTCCATTTTGCAAAATAACCAGTAGAAGGATTTGGACGTAATTTTAAATTTTTTGGAAGACATCCTCGCGAAGCCGATGACGTGGCGGTGCCCTCCGCTGGCAAACCCACGCACTGGTAATATATATATATAGAGAGTATATTACTTTATTTTGTATTTTATTTGATTTTGATGAAGTGACTGCTATTGAAAGTGATCATTGCAATGTCAACTGCTTACTAACCTTTACTTCTTCATATTTCCTGCACTTTCAATCTTTATATGTTTTTGTTACGTATTTGCAAGTTGAGATTTTATAGGCGTCGCATCCATTTGTGCTTGTGATGCAAGGGATGCTTCAAGGAAAGAGTAAATGGACATGTGCTGGTGCATTGTAGTCCTGTGTTTGATGACTGATACCATGTTAGTCATCAGTTTCTAAGTGCACACACTGTTTATGTTCACTGAAAATACTGTTGGATGCCTTTTATGCTATTACAAACAGAAATGACATCTTGTATTTAGTATTTACATGGCTGATTGCATTTATATATGGATGTTCTGTCTATAGCAAAGTAAGATATCAACATATTTTTAAACTTCTTGTACATACATTCCAGACGAATTTTGATATACCAAGTAAGCATGTTTTGATGTTTAGAATTACCCACTAACATTATTGTACTGGCACTACACTGGAAAAGGTCATCAGTGGCGATTCATAACTGCCATCAGTGGCGGTTATTGAACCGCCACTGATAATCGAGGATTATCAGTGGCGGTTTTCTAACCGCCACAGATAAGTGTTATCTATGACGGTTCTACACACTAACCGCCACAGATAACAATACTATCTGTGGCGGTTCCATCCACCAACCGCCACAGATAAATACACTATCTCGTGGCGGTTCTTTCCTACAACCGCCACAGATAACAATATTATACGTGGCGGTTCTTCCCACCAACCTCCACATATAACTATATTATCTGTGGCGGTTCTATCCACCAACCGCCACAGATAGTACCTGACCGAAAAAATAAAACACTAAATTTTGGGCTAGCCTCAGGTGCTGCTAGCCATGCCCTCTGAAACATATAATACATCAATCACAGATTTTGCATATACACAATTACAATGTACAACAATCACAAATTTCGCATACACACAACTACAATATAATACATCAATCACAATTGCAATTTTGCATATACACAATTATAATGTACAACAATCACAGATTTTGCATACACACAACTACAATATAATACATCAATCACAATTACATATAATACATCAATCACAATTACAATCACAGATTTTGCATATACACAATTACAATATACACAATTACAATGTACAATTAAAGTGTCTCATGCATGAGGCGCTCGATCATGGTGATGGTGTAGGGCATGCCTCCCGCTGGACCTGCTCCCTTCTCCAGTTCACTCATCTTTGCATCAATATTTCTCAGAGTATGTAAATGAAGTCATTATATATCATACTATGGAAAGCTAAATAGATCACTTTTGTTGTATCACAAATTTAGCCGATCCATTGCCGTCTTATTCCATGTGAATGCCGTGGCATCCTCCAGATGTTGTACATGCATTAGCTAGTTTATACTCCCTCTATTTTTGAATATGTGACATTCTATTTTTCAATTTTTATTCCTAAATACATATCATTCTACAATTTTGATCCTACTTTTTACTATTTTTCCTTCTATAATCTCCATTTAGCTATTTTTAATGGCATTTACTATCATACATTAGAGTAAAACACATCATCTAAAAATATAAGGACCATGTAATCAAATCTCTTATGAATGGACGGTAAAGATGCAAAAGGAAACTTCGGCAACTAAATCAAGCAATCAAATAAACCTGCTGTAATGGTGCAGTTTTGGGGCTGAGCTCTTTCCGTATTCATCCATCACCCACGTCTATAAAAAGCTCTACTAGCCATCATGAAAGGGCACGGAGAAAAGCAATAGAGGGAGCGCTCCTCGTCTAGAGCGCACGCACACACACACACACACCACCCATCAACACACACACACGCACGAGAGAAGGGCAAGAACACAAGCGCTGATCAATCACAACTTCTTAAATCAAATGATAGAAATTAGAACATGTGCAAGCCATGCCATCCAATACTAAACTTGACATTCAATGAAACATCAATTTACACCACCGTAAGAAAAAATTAACTAGTTTTGTGAACTATAAGCCTACAAGTCTTCACTGTTGGTAGGGGCCTCAGGATGTGGCAGATGAGTATGGAAGACTTCATCGTTATTATCTGGGTCATGAAACTCGCCGTTCTTGTTGAGTACTTCCTTCATGATGAAGTAGGCGAGCTGTCCCTGAATGCCGTGGATTTCATTTGGAACCAGTCCTCCCGTAGGCAACTTCAAACGCTATAGATAGAAAAAGTCTGTCTTAAGAGCTTATATAGAGAATGAGATGTGCAAATCAATGTGTGATGTTAGCGTGACAAACCTCTACGTCATTGTTTACTATTGTAGAGCCTAAGATTTCCCGCATGTATTGGCACACGAAGTACCCACATAAATTTGTTCTGGCGGTGCTTGTGGTAATCGCAAAAATTGAATAAACTTATACGACATTGAAGGAGTTATTGACTACGAGGTGCGATATAGGAAAATTGTTTTGTGCGTACCGGAAATTTAGTACGGATTGTCAGTGATTTATGGAAAGGACAGTGTCTCGAGCACTTTTTACAATATGCTTTGAAGGCCCTATTCACTAGACTTTTCATATCTTTGTAGTCTTTTGGATCTTTGTCCCGCGAGTCCAAGATCAGCATCTTGCTTTTATCTGGAGTAATTACTACGAGAATCCAGTGGAAACTACATACACATGTATGATGCTGTAGTCATTAGTCCTAACCTGAGCAAAGAACGAGATCAACAAGTAGTTGAACTAGCTAGTGAGCCACTTACTTGAAATTGTATGGTAAAAGTATGAACTCCTTGTCTTGGAGTTTGATGAGAGCGTTATATATATAGTCCTCGACCTCGTTTGGTACTCTTTTGATTTTCGGCTGGCAAACTGTTCCCGGATCGAGGAACGCCACTGGCCCTTTGGTTCTTTTTAGTTCGATCAACTCGTATCTACATAACAAATGATTTAGACATCACATTTATCGGTATTACATGAATGTAGACAATGATTTTTATATTGGACACTTACGGTGACCAAAGATCTCATAAGAGACACGTCGAGGGCATCTTGATAGTACATGTTGTGCAACTCATTGAATTCTATCATGAAGCGACCAGTCCCTCATGGTGGAAATGTTCCTCTCTGAAAATGGCGTGATCACCTTCGGAGTACATGTTGGTTCGATCGCTCCATATACCATTCATGTAATCGCCTTAGCTGCCTTTGTTAGACTATCAAGCTTGAAGGGGTGACAAATGGCTTCCCAATTCGTATTTGATCTTTCTTGACTTGTCCTTTGGAGACCGCTTTACCCTTACTTTTCTCGCACACAACATTATACTGCTCGGCCGCCGACCTCACCGATATGGCTTGTCTATTCGCCATGCCTTCAGAGGAGGGTTTTAAGTCGGTCAACTGAAGTTGTCGCACTAACTTTTGTCTGTTGATGTGTTGGTGGCGATATGCGAGGTTTCTTGAGGACGGCGGCAGGTTGGCTGCAGAGAGGCCGCAGGTCACCTCGGAGAGGGGGCGGAGTTCACCTCGGGAGGAACAGGCACTTCATGATGGTCCAAGGTGATGTCACGTTTGCGTCACTGGATGAATGAGTGGACGGCACTTCCTAGAGTTGTAACCTCGTCGTTCGGGGGCATTTCTAGCCCGAGGTTGGCAAACTGGGGATTAACCGTGTCCACCTGGACCTTTGCATATCCCGGCGCTATCGCAGAGTTGTGCAATACACCTCCTTCTTGGCATAGGTACGCTATGCCTGTACCAACCTGAATGAATATGTTCATGACGGGCAAAGTAAGATGGCACGGTGTGGGGTCATGTATGTCGTCCACAGGATAATGACCCATGTCTTGTTCTACAAGTGGGGCGGATGCGCAACTGCTGCGACGATTCGAAGGGCTGGTCGTAACAATGTTCTCGGCTTGCGACTGGCTCATGGCTTGTTGTACTTGTCGTTGTACTTGTTGTTCTATCGTGCCTTGTAATTCTCGAAGCATCTTTTCCTTCATCATTTCTATTTCGGCAAACGCTTCTCTATCTCTCTTTCGACTCTTGTAAGTGTGAAGGTGCTCTGGGAATCCTGTCTTCCACGGAACCTTAACCCCAACACCTCTTGTCCGTCCAGGATGCTCCTTGTTTCCCAGGGCACGTGTTAGTTCGTCGTTCTCCCTATCTGGTTGGAATGTTCCTTGGGAAGACTCGACATACAGCTCCTGGACCCTTTGCGACATTGCTTCGTCATCGCTATTTACGAAGGATAAGCCCCACGGACGTGACACTTGCCCTCGCTAGCACGTAGTGCTTGACTCGGTCCGTAGTCCGCCAATTGACTTGTACTAGTCGATTGTAGTGATTACGCTTCTGCCTCTCCCATTGAGGATTTTTACGTACCCACCCGCACCAAGTGCGTGTGGATGGATGTTCCTTCTTCCGATGTTTATGTGGTCCTCATTGGACTTCTTTCTTCGCTTCACTTTGCTTCATCGACACGAAATCATCCCAATATGGTTCTAAGTTTGGGTAGTCCCCGATGGCCGATCGGTTTTTCTTCACATAAGTAGTATTCAGCCTGGCCTTGAAGTTCCTCCATGCCGCATCCATGGTCATCAACGCATCCCGACGCACGCGGTGTTCATCTTCTTCGGGGAATTCAAAGGTTTGTTTGAGCTCCGTCCATAGATCCGTTTTGATGGTATCGGGCACTTTGTGCCAATCCAAAAAGGTGATTGGCACTCTCTCCCTTGCGATATACCCGCAGGTTGTTTTGTACTTTGCTACGAACTTTGGCGGTGCAATAGGGGCCCTAGCTTCTGAGACCTCCGAGATGGTATACCGGCCTTCGGGCTTCTTATTTCTTCCTCGGCCACGAGGTCTTGCCACGGGTATGTCATCATCGGCGGCAACACCGGTGGTTGGGTGGAGGTTGAGGAACCTGCTAGGGCTAGGGCTCGGGCTCGGGGTGGATTGCTCCTCCATATCAGCCTTGGATGTGCGAACTGAAAGAGGTAAAGTATGGAACCATTAGAATTTGGCGGTCATTTGGGTTAAGTGCGGAAGTTTAACTCTGAAAACTAGAAATGAAGTTTGCATCATTCCATCGTTCATCCGTGTGCTAGAGTCTAGAATATATCTCCTAGTTTGTTTTCTTTTTCTTCCCTGGTAAAGAAATATTCCCAAATTTTTAGTTTTGTTTGCAGGATGGAAATGGGAGGAGATTGTTTGCCACGTGTGCAGAAAATTAAGCGGGGACTTCACTGCTACATCCTGTATATACAAACTGGTAACATGTTTTAAATCAACCAATTGTTTCCTGCATATCCATCTTATATGCATTTTGTGATGAACACAATGTGTACTACTATGTACGCCAGGACTATTGATCGAGTATCGAGAAAATTTGTAAGTGTGACCGCAACAATTGTGTGATGCTTTCCTTTGTTCACAAAATGCAAGAAATATGCAAAGCTTAGTTGAGAGGTACGAGCAATGCGGAAGAAAGTCAAATGGCAAACAAAGCTCTACAAAACCAGTGCGCTATGTACCTTACAAAGCTTGAAAACGTTGTAACCGCTCGAAGGGATGTATCTAATCAAAACTCATCTGTGGTTGCTAACATACTAACTCTCCAAATGAGCCATCAGATGAGGCTCAGAGTTCGATCACATTCAGATGGAATTGAGGAGAACATGAGTGCACAATTTTGTGAAAAAAATAATTGATTTATTAAGTAAAAAAACAAACAACAACTTTTTGCTCTAGCTCTTTAATAACTAAATCTTATATGTCACCAGGCAAAAGCATAATCATGAAGCTGCCAACAGATCACATGGAAATGCAGGTACACAATACAAGAAATGCAGGTACACAATATCAAAGCGTATAACTAGTACACAATACAAGAAATGTAGGTGGCTGCCACGAGATCACATGGAGTTCTCGATGTTTAAGATTATCTATATGTGCAAAGCCCATTCCACATGACAAGTGAATCATTGTATCCATAAGACTAGCAAGTGAATCATTGTACCCGTAAGACAGTAAACTGAAAATAGTACGTAACTCGAAGAATGAACCTACGATGTCTTTAGCTCAACTAAGTTAGAATCTACTATGTACTTGAAGTTAGATATGCTTTGGTTCGTTTCTTAGCTCACATGTCCTCTAATACTTAGACTGATGCCAATGGAGACACATGTGATTGCTTTGATCTCTAATTAGTTAATGCAAGCTCAAATACCACTTTTTGTACTTCGCAATTTTGTAGAGATTTATGTTCCGTTTACAGAATAAAGCAAATATGTGCATATATATTCTCATTGTCCTTCTCCTTCATGCCCCTGACTAATTGCTCTACCAGAATTTCAAAAATCTAAACTAGATGAATGTCTGCACCTTCATGTTCCTTTTTCTAGGCTCTGTTGAATTATAGATTGATCAATATATATCTTTGTGTGCAACCCACCAAACAAATATGTACTCGAATCAAGGGAGAAGCTCGTGATTTTGCCCGCATCCGAAATGCATGTTTTGAGCGGTAAGGATTCCTAATTGTGGCCTCACATGCATGGTTGTATTTGTATGTACCTATCTATGCCTATATTGCTTGTGCACATGTGAATACAAGTGTAGCATGTCACAAGTTCACATCTGCATGTTCTTTTGCTTATGCTAGTAGCCTTGTGTATATGTCTATTCCTAAGGAATATTGTAAGCAAAATATCTAGAGAACCATAACAACCATTCATATTTCTCCAAAGACATCTACTATCACATCGTCGACATTTAATTCTTCATGTCATTATTTGCTACATTTTTTGCTAGTGTGTAACTTGACCTATTAGATTGGATATTTTGTTTGATAAAGTATTCACAGAAAAGCATATGTAGAACATGTAGAACAGGAGCTCACACGGCGTCGGGGGCAGCGTCGGGCGGCGTCGGGGCGGCGTCGGGCGCGTCGGTCGAGGGCTGGGCGTCGCGGCAGCGACGGGCGCTGGCGCGGCGGCGTCGGTGCGGGCGCGGGGCGGCGACGGCGTGGCGCGGCGTTGTCGGGACGGCGTCGTCGGGAGGGCGGCGTCGTCGGGGCAGCGTCGGCGCGGGGGCGGCGACCGTGGCGCGGGGGTTTAGGAGTTTATTCGCGTCAGAAGCGGCGGGAGTTTAAAGGTTTAGGGCACTCAGAAGAAGTGTATCTATTTTACATATATATGGAGCATATTATCAGTGGTGGTTCTTTATACGAACCGCCACAGATAACTTTATCAGTGACGGTTCTTCACAAGAACCGCCACTGATACACTTATCTGTGGCAGTTCGTATAAAGAACCGCCACAGATAATTTTTATTAGTGGCGGTTCTTCACAAGAACCCCCACTGATACACTTATCTGTGGCGGTTCGTATAAAGAACCGCCACAGATAATTTGTATTAGTGGCGGTTATTTATACGAACCGCCACAGATAAGTGTATCAGTGACGGTTCTTGTGAAGAACTGCCACTGATATAATTATCCTAATATATTAATCCATACATAATCCTAATATAGTAATATACCCTATATAATACTAATATATTAATAACCCTATATAATCCTAATATAGTAATGACATTACATAATCCTAATAAATATTATATACCCTATATAATCCTAATATAGTAATTACCATTTATAATCCTAATATAGTAATATACCCTCTATAATCCTAATATATTAATGACCTTTTATAATCCTAATATATTAATGACCCTATAATCCTAATACAGTAATAACCATATATAATTCTAATATAGTACTATACCCTATGTAATCCAAATATATTAATGACCCATATTTCCATTACTCCACACAAATGCATAACACCATATTTCCATTACTCCATACAAATGCATATTGTTTACATCACATTGCCATTACTCGTATATAGCTAATTATTTTCTTTCACAATTTGCCCTTCTTCATGATCGTCGCGATGATAGGTAGCTTCCTGAGTGGTTTCTTTCTCGAGCCTGATGTTGCCATCTACGAAAGGAGGCAACTCGTCAAACTGGTTGTACTCATCCTCATCCACGACATTCTCTACTCCGATGATCCTTCTTTTTCCCTGAAGAACTACATGGCGCTTCTTATCTGCCGGGTCGATTACATAGAAGACTTGTGCTACTTGCTTCGCAAGTACGAATGGTTAAATCTCTGATCAGACATGTTCGATGTCCAAAGTAGTGAAGCCGTACTTGTCCACCTTGACACCCTTTGGGAGTTGTACCCAACGACACCGAAATATCGGGATCTTAAAAATACAATAGTCAAGCTCCTAAATCTCTTCTATGAACCCATAGAAGCTAGTCTTCTTACTGCCTGTGTTGTCATAGGCATCTATGCGGACACCACTATTTTGGTAAGTGCTTTTGCTATCCTAAGATCTCGTGTAAAAGGTATATCCATTTATGTCGTATCCTTGCCATGTCAAGATTGTACCTGATGGTCCTTTTGCCAACCACCTCAACATAACACTCGTTTCTTTCCCAGTCATATGCTCTTTGAACCAATGATTGAACAAACGGTTATGCTCTTTTGTTACCAAAGCCTCTGATCGTCCACGATTTTCCTCTCGTAGCTTATCCTTGTGCATGTCCATATACGAGGACACCTCAACCGATTGTTGCAAGGCGTGAAATGAGTTTTTGAACAATCCATGATCGTAAGAATTTGTTGATTTCCTTCCAATCGTCCCTTTCCCAGCTAGCCTACCCTCATGGCGAGATACAGCACTCCTACGGTTCCACCCCTCCATGTAATCCACGCAAAACTCGATAACCTCCTCGGTTGCATAACCTTCCACAATGCGACCCTCCACGAGATCGATTGCGTACATATTTCTTCAGGATACCCATGTACCTTTGAACGGGTACATCGATGCGAGAATACGGGGCCACATACATTTATCTCATTCACAAGGTGAACAATGAGATGAACCATTATATCGAAAAATGATGAAGGAAATACATCTCTAGTGGCATAGTGTCTTCACCAAATCATTCTGCGATTCGAAAGTCCGATGGGATCGATGACCTTACGTGAAATCGTGTTGAAGAAGAAACACAACCTCATGATTGCCTCTCGGACCTTTTCAGGCAAAATACCTCTAATTGCAATAGGAAGCATTTGTGTCATCATCACATGACAATCATGAGACTTCATGCCAGTTAACTTCAAATCTTTCATCGACACCAGTTTCTTGATGCTTGCGGAGTAACCGGATGAAACTTTCACACCATGCAAGCATTTGCAGAGGTCTGTTCTCTTTTTCTTGGATAGAGTGTAGCAAGCTAGGGGAAGGTAAAGTCGGCCTTTCCCGTTGTCTCGAGGATGTAGCTCAGGTCTGATTTTCATATCTTCCAGGTCCCTTCGTGCCTTCAGTCCGTCCTTAGTTTTGCTAGGAGTATTCAGCAAAATACCAATCAAGCTGTCACATACATTTTTTCTCTACATGCATGACGTCTATGCAGTGTCGAACTTCTAAGTCCTTCCAATAGGGTAAGTTCCAAAATATCGATCTCTTCTTCCACGTGATCTTCTCAGTACGAGACCTCGATTTATTATTACTCTCTCCCTTTCCAAGTATAACATTAATATCCTTAACCATATAATACCTCTTCCCCACGAGGAGGCCTTGGAGCTATACCATCCTCTTTTGTCTTGTCGAATTGTTTCTTCATATTGCAGTAGGGGTGATTCCTGCGAAGGAACCTGCGGTGATGCATGTACACAGTTTTCCTTGAGTTATTGAGCCACACACTTGCGGTTTCATACATGCAATGGGGGCATGCTTTGGCCCCTTTTACAGTACGACCGGATAGGTTACCAAGGGCAGGGAAATCATTGATGGTGCAAAACAACAACGCGCGTAGGGTGAAGTACTCTCGCTTGTACTCATCCCATACCTGTACACCTTCGTTCCACAGTATCACAAGATCTTCCACCAATGGTTGTAGGTATACATCAATATCATTGCCAGTTGACTCGGCCCTTGGATAGCGGCGACATCATAATGTACTTTCGTTTCATACACAACCAAGGAGGAAGGTTGTAGATCTGAGAGTCACGGGCCAAGTGCTATGAATACTACTCATGTTACCAAAGCGATTCATTCCATCCGTACTCAATCCAAACCTTATATTCCTCGGTTCATTCCCGAAGTCCTTCCTAAAGAGCATATCGATGGTTCTCCATTTGGCGAGAATCGCAGGTGTCTCGACTTTCCATCCCTTTTACGCTCTTCTGAGTGCCATCGCATCAATTGGGCATGCTTTTTGTTTCCAAATAAACGCTTCAACCGAGGTATTACCGGTAAATACAACACCACTTTAGCGGGAGCTCCTTTCTTCACCACGGTGCTCTCGCTGTCATGGCCTTGACGCTTGTATCGCGATAATTTGCACACCGGACATACATGCATGTCTGTATACTCTTTGCGATAGAGTATACAATCGTTTGGACATGCATTTATTCTTTCTACTTCCAATCCCAATGGACATACAACCTTCTTAGCTAAATAAGTGGTTATCGGCAATACGTTTCCATCTGGAAGCATGTCCGCTAAGAGATGTAATAGCGCCGTGAAACTTTTATCGGACCAACCATTGCTTGCCTTCAATTTTAGAAGTGAAAGCACGGTGTGCAACTTTGTGTATTCCTCCTTGCAACCCGGGAACAAAGGTGTGTCCGAGTCGTCCAACAAACCCTTGAATTGATTAAACTCTCTCTGACTAGTGTAGTTCCCTTCTGCATCGCGCAACATCTGAGCAAGATTATTATCGTCATCAATGTCCAACCTATCCTCTTCAGATCCATAACTGATGTCCGCTGCCATAATGCCTTCTCCATCATCCAATACGTTATCACCTTCATGTATGTTTTCCTCTTCACCGTGACTTGTCCAACGTGTATAGCCAAGTACAAAACCCTTGAATCAAGTGCAAGTGGATGTGCTCTTTGTCCGAAAACATTTTCTCATTCTTGCAATCAATGCATGGACAATGTATGTACTCCGTCTTCTTGTGCAACTTGTTCTCCTCGTGCTCTTAGAAAAGCAGATACCGTCGATGTAATCTAGGTCATAACAGTTCGCATTGTACATCCATCTCCGGTCCATCTAAAATTAATTAACATATAAAAATTGATTAAAAACTAATCTAATTACTTATCATCTAAATGAGCTAGATAATAAATTCATCATCTAAAAATGATGAGTATCCACATACCAAATTAGCTAAAATTTCATGTATATTAATATCCAATAATCTTAATTAAATAAATTTAATATATGTCCAAACTAATGGAACCAAATTAATAGTAATTAAAAAACTAATCTGAATACTTTTCCTGTAAAGAAGCTAGATAATAAATTCACCATCTAAAAATGATGAGCACCCACCTACCAAATTAACTAAAATTTCATTTATATTAATACCCAATAATCTTAATTAAATAAATTTATTATATGCAAGATGTATATGTCCGTACACTAATGGAACCAAATTAATAGTAATTAAAAAACTAATCTAATTACTTATCATCTAAAGGAGCTAGATAATAAATTCATATATATGCAAGATGTATATGTCCGTACACTAATGGAACCCAATTAATAGTAATTAAAAAACCAATCTAATTACTTATCATCTAAAGGAGCTAGATAATAAATTCATCATGTATCAAATTAACTTAAAATGCAATTAATATTAAATATATGCTTAATCATAATTCATCATCTATAAAAGGAACACAACATCATCTAATGAACCTAGCTAGGAAATAAATTCATCAACTACAAAATGGTAGCTAAATAAAAATAAACAAAATCTAAATTTTTCATCTCATCTACATATAAACCCTAATTAAACTTTGTTTAAAAATTAAATTGCAACAAGATTAACACAAATCAAGAGAGGAGAAAAAATAACTCACCAAGGAACAACTAGAGGAAGTACAAGCACAAGAATTGGAGAAAACGAAATCTGAAATTTAGAAGTTTTGGTTTGCTCTCGGGAGGAAGAAGACCAGTGCTGCTACTGACCACCTATTTATAGGCAATATTATCAGTGGCGGTTTTTAACTAGAACCGCCACGGATAATCCAATAAATCAGTGGCGGTTGGAGGATAGCACCGCCACTGATAACTAGTTATCGATGGCGGTTCTAGCCTCCAACCGCCACTGATAATGTATTTGTTATCAGTGGCGGTTCTATCCTCGAACCGCCACTGATAATTCATTATCAGTGGCGGTTCGAGGATAGAACCGCCACTGATATTTTTCCTGCCATTTTTAAAATAGAATCGCCACTGATAATTATCTTTGTGGCGGTACAAAAAAAACCGCCACAAATAGACCGTCACCTATTACAGGTTTTGGCGTAGTGTGGACGTCTACCCCATTGGGTTTTCGTAGATATACCTCGGTTATAAAATATTCCCTATTCTGCAATCAGTATCTTCACCTTGTTAGCGATATACATGCCTTATAATATTTGGTATTTGAAGTGGTTGTGTCATTTATTGAGCTTCTCTAGGTGTGTGCTCTGAGGCATTAGAAATTGTAAGATGTATCACTTGTCATCTGAACATTAGGCTATGATTGCTATATTGTGCTGTTCTGTTCTGTTTTATAAATTGCAGCATACATATGGATAATCTTTTGTGTAAATGTTCACTTATGAAGTCAACAGTCTGCATGCTGCTTTATTCGTGCATCGCTATGTCATTATCTAAGTACTTCAAGACTGCACGTCTGCACAGAATGAAGTCAGCGTATCATGCTGGCATTCTTTTCTGGCTAGAGGCTCTTTAAATTGTTTTGCCTCTTTGTACATATTGTAAATACAGACTGTAACCCGTTTTTGTCTATAATATAGCACAATAGGAGCTTCTCCTACCGTTTTACCTAAACAAAAACTCTGCACATCTGCCCCCATTTGACTAATAACAGATATCTCTGGGATGAACCTGTCCCTTTCTATTTGTTAATCGTCTCCTTCGCTTTGTCTGGTAATAGCATCAAATTTTGTGGTCGAGTTAATCCATCATGGTGCCCTTTGAACCAAGGCTTTATGTGGTTAGCTAGGTTTCTCACATTTTGGCTCTCTCTCTAGATCTCTCTGCTAAATGTTCGATTCCTGATACACCAAAACATTCTTGTTTGGTCTTTGAGCGTAGTATGATGAAATCGTAAGAAACAAGTTGTGCCGTGAAAAGAGATAATATCCAATACCAGTTTGCAGCTGAGCTTGCAGCTCAGTCACATTACGTATGGCAAAACAAACACTTCACAGTTCACACTACCTACCACAAATGTCAAGCCGTTACAAGTTCAGATACGTAATTATTCCAAAGAAATAAATTGTAAGACATAATTTAAGTTCCAACGAAACCATAGGGTTTCATGGAAATTACAATACACATAGGCATAGCCAGTAGCCCATGATCAAGGAATGTGATGAGCAACATGGCACATGTTTCCTTTTTCCAGAACATGTGACATGTTTCCTTCCTGCAGAAGAAACAACAAGAGTGAGAATTAAGTTTTACCCAGTAACAAATGTACTTATTGAATATTTATGTAAAACGATTGTTAAAAATTTTATGCACAAGGGTGCATGTTGGTTTGTGTACTTGTGCATTTCCAAAAATTTCAAAAGATTCATATATGTACCATCTGTGCAGTTGAAAAAATTGATATTTGTGTACTGTGCATAAAAGACGAGAGAAAAGACTTGTATTGCGATTATCCGTGCACATATTTGTGTTTTTTGTATAATGTACACAAATGGTCATATTTTTGCGCAACTTTGGCAAGTGTACATAATTTCGCATGTTGAACATGTATGATTTTTTTAGTAATTCACAAGTGCACTTTTGAAATAGGTGGTCATGGGACAGTCTAAATTTGTGGCGTTTTCTCTAGGACATTATCTTAATTTATGTCTTTGCCAAAAGATACTAAACTTTGTTGTCACTTTTTCGTAGGACACACTATCTATTAAAATATTATTTTTAGCTGAGTTGGGGAGAGAACTTTTTTATAAATGATTGCTGGTGCCCCTCAACCTTACAAATGACAACTCGCGCTTTCATGCAATGAAAGATTGCAGGGACTGAGGAGAAGCTATGTAGTGCAGATGGATGCAAGATGGAGAAGAGAATAAGATGAGGAGGGAGAAGGGGTGAGGGGCTAAACATACTTTTTACCCGCATTTTCTTTTTTCTCAGTTGGATATTATATTTTAATGGGCAAAGTGTCCTACGGCAAAGAGCAACTAAAGTTTAGTATCTTTTAGCAAAGATATAAAAGGCTAGTGTTCTGAAGTAAATGCCAAAAATTTAGAATGTCCTATAGCCAATTTTGCTTTTGCTACTGCACATAAAAAGAGTATAAATGACGAATTTTGACAAGTATTGATAAACAGTTGGTTTGTTCAGAGCTTCATAAGTACATGTAAAATACTGGTATTTACATAAATAAGCTAGTTTTTTTTTACCACATAGGATAGACAGGTTTCTTATCTTGTAGCACTGGTGCTTGATTAGGTATCGACGCTGGAAGTTAAAGTTTCTTTTTTTAGGGAAATATGGGATGTTGATCGTTGCGAAACTATTTAAGCACTTATCCAATTCATGATTTTTCTTAGGAAGTTTGGGAAGAAATTTGAATGGAATAATATGAGACGCTTGCATTGGAAGCTTTAGCTCTTGCATATGGATGCTTGATGATGTGGCATGCTAATAGACACCTTCTTAATCACTTCTTGCATTTTTCGATGCCCTATGAAAGTGGCTAGTGTGACTATGCAGAGGTCTAACCGTATCACTACTACAAAAGGATTTATATTAGACTCTTCATGACTGACGTTTTTCAAAAACCGTCCGTGACGGTTTTTCTTGCAAAAACAGTCAGTGATGACTCTCGGGCACATCATAGACAGTATTAGCCAAAAACCGTCTGTGATGAGAGGCACATTAATGACGATTTTAGCCAAACTTTGAGTGTATAATTGCTGGATGTAAGAGATATTTTGCAAATATAAGCTAGCAAATAGCTCTATTGATTTACATCTGTGACCCTGATGTATGCTTGGATTTGAACTGTCTGTGATGTGTAGTCATCACAGACGATTCTAAATAAGAACAGTCTGTGATATGTAGATATCATAGACTGTGATGAGTAGTCATTACAGACGGTTCTGAATAAAAACAGTCTGTGATGTCTCTTTTCACAGACGGTTCTAAAACTGTATGTGATATGCCTTTCCCATCACTGACACTTTGCTACAGACGGTTCATAAAACTGTCTGTGATAAGGGGTTGTGCAGTAGTGTATGCATGTACATGGTATATATATTATTGCAAAAAAATAAAGTGGACTGTGATGTGTACTGATTGGCTGTATATAAGTGGCTCCGCAAGTAGCACATTAGGATACATATATGCGCATACCAAAATATAATAATCCATCACATTAACAACATGGGGAAAAGAATTTATAACTAGAAGCAAAGTAACTCCTAAAAATATACTGACGTTTGTCCAAAAGTTGATAGATCTCCAAATGAGAGGACCGACCAGAGATTTGTTTTTTTTTATTTTATTTTACAAAACAGATTATCTTTTTTGACAGGACGTTTGATTTAGGCCGGGGAGAGAGATCAAAAGGGAAGAAATGAAAATTACTCTATTCTCAAAAATAAAAAGAAGGGATGAAAAGACTGATGGATTGTATAATCGATCGGTTGAGGAGCAACGTACCTTTATATTAGTTTATATCGTTATGCCAAATGATCATCCCAAAGTAGAACGAAAATGCAATCAAGAAAAAACGAGCAAGCTAGAAAGCATATATGGACAGTTAAATGTTGATTCGGAGGAGGAATAAGCTAGTACCTCTTCAGTCTTCGTCTGACCCAATCAGTCTTCAAACATTAACGATGGATGGTTAGGATTATCATTAAGTGCCTTCCGAACAGCAGCCTGTGCTTCTAGCACGTGATCACCAGACTGCATAAAGTAAAATGTAGCATGCCTGAGAGAAGGAAGGTTCTCCAAGCCGAAACCAAATCCACCGTAAAAACGTTTGGTCCGAGACGCATCGAACTGAAAATAAAGCCTTTGAAGCTTTGGCATAGCCCTTGGTTGAAACGTGAGCCCCATATGGTCTGTGATAAGGTGAAGATGTTGCAGACACCGGAATGCATATGCAGCGCTGTGAACGATGATCCTTTCTTCGCGTTCTGGGGGACCAGTGAATGCCATTAGCCTGAGAAAGCGAAGAGACGGCAACTCTGCAAGTGTGTCAAGGTACTCCTGCCTCAAACAGGTGTCCACCACCATGGATACGGTGGTGAGGGAGGAGAGCGAGGAATTAATCCACACTGGGAATGCATTAAATCTGATATTGCACACGAACCTTTGGAGGCCGGAAGGAACCCCTTGCATGAAATCTAGGGGATAATGATAACGCTCTCTCATTAGTATTATTATTTCGAGGTCTTGTAATTTGTTGCACCTCTGCAGACACTTGAGAAAGACTTCCCTGAAATTTCCATTATCCATCGCACCTTCATTGAGCTCAATACGAAGGACCCTCAGCTCAGTCAGAGTACCAATCACTTGCATTTCGTACTCGGAGTCAACATAGATGCCTACCAACTCCTGCAGAGATTTTATATTCCCTAGAGTCACATCATGTGGCAGCCTCACTCTACTACAGATGACCAGCCGCACCAGTTGTCCTAGGTTAACAAAAGACTTTGGCAACTGTACTTCTTGATCATAATGTGCTGTAATGTCCAATGTGTGCAGAAACTGTAGATTCCCTATACTCTCAGGGATTTCCTTGATACCGAATAGCCGAAGAAACCTCAGGAGACGCAAGTTGCCGAGATCCTTAAGATAATTGTTCTTCAGATCACCATAGTCTTCTAGACGTAACACACGCAGAACTCGAAAGCTTAATAGGGGTGGCATGGAATCAACATGGCTGAAGACAGTAAGAGACCTCACTTGGGACAACCGCTCTCTTGCTTCCGGCGAGGCAAAGGTATTGCTGCTATTGTTGAGGGATAGCCGGCGAATCTTCTTCTTCAGCACCGAAGATGTACTTGCAGCTTGCTGACCATCTGAAAATAACGTCGTAACAAAGCCTTCTTCAACTGACAACTGATTTAATAGCTCAAGCACCATGTCATGCACTCGGCAATAATGCACCTGGCCGTCTTCATGATATGGATAATCCTCATCCACTGGTTGGATCAAGCTTCTGTTAATGAGCTCATTGAAGTAAGAACCCCCTACCTCCTGCAAGCGTGCCCCTGCAGCTTGTCCCTTGTCGGTAATGAAACCCTCTGCTATCCAACTCGATACCAAAACATCCCTTCCGATCTCTGTATCTTCCGGATATATGCTTAGATACAACAAGCAAGTTTTCAAATGAGGGGGAAGGTCATTGTAGCTAAGACTCAATATCTTACTCATCTTAACCACATCCGGGCTTTCTTCCATTCCAGCACCGATAGACTTATTCACCTTCTCCCATTCCTGTTGGTGCATCGGTTTATTAGCTAGTAGGCTTGCTGTAGTAATAATGGCTAATGGTACACCGCCACATTTATGTAAGATGTTTTCAGTGACCTCGGTCAAATGAGGTGGACACCCATCTTCAGGGTCAAATATTCTCATGTTGAACAGCTCTCTAGAGTAATCCTCAGAAAGAGGTTGTAGCTCATAAACACCACCAGCATGTTTTGCCACAGCCTTTTTGCGGGTGGTGGTGATTATCTTGCTTCCACAATTACCATCTGGCAAAGCAAGCTTGATAATATCCCACGCCTGCTCTTCCCATATATCATCAATCACACATAAGCACCTACAGTAAGTAGTGTAGTACAGTCACATTAGTAAAGCAGGATGTATATAATCATGTGAAACAACTACGCAAAAAGAGAGAACTAATAAACTCCGATGCACAATGCATCATTTCTTGAAAATGGCATTGTCGATTAGTAGCAAGGTGGTTGCAAGATGCACGGGCAAATGCTTAAGATGTTATGAAAAATAAGGATGGCAGAATAATATAAAACATGAAAGAGAGAAACCAATTGATTCAGCAATAAGCGAGTACACAAACGACAAATCAATTACGCCCACCCCAACACATCCATCCCTAGTTATTTCTTTACCAAATAAAAGACTAGCCAAGAGGATAAGCACCGGAGCCAATCCAAGGAACCCTGGGATTCGAACCGAGATTGGCAGAGATGTTAAACAACCTCCCTACACCATTTTTGTGGACAAGGGTCAACCGCAGGAAGCATAGCGTAGCATTGCAGGAGAGTCAGAGGCCATGGTAATAGAAGATATTATTACGGCCGAACAGTAGTAGGATTGTAGGAAGTGCCAAGTAGAGTCTAGTTTGACTTTTCACGGTGGATATACCGATATGAACCAAAATTTATATTACCAAGCTACGATTTTTTTAATAATACATTTTTGTATTCAAATTGCAAAAATGTACCTCGGTTGAAAAAAATTGCCAAAATGTACCACTGTCGCCCGTTGGTTGGGCAACAGGAACATGTCGCCCTATGGTTGGGCGACAGAGACAAGTGTCGCCCACTGGTTGAGCGATTTACGCCACTTCACCCAATGTCGCCAACGGTCACCTGCTGTCGCCCAACCAAAGGGCGACAGCAAATAAATCGATCTCTGGTTGGGCGACAGAAGCGTGCGTGGTTCCCTATCGCCCAACCAAAGGGCAACTGAAGACCGCTTTAAAGCTGCACGTCGAATCCTGTAGCAGCGCCCGGTTCCATTTCTTCAGCCGACAGAAGAGAAGAGGGAGGAAGAAGAGAGAAAAAGGAAGGAAGGAAGAGAAGGAGAAAAAAGAGAGAGACATTTGCAGCTGTGCATGTAAATTTTTGTGCCGTTTATTTTGTTTAGTGTTTAGCAACAAATCATGGTAAGATAAATTTTAGATCTAGTTAATTTTAGAGGTTATGGATAGACCTAGTTAAATGTAGTTATATTTTTAGTAATGTAGTTAGTTCATAGAAATTTTAGATCTAGTTAAACTTAGAGGTGGCGGTTAGATGTAGTTAAATCTAGTTATATTTTTAGTAATTTAGTCGGTTCGTAGAAATGCATATACATAGTTGTTTTTAGGAATAATAATATGTTGTTATGTTTTTTATAGATAGATGTAGATAGATATGTTTTTTACATATAGAAGCGCGCGCACACACACACACACACATATATATATATATAGGGTTGTAGATGTTTTTTAGAAAATAGAAGTTTTTAGGAATGTAGATATTTTTCGCATAGTTTTCAGAATGTAGTTATGTTCCATGACAATATACATGCTAATTGAACAACTTGAAAATTTCAGGGCATCTAGTTATGTCGAAACGAGTTCCATTTAGAATCTTTTACGGAGAAGGGGTTGCCATGTATGGTTTAGAGGGTGCGGATCTGAGTAATTTTCAGTATGTGAACATAAGTTTAAATTGGGTCGAAGAGTGTACATTTGCTTCTATGTTGAATTGGTTGTATTATACATTTTTGATGCAACCAGAGATGTGCGAGCTGAAGTTATTTTGCCTTTGCACTATGCAAAATGATCCTGTTTATTGGAAGTTAGTTGAGTTGAAGGGAACTGCAGGATGGAGGTCATATGTGAGGGGGGTGGAGAAACGTGGATGGTATCGGGTGCTTTTAGTGCAAGCACATGAAAGGGTTGTTGCCCCGCAGCAGCAGTTGGACTCGAGTGAGTGCAGCGAGCCTCAAAATGAGTTCAGTTATGATGACACAGAAATTGGTGAATCTAGCCGTGAGCAGCATGTTTATGAAGGCAATGAGGACATCATTTACCAGAGCAGTGAAGAAGTAGAGGTTGGGGAGGATGATGGAAACATTGGGCATGGAGCGCGGGGGCAAGTAGATGAAGGTGAGGAAATTGAGGAAGTAATAGCACAGATGGAAGAGGAAGACCGTGAATATACGAGAACAGAAGAGGAAGACGACGATGACTCAAATGAGGAAGATGGAGGTGCGGAGCCGCTTGTGCCAGAAGATTGGAGCATGCATCAGTTTAATAAGCTGATTGTAAATTAAAGCAATGATACACCTTGGCAGTATAGTGACAACGAGGTCAGGCCAAACGGTATGTACCCAACAAAAGAGGCAGTGCAGGAAGCTGTGAAAGATTGGGCCTTATCAGTAAGAAGAACTTTCAGGGTTAAGAAGTCCACCCCAACCCGCTACGACGTAGTGTGCGAGATGCAAAGGTGACCCTGGAGAGTGCACGCGTACAAGCCCAAATGGGGCACCCACTAGCTATATTCGAATGTTAAACATCATAGTTGTATGACTGAGAAAACCCTGATGGCTCACAGGAACCTGTCATCCGGGTATATCGCGGATATCATGTACCCGGAGATAGTTGAGAACCTCAATTTTGAGCCCCATACTATTATCCGAGCAATCGAGAACAGATATCAGTACACAATTAGCTACGGGAAGGCATGGAGGGCGAAGCAGAAGGCCTTGGAAATGAGATTTGGGAAATTTGAAGACTTCTACCATAATCTGCCCGCACTGCTCAGTTGCATTCAGGGAAGAAATCATGGTATTATTATGATTATCAGGACTGTCCATCCAGCAAGTGGCCGAACAAGAGGCATCTAAAGAGAGTTTTCTTCGCATTCAGAGTTTGTATTAAGGTGTTCTATCACTGTCGTCCATTGTTGTGCGTGGACGGCACATTCTTGACCGGGAAATACAGAGGGCAAATAATGGCAAGTTGTGGCGTTGATGCAAAAATCGATTCACTGCTGCTTCGCATTTGTAAGCGAGAACTATGAGAGTTGGCTATGGTTCCTACGGAACCTGAAGATCGGGGTGGTGAAAACTCGTTGAGATGTGTGCATACTGCATAACAGGCATGCTGATCTGCTTAGTGCTATCAAGAAGTTGCAAACAGGGGAAGAGGAGCCATTTCCATAGCCTAACCTACAGAGCCGATGGTGCTAGAGGCATTTGGGTGCGAATTTCTACAAGCAATTCAAGAACAAGGAACTGATGAACATGTTCAAGAGACTATGTAAGCAGAACCAAGAGAGTAAGTTCCGTACTCTTTGGAAGAATCTCGATGAGTTGACAAAGAAACACAAAGAGGAGAAAACGAACAAGGCCAATAGCAGTGATACACAGGAGCAGGTGGAGCCTCTATTCCCTCTGCCAACGGAATATGAGGCAACGAATCGTTGTCGAAGGCAAAAACCGATCAAATGTTTCTCGGACTGGATAAAAGACGAGCCTAAAGAGAAGTGGTCATTGTTGCATGACACACATAGTGCTAGATACGGTGTCATGATGACCAACTTGGCAGAGGTGTACAACTAGGTAATGAGAGAGATGAGGAGTCTCCCTTTGGTAGGAATTGTTGAGGGAGTGCTGCGGGGCACAACCAAATACTTTGTGGACAGACACCAAGCTGCTGAAATATTGATGAGAGATGAGAATATATTGTACTCAAGCATGATAACTAAATACATGGATGAGAAGAGTAAGAAGACGGCCAAGCATAGAGCTATCAAAGTTGGTGCACGAACACTGCGCTTTGAGGTGATATGCAAGGATAAAGGACGGCGCGGAACAAACCAGAAGGTTACCACCCAGGAGTGCATCTTGCAGGCTGACTGCAAATGCTCGTGTCACAAACCCCACCTTTTGCATAGGCCATGCTTCCATGTGATAGTCGCATGTGCGCTATTTGGAATGCGGCCCGCAACATATCTGTCTGAATATTTTACAAAGGAAAAGGTCATGGCAACTTGGAGCGAGGAGCTTTATGGTTATGGTGTTGTCGGTTCTTTCACCACAACTCCTAGTGTCAACGAAAGGCTCTGGGTCCCTAATTTTGATGCAAGATCATGCAATGGAGGGCGTCGCAAGACAAGGCATATCAGAAATGATATGGATGAGTCCGAAGCTGGTAAGCGCGTGAAGAAATGTTCTTTATGCAAGCAAACTGGACATACGTTCCAGAACTGCCAGCCACGAAACGATGAGGATGAAGGAGGACATGGCAACCCGACAGCGGGGGAGGGATCGTCGTCTGCAAGGCGTGGTGGACGACGTCATCGTACTACCGGATAAGCTATTTGAACTATTACATGCTATATGTCAAATTCATATTTTGTTGATGTAATGTGTGTTGTATGAACCTGGTTTTTACCTAGTTATAAGCAAGTTGTATATCGTTGTGAGTGTTGTTTCTTCATATGTTATTGTAATTTGATTGAAATATATTGTCATGATGCTTGTATATTTTGGTGATGTAATGCATGTTGTATAAACTCTGGGTTTTACGTAGTTGTAAGCAAGTTGTATGTCGTTGTGAGTGTTGTTACTTCATAAATTATTTTAATTTTTTTGAATATATTGTTATGATGCTAGTGTATTTATTTGTACGCATTGTTTCTATCGATATATTGTTATGATGCTTGTATAGTTCTATGTATGCATTTGTTTTCACTTTACCATGTGATATATAAATTTCATTTTTGTAATTTGCAGGTATGGCTCACCAGGATGGAGATGACGACTGGCCATTTGAGTTGCTAGATCCGGTCATTGATTGTCGTCACCGTGCCCACTTCGGCACCGCATTTCTAGAGGACCGACATGATCCTCTGGAGCTCTGCGTACTACGGCCGAGGCCACCGTGGGAGCTCTGGACGCTCGATCCTCGTTGGATCCCTAGGTAACGTACTATTCTTTAAATTTCTACATATACCTAATACAGTATCATAATTTGTATTAACTAACTAGTGTGGTGGTCATATTAATTTTATATTTTTGTTTCGTAGGCTTCGAGCATCAGGATTGCTGCCACTGGCCCGGATGGTGGAGGCGCACGGAGTTGCGCAGGGACGGGACGCGAGTCACCGGTTCCTGTTCGACAAGTCCCTTCTCACCGCTTTGGTGGATCGGTGGAGACCGGAGACACACCTTCCATCTACCTGTCGAGGAGATGGCGATCACTTTGGAGGACGTCTCGTACCTCCTCGGACTCCCGATCGCCGGTGACCCTGTGGTGCGACGAGCTACTTGCCCGGTTCCATGGTGTGCTACCACCTATTGCATACCGACCCTTCAGTAGTACACATGGTCCGACACACAGGTGGCTTCGATAGTTCGTGGTACGCAACTATCCTTCAAAACTTAAATTTGCATATATTGGCTCAATTAACTAGAAAGCTTAAATTTAAAGGAGGAACACATCGTCGAGCGTGTGGATGAGCATAGGGTGAGCCACCACCAGGAGGCGTACCTGCTGTGGTTGTTTGGCTGGTGCATGTTCACGAGCTCCTACGGGGATAGCGTGGACAGACACCTCATCCAGTTCGCGAGGGCGATTGTGGACGCACCCCTTGACGCGATGCCACGGTACTCACGGGGTCGGTATTACGGCGCTGACGCATCGTGCGCTCTGCGACGGCTATGGCAAGATCACCGACAGGTCAATCCTCACCGGATGTCCACTGCTTGTACAGCTTTGGGCATACGAGAGGTTCCAAACCGGGTGGCCCAACATCAACATGCGGCCTCTTGTACATGCTGGCGACGACGATGTTGACGCACCGACTATGGGCACCATCTGGTGCCACCGACGGGTAAGATATTGCAATCACTATTGTCGAATTTTCGCTTTAACATTTGTCAGTACTAGTGGTATTGTTCTGTGTTGGTTTTTCTGTCGTCACTGCAGCCTACGTGGGTACATAGGACGGTGCATGCGGCTGGGCTACCCGCAGTTCGTCGCTGCCTTCGACCACCTCACCGACGACCACGTACGCTGGACACCGTACACAGAGGCAGAGGTGCACCTACGTGTGACGGGTGGGTTGTCCACCCTATGCACACGCGACGTGGTGTACTGGTGTACACGCTGGTTCATCCTGTTCAATGTTCAGGTCGAGGGCTACGCTGTCCATCGAGTGATGAGGTAGTTCGGTCTACGACAGGAGTTCCCCGTCCAGGTCGGTCGTCAGGTCCCACACGACGCCCACACGTAAGTTCCCTGCATCGATGTTCTCTAATCATTATCGTGTAATGCTATCTAATAATGTTACATTTACTACTTGTCCACAGGCAGACTAGCAAGGTTGCACATGGGGCCACCCCATGGCACATACGTATGGCGCCATGGGTCGAGGAGTGGGGAGGAGCCCTGAAGGACGTCCATACTGAGGATGCGCCGTACGACCCGCAGACGTACTAGGGGTACCGACAGTGGTACAGGTCTCGTACCCGTCTGCGTTTGGTACGTGTTGACCTCGATCCTCCTAGACACGTCCCCAGGGTGAGGGACACGTATCCCGCCCATATGGATTTGGCTCTGCACAGTGTGGTACGTTTCGTCCAATCTACGATATATTATCGTTTTGTAATTTTCAGACTAATGTGCTAGGCTAATTCGTAATGTATTTTCGGACTGATGTCTTATGCCAGTACTACGAGGAGTCAGGGAGCTTATTTTCTCATCTTAACCACTGGGTTGAGGTGATGAGAGAGGAGGTGTCCTCTTTCATCGCGAGGTTTAGGGACAGCTCGAGACGCGTCCTCGAGTTGGCGGGATGCCACACGCCTCCCGATGTGGCTCCCAACGTGCCGCTTAGTGGAGGGAGGCGTGCCACAAGTACATCTTCACATGCTACAGCCTCCCGTGCCACCGTCACGCTAACCCCTGCGAGAGGGCGAGCTACTGGACACGCTGGTCTAGCCCCTCACGTCGGAGGAGAGTACTTAATCGCACTTTGTATGTTCTGCATTAAGTTTTTGAATGCTATCAATAATTCTTCATTTTTTACAGGCTCATAGGCACGATGGTTCTCCTCTACATCTTCACCTGTACCTGACGACTATGAGGGGCAGTTCGATGAGCCAGACTATACGGAGTACGACCCCGACGATGGTGGTGTGTCGAGGTACTTCGCCGATGCGAATGAGCCTGGACCATCACAGTTGCAGGGAGTACCACCACCGGCGCAGCCTTCTCAGCCGGAGTACGCCGCACCTCCAGCTAGACCACGGAGGGACCATCGCGCGCCGACGCAACTCATGTACTCACAGGGGTATCTTCGCAGGAGGCCTGCACAGCAGCAAGGAGCCGCCCAAAAATGGGGCCGACAGTAGTTCATTGTGTTTTGGGTTGTTCTAACTTTTTGTATTATGTATGTAGTTAACTTGTTCTGAATATGTTGTACTACATATGGTCTTTATGATAGTGAAGTATTACATTTGGTTATGCAATATTGTTATTCTTTGTTACAGTACGACTTGCTTTCAACCACAAAGAGTCAATTAGTTAAAAATGGTTATAACATGACGTACTAATACCGAAAAAATGGTTAACACATCCTATACAGTGTAGTCGCAAACTTACAAAGAAAACTGGATCGCAATCATGTAAAGTGAATGGTCACTTAAGCCTTTTCGGTAGCCTGTAAAATTACATGTTTAGAGGAGAAATTATGGAGGAATAGCCCTGAAACAAGCTATAATACATGTACTACCATAATACGCAAAAAGGATCCACTTGCTATGCAGCTCAATCCTGCGAAAGCAAACACCATAAACGATCACTACAGGCGCAGATTCTAAAACACAAACATTATTTGGAGATGACTGCCATGCAGTAGATTTTTCAGGCGAATAGCCTACTCACAAGCGTGCATTCTTGTCAGGCCGATTAGATAAGTCACATGTAGCGACACTCTATCACCATTTCAGGTTATAAGTTGCGACACTCTGCCTAATACTTTAAACTTTTTCAGGTCGATTTGACAACACTCTACCTGTAGCTTTGTCAGGCCGATTTGACCACACGCTGTCATTAATGGGTACACTCATTACACACGAATTGCACACTGCACATTCCAAAGTGACCACTCACTGCCTACTTTCGACCCTTTCAATCTTACCTTACAACACTTAGTCCATACACCACCCTTTCGAGTCTATAAAAGGCCAAACCGCAGGCACACATCTACAGCTCCCACTCATACTTCTTCACCATGGCTGGATCCTCTAGCACAGTATTTTCGTGGACACCTGATATGAGCAGCGTAGCTCTTAATTACACGTTGAAGGTTACGCGTGCTGGGAAGGACGATCCATTCAAGGAGGAGAACCTAAATAAAGTGGTGTCCAAATTGCAAGAGTGGCGTCCAACATTATGGAGACATAACGTGACAACCTCTCGCCTGAACCTTGTGACCTCCGACGACCTCAAGGCGCACTTGCAATGGTGGCGTCAAAGGTATTTCAGGGTATGCGAATTAGCCGACCACCCTTCTGCTACAAGTTTCTCTAGAAGATCTTACATGGTACTGATGCTGTTTGATCGGTATGCAGAGCATATTAAGGTTAGTTATTTTATATTTGTTCACACTACTAATCTTTTTACCATTATACATAAGTTCACTACTTCGTATGCTCGTCTTGTGTGTTAGTCATTCTCCGAGGATGAAGAGTTGCTGAACAAAGATATTCCGAAATTCTTAGCGATGTATATGCTTTTCGGCGAGGGTGTGATGCTTGGTTCACGCAGAAGACACAGAACATGACCTAACTGGAGGGGTAGAGGTCCACACAGTACTGTTGCAGCAGCAAGTTCAAGAGGATGTTCAACTACCACCGGAGGGGGCTTGCTCCTAACTATGCAAATGAAGATGATGATGATGATGACGATTTCATATCACCTAGACCTCGACGTTCAAGCACTACCACAGCAAGCCGTTCAAGCACTACTACAGCACGCCGTTCAACAAACAATGCAAGAGGACGTTCAACCAGCATTAGAGGCGGGCTAGCTCCTAACCATACAAATGACGATGACGATGATGATGACGATTTCATGCCACCTAGGCCAGGAAATTAGCGTCCTCGGAGTCCTCCCAATTATGACGATGATATTACATTACACCCTATCAGCGATCCAAGTGTAATACCCCGTCAGCCACCAATATATAACTACTTTTTTTTACCCTGCCTTATCCAGACTATCCCGACAACCATGGCCATAGAATGTATGGTTTTGTGACTATGTTGTACCGCAATTTTATAAATTCGTTAAGGCACGTATGAACCTATGTTGTATCCCAGTTTTATGAATTCCTTAAGGTATGTACCTATATTGTATCCCAGTTTGTGACTTAGCTTTGTACTTTGAAATATTAATATCGGGTTTTATTCAATAGTTTACTATGATTTGTCGTCAAATTTGTCGCACACGAAAGAGAATGACGAATAACGAAATTTTATTTTTTTCCCGAAAATAGTTAACTGACAAATAATTTTTCAAAACACTACATTAATTATCACCGATAAATATTAATTTTTTTGAATTTATTGACCCTACTTCGAACTATACAATTCTACCAACCGTCAAAATAACGCTGACTTTTAATAATTAATGCTCACAGCTTACAGTGACTTTTTCAATAAAATTACTGCCAAATACTTCCTCATAAATTAAAATTCCTCCTAGAAAATATTTCGTGAAATTATAAAATTTTCGACGAGTTCTTCCTGACGCGCACGATTTTTGAAAAAAAAATACTGCCTTCAGTCCCCCAACCAAAGGGCGACAGAGGCCTGAGCACCTCTGTCGCCCTACCAAAGGGCGACATATGGTATATCGCCCAACCAAAGGGCGACACATCACTCTGTCGCCCTTTCAACAGGCGATATTTTTATTTCGCGTTTTCAAAGGGTGACAGTGGTACATTTTTGCAATTTTTTTCAACCGAGATACATTTTTGCAATTTGAATAAAAAATGTACTATCAAAAAAAATTCCCAAGCTACCGGCATGTTTTCTTGTCATTTCCCTAAGTAGCAGGTGGCTAGTACACTTACACATAAACTATGTTTAAATGATTTAGCTACACATATATGATTGTGTTGTTTTTATAGCAACTACGGACATCATTTTTAAGGCATGTTTAAATGATTTGGCTATGCATATGCTATTGTGTTGTCTGAGTAGTAAAAACGTATGCATAAGAAGAACTATATGTAGAAAACATAGAAACATGGACTTTTTTTAGTCCTATGACAAACTTTTTTTTTTGCAAGTCTAGTCTCCTTCCAAACGCAATTGCAAAAATACCCCATCCCAAACCATAGAAGTGCCGGTAGGCGACACGTGTCACCTACCGCACTCCCACACCACGGAAGGAGTTACCGAGTGTTCATAGCTTGGCAAGCCACCGAAGCTACCAATGTCCTATAGCTCGGTAGCTCCTTCCATGGTGTGGGAGTGGGGCAGGTGACACAAGTCGTCTGTTGGTGCTTTCGCGGTGGGGGATGGGGCTATTTTTGTAATTGTATCTGGAAGGAAGCCATATTTGCAAAAAGAAAGTTTGTCAGTGCGCTAGAAAAGTGATGACTCAGTGCGCTAGAAAAGTGATGACTTCAAAAACATATAGTTGCAGAACACATGGTATAATTCAAATTTTAGATTATTTTTAGACTTTCGAGGTCAGTTGCTTTAGCTACTTCCTCTGGGCATCCTCTATTTCTTGATCGAGCCGCTTTCCAATTATGTTTAATTTTAATGTTTGTTTATTAAAATTATTTCATTTGTGTTATCTTAATATTATTTAGTATAACACAGAATATAGAATATCATATATCTTTACTATTATAAAAAAGGACTTAGTGGTGGTGGTAAATCTGCTATCTACTTCCCCATCTCTTGAGTTAGTGGGATCTTTTGTGGATAAATATGTGTATAGGACTCTATGTTGCATGTTCATTGGATGCAAATTTTGTATCAAACTGTCATATGCAGGGATAATTTCCTTATGCATATTGGTTTCCTAAGTTTAGAACTTATATTAGGTTTACTTGAGATCATTGCAACGCATGGGTACTCAGCTAGTCATATTATGGAGTATAGATTATATATCATTGAGAGGAATAGTTGTCAATAATTTATCGCTGAATGTTGTTAATAGTCAAGCCATCCTAGTCATATTTATAAGCCACCTTTATTAAATGTGTTCATTTCCCAAATATGTATGACTTATACTTTATAATTTTTAATCGGCATCTCCAATAGTAGATACGATAATTATTGTATTCACCACCCACAACCATTTTAATAGTAGAGACAATATTTAACATACATCAAACATACACTCTCCTAGTACGTTGTTTCTTATGCCAAGGATGTGTTTGCGTGAGATAGTTTGGGTTGTCTCTTGCGTTCTCTCTCCTTCATGTCATCAAAAATCTTTTTATGTCAAGGCCCGTAAAGGCAACAAATTTGGTACTACTGGACATGCCCTGAAAATCGTATCCATATTCATCTACATTCTTTTGGTGTGACACCTCCCTTTTTTATTTTCTTTTTGTTCGATAACAATTACAACACTGCACGCTACAAGTTCATGTCTACGTGTGTTGAGCATCCTTTGGATCTCATGGTATTAATTAATAATTACACGGAGTTTGTATGCATGGAAGATCGAGTTCGGTTCTATCTGTAATGATCGATCAGCAGATGGATACTGTCATGCATGTTAATTTCATCACTACAGATCCTCCGCTACACAAGCTTGCATATGTATAATGGTGCAAATAAATTTCATGTGCACTTGCATTGTGCATGTATGTATGTGTATACACACACATGCATGCAATTTATAACATATATATATATATATATATATATATATTGTGTTATATATGTTATATATTATTACATGTTTTAGACTTGTGATTGTATAGTGTAAAAAATGACAGTTTATTCAATATATACACCTAATCAGATCTAATCTTACTAACTACATCCGACTAATCCTTCTTGTAATTCCACCATCTTACCTTAGGCCCATTTGGAACGCGGAATTCTGTTCCTGAATCCAGCGGGAATTGAATTTTTTCTTGTGAAATCCTTGCATTCTAAATAGGCCTTATGTTAGGTGGGTGGGCACTCCATGAGCTCGAATCACAGCATGTGGGTGTATGTTGGATCTTGCTCATCTTCCATGGCACATGGAGTGAGAGAGAGTAAAGAAAGAGGAGGAAGACGAATGTTGTATCCCACTAATATGCGGGTCCCTTCTAAGAATTTTAATGCATTGATTCATTGCCATGTCTTCATCCACCATAGTGGCAATACCACTCAAAACTGCTCGGAGGGTTATTTAGACGGTTTTGCATAGTTTAGAAGGGTATTTAGACGGTTCTATCGTTCAAGGGATGATATAAACGTTTATTTAGAAGGTTTTAAGCTTTGTGTTTGAAGTTGGATATGTCAAATTTCTATTTTAATGTTTGAAATTTTAATTTTATACTATTTAAATTGAAAAGGTTGTAAAATTCTGTTTATTATTTCAAAACATAAATATTTGAAATTTGTAATTTATTTAAATTTTCTAGAAAACCAGAATTCAGATTTTAGTGACACAAATGTTACCCCCTCCATTTTTTTAGATGTCATTTTATAATGCGTGGAACCAACCTTTTTAAACTTTGACCTGAAATATGCACAAAAGTATTCAGATTCTTCACTGGGAAATGAAATCACTAGTTTTTTCATAAAAAATACTTTCATATCCTTATATTTTTAGTAACTTTTACTAACATATAATTAAAAAAATGATGATCAAAGGTGTGTATTGAAAACTGTGTCTATGTTTAAAACGACAAGTAAATAAGGAGGGAGGTAGTATAACAATGTATTGAATTTAGATTCAGCAGTATTGCAAATATTTATATCTTTTTGGACAATGCTTGGTATTTTGTTAGGGAAATTCTTCATTTTTATATAGTATTTGATTAGCAGTAAAAACAATATAGAAAAAACTTTTCGTAAAATTACGCTGTAGGACAGCCTCTGTGCGAGTTTCAGCTATTTTTGATAGCTTTTCTTCATGTTGCCGATAGCTTTTCTCCAAGTTGCTGTGCCACTATGGTGTAATCCAGATTTAAAACGCTTGTTCCACGATACACATACTGCTAGATGAATTGTTTTTTACACTACGTCCTGCTGCAAATTTGCTTTTGCACGGACTACTAGTCCTATCACTGACATGCATGCAGGGTTAGACCGAATTACAGATCCAATAACAAAAAATAAAATTGATATTTTCTTCTGAGGCAATAATATATATCATGCTAACCATCCATTTTGACTAAATTAATGCATGCTATTATAAAGAGTCATCAAATAATAAATTAATGCATACTTGTTCTCAAAGAAAATATGCGTACTATTTTGTACAAAACGAAACAGCATGTACAGTAGTTAGCTTCTAATATTACAACTGTGTACGTACAATATTATATATCAAGCCATAAGCTAGGAAAAGTACTCCTACATGACAGTTTAAAATGGTGAGTTAATTAAAATGTGCAAAAAGATTAGTTATTGCATACTTATGTCTCTCAAAAAAGGGGAAAACTTGTATTTACCACGAGGAAGAATATGCAGCATACAGAAATTTACCTTTTATTCTTGAGGAGGCCTCTAATTTCTTCTATGAGTTGCGTCTCATCGCAAGCTTCATTTATGATGTCATTCCTGCCAAGTTTGCTGAGCATTCTCTTGAATATCATCTTTATGTCAGGTTTGAGGGACACCGAAACAAAAAAGTGGCAGTCGAACGTTGCTTTAAGCTCATCAAACAACGCTTTGGCAAGAGTAGTCTTCCCCAAGCCTCCAAATCCAACAATAGAAATTATCTGTGGTTGCTGCCTCGATAAGCCATCCTCATTCATGAGCCTCTTGGCTAGCTCATTTTTTGGCCCAGCAATACCAACTAGTTCTGCTGCCTTTCTGAACATCGCTTCTATGCGAAGAAGATCAACAGGCTTCGCTTCTGGCTTGGCAGCAACACCATCTACATTGTACCTATCGCGGCGCTCTTTTGCCTCCTTGACCTGGCTCATGATGTCCTTGATAACATTGTGGATCTCATGGTTAGTCTTGCCCTTCTTGTACAAATTGGTGGCCTTGTCAAACCACGCCTTGATGATATGTGGCTTAGTACGTTTACGCTTCTTGCCACTCGCCATGAAGGTGTCGACGGCATCCTCAATATCGTAGGACAGCTCCTTCACATCACTGGCCCACATCTTGACCTGCTCGTGAAGGTGGTCCACCGGCACCTCGGACACCTTGCGGAGGGCAGCCTTCATTCTTGCCAGCTCTTTCTCGAGTTCCTCGATCTCTCCCTTGACACCCTTCTGCAGGTTGTATTCATCAACCAGCAGCTCCCCCAGCTTGGGGAGCAGGGTGTTCATCGCCCCTGTGGCGATGTCCATCTTGGCCGATCTTCTTTGGGTGTTAGCACTTGCTTTTGTATGTTTTGCGGATAGGTGTTGAGCTGTGGTGGTGTGCGGATAGAGAGAAGATCCGAGCTCCATTAGCCCGTGTTATCTATACCCCTTTATAATGCACCTAAACAATTTTTCCTATATCCACCCTAAATAATGCACCTCATTAGAGATAGCCCAATGTTCGTGCACCCAGCAAAACGTCCCCAGAAACTTGCATTCATCAAAATGAACGTCTCAGATCTTTCCTCAGTTTTACTCACCCACATCCGATGGCCATTATTTAGTGTGTCTAATCATCCGTGTGGTCCATAACAGACCTCCCCCACCTATATATTTGGAAGGAGAGCGAATCAAACAAGGAAATAAATAAGGAGGATCCGCATGCAAGGAAACCAGACTTGAATTTTTTTACTGGTCAAAATTGTACATACTACATATTTGGAAGGAGGATGAATCAAATAAGGAAATAAACAGGGAGGATCCGCATGCAAGGAAACAAGAATTGAATTTTTTATTGTCCTGGCATTGTGATTGTATTTTTTCGAATATGACCCTTCTCGAGACTTTTTACTGGATTTAGCCCCATAGAGCCTAATTTGGTATACGGAGGCGCTGAATTTTTGTTTTCATTTTTATCTAAGGAACCAGCGGTTTATGAGTCTTTGCTTAATTTTTTCAATTTTTCTCGCGGAACCGGTATTGGTGAAAGCTTCATTTAATTTTATCTTTTTTCCTTACGGATCCGGTGATCGACGAGCGCGATTTATTTTCCATATTTTTCGAAATCATCCCTATGGCCCATGCAGACCTTCCTCACCTCCGGCATCAACAAGGAAAAGAAACAAACATCCGGAATCAAGAAAAGGAAACAAGCGTCTGAAAAGGAAAGGACCATACATTACATCTTTGGAAAAGGAAGCGGGAGATGGGGCGTATGCGGGAGAACGCAGTCTACAATGGCTCTGATGCGCCATCGGTGGCTTTGCCGACGCGACGAGGTTCTTTGGTCGTGACCTCATGCACGCGCAATACCTCGGCAAATTTATAATTTAAATTTTTTGAAAATAATTTTATTAAGTACAAAATAATCGAAAGTTTTTTGAGAATTTTTCTAGAATTTTTAACCTAATGTGCTATCTTTTCAAAAATCCTTCTATATTTAAAAAATGAAGTCAACTCACTGTAGCTTCTTCTAGCTGCGGCCAGACAGAAGAAGCTTCTTCTCTTCCTCCCTCCATTAAAGCAAGAAAGAAGCTCCAAAACTCCATCAATCCCGCACCAAATCTCTTTTTCCATCTATGGTGTTAATTCTCCAAATTTAGTGCTCTATTGCCAAAATTTCACGCTAATCTGATTTGATCCCAAATTATGGTTTCCATAAATATGCTTGTTTGGGGCTATAAAAGCCGTGAGCTCTCCTCCACCCCATCACATTGCGTAAATCCCCAAGTGCTTCCTCTTGTAAAGATCGCGGATTTTGGAGGTAACCCAAGCCATCACCGTCATCTTTCGTGAAATTCACATAGCCGTGACTCCTCCCCATGAGCATCGGTGCGGCGATCTCGCCGCACTGATCTGCCGACCCACTGCGTGGCCGGCCACCTGGCCTTCCCTCCCCTTACGTTGGCCAAGCCCGAGAGCACCTGTTGTGCTCTCTGTGGAAGCTAAAAAAATCTAAAATCGAGAAAATTCTTTTTCTTTCTCTTTCTTGATTTAAAATCTTTTGGGAGCCGTTTTAGCCCATTCGACCTCCATTTAGTTCCGTTTTCTTTCTAAATTCATTTAAAATTCTAAATTTCTCTTTTATTATTAAGTGTTGTATTCATACTTATCTTCTTATTTAATTGATAAGCGGGTATCTTTATAGTAAATAGCGTTATACAGGCACTATACTAGTGTACGAAGGAATTACAAGGGATGTTTATTGAAACAGAACGCTAAAATATTTTGAGATAATTTTCTCTTTATTACTTCTCGCTCTGTTCTTTTACAAAACTTAAGTATACCCCTATATTCATACCCAAAACTACATCCCTATTTAATGGAATAGGATTCTACTTCCTTGTTCTAATCAGACTCCTCATCCTAAACTTTCTTAATACAAACTTTTCAAACTAAAACTTTCCTATTACAAGATTATTTCTATCATCATTGACTTTGGCTAGTTTAATGCCAGTATTACTAACCACGCAAGGTCTTGATCTACATCTTCTAATCGAGTTTGGATCTGGGCTAACATCACATGACCATGGTGATACATGTTAAAAAAAATTGGATGACTAGACGAAAAGATTCCATCATCTTCAGCTTGTATTCCTCCACCAGCAGCACCCGAGTTTAGGTCAACGGCTTCAATCATCGCCCCTTTTGCGACATCCATCTCGATCTTTAGATGCTTGGGTAAGCATCGGAAGGTTGTAGTGTAGCTGGTAGAGAGCTTGCTGCCGTTGCCCTTATTTAGGATGTGTTTAGTAGGGTTTCAGTTCCATTAGATCTACAGATCTGGTGGAGCTGGGTATTCCTAGCTTCACTAGATTCGTAGAGTTGGATCTGTGAGTATATTAAGAGCGTTTAGATGGATCATCTTTTCAAATCTACCAAATTGACTCTTAGTGTTCAGCTGAACAGCTGGGTAGGTAGCACAAAGAATGCATGATTAATTGGCCGCCAACGCTACTCGTGCTCTTTTAAAAAACACACTCGGGATGTTTAATGGCATTATTGCACTAGCAGCCATGACCATTGAGAGCTATCTGCCATTGAAAAAGAAAATAGCCAACCGTAATATACAAGGGCAAATACAATAGCAAAACTCGCTACTGACTAATAGTAAGCTAAAAATCAGTTTGTACCATAACTATCTTTTCTCTCTTGTACATAAATAATTTACCTATGCTTCTGTACAAAGCTAGCTACTAAATAAGAGCCAGCCCTCTTCTCTCCTATTTTGTCACTCTTCTACATAGACTAAAGCTAGTAAGTACAGACTAAAAACCAGCTCACGTGACCTTATTATACATGTCCTAATGCATTTGATCTCCGATCCGTTTCTTGCGTTCATATGGGACCATCACCTTGATTAATTTTTTACGCTGTCAAATTGTTTAATTTACTTTAGACTCAACGTGAACACACGTGACTTGTGAGACTTTTACACTGGCATCTTCTCCGAAGTGGAGTTGCGTGGTGTCTATCCCCACTAATTTCATGGTTGGTTCGAGGTTATGTGGTTCAAAAATAGGTGTTGATTAAGATCGTAATTGTTTGTGTCTAGCTACCATCATCTATACCTCTTTATAATGCACCTAAGCATTCTTTTCGACGTCCACCCCAAATAATGCACCTCACTAGAGATGGCCCAACCTTCATGCACCCAGCGAAACGTCCCCAGAAACTTGCCTCCATCAAAATTAACCTCTAAGATCTTTCCTCAGCTTTACTCACTCACATCCGATGGCCATTGTTTAATGTGTCTAACTCATCCCTGTGGCCCACAACAGGTCTCCCCCACCTCCAGCATCATCCCAAAGAAAAGGAAACAAATATCCTGGAATTAAGGAAAAGGAAACAAACGTTCTAGAAAAGGAAAAGACCATATATTATATGCTGAGAAAAGGAAACCGGAAGACAGGACACTATACTAGTTTGTTTAGGAGCACACAGAGGATGTATACCATGTGAACACCCCATTTTTTATTACACGTGACTAACACGTGCTAGGAATACTACCGTATATAAGCTTGGGAGGTTTTCCGTGCGCTCAGGGCCTCCATGTCGATTTGCGCACGATGTGGCCGCGCCGCCGAACGCCGCGTCGCGAGCGTCCACAGGAAACCGGTCGTCCGTGCGTACGGCTGCGTCACCGTTGAGCCACGTCGCCCACATGGCTCACGCACTTGCCCACCTCAAGTACTTCGTTGCGGCCAATTTTCGGCGTCGCGGCCTTGTGCAGTGGCGAGTCCCTCGCGTCTGGCCGGCCACCGCGTTCGAGTCTTCCCTGTGCGCGCCTGGACTTGATTTTTTTTAGATGGTCGACGCGTGGTGGCCTCGGTTGCCTGCATGGTGTTTTCTTTCGTTTTTTTGTCGACGCGATCGTACGTGTCCATAGTCGATGGCTCGTCGCCGGTCATGTCCTACACCCCACCGGAGGCCTCGACCTCCAGCTGTCCCAGTCGCTTCTAGAGCTCTCTTATTTCGATCCAGCGCTGCTTCGCTTTCTCCGTCCCCGTCCAGTCCTCTCGTTCCTCGCTCTCGTGGGCAGTGCCCACGCTGGTCGCTCGCGGGGCCCTCGAGCTCTCCGCGCCATGGAGTCCCTTCCTCCACCGTCGGAGCCGTGCCCTTGCGGCGCCGCGAGATCGGGCCTCATTCGCCTCGCGGAGCCCTCGAGCTTGCCGCACCATGAAGTCGGGCCCGAACGCGTCGGCCGAGCCCTCGAGGTGGCTCGCGTCGTAGTTACTTCGCCGCCGAGGTTGCATCATGATGCCCCAACTCGCTCTTGCTCCTCACACCGCTGCTATCGCTGTGGCGGTCCGCTTCGCCGCAGCTCCGGTGTTCCGCCACTTCTGCTCTTCCTCCTCGCCTTCTATGTCCCCGAGCCCAAGATGGGCGACGAGATGCCATGGTGGTGTTCCTTTGCCCTTCCCGATGTGGAGGTGCTCCTCGCGAGGCCGGCAAGGTCCACTTCTGCTCTTCTTCCTCTACCTTCTATGTCCCCCGAGCCCAGGATGGGCGATGAGATGCCGCGGTTGGTGTTCCGCCTGCCCTTCCCCGATGTGGAGGTGCTCCCTCTCGAGGCCAGTGAGGTCGCCGCCGTCGAGGCCGGCGCGGAGATAGCGGCGCGGAGGACGCCCAAGCGGGAGCGCCATGGTGACATCGGGTGGACGTGGAGGTGGCAGCTCTGGCTGGTCATCCTCACGGATCTCGTGCTCTTTGCCGCCTGACTCACAGTGTGCTTGAGCGTTCCAGCTTCTCCACAAATATGTTCATAGTGGTTAGAGGGCAGGACGCTGGTCCGTCTCACGCTTTCAAATTTCCTTTCTTCATTACGTGATGATTTCTTTTCTTTCTCTGATCAAATCGATATCTTCTTTCTACATCGGCTGATGATTTCTTTTTTTCTCTGATCTCGACAAATCCGCTCATTAGCTGCTGATCCGAGCTCCAATTCTGGAAAGGGGTGAGGTGCTCAAGGTGCAATTTTTCTTTGCCAATTTTGTTAATGAATTAATTTGCCAAACAAATAATCTCTTTTTTTTGGTGTTACAGGAAATATTTTAGGCGTGAGCAGATAGTATTCGACAAGGTTCGGCACCCCGGTGTTGTTCTGTTCCTTGGAGCCATCACTTAGAGCATACCTATGATGATTGTTTATGAATTCCATCTAGATGTAATAAGACTGCCCTGTCGTTTCTCATATACAAATATGAATATGCCATTGTCTACCTTACAAATGTATGACCCTTGGATGGACTGCCATCTGGTTATTCTTAAACTCAAGCTGATTTGTCAAACTATATGCAGAAGAAAGGAACTCAAGTGTCGATGCTTTTGCATTTGGTTTCATCCTCTATGCGGTCAGTACCTTTCCATGCCTAACGTAGTTACTATACACAAAGCAAAGCAAACAATATTTTCTGATTTCAGACTTGTCAAATCATTCCTATGATGAATTTTGGGAGACCTTGCATTCCTACGACCGCTCATTCTTAATAGTGTAATCAAATGGTTGAAGGATCACCCCCAGTTCATGTGAAAACATCAGTGGATTCAGTCCACCCAATTCGGTACAATAGGACCCAACCACCACTGAAAAAAACAAGATCAACGGCTATTATTCGGAGTTCAAATCGTGAGTTGTGAAAAAAAGCAGCCCCCCTTCATGAAACGTCATGTGTATCACTGTCTTCGCTTAAGTTCAGTAGTGTGTGCCTCTTTTAGTGCTTCCTCACTAATATTGTTGTCTCCTATTATAGCTGGATTATTTGTCAGGAATATTTTTCTTATTGCCTCCTTGACTACGCATGAAAGAGCGAGAAGGAGTGTTGTATTGAGTTTATCTAATTACTCCTAAATGTGCATACTGATTACTAGGACCATTTGCGTACAATCTTGCCCCTAAGTGTGTTTTGTTGATGCTTATGGTATTAGCTAGGTTAATAGAAGTTGCGGCCGCATGAACGTGTAGTCTGATTTCTAGCACCTCAGAGAGGAGCATTTGATGAGTACGTCCCGTACTGTTCCTTGACCAGTTGATGGATATCATGGCAAGTAAGCAAACTGGATGATGCCTTTCTTTTACGGATTAGTGCTTCTTCAATGCGGAAAAAGATTTGTATTGGCGTGTCTGACCAGTGATGGCTCCTCGCTTATTGACGTTGATTTTTCTTTAGTGACATAGTATGTTTAGTTATATGGATGGTATGTCATTCTATTAACTAATATATCTGAGCCTTTCTTGGTCAACCAATCTTAAGGTGCGTACCACATAAACGCCTTCGTATTGGCAACACCGATGTATTTTATATATAGTATTAATTGACTTTACAGGAATAGTTGTTTGTACATAATTAGATACACAACTACAATTTGTACAACTTATTATTCCTGATTACTTATATTTTTCAATAATACCATATCTGAACAATATGGTAACTAGCGCCTTGTGAGGGTGGCTAGCTTTTTGGATGTGAATAGCGTTGGCATATTCTCTCCTATGACTACGTCTTTTGATCTACACCGTATATGGCTCCCTAATTACTGGATATTAGCAGAAAAGAAAGAAATGAGAGAAGAAGACATTATTTTGACTTCGCCTACTCTGCTTTTCTTTCGTTGCGCAAATCAAATCCTTTCCTATTGATGGTTTGCTTACTTTGTACTGCAGACTAGACGAAGCTTTTGTTGTTTGTTCTCCACAGGCATTGCACAACGGAAATTATAAGGTTTGTTCTCCGTGATCCACAGCATTCCCCAATGTAAACGTAGTCCCACCATATACATCTTTCTATTATCGCTTGGACAGCCGCTATTCATTTGTTTACTTTATGTCAAACTTATCTTTCTCGATAAAATACACGCCCGTCTCTGTTATCTTCTGACCATAACGCACAAGTTTTCTTTTTTGCACATCGTAAGCCAACTAGAATTCTCTTAGTTTTTCCTCTGCTCGAGATCAGGAACTTCAGAAAGATATATCTATTTTCTCCCGATTAGCCCCTCCAAACTTCTTATACTTTTTTTAGTAGTTCTTTTCTTCTGTCAGAAATATCCTTCGACATACCTTAAATTCAACGTCTAGCTCGGTTCTCTGTGATAGTGCAGTCCAAAAAATTCTCAGATTTTTTCTCCGATTCTTTTCTTCGACCGGCATCTATGCGGCGCGGCGTGCCGCCGCGCAAACTTACCTAGTTTTATGGAAGCTCTGGAGCCTTACAGTGTGCGAAGGATTATAATATGATACGCTTGCATTGGATGCTTTAGCTCTTACATATGGATGCTTAATGATGTGGCATGCTGAGACACCTTCTTAAGCACTTGCATTGTTTGATGCCTTATGAAAGTAACTAGGGTGACTATGCAGGGGTCTAACCTTATGCATGTGCATAACCATGCATGTACTACATACAAGTGCACATTACGGTATGTTATTGCAAAAAATATGCTGACGTTTGAATTTATAACTAGAAGCAATGTAACTTCCCTCAAAATATGATGACGTTTGAATGAAATACCACTAGAGCAGTAGAAGACAAGCACCGCACATCAACCTCTGATGTTTTGCTTTTGAGCTCTTTTACAATACACTAAATCAATATGGGCTGTTCATTCTTTTCGATCCAATGGATCAGATTAGTTAGTATTTATTTATACCTCCTCTAGTAGTATAGTAGTAAAATACTTTTAACAAATCAATAGTTAGATTTGATTTCTACTGCATATTATATATTACGAGTGTAATGATCATAAAACTTCTCTAGTTTTTTTTTTACCATCGCTCCTTCAATATATGAGAGGACCGACCAAATTGAACGATGGATGGTTAGGATTATCATTAGGTGCCTTCCGAACAGCAGCCTCTGCTTCTAGCTTGCCGTCACCAGCCAGCGTTAACTGAAATGTAACATGGCTGAGAGAAAGAAGCTTCTCCAAGCCGAAATCAAATCCACCGTAAAAATGTTTGGTCCGAGACGCATTGAACCTAAAATGAAGCTTTTGAAGCTTTGGCATAGCCCTTGGTTGAAACATGAGCCCCATTTGGTCTGTGAGAACGTGAAGATGTTGTAGACACCGGAATGCATATGCAGCGCTGTGAATGATGATCCTTTCTTTTCGTTCCGGGTATTTTTGTGCTTCTAGCCTGAGAAAGCGAAGAGACGGCAACTCTGCAAGTGTTTCAAGGTACTCCTGCCTCATACAAGTGTCCACCACGATGGATACGGTGGTGAGGGAGGAGAGTGAGGAATTTATCCACCCTGGGAATGCCTTAAATCTGATCCTGCTCACGAACCTTTGGAGACCGGAAGGAACCCCTTGCATGAAATCTAGGGATAAAAATAGTGCGAATTCCACTGTTATGTGGATATCTTGTAATTTGTTGCACCTCTGCAGACACTTGAGAAAGGCTTCCCTGCAATTTCCATTATCTAACGTATCTATATCGACCTCAATACGAAGGACCCTCAGCTCAGTGAGAGTACCAATCTCCTGCATTTCGTACTCGGAGACGACATAGATGCCTACCACCTCCTGCAGAGATTTCATATTCCCTAGAGTCACACCTTGTGGCAGCCTCACTCTGTGACTGATCAGCCGCACCAGCTGTCCTAGGTTAACAAAAGACTTTGGCAACTGTACTTCTCCATGATCAAAACCTGCTGTAACGTCCAACGTGTGCAGAAACTGTAGATTCCCTATACTCTCGGGGATTTCTTTGATACCGTGTAGCCGAAGAAACCTCAGGAGACGCAAGTTGCCGAGATCCTTAAGATGATTGTTCTCTAGATTATAGTAGTATTGTAGCTGTAACACACGCAGAACTCGAAAGGTTGACAGGGGTGGCATGGAATCAACACGGCCGAAGACAGTAAGAGACCTCAATTGGGACAACTGCTTTCTTGCTTCCGTCGAGGCAAAGGTATTGCTACTATTGTGGAGGGATAGCCGGCGAATCTTCTTCTTTTGCACCGAAGATGTACCTACAGCTTGCTCACCATATGAATATAACGTGGTAACAAAGCCTTCTTCAGCTGACAACTGATTTAATAGCTCGAGCACCATGTCATGCACTCGGCAAGCATGCACCTGGCCGTCTTCTCTATGAGGGTATTCCTCATCCACTGGCTGGATCAAGCTTCTGTTAATGAGCTCGTTGAAGTAAGACTCTCCTACCTCCTGCAAGCGTGCCCCTGCAGCTTGTCCCTCATCGGTAATGAAACCCTCTGCTATCCAACTTGATACCAAAATATCCCTTTTAATCACCATATCTTCCAGATATTTGCTTAGATACAACAAGCAAGTCTTCAAATGAGGGGGAAGATCATAGTAGCTGAGACTCAATATCTTACTCATCTTGTCCACATCCAGGCATTTTTCCATTCCAGCACCGATAGACTTATTAAGAATTTTTTTTTAAATAATACTATTTTTATTCTATTTTACAAAAATAATATGCCGAATTTTTTTTTTACAAAACTACCCAGTTGTCGCCATTTGAAATGGCGACAGAGAGTCTGTCCCTATCTGAAACGGCGACAGACATTTGAAATAGCGAAGGACTCTCTGTCGCCGTTTGAAACGGCGACAGAGAGGTTTAGCCCATTTTTTTATTCGAATTGCAATGTATGTAAATTATGAGCTGTAGTGTAGTTAATAAAAAGTCAGTATTAGTTGTTGTGATGTTTTACGAGAGGGAGATTAAAAAGAGTGCGAATCTGAGATCTGGGAGAATGATTTTTTAGCCTTTTCGGCAGCCCGTAAAATTTAATGTTTAAATGTAATTTTTAGGAAGAGTAGACCAGATTTGCTCTTTGATATGTGCACTACCATATTCTGGGAAAATATTTAATTTACACCTTGCTTTGCATCTAATTTCCACTAGTGCAACAACCCTAAGTATTATAGTCGACAACAACGCATGTTATAAATAGTTCCCACGAAGCACTTAAATTATTTGTTGAACATATATATAAGGGCACATACATCGAAAGTTCAGATGATAAAATAAGCAATAGATAGATTATATTGCAAGGGCATTACAACAATGACGAAATTGCTTGCCGAACTAACTAACGAAAGCACTGGTTGTCATGGTGGAACAAATTATCGTTCCGCCTATCTGGGTACAGCCAGAATGATGTCCCACATTTTCTGCATATTACCTGACCCGTGTAAATTTGGAGATTTGTCCTCGGACACGCTCAATCCCACTATGAAAGAACTCCATGGGGATCCGGTGCTCCAGTGTCGCCGAATGGGTGGCCTATACCGCACGTCTCGGGTGTGTAAGATAGAATTTTTGGTCTTTTGATGTGGATTTACGCCTCCCACATGGGCATGTCATCCCAATTCGGCGTCCTTATGTTATTACCACAGGTTCCGGATGAGTGCGTGTAGCGTCAAGGATTTGTTGCGTGGTGCGGACCTCGGCCACCGCTTCCCTTGTCCCTTCCTCTTGAGAGGAGGTACCCTCTTGCACCTCGGTGTGTTGGCGTTAGCGGACACTTGCGGAGACGCTGCTCTGTTTGGCTCGCACTCCAGCGTATGGTGCGGGAGGTGTGTGTTGGGCTTATCGTTGTACAACCGAAGCGTGCCTGCGATCAATGCGGTATGCCGCGTTGGCGTTGAATAACACCGTAGGCGTACTCGAGTGCGCTTTTCGGGCGGTAGTAGCACCACGGGAGGTTGCTCCCCGGTTATCCCATACGGAAGTTTGAGATGTGGGTGGTACGTCTCCGGGTCCACCCAGTTGAAGTAGCCGCACCATTCATCCTCGGCCAAGGGGCACCGGTAGAATCTCCGGTCCGCTAGTTCATCGTGGCAGGTATCAACCACTGCCTGAAGGCCGTGTTCGCAAAAGTCAGGGCTTTCGGGTGGCCCACGGGAGGTTTCTCCTTTGACTCGAGCAATTTCCCAATTTTCTTTTGAACTCTGTATGGGATGGCTGGTTTAGAATTACTACTTTGTGAGTGAAGCATGGGTTAAATCGCATGAAACTCACCGATTGGTTGGCCTCTTGCCCACCGGCCCTGAACTCTGGTCGCTCTAGAACGGGGACGTATCCTGGCGGCCTCTCCCACCGGTTGAAGTTCTCGGGCGAAGCGGGTTCGGCGTCGTGGCAGTTGTAGACAAATTCGTAGTCACGTCGTTCAGGGCCGTCGATCCATTGGAAGAAGCAACACGGTCCTTGTCTTTGAGAAAGGAAAGAACGATCGTGAAATGGTACCGTTAGCTTTGTATTTTATGGATACAAGTAGGTTTACCGGTAGGCGAACTGCTTGAGAGTGGCGCGGCGGCCGTCTCTCCGTGGGTAGATTGCATCATCTTCGTCGGAAGGTTGCAGTCGCATTTGGGTCTAGGCAACTCCGGCAAAACTGGGGCGTGCGCGCTACTGGTATCCGGGTATTCGGGGCGGGATGACTTCTGCTTGCTGAAGAGGCGACGGTAGAACGACATCGTGCCCTAATTTGTGTAGATTCAGATGGCGTGTATTGCTTGTTTGGCGGTGTTGGATGTGTAACCTAGGCGGTTTTATAGTGGTGGTGAGTGGTTACTCATACGACTACAACACTTGTCGGTTTGGCGTCTGGCATCCTCTGTGAAAAGTCGCACGACATGTCACCCATCATCAAGCCGCACCGCTGTCACCTTCTGCGAAGGTCGCACGATTTGTCACCATCGAGAAAAGCCACACGACTGTCATCACGAACAAAAGTAGGCGTGAGTGGTCACTTTGAGCGTGCTGCATGTGTGACAAAGCACGTGTGCGAAGCAGATGAGAGTCTGTCGGTCGTGTGGTCAAATCGGCTGAAAAGGTTGAAAGCATTGCGTCCGTGAGTTGTCTAATCGCGCGTGGAAAGCTGCTACAAGGTCGTACATATGTCGAATGGTGTTTCAGGGCTATTACTCCATAATTTATCATGTAAACTGTTATTTTACGGAATCCACGAAAAGCTATAGTGATCATACCGTAATATAACATAACTTTGTAAACAAAATTCTATAGCTGAATTTGGCGTAATATGAGGAAATAAAGCATCATTTTGTGTTGATTACAAAATATATGAAAGGAAGCAATATTTGGGATATTTGTCGTGACGTCTTTGTCGCATCTGTGACAAAGTAGCTACGTGTGTCTTTGTCCTATCGGCGTGACAAAGTCTTGGTAGCATATTTACAAATAGCGCCACGAGTAAAAGATTATATATAGCACAAAACTTCATAAATAAAACTAACATATGTGATATTACATGAGCTAAGGAAGTAAAAGGCGAGATTTTTACGGTACATGATGTGTAAAAGAAACAAACTAGCTAGGGCCCTGCTGGCGGTGCAACACCTCGTGTGGTCCCGGGCCTCTGACGACGCACATGTCCAAACGGATATGTGAGCTGGTCAGGGGCCTGTCCACGAGTACTCCTAGGAGGCCGGACCGGGGCTGGCGGAGTAGCGAAGGCGTCCTGTGTCGGCTGAGATGGGCCGAGGGCCGATGGACTAGGGGCCGATGCGAGCTGCGACGAACCAAGTACCGCACCCGCGGACTGCTGATAAGGATCAACGAGAAAGTCGAAGTCCTCATCCAGGAAAGTACCGTAGTCCCCCGAGGTGCTCGCACTCTGGTCAGGGGCAGGATCGGCCGCTGTTGACAACTTTTCGAGTTAGAACGACACGTTATGTGAACAACAAAATATATGAAAAAAGAGACCACCTGATGTACTGCGGTCATCGGGATGACGCCGGTCGGTACAGTTGGAGCCCAGGCGGTCTGGACGAGGCGGTCGAGTCTGCTGTGTCGACCTCGTCATGTGATTTACGAGCGAAGGGGATCTGTACCACGTCGTCCACCCTGGGCCGCCTACACGACGTCAGGTGTACGGCACGGTAAGTCAAGTCCTAAATATGGCGTAGTGCCCCTCGAAGGCCGTCCGCTGTGACCCCTATCGTATGGGTGGCACCGACCGCCTGTATCAACGTCGACGTCGCCTCGTGTGCCTCCCTGGCAAGGTCGCTCTGCGAAGCGAAAAGAGGCTAGTTAGTTGGCATAATTTTCAAGGCGTTACGTTGAATGACAAATGGAGGAGTACGAACGCGCGGTGGAAAGCGAGTCCGGTGGGTGGGAGTGCGTGTCGGAGTGGTCGGATCGTGCACGGAGGTGACTCCACGACACGCACAACTTCGAGCGCGGTGCGCGTCTTTGTACCACTCGATATATCGTCGTCGTGCGTGGTCGTAGAGGCGATCTCGTCGATCACATCCGCAAGAGCGGTGCCGCTGCTGCGCATGAGGTACCATGCGTCTTTGCCCACTCGTGTGCCGATGAAGCCTTTGCGTGTGTACCGCAAAAGCGAAAGCGCAACATTAATTCGCAAGCCACCGAGATTGTAAGTACTAGCGAAGGGAAAAATGTAGAAATCGAGCGAGTGCACGCTCTTTGGAGCGAGCGGCGCTGTGGGTCTGGGAGCGCTGCCGTAGACCAAAGCGCCTCAAGACACGGTGGGCGGCGCGGCTCGACGAACATGTCGAACACCAAGTGGCGTCGGGTCAACGAGACGCCGCGTCGGTCGATGCTGCTGCGGCGATAGGCCAAGCGCGCGCGTGCTGCACAAGCTCGGGGCGTAGGGCGCCATATGACGATGCGTCCGTGAGTGGTCCAACATCGCTACGTCTTGAGGGTCGGCGTCGCGTCATCTTCAGGGTGAACGCGGCCGCAAAAAAACACCGGCGATGAGCGTTAGTACAACACGTGGAGAATTAAAAAAACAACATACGATTCACGATAAGTATCTTGACTGTCGGCGACACCACAATGTCCCCATCGTCGGACGATCAACCTCGTCCCGGGAACCTGTAGAAGTCTGCGCGTGGTCGAGCGGGTCTATGAGTGGTCGTCCGATCTGGAACCTCTCGAGCGACCACGGTGCGGTAGCAAAGGGCGGCCGGCGAGAGTGGGCGAGTCGGACACGCGGCGACACCCGTCGCACAAAGCACGCGATGCGTCGCGGCAAGTACCGCAGTCCCAAGCCGGTGCGGGATCTCCTCCAAGTCGGCGTCGGCGATCGTCCTCGCAAAGCGGATCATGTGCTGTCGGCGGTGTCCCGTCGCGACAAGCGAGAACAAGACCCACCGAAGAGCCACGGAAGGTCGCGCCCAAGTCTCGGGCGACGGCTGCTCCCGACTCGGGTACCATCCTCTTGGGTTGTAGAAAGTAATGGTTAGGTTGTAAAATGCAATGAAAATCACACACGGTGAGTTAAATCAGATACGACAAGGAAAAATCGTGCTTACGTAGAAGCGCACAAGCCACCATTGCGTCGGACCGTCTTGTACCGCGAAAGTCGTGTCTTGTGGTCGGGTAGCACCCCCTGGAACCGGTGGAGGATATCTGCCTGCCACTCTGGGTGGACGTCTGCAGGAACCACCGCATCTCTGGCGAGGCAGGCCTGGGAGGTAAGCGGCGTCCTCTAGTGTCGGCGCCATCTCACCACATGGCAGGTGAAAGGTGTGGGTCTCAGGCCACCACCGGTCCACTAGAGCAGTCAGCAAGCTCCTTTCGTAAGGGAACCGCCTAGAGGCACTCCGTCGGTCCTGCGCATCCGCGGCGGTCGCCTCGACCATACGGGCAACAGGTAGTAGGCCAGCCGCCCTCAACCTGCAAAAGAATGTGAGAAGTATTATTGTGGTGTCGAAGGGGACATGAGTACAACACTGCGACGAAATTGAACTAACCTCGGGATCCATCGCGGATCGAGACGCCACGCCCTCATGGGGGTGCGCAAGCGCAGGGCCCCAAGCTCCAAGGCCGCCTCCCCATCCTGCGGGGGCAACGTCGCTAAACGGCTCCGGTGAGTCGCGTCGACCGACGGGTCAAGCAACTCGTACAACTGTCCGCCCGCCATGCCTGCAAATAAAAATGTTTATGTTACATAAGGTGTAAAAAAGGTGCAAAATAAATACAACAAATACAAATAGAATATGAATGGAGCAATCTTGTCATAATTTAGAGCACACGTAATACATGGAAGTAAAAATGTTCATCTATGTGCAAAGCGTTAAAAGATACAAAATGAATACAACATACTACACTCTCATTTAATCAAGTACAATAACATTCAGTATTACATATTTTGACCACACGTATGAATTCGATACAAGCAAAATGAAATTCTAGTGCATCGAAGTAAACCATAGTTTAGTACGAAAAGAACATATAACACTTCACGGCCACGATCTTGGGCAACTCTTGAAAGAGTGCCTGTCTCCTGCAAGCGAGAACATTTCTTTCTGCGCGGCCACTTTGGCGGTGTCCATATCATTCCTTATCGCTGGATTGCCTTCTTCCCACTCCTTTAGCTGCTCATGTCTAGGACCGCGTGTATCCTCCCAGCTTTTGTGCTCAGTGAATAAACCCACCACTCGGAAAGCCGTACATTTCGCGCTCCAAAGTTGCGACCACAACTTCCTTACTAAAGAATTGAGACATGAATATACGGATCCATATGAATCATCGAGCGAGCAACCATAACATGGGAGCATGGCACATGTAATAGGCGAGGCTTATTGCGGTGCAAACACAAGTTTGCTGTGTATGATGCATTCGTGAGCAACTTTTCGTCGGTTCGTCCCACGACCGGCTTTCTCCTGCACATCACCTCGAAGCGGAGCTCCCTCGTACCCATCTTTGTTGCTCCGTGCATCTCCCCTTCTTGCCTTTGTCCTCCATGTATGCGAAATCATCTCACGAGTACTTCATAGCGGGATCGTTCATGCGCGTGATCGCCCTTGCATGGCGATCAGCGAAGTACTGTGATGCCACGAAGAACACCCTCAACAATACCAACCAAGGAAGGGTCTCAACCTCGCATCACTCGGTTGTAAACCTTCGCAAGGTTTGTTGTCATGACACCATACCTCGCACCATCGGTGTCGTAAGCGAGCCCATTTCTCCCTAGGCTCATGCTCTATCCATTCGAGAAGCGTTTGAGCCCTTCCATTCCTTGAACCGGTGGGAGGGTCGGTGGGTAACTCTTCCAGTAGCGATGGGGCCTCCCTAAGGTGGGGCTGCCCTCTTCGTTGCCTCTGCTGTGTGCCTCGATGTCGGCTCATCCAATTTCTTCAGTACATCAAACTTTCTCTCTGGTCCCGGTCGTGAGCCTCTTGAAAAGCTTTGTTAGCTCCTTGTTCTGAAGCGCTTGTAGAAGTTGGCACCCATATGGCGCTTGCACCACCTACTACGCAAATCAGGCCATGAATGAGTCTCATCCACACCTTCTTTGGCCCGAATAATTGCCCTCAAAAGCCGGAATGCCGATCGTGTATGATACACACTCGGGCGATGAGCGACACCGGCTTTGACATTCCGTAGGAACCAATGCCGACTATCGTGTTTTCACCCTCCACAAATCACGGCGCTACGGGAGAACTTGATTATTGCCATCCACTCCTATGGCGGTCATTATCGCCCTTTGTATTTACCGATCAAAAATGTCCCATCGACACATAACAAAGGGCGACAATGCACGAGCGCATTGATGCATGGACCTAAAGCGAAGAATGCTCGCTTCAAAACCATCTTCGAGAAGCGCTGCGAAGGATGCTCACAAATGTCCACATAAGTTCGAGATTTGGTCCTTTATCACCAAGCAAACACGGCAAGTTACGGTAGGAGTCTTCGTGCGTCTCGAACCGTGTTTCCAATGCCTTACGCTTTGCAATCCATGCCTTCGCGTAGCTTATTGTATCTGGAACCTCTGTTGTATTGCGAGTCACGATGGCCCGTGGCTCTAAATCTAGGTTGCCTACAATCTCTCCGTACATTGCATTGGCAATAAAGCGATGATATGTTCGGATGTATCGCTGAGACTCCGTTAGTACACATGTATGTGGAGCGACTATAGAACACTTCCAAATGGTGTCCCATTTAGGTGATGCGCATGGGAGCGCCACGGGCAACCCTCTGTCGGCATCTTACATCATACACCCGTGATCGGACTTTACAACCTTGAAGGCTCTGCGCAACGACAACGACCATGCTATTCGCTTCTTGAACCTCACTCTTATTCTTGTAAATTGCATCTTTTCTCACCTCATTCGATCATCTGCGAAGGAGGCTGTTCGTCATCGTTCACCACCGACTGTCGAGCGGATACTCATCCCACTCTGTGGGAATAGATCTTCACGGCTTCATCATTACTTAAAGCCTCATAGTCCTCATTCTCTGTGTCCATCGCCCGACCAGCGACTCAATGTTTCGCCCTCGTCGCCATGCCCATTGCTTCTTGAACCTCTCCCGTTGCAACATCAGCTCTCCCACCTTGCACTTCGTACTGACCCGAACCTACATCCTGCTCTACTAAGCCTTCTCTACTTCTACTGCTCTCCCCAACTTCCTCTGGTTCTTCATCAACAACCTCTTGCTGCGTCGCATGCCCGGTATTGACTTTCTCAAATGCTTGTGCCAATAACACTAATGGCCATCCTTTCTCAATTGCAATTCTTACGTACGAACTCCAAGATTTCGGCCCTCTCATTTCCATTAACTCCCAGTACGTGCAATCTATTCTTCGGCAAACTACTCCATGTAACTTCAGATCATGCAATTCACGGTCCAAAGAGAACATGTGGTACAACCATCTCATAACCGTAGCCCATGAGCGCTCCTGCTGCGTGACAGGCTAGCCTCTACACTTGCGAAATGACTTAGATCTACCCTTCAACACCCATATGCGGAACTCCTTCTCCATAATATATTTTAAATTGCACTCTATCATCCATACATCATGCAAATTCATGAATTCTTAACATTTGCACAATTTAACTCTACATTGTACGACTAATAATGATCACAAATTTTTAATCGATGCAGTTGCAATATTTCAATTCTTACAAATTCTTGATTCCGTGATCATTTTCAAATTTCTATGAGAACATAACTAAACTAATGTGTCATGAACCTCTCTGATTGAGTTATATTTCGGTCCTGACAATTTTAGCCACCCAACTCTACATGACATCTCCGAATTCTCAGTACACAAATAACCGAATTTGGATTCTACATTTCCCAGTTCGTCGAAAATTTATCCATGATCTCTAATCAAAAAACTATTATTACAATCAAAATTTTAATCCCTACCTCTAGGTCATCCCTACATCGAAAATTAATTACTAACTAAGTCGCATAACTAAACATCTGTCCATACCGACATAACTATAAATTCCTGACTAATTCATCTAACTAAACATCTATTCTTACCGAAATAAATATAAATTTCTAACTAAGTCAACTAGCTAAACAACTTGCATCAGGTTCTCATTCCTAACTAAGTCATCTACCTAAATAACTATTATTACTCTATTTAATCTGATTACTATATTACATATTCAACATTTAAATACTTAAAAAAAATTAGTACCTGACGAAATGTAGATCTTCGAAGTCCCTCTCCTTCTCCCTCTCCCTTTCTCCTCCTCCTCCTTCTCCTTCTCCTCCCCCCCCTTCTTCTCCTTCTCCTTCTCCTTCTCCTCTCTTTTCTGTTTTTTTTCTCTGCGCTGCGTTGGCACGATCGAGGCGGGGGCATGTGACTTTATATAGGCGCTGTCTGTCGCCATTTCAAATGGCGACAGACTCTCTGTCGCCGTTTGAAATGGCGATAGACAGGCTGTCGCTATTTAAATAGGCGATAGAGGTGACGTTTGCTCTCTGTCGCCATTTGAAATGGCTACAAAGAGTCTGTCCCTATCTGAAACGGCGACAGGCTGTCTGTCGCCATTTCAAATGGCGACAGACTGTCTGTCGCCATTTGAAATGACGACAACTGGGTAGTTTTGTAATTTTTTTTTCGGCATATTATTTTTGTAAAATAGAATAAAAATAGTATTATTTAAAAAAATTCGACTTATTAACCTTTTCCCATTCCTGTTGGTGCATCGGTTTATTAGCTAGTAGGCTTGCTGTAGTAATAATGGCCAATGGTACACCACCACATTTCTCCAAGATTTTTTCGGTGACTTTGGTGAAATCAGGAAGACACCCATCGTTAGAGCCAAATATTCTCATGTTGAGCAGATCTTTAGAGTAATCGTCTGAAAGAGGTTGTAGCTCACAAACACAACCACCAGCATGTTTTGCAACAGCCTTCTTGCGGGTGGTCACGATTATTTTGCTTCCACAATTGCCATCTTGCAAAGCAAGTTTGATAATATCCCACGCCCGCTCTTCCCATATATCATCAATTACACATAAGCACCTACAGTAAATAGTGTAGTATAGTCACATTAGTAAAGCAAGATGTATATAATCATGTGAAACGACTATAAAAAAAAAGAGAACTAATAAATAATGATGCATGATGCATCACATCTTGAAAATTGTATTATAAAAAATAAGGGCGGCAGAATAATATAAAACATGAAAGGGAGAAATCACTTGATTCAGAGGTCAACAAGCGCGAAAACAACAGATCAATTACCCCCACCCCAAATAAAAGTCTGGCCAACAGGATGAGCACCTGAACTAATCCTTGGATTCAAATCGAGATAGGAAGAGGTGTTAAACAATCTCCCTGAACCAACTGCACGAAGCATATCATAGACAGGACGTCCAGGGGCAGAAGGTCGATTTCCATACAGCTAGTAGCTGGTGAGTCAAGATTCCGTGGCAACAGAACATGTTGAGGCCCAGCAGTAGTAGGGAATTCTTGCATCTTAAATGGTCCCGTAAGTTAGACGGACCGAATGGCTTAAGCCAGTTTGAGTTAGTTCGCATTATTGATGAGCTTGATACACTACTACAGAATAAGTGATTCTTGCCACCGTATCACTGTCGGTTCATCAAAAACCGGCAGTAATAATATTATCACTGCCGGTTCATCAAAAACCGGAGGTAATAATATTATCACTGTCGATTCGAATGGAAAACCGACAGTAACGGTTTTTTCTGATGAACCGGCTGTGATAAATCCCTTATTACTGCCGGTTCAGACAAAAAGTGCTGATATTTTCCGAAAAATCATAACATTTTCATAAGGAGTCGAATGGAGATAAAATTTATATGAAAATTGTAGCTCTTGACGATTTCTACAACTTTGTAGTTGACAACTGTTTCATTTGAAGTAATTTAGATATCCAAATAATGGTATCACTGATGGTTGACGGTTCGTATTACCAACCAGCAGTAATAATGCTATCAATCATTTTTCGAAAAATATAACTTTTTCATACTTAGTCGGATGGAGATAAAATTTATATAAAACTTGTAGCTCTCGACGAGTTCTACAACTTTGTAGTTGACAAATTTTTCATTTAAGTAATTTAAATATCCAAATAATAGTATCACTGTCGGTTGGTGGTTCGTATTACCAACCGGAAGTAATAATGCTGTCAACCATTTTTCGAAAAATCATAACTTTTTCATACGGAGTCGGATGGAGATAAAATTTATATAAAATTATAGCTCTCGTCGAGATCTACAAATTTGTAGTTGACAATCTTTCCATTTGAAGTGATTTAGATATCCAAATAATTATCAAAAGTTTCGAAGACAAAGGATCAAAAGGAAAATATATCCTATATTTGTTGAGGATTGAGTGATGGGTGAGATGGTAATGGGCACACGCGTGGAGCAGTAGATCATGAGTTCGAGCCCTAGCAACCACACGCGCGCTTATTTCGCGCGAAAATTGCGTGACTTGTAACTTGTAACTTGCGACGCGCGGTCGTGCGTAGAATACAGGGTGGTCGGTCCGGATGCAAATAATTTTTTTTTAATTTACCGAGTGATTTACGAACCGGACTATCACTGCCGGTTGGCATACAAACTGGCAGTGATAGTCGGACTATCACTACCGACCAATCACTGCCGGTTCCAATATCCGGCAGTGATGCCAGTTTGGAACCGGTAGTGATATGGTGTTTTGTAGTAGTGATAAACAATCAGAGCATAATGGGCTGTCTAATGAGGAAATTAATTTTAAGCAGCGTACTTCGGAGAGGCTAGCCCAGTTATTACGTGAGGAGAAAATTAAATGGTAAAAAAGAGCGAAAGCGAAACATGTTCTCGAGGAGGATAACAAAACTAAATATTCCCATTTGGTAGCAAATGTAATATAGAAAATAGCAAAATTTTCAACTCGAGCAAGATTAAATAATAATAGTTGGGGATGTACAGCTTAAGCAAATACATAACCAAATACTATAAAGGTCTTTTTGGGCCACCAAAAAACAATCATTTTTCAATGATTGAATCTCGTCGGGATGATATTCCTCAAATCTCTACAATAGAGAATGATCTTCTCACACAAGCATTCATTGAAATAGAGGTGAGGGAGGTAGTTTTCCAAATGGAACATAATATGGCTCTGGGATCGGATGGATTCTCAACTGAATTTTATCAGGTATTCTGGGAGGTCATTAAGAATGATTTAATGGCATTGTTCCAAGATTTACACAATGGTGTCTTGCCTCTATTTCGCCTAAATTTTGGAATTATCACGCTTTTTGCCAAAGACTAAAGATGCAAAGCAACTACAACATTACATACAACATTAGAGACTGATTTGTCTCCTGAATGTGAGTTTTAAAATATTCACTAAAGTTGGCATTAACAGGGTTACAGGTGTGGCTGAAAATATTGTACATCCTACGCAGATGGCTTTTATGCCAGGTAGGAACATTATGGATGATGTGATTATTCTTCATGAAATAATTCACGACATACATAAGAAAAAAATTGGATGGGTGATCTTTAAGGTAGATTTTGAGGATGAAAGGCCTCTTACCACAGTGGTGCACATGGGTTGAGAACTTTGTTGCCAGAGGTAGTGTTGGCATCAAAGTCAATGATGACATTGACCCGTACTTTCAGACCTAAAAAGGACTCCGGCTGGGTGATCCTTTATCCCCCATATTGTTTAATATTGTAGTGGATATATTGGATGTCATTTTAGAGCGTGCTAAAAAGGATGGGCAAATAAGTGGAGTGATACCTTATTTGGTGGATGATGGGTTATCTATTTTACAGTATGCAGATGACACTATTTTATTTATGGAACACAATTTTGAACAGGCCAAAAACATGAAATTATTGTTATGTGCATTTGAACAAATTTCTGGTCTCGAAATCAATTTCCATAAAAGTGAAATATTTTGTTTTGGTGCTGCTAAGGAATTTGAGACTCAATATACACAGCTTTTTGGTTGTGGATTGAGCAATTTGCCTTTTCGATACCTTGGCAGACCAATTCATTATAGAAGACTGAGAATCAGTGAGTGGATAGGGGTAGAAGAAAGATTTGAGAAACAATTGAGTAGTTGAAAGGGCAAGCATTTGTCCGTTGGAGGTCGTTTAGTCCTTTTAAATTCTGTCCTTAGCAGCTTACCTATGTTTATGTTATCTTTTTTTGAGATACTACATGGGATTCTTAAACAGTTGGATTATTACAGATCCAGATTTTCTGTCAAAGTGATAACATTAAAAAAAGTATAGGCTAGCTAAGTGAAATATATTATGCCAACCTAAGGATTAAGGAGGCATAAGAATTCAAGATCTTGATGTAAAAAATATCTGCCTGATCAGTGAATGGCTCTTCAAGCTGCTAAATGAAGATGGTGTCTGGCAAAATCTCCTCAGAAGAAAGTATCTTGGAACTAGGTCTCTTTCTTATGTAGAAAGGAAACTAGGGGACTCTCTGTTTTGGTCTGTTCTAATGAGGGTCAAACATCACTTCTTTAGATTTCGGTCCTTTCATCTTCGTAATGGGTCTCAAACTCATTTTTGGTAGGATACATAGCTTGAAAACAACCCCTTAGTGTTCAATACCCCCGACTATTTCAAATTATCCGAAAAACATACCACGGTGGCTGAAGTAATAAGTTCTAGCCCTCTTAATATATCTTTTTGTCGAGCCATTACAGGACATAATTTATTGGCCTTGCGTGAGCTTATTACAATGGTTACTGATGTGTAATTAACACCCGAACGGGATACATTTCGATGTAATCTCTATCAGAATGGACAGTTTTTAGTCCATTCGATGTTAAATCCTAAATGCATCAAAATATTCCAGTTACAAACTGTCAATTGTGGAAGCTTAAGGTTCCACTAAAAATAAAAAAAATTCTATGGTACCTACGTCATGGGGTGATATTGACAAAAGATAACCTCAGTAAAAGAAATTGGATTGGTAGCAAAAAATATGATTCATGTAATAACGAGAAAACTATACAACATATCTTTTTTTAATGCCATTTTGCTCGTTTCACATGTTGTATCATTCAAGCGGCTTTTAATTTGTCACCTCCTAGTAGCATGATCAATATGTTTGGAAGTTGGTTACTGGGGTTGGGAAATGATTTAAGGGCTCATATTTTTGTTGGAGCTGTCGCTTTGTGTTGGTCAATTTAGCTATGTCGAAATGATGTGGTTTTTTATAAGAAAAAAAGTTCTAACCCGTTAAAAGTTATCTATACTTGCACCAATTGGATGCGTTTGTGGTCCGTGCTGCAGATTCAGGAGGATTGGGATGTGGTGTTAGAACATGTAGATTACTGGAGATCGTGGTTAGGGATCTTTTCTTTAGGCATGGGTGGAGATTTAATAACAGACTGTATGCGGATTGAAATTTTCTATATGGCTTGTTGCAACTTTCTTTCAGTACATGTTTGAATCTTATTGGACAGGATTTTGGCTGTAATCCTGTAATAATTGGTTGGCTATGTGCATCTCATGATGCAGAGGCCGGGAGATATAATCTTCCATTATCTAAAAAAATGAGCTTAAGCTCGTAAAATCTGTTGTCTTTACCAAGTTTTAATTTGAAAATATATGATGTTCACAATAATTTGAAAATACAAGAAAAATATTCATTTGGACTTATCAAATCTAAATTTCTCTAAAAGGTTTTATACTTATAAATTGAAATTTTGTATGAGTTATGATGTTAAATGTTTATATTTAATTTTTCCTTTTTGAATAAAATTTCAATATTATAGTAAAGTTTTCACACTTAGAAGTCAAGGAAATCGGCATGCTGGTCTTGGTCGCTCCTGAGATTGTCCACATCACAGACACGGTTCGAAGCTTGTTCAAGGGACAACATGGCTTGGAGTTCGTTCACGTGGGCGAGTGGGCGGGGTGAAATCCAACGACACTACGGCGGGCTTGCTGGCTGTAATATCTCAAGTCGTTACTGTAAAGGTCTATGTGACTCATGTAGAATGATGGTAGAATTAGTCTTATATTGTTTGTTTAAAGTGAGTTGTAGAAGTACATAATGTCTGTTGGGTTCAAACGTAGTATCTCTCGGTTAATCCTTTTACACTAAGCCAGGACAAAATTGTAAGTAGGGAGTTATGCATGCATGAGCCTATCCTGCGGTGTGCTAGGCTTTGAGTAGATTTTGGACCAATTTGTAACAAACGGTATCAGAGCAGTAACCTCTGCTGCACGGGGCGTGTGCGAGATAGAGGTGCATGCAGCATATTGAAAGATTAACCGGCCAAAATAACCATGAGCAGCCGCAATATTATAAGTCTCTTCCTCTTGACCAAATTTGTAACCCTCATTAGCAGATTCATTTTCAAGGGTTTCTGATCAAACTAGATGTTACCAAGGAACTATGCATAGCCATGGCATGTGTGGGTCCGGAGTGGACACATATCATAGCATATGCACCGGTACTGGACACACATGTACCGAGGGTTGATTTTGGGTATCTGTCGTGTATGCGGTGTACTGTCGAAAGAGTCAGCCCTTAACGAGTGGTGAGTGTAATACCCTGACCCATTAGTGTGAAGGCCCATGTTGCCCATGTGTAGCAGTGGTGGGATTAGTGACATATTGTTTATCTAAAGTGAGTTGTAGTCAAGGGCGAATCTAGGGGGTGTCAGGTATGCCCTGGCACTCTCAAAAATTTGAGAAATCCTGTAAGACCATCTTTTTAATAGATCAAATTTGTTGATTGAATTGGTTCTGATTTTGGTGGTTTGTGATTTTTAAGACCTTAGAACTATTTGTGTTGTACTTTTAGCAAATTTTAAATATATGTGTTGGATTTATGATATTACGAAATCATTGTACAAAATTACAGATTTATACGTGTGAAGTGTGCACCCCCTATCCAAATTTCTCTAGTTCCGCCACTAGTTGTAGTAGCATATAATGTCTGTTAGATCCAAACGTAGTACCTCTGGGTTAACCATTTTATACGAAGCGATGACAAAAGTGTAAGCGGGGTGATTTGCATATGTGGACCTGTCCCACGATGGGATAGGGTTTGAGCGAACTTTGGGCCAGAGTGCCATCCAATGACACCGCGGTGGGTGAACAGGCTGTAATATATCGGCCCGTTAGTGTGAAGGTCTATGTGGTCCATGTGGAGTAATGGTGGGATTAGTCATATATTGCTTATATAAAGTGAGTTGTAGTAGCATATAATGCCTGTTGAGTCCAAACGTAGCACCTCCAAGTTAACCCTTTTACACGAAGCAAAGACAAAATTATAAGCAAGGTGCTATGTATGCGTGGGCCTCCCCACGATGGGCTTGACTTTGAGCGAATTTTGGGCTAGAGTATTGTAAGGACCCGAATCCACTGATTCGAACCCACTGTGTTTACCGCACTAGTCCCAGGATCAACGCTAGTGCACACAGCTTAACATTAGTACATATCACATCATACACAACGATAATAGCATAATAGTTCATTTATTGATATAGCTAAATGTATGATCTTATGACCGACTTACATTATTAAGCCACGCAGGGCAAGACTGGAAATATAAGCTAATAATTAAGCAGCGGAAAGTAGAAAACGTAGATAGCTCATCAGTTCACCACAGGCAACCGACAAGGCTCGGACCCTAATGACTCGCGTCTTCCTAGACTTCATCTTCCAACAGAGGTGTAGATTCTTCAACTGTTGATTATGGTTGTTTGGCAAGGGTGAGTACTTAAAGCACTCAACAAGTTGTGCACAGAATGCAATTCTATGTATCTATATGTAAGGCTTATTCCAATGGATAGGCTATCATGGCTATTTTGCAATAAGCAGCATTTATGAACAAATACAGTAAATAGATTATAAAGACTGTAAAACAAATAACAGTAATGATTAAATAAATTCAATATTTCTCAAGTAAACCAAGTTTCAAATCCTAAGTCAAATTCATCTTCCATATGGCATTCCGCCATCCCAACCACGTTGTCCAATTAATTAAGCTAACCCTTAACTGTAATTCCCGAGCATTGCTCAATACCGCGAGCACGGCTATCCGAATAGTTTCACACTCTATAGAGGTTATGCACTTTACCCACGTGATACAATCAAACACCACCAAGGCGAGTGATTATAACAAAGCTTTTACAATGCTCTGGCTTAACCCGATACTACCCGCTAAGGTTTCAACACTGGTGGGACTGGTTACCACATCCAGGGCCCCCCTCTTGCGCCATGTGAATTTCACCATAACTCGGGAACTCACACCGACCACGATAGTACCAAAATTAAGACATTGCAAATTACTCAGCTAGGCTGGCCCATACCAGACATGTGGTTGCATGATTGACTCAGGTCAAAGGCTTGCAAGGTTAAGTCCTTAGTGTGATCAAGGCAAGACTTCCACATACCCTCTGCCCATCGGGCCCACCTTGGCATCCTCGCCCCTTGTCACTTGCCCTGATCTAAGTTATTATCACCCAGTTGATTACCAAGCACCACGTGCTATCAACAATTCAACATCGTTGCGTGACATGACTCGCCACAACAACTCAATCTCATCATGTGATCCCGCATGACACACAAGTTCATGACATTGTTCCATATTTCATTAATCAAGATTAATTACCAATGATTCTGACACATGATGACGTGGCAAGGCTAAGCAACTATTACGGACTAAACCTCCAATGTTGATCATAATTACTAATCAACTATATTAAACCAATCTAGGGTGACAATGGATCATGGCATACAATGACAAGGTAGGTTACAGATCAATCTGGTATATTACCTAAGCCCAATCTAATTTGAAACAGTTGTATATTTGAAATAGATGCACTAGTGTAAATCAAACATAGCAATTTTATAAACATAGGTTCAACATGATCAAAGCACAACTTACCTTGGAATAGGTCCTGAACTAGTTCTGAAACTTGCTCTTGAGTTGCTGGATCTTCCTCCGAAGCGTCGCACAATTCAACGTCTACGCGTACCGAAGGAGAAAAGCAAATAAATACCAAAATAGAGAGCAAATGAACTCCAAAAATCAAATAAAATTCACCATTAAATAGATCTCAATTTTACAAATTTTTATAAATTGGAATCACTCAATTCCGAGTTACGATGCAAAAGATATAGCCTTTTGAAGTTTGAAATAAATACTGAAATTGCTAAAATCAGAAAATCAGAATTAACAGATTTATTTTTAAACTGAAAAACCGATTTATGACATCAGCGTGACCTCATGATGACGTCATCATCACAGAATTTCCAATCGGATTATTTTTCCAATGGAAAATTCATTTATGACGCAAGCATGACGTCGGCGTGACGTCAGCGTTGGATCGAAGTCAATCGGGCGTGACACGCGTGCTGGGTCCATAAGTCGAGTCCACGGCCGAGCGATCCACCGTGAACTCGGTCCAGGGCGCCTCGGCTGCTGAACCCGACACGCGGCACCCCCTGATTGGTCACATGCACCGCTCAATCTCATCCACAGAGATCCGATTGGAGGGTCAGCGTTCATGCGCGACGTGGCAACGCACCAGCCAACAGATCTAATCCGACGGCTCAAAGCTTCCGGACCCAACGATGGCTATGCGACAGCGAGGTCTTACCGGACTTGAAGACGAAGACCAAGGCGGCGGCGTTTTGGCGCGACTCCGGCAACGAGACGCAGCTGGTTCTGCGCGGCGTGGTCCGGTGAATCCGAAGATGGCACCCGCGGCGGCGGAGACCCAACGGCGGCGACGAAACCGAGCAAAAACCGAGACGTCCTACACTTCCAACTCCGACGAGCTCCTTTGCGCGCTTGACGACGATTCACGCGAAACCCACCCGACCAAAAGATGCGGCGCACACGGTTGAACCTCGGGGTGCTACCCCCTCCTTTTATAGCCTCGGCGTCCGAGCTCTACACGGCGGGGAAGTCCGAAGTTGTTACGGTGGCGGACTCCGAGTTCGCATCGGAGACGACGACGTGCCACCGTACACGTGTCGCGATCCGACGGCCACGAAACGGCTTCTACGCGGCGCAATCGGTCCGTTGAAACATGATCGAGCAATTGCGCAAATTAGGGTTTTCCCGCTGCGACTCGTGGGTCGGGTGGGCCGCACATACATGAGCCTCAAGCGCCTGATCTTGGGCTCGCCCAACATCGCATTCACCGATTTTTTAAAGATTTCTTATTTAGAATAATTCCGAAATTCATTTTATTTATTTTAAGCAATAAGCTGTTAGGGAAAATCCAGAAAATCTCAAAAATACTTTGAGACATTACGGACTCAAATAAAATATTTTTGGCAAAACTTTATTTTAACTTTGCACAGATTTAAATAGATTTGAATAAAAGGCAATAAACTTGATTTCAAATTAATTCAAATAATTCCAGAAAAATCCAAATAAATTCCAAAAAATTACAAATGCACATTTAAGCAATAAAAACTTAATTAAGCCAAATTTTGTGATGTTACAAGTATAACAGATGGTATCAGAGCAACAACCTCTGCTGCACGGGTGTGGGCATATGTTGCATGGCGCGTATGGTCCCAGTATGGCATATCCTCAGTTTTGGGTATTTGTTGCGTGCGTCAGCCCTTAATGAGGGTGAGTGTGATACCCTGATCCATTAGTGTGAAGGTCCATGTTACCCATATAGAGCGATAGTGGGATTAGTCCCGCATCACTTATATAAGGCGAGTTGTAGCATATAATGATTGTTTGGTGCAAACGTAGCACCTTCAGATTAACCATTTTATATGAAGCGAGGACGAAAGTGTAAGCGGGGTGCTATGCATGAAGAGGAACGGGTAGGCTACTGTAGTATAAAATCAAAATTTTCTACCGCGTAACCAACGAACCACTGCAAGTTATAGATCATGGAATTACCACTAGACACATAGACTCATAGCAGAAGTAGAGTGAATGTAGTGCTCTGATGTAGTTGTAGTCGTACTAGCCTCACATATCCTTCAACATCTCCTCCTGACCATCGCAAGTGACGGCGTGATCGTCATAGGTCAAGGACATCCTCGTGTTGAAGTCTCACAGCAACGCCTCTAAGGTATCCACACGTACAGGGTAGGAACTCCACACGCCAGAGTACTAACGCCGGCTGCGTTGTTTTGAGTGTTGGAAGGGTTACGGTTAGGGTTTCAGCAATTTCAAATTCCTATTGTGACTCTCTCTACCCCCTCCCTTTAAATAGATGCTCCACATTGGGTGTCTACATTAAAGACCCATTAGGAACTCGTAGGCCATCAAAATTCATATCACCATCCGAATTAAGTCCCAACCATTTAAGTGTGCGATCCTATAGGTTTAAGTATACTTGGATATGGCCAGAGTACTCTTACTCGACCATTAATCAGTAGTGGTTCCTAGCAGAACATGCCAATTCCCGAGTATATGGAAAGATCACATCAGATGAATCTTAACAATGCTTAGTTATATGTATTTCCCTTTGTCTCAAGATATCAGTCAAACTCAAGGCGAGTATATGCCATCCTTGTTTAGATAGCTCAACCACTCTTTCTTGATTGCGTGACTCGGAATCCTCGACTACGGTTAACTCTTTAACCGCGAGTATCATTGTCATGCATTTCCGAAATCCAACCACTCGAGAGGCCTAGAAATATCTCTCCCATTGCATGGAGGGGCAAATCTCATCTTGATCGATCATGCCTCACAGCATGATTCACGACAAACCCAAAAGCCACATTTATAACTACCCAGTTACGGAGTAGCGTTTGTCAAACCCTAAGTAAGTCATTACACGTCTCAAATACATACGTCAATATCGGCCTAGAAATATCTCTCCCATTGCATGGAGAGGCAAATCTCATCTTGATCGATCATGTCTCACAGCATGATTCACGACAAACCCAAAAGTCACATTTATAGCTACCCAGTTACGGAGTAGCGTTTGGCAAACCCTAAGTAAGTCATTACACGTCTCAAATACATACGTCAATATCAAGTCTAAGGATATAGCATACACATTGTATATGATACCAACCGATGACAAGTAAAATTATAATGTTCTCGCGGTGTCTCTAGTTGGGTCGATCCAAGTCCATATTCTCTAACATGTGTCCATTTTATTGGTTTCATATCTCCATATCCATGACCCATGAAACATGATCATTAACCAATACATATGCTAGTCTATTCATATTTGTCCTCATATGTTTATCAACTAGGTATCACTTTAGAATAATCATCACAAATTTATACATAGAGTTTCACAAACAAGTCACATACTTGTTAATAAATAATAATGACATTATTCAAGAAACACAATAATAAATCATGAACATAAGGAAATATAATCATCTCTATGATTGCGTCTAGGGCATATTTCCAACAATGCATGCGTGGGTCTGTCCCACGGTGGGCTATGTTCTGAGTGGAATTTGGGCCAGGGTGTTCTCCGGGCACTCTAGAGCTCGATAATCCAGTCACTGTCGCCAAAGGTTTGGTGCAAGGTTGGATCTTGCTCATCTTCCATACCACATGGAGTGAGATAGAGAAAAGAAAGAGGAGGAAGAAGAATTGCATTCCACTGATACGCGGGCCCTTTCTAAGAATTTTAATGCGCTGATTCATTGCCATGTCCACAGTTGCAGTACCACTCTCAAAACCGCTCCAGAGGGTTATTTAGATGATTTTTCATAGTTTAGAGGGATATTAAGATGGTAATGTAGTTCAGGGTTTAGAGTAGACATACCCAAATAGTTCAGGGGACGATATATAAGGTTATTTAGATGGCTTTATGCTTGTATTTGAATTTGGATATGTGAAATTTCTATTTTAATGTTCAAAATTTCAATTTCAACTGAAAAAGTTGTAAAATTATATCTTTTTACTTTCAATCATAAATATTTGAATTATAAATTTTCTAGAAAACTAGAATTCAGATTTCAGTGACACAAATATCACTACCTCCGTTCTTTTTTAGATGTCGTTTTAGAATGCTACATCCAACCTTTTTGAACTTTGACCACAAATATGCACAAAAGTATTTGGATTCTTCACATGGCAATGATATCACTCGATTTATCATAAAAAAATACTTTCATATAATTATATTTTAATAATATTTACTAACGTATAATTAGAAAAAGTAATAGTCAAAGTGTATATTGGATACCATATCGATCTACAAAATGACAAGTAAAAAAGAACGGTGGTATGACAATGCATTGAATTTTAGATTTGACAGTATTGTAAATATTTATATTTTCTTGGACAGTGCTTGATCTTTTGTTATGGAAGTTCTTCATTTTTATATTGTAATTAATTAGCAGTAAAATCAATACAGAAAAAAAACTTTTAATAAAATTACGCTGCAGGATAGCCTCTGCGTGAGCTCCTCCTATTTTTGATAGCTTTTCTCCAAGTTGCTGTGACACCATGGTATAATCGAGATTTAAAATACTTGTTCCACGAGACACTTATTTTTAGATGAATTTGTTTTTTTTACACTAGGGCATGCTGCAAATTTGCTTTTGCACGGAGTACTAGTCATGTCATTGACATGCGGGCTTATATTATATTACAGATCCAATAACAAAAATAAAATTGTCATTTTGTTCCGAGGCAATAATCAGGCTTACTATCCATTTTGACTAAATTAATGCATGCTATTATAAAGAGTCAAATAAGAAATTAATGCATAATTGATCCCAAAGAAAATATGCATACTATTTTGTACAATGAAAGGGCATATACAATATTATATATCAAGCCATAGTCTAGGAGAAGTACTCCTACATGACAGTTTAAAGTGGTGAGCTAATTAAAATGAGCAAAAAGATTAGTTATTGCATACTTATGTTTCTCAGAAAAGGGGAAACTTGTAATTATCACTAGGAAGAATATGCAGCATAAAGAAATTTACCTTTTATTCTTGAGGAACCCCCTAATTTCATCTATGAGTTGCGTCTCATCGCAAGCTTCATTTATGATGCCATTCCTGCCAAGTTTGCCTAGTATTCTCTTGAATATCATCTTTATGTCAGGTTTAAGGGACACCGAAACAAAAAATTTGCAGTCAAACTTCGATTCAAGCTCATCAAACAACGCTTTGGCAAGAGTAGTCTTCCCCAAGCCTCCAAATCCAACAATAGAAATTATCTGTGGTTGCTGCCTCGATGAGCCATCCTCTTCCATGAGCCTCTTGGCTAGCTCTTTTTTTGGCCCGTCAATGCCCACTAGCTCTGTTGCCTTTCTGAACATAGCTTCTAGGCGAGGATCAACAGTCACCGTCTCTGGCTTGGTAGCAACACCATCGACCTTGAATCTATCGTGCCGCTCACTTGCCTTCTTGACCTGGCTTATGATGTCCTTGATAACATGGTGGATCTCATGGTTAGTCTTGGCCTTCTTGAGCAAGTTGGTGGTCTTGTCGAGCAACGCCTTGAAGCTACGTGGCTTGATAGGTTTAGACCCCTTGCCACTCACCATGAAGGTGTCTACGGCATCCTCGATGTCGTAGGACAGCTCCCTTACATCCCTGGCCCAGATCTTGACCTGCTCATCAAGCTGGTCCACCGGCACCTCGGACACCTTGCGGAGGGCAGCGTTCATGCTTGTCAGCTCTTGCTCGAGTTCCTCAATCTCTCCCTACCCTTCTGCAGGTGGTATTCATCTACCGTCAGTTTCGCCAGCTTGGAGAGCAGGGCGTTCATCGCCCCTGTGTCGATGTCCATCTCGATCGATCTTGTTTACTTTGGGTTGGCGTCAAAAATTTGATGTAGAGTTTCTGACAACAGCACATCAGACGAACACCTGGTTCAGAGCATGCCAGTCGATTTGACCTGTAACCGACAAGGTAAGATATAAAATTCACTCAAAGCCGATCGTTAAGATCAATCGGCTTAAACTCAATCAGCTTGAAGCCGATCAAGATCAAAGTAACAAGATAAATCTAATTAGCCGATTAAGGCTAATCAGAGGATAAAGGCAGATCGATTCTAAAGAAGGCGATGCGCAACAAAAATAAGAATAAATCGAACCTGGAGGTGTAATTGACGAAGATCAACAATCGGCGATACACAACTTTATTGATCAAAATCGATTACAAAGACTAAATTATAAGAACTACTTCTAGTCGACAGGAAGAAGTAAGTAAAGGCTAGTTGATTGTATTGTATTGATGGATCCACACCTTGCTTCGGCCCTTCTCTTATACCCTTCGGCCGATCGTGTCCTATTACAACACGTTTCAAAATCCTGATCCGTATCGGTCTTACTTCGGACGGTTGTTTTTCTCTAAAGATTTTGCTGTTACCAAATATCTTGAATTCTTTCCAATCCTGTCCGTTAGTTTCCATATCTTCGATTTTATTGTCGATTTGGCTAAACTTGCCGAATTTTGGTGCAAACATATGCCCCCCATTTTTGAGAGATGACTTGTCATCTGTCAAAAAATTTCATTTATCGGCTTCTCCGATCAGCTAACCGTTGAACTTCGCTCAATAACTGCTACTTTATTCGCGCGTAATTTTCTGACATGCGGGCAGTGCGTTTTAATTACCCGCGCCTTTTGAGATTCACCTCCCGCCGCTTCAAATTTTTACCACGCTATAAAATGCGGTCCCCACTTCGGTCATTCCTCACGCGCACAAGCTCTCAGACTCTAAAAAAATCGGCTTTGTCTAGTCCGTTGCTCAATCTCTCCATCAATCGGCTTGCATCCCTCCTTCATCAATCGGCTTGCTAAGATTGGCTGAAATAGACGCGAGTCAGGTACTTATTCCAATCCCTAACAGTAAAGATCAGTATTTCCTTGGTCCGATAGGAAATCTAGATGCCAGCACGGTCATTAGTCAGGACATTCCTCGCCTTCCTCTATCGGCTACTGGATTTAATATAGAGAGCTGAGAAAAAAGCTTCAGGGCATGGCCGACGGCGCTTAAAGGATGGAAATCTTGGTACATTCGCGTGGCTGCTCAGAAAAGAGAAGAGTGGGAAAGGATGGGTATAGCTGAGTGCATTCCTCTCTCGTTAGCCGATCCAGAAGCCAATGAGCCCTTAGTGGTCACGGCTTGCTATTTCTGGTCGGAGACCTTCAACGCCTTTCTGTTTCGTACTGGTCCCATCGGCCCAACCCTTATGGACATAGCCCAATTGTGTTGCCTTAGGCCAGATGGTGAACAGATATCGGCTTATATCGGCAAATCGAAATACAAGCTTATTCAATTCAAAGGAGAAGGTTGGCGGAAGTACATTAATAACATTAATAAAATGAATGGGCTGGTATCGGATGAGGAACACGTTGCCTTCCTAAACTTGTGGTTAGACCGATTTTTGTTTTGCGGTGCTTCTTTGGGGCCAACACAAGTATATCAGCTAATAGCAGAGCGGTTGGTAGAGGGCCGTCGGCTAGCATTGGGAAAAATGTTTCTGGGAGCTGTTTGTCAGATGATGCATGTGATTAGAAGTCGGCTATTTACTGGGTTTGCCAGATTTTGCATCGGCAATGTAGGTGGTCCTCTCTGGTTCATCCAAATATGGTTATACTGCTTATTTAGCCGATCTTTCAAACTGGATCCCACGGAAGATTCAGCATTTCCTCGCGAAGACACACCAGAAAATGCAGTCCCAAAATTCAGAACCAGCCGATCTTATGGCGAAAGATACATCATGTGTTCTGGCAGCAAGAAGATTTCTCCGATTGGCCTAAAGAAATACTTATCTTTCTTTCTAAACTTGGATAATAATGATTTTAGCCAACAAGATTTTTTCAGTTATACCAACGCAGCCGATTTTGAATGGCCATCATTTCTTCATCTGGATTCTGATAGCTCTGAGATGCCTGAATCGACTTTAGACTTCTTCAAACTTTTCATTTCTCCGAGTGTTCTGCATGTTGGTTTTAACACGAGAAACCGTACCTTTCATCCCTCTTACGAATTCTATCACCCTTCTATCTTTGCCAGACAATTGGGTTTCGGCCAAATGATTCCCAGTCTTTTACTCCTTGACTTGGTTCAGCCTAGGACCAGAGTACGATCTTTAGCTGCAGCCAATATGGTCTTGGAAATAGCCGATGACTTGCAAATCAAATCCTTGCCTCACTTTGTTTTGAATAATCGTCGATCTAGTCGATTCTCTGCATGGTGGTCTTTAATTGCGGAAGCACTTCTCCTTGATCGTACTCCATCAGCTATTATCGATGCCCTTTTCCCAGACCTTCCTGAGCCGATGGTACCTTCGGATACTGATTCAAGCGACGAATCAAGTTCTGGATATGATAATACGAGTTTTATAAATGTTACTGGCGAGGTATTAGTCGATTTTACTCTTCTTCATCGTAGCCCATATGAATTTCTCATTGGCTTTATCCTTTTTCTTTGCGGACTAAAGCTGCTGGCAAGAAACCGATTGATGCTCCTGCAGCTAGTAAAGAGAAACGACCGCACAAGGCAACTGCACTCACCGGCTATACTTCTGGTTCTTTGGGCATTCAAAGCCCATCTTTGTCTGATTTAGAAAGGCAACAGCAACCAAGTAAGTTATACTCAATCAGCTTTCGTTCTTCTTTATTTCCTTCATCATCAACTCTCCAGCCGATGAACCCTCAAAAAAGAAGAAGCCGAAGTCCACTAAAGTTCCTGCCAAGAAAAAATACTCCAAACCACAGGAACAAAGTGGCGAAAGTTCACCGCACGGATCGGCTACTGCTCAGGTATTTTTTTTCCATCCCAAAGAATTTACAGATCTGACTTATTCATCGGCTCTCATTATTTTTTTTTCTTTCAGCCTACTGCATCTGCACAAGTGGCCAGCATTCCGACCAACTTACCGGACATATCAGCTAAAGAGTTATTGTCTCCTCAGCCGACACCGATGCCTGCAACCGCCGCTGCTCCAGAGTCTTCTGATCCATCCAACATCCTCGGCTTCAACTTATCTGACTTGGATGATCTAGAGATCTTTGCAGCCGATGATTATATCTCTGAAATTCAAAAGATCATCGCTGTCTCAAAAGACGCGTCGGCTGCAGTCTCGTCTGCTCCTGGAATGCAAGAGTGCCTCAACAAGCTCTTTGATTTGGTGTCAAGGCCGCAATCAGAGATCCTGAATAATAACCAGCCGATTCGGGACGCCATGGCCGTAGTTGAAATCGATCTACCAGCAGAGGCCATGGCCGCGCTGCTCGAAGTGTGCCATCTGGACGAGAAGAAGGCTTTGGTGGAGGCAGCTCAAGAAAGGAAAGCAAAGAGAGCAGCCCAAGAAGCCGACCAGAGGGTCCTTGACAAAATGATTGCAGAGACAAAGGCAAAAAAGAAAAATTTGATGCAACCATAGAATCTCTGAAGGCTAACAAAACTTCTCTTCAGAAATTGGAGACTACTAGAAAATTTCTTGAGGAAGAACTGTTAAAGACGATGAAGCTCATCGCTGAAGGCCAAGATTCCTTTGAAAAGACTTCATCGGCCGCCAAGGAGCAGAAGGTAGAAATAGCATCGGCCATGGCAGCCTTCAAAGAGCAATCGGCCAAACTTGTACCCATTCGAGCGGCGGCGGCGAAGATGTGACTCGGATAAGGTACAGGAAACTATAGCCAAGGCGGCTGGAGCTCTATCGGCTTTAGGTGCACGACTCCTAGGTTCTGGGATGTAAAAACTTAATTAGCTATTCCTTTCAGAAACACTTGTTCGAGTACTTTGTAATTTTGCTATGTTTGTAATCAGCTGTTTAACAGATTTAATTTTCTGTAAGTTTAATCTGCAATCTCTTTTAGCCAAACAGCATCGTGTTAACTTGGCCTCTGGACAAAATCTTTAGTCGGCTAGGCTCCAATCCACACACTAGGATAGTACCTTTTTAAATACCTCCCGTTTATAGCCTTAGGCAATGCATATCCTTCCAACGTCTCTAGTACGTACGAATTTCCACCGACTAGCCGATTAACTTTGTATGGCCCTTCCCACGTAGGTGACCATTTTTCAAACCGATTATCCTTCGAACCAACAGGCAATATCGTTTTCCATACCAAATCGGCTTGATTGAAAGACTTAGGCATAACCTTCTTATTATATGCCCTTGCAACCCTAATTTTATTCTTCTTAAGCCGATCAAGCGTGGACAAACGTAATTCTGCTAGCTCGTCCAAATTGTCGATCATTAAATCGTTATATTCTTGAGCCGACAAACCATTTTGCCTGGCTATTCGTATCGATTCAATGTTGATTTCTACGGGTAGAACGGTTTCTTGTCCATACACCAATTGGTAAGGTGAAAGCTTCGTCGCTCCATGATAGGATAGCCGATACGCCCAAACCGACTCCGATAGAGTTGAGTGCCAATTTCTTGGCTTTTCATCAATTTTTCTCTTGATCAGTTTGATTAGCGTTTTATTGGACGACTCGGCTTGTCCGTTAGCCTGAGCGTAGTATGGGGAAGAATTTAACAATTTGATCCCTAAACTCGTCGCGTAATTCTGAAATTCGTTAGACATGAATACCGTACCTTGATCGATCGTGATTGTTTGTGGTATTCCAAACCGATGGACGATATGTTCATTCACAAAACCAATTGCCTAAACACTGGTCACCTTTTTAAGTGGTACAGCCTCGACCCACTTTGAGAAATAATCGGTTGCGGCCAGAATAAACTTGTGGCCTTTACTCGAAGCAGGAAATATTTGGCCGATTATATCTATTCCCCAACCCCTAAACGGCCAAGGTTTGATAATTGGATGTAAAACCGATGCTGGTGCTAGTTGTATGTTGCCAAACTTCTGACATGTTTGACATCCTTTATAATACTTGAAACAATCTTCCAGCATCGTTGGCCAAAAATAACCTGTCCATCTGAGCATCTATTTCATCTTATGCGCCGATTGATGAGAACCACAAATGCCTTCGTGTACTTCACCCATCGCTACCCGCGCTTCTTCAGTACTAAGACATCTTAACAACAAACCTTCCATAGTTCGATAATATAGTATATCGTTCATAACAACGTATTTCAACGCTTGCTGCCGTATCTTTCGTTCCGTCGGCTTGGATGGATCGATTAGATAATCTTTAATTTGCGTTCTCCAATCGGCGATATCTGTGCACATAACTGCCTTGTCTATCAGTTTGGTCTCCTGACTTTGGCCAAAATCTTTATATCCTGATGCTTGTTGGGCTAAAGCATTAGCTCTATCGTTCAATTCACGAGGAACATGACCGATAGAAAACGATGTAAAAGAACCGATGATTTCTAAACATTGTTCTAAATACTTCAGTAACACTCCATCTCGACATAGGTACTCTCACTTCACTTGCTGTACAACCAACAGTGAGTCACCATGTGCCTCAACAGCACTGACCCCAATATTTTCCAACAATTGCAGGCCTTTGAGCAATGCTTCGTACTCGGCCTGGTTGTTTGAACATCGGCTATTTAGCTGGAATGCAAATTCGAAGTTATGCCCTTTGGGTGTGGTGAGTACAATGCCGATACCATCACCTTCCTCGCATCTCGATCCGTCAAAGAACAGCTGCCATGGTGCGACCGAGACTAAGTTTGCCGGTGTGTCATGTCCTGTTATAAAATCGGCTAGGACTTGTCCTTTGACTGCTTTGGCCGATTCATATGATAAGTCGAACTCGACCAAGGCGTAGGCCCATTTGCCAAGTCGACCTCGTAGAATAGGAGCTGACAATATATATTTTATAACATCGGTTTTGCAGATCACTTTGCAAGCTGATGCTAATATGTAATGCCTTAACTTTGTGCACGAGAAGTACAAAAATAAACATAATTTCTCGATAAAAGGGTACCTGATTTCTGCGTCTAGCAACCGTCGGCTTAAATAAAAGATAACCCTTTCTTTACCATGCACCTCTTGTGCCAAAACAGCTCCAATAGTATCTTCTTCAGCCGAGACATATAGTCTGAAAGGAACCCCTTTATGAGGCGCAGCCAAAACTGGAGGGTTGGACAAATACCTTTTAATTTCATCGAAAGCCTTCTGCTGATTGGCTCCCCATATAAATTCTTCACTGTCCTTTAATTTTAGCAATGGAGTAAAAGCACGAATCCTTCCAGAGAGGTTTGAGATGAACCGACAGAGATAGTTAATTTTGCCGATCAACTTTTGTAACTCATTCTTGCATGTCGGTGGTTTGGTATTGGCTATAGCTCTAACCTTCGTTTGACTGACTTCAATTCCCCTTTCATGCACCATGAAGCCCAGAAACTGTCCAGCCGACACGCCGAACGCGCACTTGAAAGGATTCATCTTTAGGCCGTGCGATCTTATGTTCTTAAAAACTCTTTCTAAATCGGCCAAGTGCTGCAAATCTTCTGCAGATTTTACTACTACGTCATCAATATAAATTTCGACAATGTGGCCGATTAAGTCATGAAAGATCAAATTCATTGCTCGCTGATATGTTGCTCTAGCGTTCTTCAAGCCGAAAGTAATCACCGTCCACTCGAACAATCCTATTGCACCAGGACATCTGAAAGCTGTCTTCGGTATATCGGCTTCTGCCATGAGTATCTGGTTATACCCGGCATTACCATCTAGAAAACTTATGATCTTGTTCCCTGACGCAGCATCGATGAGCATATCGGCTATTGGCATCGGATATTCATCTTTTGGCGTCGCCTTGTTCAAATCTCTAAAGTCGACGCATACTCGAAGCTTTCCATTTTTCTTCATAACAGGAACAATGTTGGAAACCCACTCCGCATATCGGCAAGGCCTGATAAATTTTGCTTCCAACAACCGTTCTATCTCTTCTTTTATAATTTGGTACAAGGCCGGATTGAAACGCCTAGGATACTGTTGAAACGGCCGATAGCCCGATTTTATAGGTAGCCGATGTTCCACCAGCTGACGGCTTAATCCGGGATCTCATGATATTCCCAAGCAAAACAATCCTTATAATTTCTAAGGATTTTTATCAGTTTTTCTTTGTACTTTACATCTAAACTTGCACTAACAAAAGTTGGTCTTTTTCTATCACCGCTACCTATATCTACTTCTTCAAGCAAATCGGTGGATGTAAAACCTTGACCTAACTTTTTAATTTTTTCAAAGTCTTCTATGACTTCGTAGCTATCCGTTGTTTGCCGATAGCTTTGCATTTTATCCTGTAACCCCTTTAGTGCTTTTCTTGTCCCCATCGGCGTAACACTTCGTTTGCCCGATCAAAAGTGCCCGGCTTGACACTAATCGGCATGAGCCCTAATTTGCTTACGCATATGAAATCACAATCGTCCAGCGCCTTGTCCGATATGCAGCCAGCTTCTTCGTGTTGCCAATTTGCATAAGAGCTAGCCATGGCGATATGAGCAGATGTGTCGGTGGTGACGACCTCGACTTCCTCTCCGTTCCACTGAACAAGCGCTTGATCCATGGTCGATGGGATACAGCAGTTGGCATGAATCCAATCCCGACCGAGCAGCACACTGTAGTTTCCTTTGGCGTCGATTACAAAAAACACTGTCGGCAAAGTCTTGCTACCGACAGTCAGTTCTGTGACCATGACACCCTTTGCCTCTGTAGGGTCGCCTGTGAAGTCATTTAGAACCATGTTAGTTTTAATTAAGTCTTCATCAGACTTACCCAGTTTCTTGCATGTCGTGTACGGCATCAGGTTCACCGTGGCTCCTCCGTCTACCAGCATCCTTGATATCGGCTTCCCATTTATATATCCTTTTAGATACAATGGTTTCAGATGCCGATGATCATCCCTGGGTTTCTCAAACATGGCGCTCTGAACGCCAGAGCACAACTGAGCAACCACCTCTTTGGTCGATTCAGTTCTGACTTTGAACTCGGCCGGCAATGTGAACACCATGTTGATATCCATAGGAGGGGTGTCGTCCCGAACCACGGGAGAATCCAAGTCATCAGCCGATTCAAAATCTTCTTCGGCCTGCTTTCTTCTCCATTCTTTCTTGACGCATTTGATCGGACGAAGTTCGTTAAACGTTTTGTCTCTTTGTTTTCAAAGACGGCTTCACGAATCTCTTGCGTCCTTAGCCTCTGAAGCCGTCGTCGTTGTGATCGGCTAAGACCGGATGGACACCACCGGGTTTAGGTTCCACCGGCTTCAGATTTGACCACCAAATCTTCTTGATTAGAATTGGGCTCGTGTATCTTGAGTTGGTTCGGTTCTTAATCTGGTTTAGATATTCTCTCGTGAATGGCCTTCAGAAACCGCCTTGCTCTCGAATTGGCCCAGATAGCTTATCTCTAGCCGATTGCCTTGGCCAATCCTCTTGGGGATAATGCTCCATCGGGCAGGTGTATGGTGATGGCAACGCTACTCCTCTTTCCCAGCAAAACTGCCAAAAGGGACACCTTTTATGTGCCCTCTCCACATTCTCGGTGCGGTACAAGTTATCCGATCGGCGAGCCTTATACCGTGGTCGGCTATTCATCCTCTCATATTTCTCCATTAATTGTAAAAATGTTGGTCCTGACCTTTTCGCCGACCGCCTTAATGGAGACTTTTCTACTTTGTATCATTTACCTACCTGAGGATTCCCCTTGGGTTTGATGGTTCTTGAATTTTTTTCTTCACGATCGGCTTCTATTTGTAAAGAGTCGATTGTAATCTTCAGTGTTTGATCGCCGTTCGAGCTTGATTGGATGTTAACTTGTTGATCCCTTTTCTGCTCGTCATGCATCGGCTCTTTTCCTTTAGCCGAACACTGTACCATGTTGATGGGAAACGGATCAACATCAACTTGCATGGTCAGCTCATCAGCAAACTTCAACCGACCATCCTCAATAGCAGATTGGATCATTGACGGAAGATATTGCGATCATTAGTGTTATGCGAATAAGAATGATGCCACTTGCAATACTGCGTTTCTTGATCTCATCGAGGCGACGGTATCACATGCCCTCTAGCAATCGTATTATCTTTTTGCGTATAAATCAAAATACGATCGCACTTAGAAACATCAAAAGAGTACTTAACCTCCGACTTGTTCCTAGTCGGCTTAAGCCAAGAACAGACTAAGGACTTTTTGGATCCTTTTACCCATTCGGCTATGTTTATTTCTGCTTCCTTATCTTCCGATGAGTCACTTGGACAATACTCAACCATATTGACCTTAGCCTTGTCCTTTTCTTTGTTATTGCTATTTTTAAATCTGTCTTTGAACACTTTATTATCAGTGAATCGGCTTTCTTGAGCCAATACGCGATGCAATAAGTGGCTAAGGTCGGTGAATTCTTGTCCTCCGAATTTCTCCCTAAGCGGCGGAATCAAACCTTGAAATGCTAAATCGGCAAGTTAGTTGTTAGGCAATGTGACGCTAAAACACCGATTCCTAATTTCTCTAAATCTCTTGACGTAATCCGTTACCGATTCCCCAAACTTTTGGCGTACAGAACTTAGATATGAAATCCTGAGCTCCAAACTGCCTGAAAAGAAGTACTCATGAAATCGGCTTTCCAAATCGTTCCATAAATGGACCGAATTTGGAGGCAAGCAAGTGAACCAAGTAAACGCTGCCCCAGACAGAGACAACGGGAATAGTCTAATTTTAAGCCCGTCGGACTGGGCCGCTTCACCACATTACGCGATAAAGCGTCCAACGTGTTCCAGGGTGGTGATAGAATCATCCCCAGAGAATTTGGCGAAGTCTGGAACTCTGAAATTATGAGGGTAGGGCATACGATCTATGTAATCGGGATACGGCTTTCTATAGCCGATAACCTTCTCTTTTGGTTGTATGCCGAATTGGTCCCTCAAAACGGCAGAGATCTGATCGGCCCAATTAGCATTATCGGCCACAACAGGCCCTTGATAATATCTGTCATAATCGGCGTTCTGCCCCCCGAGTGCGAGCTCGGGTTGCCAATTACGCTGTCCTACTGGTGCGCGATCATACTGCTCGTGCCGATTACGTCTGACTTGAGGTTCCGACACTGGGACAAATGGTTCTGAGTATGTTACTACCCTGTGTGGACCTGGGTTCCTAAGCAGGGTAGGCTCTTGTGGGAATCTTTCGGAGCCAATCGGCTGTGAAACCGATTGGGAAAAAGCATAGAACGGAGCCGACGGCGGCAAATTGGTCGATGCGTCTAAATTAGCAGCGTCGGTGTAGGAGTGATAATGACTTACTCCACTTGACCGAGGGTCCCTAGGCAAATTAGCAAATTAGTCGATGCGTCTAAATTAGCAAATTGGTCGATGCGTCTAAATATGATCGTGGGTTGTGTGGGAATCATGGTGGGGGGTGAAGTTACAACCGATGGTTTAGGATCGGCCATTGTGCTCTTCGTGTTTTGTGCTACTGAAAAAACAGGGTAATTTAGCAGAGTTTGCAATGGGTCAAGCAGACTTCCTGACGAGGCTAACTCCTGGGCTATAGATTTGACGCTATTCACTATCATCGGCTTAAGGGTTGTCACGAGAGCCGATGATTGGTTTATTAAAGCGTGGTGCACAGACTGATTAATCATAGCCGATAATTCAGCTTGAGCAGGCAGATATCGGCTTACCTGTTCTGTTACACCCGCATCTCCCGTATGCTGACCGTCGATGTGGCGGATTTTTGAGTGACGCCACGCCCGTTTTTTGATAATGACTTAGCATCATCTCTTCTAGCGCAGCCTTCTGAGCCTCAATTTCCTGACGTTGTTCCGTGGTCAAATCGTCCATTGTTGGGACGATTATGGCTTCTGCGTTTAGATCTGATGGTGGAATCGACTTTCCTGATGAAGACATTGTCCCACCGGGCGTGCCAAGAGTGTATTGGCGTCAAAAAACTTGATGTAGGGTTTCGACAACAAAGACACCGCATTTAACACCGGTTTAGAGCGTGCTAGTCGATTTGACCTGTAACCGACAAAGTAAAATATAAAATTCACTCAAAGCCGATCGTTAAGATCAATCGGCTTAAACTCAATCAGCTTGAAGCCGATCAAGATCAAAGTAACAAGATAAATCTAATTAGCCGATTAAGGCTAATCAGAGGATAAAGGCAGATCGATTCTGAAGAAGGCGATGCGCAACAAAAATTAGAATAAATCGAACCTGGAGGTGTAATTGACGAAGATCAACAATCGGCGATACGCAATTTTATTGATCAAAATCGATTACAAAGACTAAATTATAAGAACTACTCCTAGTCGACAGGAAAAAGTAAGTAAAGGCTGGCTGATTGTATTGTATTGATGGATCCATAGCTTACTTCGGCCCTTCTCTTATACCCTTCGGCCGATCGTGTCCTATTATAACACGTTTCAAAATCCTGATCCGTATCGGTCTTACTTTGGACGGTTGTTTTTCTCTAAAGATTTTGCTGTTACCAAATATTTTGAATTCTTTCCAATCCTGTCCGTTAGTTTTCATATCTTCGATTTTATTATCGATTTGGCTAAACTTACCGAATTTTGGTGCAAACACTTTGTTACTAGCTTGTCACGTGTTGATGCACAGAGAAGTTGGGCTGCAGTCTGTAAAGAAGGCGGAAGTAAAGGAATCAAAAGACAGTACTTCACGCGAGGAGTGGGGAGAGAAGCGAGAGAAGGCGCTGAGAAGATGAGATGAGTTATGAGTGTGGCTTGAAAGGCTTGCAACTAATCGTACGTATAGTACACTAGCATTCACTGATTGAATTGCCAATTAATGGGGCTCGAGAGAAATATCGGGGCCGTGATGATTAATGGGATTACTGCGTCATACTGGACAGATAATTGCATTGTTGGATCCTCCATTGAAAGATCGATTAGCACCATCCTTTGTTCCGGTTAAGAGGGTTCCGGAAGCACCAGCTGCATTATTGTGAAATTTTTTTAAATAATACATTTTTAATGCAAATTGCAAAAGTGTACCACGAAATATTTTTTTTGCAGAAATATACCCCTGTCGCCCGTTGGTTGGGCGACAGGGGCTAGTCGCCGTACCAAAAATCAACAAGTGGCCGCTGCAGCGCACGTCGCCCTACCCAAGTGCGACTGCACTGAAATCGACGAATGGTTGGGCGACAGGGGAGCGGGCGGCCTCCTGTCGCCCAACCGGAGGGCGACTAGACCGGAAATAAAAGGAGGGGCGCGGTCGGCCGAGAGAAGAGAAACGGCAGAGAAAAAAGAGGGTGATGGTGAAGAGAGAAAAAGAAAGAGAAGGGAAGAAGAGAAGAAAAGAAGGGTAAGAAAAGCGGCGACTGCGCAGGTAATTTTTTTACGCTCTATTTTATGTAGTTTAGGGTTAGGGTTAGGTTAGTACTAATTAGTTTCGTGATTTTTTTAGGAAAGTTAGGGTTAGATGTAAATATTTTCGCGGTTTAATTTGTGTAGTGTTTACGGTTAGGGTTAGATATAATTAGTTTCACGGTTTATTTTGTTTAGGGTTAGATGTAAATATTTTCGCGATTTATTTTGTTTAGTGTTTAGGGTTAGATGTAGTTAAATGTAGTGTTCATATTTTTAGTAATTTAGTGTTTAGGGTAAAGATGGCTCATGAACAAACACCGGTCCAAAACATGAGTAATTATGTACGCAAAACATACGATTATTTTCGTTGTACATACAAATGGCCATTACTCTAGTTATTTTCATGTTTATTTTGTGTAGTGTTTAGGGTTAGATCTAGTTAAACGTAGTATTTATTTTGTTTATTGTTTAGGGTTAGATCTAGTTAAATGTAGTGTTTATTTTGTTTAGTTTTTAGGGTGGCGGCTTTAGCAACATCCGATTTGTTTAGTTGTGTAGCAAGAAATCATGGTAGTGTTTAGTAAGAAAATGTAGTTCAATCTAGTTATTTTTCTAGTAATTTAGTCGGTTTGTGGAAACGCATGTACATAATTGTTTTTACGAATAATAATATGTTGTTACGGTTTTTACAGATAGATGTCGATAGATATGTTTTTTTACATATAGAAGTGCACGTATATATATTGTTAGGGCTGTAGATATTTTTTAGAAATACAAGTGCAGTGATGAATATTTTTAGTAATGTAGATATTTTTCTTAAGTGCAGATATACATATGTATACTTTATAGTACTTTTTATGAAGAATAATTAATTCGTGTGGTAATGAATAGGTTCGCAGATATGTTAGAACGAGTTCCATTTAGAATCTTTTATGGAGAAGGGGTTGTCATGTATGGTTCGGAGGGTGCGGATCCGAGTAACTTTCAAAGATGTGGATAGAAGTTTAAGTAGGGTCAAGAGCGGACATTTGCTTCTGTGTTGAATTGGTTGTATTATACGTTTCGGATGGAACAAGAGAAGTGGCAGCTCAAGTTATCTTGCCTTTGCACCATGCGAGATGATCCTGTTTATTGGGAGTTGGTTGAGCTGAAAGGAACTGCATCTTGGAGGTTATATGTGAAGGGGGCTGGGCAACGTGGATGGTGTCGGGTGCTTTTGGTGCAAGCGTATGAAAGGGCTATTGCACCGCAGCAGCAGCTGCACGCCGGTGAGCGTAGCGAGGCTCAAAATGACTTCACTTATGGTGACACTGAAATTGGAGAGTCTAGCCGGGAACAGCATGTTCAGGGTTGCAATGAGGATATTGGCTACCAGACTGGTGAGCAAGTTGAGATTAGGGAGGATGAGGGAAACATTGGGCAAGATGCGCGGGGGCAAGTAGACGAAGGTGAGGAAATTGAGGAAGTAATAGCACATATGGAAGAGGAAGACCTTGAATATGAACAAGTGGAAGTGGAAGACGACGATAACTCGGATGAGGAAGATGAAGATGAAGATGTTGAGCCACTTGTGCAAGCAGATTGAGCACGATCAATTTAATAACACGGTTGTGAATGAAGGCAATGATACACCTTGGCAGTATAGCGACAATGAGGTGAGACCTAACAACATGTACCCCACAAAAGAGGCAGTGCAGGATGCTATCAAAGATTGAGCCTTATCACTAAGAAGAACTTTCAGGGTTAAGAAGTCCACCCCAACCTGCTAACACGTGGTGTGCGAGATGCAGGGGTGCCCCTGGAGAGTGCACGCGTACAAGCCCAAATGGGGCACCCACTGGCTATGTTCGAAGGTTGAACAATATAGTTGTATGACTGAGGAAACCTTGGTGGCTCACAGGAACCTATCTTCCGGGTATATCGCGAGTGTCATGTACCCGGAGATAGTTGAGAACCTGAATTTTGAGCCCCGTGCTATTATCCGAGCAATTGAGAAATGATTTCAAGACACAATTAGCTACGGAAGGCATGGCGGGCGAAGCGTAAGGCCTTGGAAATGAGATTTGGGAAATTTGAAGACTCGCACCATAATCTGCCCGCACTACTCGGTTGCACTCGGGGAAGAAATCCCGTACTTTTATGATTATCGGATCGTCCACAAGGAAGTGGCGAACAAGAGGCATCTCAAGAGAGTTTTCTTCGCATTCGAGCATGCATTAGGGCGTTCTATCACCGTCGCCCATTGTTGTGTGTGGACGGCACATTCTCGACGAGAAATACAAAGGACAAATAATGATATTTGTGGCGTCGACGCGAACAACCAGATTCTCGCTGTTGGTTTTGCCTTTGTGGAAAGCGAGAACTATGAGAGTTGGCTGTGGTTCCTACGAACTTGAAGATCGGGGTGGTGAAGACTCGCCAACATGTGTGCATACCGCATGACAGCATCTTTGGTTCGCTTAGTGCCATCGACGCTTGCAAACGGGGAAGAGGAGCCATTTCCGACCGACTTGCAGAGCCGATGGTGCATGAGGCATTTGGGCGCGAACTTCTATAAGCGATTGAGAACAAGGAACCGATGAACATGTTCAAGAGGCTATGGAAGCGTAACCAAGATAGTAAGTTCCGTGACTCTTTGGAAGAATCTTGATGAGCTAACAAAAACACAAAGAGACTACTAGCGGTGTAACACAGAGCGGTGAGCCTTTATTCCTCTCGCAACAGAAGATGAGGCGACGAGTCGTCGTCGCGCGCAAAGGCCGATCAAATGTTTCTGACCGATAAAGCACGAGCCCAAAGAGAAGTGGTCATTGTTACATGACACACATGGTGCTTGATACGGTGTCATGACGACCAACTTGGCGGAGGTGTACAACCGGGTAATGAGAGGGATGAGGTGTCTCCGCTGGTAGGAATTATCGAGGAGGCCGCGGGTACAACCAAGTATTTTGTGGATAGGCATAAAGTCAAGTAGTAATGAGAGATGAGAATGCCTTGTACTCATGCATGATAAGTAAATACATGGATGAGAAGAGTAATAAGGCGGGCAAGCATAGAGCTATCAAAGTAGGTTCACGAACACCGCGCTCGAGGTGATATGCGAGAGATAAAGGACTACGCGAACAAACCGTAAGGTTATCACCCAAGAGTGCATCTTGCGGTGAATGTCAATGCTCGTAACAAGCCCCTCTGTTGTACTGTGCCATGTTCTCATGTGATAGCTGCATGTGCATTATTTGGAATGCGACCGGTACATATCTATCCGAATATTTTACAAAGGAAAAGGTAATGGCAACTTGGGCGAGGAGTCTGTATGGTTATGGTGTTGTCGGTTCTTTCACCACAACCCCGGTGTCGATGAAAGGTTCTGGTCCCCGACTTTGATGCAAGATCATACAAAGGAGGTCGTCGCAAAACCAAAGCGTATCGGGAATGATATGGATGAGTCCAAACCGTAAGCGTGTGAAGAAATGTTCGCAGTAAGTTTAACAGTCACACGCTCAAGAACCGCCACCACATAACGAAGAGGACGAAGGAGGAGATGGCAACCCGACGGCGGGGAAGGATCGCTGCCGCAAGGCGTGGTGGACGACGCCGTCGGACTACCGGAGAAGCTGTTTGAACTATTAGACGCTATATGTCAAATTAATATTTTGTTTATGTAATGTGCATTGCAATCTGTTTTAATATAATTTGATGATGTAATGTGCGTTGTAATCTGTTCTAATATATTTTGCTGATGTAGTGTGCGTTGTAATTTGTTTGATTAGAGTTTGTGGACGCTTGTGTATTTATTTGTACGCATTTGGTTCGATGTATTGTTCTGACGCTTGTGTATTTATTTGTACGCATTTGGTTCGATGTATTGTTCTCATGTTTGTGTATTTATTTGTACGCATTTGGTTTGATGTATTGTTCTGATGCTTGTGTATTTATTTGTACGCATTTGGTTCGATGTATTGTTCTCATGTTGGAACCCTCGAGTTGGCAGGTTGCCGCACGCCTCGCGATGTGGCTGACGACCCTCGTGGTGTGCCGCTTACTGTAGCGAGGAGTGCTCCAGGTACTTCTTCACACCCCACGTCCTCCCGTCCCACCGTCACGCCGACTTACGCGACAGGCGGGCCTTTGACACGCTGGTTCTAGCCCCTCACGTCGAGGTAAGCCCTTCGCCACACTTCGTATGTTTTCTAATTATTTCTTGAATGTTACCAACAATTCTTCACTTCTTACAGCTCACAGCACGATGGTTCTCCTCAGAGCTTCACCGCCTCGACGACTACGAGGCGGTTTGATGATGCAGCCCATGCGGATTTCGACTCGACGATGGTGACGTGTCGAGATACTTCGCTGGTCGGATGTGCCCGATCATCGCAGATTGCGAGGAGCACCACCATCGACGCAGCCTTCTCGATCGGTTACGCTACACCTCGGCTAGACCACGAAGGCCCAACACCCACCGGTGCGGTTGACGTACTCGACGGCGGTGTTCGCAGAGCCCCGCCACCGCGAGGAGGTGCTGTAAACGAGGCGCCGAGAGTTTGTATTTGGCTTATGTATTTTGGCTTATGTATTTGGTTATTACGTTGTGACGTACTTTGCATCTTATGTATTTATTTGTATACGATATATTTTCCATATGTTAGTAACCCCGTACTTTTGGTTATGAACTATTGTTATTCTTTGTTACAAAGAGTCTCGCTTTCAAGCATGGCGGCATCGTCGTGCTGCAGACTTTTGAGAGCGAATAGCCTCATGCATCGCCTTTGGCGACTTTGTCGGGCCGATGGGACAGTCACATGCATCGCTTGTGGAGCGACCCTCGGCACCACTATAAAAGCGACCGAGAGGTAGACATCCAACACCGCCAAACAAGCAATACACGCCAGCTGAATCTTCACAAATTAGGGCACGATGTCGTTCTACCGTCGCCTCTTCAGCAAGCAGAATTCATCCCGCCCCGAGTACCCGGATACTAGTAGCGTTGACGCCCCAGTTCTGCCGGAGTTGCCCCGACCCAATTGCGACTGCAACCTTCCGGCGAAGATGATGCAATCTACCCACGGAGAGACGGCCGCCGCGCCACTCATGTTGCAGCCCGCTCTTACGGGTAGACTCGTGGTGTCCATACAATACAGAGTAACATTACCATTTCATGCATCGTTCTTTCTTTTCTCAGCACAACGACCGGTGTTGCTTCTTCCAATGGATCGACGGGCCGGAACGACATGACTACGAATTTATCCACAACTGCCACGACGCCGAACCCGCTTCGCTCGAGAACTTCAACCGGTGGGAGAGGCCGCCAGGATACGTCCCCGTTCTAGAGCGACCAGAGTTCAGGGCCGGTGGGCAAGAGGCCAACCAATCGGTGAGTTTCATGCGACAAACTCATGCTTCACTCACAAAGTAGTAATTATAAACCAGTTCATCGCATACAGGAGTTCAAAAAGAAAATTGTAAAATTGCTCGAGTCAAAGGAGAAACCTCCTCAGGGGCCACCCGAAAGCCCCGACTTTTGCGAACACGGCCTTCAGGCAGTGGTTGATACCTGCCACGATGAATTAGCGGACCGGAGATTCTACCAGTGCCCCTTGGCCGAGGATGAATGGTGCGGCTACTTCAACTGGGTGGACCCGAAGACGTACCACCCACATCTCAAACTTCCCGTACGGGATAACTGGGGGAGCAACCCTCCCCGTGGTCCTACTACCGCCCAGAAAAGCCAGACCCCGAGTACGCCTACGGTGTTATTCAACGACCACAGCGGGTATACTGTATTGACTGTAGGGCACGCTTCCGGTTGTACAGGGACAAGCCCAACACACACCTCCTGCACCATATAGTGGAGTGCGAGCCGAAACAGAGCAGGCGTCTCGGCAAATCTCCGCCAACAGCCAACGCAATGAGGCGCAAGAGGGTACCTCCTCTCAAGAGGAAGCGACAAGGGAAGTAGCCGAGGTCCGCACCACGCAACAAGTCCTTGACGCTTACGCGCACCATCCAGAACCGGGTGGTATAAACATAGGGGACGCCGAATCGGTATGACAAAAAATTATGTCTTACACACCCGAGACGTACGGCATAGGCCACCCAATCGGCGACACCTGGGAGCACTGCGGATCCCCGTGGAGTTCTTTCATAGTGGGCATTGAGCAGTGTCCGAGGACAAATCGCAAAATTTACACGGGTCAGGTAATATGCAGAAAATGTAGGACATCATTCTGGCTATACCCAGATAGGCGGAACGATCATCTGTTCCACCATGACAAACACTGCTTTTGTTAGTTAGTTAGTTAGTTCGTCAAGCAATTTCGTCACTGCTGTAATGCCCTTGTAATATAATCTAGTCTATTGCTTATTTTACCATCTGAACTTTCGGTGCATCTGCCCTCATGTATGTTCAACAAATAGTTTAACACATGATTACAAATCAAAGTTTAATAACGCGATTTAAGGGCATGTATCAAAGATCAAATGTGGTCCATTGTTCGTAGAAATACAATTTAGACATGACATTTTACGGGGCACCGAAAAGGCTAAAAAACATTGCCGACTATATTACTTAGGGTTGTTGCACTAGTGGAAATTAGATGCAAAGCAAGTCAGAATTACATATTTCTCCATAATATGGAAGTGCATGTATCAAAGATCAAATGTGGTCCACTGCTCAGTAAAAATACAGTTTAGACATGATATTTTACTGGCTACCAAAAGGCTAAAAACATTGCCGACTATATTACTTAGGTTGTTGCACTAGTGGAAATTAGGTGCAAAGCAAGTCTGTAAATTACATATTTCTCCATAATATGGAAGTGCATGTATTAAAGATCAAATGTGGTCCATTGCTCGTAAAAATACCGTTTAGACATGACATTGTACGGGCCGCCGAAAAAGCTAAAAACCATGCACTCTACTTGTTTAAGGGAATTTTCAAAATTATTTCAATCCTAAATCTGTTTATCCAAAAATTTTATTCTTCAAGTCTCTCAGATTTTTTTCCTAAAATTTGTAAATTTTCTGGCCAAGTCGCCCTGCCATTGGGCGATTTATTCATGTCACCCTACCAGTGGGCGACTAGTGACATGTCGCCGTTCCATTGGGCGACTAGTGAGGTGTCGCCCTACCATTGGGCGACCTATTTTCTGAATCACTATGTCGCCCTACCATAGGGCGACAAGGGTACATTTTTGTAATTCTTTTTTTTCGTGGTATATTTCTGCAATTTGAATTATAAAATATATTATTTAAAAAAAAATTATTGTCGTTCCACTGTGCTATAGTACTAGTACTGTTGTGATGTGAATTGACCTGGGCAACGTCACGTGACAATGGACAATGGGTTTAGATCGTGTCATGCCCTACCCCTCGCCATCTTGTACCAGTCCAACTCGTCTCTTACGAGTTCAGACACGGTCTATTAGCACGTCGTGTCAAGCCAACCTAAATACGATTCATTTGCATTATTGCAAGAAGAGCGAAGGAACTGGAGACGTACAAGGTTAAGGTTGTAGAGATAAATATTGGAGGGAAAAAAATTAAATTTTATTTATTCTCCACAAAAGTCGCGTGGAGATAATGGTTGATCTCTACTCATAGATTCAATTGCAACTTGCTCAACGTTTCAGAAAACGATTTCTATACCTTGTCTTTGAGCTTCTCCTACACGATTCAAACGCTCAAACCGTCTTGTGTTTGTTATATTATTGAAGCAGTTTTTCTTACTTCATTTCTACTGCTAAATTATCATAATATTTGTCAAATTTTTTTAAAAAGATCCATGCCAAAGCCATGTGCGTGTTGTACCTACATCGCACACGTTGGCCCTGTAGCGTGTTGTGCTGTCCCAAACACGGCCCATCGAGGTATGCCATATCATGTCACCCATCATGCCCAGCCGTCAGGTGCAGCACGACCATAACAATCGTGCAGTGCCAGCTCGACCTATGCACATGCATGCTGTGTCACGCCTACCGTGCCACAGGCCCGCCGAAAAAAGCTGGTACACTGTGCTTATCTAGCCTATGTAACTCTTTTTTGCAAATCTAGCCCTCCACGAACGCATTTGCAAAAATAACCCTCTCCCCACCGCGAACAGCACGACAGTCGACATATGTCCCCTTGCCACACTCAAGGAGCACAGTAGGTGGCCGGGCCACAGTAGTGCGGGCGAGCAAGGGAGCAAGGTATGGCCCACTGCGGCAAGGCTCCTTCCATGCTACCCGAGTACAGCAACGCAGGTGAGCAAAGGAGTAGGGTATCACTACTACAGAATGGTACATTACTATCGCTTCATGTGGGTCAGTTCTTAAGATTTAAAAAAAATGATTGTGATAGATGACTTAGGAGTAGTATTAATAATAATCACTATCGGTTCTCAGGTTAGAACCGATTGTGATGTGCATGTGGTCATCACTATCGGTTCTTATGTGAGAAGCGATAGTGATGTGCATGCTCATCAGTATCGGTTCTCGCATAAAAAGCGTCACTATCGGTTCTTATGTGAGAACCAATAGTGATGAGAATGCACATCACTATCGGTTCTCACAAAAGAAGCGATAGTGATGACCACGTGCACATCACTATCACTTCTTATATAAGAACCGATAGTGATGTGCATGATCACATTACTTTTGCTTATTTTGTAAGAACCGATAGTGATGAGTATTCACATCTCTATCGCTTCTTAAGTAAGAATCGATTGTGATGTGCCTCACTAGGTTATTTATACCTCTCAGACTGAACTCTCCTCTGTTGTTGTTCTAGAGGAGATATCTCTGCCTCCACCCGAAAAAACAGTACATATTTCAGTTGGAAGTAATACTTGGGTGAGAAAATTTGAAAGCCTCAAGGGTGTGCGTTAAGAGGTAAATTTGAAGTCCTAGCTTAAAGTGATTTCCCCTCTTTTTGCAAAATTTGTGGTTTTCTTCAAAATGTGAGCATTCCTTCAGACTCCTTCAATTTTGTACTAGGTAATTTTGATATGTCGCGAAGAATGTTTAGGTTGCACTGGACTTTTGGTATCCCAAAGCATGTTTCTGCAAAATTTCAAATAATTTCAACTATGTATGAAATAGTTAAGGCCTTTTTCTTTTTGATGAAATGCTGAAAATTTAGAATTTACCATGGTGTCATAAATTTGATATTTTACATTTGTGTCGGTTTTAAGACAACGATTGAGATAAGCATTTATCTGTGTCGATTTTTGAGTTAAAACCGATGGTGCTGAGGTATTTATTTGTGTCGGTTTGCCGATGAAACCGACTGCGATATGGTTACTATTTGTGTCGGTTTTAAGAGAAAACTGATTGAGATAAGCATTTATCTGTGTCAGTTTTTGAGTTAAAACCGATGGTGCAGAGGTATCTATTTGTGTCAGTTTTTCGATGAAACCGACTGCGATATTGTTACTATTTGTGTCGGTTTTAAGAGAAAACCGATTGAGATAAGAATTTATCTGTGTCAGTTTTTTTTTCAAAACCGATGGTGGTGATTTATCTATTTGTGTCGGTTTCTATATGAAACCGATTGAGATGTTTGTTCTATTTGTGTCGGTTTTAAAACAAAACCGATCGAGAAATGCTTTTATTTGTGTCAGTTTTTTGCATTAAAAACCGATTGAGATAAGCGATTACAGTTGAGTCGATTTTTGTTTTAAAACCGATTGAGATGGCTCTAAGTGTTGTGTCAGTTTTGCGTAAAACTGATTCAGATGAGTTTGTCCTCTATTTAACCAGCAAGCAAGAAACTTTCACTAGATTCTGGTATGTTGCAAGAAAAAGAAGCCATTAATTACTTTATCAAATCCATTCTCGGTTTATATATAAAAACTGATAGTGATTACCATCTGTGTCGGTTTTCATAAAAAACCGATAGTAATAAATTCAAGTGTGTCGGTTTTCATAGAAAACTGATAGTGATGAACTTTTTATCTGTGTCAGTTTTCATACTAAACCGATAGTGATAAAATTTCACATCTGTGTCGGTTTTCATACTAAACCGATAGTGATAAAATTTCACATTTGTGTCGGTTTTCATATAAAACAGATAGTGATCCAAACTCCAAGCTAGCTCAGCCTAATTACCTATTGTGTCGGTTTTTTCTAAACCGATAGTAATGTTGCCCACCATCTGTGTGGGTTTTTTTAAAAAACCGATTGTGATGTTGTATTTACTATTGGTTTTTAAAAAACAACAACTGTAATTCAATTTTCTTTCCTATCGATTTTTTTAAAAAAACCGACTGCGATGTAATATTTTGTACTGTCATTTTTTTGGAAGAACTGACACTGATTGTATCGTTTGTGTCGGTTTTTTAATAAGAACCGACAGCGATTGTATCGGTTCATGTTATAAGCCTTATTCCTCTGCGCCCCTTGCGTCAAAGCCTCCCTTCGCCCCCGCGTTGGTCGTCGACCCGGCGCTGCCCCGCGCCTCCCCTCCACCCCGTGCGGCTTGTTGAGCCTGAGCCGCCCATCGACCCCAGGCCTCCCCTCCACCTCGCGCCTCCACCCCGTGCCGCCCGTGGACTCCGCACCTCCACCCCGCGCGGCCCATCGACCCCAAGCCGCCTCGACGACTGGCCTCCTGTCGACCCCGGGCCTCCACCCCGCGCCGCCGTGGACTCGCGCCTCCACCCCGTGCCTCTCCTCCACCTCAGGCGCCCGCCGACCCGAGCCGCCCGTCGACCCTGTGCCTCCACCCCACGCTGCTCGTGGACCCCGCGCCTCTCCTCCCCCGCGTCGCCCTGCCGACCCCGAGCCGCCCGCCAACCCCGGCCTCCTCCACCCCGCACCTCCACCCCGCGCCTCCCGTGGACTCCGCACCTCCACCCCGCGCGGCCCGTCGACCCCGCGCCTCCACTCTCATTGCTTCTCAGGTGGCAAGATAATTGCTTTTTTAATGATTTTTCAAGTTCCTACTGATACATCATACATGAAATATTTACTGATATCCCGTAAAAGAAAAGAACTTACTGATAAGACATTTTTACTCTTATATGTTAAACAGACAAAAGTGATGCTACTACATTGGTGTGTATCTTTAACAAACACAGGTAGCTAGCTCGCATGACCATAATTACTCCATTTAATCATTAATCCTAGAACCCTGAGTTAATTTATTCTTTAGGAATAGCCTAAGAAATTTGATTGTAATTTTGGATCACATTCAGTCATAAAAATATATAGCCTGCGATCATACATTTTTGAAATATGCGTCTCTTCTTAGCCTGTGATCTGTGTGTACATTTCAGATTAGGCAATGATGCATACATTTATTTAAGTGCTTTAGAGACTCTAGAACCAATCTGATGCCTTGTGCTATTCTGTTTGGCTAGAAAAGAATGCACAACACCCTATTGAGTTGCCTGTCATTGAATCAATTTCTTTTGTAATAGAAAATAATGATTTATGCTGTGTGAATGTGATATGTGCATACTGTGTGAAATATGTGCTGATTGGAGGGTGAATTGGAAAACAACACACACCCTCATCTCTATCAGTTCTCATAAGGAACTGATAGAGATGATGAGGTCATCTCTACCGGTTCTTACAAAGAACTGATAGAGATGACCTAATCATCTCTATCGGTTCTTTAGAAGAAACGATAGACCCTCCCATCTCTATCGGTTCTCAGAAAGAATCGATAGAGATGACCTCGGTTCTTTAAAAGAAGCGATAGAGATGACCCTCTCATCTCTATCGGTTCTTTCTTCTTTTAAAGAACCGATAGAGATGATCCCTTTATCACAATCAAGCAAGAACCGACTGCAATAGCGTCGCCTCATCTCTGTCTAATGACTTTGTATCGTCACCAGAACCGACTGTGATGACAAAAAAGAACCGATTGTGATGTATATTTGTGTAGTAGTGTATGGCCCACCGCGGCAAGCCTCCTTCCATACTACCCAAGCGTGGCAGAGTTCCTCCCACGCTACCCGGGCGCGGCAGAAGGCCTCACGCACCCTGCTGCCCCGCGCCTGCCCGCGTGCGCACCTAACGCCTACCTGTTGCCCACGAGTGCTTGCCCCGTGTGGCCCCGCTTGCCTGCCTGCGTGCCTCCACGCCTACCCACCCACGCGCTACCCGGTCGCTCGCCCACACGCTTGTCTCCCGCGCTTGGCGTGTGCTTAATGTGCTCTTGTGCGCTCCCCTGCCTGCGGCAACGTGGCGGTCCCATCGACAACGCTGATCGCAAGAATCAAGACGGTGAGGCGCTTCAAGCTACCGATGACGGGTGACACACGCATTTGTCGGGTCTTCTGCGCTTTGGCAATGGACCGTTTTTGTAAAACTTCACGTACAAGGTTAGTTTTTCTTAAAAAAAATGGGAAGGCTACTACATTAAAAGTTTAAAAATCTAGCTCTATGCCACGTCTCAAGGTTAAAAACACCGCCGTAACCTCAGAAATCTTGGCCGAGATTTTGGATTCCGATAGGGGACGGGATCCAAAATCCCGCCCGGGTAAAAAAATTTGAAAAAGAAATTAAATTTCTACATTAATCTTTGAAATTTCGGCGAGATTTCGCCAAATCTCACTAAAATCTTGATTTTTTTGACTGGTTTTTTTACTTTTTATGGCCATATTTGACCGGATTTGTTCCAATAACCCCTAGGAAAGTCATCTTCCATGAAAATTTGTTGAAAAACCGATTTTTTGAGACGTTTTTAAATTTTGTTAGAACCATTGTCAGAGTTTTACAAAATTTTACAAGCTTGATCATGGTTTGAAAAATTTATGGTACTATATTTAGTAGTTTAGGATCATATAGAAAAAACATTAAAATTATTTAACTTCATTTGTTATCTTTAAAAAAATCAAAAATAGAATGAACATAATTGGGACAGGAACCTTGTTTGAATTTTATAAATTTTCTCGTGTGTGATCATGATCCAAAATTTCTATGAGAGATTAATAATTGCTTCAGTAACATTATCTAATTTTTTTAAAAAAATTAAACTTTTTTGTTTGCTCAATCAAATCTATGTAAGCATTGAACTTCATTTGTTACATTTCAAAAATCAAAAACAGAAAGAACATAAATAGTACAATGCCCTTGTAAGAATTTTATAATTTCATTGGAGTGTGATCATAATTCAATTTTTTATGAGATATTAAACATTTCTTTAGAACCCTTTTGTAAAATTTTCAAAAATTTTAAAACTTTTTTAATACTAAAGCAAATCTATGTATTGATCATCAGCCTTTTATCAGGACGTAGTACTGTCAGAGTTTTTGGAATTTCTTGAAACTTGATCATCATATGAAGATTTTATAAAAATATTAATAATACATCAGGAACATCTAATTTTTTTACAAAGTTTTCTATCGTGATTTGAACCATTTTTCGTTTGGTTGAAGTTTGCTAATAAGACTTTTATCAAGACAATAGCACTGTCCGAATTTTTGAAAAATTCATGAAGCTTGATCATCATTTGAAAATTTTATGGGAATATTCGTGATGCATCATAACCAAGCAAAAAAAATCAAAATTTTCTAACATGGTTTGTTCCATTGTTCATTCGATTCAAACTTGCCAGTCAGCGTTTTATCAGGACAGTAGCAATGTTTGAATATTTAAAAATTAATTAGATTTGATAATCATCTGAAATTTTTATGAGAACATCACTAATGTGCCAGGAACCTCCAAAAAAATTTCAAAATTTTTCAACGTCGTTTGAGCCATTTTTCGCTTGGTACAAATTCACCGAAATCTCGGCAAATCTCGTCGAGATTTCGGGAATTTCGGCCAAAATTTATTTTTTCCGGTAAAAATAAAATTCGATTTGAATTTTTGTTTTTAATTTTGTCCGAGATTTACCCAAAATTCTAAGATCTCGACGAGATTTCAGATTTCAGTCACCAACGAGATTTTATCAAAAATGAAATTTGAATCCTTACCATGTCTATAATGTGGACTGAATGGCCGAGTCAATGATTCCTTCGGAAGAAGTACACAGTGTTCACGTGTGCCTGGCTTCGTTGTCAGCATGGTAGAATAGCACATGCATTTTAATGACGGCAATGACTTTGGCTTATTGTCAGCACATGCGCATTCATACTTGTCAATGTACTACCGGTTGGCTATGTTCATGCATTTTAAGTATATATAGAAAGCCGAAATGAGGCACCATGATGTCCAGGCACTATGATTTCAAATGCGCGAATTCAAGCTATATTCGAGTATATTTTTCAAAAAATTCAGTTTTAGGGTATATACCCATCAATAACAATTCAAATGAAACGTATACCTTTGAAAAAATATACTTGAATTCAAAGATTTTGAACGAGTTTGGATCACATGCTTTGCTGATTTTTATATAAAATCAGCACATACCTACAACCAAACTATCATCAAAAAGGGAAACTCTCATTTGAATTTCAGTTCAAACTTGTTTGAACTAGTTAGTAAACCAGTTAAACTCAGTATCCTAAAATTTTCAAAAAAAACGCATGAAAATACATAGAGAAAATATCCTTTTTAGATCATGGTACCCTAGGTAATTATACTATATATATGACTGGTTTTGTTCTTGAGATCTAGTACCGATCCACATCGACATACCATTCTGGATTTACTATAATAATATATATTTATAAGTATATATATGTTTGATTATATACACAACAAATTTCACTTGTAATATTACTTCAATTACATATTACTAGCATCAAATATAACATATAATTTAATAGAGTTATACCATCTTTGAGAGGTACCATCAAATTACTCTTAAACTATTGTATCTTTTGGTATCTCAACCCTTTAAACTCCTAGTATATTTTGGTACTAGTTTATATGTACATTTTAGTACTTCTACGATGATAAAAAGTCTCATAGTTTAATAAATTCAATTGATGCTATTATCAATTATGCTGATATGGTAGGTATTTTCCTCCACTCTTTACTCTAGCCTGCGAATCAAACGAGTGAAGAGTTGGCAATCCTATGGAATGCAGAATTCTATGTTTTTTTTGCAAAAATCTTATGAATCAAAGAGGGCCTAGCAGGAGAAACTAGTATATCAATTCTCGTACGACTACATGGCACGTGCTCTGTACGAGAGGGGGACGATGCATGGATCCATGCTTTATTGAATTTTACTAGTCCAATTTACTTCCATTCTATTTTCATGAATGTCCATTTGTAGTCTTACATATGATTGTTCACGGCAAACTGATTCACTCTGCGCACCTACCTGCATAATTTTTAGGACGCTATGCCCCCACATGTCAGTGTCCTGAATATTAAGCACACATGACGCTCCTTAAAAGTAAAGTTGTTCTCTTTAGCTTCTCTCTCCCCAGTTTTTATTCCTTTTAACCACTTCTTCCCAATGCCAAGTGGGGTCTGTCTTACCTTGAGCCTACATGTCATCTGAGTTGGGGGCAAAAAAGTAAACTCTGGATGTGGCATGGTAGACATTGCATCAGTTTTACCAGATTTCGTCGAGAAAAGTGGTGTATGATTTGGACGTGGCAACCACGTGTCTTTGGACGGCGAGCACATTGAAGGCCATCCGCAACCGCACAAAGCTCATCCCACAAAATATATTAAGTGGCAGTTGGTATGCCACTTAATTATGTGACTGTTTGTGGGCGTTTGTGTAGCCCACTATCTACCCGCATAGCTCACTAAAAAACCAAGAGGCCGAAGTTGTTCGAGGCTTGATAAAGAAGTCTTGCGATCGAGGAAGTTGTTCCTAATCTCATGGTATAGCGGTACATAATCGCAAGTATTTGTTAAGGAACCTCGCTATCGAATAGTCCGGGGTTCCCGAACAGATCTGAAGTGGAGAACAGAAAGAGAGAGAGACACGTGTTTAGGGAGAGCGAAAGCGAAATTCTTTATCGCTAATGAATTACAGACATGGGGACCCCTCCTCCTTTTATAGCTCTCTAGGGTTTTGCATTAGGGACCACATGGGCCTTCATGGGCTTTGGGGTTTCTCAACACTCTCTGGGCCCTTTGTCGCGAGATGCATATGCCTCATTAAAACTCGTAAAACCCAGGTGGGAAAAATACTTGGAGAAAGAGTACATAGCATACGCTTATTATGTTGCTCGAATTGCTCGTTAAAACCTTACGCAAGAAAACTTCATGAAAAACTTGCTAAGGAAAAAGAGTACAATTCTCCCAACTTCAATTGCTAATCTTCGAGATTCATGTTGGGTATTCATAATTCATGCTCAGATTCATGTGGAGTATGTGACATATCTCCCCGAATCTGCACTTCTAAGTCTCATCATCCCAATTCCTTTCACGCACCTTTCAAAGGTAGATGCTGGAGTGATTTAGTGAACAAACTGCAAGATTTTCACATGACTTAGTATGCAATATCTTGATCTCGCTCATCTTATGCAATTCATGAGCATAGAAGAACTTGGGGTTGATATGCTTCGTGAGATTGCTCTTCACATAACCCATCCGTGCTTGGGCAACACAAGTCGCATTATCTTCATAAATTATCGTGGAGTTTGCTCAATGTTCAAACCACATGACTTCTCGGATGTGGTGAACCATTCTTCCGAGCCATGCACATTCACGCGATGCTTCATACAAAGCGATGATTTCCGAGTGGTTTGTCGACGCCGAGACAAGAGTCCGCTTAGACGACTTCCAAGAAATTGCCGCTCCTCCACATAGGAAAACATAGCGCTTGGGACTTGCCAAGATGGTCCGATAAATACCCAAAGATCGGCATAGCCAACCAAATTCAATTCATTATTTCTTCTAAAGAATGCATCGAGGTCTTTGCTTCCTTGGAGGTAGCTAAGATGTCCTTGATCCCTTTCCAATGCCTTTTGGTGGGTTCTCAGACTGCATCGAGCTAGCAAATTCACAATAACGCAATGTCCGGCCTAGTGCTATTCGCAAGGTACATGAGTGCTCCTATTGCACTCAAATATGGGAATTCCGCTCACGTGACTTCCTCCCCTCTTCTCTAGGTCCAGTATGGGTCTAGGTCCGCTTGGAGTGACCTTCCGACCATTGGAGTCTTCGCAGATATGCCTTTTCAAATCCAAACCTTTCCAACACTTTCTGTGTAGGTTGATTGATGTACCAAGATTCCTCCTTGACATGTTCAAGCCGCAAGCCTAAACAAAACTTTGTTTTACCCAAATCTTTCATTTCAAACTCGACTTCAAGTATGAGCATGCCTCTTCAATTTCTTCATCCATCCCAATGATGTTCAAGTCATCTACATAGACGGAGATTATACGTAATCCATTCGGGATCGCCAGATAAACACACATGGACAATCTTCATTGCTTGTGTAGCCTTTCTTGCAGAGAAAGTCACTGCGATTGTACCACATTCTTCCCGATCGCTTCAAATTCATACAGTGATTTCTCCAATTTCACACTCGCATGTGTTTCTATTTGCTCCATCTTGGTTCGGGATAGGAATTCCTTCCTGATTTTCATGTATATCTCCGAATCCAAGTTTCCATACTGTATGCTGTGACAACATCCATCGCTTCATTCTCAACTTCAAGTTGATCGCCATTGAGATCAAATATCTAAAGGTAATTCCTCCCATGACCGGAGAATAGGTTTCTTCATAATCAACTGTGACGTTGAGTGAAACCTTGAGCTACAAGCCTTGCTTTGTACCTTACAACTTCGTTGTTTTCATTCCTCTTCCAACAAAGACCCATTTGTGACCTACGGGGTTTATATGGAGAGGTGTGTGCATACGGCTCAAACACTTCTCTCTTGTTCAGAGAGACTAACTTTGCAGTGATTGCCTTTTTCCATTCTTCCCAATCTAGCCTTTTCTTGCACTCGCGAGAGATGCAGCTCTGGATCATGATCAATGATCGAGGCAATCTTCTTTGCGAAGTAGGCATCAATGTTGGTCGTTGCTCTATCCAGGATTCTCCGTTATTACAAAGTTTATGGCCATTTCTTCATGGGGTGCTTCATGCACTTCTACTTGCTCTTCGCCGCTTTTCCTATCGCAGAGCAAGTTCCTTTAGCTTTTCATCGCCTATGTGTGCGCACACATTATTTCCGCGCTTCTCGCAGTGGAAGATTCAAGTCCGAATTGCCTTTTCCATTGGCTTCTTTCCAAAGGCTGTGTCTCAACTGCCCCTTCTTTCCTTGGGGCATTTTCGTGATTGGTTGTGGTAAGTCCTCTCGCCCGCTTTTCCGACGCCTCCGGTACTTTGGGTTTGAGGAGCCGATTGCTCGCTCTTTTCTTTGAGGCCTCGAACAGTTGAGGGATACCTTCTATTTTCTTTGGTATTTCTACCTCTCGTGCATTCCTTATGGGTACATGCGACTTAACCACGCCTTCAGATCACAAAATGATCAGCAGTTCATTTGCTAAATTCGCAAATCAATTATCTTCTGACTTCTTGATTTGCTTCATTAGTGCGGGGTCATGTGCGGGGATCCTGGAATGCCATATGATTTCCGCATTTTTCATCCAAAGGTTGATTTCTCCCTAATGACGGAAACGATCTCGCCAAAGATGCAATCGAAACCGGTCAGATGCAAATCTCCAATATGGGTTCCAAATACCGATTATGGATGCACTCATAACCAACGATATCCTGACTTGCGGAGAGGGCCCATTGCAGATCACGAGGGGTGGTATAGGTACATATACCATACACCCAAATTTTCTAAGATGGGAGATCTTCGATGATCCTGCACAAGTTGCATGGGGAATGGATGTTGTAGGCCGATGGTCCAAATTGATAAGAGCCGCTGCGGCAGATCGCGTGTCCCCAACAAGTGTTGGGCAAGTTACAACTCGCAAAAGTGGTCCGCAATGAACTTAATCCTCTTTATTAGTGCTTCGCTAGTCCGCTCGCGTATGAACGCGTGCGGTGACGGAGTGCTCAATCGCTATCCTCGTTGTGTGTAATAATCATCAAATGCCTTTGAAGTAAATTCTCCGCATTGTCCATTCTAATGGACTTCACGCGATGATCGTGGAAAGCGTTCTTAATTTTATGATCTCGCGAGATCGCCTTTGCAAAAGCATGGTTTCTTGTTGACAACAAGCATACATGCGACCATTTCGAGGAAGCATCGATGAGCACCATAAAGTATCGAAACGGCCCCGACAGGGCTGAATCGACCGCAAATATCCCCTCGATGCGTTCAAGAATGCAGGATTTCACTTTGCTCTTTCATGACAGAGGGTCTAGTTATTAATTTCCTGGCACATGCAGGCACACAAAATCTTCATGATTCGGGAAATTTTTAACATTTATGCCATGACCTTGTGAGTTGTTCACTATATTTCTCATCATTCTAAGACCAGATGACCTAATCTACCATGCCATAAAGAAAATAATTCAGAGCTTCTAAAAAGCAGTCTTCAAGGAAGTATACACTTGGTGCATGAATATTCGTGTAGTACAAACCTGATTCATATGAGGGACATTTTTCTAATACCATTTTTCCACATACCGCGTGCTTCACAATGCACAAGTATTCTTTGCCATTTTCTTCATTGGTTTCTACGTGAAAACCATTGGCGCGGATGTCTTTAAAGCTTAAGAGAGTACGATTGATTCGTGGTACAAAAGGGCTTCTTCAATTACCAAAGTTGTACCCATAGGCAATATAATAGTGGCTCTTCCCGAGCCGATTACATATGAGTCGCTCGCGATCGTAGTAATCTTTCCAAATGTTCTTCGTGATCGATCGGAAATACTTAGACTCTCTTAAGATGGTATTTGTTGTGCCACTATCAACAATGCATATCTCTTCCATTTGGGCGCTACACGATTTCTAGATAAAAGAAATATAATTCTAATCAAATAGAGGCAAAACAATCCAAATATTACTTGCAAAATTGAAGAATATCGAATAAAGAATAAATTGCGATTTATTCATGAAAGAAGTATGCTCTTCTAGAGCTTACTATTCATTATTCAAAGAAAATGCTAACAACCATAATCTAAAAGAAAATGCGATTCATGCATTTAAATGGCGATGCATGGTTTGATCGCTCGCCGACGGTAGGTTTCGTCCCGCGAGGACCCTAGACCAATCGCAAAGACGGAGCTTCTTGCCCCCAAGAACTATCTTCACGTCCGATGCCCAAGTGAGGTAGTTCTCGACCGCATGGGCCGCTTCTTCAAACTCACGATTCACGATTCATGATTTCAAAATTCGTTTAGATTATCGTGTAACTGATAGAAAATGGTTGCAAAAAGCATAAAGTGTGAAAATAAATTCATATGCATTGCAATATATTAAATAAAGCAAAGAGATTCAAAATCATAAAGAATATTCACAAACAGAGAAATAAAGCTAGAAAATTAAAACAGAGCCAAAAAATCTTCTTGATTTTTTCCGCAATTTTTCAAAATTTTCTCGCAATTTTTCTAGAATTTTTCTTCTTTTCTTTCTTTTTTTTTTTTTTCAAATTAACCGCTCATACGCTAGGCTGCGTGGCTCGCTATTCGCCCGGCCCATCACTGCTGCGGCTAGGGTTTCTAGCCGCCGCCGCAACTTGCCCGCGGCGCTCTTTTCCTTTTTTTCAGCGCCGTCTTCTTTTCTTCCGTGGCGCCCCATTTGCGCCGCGCCACTCCACTTCTTCCTCGCGCCACGCCGCCTCCTCCTTATGGCGCTTCCTCCGACTTCCTCTTGCGCCGGCCCAGCTTGCGCCGCTTCTGCGCTTCGGGCACATGCCGGGGAACGAGCGGCGGATGCAAATAGGGGGCGACCGAAGCCGATGCATCGCTGCTTGAAGCCGAGGCACGCCGCGCGGAGGCCGAGCGATGGCGATCGAGGAGGTCGCGCGACCGGTTGCCGTGCGGCGGCGGGCCGAACGGCGACAGCTTTCGGGTGGCAGCCACGCGGCCGGGCCGGGCGTCGGCGCGCGTGGAGGCGCGCCACTTGTCGGGCACCGCAAGGCCGCCGACCACCCGGCGGCGACGTGGGCACGGCCATGCGGCTGGACGGGCCGAGGGCGCCAGGCGCGGCTTGGCGGCAAGGCGCCGCGGCGGCGGCTCAGCTCAGCAAGGGCAATGGGCGCAGCGCGAGCCGACGAGGAGCTTCGTCGGGCCGGGCCGGGCGGCTTCGAGCCGAGGCGGCCGCTATGAGGCGGGTCGAGGGCGCACACGCTGGCCGAGGCGACGGACGCCGCGCCGAGGCGGTGGCTCGCCGGCCGAGGTTTTCACCGCTTGGCCGCCCGGCCGGGCTTGCCGACGCGGCAGGCGCGCGCGGCGCTGGCGGCGCGGGGCCGAGGCCGAGGCCGGTCGCCGGGTCGTGGCGCTGGCGCTGGTGCGACGGCCGGCGGCGCTGGTCGGCCGAGCCGAGCGACGCTTGCGCTGCGGCGCGGTGGACTCGAGCCGACGGCGGCAGCGCGGGCCGAGGCGGCCCGCTTGCGGCGGCGCTGGTCCGGCGGCCAACCGAGGCCGACGAGGCGGGCGGCGACGTCTTCGCGGCACGAGGCAAGATGGGCCGAGGCGGCGACGGGCCGCCGGCGACGCGCTACGCGGCGCAAGACCGAGGCAAGACGTCGATTTCTTTTTTTTTTCGTGATGAACAAGAATTGTATGTGGCTTCATGCCGAGTAGCTTCGAGCATTCTTCGCGTAGCTTCGTGCCACGTAGGATAGATGCATGCATAGAAAAAGAACGATTAGATTCAAACGCTAATCCCACCTTTTCACCTTTTCTATTCGATCTCCGTAGAGCAATTCGTGGCCGATAACGTGTTAAGGAACCTCGCATCGAATAGTCCGGTTCCCAACGATCTGAAGTGGAGAATGTAAAGAGAGAGAGACACGTGTTTAGGGAGAGCGAAAGCGAAATTCTTTATTGCTAATGAATTCTGTGTACATGGGGGGACCCCCCTCCTCCTTTTATAGCGCTCTCTAGGGTTTCGGCATTAGGGACCACATGGGCCTTCGGTGGGCTTTCAGGGTTTCTCAACAGTATTTGTGTAATCGCTCATCAGAATGGACGCCATGTATAACAAACAAATGCATAACATTGCAAAAGCAAGTACGAACAGTAGGGAGCAAGACGAGGCTAAACTGCCGCGGACGAAGGGCTTATTTTGCTCGGATAAGTGCCGCGAGGTCACCCGCAAGACGTCTTGTGGCTGATGCGGGCTTATGCCAACTGACCGCGGACAGGGTCCACTTACATCCCGACGTGGCGCCTCTTGGACGGTGGTACCAGAGGTCATACCAGTCTAGCTCTTCAAATGGTACACTCGTATCAGTCTATATCAGCGTTCCGTTTCAGATTTAATATAATAGTATATATTTATAAGTATACATATATTTAATTATATGTACACCAAAGTTCACTTATAATATTAGTCCAAATACATAGTAGTACTATCAAATATAACATATAGTGCAGTAGATCATATTATCAATTCCACCAGTATGACCGGTATCAAGGTCGGTACGGTATATAGGACTACTTTGTATTGGTTTAGGTGCCAAAATGGTGGCTGGTATGTACAGGTATTGTTAACTATGGGACGACGACGTCAATAATTTCTTTTTTCAAAAAACCAGCAATGATGGTTGTTAATCAGTGTGCAACGAACGGCTCACGTTAAGAATAAACTATTTTCTAATCATTTTGCATATACGTAATAATGTTCAGAACTTGCTTCCCCTGCGGAGAGGTCTCCTAGTATTGTGTATTCCCTTCGTTTCGTAATATTTGTCTGACACATATTACTAAAGAGGTATAAAATTTACTCCATTTATTTCTAAATACATATCATTCTAGCTTTTAAATTTTATTTTTAAATACAAGTGATTCTACAATTTCGATATGACTTTTACACTATTTTCCTTATATACCCCTCCCATTTAGCTATTTTCAAGATTATTTAATGCTATGAACTAGAATAATACACACTATGCAATAGCAATAAGTAGTATAATAAACAAGGGTAATTTGGTCTTTTGTACACTTGTCTGGGTTTAAGTGCAAAATCCTAAAACGTCGTCTACTTAGGAACAAAGAGACTCCCTCTATTCCTGAATACATGTGACGAATACTAATAAAAAGGATACCCCAACAGCCCGAAGCAACGAGCCAGCAGCCTCAAGCATATCTCTAGCCCAACAGCCGCACGCCCGCCACGACCGATTCACCGCGAGATCGCAAAGGCATCCGCTCCGACCGCCAGGAAGCGATCCGACCAGATACGATCCCGACCCCTCTTGGCGGGCGGATCTCCGACTCCGACCAAACCAAGGTGGTGAACGCCGAGTGCCGCGTGTCAAGTCCTCATCGCCTACCGCCACGCACTCTCGGATAAAGTCAATCGAGCGACTATACGAGGCGGTGGCTCCTTCCCAAGAAGATCTCGTGATCAGAGAAGACAAAGCTTCACTCATCAACCGGTCACGATAAAGACGAGCGCACGCTCCTCCCGAGGCAAACACGGCGCCACGCACTCGACGCCAAGATTCGCAAGGATCACAGAGGGCAAGTACGCTACTTCCGAAATACCTAACCTCCCGACCACCAAGGCTACCAACCCAAGATGGGCAAGACGGGTGGCGACCACCCACGTGATCGAAGGACCGGAGCTCCTAGCGTAGGTCGCCGCTTTCCTCCTAACTCGATGTAACCCGCCCTTCTTTTGTATAAAAGGAGGCGGGGCTAAACGATTCAGAGGGACAACGAGCAAGAACAAGAAAGGAGAGAGCGCTTATCAAACTCCTCTCGCTAAGCCATTGGCATTCTCGCTTGTAAAACTTTGTGCACTATCCGTACTCAAGAGTAATACAACACCACCACACACGAACCGAGTAGGGACCTTCACCAACCAAGATACATCTTGGACTCACGAGTCTAACCATTCAGGAGTGGAACGCGCGACCCTAGACTTACAAATTTTACTTGCCAAGGCCCCAAAACGGTTGGCTGGCGCGGTGTAGGGGCTCGCGCGTCTTCATCACCATCTCCGATTCCGCTTATCTCCTTGATGGCATCCACCCATCGCGACGGCATGATCGGCGGGAACCGGATCCGCGGCGCCTCGACTTCGCCACACCCCGACGGAGGGCTCACGCTTCCCCCGCTGCCTCGAAGACAGCGCCCACCGAGCTTGGGCGCGTCTTCTCCGCGGCCGCTAAGCTCCGGCTTGGCGCCTGCGGCCCCGGCCGAACCCGAGGAGTGCTCGCCGCGGCCGGCGAAACTCCCATAGGCCCGCGGGTGACCATGTCACCTCGTAGGCTCGCGATCGTGGCGATGGTCGGCTACATGCCAACCTCCGCCCACGAAGTTGTCGAAGACTCTTCCACCACGGCCACCCGACGCGAGTATCCCGCCCAGACGCAGACTCGCGAGTGCAACGTGGCGCCTGGCCGATTGGTCGTGAGCCACCGCGGCTACGACGGTCCCCGTCCCGCGACCGAGGCACAGGAGGGGGAATACCAGCGAGCGCTGGCCGACGCGCTCGAGCTCGCCACAGCCCAACGGCAACGCGAGAGCCGAGGAGCGAGGGTCGAAGCCGACCGGCCTGTGCCAACTCGAGCAGACGAGCCCGAGCCCGCGCAGCGCCGGGCGACGCGCGACGGACGCGCTGGCGCCAAGAGCACCACAAGGTGGGGCGAATCCGGCGCCCCGCTTTTTTCCTCACGCGAGCAAAACGTGGCTGCGGCCGCACGCCGCCCGAGGCCTTCCGGAGCCCGCAAACCCGAGGCCGAGCTACCTACCGAACCTTCGGGTGGTGGAGCGCGCGTCGTCGCAAAGACATGCAGCCTCCGGCCCTACCACACCGCGCTACTTCCGCCACCGGGCCTGCACGCACTGCTGGAGCCTACCGGTGCGCCAAGACCGCACCACCTCAGCTCACGCACCCGGGCGCCAGCCACGGTAACGCTTATTTACATCCGCGCCACCTCGAGGCGCCAAGAAAGATGGCGAGGACGCCGCCACTCACGTGTTGCGGATGGTGAGCGCCACTATCGCAGCCCGAGCCCCGACGGTCCCGACCACGGGCTTTTGCTGGGATCCGCCAGTGATTTCGCCGATTCCGGCGCCTACCAACATTGCAAGTACACCGGCCACCAACCTGTGTCCGCTCAAGATTACCGGCCGCATGTCGGGTCGGGGAGCGACAGATGATCTCTTCATCATCCAAGACCTTCCCATCTACTCGCGGACTCGGCCGAGCTTCGCTCGAGTACCGCCGCCAAAACCGCTGCCGAACTGGCCGACTTGAAGAATCTCTTCGTCGGAACTTCCGTGGCACTTACAAGCGCTCGAAACTCTGACTCAAGGGCTGCAAACAAAGAACTGTGGAAACCTCCGAGACTACATCCGCGGTTTTCCGCGCGGTAACGAGCTCCCGACATCTCCGACGCCGATGTCGTGGGAGCCTTCATCTACGGCACCTCCGCAAGGCCTTGTGCACAAGCCGGGCCGCTCAAGCCCAGACCACCAAGGAACTCTCGACATCGCCATCAACCACGCCCGCGAGGAGGCCGAGGGGCTATTTTCGAAGGAGGAAAGGCCAGCAGAGCCCGGCGCCCAAACTGGTCTCTCCCGACCGCCCGACAAGCGGAAGCGCACGAAGCGGATCCGTGAGACCCAGTGGTCGCCACGGCCGACCGCCTCGCCAGCAAAGCGGCGCGCCGACCGCCGCCTCGACCACTTCGAGAAATTGATGGACGCCCATGCCCGAACCATGGGTTCTCCGTCAAGCACAAGTACCGGATCGCAAGTCCCGAGGCGCTATCTCTAGCGCCCCCACCACGCCGCTGAGCAAAGGAAAGAAGCTCGCGCGCGCCCCGCGAACGGCGGAGAAGAAGGCGACGACGAGTTCCCGAGCCCGACGGCCGCCTCATGATCTTCGAGGACCGGCTTGCTACGCCGACAGCGCCGACTAAGCTCGCTATCGCGAGGTCCACACCGCCACGGGCGCCCCCAATATCTTCGGTGGTCGGAGTTCCGATCACCTTTGATCGGACCGATCACCCCGATCGCGCCCCACACCGAAGGTACCGCCGGTGGTCACCCCGCTGTCGAACGGCGCCACACGAAGGTGTCGATGGACGGGGCGCGCCTTAACATCCTCACGCTGAGACGCTCGACGCCATGGGGTCCGCGCGCCAAGCCTCCGGCCAAGCAAGGCACCTTTCCATGGCGCCATCCCGCCGCAAGCCCATCCGCCGGCAGTCGACCGCCCGCCACCTTCGGGAGCCGAAACTTCCGCACCGAGACCCTCACCTTCGAGGTCGTGGATTTCCCGGCGCCTACCACGCCATCCTCGGGAGGCCATGCTACGCCAAGTTCATGGCGATCCCCGCCACGCCTACCTCAACTCAAGATGCCCGACCGCATGGAGTCATCACCGCTGCATCGCCCTTCCAGCTTGCCTTCAATCGCGAGCGGCGGTGCGAGCTCGCGGCGGTCGTTGCCTCGCGGAACTCAACAAGCTCGTGAAGGAAGCCGCGAGTCCGCCCTCAATCCAAAGAAATCGTGGGCGGATCCTTCAACCGCCGAGGACACGAAGGAGGTCACGGTCGATCCTCGTGATCCGACTAAGACCGCGGCGGTCGGAGCCACGCCCCGCCAAATAGGAAAGCGCCGCCGACTTCCTCCGCACTAACAAAGATGTCTTCGCATGGAGGTCCTCCGACATGCCGGCATTCCAAAGGAGGTCGCCGAGCACTCCTTGAGCGTCCGACTGTGCTCAAAGCCGGCCGCCCAACGCCGCGCCGCCGACGAGGAAAGGCGCAGGTTATAGGAGGAGATCGCCAAACTCTTGGCGGCAGGTTCATAAAGAGGTACGCCACCCGAGTGGCTAGCCAACCCTCGCCCTTGTAAAAAGAAGAACGGGCAATGGAGAATGTGTGTTGACTATACGAGTCTCAACAAAGCATGCCCCAAGGACCCATTCCTTACTCGCATCGACCAAGTCATCGACTCCACCGGGTGCGAGTCTCTTTCCTTCTCGATGCCTACTCTGCTACCACCGATTGCGCTAAAGGAGTCCGACCACCGCGATTTCCTTCATCACTCCGCTCGCCTGCTCGCTATGTCACAATGCCCTTCGGCCAAGAACGCGGGCGCTACATACCAGCGATGTATGCAAACGTGTTTCAATGACCGATCGGCCGCAACGTTGAGGCATATGTCGACGATATTGTCGTAAAGACCGTAAAGGTCGACGACCTTATCGCCGACCTAGAAGAGACTTTCGCGAACCTTCGACGGTTTCGCATAAAGCTCAACCTGCAGAAGCGTCTTCGGGTCCCCAAAGGAAAGCTCTTAGGCTTCATCGTCTCGAGCGAGGCATCGAGACCAATCAGAGAAGATCTCGCGATCGCGAGGATGGGCCCGGCCAAGAACCTCAAAGGGGTCCGAGGTCGACCGATGCCCGGGCGGCTTTGAGCCGCTTCGTGTCTCGCCTCGGCGAACGCGAATGCCGCTACAGCCGCTCAAGAAATCCGACCGCTTCGCTTGACACCGAGGCTCGGGAGGCCCTCACCCGCTTGAAGGCCTTCCGTCCTCGCCGCCACCCCGTCGCCAAGACAGTGAACCGCCGCTCCTCTACATCGCCGCCACTACCCAAGCCGCCGCGGCCCTCGTGGTGGAGCGAGCGAAGAAGGCCGTGAGCTCAAGGTACAACGGCCGGTCTACTTCATCGCTGAGGTACTTTCCGAGTCCAAGACTCTGCACCCACAGTGCGTATTACTCTCCACGCGGTGCTCATCGCAAAGAGGAAACTCGCTCACTACTTCGATCAACACGCCATCACCGTGGTGACCACGCCCCACTAGGCGAGATCATCCACAATCGCGATGCCTCGTGAAGGATAGCCAAATGGGCGCCGAGCTTAGCGGCCATGGCATAATATACGCCCCTGACGGCGATCAAGTCGCAGTTCGCCGACTTCGCCGCCGAGTGGACCAAGCCTGTGCACCACCAGTGGTCGAAGACCCCGAGCATCGACAATGTACTTGACGGTCTTACACCAAGAATGGCGCGGCGCGGAGTCGCCATCATCTCCCCACTCGAACAGCTTCAATACGCCATTAGGTTGCTCTTCGACGCGATCAACAACATTGCCGAGCACGAGGCTCGCCAACGGTCTCCTGATCGCCGCCGACCTCGGTGCTCGCCGGCTCTCGCCCACGGGACTCCAAGCTTGTCGTCGACAAGTCATGAAGGTCTGCGGAGCCCCGAGACGCCCGCATGGCCGCAGCATCGTCGAAGACGCACGGCCGAGGAGCGCTTCAAGGGTTTCGAAGCTTCACCATAGCTACCGACGCTACAATGGCGAGGCCGAACACCGCCAATCTTGCCTCCAAAGAGAGCCCGTCCCGCCGGATCTTCGCTCGACCTCCTGCGCCCATCGTCCACCGACTCGGCGGTCGGGCGCCACCGACCAATCCAAAGACGGCCGCCCGACCGACGCCGCGGTCGGGCGAAGACTTGGCCGGATTCGCCCGCGGTGTGCTAGCACTCGAGTCCGACCGAGGAGGCCCTACATCGACCGCTTGACGGACGGGTCACTTCTCGACCGACCGAGGCCCGCGCCGCCGGCGCGGCAAAATCCTTCGCCCCGATCGCCTGCACTTACAAAGGAGTCCTCCTGGTCCTCCAAAATGTATCTTGACCGACCAAGGAAAACACCATTGGACGACATACATACGGAGTCTGCGCGTCACCACGCAAACACCCGATCTCTTGTGGGAAAGGCCTTCGACAAGGTTTCATCGCCAATCACGTGGTCGACGCCGAGCATATCGTGACGCACTGTGAAGGATGCCGCTTTGCTCGCAGACGATCCGCCACCAAGCTTTACAGACGATCCCCATCACGTGGCCTTTGCCGTCTGGGACTCGATTTGGTCGCCTTTCAGAAAGCGCCCGGGCTTCACCCACCTACTCGTCGCGTAGACAAGTTCACCAAGTGGATAGAGGCCAAGCCGGCCGTGAGCGCCACGCCTGCATAAGCGCCATCTTCTTCCGCGACATCGCTTTTAGGTTTGGAGTCCCAAACTCCATCATCACCGACAACGAACACGCTTCACGGGAAGGAATTTCTCGAGTTCGTGGACGACTTCAACATCCGTGTCGATTGGGCAGCGAGAGCCCATCCGCGACTAACGGCCGGTCGAGCGCACTAACGGCATGATCCTTCAAGGACTCAAGCCGCGGATCTTCAGTCGGCTCGAGCGTTTCGCAGGGCGCTGGGTAGCCGAGCTGCCCTCCGTGCTCTGGAGTCTGCGGACCACGCCGAGCCGGGCGACCGGGTTCACACCCTTCTTTATGGTGTTCGGCGCTGAAGCCGTTTTGCCCACTGACCTGGAATACGGCTCCCCGAGATTGCAAGCCTTCGATGAGGCTCGGGGGCTCGCCTCGCAACAAGACGCCATCGACCAGCTCGACGAGGCGCGCGACGTGGCCGTCCTGCGGTCGGCCAGATATCAACAAGCCCTGCGCCGCTACCACAGCCGCCAAGTTCGAGGACGATCCTTCAGCGCTGGCGACTTGGTTCTGCGTCGGGTCCAGACAACCAAAGATAAGCACAAGTAGCGACGCACAGGAGGGTCCTTTCACCGCCGTGGAAGTTCTCCGACCGCACCTTCCGACTCAAGGACGCCGATGGTCGCATCCTCCCTAATGCCTGGAACATTGAAAAGTTAAGGCGATTCTATCCCTAAACTCTTTTCCTCTTCCTAGCATGCTCTTTACCTTCTTCCTTCCGAGCACCTGGTCGCCGTGCGACGACTCGGCTGCCTTCGCGCCCTGCTCAGCGTTCGCCCCGTCGGCACTTGCGCTGGTTGATGACCCAACCGACCACAAGGTCCTTCCGGCGGTAACTCCTTTGACCCAAGTGCTACTGACCACGCCCCCGGGCTATGGTTGCTAACACTTCGCGAAGAAGGAAGTACCCGAGTGGAGTGACCTTTGGGTCGGCAGGAACACTCCTCCCGCACGAACTCGCCTATCCCACGCGCTTATGAGGGTACGTGACCCGACCGGGTCATGAGGTCCATCCCGAGCGGTAACCTCTCAACCCAAGTGTTACGGCCTACGCTAAATGGGCTACGGTTGCTAAGTAGCACTTTGCGGAAGAAGGAAGTGCCCGAGTGGAGAGATCCTGGCCGGTCTAGAACACTCCTATCCTCACAAGTGCGCCTAATCACGATAGCCAAGTCTCCAATCCACCTCGCTCCTCCCAAAACAACCCGACCTACGCACAAGTGGCCCTCGCGGTCCTTAGGGCTATGGTCGCCAAACGCTTCATCCTAAATACTAAAAAGGACGAGGACGATTCGGGACTTGATAATTTCAAGATTGTTTAAATAACGGTCTTTACAATCTAAGAAGGATAAAGCTAACTTTTTCTACTCTTCTTGACGGCGACCGTGGCGGCGGAGAGTTGGTCGCCTCGCTTCGAAGGCGGCTCGCGGCGGATGCGGTGGCGATCTCCGGGCGTGCGGCTCGACCAAGAGCTCGAACCGATCGATCTCTCGTCGATCCGGTTCCCACCACGCCGCTCCCCACCACCGCGAGGTCGATGCCGCCGTAGTACGAGATGGTGTTGACCAGCGCCGATGAAGCTCAAGCGCAGCGCGGTGACCACCGCCTCTTCTACGGTCCGCACTCGGGCCGCGGGGCAAGGGCACTCGGGCCCGCCCGGCCCAAGGATGCGATCGCAGACTCCGACCGCCTTGCGGAGGCCTCCAAGCTCGGCGCCATCTCGGCCCGACCGCCTCAAGAACCTTCAACGCCGCCGCCTCGCCCCGCCACGATCGCACGCCACGGCGGCCGGCCGATCTTCGCGCTTCCACGGCGACGCCGATTCTTCTCGCGCCTCTGCAGATTGCGGAGATTTTGGATAAGTTCGCCGCGGGTCGCACCCCAAACTTAATTGAAGAATTGAGACACTTACCGCCGCGGAGTTGGTCGATTGCGGCTTCCGACTTCGCCTCAGATGAAGTCTTCACGGCGGCTCTTCCGAGCGATCGCCGCTCGGAGCGAACTTCGGGCGGCCTCGAGCCTTGTTCCGCTCGGTCCGCAGACGTGTTACTGCGTCTGCGCGATCCTCAGCGGCAATGCGGCATCCTTGGCCTCGTGACCTCCGTCGTGGAGGACTCGATTCCGCCATTTTCGCCTCAAAGCCTTGGCTCCTAGGCGCCATCATGAAGGGCCTTTGTGGCCTCTTCAAATCCTTGGCGGATCACCACCGCCCGACCGCCTAATGCGCAGGGCCTCCGGCTAAGGCGCACTCAAGGCGCACTGATCAGACTCCTCCATTGCGCACCCGCCACGATCGTTGAGCGCCGCAAGCTTCGACCGACGCACGGCGATCCGCAAGTCTGTCGCAAAAATGTGGACACCCGTTAGTCGCACGGAAGAACTATCAAAAATGTGCAACGAATCGTAACTTTTTGCCGACCTACAGGCGATCGGGCCGACTTCGACCATCATATCCAGCGCTACGGTGGAAGACTTTAGAGCAAGGGCTAGACCTTCACGGATCTCGCCCTATCTCGCCGGCGCCAGTAGCGCCTTGCCGGCGGGGTGGCCCACTCGCTTCCTCCGCCTCACCCATGACGCCCGACCGAATTACACCGGCGGCGCCTCCGCTCGCCTGTCGGGCGGACGCCACCCGTCCAAAGCACTATGGGCAAGGGTGACGAGGTCAACCTTCAAATCCTCGGCGACTTGCGCCGAGGGGCATCGGATCGGCACCTCCCGGGACGAGGGGTCGGCACCTCCGCCGCCGGCCCGCCACGATCGGGCGCGATCACCGGCAACGCCGTTGTCTCATCCTCCAAACGACGATCACGTCGTCCGAGGGGTCTCGCCGAGGCGGCGAAGTTCTTCTTGGGCACGACCTCGGGTGGGGCTCTATCCTCGGCGACCGCGCCCTCGCCGACGCCGCGACCTTCGCCGACCCAACCGGTCATCAAATCACCGGCGCCAGCATTTGCGGGCCGATGTGGCACGCCCCACGATCACCCCAAAGATAGGCGCCGACGCTGCAAAGATGCAAGAGTCGCCGCGGCTTTGCCAAAAAGAAAATGCTCCAAAATAAAATAATAATACACTTACAAGGCCGAAGCGGGTGCGTGGCACGCGCGCTCTCTTACCGCCCCGCCATGGGCAGTCGGCCGTCGCCTCGGCCACCTCCGGTAGACGCGACGACCGCAAGCGCAAGATCACCCCACCGAGGATCCGTGGCCACGGGCCCGTGACTCGCCGGCCGAGTCCACGCCGCCGCCGCCATCGGCGGTCGAAAAAACCCACCATAGGGGTGGCGGAGGCACTCCGCCCGCCGCTGGAAGTCGCCCCACGGCAGTGGTCTCGACACATCCTCGCGCGCTGCCGCGCTGCTGCCTTGCTTTTCTTCCTCCTCCTTTCCTCCTTCCGCTTCTTGCGGAGGAGTCACCTCTAGTCCTCGCCGGCGGCCGCCGCGCTTCCTTATCCCCGGAGCGCGCTCGGGAAGACATCCCCATGAGCCCCGAGAGGATGCAGGAATGTCGGTCAAGTCGAAGGACGAGAAAAGAGAGCGAAAGGAATTTCACCGGCTTACTGATTCGCGAAAAGCCGCCGAGAATGGCTCGGGTGGCCATCCGCGCCACAGCATGGCCGCCGCCCGAACGGCCGCCACCCAAGCCTCCACCTCGACGCTGCCAGCTCGGGTTCGCCATCTCGCCGGTCGGACGGCCCGATACCGAACGAAGTGCGGCACGTGCACAAGTGGTTGCACGCGCATCCCCATGAAGGCGCCGCACAACCACGCCCCCGATGAGCCCGCCTCCTTTGAGCCCCGACCGCTCCACGATCGTGGCGGCTTGTTCTTCTCCTCTTTTGGCGCCCAGTTCCACCGCCTCCGCCACGGAAGCTCTCCGGTGAAACGCGAGGCGCTGCCGCCGACGCCAACGTAGAGCCATTCGAACGCCACCCTTGTTAGACGAGGGCAGCTTCACCTCAGTACTCCGTGTTCGACCGGGCGGCCGAGGGCTGAGCCACCAGAGGCGCCGCGCGCCCGACGGCCTGCCCTTCCGAGCCTTGCTCGAAGAAGTGCTCCACAACGCCAAAGGCGGCTCGATCCCCAAGAAGGCCGCACGCAGTGATGAAGATGGCGATGTGGAGGACCCCATTAGGGCTGAGATGGTGCACCTCCACCTTGTAATGAAACAACACCCGGACGAACGGGTGCGGCAGCCAAAGCCGCTGGCCAAGAACGAGGCGGGCACCACGATCTCGCCGCCACGGGCGCGGGGTGATAGCCCGGCCGGCACCCTCCACCGGAAGGTCTGCGGCATGAGGAAGCCCTTCTTCACCAAGCCGATCGCGACGGCCGTCTTGGCGCGAGCACTCCGCCACGACATCTTCACTGGGAGACGATCGAAGGTGAGAAAGAAAGGTCGGGTTTTCTTTCCTTAGCTCTCGTGCTCTTCTTGTTTGAGGCGAGACGAAAAGGGCAAGAAAACGTGACCACTGAAAGCACCCAACGGGCGATGATAGAGGACGAACGAACGCCGCCAAGCAGCGCCCGTCAAGCGGCGTCGCGACCACCTCGCTCGTCGTCGCGCCACCGTAACTCCCGGCCTCAATACCACCCGCTTTTAATCCTCGCCTTGTCAGCGAAGGGCCATAAAGACGCCGCCCCGAACAACGTGTCCCGAACCTCTCGGTCTCGCCTTTAGGCCGAACAGTTGCTCGGCGCGCGAGAAGCCCATCGGGCCGCTGCCCCAAGACGGCAAAGCTTTGTGGCTTGCGCCAGGCCCAGCCGAGGAGTGTGGGTTCAAAAGGCCTACCCACCAGATGGGTATAAAGCCGCCCAAAGAAAAACTTGAGCAAGGGGCGGTATGAGGTGAGCCCCACGGTGGGCCCTCTGCTAGGTCGGCCGACGGCCTAATCACCTCTACTCGCCCGAGACCATACTTCACACTCTCCCGGAGCTCATCAATGAGCGACACCGGTGTGCTCGGGTCGGCGGACGACCTAGAGTCCATACGGATTGAGTAAAGAAAGGTTTTTATGGGTCGCCCCACGCAGGCCAGACACCCTACTGCGGGACCGTCCGCTCGGAAGGGTCCCCTTGGCGGACCTCCCAGACCCACTCGGATTACCCGCTATTAGCTCCACGAGCACGGCGCTCAAACCAACGCAGTAAACGCGCGCTCATCCCCTCCAGTCCCACACCGCGGATGGGGTATACATGTGGGATAGACGGCGCCATTCCTCTCGCAGCTACCCTCGCCCGACGAGGACTCGAGAAGGATGCCCCACGCCCAGCCACGACGGTAAACGAGCACTCACGCCCGCCACGACGTAAACGAGCACTCACGCCCGCCACGACGGCAGAACGAGCACTCACGCCCGGCTACGACAGAACGAGCACTCACGCCCAGCTATGACGGAACGAGCACTCACGCCCAGCTACGACGTAAACGAGCACTCGGACACCCAACCTCACAGAGGCATCCGGCCGTCCCGCCGACCAAGGCACTCGGACACCAACCTCACGGAGGCATCCGGCCGCCCTCGCCGACCAAGGCACCGTCTAGCTACGACGTTAAACGAGCACTCGGACACCGAACCTCACGGAGGCATCCGGCCGTCCCCCGCCACCAAGGCACCGTCTAGCTACGACGTTAAACGAGCACTCGGACACCGAACCTCACAGAGGCATCCGGCCGTCCCCGCCGACCAAGGCACTCGGACACCGTAACCTCACAGAGGCATCCGGCCGTCCCGCCGACCAAGGCACTTGACACCGAACCTCACAGAGGCATCCGGCCGCCCCGCCGACCAAGGCACTCGGACACCGAACCTCACAGAGGCATCCGGCCGCCCCGACGACCAAGGCACTCGGACACCGAACCTCACAGAGGCATCCGGCCGCCCCGCCGACCAAGGCACTCGGACACCGAACCTCACGAGGCATCCGGCCGCCCCGCCGACCGAGGCACTCGGACGCCGAACCTCACAGAGGCATCCGGTCGTCCCCGCCACCAAGGCGGTCGGACACTAGAACCTCACAGAGGCATCCGGTCGCCCCGCCGACCAAGGCACTCGGACACCGAACCTCACAGAGGCATCCGGCCGTCCCGCCGACCAAGGCACTCGGACACCGAACCTCACAGAGGCATCCGGCCGCCCCGCCGACCAAGGCACTCTGACACCGAACCTCACAGAGGCATCCGGCCGTCCCGCCGACCGAGGCACTCGGACGCCGTAACCTCACGAGGCATCCGGCCGCCCCGCCACCAAGGCGATCGGACACTAGAACCTCACGGAGGCATCCGGCCGTCCCCGCCGACCAAGGCTTTGTCTAGCTACGACGTTAAACGAGCACTCGGACACCGAACCTCACAGAGGCATCCGGCCGTCCCGCCGACCAAGGCACTCGGACACCAACCTCACAGAGGCATCCGGCCGCCCCGCCGACCAAGGCACTCGGACACCGAACCTCACAGAGGCATCCGGCCGCCCCGCCACCAAGGCACTCGTCTAGCTACGACGTTAAACGAGCACTCGGACACCGAACCTCACAGAGGCATCCGGCCGTCCCGCCGACCGAGGCACTCGGACACCGAACCTCACAGAGGCATCCGGCCGTCCCGCCGACCAAGGTACTCGGACACCGAACCTCACAGAGGCATCCGGCCGCCCTCGCCGACCAAGGCACTTGGACACCGAACCTCACGGAGGCATCCGGCCGTCCCCCGCCACCAAGGCACCGTCTAGCTACGACGTTAAACGAGCACTCGGACACCGAACCTCACAGAGGCATCCGGCCGTCCCGACGACCGAGGCACCATCCACAACGATTAAAACTAAAGCAAACTCATCGCAGACATTTTCATAAAGAAAAGAAAATTTCATTATAGGCCAACAGCTCAAACTTTACACAACTTTACACAAGCACCGACAGATACAAGAGTGGCCACGCCGCACCACGGCAGACTCTACCCACGCCTAGAACCTATCAAACATCCGTGCGGCATCGGTGGCACCGACGGCATCTTGGTAGGCCCTTGCTGTGTCGACGGACAGCCGCCACGGCCGCTGGCAACACGCCGATGCCTCTGCTGCTGCTCAGCGACATCGACGCGGCCGCACTAACCACGGCCGGCGCCCTTGCGCCATCGCCTCCGTAAGGGCCCCCTTACCACCTCGAGCCTTGAACGGCCTCGAGCAACAAGGTCAACGTAGCGGCGTCGCTGGCTGCAGCTTCTTCCTCCCCGAAGCTCGGCCATCGCTGGTCGAACTCAGCCCAAAGCTCGACGGAGGATCTTCTTCTTCTACCGTGACACCATCGCCAAAGCTAAAGACTAGAGGATGTCTCAAGCCATTTGAAAGAACAAAAGAAAAGCTCGCCCCTTCAAGCAAGCTACAGCCGCACGATATATATATCCGGGCTAAGGGAGGCTAAGCGCCTCAGAGTAAATGCGGTGCCGAAAAACGAAGCATCCTTCACCGTAAACCCGAGGCGATCTAAGAAGACGAGCGGCGCGTGCGCTAAACCACGCTCGGCATGCGCAACGAGGCAAGTAAAAGCCCCGGCGGTTCAAATGCCCCGCCAAACTCCGGGACAGCCGTCAAGTCCAACGGCACACCGACGAAATCGCTAACCGGATCGGTGGACCGACCTACGAGCCCGCCACCACTTTCGTCAAGTTCAACCCCAACCGACCGCCAAATCGCTGGGAGTTCGGGGCTACCGACGAATACTAATAAAAAGGATACCCCAACACCAAGCAACGAGCCAAGCAGCCTCAAGCATATCTCCACCAACAGCCGCACCGCCCGCCGACCGATTCACCGCGAGACCGCGAAGGCATCCGCTCCGACCGCCAGGGAAGCGAATCCGACCAGACAGCGATCCCGACTTCTCTTGGCGGGCGGATCTCCGACCGACCAAACCAAGGTGGTGAACGCCGAGTGCCGCGTGTCAAGTCCTCATCGCCTACCGCCACGCACTTCTCGGATAAAGTCAATCGAGCGACTATACGAGGCGGTGGCTCCTTCCCAAGAAGATCCGTGATCAGAGAAGACAAAGCTTCCGGCCCCATCAACCGGTCACGTGATAAAGACGAGCGACGCTCCTCCCGAGGCAAAGCACCGGCGTCACGCACTCGACGCCAAGATTCGCAAGGATCACAGAGGGCAAGTACGCTACTTCCCGAAATACCTAACCTCCCCGACCACCAAGGCTACCAACCCAAAGATGGGCAAGACGGGTGGCGACTCATCCACGTGACGAAGGACCGAGCTCCTAGCGTAGGTCGCCTCGCTTTCTCCTAACTCGATGTAACCCCGCCCTTCCTTTGTATAAAAGGAGGCAGGGCTAAACGATTCAGAGGGACAACGAGCAAGAACAAGAAAGGGAGAGAGCGCTATCAAACTCCTCTCGCTAAGCCATTGGCATTCTCGCTTGTAAAACTTTGTGCAGTCATCTGTACCAAGAGTAATACAACACCACCACACACGAACTGGAGTAGGGACCTTCAGCCCGAACCAGTATACATCTTGGACTCACGAGTCTAACCATTCAGGGAGTGGAACGCGCGACCCCCTAGACTTACAAATTTTACTTGCCGGCGCTCCCGAAAACGCCGACACATGTCATTCTAGGTTTAAATTTTGTTACTAAAAACATATCATTCTACAACTTCGAGACAATTTTTAACTATTTTTTCCTTTGCATACTCCTAATATTCATTATTTCCAATGTTATTTATTAGAGTAATAAACACCATCCAAGAACAATAAATGAGCTAATAGAGGAGAATGATTTGATCATTCCTCCACATGTCTTGGTTGAAGTGTAGAATCCTAAAACGTCATCTATTAAGGAATGAAGGGAATATTTAACATAATTGGACTGTGCTTTCCCCTATTAGATATAGTAGTATTATATTATCCAATATGCTAAAAAATGACCCAATTTTATTAAATATAACTTAAGTTTTGTACCTTCTTCGTATGAACGCCAGACAAATATTACGAAAAGGAGGCAGTAGTCTACGTGATGTCATGAAAAACTAGTTCAGACAATCCTAACCTAGCACGTATCTCAGTGAGCATCAGAGGGCCATGAATATGGGTATAGCTACACCAGTGTAGCAAGAACTTTTGCCTTGCCAAAGCATACCAGCTATGATTCTTCCACCATGATCGCTGCTCGATCTCAAGAACATCAAGGTTCCCTTGCCTCAAGAATTATTTGATTTTGAAAATATTAAAACTATTAAAACAGTGACAAATCTGGTTTTTTAGAATTTTACAATTGGTCAAAATTAGGGGGAAATATTTATATAAAATAGTAGATGTCCTCAAGTATTCCTCCAAAAATTCTCAGAAAATTAGGATCAAATTTGATAGGATTTCAAAAATCCCAAAGCATTGAGCCTTTCAAATGAAATAAACTGAAATTTCACTTAATTGGGCGGACACCACCAGCTTATCACTCCCGGTTTCCCCAGAAAACCGACAGTCATGTCTATTATTAGTGCCGGATTGTAGGATAAACCGACAGTGATAAGTCATATCACTGCCGGTTGTACTAAAACCCGACAGTGATACTTAGTATTATTGCCATATTTAAGTTGGGCCGGCAGTGATAGGGTCACTATCGCTGTCAGCTCTTGTTAGGACCCGACAGTGATATACTATCACTACCGGTTTTTGTGGGGAGCTGACAGTGATAGTCGACCCCTATAAATATTAAAAGCCGCGCCCTCTCCTGTCACTTGCATCTCTGCCACCTTCACCTCGCCTACCTCCGCGCCTTTGACCGCCTCGAGCCTCCCCACCGCCGCCTTGACCTCCCCGCTATCGCGTCAAGCTCCGCGCCGTCGTGCCGCATCCCCTCCCCACTCTGTCGCCGGCTCTGCCCCCATGTAGCTACCTCCTCTCCCCACTCCGCTGTCGGCACCGGTGACCTCTCCGCTGTTCTGTGGCTCACCGAAGGTGGCTTCACTTGAAAAAATATATATAGAATGATGTGATGATTGTGGGATTGTGGGATTGCTTTATGGCTGCCTGTGGGATTGCTTGCTCTGTGATGATACTGGGTATCTTGATGAATATAACAATTAACTTTGTGAATGAGGCCTAGAATCAATAGACTTGCATGCTAGAAATTGTTGATTTGTTTCACTGTCTTGTTGAATATTAATCACCAGTAGCTGTTCTCTTGTAATATTTCAATTGCTTTATCTCTGGACTGTTTGGTTAGTTGGCTGCTTATGCAAACATAACTAGTTGGTTTACTCACTTGCTTTAGAACCGAATGCAATCTGGTTGATTCGGTTGGTGTAATATCCAGCAGCTAATCTAACTTTGTGAATGAGGCCTAGAATCAGTAGACTTGCATGCTAGAAATTGTTGATTTGTTTCACTGTCTTGTTGAATATTAATCACCAGTAGCTGTTCTCTTGTAATATTTCAATTGATTTATCTCTGGACTGTTTGGTTAGTTGGCTGCTTATGCAAACATAACTAGTTGGTTTACCGACTTGCTTTAGAACTCTTACTGTGCACGATAAGGTGGTAAGGATTTCAGGCCTTATTCGCTTAATTAATTGTTTTGCCCATTCGTGATTGAGGTTGAAGATTTATAATCTTCAAACAAGACCCTAAATCTAAGAGCAACATTCTTCAATCTCCCTTCATATTGTTGTAGACATTATTCATGGCTTATGTGACATAATATTAATTCTGTTTTGGTTAATCCTGATTATGTCATTGTTGACAGTTTTGAATTATGTAATTTACATTATTGTGTTATTTGTAATGAGCTATCTGTTCTTGCTCTTGATATCGCATCTTGTTCTCTTGTGTATGTGTATATATATATCCTGTGTATGTGTATATTTATGTTCATGGTCAATTAACTTCTGGAGCATGCAGATTCAAAAAAAAGATGTATATGTGTATGTGTCCTTCAAAGATGTATATGAGTATGTGTCCTTCAAAGATGTATGTGTATGTGTCCTTCGAAGATGTATGTGTACAACAAAAACCCTAAATGTTCACAAAAGAATAGTATAGCTAGCAACGTGGCTATATTGAGGCTCATATGCAATTCAAACGTGAATCAAATGAGCTCAAAATTTGGTGAGACTTGTTTAGTTACAGTCAAGCAGATGTGATTTCTTAGGCTCATATTTCTTAGGCTCATCTCTAGCTTATTCTTTAAATTTTGCAAGTCAGTTACATTCAGCCCAGAAAGCTATTCACCCAATATATGTGTATGTGTCCTTGAAATATCCAAATTACAACTTGCTTATCAAATACAATCTGTTAACGCAAACATCTTAACTGATAATGTTATTCACGTGATATGTCTCGTTACGTCTGTCCTCGTTAACATTGTATGTGTACATGTTTTCGAAAGATGTATACGTGTCTTTCAAATATGACTTTGTTAATTTTAAATTTTTGATAAACTTGCTAGGAATGATCTCTGACCAGGGACAAGTGCCGGAGGGAGTTGGGCCCTCAAATATGGACGAAGGAGGAATGAGTAGTCCTCACCATAGCCCAACGTGCTACCTGAACTTATAGGATCCTAACATAGAGCAACCTGGCGCCACAGCCATGGACCAACCCGACTTCACTAACGTAGGCGAGGTAAAGTATTAGTACATTGTGGTTCCCAAAACATTGTAGGGCTAGACGACTAATAAGAAGATTAAATTGCAGGCTCAGACGTCTGATGAAAGGAGGCAGCGCGCAAGTCGTGGTCCGAACAAGATGCCTAAGGGACTTTTTAACATAGTGGAGCTCCCGGCAGTCGGGGAACTTGCTATACTCTAGTCATCGTTGGGGCCGTACAGAACAGCCTGTGGGGTTCTAGCTAGGGATGATGTGCCGATCAGCTACATATCATGGATTGGCCGCCGAGGTGACCAATAGGTGGTTCCCAATGACCTGAAGAACTCGTTGTGGGACAAGCTAAAACAAGTGTTCTAGTTCCCCCAAGGGACCGAGCTGGTTGCAAAGAAACGTGTACTGTGCATCATGTGCACAACGTGGAAGAATTGGAAGACGGCACTAAATAAGAACTATGTGAAGAAGAATGAAACGCCAAATTTTGACACGTACCCAAAGTTAAGGGAGTTTTGAGAGGACTTTGTGGTGTACAAGAGGTCTGAAGAAGCGCAGATAGTAAGTCAAAGGAACAAGACAAACGCGGATAAGAATATTTACCCTCACACACTAGGCACAGGAGGGTACATGGAGAAAATACCAGCATAGGATCAGTTCGAGGAAGAACTAACCCGCAAGGGTGTCATTCCTGCGACGGCTGCCTTGAGCGAACGATCGAAGCACTGGTTGCTTGGGAGGGGTGCTTCTATCTCAGATGATGGCAGCTTAAGCTTCAGAAGCGATAGAGAGCAGGAAGTATCGCGCAGAATCACAGATGCTCACGTGCAATCTTCCCAAGGATCTTTCAGGCCACGAAGAGAGAATGATGAGCTAACCGTAGCCCTGGGTAACAAGGAGCACTCAGGTCGCACCCGAGGAGTTGGTTTGGTGCCATGGAAGGAAGCCTTCTCAGCTGACGCATGATTGTATAGGCATCCAAAGAGATTAAGAGAAGATCAACTGGACCGTCAAACAAAAGATGTTGTGACGAGAGTGTTAGAGGAACAGAGAGCGGAACTAGATAAGGTTGTGGAGCAAGTAGTATAGAAAGCTCTCAGCTCACGACCGCCATCCGGTGATAGCCTAGAGCTCATCAATCCTGGTGCTCGTAAGAGCAGTTGCGCGTCCACAGGGATTCCCAAAGAGCATGAACACCATTTTCCTGTGGATGACATCACAGAACTGACACCGTGCAAGCTACATTTGTTCACACATGGCATTACAATCAAGATGGCTGAGGGCAGGGCTTGACCATGCTAGGAGTCGTAGGTTTTGCACTGTCGCCCGATACCGCAAGGATTCGCCTGGGTCGAAGTGGACAGTGTAGTCCGCCAATACCGTAAAATGGAGGTAGAGATCCCTGACGAGTACAGAAACAAAAAACTAGGAGAAAACGTGCATGGCTTCCTTGCGTGGCGCAAGAGCTTGATTAAGTTTGGCTCGGACGATGAGGATGACGAATGAAGGACCGAGATGGCGAACAGAGGGGGGGTGAATGGTCGCAAATAAAAATTCCCCCAAAATACTCCAACAAAAACCTTGACAAGATCGCTCAAAAGGAATTGTGAAAAACCCGAAAAACTAGACAACTATGTGTACCCCAAGCTTGCATGGATAAGTACCATAAAATATGTGGGGATTTTTGAGTCACAATCCTGGTTGTCTAGTGTCCAAAATAAAGAGGAATCAATTCAAACTCTTGCTTTTAGAAAGGACATCAATTCAAATCACAAAAGTCACTTTCAGAAAAGCAAAAGCAGGATTTCCAGAACTTGTCCTCAATTTGCACAGGAGGTTGGTGGGTTTTCTGTAGCTCACAAAATTTTGAGACTTTTTCTCCCAGTGAGAATTAGAGTCATGAAGAACTCCACCAAATTTCTCCTCAAAAAGCCTTACAGAAAAAACAGGAAAAATCGAAGAACACAGTCTGGTCAAAAACTTCGAGCAGAAAATTTGGGGCTCGGTTTTCACCTCATGACACCCAAATGGTGCAACAAGTGAACTCCAAAATTTTTCTGTAAGCGGATATCAGAGTCCCGCACCTCCTCCAACAAGAATCACTCAAAAAGGATTTTTCTATATTTTTACAAAAATCAAACACTGACTGCTGCGCGAAGAACAAGTTCAGAACAAAGTTGGAACTTGAAAGAAAAGATGTTCTCTACTCAATCCAAGAGTGCAAAAGAGATGTAAAACCATATGAACACACTCAAAACATCCAAGAACAGCAGCATTTAGAAGGAGGGAGGCAAATCCAAATTACTTGAAAGTAAATTATGGAATGTAATTATGGAAAGTAAATGCTGAATTTAAATTGCGTAAAGTAAAGACATAATGTAAATGCATAAAATAAATTCAGAGGTGGATGAATAAAACTTTCATTTCTGGAAGGGAGGTTACAAAACCTCACATTCATGTGGGCAAAGCTCAAATGAGCATCAAAACCTCAACACCTTCAAGGAGAGGAGGCTACCCTCCACCCCTATTTATACTACTCTTGGGCCACCTACTACCCTTGGATGAGTCCTCAACCCTAGAGCACTCATCTAAGGGCTAGGATTAACCCACACACACAGCCATGCAAGGGCTAACCCAAAACCCACACACATACCGGGTTTTCTTGCACGGTTTTCAAAGCATACTACCTAGACCCGCTAACCTATCAACTAGACCGCAATCCGACGGCCCTCATTGATCCACGCGCATCTAGCTAGCATCATCTCCTTTCCTTGTCTTCTTGACTTGCCCGACTCCGCCTCCGATCATCTTCCGCGATCTCCCAACCGTCTCGGACCTCGGCGACGCCTCGCCTAGTCCCGGCCATCCTTCGCCTCACCATGACCTAGCACCGTCGTCCCGCAACCATCAAAGACAAGGAAACTCCTCACATAGCAATGCCCACAAAGATGTGCAATAAACCATCCAACTCATCACTACCGCGCCCATACGACCAGGTCGCCACTCTGGCAGAGACAACTCAAATTGCTTCATTTTGAAAATCAATCCAAATCAAACTCAAACTTGAGCACACCTTGCTCAAATAAAGTCAAATACTCATCACAAACATGGATGGACCTCCACATGGTCCTTCAATCTCCCCCTTGATGAGTATATTGACAAACCATACAAAAGGCATAAATTTGAGTTTGAAGAAAATGAAGAAGAAAGCAATTTTCAGTTGCAAAGTCAAACTTGGTCCAAAGATAGAAATTAGAACCATGACCAAGTTGATGAAGAGGAATTCAGATTTTAGAGTTAAATTTAAGAAAGAGCAAGTTTTCAACAAAAACTCTAAAATCCAACTAAACATGTCAAATGTGATTATGAGATTATGATCCAAATGTAAGTAGTAGCATAGTTTTACAAAGATCATAATAACCAAATAAGCATTCACATTTTTATCTTTTAGTGATGCCTTTTCTACGTTATCTCCCCTTTGGCAATATAGGCATCAATTTTTTTATGTATGCATGAAATGCAATCGAAAGAGCTTTGAGGATTATCCAATTGATCAAAATGGAAGGATATTACACCAAGCTTGTCAATTTCGAAGATGACTAAACTAAGACATGTCCAAGTGCAAATACGAGCTTAGTTTTGAATATTTCATTTTTAGCAAGATTTGACAAGTGCAACACTTAGCTTTAGTTTCAAAAATAGAAGAATAGCCACTCTAAGGATCAAAAGGAAAACCTAGAGTTCAACCTACTCAACACGTTGGGGAATCTAGAAGAGCATACAAGGTCCTTGGGCTCATTTATCACTTAATGCAAATTTTGATTTATCAACATACAAGACATAGCGGGTGCAAATGTTTGACATTATTTGCATTCTTTACCCACATATGTCTTTGTTTTTAATTTATTTGCATTTTCTTTTGACAACCAATTGACTCAAGTCGTATGCGACCATCTCAAGATGAGCTCTTAAGAGGATGGTCTAGGTCAAACACGATGTATTCCAAGTTCATCCCAAGTGCAATGGGAAGCGGTCTTGTGAATACAAGGTGTTGAGTCGTATGTGCACAAGAAGAGTCAATTTTGTTTAATTTTCATTTTTAGCATAACGATTCATGAGCAATTGAAGGACTCTGCATGGATCAAACTAGTTTCACCTAAGTTGCTATAGGGACTCTAGAGAACTCCTAAATTTCTCAAATTATGGCACAAACCTCTAGAGAAGAAACCTAGCAAGTAAAAGCAACAAGTTTCATCAAGTTTTTCATTTAAGGCTTATTTCATTTTTAAGCTTAGCAAGTTAAATGAACTTGGACATACCTAAGCTAGTGATTTTCTTCAAATGATGTAGCATGGTGTATAGCATGAAGAAGAAATCAATTGCATAATAGACAAAGCTCATAAAGCAGAAAATGCAGATAAATGCAATGCATGAACAGATTCCCAAACTCCCCTCAACAAATGAATCAATTTTAAGCTCAAATCTGGTTAAAGTTGAGTTATTATCAAGATTAGGCATAAAGAAAACCGAATGAACTCAATAATAACGAAAAATGCAGAATGAGGAGAAGAAGTCGAGAAACTGCAAAACCGGATGGCTATAGAGCATAGAAAAGATAGAAGAGACTCACTACGGCTCGGACTCGCTCTTATCTTCCCGGTGATCGACATAGGGAAGTCGACTCTAGATCCCAACTAAGGAGTGCACATGCACTCTGTCTACCAGAGGCCCAATACCGCTAGACTTATAAGGCGTGAGGGAACTCAATCTAGAGAGAAGAGAGAACTAATCACGCATGATAGCAACCTAAAGCACAAGATAAGAGGTCAATGCAAGGCATGCGGAAGTCTAAGTGAGTGAACTCAACTCAAGAAAACAAGCCCAAAGTCACCCGTAAGAAACACAAAGAAAAGAAAAGCTGGAAGAAAACATATAATACATAATATACAAACCGGCTCCCCCTCACGAAAGGCCGTAAGGGCTCACGACTCCAAGCTCACTCCTCAAGGCAACAAACTGAGCTATCCAAAGGCTTGGTGAAAATATCGCTAATCAAGGTCACTCTTACGAATCAAGCGCGATATCTCCCTTCTCCACATGGTCTCTAAGGAAGTGATATCTAATATCAATGTGCTTGGTCCGGAATGTTGCACTGGGTTTTTAGCAATGCAAATAGCTGAAGTGTTGTCACGTAAAAGTGGCACACTCTCTATCTCTAACCCATAGTCCCGTAAGGTCGATCTCATCCAGAGCACTGCTACAAAGAACTAGTCGCGAGAACATACTCGGCCTCGGTGGATGTGCAACTCGGATCGCTTCCTAGATGACCAAGAAACAAGAGAAGTGCCAATGAATTGGCAAGTGCCGAAGTGCTCTTCCTATCTATCCTCTGACAAAGAAAGTCGGCATCGAAAAGGCTCTAAGAGATAGACAAGAAGACGAAGAGTACCAAATACCATAATCGTGGTAGCACGAAGGTACACGAAGATGCGCTTGATCACTGGCGGTGAGAGGCGCGAGGAGAAGCTTGAAATCGAGCGCACGCACACACAAAGCAAAATGTATGTCGGCCTCGAAGCGGTGAGGTACAAGAGGGAGCCGATCATGCTCAAACTCCTTTTGATCGGCGAGCTCACCATCCTCATCGGGCTCGAGGACAGCAGTGGTGGCCATAGGAGTCATCACCGGCTTCCCATCGACATGTCGAACGCCTCAGAGGTCACGTATATTTGCCTTGATGCAAGAAAGTACCCTCCGAGTCCGCTTGATTTGGAAGCCAAGAAAGTAGCTCAACTCGCCCATCATACTCATCTCAAACTCTGTGCTCATCACCTCGTAAAACTAAGACACAAGCGAATGAGATGAGCCACCAAAATTTATCGTCCACATAAACGGACAAGAAGAAAATGAGACTCATGGTGTCCGATGAATGAGTTTTGTCTACTATGCCCATTTTGAAGTCATGGTGAGAAGATAAGACTTGAGCCTCTCATACCATGCTCTGGGTCTGCTTGAGTCCATACAAAGCTTTGGAGAGCTTGTATACATGACTCTGAAACTTGGGGTTCTCGAATCTCGGAGGTTGTTTGACATAAACCTCTTCCTCAATATAGCCATTGAGGAATGCACTCTTGACATCCATTTGATAGAGCTTGAAGCCCGGGATGCAGAGAATGCAAGCGGGATCCTAATAGCCTCTAGTCTAGCTACGGGGCAAAGGTCTCCTCAAAGTCAAGACCCTCAACCCGAGAAAACCCTGCAACTAGCCTAGCCTTGTTGCGAATGACAACCCCATCCTCACTCTGCTTGTTTTTGAACACCCACTTGGTCCCAATGACATTATGACCGGATGGGGCTCGACAAGTCGCCATACCTTGTTCCTCTCAAAGTTCTCAAGTTCTCATGCATAGCATTAATCCACGATTCATCGGATAATGCATGAGAAACATCTTTCGGCTCAAAGGAGGCAACGAAGGCGAGTGGAGGCAGAATCGACAAACCTCGATTTTGAGCGAGTGACGCGCCAAACAGATCACCAATGATCCGATCGGTGGATGAGCTTCTCGATATGACGGGAGGACCGAAGGTAGTGGCCTCTACCTCATGCATGTAAGAGGTAGGAGCAGAGCCACTCCAAGGAGAGTCGGAAGGCAAAGGTGGTCTCCCCGAGGTGCGTAAATGGAAACAGGAGGCACCTCGTATAGAGGGAACTGGATCCGGTGGAACACCATCATCTCCATCATCCTCATCTTCTACAAAGATGGTCTCGGAGGGATAAGAAGAGCTCAAATATCGTGTCTAGCTCTGGCTAGCCTCATCAAAGGTCACATCACAGTCTCTATGATCCTATGCGCATCAACACCTGCACTTATAGCTACGAGAAGAAGTCGAGTAACCTAGAAAGATACCATCAAGAGCGAGACTCAAACTTATCTAGGTTACGGACTTTAAGATAAAACACTTGCAACCGAAAACGCGAAAATGAGACACACCGGGCTTTCGCCATACCTCAACTCATAAGAAGTGCGATGCAAATGTGCTCTCAAAAACACGCGATTAGAAACATGGCAAGCAAGAGCTATAGCCTCACCCAAAACTTCCTAGGAGTATCAGACTGCCTAGCATCGTCCGCCATCTCAACCAGTGGTCCTGTTCTTCCTTTCCACTACGCCATTCACGAGAGGCGAGGGAGAAGAGAACTGATGCTCTAAACCAGACTCCACACAAAAACTCTCAAAGTAGGAATTCTTGAACTCCGTGCCATTATCATGCAGATAGCTCAGTAATGCACCGGGAGCTCAATAGACAACCCATCGATCAAACCCTGAAGTGAGAAAAGTCTCATCCTTCGAGGCCATGAAGAATACCCAAGAGAATCTAGAAAATCATCAACGATGACAAGAACATACCACTTCCCTCCCGCCGATTGCACTCTAGTTGGACCAACAAAGGTCCATATGTAAAAGCTGTCCTGGTGCATCAGTCATCACTACGGATCGGAGGATGAGAAGCGAGAACCATCTTGCCATGTCGGCAAGGAGAGCAAACTAAGTCTTTGACCATCTTGAGTTTGGGCAAACCCGAATGAGATCGTGGTCGCTAACTCGGGTCAAATGATCAAAACCAATGTGACCAAGTCTCCTATGCCGAAGGAGAGATCACGGACTCGAAGCAATCAAACATCGAAGAGAGTCTCGGAAGAAGCGGAAAAATCAGCACGAAAGACTCTCCCAAATCTAGAAATCCCAAGAACTAACCCTCCCGATGAATCAAGGATTCTACAGCATTACTCTTGAAGCTTACCTCGAAAGAGACATCGATAAGCCGAGAAGCAGAGAGCAGATTGTATTGCGACTACTTACTAAGGCAACATCTTTAAGAATGAAATTTTGGTTAATGCAGATGGTACCTTTAGCAATGACTCTACGAAGATGCATCCCCAAAAGTGATTAACTCATCAGGGGCTCGGACTAGGAAGAGAACCAACGAGAATCTTCGGTCATATGACGAGAACAACCGAGTCAACAATCCAAACATCGCCTTCCCTATCCGGATTTAACTGATCAAAACACAAGAGAGAAAGATGACTCAAGATGGGATAGAGTGAAGACTTAGGAACCCAATATCAACCATACGACACCTCAGTACCACCACGAAGAAGATCGACTCGAGTGTCTCTCCGACGCCAACTCTCACACGATCGGAGCAACTCGTAGATAATCTAGGAGTCAAAGCGGGTTGCACGCCGTGGTGCAAAAGCCGACCATCCCAAGAAGGTGCTGGATCTCCTACCGAAAACACCTCACACCGCCGATATCTACCTCGATGGGAAAAACGAGGAATATCAAGAGGACGGCGAAAGATCGACTACGAACAGCTCCGGGACTAAAACTCAAGAACTAGCATGAAAACCAAGTCACGACGCCTTTGCCCAAAACAAAGCGACTCTCTAACTTTGTCTAGAAGCGGTGTGTCTTAGGAGCACTCAAAGTCCGGGATGACCTGAATACCCCTAAGAGCGACAACACGCCACGCCGAGTGATCTTGGCGCGCTCAAGTAGAAATCTACTAGGTGACCATCCTTCTTACTGAAGGTGCATGTGTACTTCGCCTTGCTAGAGGCGAAGCAAAGGAGTAACACCCTTACGGTCGGAAGTCCTATGGACAACCCAGTGAGACCTAAACACGGTGGTACTCACTCAGGAGCTACCACAATCTCACCACTCTTGGATCCACGCACAATGGTGGGAGGATGCGCCGGCGTGCTCCAAGGATCAAATCCTAGACCTTGATTGAATCTACTAATCTTGGATTGGTCTAGAATAAGATTGAGCTTCTTCTTGCCTCCAACAAACTTCTCGAGAGTGCTCATAAGATACTGGCAATCTCGGAAGAAAGAAGCACAAGAAGAACAAGGGAAGGAGAGGAAGAAGAACCTGTAAAGATGAGCTCTCTCAAGACGTGCATTTTTCTCCTCAAAGACGGTGCCTCAATCTTGAGGGCCTCACAAGAAACGCAAGGAGCATCTCTAATTCTATGGGCTTGGTCTTCTAATTTCTTCCTAAGCTCGACATGGATTTTATCCAAGTCCCCCCAATCTCGATAAGACATAAGCAATATTTTTGTGACTTATCTAGTAAGTCCTTAGCAAGTTTAGCACACTTGACATTCTGTGGTTTCATTGTCAAGTTTTAATTGCTTCTGACCCTCACATGAGTATTTGGGTCCTTAGAAGCATGTGATTCAAGTTCATTGTTTCTAGCGTAAAGCTTCCTAAGGTGTTCGCTCATGGCATCAATTTCGCAAGCAATTTAGGGCAATTAGAGCATGATGGAGTGGAGTGAGCATGAAGAAAACTAGCCTCAACAGAATAGCATCAATGAACTAGTGCTAGCATTCTTCAACCTAAGACCATCAAGTTCAACAAGCACACTATCATGTATGGTCCTTAGGTTCTCCAACTCCACAAGAATAGCATCACACAAAGAGCAATCATCGGTGACTCGGGAGGAGAAGATCTAAGTGAAGCTAACTCCGAGTCAAGGTACCTACTTCCTTCTCAAGCTCCGCACACCTAGCTCTAGCTCTAGCATGAAATTTTCCTAATTTGCGAAAGCTTCGTTGAGTTGGTCATAGGAGGGTACCTCGTCCAGTCATTTGTAGAGCTCTGAGTCGCCGATGTCGTTGGTGTCGCCATGAAGCACATGCTTGGAGAAGTCGTCGCCGCCTTTCTTCTCTTGCGGATCATCCTCGCCTCGTCGCTCCATGTCTCCGTGTCGGAGAGGTTGATGTCGTCAAGCGCGGCGAGGACGCGGTGGAAGAGCTTCTTGTTCTTGGAGAAGTTGCGGTACTTCTTCTCGTGCGCCGATTCACGAACCGGAGGCTTCTTGTTGCGGTTCTTGTCGGTGTAGTCGTTCTTGCCCGAACCGCCAACGCCGTTCTTGCCCTTCTCCGGCTTGGGACAGTTCGCGAATGTGGTTGGGGCCACCACACTCGAAGCGGTGATCATGCCACCTCTCTTCCTCTCTCTCACCCTCTTGTATGCATGAGAAAACTTGCAGCGAGAAGAGCAAGCTCATTTTCCGAAATTTTTCCAGCTTGGTCATCGCTAGCTCGCAAAGGGCGGAAAGAGAGAAACCAATAGAAGGATCAAGAAGAAGATCCAATGGGATCGGTGACCAAAGCCATCGATCGAGATTTCGTCTTCCGAGAGACGACATCGATCTCATGAGTCTTGAGGCGGGAATAAAGCCCGTCAAGAGTCGAGTCGATAAGTCGGTGGTGTCCTTGATGGTGGTCACCTTCATCTCCCAAACCCAAGGTCGAGTGCGGTCAAGAAATGCCGAGCATTGTCCGAGTCGGGTATATGCAACCAACCGCCGGAGGTCGCTCAAAATCTTTGTAAACCGACCAAAACACTCGTCGAGACTCTCACGGTAGCGTTGATCAAACTTGTTGTACTCGCGCTTGAATCGTCTGCCTCACGCCTTGATTTGAGTAGAGCCTCATGGTAAGCATCGAGGGTTACCCAAATCTCGTGAGCGGAGCGAAGGTGAGAAATCTATCATACTCACGCGGCTAAGACCTCAGATGAGAATGTTCCTTGCCTTAGCATTCGCCTCAACGCCAACCATATTGATGGCCGTGACATTTTCATCGCCAGGAACCTCATACGGAGTTTCACCTTCGCCATATCGTAGCCCCAGGCGTGATGTATGACTCCATCCGGGATTTCCAAAAAGGAAAATCAAATCCATTAAAGATGGGAGGCTTGGTGGAATATTTGTCCGTCGCCATGGCTCTTGAGACCGGTCAAGATCTAGAAAGCTCTGATACCAATTGAAGGACCGAGATGGCGAACAGAGGGGGGGGGGTGAATGGTCGCAAATAAAAATTCCCCCAAAATACTCCAACAAAAACCTTGACAAGATCGCTCAAAAGGAATTGTGAAAAACCCGAAAAACTAGACAACTATGTGTACCCCAAGCTTGCATGGATAAGTACCATAAAATATGTGGGGATTTTTGAGTCACAATCCTGGTTGTCTAGTGTCCAAAATAAAGAGGAATCAATTCAAACTCTTGCTTTTAGAAAGGACATCAATTCAAATCACAAAAGTCACTTTCAGAAAAGCAAAAGCAGGATTTCCAGAACTTGTCCTCAATTTGCACAGGAGGTTGGTGGGTTTCTGTAGCTCACAAAATTTTGAGACTTTTTCTCCCAGTGAGAATTAGAGTAGTGAAGAACTCCACCAAATTTCTCCTCAAAAATCCTTACAGAAAAAATAGGAAAAATCGAAGAACACAGTCTGGTCAAAAACATCGAGCAGAAAGTTTGGGGCACGGTTTTCACCTCATGACACCCAAACGGTGCAACAAGTGAACTCCAAAATTTTTCTGTAAGCGGATATCAGAGTCCCGCACCTCCTCCAATAAGAATCACTCAAAAAGGATTTTTCTATATTTTTACAAAAATCAAACACTGACTGCTGCGCGAAGAACAAGTTCAGAACAAAGTTGGAACTTGAAAGAAAAGATGTTCTCTACTCAATCCAAGAGTGCAAAAGAGATGTAAAACCATATGAACACACTCAAAACATCCAAGAACAGCAGCATTTAGAAGGAGGAGGCAAATCCAAATTACTTGAAAGTAAATTATGGAATGTAATTGCGGGAAAGTAAATGCTGAATTTAAATTGCGTAAAGTAAAGACATAATGTAAATGCGCAAAATAAATTCAGAGGTGGATGAATAAAACTTTCATTTCTGGAAGGGGAGGTTACAAAGCCTCACATTCATGTGGGCAAAGCTCAAATGAGCATCAAAAACCTCAACACCTTCAAGGAGAGGAGGCTACCCCTCCACCCTTATTTATACTACTCTTGGGCCACCTACTACCCTTGGATGAGTCCCTCAACCCTAGAGCACTCATCTAAGGGCTAGGATTAACCCACACACACAGCCATGCAAGGGCTAACCCAAAACCCACACACATACCGGGTTTTCTTGCACGGTTTTCAAAGCATACTACCTAGACCCGCTAACCTATCAACTAGACCGTAATCCGACGGCCCTCATTGATCCACGCGGCATCTAGCTAGCATCATCTCCTTTCCTTGTCTTCTTGACTTGCCCGAACTCCGTCTCCGATCATCTTCCGGCGATCTCCCAACCGTCTGGACCTCCGACGCCTCGCCTAGTCCGGCCATCCTTCGCCTCACCATGACCTAGCACCGTCGTCCCGCAACCATCAAAGACAAGGAAACTCCTCACATAGCAATGCCCACAAAGATGTGCAATAAACCATCCAACTCATCACTACCGCGTCCATATGACCAGTCGCCACTCTGGCAGAGACAACTCAAATTGCTTCATTTTGAAAATCAATCCAAATCAAACTCAAACTTGAGCACACCTTGCTCAAATAAAGTCAAATACTCATCACAAACATGGATGGACCTCCAGATGGTCCTTCAACGAAGATGATGATCAGTTGCACTCTTCACACAGAGACCTCCCGCCTTTATCGCCTCCACAAAGACAAAGTCCAACTCCTCCGCCGGCACCAGTCAGAAAAAGTCTGACTCCTCCGCCGAAGTCTGAAAATAACGAACGCCAGCACCATCTCGGAAGTCGGCACCGTCCTCGAAGAAATCTCAATCATCTGTGAAGCCAGGACAATCCCAGAAGAAATTACCAGCTGAGATGACTGAAAAAGAACCAAAAAAAAGCATGTAAGTGCCAGCGTAACATCTCACTTTAAAAGGTGCCATCACCTGAGAAGACTAAAGTTGACGCTAACGCGCAAAAGTTTTTCTTGAGTATGACAAAAGTGTAAAAGACAGGGCAGGGTTCTGAACCTTGCAAAATATCGGACTACGAGTGCATATCTAGAAAGCAATACTTGAAGGAGGCTAGTGCCGACGCGTTGAGATTGGATGCTCAAGCGGATGTTGCTCAACGAGATGCTCACGTGAAAGGTCTAAGGTGGAAGTTCTTTATGGGAAAATCGCTGGTTGAACCAGCTCATTTCGACCACCTAACAACACAACTACGGCGCGTCCATCAGTCGTACATGCAGCAGTCCAACGAAGGTATGGAGGCGTTCGCAGTCAGATACACAGAGCAAGATTTTCACAATGGGGAAAGCATCTTCTATGTGGGTTTCGAGGAGTTGTATATGTTGTACCAGCAAGATGCCCTGGACGTGAATATACTTAAACTGTGGACTTTGTAAGTCTCTATATATATTATTGTGCATTCTTGTACTATTCAATTGCATGTCTAACATCTTATGTAGAATAGAGATACAGACATGTAGAAGAAATGACAATGACAATCTAGCATTCCTAGATCTGGGGCTTGTCAACGAGAAGCTTGTGAGGGACCAACCACAGTATAATGAAGACTATTTATTTAATACTTTCTTGAAGCTGCAATACAAAACCTCCATACTTTTACCCTATAATTTTAAGTATGTATTTCCCTACTTCTAATATCGGTTTACTATTTTTGCGTAACACGTACGATGTGGGAGTAATTGACTACAGTAACATATATGTGCAGGTTTCACTGGGTCCTCCTCGTCATCCAGTTAGATGCTAGCAGGATTTTTGTCTTGAACTCGAGGAGAAAACCAACTAATCTATATCAAGACTTTTGGGACATGCTGAACAGGTAAACTCGATCGTTGCGTTATTGCTCTAGCAAAATTCCATTCTATTGCATTTAAGTTTAATTACTATTCAAAATCATTTACATGGCATTTGCACGATACTGCAAGAAAAGTGTTCGGTATCGTCCATACAGGAAACATTTTGAAATAGTAACCGAGTTTCCATGCATGAGGAAGGACCCAGGAAACAATTTATGTGCATTCTATGTATGTACAAATATACATTCAATTATCACGGAGAGTGTCGGCTATAACGAAGCCATGGTACATAATTACACATTGATGCCTACTATTTTTTTTCATTTGACATATATCTCTTTTCTTTAATAACAGCGCTCCAAACCGAGAACTAATAAGTTATTACTGACAAAAATTATAGCAATTCAAGAACAGATCGCCGGATTCATTCATGATGAGGTTATCAATCCAAATGGCGAGTTCCAGGAGTAGCCTCATCGCCTTCATTCCTTCGATCTAGACACGTGACATGCCTACTTCGACTCTTTGTACTGTAGTCCTTGCAAAATCAAAGTGAATGAGATGAGATGTAGTCAAACTATATTTGTAAACAAATCATTGTAAAAACCAAATATTGTGATGCTTTAATATATTTGAATTATGATTTTAACGATGCTTTATAATATATGGATATATTTGAATTATGATTTGAATGATGCTTTATATACTATATATGGACATTGCATAAAAAATTGTATAAAAATATATATATTGCTAAAAAATTATGGAATAAAAATATTTGGTGCACGGCTTGTCACTGCCGGTTCTTAGAAAAAACTGGCAGTACATATCACTGCCGGATTGTGATATAACCCGACAGTGATAGTTTTATATCACTGCCGGTTTTATGTATAACCGGTAGTGATAATGCTCATCACTGCCGGATTTTGGTTTGACCCGGTAGTGATAGTTTGATATCACTGCCGGTTGTATGTAGAACCGGCAGTGATAATGCTCATCACTGTCGATTCATGACCCGACAGTGATATACCCTAGTATCACTGCTGGTCCAGGGAACCGGCAGTGATGTCGTTGTGGAACTGATAGTGATATGCTGTTGTAACATCCCGAAAATTTGAAAAATAGGAAAAATAAAAATTTTAAATTTGAAAATCGAATTGAATAATGATCTCAACTGCAACCAAGATTTTCATTCTAAACATTATCTTTTTCTCTTATAACTTTCTAGTATTTCAATCTAAAAGAAAAGAACAAGTTGCTACATTAAAACTTTTCGCCCAAAATGAGCAAACTTTAATAATGAGTTGAAAATATAATCCTATTTTGAATTCCCATCTTTTCTGAAATTTTTCAAAGTTTAATAACTGTTATTAGATTTTTGGCTTTAAAGAAATATCAATTAATGAATTAGTAAAAGGGTAAAGGTAAAAAGGTAAAAAGCCAGCAAAAATACCATTGAACTTTGAGAATTCTCCGTTACATCTTTTCAGCTGTCCAAAGATTTTTTTTAATGAATTAGGTAAAGAAATAAATAGTGAAGTGACATGTTTTAACTTCAAAATAATGCCATGACAGAATTGTACAAAATTAATCATAGCTTATCTCTAGCTAAAACTTTTACCATTTCTAACTAATAATGATATTAATCCCTGATAAAAATATCAGAAATTAATGAGTACTTATCCATTGAACCCGGCCAAAAAGTTTCAAAAGGAATGGACTTGAGATGTTCCTTCATTTAAGGAGAAAAGTCCGGCCTGACAGCATGAGGTGATCTGTATGTGACAACCTGTGTGTCCAAAAACTGCAGTTAAGCAAGTGTCTAACCCTGCCATCTCATGCAACGATAGCCAAGCTTATTGTTTTCTCCGCCGTGGCCATGAAGAGCCAGAGAAGATCACTGCAAGTTTCAAATCCTTGTCTCTTCCTCAGTCATTCCCATGTCCTGAAAAACTTTCATTCAATCACTGCTTTAAGTCCAACACATGTTCCCCATCCCTTCTTATAATTTCCAGGCATGCAGCTTCCTACCTGACTTCACCCGTGAGCAGTGGTCAATCCTGGATGAAAATTAAGAGGATTCTATGTCAAAGTTCTAACACAAGACAAATATACTAATGATACATCTACCGATCTATTGCCAACCAAATTCCAAATTCATACAAAAGGAGAAAGAAAACAAAGTGAATAATCAAAATATGACATGTGTGGTACATTGCTAATGGATATAATGATGTAAATATTAAAATATGTGAGGAGTGAGGACGGATCATCGACCATTCGATCTATAGACAAAAATATAAAACTAAATGATGCAATTTCAATTTATAATACTTATAAAAATATAAATTGAAATAAAACTTACGAAGGCACTAGTACTAATAATGACACAATTTCACTCTATGATTTTTCATCAGTTATCAGAAGACATTGCATTGGGACTTGGAGCAAATTTTTTATACCGAGCGATTAGTGGTGACTGGCGAATCTCTCGCTCTAGCGTCCGCGTCCTGATGATCAATCCGAGGCTAAGAGTCTCCTCGGTCGCTCCTCCTTACCGATCGCCTCGATTCCTCTCTGGCGATGCTCGTTTGGCCACCGGCTGGACGGCTCTCCGAGCGGCCGATTCCTCTCCTCTAGCGATGCGCGTTTTGCCCGGCTCTCCTCTAGCGATGCGTGTTCCGCCCAGCGCTTCGAGCGGCCGATAACTCTTCTCGAGCCACTGCTGCCTCTCCGCTACCCGCTTACCCTGGCCTCGGCGCCCCGCCCGGCGCCCGTCGGTGCCAGCGTGCCGTGGCTAGTTATCGCGAATCGGTCACCTGCCGCGTGGTCACACCCGCCCCAGCCACTCGTGCGTCTGTCGCCCACGATCGCCCATGCATCGGTTTGCCGCCTCTGAGATGATATTGTTCGTCTCTCCGACTCCCGGTGTTGCGCTGCAATAAAGGAGGCTGAGTACTGTACCAGGTGAAAGCTCATAAGAGTAAGGGAGCCCATAAATAATTTTGATGGCCCACTTGCCTAACAGTATTGTTTTTTTCTTACATCTTACTCCCAGTTCCTAAGCCTGTCGATTTGCAGCCATAACGCCATGTCTCTGCTTCTTTCTGGTGTTGGGATACTGGGGAGGAGGGTTCGGCTGGCCGGAGGTGGGGCCGGCGCCTCATTTAGCCCCAACCTTGATGTCGGGGATTGGTACCCTCGCCACGTGTAAGCATGCCCCTCGGCCTCGTGGCGGCTTTCCGCAGACCCAGAGGCTCATCTCCGACTTAGGTGATGCTCCCCCGGTGATCAGGCTCGGGGCCAGCAAGCTTGAGCTCGGGCACTACCGCAAGGGCAAGCGCCCTCGACCTCGACGCCTCTGCATAGGATAAAAGGAACAGATGTAACAATTTTTATTTATCTCGTGTAAAAAGCTCTCCCCTGCGTGGGAATCAGCACCCTACCTACCCCTGCATGGGAACTAGGGCTCAACAGCTCCCATCAAAATCCCAACAGCTCCCGTCAGACTCTCAACGGCTAGCAACGACTTTCGAGCCTCCATCAAATCGCCACGGGTTCCTGACGTCGGCCTCGGGACCAAGCAGCAGGGTTCCCCAAGGGCTACAAAAGCAACCGGTCACCCCGCCACAAAGGGAAGAGGAAGAAGGGAGAACAACAACGAGACAGAAAAACAGAAGACAAGGGCAACACTCGACACACATAACGATTGTCATCCGTGCTTGAACTGCTAAAATTGATGACAAGTAACGGTTGGTCCAACAAGAGTTTCACTACGCAGTTAAGTCTATTAGCAGATATGTTTTCGAACGAAAATGAGTTAGCGACAACCACCTACAAAGCCAAGAAGGTTTTTTGTCCCTTGAGAATAGAAGTAGAAAGAATACATGCATACCCAAATGACTATATTCTCTACTGCAAAGAGTACGCAGATTTGCATGTATGTCATGTATGTCTGGAATACAACGCACGTCCCGATGCAAGCGTAAAAATCAATCAGATGACGATTATAAGGGCATCTTGGTGAATAAAGGACCTCCTACTAAGGTGTCGTGGTATCTGCCTGTAATCCCTCGTGAAGAAAGTGTTGTTTCGGAGATGTAGTCTAAGTCAATCTCGGTCCGTGCGCCTGTAACCAGGCAGAAGCAAACTGAGTAGGTGTGTTAGTTGGAGCAACAGTAGACTAAATAAGCAAGGGTCTGTACTCATCTTAAACAAGCAATGAGAAAGAAAAATAAGAAAAGTTCAAAACTTCTCCTGTGTATACGTTCAGCTACTACTCGTGCTGAAAGCAGTAAGTGACGTGACGCACGTGTTCTGCTGGCAAACGCACTGCCTAGATCTTCTCGATCGCGTATTTGATCCATGATCCGATCCTAACGATTGGTATCAAAGCCAGATTTTTAATCCGTTGCCTAAGATGATGTCACACTCTCTGGAGAGTGGTGTCACCGTTGACGAGGCGATGTCGGGTGCGATGCGAAGGAGAGTTCCGCTGTCTCTCTGCATTATCCGATGCTCACGAAGAGCAATTATACAACATAAGCAATTAAGATGAAGGTGTATATGAGGGTTTAAGGACTGTGAGAAGCGATCGTGGATAGCAACGTTTATATGCGCAAGGATCAGATGGCCTTGGCGGCCATTTATGGAGGTATTTTGGAGGAAACGCTCTTCCTACTGGCCGAAAAGGAGATAGCCAAAGCTGCGTGGGAGACGTTAAAAGTGATGCATCTTGTCACCGATCGTGTAAAGGATGCAAAGGTACAGACCCTTAAAGCTGAGTTCGAGGGGCTACGCATGACGGAGACGGAGTCGGTCGACTATTTTGCCATCCAGTTGACAACAATGTGGACGGCGAGGCGACCGGGGACAGGGCAGGCGTGCCGAGACCAACGGGGCGATGGCGGCCTCCGTGCTCAGGCGAATGTGGGCCCTCGTCGCCGCCGACTGCTAGGTCGTGTTCGCCAGCTTCGCGTCCCTCATCGGTGCTACAGTAGTGCGAGTTCTTAGTTTGACTTTGACCTCGTGATTTGGCTAATTTTTTGCTGATGGGTCTGTTGTGTGATAGTGCTTGCAGCTTGCGGAGATCGTTGTACCCCGTCTCCTTGCGGTGTCCATCTTCTCCATCTCCTTGCAGCATCCATCTTCTCAGTGCAGAATGGAGAGGTTGTGTTCTACCGGAATGCCAAGCTCATGGTTGTTCTATGTTTGATTTCTGGAGTGTTTAGGTCAGTTATTGCTTTGCTCAAATTGTGCTTATATCGTGCTTATTTCCGGAATGCTAAACTTGGAAATGTGTTAGTAGTCAACAATCTAGGAGTAGGACTGGGAAATGTTTTGGACTTTGGCGAGTTTGAAACTTGAGATGTTTCCAATTTAGCGGTGGATAGAATTGGTAGGATCGTAGGGAAATACAAACCAAAATTTCTACACTATACATTTTGAGTGTTGTGACAAATGAATATGCTAAAACAAGTTTGCACACATGAAAAGAAGGAATTTTACAAGATAATCTGTATAGAACACAGGTGGCATGCCAGGTGGCGCACGGCGCGCGAGGGGCTCAGGCCGTCGAGAGGGAGGCATGGGCCGGGCGAGTGGCGTGGCAGGCAACGTGTAGTCGGCTTGCGGCGCGGGCCAGACAAACGGCGTGATAGGCGACGTGCCGGTGTGCGGTGTGGCAAGCGACTCGGGTCATCAGGTGGGCGAGTGGAGTGAGGCAAGGGGGCGGCACGACAAGTGGGGCAGAGGCACGGGGACGGCACGACAGACGATGTGGATGCTCAGCGTGGCACTACAGCAGACCAGTAGAGGCACACCCATTCAAAATTTCTTAGTTCCGCCATTGTCTGGCTAGAGTCTCTTTAAATTGTTTTGCCTCTTTGTAAATATTTTAAATACAGACTGTAACCCTTATTTATCTATAATATAGCACATTAGGAGCCTCTGCTATTGTTTTAATTTTTTTTAAAAAAAAGCACATGTGCCCCCATTTGACTAATAACAGATATCTCTAGGATGAACCTGTCCCTTTCTATTTGTTAATTGTCTACTTCACTTTGTCTGTTAATAGCATCCAATTTTTAGCAGATCATTAAAGATGGCAAATTCTCAAAGGACGAAATGATTCAGTATTATTTTCTCATTACAGTGTGCATTCTAATCTCATCTACGCATTCTTACTATTTATGCATTTGGTGAAATAGTAGTGTTTTCTACATTGTTTTTGCCGATAGAGAAATATACAACGAATGTGTTGTCACTACTACAAAAGGACTTATATTAGACTCCTCATCATTGACGGTTTTCAAAAATCATTTGTGATGAAGTGTCATCACAGACGGTTTTTTTTGCAAAAACAGTCAGTGATGAGTCTCAGGCACATCACAGACGGCTTTTTGCTAACATCAGTGCGAATACTAATGGATGGCGTAATGTTGGGTCATTCGTGTGCTCACTGGAAGAATTTGATGGAGTTCTTGTCATTTGGGGAGCAATATTACTTATGTGCCCATGCATTTGCTAGATCTAGTTGTTTTATGGACCATATGGTTCCAAATGAGCATGGAATGATTCAATCACTCGAACGACCTAGATGCTGCAAGAATCTCAGCATGGGGAGGGAATGATAGAACAGAATTTTTGCAAGGATTTACTTGACATGTAAGTATTGAAATTAATATGCTTGTAGATTGATTATGTCATTTGAATACATTACAGTTCGTATCTGTTTTGTTTCAGAAATTTGATGCCGTATGTGTTCATGCTGACAAGTTGTCATGCTCTTGAATTGTTTCTCATCAAAAGGAAGATCAAGTGCCCTTCATGGTTATCGATTTCTAAATTTGTTATGTGTCCATCTACTCAGCAGGTATATCATCAACTTGACTCTATCCTGTTTCATATCAAGTTATTTAATATTCTATTAGTTCCTGCTATTGCAATTCTCTGGTAATCTGTTGTTTGAGCCTCATGATCTGCGATAGCCTAAATTTAGCTAAGTGACCAATTTTACCATGACTTGCATAGCCCAAATTTAGCTAAGTGTCCAATCACTGCCGGCTCCAATAACCGACAGTGATGACGTTTTGGAGCCGGCAGTGATGTACTGTTTTGTAGTAGTGATTACAAGTTCAAATATGTAATTATTTCAGAGAAATAAATTGTAAAACACAATTTAAGTTCCAAACGAAATCATAGGGTTTCGTGGAAATTACAATACGCATAGGCATAGCCAGTGACCCATGGTCAAGGAATGTGATGAGCAACGTGCTACATGTTTCCTTCCTGTATAGAATGACACATGTTTCCTTCCTGCGGAAGAAACAACAAGAGTGAGAATTAAGTCTTAGCCAGTAACAAGTGTGCTTATTGAATAATTATGTAAAATGATTTATAAAGATTTTATGCACATGGGTGCATGTTGGCTTGTGCACTTGTGCATTTCAAAAAATTCATAGATGTACAATCTGTGCACTTGGAAAAAATTGATCATTTGTATACTGTGCATAAAAGACGTGAGAAAAGACTTGTATTTCAACTATCCGTGCACATATTTGTTGTTTTTTTGTACAATGTGCACAAATGGCCATATTTTTGCACAACTTTGGCAAGAGCACACAATTTGGCATGTTGAATATCTATGATTTTTTAGATTTGTTTGTAATTCACAAGTGCACTTTTGAAATAGATGGCTATAAGACACTCTAAATTTGTGACATTTTCTCCGGGACATTATCTTTTGTATCTTTGCAAGACACTAAACTCCACTGACTCTTTGTCATTGAACACTCTGCCCAATAAAATATTATCTTTGGTTGACTTGGAGAGAATTTTTTGTAAATGACTGCCGGTGCCCCTCAACCATACAAATGTCAGCTCGCGCTTTCATGCAGTGGAATATTTCAGGGACTATGGAGAAGCTATGTGGTGCAGATGGATGCAAGATGGGGAAGAGCAGAAGATAAGGAGAGAGAGAAGAGGAGGAAGAAGAATGGGTTAGGGACAAAACAGACTTTTTACTCACGTTCCTTTTCCTTTCTCAGATTGATATTATACTTTAATGAGCAAAGTGTCCTAGGTCAAAGAGCTATAAAAGTTTAGAGTCTTTAGATAAAGATATAAAAAACATCCAGATGATGTTTATCAAAACGCCACAAATTTATAGTGTTTTGTTGCCAATTTTGTCTTTGCTAATGAACATAGAAAGGGAATAGATGACTGATTTTGACAACTATTGATTAACAGGAGGTTTGTAAAGCTCACACAATTAGCTAGGGCTCATAAGGACACCTTTGCCATGGTTAAAGTGCAAAATACTAAAACATCCTATATTCAGAACACAAGTTGACTAATACATCTAACTACAAATCAATGGCCGTTGTTTTCAATATACCACAACTCTAGCCTTAGATTCTTAGGTGACAACACCCATCGTCTAAGCATTAAATTATGAATGAAATACCACTAGAGAAGTAGGAGACAAGCACCGCACATCAACCTCTGCTGTTTTTTTGGCCATCGCTCCTTCAATATATGGGAAGACCGACCAGAGATTTGTTTTTTATTTTTTACAAAACAGATGTTGTTTTTTAACAGGGCGTTTGATTTAGGCCGAGGGAGAGATCAAAAGGGAAGAAATGAAAATTACTCTATTTTCAAAATTTAGAAGAAGGGATGAAAAGACTGATGGACTAGATAATCGATCGGTTGAGGAGCAACCTTCTAAGTACCTGTTATATTAATTTGTATCGATTTATGTCAGGTGATCATCCCCAAAATAGAAAGAAAATGTAATCAATTATAAACAAGCAAGAAAGCATATATGGACAGTTAAATGTTGATTCGAAGGAGGAATAAGCTAAGCCAGTACCTCTTCAGTCTTCATATGGATGGCTAAATGAAATTAACAGTTAAATGGTTTGAATAATCATTAAATGCCTTCCGAACAGCAGCCTCTGCTTCTCGTTCATACTTGTAGTTTTTATCACCATAATGCCCCATTAAGAAAAATGTAGCATGCCTGAGAGAAGGAAGGTTCTCCAAGCCGAAATCAAATCCATCGCGAAAATGTTTGGTCTGACACACTTTGAACCCAAAATGAAGCCTTTGAAGCTTTGGCATAGCCCCTGGTTGAAACGTGAGCCCCGTACAGCATGTTTTAACGTGAAGATGGCGTAGACACCGGAATGCATATCCAGCGCTATGAATGATTATCCTTTCTTTCCGTTCCGGGCAATTAGTTGCTTCTAGATTGAGAATGAGAAGAGAGGGCAAGTCTGCAAGTGTGTCAAGGTACTCCTGCCTCATACAGGTGTCCACCTCGATGCATACGGTGGTGAGGGACGAGAGCGAAGAATTTATCCACCCTGGGAATGCCTTGAATGCGGTATAGCTCCGGAACCTTTGGAGACCCGAAGGAACCTCTTGCAAGAAATCTACGCGAAAACTTGTATATATCTCTATGTCTTGTAATTTGTTGCACCTCTGCAGACACTTGAGCAAGGCCTCCTTGAAATTTCCATTTTGCTTCGCATCGTTATCTGCCTCCATATGAAGGACCCTCAGCTTAGTCAGAGTACCAATCTCTTGCATTTCGTACTCGGTGACAACATAGATGCCTACCACCTCTTGCAGAGATTTCATATTACCTAAAGTCACACCATGTGGCAGTCTCACTCGACGACCGACCAGCCGCACCAGTTGTGCTAGGTTAACAAAAGACTTAGGCAACCTTGCTTCTCGAACATAACGTGTTGTAACGACCAACGTGTGTAGAAACTGTAGATTTCCTATACTCTTGGGGATTTCCTCGACATCGTATAGCCGAAGAAACCTCAGGAGACGCAAGTTTCCAAGATCCTTAAGATGATTTTTAAGACGCAATTTCTCCATACTATGGCAGTCCTCTGGCTGTAACTGTAACACACGTAGAACTGGAAAGCTTGACAGGGGTGGAATGGAATCAACACTGCCAAACACAGTAAGAGACCTCACTTGGGACAACCGCTCTCTTGCTTCTGGCGAGACAAAGGTATTTCCACTATTGTGGAGGGATAGCCGGCGAATCTTATTCTTCTGCACTGAAGATGTACCTGCAGCTTGCTGACCATCTGCAAATAACGTGGTAATAAAGCCTTCTTCAGCTGACAACTGATTTAAGAGCTCAAGCACCATATCATGCACTCGGCAAGAATACACTTGGCCGCATTTGTAACGAGGGTTTTCCTCCACTGGCTGGATTAAGCTTCTGTTAATGAGTTCGTTGAAGTAAGACTCTCCTACCTCCTGCAAGCGTGCCCCTGCAGCTTGTCCCTCATCGGTAATGAAACCCTCTGCTATCCAACTCCATACCAAAGTATCCCTGCCAATCTTCATATCTTCTGGATATTTGCTTAGATACAACAAGCAAGTCTTCAAATGAGGGGGAAGATCATGGTAGCTGAGACTCAATATCTTACTCATCTTGTCCACATCAAGGCTTTTTTCCATTGCTGTACCGATAGACCCATTCACCTTCTCCCATTCCTGTGCTGTCGGTTTATTAGCTAGTAGGCTTGCTATAGTAATAATGGCCAATGGTACACCGCCACATTTAGGGGGTGTTTGGGATAGCTCCAGCTCCACTAAAATCCGTGGAGTTGGTGGAGCAGGGTATTCCTAACTCCAGAAATTTATGGAGCTGGAGCTGTGGGTACATTAAGAGTGTTTAGGTGGGTCATCTTGTTTACATTTTAAACTAAAAATATAAATTTAATTCACTTTATTTTAGCCTACAAGCTCCAGCTCTGAGGTGGAGCTGGAATCTGGAGCTATACCAAACAGGGCCTTATTTAAGATGTTTTCAGTGACTTCGGTCAAATGAGGTGGACACCTATCTTTATAGCCAAATAATCTCATGTTAAGCAGTTCTTTAGAGTAATGGTCAGAAAGAGGTTGTAGCTCATAAACACCACCAGCATGTTTTGCAACACCCTTTTTGCGGGTGGTGGTGATTATCTTGCTTCCACAATTACCATCTGGCAAAGCAAGTTTGATAATATCCCATGCCTGCTCTTCCCATATATCATCAATCACACATAAGCACCTACAATAAGTAGTGTAGTATAGTCACATTAGTAAAGCAGGATGTATATAATTATGTGAAACAACTGCGCAAAAAGAGAGAACTAATAAATTCTGATGCACGATGCATCATATCTTGAAAATGGTATTGTTGATTAGTAGCAAGGTGGTTGCAAGATGCACAGGCAAATGCTGAAGATGTTATGAAAAATAAGGATGACAGAATAATATAAAACGTGAAAAAGAGAAACCACTTGATTCAGCAATCAACAAGTACGACAAATCAATTACCCCCACCCCAACACATCCATCCCTAGTTATTTCTTTTCCAAATAAAAGACTAGCCAAGAGGACACCTGAACCGATCCTAGGAACCCTAGGATTCAAACCGAGATGGGCAGAGATGTTAAACAACCTCCCTACACTATTTTTGTGGACAAGGGTCAACTGTAGTAGGATTATAGGAACATATGAAGATGGCGTAGATGTAGTCCGATTCGGTTAGGAGTAGGAAGTGCCAAGTAGAGTCCGGTTTGACTTTTCACTGTGGATATACGTACTGATGTGAACCGAAATTTATATTACCAAGCTACCGGCATGTTTTCTTGTCATTTCCCTAACTAGCAAGGTGGCTAGCTAGTACACTTACACGTAAATTATGTTTAAATGATTTGGCTACATATATGATTGCGTTGTTTTTATAGCAAATACGGACATCATTTTTAAGGCATGTTTAAATGATTTGGCTATACATATGCTATTGTGTTGTGTGAATAGTAAAAACATATGTATAAGAAAGAACTATATGCAGAAAACATAGAAACAAGGACTTTTTTAGTCCTATGACAAACTTTTTTTTTTTGCAAATCTAGCCTCTTTCCAAACGCAATTACAAAAATACGCTATCCCGACCATAGAAGTGCCATAGGTGACATGTGTCACCTACTGCACTCCCACACCACGGAAGGAGCTACAGAGCTATTGGATATTGGTAGCTCAGCAAGCCACCGAAGCTACTAATATCCTATAGCTTGGTAGCTCCTTCTGTGGTGTGGGAGTGCGGCAAGGGACACGTGTCGTTTGCTGGTGCTTTCGTAGTTAGGAATGAGGCTATTTTTGCAATTGTGTTCGGAAAGAAGCTATATTTGCAAAAAAAACGTTTGTCAAGGCTCTAGAAAGGTGATGACTTTGAAAACATATAGTTGCAGAACACATGGTATAATTCAAATTTCAGATTATTTTTTAACTTTCGATGTCAGTTGCTTTAGCTACTTCCTTTGGGCATCCGCTTTCTTCTCGATCGAGACGCTTTCCAATTCTGTTTAATTTTAATATTTGTTTATTAAAATTGTTCCATTTGTGCTATCTTAATATTATTTAGTATAACACAGAATATAGAATATCATATATCTTTACTATTATAAAAAAGGACTTAGTGGTGGTAGTAAGTCTGCTATCTACTTCCCCATCTCTTGAGTTAGTGGGATCTTTTGTGGATAAATATGTGTACAAGACTTATGTTGCATGTTCATTGGATGCAAATTATGTATGAAACTATCATATGTAGGGATAATTACTTTACGCATATTGTTTTCCTAAGTTTCTAACTTATATTAGGTTTACTTGAGATCTGCTGTAACACATGGGCACTCAGCTAGTCTTAGCATAGAGTGTAGATTATATATTGTTAGGAGGAAATAGTTGTCAATAATTTACGGTTGAATGTTGTTAATAGTCAAGCCATCCTAGTCATATTTATAAGCCATCATTATTAAATATGTTCATTTCCCAAATATGTATGACTTAGGCTTTATAATTTTTTAATCGGCATCTCCAATAGTAGATACCATAATTGTATCCACCACCCACAACCACTTTAATAGTAGAGACAATATTTAACATACGTCAAACACACTCTCTCCATATTATGTTATTTTTTGTGCCAAGGATGTGTTGCGTGAGAGATAGTTTGGGTTGTCTCTTGCGTTCTCTCTCCTTCATATCACCAAAAATCTTTTTACGTCAAGGCTCGTAAGGGCAACAAATTTTGTACTACTGGACATGCCGTGAAAATCGTATCCATAATCATCTACTTTCTTTTGGTGTGACACCTCCCTTTTTTACTTTCTTTTTGTTCGACAACAATTACAACACTGCAACCTACAAGTACATGTCTACGTGTGATGAGCATCCTTTGGATCTCATGGTATTAATTACACGGAGTTTGTATGCATGGAAGATTGCGTTCGGCTCTATCTGTAATGATCGATCAATGGATGGATGCTGTCATGGATCTTAATTTCATCACTACAGATCCTCCGCTACACAAGCTTGCATATATACCACGGTGCAAATAAATTTCATGTGCACTTGCATAGATGTGCATGTATGTGTATGTATATGTGTATATATACACATGCACATGCAATTTATAACATATATATATTGTGTTATATATGTTATCATATTATTACATGTTTTAGACTTGTGATTGTATAATGTAAAAAATGACAGTTTATTAATATACACATAATCCGTTCTAATCTTACTGACTACATCCAACTAATCCTTCTTGTAATTCCACCATGTTACCTTACGCCCATTTGGAATGCGGAATTTTGTTTCTAGATCCAGCGGGAGTTGAATTTTTTTCTTGTGAAATCTTTGCATTCACTACTACAGAAAATGTCATCACAGACGGTTCGAAACCATCCAAACCGTCTGTAATCATGTGTCAGTGATGTTACGGCACATCACAGACGGTTTATGTGATAGAACATACCACAGACGATTTCAAACTAAAACCGTATGTGATATGCAAACATCACAGACGGTTCATAGTAAGAACTGCCTATGATAACAAACTATTATAGACTGTTTTTACTATGAAATGCATGTGATGTTACTTTTGGAAACAAAAAAATATCGTCACATACATATGATATTTCTGTGATCCAGCTGCTCTGTGTTAGTTCAGGCATAATGGAAGAGCTACTGGATGTAAGATATCCCATATCCCTGCTTTGAAGAACTTGAAAATGCAAAATCGATGAAAAAAAAACTTTGAAGGCCGTTTTGAGGTTCTAAACGATGTTTTTTCGCGATCAATTTTTTTCAAAGCCTCGCGTAGAACTTCTGATGTAGGCCCTGACTTGGTTATGGACTTTCAAAATGAACTTTTCGTTAGCTTTCCAACGAGCACAAGAACGTCGTGATCGGAGCTCGTATGCAAACGTTATAGCCATTTTACCGAAAGATGCATGGATCGAAAATGAAAACACCGCAGCATCAAGAGTGCAAAAGAGAAGAGAAAAGGGAAAGGAAGAGGAAGAGGAGAGGATGATCTATGATATTTTAATTGAACGATTTGAACACCACACTTATCTAACATATGGACGGCAATATGCTCTTGTTACGATCGGAGTAGAGGAAGAGGAGAGGAGTGGAAATGAGATGAGAAGAGAAAGTGGAGAAGAAAACGGGAATATGAGAGGAGTGGAAGAGAAGTGAGAAGAGAGAAGAGAAGAGGAGAGCAAGAGAAGTGAGAAGAAAGCAGCAGGAGAAGAGCCGCAGGCTGGTGTTTTAAAGAAAGTTGAAAACGAGATAAGCGGAAAGTTCAAATTTGGTGAGAGCGGGAAAGTTGAAATATTATCACAGATGGTTCTATTCATAAACTGTTAGTGATTTACATAGAATTCCAGACGGTTTTAGAATAAAACCGTCAATGAGATCACAGACGGTTTTATAATAAAATCGTCTGGGATAATACATGCTATCACATATGGTTTTTATTTAAAACTGTCTGTAATATCATCACTGACGGTTTGGTAAAAAAATCGTCTGTGATATTGCTGTATATCACTGACGGTTTATGAAGAGTACCGTTTGTGATGATGTCACTGACCGCTGTACTATAGAACCGTCAGTGATGTTCCTCATCACAGACGGTTTTTCAAAACCGTCGGTGATGAGATGTCTAATATATGCCTTTCTGTAGTAATGATTCTAAATAAGCCTTATGTTAGGTTGGTGGGTGCTCCAGGAGCTCGAATCACCGCAGGTGGGTGCATGTTGGATCTTGCTCATCTTTCATGGCACATGGAGTGAGAGAGAGTAAAGAAAGAGGAGGAAGAAGAATGTTGAATCCCACTAATATGCGATCCCTTCTAAGAATTTTAATGCATTGATTCATTGCCATGTCTTCATCCGCCATAGTGGCAATACCACTCTCAACCTCTCGGAGGGTTATTTAGACAGTTTTGCATAGTTTAGAAGGGTATTTATACGATTTTGTTGTTGAAGGGATGAAATAGACGGTTATTTAGAAGGTTTTAAGCTCTGTGTTTGAAGTTGGATATGTAAAATTTCTATTTTAATGTTTGAAATTTTAATTTTATACTATTTAAATTGAAAAGGTTGTAAAATTCTATTTTTTACTTGAAAACATAAGTATTTTAAATTTGTGATTTATTTAAATTTTCTAGAAAACCATAATTCAGATTTTAGTGACACAAATGTTACTCCCTCCATTTTTTTAGATGTTGTTTTAGAATGCGTGGAGCCAACCTTTTTAAAGTTTGATCACAAATATGCACAAAAGTATTCAGATTCTTCACATGGAAATGAAATCACTAGTTTTGTCATAAAAAATATTTTCATATCCTTACATTTTTAGTATCTTTTACATGCATATCATTAAAGAAATAATGGTTCAAGGTGTGTATTGGAGGCAGTGTCGATGTTCAAAATGACAAGTAAAAAAGGATGGAGGTAGGATAACAATGTATTGAATTTAGATTCAGCAGTATTGCAAATATTTGACAATGCTTGGTATTTTGTTAGGGAAGTTCTTCATATTTATATAGTATTTGATTAGCAGTAAAAACAATAGAGAAAAAACTTTTCGTAAAATTACGCTGTAGGGCCTCTCCGCGAGTTTCAGCTATTTTTTGATAGCTTTTCTCCATGTTGCTGATAGCTTTTCTCCAAGTTGCTGTGACATTATGGTGTAAGATTTAAAACGCTTGTTCCACGAGACACTGCTAGATGAATTATTTTTTTACACTACGTCCTGCTGCAAATTTGCTTTTGCACGGACTACTAGTCGTATCACTGACATGCAGGGTTTGACCGAATTACAGATCCAATAACAAAAATAAAATTGACATTTTCTTCTGAGGCAATAATATCATGCTAACCATCCATTTTGACTAAATTAATGCATGCTAATATAAAGAGTCAAATAAGAAATTAATGCATACTTGGTCTCAAAGAAAATATGCATACTATTTTGTAAAAAACGAAACAGCATGTACAGTGAACTTCTAATATTACAACTGTGTACGTACAATATTATATATCAAGCCATAAGCTAGGAAAAGTACTCCTACATGACAGTTTAAAATGGTGAGCTAATTAAAATGTGCAAAAAGATTCGTTATTGCATACTTATGTCTCTCAAAAAAGGTAAAAACTTGTATTTACCGTGAGGAAGAATATGCAGCATGAAGAAATTTACCTTTTATTCCTGAGGAGCCCTCTAATTTCTTCTATGAGTTGTATCTCATCGCAAGCTTCATTTATGAGGTCATTCCTGCCAAGTTTGCTGAGTATTCTCTTGAATATCATCTTTATGTCAGGTTTAAGAGACACCGAAACAAAAAATTTGCAGTCAAACTTGGCTTCAAGCTCATCAAACAACGCTTTGGCAAGAGTAGTCTTCCCCAAGCCTCCAAATCCAACAATAGAAATTATCTGTGGTTGCTGCCTCGATAAGCCATCCTCATTCATGAGCCTCTTGGCTAGCTCATTTTTTGGCCCAGCAATACCAACTAGTTCTGCTGCCTTTCTGAACATCGCTTCTATGCGAAGAAGATCAACAGGCTTCGCTTCTGGCTTGGCAGCAACACCATCTACATTGTACCTATCGCGGCGCTCTTTTGCCTCCTTGACCTGGCTCATGATGTCCTTGATAACATTGTGGATCTCATGGTTAGTCTTGCCCTTCTTGTACAAATTGGTGGCCTTGTCAAACCACGCCTTGATGATATGTGGCTTAGTACGTTTACGCTTCTTGCCACTCGCCATGAAGGTGTCGACGGCATCCTCAATATCGTAGGACAGCTCCTTCACATCACTGGCCCACATCTTGACCTGCTCGTGAAGGTGGTCCACCGGCACCTCGGACACCTTGCGGAGGGCAGCCTTCATTCTTGCCAGCTCTTTCTCGAGTTCCTCGATCTCTCCCTTGACACCCTTCTGCAGGTTGTATTCATCAACCAGCAGCTCCCCCAGCTTGGGGAGCAGGGTGTTCATCGCCCCTGTGGCGATGTCCATCTTGGCCGATCTTCTTTGGGTGTTAGCACTTGCTTTTGTAAGTTCCAAGTTTCATCATCTTCAGCTTGTATTCCCCAACCAGCAGCTGTCAACGGTTGTAGAGAGCATTGGAAAGTTGTAGTGTAGCTGGTAGAGAGCTTGCTGCGGTTGCCCTTATTTAGTTTAGCTGCAGACAAGGCTGAACGGCTGGATAGCACAAAGCATGCATGATTGGTCCCCAACGCCAACGACCCACTTGGGCACTTTTAAAAAACACACTTGGGATGTTTAATGGCATTATTGCAATAGCAGCCATGACCATTGAGAGCTACATCTGCCAATGAAAAAGAATATAGCCAACCGTAATATAATTGTTTACGTGCTTTATTTCTTTAGGAGCAGAAAGAGGATGTATACCACATGAACACCCCATGGTTATTATGATACTAATTTTGATACTAATTTAATAGTCTAGAACTTCAATTTTTATACTAATTTTTAAGACTCACTATTATTGTTCTTTCTTGTAATTATGCATCTGCGTACTTCTCTATAAAATTAAGAGACATGAATATTTTTATGAAAGCATAAGAAAATAAAAACCGAAGAGCTAGTGTGAGTGCCTAATTCTAAATGAAAAATACTATTTATTCTACTCATTGACTTTTCTAAACTCTGGTGCCTAATTTTAAATTTAACATAGTTCCTCAAATTCACCGTACTCAAGTGGTAGGAATAAACACCCACACTACTACCCGGCCATTGGCCCGTCATTTTGTCTCTACTCATGACCCATGAGAACTACATCTACTATTGAAAAAAGCGCCAACCGTAATATGATGCATTTGATATCCGGTCCGTTTTCTCTTGTGTTCATATGATATATATCGTCGTATTGTTTAATTTTTTCTAGACCATAATTGTTTTTAACTAAAGCACTCAAGACTCAATGTGAACAGGGCATGTACATTTGGTTGTTTCTAAAGCCTCCGTATTGTTGGTGCTGGTTGTCAACCTTTCACTCGCCCCAGTTATCATTGGAATGTAGGATAATTATGCCATTTGGCAACTAACCTTAATCATTCTTGAAAATTTTGAATATTTTAGTGATGTGTATGCATATTCATATTGTCTAAGAAGAGTCGACAAATAGCTTCCTTAGAAGTGTGCCAAAATGAACAGCTTCAAGTGTTATTTATATAAATCGATGTTCCGATGTGAAAGTTAGCAAATCTGGAGTTATAGGAGCTAGGCCCACTAAGCTTAGCACAGACTGTGCCCACGAACCCAAACAGATACAGGAAGGAATCCACACGGGACACCTCTCAATGGTCCCTTCATAAGTGGGACCGTGGGAGCCCCTGCCACAATAAAATTATCGAAGATATTTGCCAAAATTTTGTCGAGATCACAAGTTTTAGGGTTAGCCAACTAGGTTGCTGCCGACCTGCGCCAAGCCAGGCGCCGGCCTTGGCGTCGACCTGCGTAGTCTCCATTCGGGTCCACATCATTGCCTTCGACTCTACTCCAACAACCATGTGTAACTTGTATGGATGGATCTACTTTTTTAGTACTCGCTTGTTCTATAATTGTATCTGTATCTGCTTGATATTATGCTTATTCTCCGTTGGCAATTAGTTTGAGCGAATTATCGATTATTTGGGAGTAGATGTAAACATGGTGTTTAGATATAGGACAGACGCATCTAACAACCTTAGATGATCATAATGCAGTTTCATCTCGTCCGTCAGAATACCTTTACCATTTGGTGGGAACAAAATCCGACATGCAAACCAAAAAGCGACCCATAGGGGCCTGATGATCTCGTGAAATTTTTACTGTTCAAGCCTGGCTACAAATTTTTTTTTCGCGATTAGCCTCCGATCCGAAGAAATAGCAAAAATAGCCTCTGCACAGTTTAATTGAGCGGACGGATCTGTGATTTTTTCTCACTTCAATGACGGAGTCGCGTGATTTTGTTTTTAAAAACCGTGCAGGGTCCCGAGTTCCATGTTCCAAACCGCTGGAACTCGTGAAAGTGAAGCGGGGGCTGGCGGGGCGGCGGGCGGGCGATATGGGCAAGCGGGCGGGCGGCGCAGGGCCGACCGGCGCAATGCGGAGGAGAGGCAAGAAAGCTACGCCACGCGCAGGGAGAAAGAAGAAAAGCGCAGGGGAGAGAGGGGTCTAGCGCTTGTGCGATTGACGTGTGGTGAAAAGTTTTATTCTCTGCTATCATAAGTCATTTCAATCGCGTCGTTATTTCTCGTCCATGCATCGAAAGCAGAGGCAAACGAATGCTTCTTCTTCGCTTGCATTCGCGCAGGAAACGGCTATAAATCCCTCCTCTTGTGCGATGGTCTGCGTTGAGCGCAAAACGTGAGAGATAACGCAAGAGCGAGTGAGTTCTAGCGGTGCTAAGCGAGAGGCAGAAGAGAGGAGAAGGGGGAAAACAGAGAGGAAAACGAGGTGGAAAAGGAAGATTGGAAGTGTATTTCAGGAGGAATTTTTGCCATATGCATATTTTGTAGAAATGTGGTTGGAGTTTATATTTCTGATGATTTGACGAGGGATCATTATTTGACAAGTATTCTTTGGGATGGTGAATTCGTACATCCATCGGGAGAGCTTCAGCAAGGTTGATTTCAAAGATACTCGGACCGTCGCAATCATCAGTTGTGCTTCAGGCAGGTTAGTGTAAATATTAGTACATTGAAGCACGGTAGTTGTACATGAACAATAGAAATAATAATGGTAAATGTATAATGAATACGAGATGAAATGACATTATTAGTACACGAATAGAACTCCGAATTTGTAAAAAATATTGTATACTTGTTGTGTTGTTAGTGCAATTAATAGTATAACGGTAAAATTGCTAGCAAGGAACACATTAATATAAGTAGCCGTTAGTGAAATGACGGGGTATAGAGTAGAAAATGGCTGCATGTTATTGAAATATCAGCGTATTATTTTTATAATATTGTGAAACAAGTAGTACGTATGAATGATAGTGTTGCTAATATTGTAATGGTATGTTATTTCTTGTATTGTTATTCGGCTTACTGTTGGAGGATTTAATTTGGTAGGCGTAAATTAAGTTGGATAATTAGTAAAATCGAGGAATAAATAGTGTAATATTCAGTGTAGTATTTGTATGACATGAATGGATTTTTAGTTCGGTGAAACGAAATTTGTGAAGTATCTAAGAAATAGTAGAATAACAGCACTGTTATTAGTTAAAATTTTAGTACCATTTAGCATTAAAAATATAGCAGTACCAGTAACATCCGTGTTACGTAAAATATCAGCGCATTATTTTTATAATATTGTGAAACAAGTAGTACGTATGAATGATAGTGTTGCTAATATTGTAATGGTATGTTATTTCTTGTATTGTTATTTGACTTACTGTTGGAGGATTTAATTTGTTAGGCGTAAAATAAGTTAGACAATTAGTAAAATCGGGGAATAAATAGTGTAATATTCAGTGTAGTATTTGTATGATATGAATGGATTGTTAGTTCGGTTAAACGAAATTTGTCAAGTATCCAAGAAACAGTAGAATAACAGCACTGCTATTAGTTAAAAATTTAGTACCATTTAGCACTAAAACATATGACAGTACCAATAACATCTGTGTTACGTAAAATATCAGCGTATTTTTTTATAATATTGTGAAACAAGTAGTACGTATGAATGTTAGTGTTGCTAATATTGTAATGGTATGTTATTTCTTGTATTGTTATTCGACTTACTGTTGGAGGATTTAATTTGGTAGGTGTAAAATAGTTGGACAATTAGTAAAATAGGGGAATAAATAGTGTAATATTCAGTATAGTATTTATATGACATGAATGGATTTTTAGTTCGGTTAAACGAAATTTGTGAAGTATCCAAGAAATAATAGAATAACAACACTTATTAGTAAAAAAATTAGTACCATTTAGCACTATAAAATATGGCAGTACCTGTGACATCCGTGTTACGTAAAATATCAGCGTATTACTTTTATAATATTGTGAAACAAGTAGTACGTATGAATGATAGTGTTGCTAATATTGTAATGGTATGTTATTTCTTGTATTATTATTTGGTTTACTGTTGAAGGATTTAATTTGGTAAGCGTAAAATAAGTTGAATTAGTAAAATCGGGGAATAAATAATGTAATATTCAGTGTAGTATTTGTATGACATGAATGGATTGTTAGTTCGGTGAAACAAAATTTGTGAAGTATCCAAAAAACAGTAGAATAACAGCACTGTTATTTGTTAAAAATTTAGAACCATTTAGCACTAAAAAATATGGCAGTACCAGTGACATCCGTGTTACGTAAAATTATGGGAAGAAGAAAAATAAACCTAGCACTGAAACGACGTCAAAAATGTTTGAAACTTTTTGTGGAGGTTCCTGACACATCGATGATGTTCCCATAAAATTTGAGATGATTATAAATTATGAGGAAGTTTTAAAAATTCAAACATTACAACTGTCACGATAAAACGTTCATTGGAAAGTTTGAACCGAATGAAAAATGAAACAAACCACGAGCGAAAATTTTGAATTTTCCGCTGGTTTGTTTCTATCGACGATCGGGACCGTCGACCGCAAGAGAGGGGGATGCGAGGAGTCAGCTCGGGAGCGGGACCCGAGATCATGCTCATTCGGGGGCACCTAGCGCCGCCAGGGGATCGCCGAGGGAAAGGCACAGGACACAAGGTTTATACTGGTTCGAGCCCCCGAGGTCGGGTAACAGCTCTACTCCAGTCTCGCCCCGAGGCAGAGGGTGTATATGTTGTTTTGCGGGGAAATACGAGGACGAGGTCCGAGCCCGGGGGCGTTCTGTTGTGTTGTTGGCACGTGCTCTGGTTGCCTCGCGTTGTTCTTGTTCTGTTGGTTTGTTTTTTCCTCCTTCCCTTTTGGTCGGGATGGCCCGTCGCTTTTGTAGCCCCCAGGGAGCCTTGCTGCTTGGTACTGAGGCTAACGTCAGGGGCTCGTGGCGAGTTGATGGGCGCTGACGAGGGATGCCAATAGCCGTTGAGGGCCTGACGGGAGCTGTTGGGCCCTAGTCCCCGCCCAGGGGGCAGGATCGGTGCTGATTCCCACGCAGGGGAGAGTTTTTACACGAGGTAAATAAAATTGTTACAGATGTTCTTTTAACTCTATGCAGAGGCATTGAGGTCGAAGGCGGGGCGCCGAGGTCGAGGAGTAGGGTACCTTGCCGTTGTGCCCAAGCTCGAGCTAGGACGGGCACTCCCTAGGTCTGGGGCTAGCCCCCGGGCTCGAGGAGAGCCGCCACGAGGCCCTAGGGGAACGCTGGCACGTGGTAGGGGTACCGATCCCCGATAGCAAGTCCTTGAGGCTCAAGGAACGACCTTAAGGCTCGGGACGTTTCTTGAGTCTGAGCTCCCTTTTTCCCGAGGAGGGGTCGGTCCCTTGGTCGAGCTCGGAAGCACTCGACTTTTTGCCGCGGTCGTGCCCAGGGATGCTCTTGCTTTTAGTACTTCGATACTTTATGGGGGATTCAAGGGGGCGGCCCACGACGCCTCGCGTTCTATCAAGGAGGGCGATGGACACGGGATGAGACGTCGCGGCCGTGACGCTTCACGTTTCCCTACCCAAGGATTTTAGGCACGTCTTTTGAGGGATAACCGACGCCAGTTGTTAGCGATCGCACCTCTTTAAAAGCCTGAGGCCGCACACTTTGGAAGTTCCCCACTCTTGCGCTGCACCCTAGCCCTTTTGCTTATTGCTTCTTCTTTTGACCAGTCTTCATCTTTCTAAGCGCCATGGCCAAGTTTGGCAAGAGCACCTTGACCACGGAGAGGATGAGAGAGCTGAGTCGCTGGGGCTCCAGGACTCGGCGGCTCCCGGCGGCTAGAGAGGTCGAGCCGCACCCCTGGGAGGATGAGATTGTGAGCACGGAGCAGTACACGCTCTTCGGGCTGTGGACTCCGGAGAGCGACTTCCTGGCAGCTGTTCTCACGCAATGCGAGATCGAGCTTGTTAATCTGGTGCCGAACTCCATTCTCATCCTCTCTATTTTTTTACATCTTTTCTAGGGGTTCCTTGGAATCCTTCCCATTCCCTCTCTCTTTTTCCGTTTCTATTCTTTGTTCCGCACCTCAAAGGACCCCGTCGTCGGGTGCCTATGTTCTTCAAGTCCCGACCCGAGATTCCCTCAGGCCGTAGATGGAAAGGTGGTTTTATTTGAAGAAGGGTGAGGGGAGCGGGCTTGCATATAATGGCATTGCCGTGGATAGCAAGCGCGAGACCCCGGAGCCCGAGGACTCGGCGGCTGACCAAGAGGCCGTCGCCACCATTCATATTTGCGCGACGCGTGGCCTCACCGGTCAGGCCGTGGTCGCAGACTATCTTCGGGCTCGGGTGTCCCCTCTGCGAAAGAGGGTGCACCCGTTCTTCGAGATCCGAGGAAGGGACAACCCCACTCGGGAAAGCGCCAAAGGTAAGCTTCTTTCGATCTCGTCCTTTCCCGAGCTCGAGCGAGTTCTTCTTTTGATCGCCCCCATCTTATTTCACCTTCCTGCAACCCCGGCGGATTCATGGGTGGCGGCGCGTATGCAAGAGGCGTTTGGGAAGGCGGCCCATGCCTACACCCTTGATGATCCTGTCCCCGGGAACATCTTGAGGCGGCGCAGCGAGGTAACCTTCTTCTCACTCTTCTGTTGGGCTCAATTTGGGCTTGGGCCTTCTTTGACCGTGTCGAGCCTTGCAGGAGAGCCAGGAGCTGCTAGAAACGGCGAGGCGCCTGTTGCCTTTGCCCAGGCTGGGCAAGGGCAAGAAGGCTACCAAGAGACCTGCCCCGGACGGCCCAAGCCACGCCGCCAAGAAGTCCCACGACGAGTGTGGTGACCGCGCGATGGTAAGTCGCTTTTACCGAGCCTGGGGATGCCTGGACCCGACCTTAGCTTCTCGTCGTTTTCCACGAGTCTTTCCTTTTTTGATCTTTTTTTCTTTTTTTTTCTTCAGCAAGAACGGGCGGCGGCTACCATCGAGCCGTCGAGCCTGCGCCCTGTGCCGCAGACGCAGGACGCTCGAGGGGAACACACTCCCCCCGCTGCCGCGGGGGCGGGGCGTCGGGCCACACCTCTTCCGCCCAAGAGACGGAGGCTCGTCACGCAGGCATTTTTCATGTCTCCCTTCTCCTTTCCTTTTTAGCTCAGGTGTGTAGGTCTTCTCCCTCCTTGCGAGTTTTAGGGGTCTTTTTCGTCACAGATCTTGACTGTTGTTCAAGGCGAGTCTAAGGACGAGGAAGAGGACGTGGGGGACTATCTCTTGGTCCTCCAAGCAAGGCCGCAGCATCCACGGCCCGATGCAATGCCCATGGAGGGTGACTCGGTGGGTGCCCACCAGAGGTCGTCGGGCGCCATGAGGAGGCGGCCGGGCGCCGACCGAGGAGCCCGGCTACCGCTACGGGTGGGGCCATAGGCGAGGCCGACACCGCCGGGGCGACAGCGGGGGTCGACGCCACTGAGCTTGACGCAGCTGAGGTCAGGATGGTGCCTGCGGGTGTCGACGAGCGCGGCGGGGCATTAGGTACGGCAACACCCCCCTTTTTGTTATTGTCTTGCTTTTGGGCTTCAGTCCTCAGAGTAACTCTGTCTTCTCCGGTAGGCTCGGCTGCACCCGCGCCGCCTCGTGCTTCGCATGAGGCATCTCGGGCTGATGCCTCCCTTAGCACCGCCGGCCCGGTGGCGGAGGGATCCCTCGAGGGACGCACGTCGCTTCTGTGCGACAGCCGTGCGAGACTCGAGAATCGTCTCCAGGGGTGAGTTGAGTTCGAGTCTCCCCCCTTACGTCTTTGTTTCGCTTTGCACTTACGGGGCTACCATGACACCCCTTGCGCTCCTTCAGGGCTTGGACTCAATCACCAGTGGGCTTGGAACCCTGCGTGTCCACGCCAACCAATTCTGAACGATGTGCTCTCTGGTCGAGGAACGGGAGGAATACGTTCTCAGCCTCGAGGAGAGCACGGCGTGGGCGGAGAAGGAGGTCGAGCAGCTGAAGGTCGAGCATGCCATTGAGCTTTCGAAGGCAGTCGAAGCCGAGCAGAAGCGGTCCGTCGAGATCCTCTCGAACGTCCGCAAGAAGGCCGAGAAAGTTCTCGCGGGTGATCGTGCGAGGGCCGCGGAAATCGTCGAGGCTACTCGCGCGGAGGCGGAAGCGCTCCGCAAACAAGTCGCGAAGCTCTCTGCTGCCCCTCCGAAGGCTTCCGCCGACGCCGAGGCGAAGATGGCCGAGCTTGAGGAGAAACTGGGGCGAGCGACCCGGGCGGGGAAGAACGCCCTAGCTCAGCTTGAGGAGGAGCAAAGCTGGGTCACCAACGCTGAGGCCGAGGCGCTGGACCTGAGGGCGAGAGTCGCTACACTCGAGCAGGAGAAGCTTGCTCGGGAGATGGCTGACCTATAGATAGGTTATTTGTAGGAAAAAGGGTGGCGAGGGTACTCGACCTCTTTGTTAATGCTAATCATGTAAATTTTGGCTTTAAAAGGAATAGAACTCCCTTTGTGCTTGCAATTATATGCGCCTTTTTGAGATTTAGCCGGAAGTCTCGCTCGAGAGTGAATAGCATCATTTTTAGACTCAACCAAAAAATCTTGTCTGAGATCGAATGACGTCTGCTCGAGACTTAGGTAGAGATCTTGCTCGAGTCTGAACGACATCTATTCAAGACTTAGTCAGAAATCCTGCTCAAAACTGAATGACATCTGTTCGAGACTTAGCCAAAAATCCTACCCGAGGCCGTGGCTTTGGCTATGTTGCCCTGCCTTAGCCGGCAGTCCGGCGCACAGAGTTGGTCGTTATGACCCAAGATCTGGCCAGCATTCCTGACCTGGAAAAAGAAGGTCCGTGACAAGGTTAGGTCGTTGGGTATACCTTTGATCGGGGGCGAACCTTGTTCGCAGCGTTGGGTTGAGGTGGCTAAGCCCAGAAACATTCGGTCCTGCCTCATCGCCGCGTGCTCGCCGCCGATCCCGAGGTTCAGGGGTCAGTTGCAGGGGCCCGAGAGTTTAGCCGATGCTGCTTGACCTGAAAAAAAGGGAAGGACCCATGACGGAGTCAGGTCACAGGGTGTGCCTTCGATCGAGGACAAACCAAAATCGCTCGACGGGGGAATAGAGCAACCCTGAAGGACATTTTTAGAAACCCATGACCTCCGAGCCTGGGAGCACTTCAGGCTCGGTGTTAGGTCAAGATGGCCGAGTGTGGGGCACTCGTGCTCAGGGGTCCCCTCGGCGGGGCGACCTCCCACTAAAATCACTCGATGGGGGAATAGAGCATCCCCGGTGGATATTTTTAGAAATCCGCTACCTCCGAGCCTGGGAGCGCTTTAGGCTCGGTGTTAGGTCAAGATGGCCGAGTGTGGGGCACTCGAGCTCGGGGGTCCCCTCGGCGGGGCGACCTCCCACTAAAATCACTCGATGGGGGAATAGAGCATCCCCAGAGGATATTTTTAGAAATCCGCGACCTCCGAGCCTGGGAGCGCTTCAGGCTCAGTGTTAGGTCGGAACGGCCGAGCCCGGGGATACTCGGGCCCGCCTAGATTTGAGGGCGTCAGGTCAAGACAGCCAAACTCGGGAATGCATCGAGTCCGGGGCTTCTCCTGGGGGCGGTCCCTGATTCGAACCTACTGCGGGGGAATAGACGGCTTTCTGCGATTCAGATCGTCTTACTGCGACCGAAGCATCCCCGGAGGTGAATCTAGAGTCCATGTCCGCCGAACCTGGGAATCGTCATCAGGCTCGGGGTGCCCCCTGAGGACGGCCTCCAGGTTGGCTTTTTGGGGGGATGGTCGGCTTACCCCGGTAAAGACCGATTTATGTCGACCGGGACATCCCCGAGGCGAACCTAGAGACCGTGACCCGAGGCCAAGGCACGCGGGGTGCAAAAAGGAAAACAACCACAAATATAGATGCTAAGAAAAACCCAAGGACACCCCGAGGTTCGGAAACTCTCGACATGATCTTTGGTCCAAGCCCTGCTACAGGGGGGAGCCGAGACGCGATAAGAATCGGCTTATAGACTGCAACCCCGTGGAGGCAATCCCTACAATCACGCCTCGCGCTTGCGTCGCTCGGGGTGCCGAGATATATGCATGCTGGTAATGAATGACGAAGATTTTTTGCGGAAAAGACATTAGGCCGGGTCCCGGGTGCGGGTTGCTTACCAGACGGAGCCCTTGGCCCGGGGCCCGGTGTTAGGGAGCAGTCGGCTTACCGCGGCGAGGGCTGCCTTACCAAAGACTCGAGCCCCTCTAAAGGCCAATCTTCAGAACGCGACCCAGCGTCGCGCCTCCCTTATATCGAGCTTGGTCCAAATGGTGCGTAGAACATGCTTGAGATGGCAATTACCCGGACGCAAGGGAGTAAGCAGAGAGTTATAAACACAAATAGTAAAACATCTCTGCAGTAAACAAAAGGTCAGATCGGGCCCCTAGCTCAAAACGCTTATCGAGGGTGGTCCTGTCACGGGCCCTGCGACAGGGGGATAATCGGCTTACCGCGACGAGAGTCGGCATACTACGGACGTGGCCCCTAGAGGCGTGCCTTGAGACCACGATTTTTTCCGAGCAAAAGGGGCCGGACCGAAGCCTGAGTATCCCGAGGTCGAGGGATTCGCAGGCGTGATCGCCAGGTTGAACCCTGTTACGGAAACAACCGTGATGCGATGAGAGTCGACTTACTGCTGGCTCAACTTCCTCTGGGGGCGAACCCTCGGATCACGACCCGGATATGGACTTGCTCGGGATACGAAGAGGTAAAAAAAATAGCACAAACATGCTTGATAAAGCAAGAGCATCTTATCATGAAGGCGAGAGGCAGAGCTCAAACATAGAATTTTCAGACCTGGTTAATGTTCCACGAGTTCGCGAGCTCTCGGCCGTCGGGCATGGCCAGCCGGTAGGCACCCGTGCGACCTGCTGAAACGACGTGGTAGGGGCCCTCCCACAGCAGGGATAACTTGCTGGTGCCGAACCGGTCCTGGATTCGCTTTAGGGCCAGGTCCCCAACAAGGAGCTCCCTAGGCCACGCCGATCGAGCTGCATGCCTGCGAAGTGCTTGCAGGTAATGCGCTGACCGTAGCAGGGCGTGGTACCTCATCTCCTCTGTCAGGGTGAGGTCAAGGGACCGCTCTTGCTCGAGGTCGACCTGATCGACCGAGCTGACCCTGGCGGAGCATAGAGCGACCTCGGGGGGCAGGACGGCCTCGGAACCAAAGACGAGCCGAAAGGGGGTAGACCCCATTGCCCGACTTGGCGTGGTCGGATGAACCAGAGGACAGTGGGAAGCTCGTCGACCCAACCCCGGCCTCGACGCTCGAGCTTGTCGAAGACTCGCTTCTTGACGCCCTGGACGATCTGCCCGTTGGCACGTTCGACCGCCCCGTTGCTCTGCGGGTGGCTTATGGTGCGTTTGGTTGCTTGGATGAGGTTGGATGGGATATGGCCATCTAGTCTAGATGGGATGGAGTCATCTAGGTGGCTATTTGGTTGGGTGAATAGGGATGAGCCAATTTTTTGTTTGGTTGAATGTATGAGGATGGATAGGATAAGCCAATTTTTTGTGTGGTTGGATGGACGATGAGGATGGACGGTTTGTTAATTCTAGCATAGAGAGAAAAATATTTTTAAAAATTTTGGAATTAAAAAAATAAACCGACTATAGCTTTAAAAAGTTGAAATTTTAAAAAAATAAACAAAAATACCACAAAGACAAAGGGGAATCAGAGCTTCATGTACACTTTAGCGACTACAAGATTCATGAGGTGCTGGGTTCGAGCGCAGGACCTCCTGGTAGGAGCCCAAGGCTTTAACCAACTGTGCTAACTAAGGCTTCTGATAATTAAGGACTAACAAATATATAAACCAACAAGCGTTGGATGCCTGGATGGACTCATCTGGACGAATTTCTGGGATCCGTTCATCCAGCATCTTCAAAGAATATTCTCTTTTTTTGGATGCCCTCATCAACCTTTGCCATCCAACCAAACAAATGGATGAGTAGAAACATAGGGATAGGACCATCCCATCCACCTTTGCCCTTGCACCAAACACTACCTTAGTGAGGCGTAGCAAACCTTGGTCCCCTTGTCCTCGCAGTATTCTTGGAATAGCTCGCTGGTGAACTGCTCCCGTTGTCAGTAATGACCCTGCAAGGGACCCCATACCTCGAAACCACAAATGAGCGAAGAAATCTCACCGTAGCCTGGGCCGTGACGGCCGAGACTGGCTCAGCCTCGACCCATTTCATGAAGGTGTCGATGGCGAAAAATAAGAATTTCTTCCCCCCGACCGCTTGTGGGAAGGGGCCGAGGATGTCGAGGCCCTAGCTCGAGAACGGCCAGGCGAGGTCTGAAGGGTGTAAGCCGGCTGGCGAGCCTTCCGGGCGTGGAACTGGCAAGCTCGACAGGCACGGACGAGGTCCCGCGCATTCTGGAGCGCTGTCGGCCAGTAGAAGCCCATTTGGAACGCCTTCCCGACCATAGTCCTGAAAGAAGAGTGAGCGCCACAGAGACCCGAATGGATGTCGTTAAGCAAGTATTTACCTTCCTCCAGGGTGATGCACTTGGAGAGGATGCCTTGGGCGCCCCGTCTGTACAGTTGGCCGTTGACGAGTCCGTGAGCTCGCGCGGCGTTTAAGCCTGCTGCTTTCGGCTGAATGGCGAAAGCTCACCGAGGCTGAGGAACTTGACGATCGGGTCCATCCATGATGGAACGCTCTAGAGGAAGGTCACCGATTCTTCTGAGTCGTCGACGGTCGGGGTCAGCAGGGTCTCTAGGATGACATCCGATGGGACTTCGTCGTCAGATGACCCGAGCTTGGACAGGGGGTCGGCATCGGAGTTAGCACTTCACTGACATAGTAGATCGGCAAATGCCGACCATGTCGCTCGGCCACCAGGACGACGCTGACGGCCTGCGCTGTGGCCGCCAGGTAGAGCAGCAGTGCCTCGCCCGACTGCGGGGTCGTGAGGCGGTCGGCTCGAGAGGTACAATTTCAGCTCGTCGAAGGATCGCTGGGCCTCGGGAGTCCATTCGAAGCCCTGATGCCTACGCAGGGCCTTGAAGAATAGCAGCCCGCGCTCCCCGAGCCTCGAGATAAACCGGCTGAGGGCGGCCACGCGGCCGGCAAGGCATGGACCTGCTTTATCGATGCCGGGGCGGCCATCCCCTCGATCGCCTCAATTTTCTCCGGGTTCGGGCCTACGCCCGAGCCCCCGATCATGTAGCCGAGTACTTTGCCCGTGGTTGCGCCGAAGATGCATTTTTCGGGATTGAGTTTGATCCCGTGCTTGATCAAGTTGGCGAAGGTCTCCGCCAGGTCGTTGACATGGTCGTCCTCAGTGGAACTCTTGACAATGATGTCGTCGACATAGACTTTGAGGTTTCGCCCGATCTAGTGGTCGAAGGTCCTGGACATGAGCCGCTGGAACGTCACCCCCGCGTTGCGGAGATCGAATGACATGGTGGTGAAGCAGAACGTCCCGAACGGCGTGATGAAGGCCGTCTTGTCCTTGTCGCCCGCCGCCAGTTTGATCTGGTGGTAGCCGGAGTAGGCATTAAGGAAACTTAGCATCTTGGCGTTGGCGGTGGAATCCACGATCCGATCTATGCGGGGAAGAGGGAAGTTATCCTTCGGGCACGCCGAATTCAAACCCGTGTGGTCGATACACATCCTCCATTTTCCGCCCTTTTTCTGCACGATCACCATGTTGGCCAGCCATTCAGAGTAGTAGACCTCACGAATGAAGTCGGCCTTCAGGAGCTTGTCGAGATGTTCCCTGATTATTGTCACTATTTCAGGGGAGAAACGCCGTAACTTCTGGCGCACGGGCCTACATTCAGGCCTTGTTTGCAATTTGTGCTCGATCACCTCCCTCGGGACCCAGGAATGTCTACCAGTTCCCATGCGAATATGCTTTTGTTGCCGCGGAGGAAGGTGACGAGCTCGAGCTCCTATTTTGGGTCAAGCTGGGCGACGAGGTAGATGCATTTGTCCGGGTTGTCCTCCTCGAGCCGCACGGCCTTGGTCGGGCCGCCGGGCTGGATCACCGCCTACCGACGGGCGTCCTTTTGAGCCACCTCAGGGCCCCGCTTAGGGAGCACGCCCGTGGCCGCGAGGGCCTTCTCCTCGCAGCAGTGCGCCGTTTTGAGGTCGCCTTGGCGGTTATGACACCCTGAGGCCCAGGGAGCTTCATGCAACGGTGGCCGTAATGGTTCACCGCCATGAACTTGATCAAAACTGGCCGTCCGAGGATGGCGTTGTAGGGGAGATCTCCATCCACGACCTCAAAGGTGATTAGCTCGGTGCGGAAGTTCGCCGAGTCACCAAAGGTGACGGGCAGAACCACCTGCCCAAGCGGAGTGGTCGAGCTCCCCGGCACGATGCCGAAGAAGGGGACTGCTATGCTCCTGATCTTCGACCAGGGAATCTGCATCCGGTCCAACGTGCCAACCAAGAGCAGGTTGAGGGAACTTCCTCCGTCAACCATGACCCTCCCGACCACGGTGTTACTTATGGTCGGGGCGACGACCAAAGCGGTCTTCAGGTCCTTGAACATTCTCGGGGGAGCGTCGCCCTAGGAGAAGGTGATCGGAATGCCAGCCCATTTGCAAGGTGGGTCAACAGTCTTGCCGACAGAAGCTTGGTACACGGTGCGCACGGCGCTTTTGAGGTCACGCCGGGATTGGTATGCGGATGAGCCGCCGAAGATCATATCGACGTGACGGTCGCCCTGCTGGAATTCCAGGTTGAGGCCCTCCGGCCCCTCACAGGCGCTGCCCTCATCGGGAACTCGCCACCTTCGGGAGCGTAGGCATTTCTCCACGCCCATCATAGAAGGCATTCAGCTTGAACTGCCACGCCCTACAGCCCCTCAAGTCATGGCCAGGGGCTTGGTGGAATAGGCAGAATTTGTCTAGGTCGTACCCAGATTCGGCCTTGCTGGCGGGAGGTCGGGCGGCACCTCGCTGGAGGTCCGCTGGAGGTCGGCCCGGCGCTGCCCCTGCTGTGGCGTGATGTGAAGCTGCCCTGGTTGGGGTTGACGTTGCGCTTGCTGACGCCGCGGCTGACCAGGCTGGTGCCGAGGTCCATTGCGGTCGGGTTGCCGCACCTACATTACCTCACACCCGGCGTCGGCCGCGGCGACCACGCGTAGTTGGTCGCCGCCATCACGGCGACCTTGCCCTTGCTTCTCAGGGCGCGGGTCCGGACCAGCAGCCTTGGCGGCAGATGGCCTGGGCTCGCTAGGGATGTGGCCGAGCTTACCCTGGTCGTAGTCACGCTTCTAGCGGACGGCGTCATCCGCGTCCGCATAGCGTTCCGCCATTCAGAACAGCCTATTGACGCTAAGGTCGGTGGTGATCTCCAGGTCCTCCGTAAGGCACCTGTCCCGGACGCCGAACATAAAGACCTTGATGACGGCTTCGCTGGAGACGTTTGGGATTGAATTTCTAGCGCGGGTGAACCGGCGGACGAAGTCGCAGAGGGGTTCACTGTAACATCCCAAATTTTCATTTCAAAAATAGGATAAAAAAAAATTAAATCATTATTTTTATCGGTTGTTCAAGTTTATTTGTCTCCTCTTTATTTTCTGGATTTCTCTAGAGTTCAAAAGAAAAAGACTTTTGCCTATTTTTAGAAAAACTTAAAACTATTTCCTAAAAAAACCCTATTTAAGTTGGAATTAATTGTTTTAAAAAAATATATCACAAGGAACATCGGTGAATTTTCCTATTATTTGTTAAAATCCTGATTTCAAAATCTTTCCAAAAGTCTCATCAATTAAAATATAGTTTGGAGACAAAATAAAAGATTTGGTTTTGCTAAAACTATCTTATTTAATATAAATAAACCTAAGGGAATTTCTGTGAAATTTTCTATATTTGTCAAATTATATATTTTCTAAAGTCTTTCCGAAAGCTTTAACAAAATAAAAATATATGTGGGTACAAAAATAAAATATTTGGTGGTACGAAAATATTTTATTTGATCTCAAAATGTCCTAATTAAACTCCCTGAATTTTCTTAGAATTTGTGGGGTTGTTTTAGTATTTTCCAAATTAAAAAGATATTAAAAACAATATAAAAGTATTTACTGTACATGAATAAAATTATTATTTTATGTAATAATATTTTATTTGTGTTACTAAGGCTGTGGGTCACGTTCCAGATTTTTCTCTGATTTTTAAACGGTTTTTTGATATTTATTTCGATTTTATGGGTGATACTTAATAATTCGGATTAAATAATCAGTAACTACTACAGTAATTCGAGCGGATTTTCAGGCATAACTTCGGCGAGCTCTCCTGGTCACTCCCGATCTTATTTTGATCTGAAATTTTTACCAGAGCTTCCTCTTGCTGTCCTCTACATCCAAGAATTCAGATTTTGCAAATGCATAACGGAGCACCTCCGCCAGCGATTTCTCTCCCAACTCCGCGAGCTTTTCCGTTGATCCATTGCTCCTTTGTAGCTGAAAATTGAAACCTAGACGCCTCTCCTCATTCCCCACATCATACTGAAATATCAGCATCAGAATCGCAACGGAGATCCCTCGGCAAGCTTTTTTCTCCTAACTCCGGTAAGAACTTCGGCGAGCTCTACAGGGCGCTCCCGAACTCCGTTTATCCTCATGAAGGTTGCAACACCTCTGTGAAACAGTTTTGGAAAATTCCAAACAGAGCTCTGCCGGCGACCCTTTTTCTCCTACAACGTCGACGAGCTCTTAGGTCGCCGCCATCGTTTACGATCTTGGCATCGCGTTCCCCATCATACCGGTGAGTTTTTCTTAAATCATCTCGCGTCATCTCGTGCTGTATGGTCAGATCTATCTCTCCACTAAATTTGGTGCAGTTTCATCCAGGAAATCAAAAGTTATGGCCGTTCCAATCTCAAATCTTGCCATCACCCGTTCTCCTTCGTTTTTGCGAGTTTGACCGTGCAATTTTTTCTGTAGACTCCTATTGATGTCCTCTACACGGTGCTCACCCTAACTCAAGGTTTTGTCCACGGGATTGCTGCAGAAAATTCAATCTTCCCCGATCAGACTGCGTACTTACGGCAGAAAACTTCGTCGCGCGTTCCCCGTTGATCCAGAAGGTAAAACTCAGATCCGTTTGAGTCATATCGTGCCAAATGATCCCAGATAGCTCTCTGTAAAATTTGGTTAGTTTTCATCCATTATTTTAATAGTTATGACCGTTTGATCTGTTAGCTTTAGTAGCCGTTCATCGGCAGTTTGTGATCTGTCCGTTGGGTTGCTTCCAAATCCGGATATACCGTTGAGTTCGTGTCGCCGTGTTCTACGTGGTGCTCACTTCCCCTCTACTGTTCCATGCACCAAAAATTTTAATATTCGTTACCGTCGCCTTTTTGCCACCGCCGCGCGTCGTCTTGTGCCGCCAACCATTTTGGTTTGTCGTGGCCATGCCATTGTGTCCAGAAAATCATTATCCCCTGTTTTGCCCACCGTTGAAGTTCATTGATCCCCGGTTGCCGTCAAAGCCATGTTCTAGAATCTACCCGACGTCTTTTGGCCTAGTCCTTCGTGTCGGTGCGCATTTCGGTTCACCATCTTTGGAAACCTTTAATCGCAGAGCCAACCCTACCATCCTACCCTATGCCAAGTGTATTCATCCTTGAATCGTTTCGCTCAAGCCCGGACTTAACCCTTTGTCCAATTCGTCGTTAACGTCCCGCCGTTAACGTTTCGTCGTTAACGTCCCGCCGTTAACGTTCTGTCGTTAACTTCCCACCGTTAACGTTCCGTCGTCAACGTTCCGTCGTCAACCTCCCGCCGTTAACGTTCCATCATTAACGTTCCGCTGCTAACGTTTCTTCGTTAACGTTCCGCCGTTAACTCTTTGCTCTCGCTTCGCTATCATCGCATATGCGCATTCCAGCAAGAGCGTAGCGCGATGTCATTATCCTTTCTATCGTTCTATCGTGATCTAACCACATTCCTTGTGAGTCTGGCTTTATCTTTCTATCATCTGCAAAGCCGGACCAAAACCTAACTTAAGACCGGTTCGATGGACTGAGTTCATCGTGAGCTACGCCGTATTGCGGTTTTCCACGTTGTGTCCACCGTAGTAAGATATTTGTACCGTCTTACTACATATCGCCATCATACTCGTTATCGTCAAGTCTCTTCTTTGATGTATGATCAACCCGGATCGGATCGCATTGAATGTCGATTCCATCCGCCCTGTCTTATCCTCGAAAATCTAATCGCCATTAACCCGAATTCATTCGTGGACTTGGTCGATAGACCATTGGCTATATGTCATATCCTCGGTGCCATATCTATTCTATTAGTCTATCTTTCTTTTGTTTGACTGTGTATTTGTTTAGTCAACAAAAGTCAACATTGAGCATCAGTTTAGTTCATCATGAACTAACATATCTTTATGGACCCGATCTATAGATCAAGAGCCCATATGTCAATATTTGTCCAATCGAGTTAATTAATCTCGAAGGATATCCCCTGGAATATACTCCGTTTTCCCTAATTATCAGTCGTAACCTTCTCGATAAATCTTCTCAAAGCCTGTTCTCTTTCATCCGATCTTCGATCAAATCTAAGTTCCTAAATTCAATCCTTCCGCTCAGTACCAATCTAATATTAAATTGGAGTTTATTTGAATTGCTTTTGAGTTTTGTTGTATTTGTGCTTCTTTGTCGTTAGGCGGTCGTTCGTGGTTACCCAAGTAGTGAAGGATGAGGAAGTCAAGCATTCGATTGAAGAGCCAAAGGTTGATGAAGCCGAAGATCAATTAAAAAGAGTAAAGAGCAGTTTATAGCAAGTGCCAGGCAAGTTGTGTTTTGATCATGTTGAACCTACTATTACAAAAACTGCTATATTGTTTTACTTTATTGCATATTATTTGACATGTACAAATGTCTTCAATTAAATTTGGGACTTAGCTATTATACCCAATTGCTCTATACCCTACCTTGCCATTTGTATACCATGATATATTGTCACCCTAGATTGGTTCATTATAGTTGGTTAGTAATAATAATCAACATGGGATGGTTAGACCGTATTAGTTGCTTAGTCATGCCACGCCATCACATGTACTTTAGTCTTTGATAAATAATCTTGACTAATGGAATATGGAACGATGTTATGAACTTGTGTGTCATATGTGGTCACACAATGAGATTGAGTTGCGGTGGCGAGAGGACGTCACGCAACGAGGTTAAATTGCTGATGGCACGTGGTGCTTGGTAATCAACTGGGGTGGTTATGATTTAGATTGGGGCAAGTGGCAAGGGGCGAGAATGCCAAGGTGGGCCCGATGGGCAGGGGGTATGGAGAAGTCTTGCCTCGATCATCTTAAGGACTTAACCTTGCAAGCCTTTGACCTGAGTCAATCATGCGACCACATGTCTGATATGGGACAGACCTAGTTGATTAGGTTTCTGATATCTTTCCTCTGATACCTCGGGGCGGCAAAGACACGGAAGTGTACTGTGCGGGAGCGTACTCTTGCCGCGGCTTGGTACCCATCCAACGGTGTTGGCACGTCCTATACTTTGGTGGCACTGCGTGAGAGGAGTGATAGCGAAGGCAACACCGAGAGGTTCTTTGGTTAAGGTAGAGGTTCCTGAAGGCTTTGTCGTGAATTCTCTCACGGTACACCAAAGGAAGTGTCTTGATGGCCGTGCACAAAGAGAATATCACGTCGTGTGGGTAAAGTGCATAACCTCTCGCAGAGTGTAAACCTATTGAATAGCCGTGCTCACGGTATTGAGCAAAGCTCGGGAATTACAGTTAAGGGTTAGACTTTTGAAATGAAAACTTGGAATGGTGTAACACCCTAATTTTTGCTCTAACTTAAATTTTGGAGTATTTTTATTTTTGTGAATTTTTTTGGGGAATTTATTTAAATTTATTTGGATTTATTCAAATAGGGCTTTTCTTGAAAACAATTGAATAATGGAAAAGTTTTTGCAAAGTTTTATTGCAAATATTTTAATTGAGTTCCAAATATCTGAAAGTAATTTCTGGAATTTTTCTAGAATTTTTCTGCTATTTTAAAAGCTCCAAATGATTTAATTGAATTTCTAGAATTATTTTAAATGTGAAATGATTTTAAAATCAGTTGAGCGAATGGCCGAGCCCATTCTCGTGCGCGCCGCAGCCCGCCCCGCCGAACCCTAGCGCCGCCCGCCCAAGCCGTCCGGTCCGGATCGCGCGCTGTCGTGTGCCACGTCGCCGTCTTGCGTGAGCCTTCGGATCATCGCCGCACGAACGCTACAGGATCGCGCCACGCCACCGTCCCCGCGAGATCGCCGGAGACATGGGCTTTGATGGCCGTGATTTCGCCGTAGTTTCGCGCGACGCGTTGAGGCGATCCTTAAGTCCCGTTGAAGTCGCGTGCGAGAGGCCTCGCGCCGCGTCTTTTGACTCCTCGCACGCACGCCGAGACCCTCTCTAGCGCTGGCGAGCTCGCCCGTAGTTGCGTCTTTGTGCCGCGCGTTTTTCGCCGTTTTCTTCGCGCGGTTTCTCTCGCCGTCGCCAAGGTCACGGAGTAATCCTTCCGCCAAGCCGCGTCGAGCGAGCCACTTCATCACGCCGAGAAGCCCGTGAGCGCCGTGGGCTGCGTCATCTTCCTCAACTCGTGGCCTTTTCTTACTGCGCGCCGTCGCCTTCACCGAAGCCGTCGTCCGTCAGATCTTCATCCACGCTTACGGTTCGTCACGTCTCTTGTCTTTGTGTTCTTCTAGAGTAGATGCATGCCGTTAGATCTGGTTTGAGCGGTAGGGATTAGATCTAGATCTGCGGCTAGATTTAATGCGAACCCTTGGATCTTTTTGGACGCGTAGGATTGAGCCACGTCGCGCCTTGAGCGAGAAACCGCGGTATGCAGTGGGCGTTAGATTAGATCTAAGCGGTAGAGATTGGATGTGGTTTTGCCCTAAGGATCCGCGCCGCTCAGATTTGAGCGCGCGGCGGAGATGGCACCGTACCCTCGCCAAATCGCGTCTTGTGGCGTGGGCGTTTTGACCGGCGGAGACCGGATCTAGCCGTCGATTTGGTGCACCGTCGCGATTGCGCGCGCGTGTCGTCGCATGAACCGAGACGTCGCGAGTGACGGCGCGTCTTGGCCGTTGGATCCGAGCGCCGTTGGATGTGCGACAGCGTGGGGCGTGGAGTCGGCGTCGCCGCGTTGGATGCGTGGTGGCCATTGGATGCGCGACGCGTGTCGCGACGCATCTCGGGCGCTGCGGTGCGCGTGAGGAGATCCGCCGTTGATTCAGCGAGCGGCTCGGATCTTACCGCGTGCTGCTGATTACAGTGAACCGAGTCCACGGTAGACCAGAGCCGAGCCGTGAACCCAGTTCATAGACCAGAGCGACGTGGCAGCCTATGGGCGTGCCACGTGTCGTGCTGACGTCATCGCTGACGTCATAAATATGGTATATATAAAAATATTTTGGCCGAAATTCTTTTATGTGCTGACGTCATCATGATGCAATGCTGACGTCATAAATGCGAATTTTCAGTATAAAAATAATTGGGAAAAATCGGATTTCTTAATTTTAGTATTTTCAGATTTTATTCAAATTTCAAATGACTATAACTTTTGCATTTTAACTCGGATTTGGGTGATTCAAATTTCTAAAAATTCATAAAATTATGATATATTTAATGATGAATTTTATTTGAATTTTTGAGGCCATATAATCCTCTGTATTAGATTTTTATTGTATATTTTGTTTGTTCGCGTAGACGCAAATTTGCCGGAAAGTTTCGAGGAAGAATTCGTCGCTCAAGACCAAGCTTCGGAACACGACCAGCAACTCTTTGAAGGCAAGTGATGCTTTGATCATTTTGATCCCAGGTTTTTAAAATGTAGTTTATGCTTTGAATCTATGCATGCTTATTTATTTAAAATAAATTTAAATTGATTTGGGATAATGTAGTTAATCAACCCATTTTGTTATGCCACCTTGAATTATTAATTGTATGCCTAAATCATTGTCACCCTAAGTTTGATTATATTAGTTGGATGCTAATATTGTGCCAACACGGAGGCTAGACCAGTGAGTAGATGCTTAGCCTTGCAACGAGTCATGAATGATCTTTGAGAAAAATGCTACAAGATTGACTAATGGAATATTGAATGTATTTTGAAAAGTGGTGTGATGATGCCACATGATGAGATTGAGGTATAGTGACTGTGTGGTTCGTTCGATGTTGAGTTATTCTTGGCATGTGTTGCACAATAATCAACTGGGTGGGAAATGATTTAGGCTGAGGCAAGTGGCAAGAGGTGTGTGCACAGTGGGCTGTGTGGCGATGGGTTGATGAGTGTTGTGAGTCTGTGTGCCACAATGGGCCGTGTGCCTTGTTGAGTGTTGGAAGTCTTGCCTTGGTCGATTAAGGACTTCACCTTGCAAGCCTTTGATCCGAGTCACCCGTACAACCACATATCCGATATGGGACAGACCTAGTTGACTAGGGTTACGATATCTTTCTCTCGATACCTCGGGGTGACAAGATACGGGGGTGTATCTGTATGGGAGCGTACGTGCTACGGCTTGGTACCCATCCAACGGTGGTTGGCGGTCCTATACTTGACTCGTGTGAGGAAGTGATAGTGAAGGCAATCGAGAGGTTCTTTGGTTAAGGTAGAGGTTCTGAAAAGCTTTGTTGCGGACAATCACTGTGTGGTGGCGGTGTATCTTGTGGGTAAAGTGTACAACCTCTGCAGAGTGTCAAAACTATTCGAATAGCCGTGCTCACGGTATTGAGCATTGCTCGGGGATTCTGATCAAGGGTAGATTTTCTTAAACAAAACGTGGAAGGGGTGGCTGTGTGCCAAGTGTTAAAATGAACTATTAAGGTGTGTGCTGAGAATCTTGATGAAAAACCATTTGAAGAAATTAGTATTACTTATAACTATTCCATTGCTTTAAATTAAATAAGTCTTGGTTTAAAAATGTTGTTGATGCAAAAGAACCATTTAAGCCCAACCTTTGGAATAAGCTTTGCATATAGTAATAGCGTTGCATCCTGTGCATTACTTGTTGAGTGCCTTGTGTACTCATCCCACCTTGCTTATCAACCCCAACATCGATGGAGGAGACTACACGGTTTGGGAGGAGGAGTACATTGAGGACCCGAGCAACTAGGGGTAAGCCCGATCGGTTACTGTGGCAAGATGAAGGCTTCCACGACATTTGTTTATGTTCATTGCTATTTCTTTTCTCTGAATAATGTAAGCCCTGTGTGTTGTCTTATCTGTAAGGAGACCATAAGGTCGTACAACTCAGTTTATATACATGTTTGCACTAATTATTCTTATATCTTCGTGAATGTGCGTGATGTGCAACCCAGTATGATGTGTGTGCTAGCGTGATCTGGGTGGCACATAATACACGGAGAGGGTCGGATCTGCGAGTTCGGGTCCCAGAGGTGGTATCAGAGCAGTCGATGTAGGACTTGACCCTAGTTTGGTTGTGCCTAGGAGGGTAAAACTATTTTCTAAAGACCTAATCAACTTGAGCAAGAATATCAATGAAATCTTGACTTATCTCTTCTCTCTTGTTTCATACCTATGTTGAATTTTCTTTATTATTCTCTGTTTAATTTAAACAAGATTTGTTTTGGCAGATGAGGATGATCCATACCTATGGAGAGCGCACCGGAGGATACGCCGCGGAGTTATGGCGTATGATGCAGTTGCTCGGAGGTTTTAATGAACCAGCATGTCGAGGACTTGATTGGTGCAGGCGGGACTTGGCGTCGCTGGGATGTCAAGATCATAGTGTATGCTCGGGGAACCTTGGCGGGTTGGCTCGATGGTGATCGAGTCTAGTCGAGGGTAGTGTTGAGACTCGAATAATGGAGTCGCGTCTTTTTCTTCAGAGTCACCATTAGGTGTGAGTCGTCATAGAGTCCTATGTTTGCTTACTTGTTTTTCGTTGTGAGTGTCTCGTATGCGTTGCATTGCCCTTAGGCACTTGTGAGCAACCATACTGCTTTATATTATATAAATAAAGTGGCTAAATAATTTAAGTTACACCTGTTTCCCCACATAAGTTCTTTTACTCGTCTATGCTTTCTTCTTTTCTTAACCTTGGAAGCTTGCAACAGATGGTGAGGACACGTGGAAATGTTGGAGCCAGCGGAAGTGGAGCTAACCAGGCGGACAACCAGAATGAAGAGCCAATTCCTCAACCGCCGCAGGTCGATATGCAGAACCTGGGAGCCTTCTTGACTACCCAGACTCAACTTATGAAGACGATGGTTCAAACCATGCAGCAGATATCCAACCAAGCTGCTGCGAATGTTCAAGCTGGGGGTAACCATGGACCACACCCCTACTCAAGGTTGTCGGAGTTTATGAGAACCCGTCCACCTACCTTCTCATGCAACGCCAATCCACTAGAGGCGGACGATTGGCTAAGGACAATTGAAAGGAAGCTGCACATTACCCAGTGTGTAGGACATGAGAGGGTACTCTATGCCTCTCATCAACTCGAAGGACTGCCGCGAGAATGGTGGGAAAACCTGCGCGACTCATGAGGACCCACAGAGTATCACGTGGGAGAATTCACCTCGACTTTCCGCGATTACCATGTACCCGAGGGTATCATGGATCTCAAAAGGAGGAATTAGGAGCCTCAAGCGAGGGGCGATCGGTGGCGATTACGAACAAATTCACCCAAGCACGCTACGCACTGCAGGGCGTGGCTACGGATAAGGCCGACAATCCCGCTTCATGAAGGATTGAATGCGAGGTGCAGTGGGACCGATCACCCACACATTCCACGACTTCTAAGAGCTAGTTAACAAAGCTCTTATCTTAGAGGACAAGCGCCGAGAGTTGGATGACAATAGGAGCGCAGAATGGCGCAACAAGGAGGTCGTCGGGGCAGCAGAGGCAGAAGGACGGCACCCAGCAGTTCATCGGTACCGGCCGGAGGCAATGATAGGGCACCACTGCCGCAAATCGCCCAATGGGTCGAATGTTGGACTCCATCGAGCGTAGCGCAGGTGGAGGAACCTCTCGAGCGATGGGAAGGCGTTGCTATCATTGCAATGAAATGGGGCATTTTGCCAACAATTGCCCTAAGAAGGAGGTGTCACCCGGTCCGCTTTAACACAGGGAACACACGGCAAGGACTCCGCGCCAATCGTGAACGCGGGGCATCAACGACAACTCCATCCCAAGGAACTGCGAGGCGAGTCAACCACATTACGACGGATGAAGTGCGAGCGCCACGGATGTTATCTTGGGTAAGTTCTAGTAAACTCGATTACCACTCTTGTTTTATTTGATTCGGAGCTTCGCATTCTTTTATTTCCGAGATTTTGCTGTTCAAAATGATATGGAAATAGTGAATCTTAAATGTGTGCTCATAGTCAATCCTCGGATCGAACTCCGATCTAAAGTAGGATGTTCGGGGTAAGACTAATAATTAATGGAGTGGAGTTCTAGCGAACTTAATCATCCTTAATACCCAAACCTTGGATGTTATCACAGGAATGGATTAGTTAACCAAACACAAAGCGATCTTTGGTTTGTGGAAAAGAGTCATATCGGTCGAGCCGGATGGAAAGAAGATTGAATTTGAAGCAAAATCGGTGCGAGATGGACAATTGATGGCCAACATGACATGAAGGCGTGAGCTTAGAAGAAGTTTCCATAGTCAATGAATATCCGGATGTTTTCGGAAGATTTACAGAATGCCGCGAGATAGAGATATTGAGTTCGTGATAGAGTGGTTCGAGGACAGCTCAATAGCTAAGAGACCTTACAGGATGTCCACAGAGGAATTGGTGGAAATGAAGAAGCAAATTGAAGAACTGCTGGAAAAAGGATTTATAAGACCTAGTTCATCGCCATGGGGAGCACCTGTCCTATTCGTCAAGAAGAAGGACGGGAGTTTTAGGATGTGTATAGACTATCGTGCACTCAATGATGTGGCGATAAAGAATAAGTATCCGCTACCGGGATCGATGATTTGTTTGACCGATTGAGAGGAGCAGAGTCTTCTCCAAAATTGATCTCCGATCGAGGATACCATCAACTGAAGATCCGATCAGAGGATATCCGAAGGCGCATTTTCGTCAAGATATGGATACTACGAGTTTACACAGTGATGTCTTTTGGTTTGACAAATGCACCAGCATATTTCATGAACTTAATGAATAAGGTTTTTATGGAATATTTGGATAAGTTAGTAAATCGTATTCATAGATGATATCCTTATCTATTCCAAAGCGAGCGAAGAGCACGCCGAGCATTTGAGGCTAGTCCTTGAAAAGTTGAGAGAGCAGCGATTGTTTGCGAAATTTAGCAAATGTGATTTACGGAAGAATAAGGTTGAATTTCTTGGACACATAATGACTGCAGGGGAGTTGCGGTAGATCCAAAGAAAGTGGAGCGGTTACGCATTGGGAGCAACCAAGTCGGTAACCCGGATCCGTAGTTTCCTTGGAATGGCGGGGTATTACCGTCGATTCATCGAAGGATTCTCTACGATTGCGAGACCACTTACGCAATTGTTGAAAAAGGAAAAGAAATTCTTATGGACGCCTGAGTGTGAGAAGAGTTTTCGTGGAGTTGAAGAGGAGATTAACATCGGCTTTGTATTAGTTTTACGGCGTTCATCAGGCTTCGACATCTATTGTGATGCATCGCGTCAGGGATTGGGATGCGTGTTGATGCAAAATAGGAAGGTAATTGCCTATGCATCGAGGCAATTGAGACCACATGAGGAGAACTATCCAACCCATGATTTGGAATTAGCTGCCGTAGTGCATGCACTAAAGATATGGCGTCATCATCTCATCGGAAATAGATGTGAAGTGTATACAGATCATAAAAGTCTTAAGTATATCTTCACGCAAGTCGACCTAAATATGAGGCAAAGAAGATGGTTAGAGTTAATCAAGGATTATAATGTGGGAATTCACTACCATCTGGTAAAGCCAGCGTGGTGGCGACGCCTTGAGCGTAAAGAACCACGGTGTAAATATCTTTGTTGGAAGCAGTCGGAGCGAATTGTGTAAGGATTTCGAAATTAGGCTGAAATGATACGGAAGGATTCCTAGCAACTTTGGAAGTAAGACCTACTGGAAGATCGGATCGGGAAAGGCGGAAAGATGATGATAAGATCAATAGAATTAAGGGCAAAATGGATGAAGGCAAAGCAAAAGATTTCAAACTGGATGAACAAGGTACTATGTGGTTTAAAGAGCGCATTTGTGTGCCAGAACAAAAGGAGTTGAAGCGATTAATTCGAGGAGGCTCATGACTCCATGTACTCAATTCATCCAGAAGTGCGAAAATGTATCAAGATTTAAAGGAAAGATTTTGGTGGCCAAGCATGAAAGCGAGAAGTCGCGAATATGTTGCATTATGTGACATATGCCAAAGAGTCAAAGCTATGCACCAAAGACCAGTGGGGCTATTACAACCCCTAAAGATACGAATGGAAATGGGAAGAAATTGGTATGGATTTCATAACCGGATTGCCCGAGCATAAAGTGGATATGATTCTATATGGGTCATAGTAGATCGTTTAACTAAAGTGGCACATTTCATACCGTGAAGACCACTTATTAGGAGACCGGTTAGCGAGAACTTTATATGGCACGGATCGTGCGCTTGCAGAGTGCAGAAGAAGATAGTGTCGGACGGAGGTACCCAATTTACCTCAGTTTTGGGGTAAGCTACATGAGGCAATGGGGACTCGTTTGAACTTGATCTGACCTACCATCCATGACGGATGGTCAAAGCGAGAGGGTTAACGGATATTGGAAGATATGTTGAGAGCTGCGCTTTAGCATATTCAACCTCATGGGACAAGTGTTTGCCTTATCTTTGAGTTTAGTTACAACAACGATTATCAGCGAGTTCTGAGATGTCTCCATTTGAAGCTTTGTATGGTCGGTCTGTCGAACACCATTGAATTGGAATGAGAGACAGTGAGCGACATGTTTTGGATCGAGACATTCTTGAAGCGGAAGAACAAATCATACTGATCGGGGAAAGATTGAAGATTGCACAATCAAAGCGAGAAGAGTTATCTTGACAACCGTCCGCAGGAACCGAGCTTTGAACTCGAAGATTTTGTGTACCTTAGAGTCACACCTCTCAAAGGAGTTAGAAGGTTCCATGCAAAAGAAAAGCTCGCACCAGATATATCGGACCATTCAAGATCTTGAGCGCAGAGGTGAAGTTGCTTATCGATTGGAGTTACCGCCATCTTTGGCAGGAGTGCATGATGTATTCCATGTATCTGGCGAAGAAGTGTCTTGAGTACCGAAGAGCAAACACCTTTGGAGGCAATTGAGTGCAAGAAGATCGACCTACAAAGAACATCAGATGAAGATTACGGGCGTAATGGACGAGAGACAAGAAACAAGTCAACACGTTTTGCGAGAATTCAATGGAGCAACCATTGGAAAGTGAAGCAACATGGGAGCGAAGAAGATCTCAAGAAGGAGTTCCTAACCTATTTACGTAGACGACCTTGAATCTCGGGACGAGATTACATTTAAGGGAGGTTTGTAACACCTAATTTTTGCTCTAACTTAAATTTTGGAGTATTTTTATTTTTGTGAATTTTTTTGGGGAATTTATTTAAATTTATTTGGATTTATTCAAATATGGCTTTTCTTGAAAACAATTGAATAATGGAAAAGTTTTTGCAAAGTTTTATTGCAAATATTTTAATTGGGTTCCAAATATCTCAAAGTAATTTCTGGAATTTTTCTAGAATTTTTCTGCTATTTTAAAAGCTCCAAATGATTTAATTGAATTTCTAGAATTATTTTAAATGTGAAATGATTTTAAAATCGGTTGAGCGACGGCCGAGCCCATTCTTGTGCGTCGTAGCCCGCCCCGTCGAAACCCTAGCGCCGCCCCGCCCAAGCCGTCCGATCCGGATCGCACGCTCGTCGTGTGCCACGTCGCCGTGCGCGTGAGCCTTTGGATCATCGCCGACGAGCGCGCAGGATCGCGCCACGTCGCCGTCCGCGAGATCGCGGGAGACATGGGCTTTGATGGTCGTGATTTCGCCCGCGATTTCGCGCCGCGTTCGGCGATCCTTAAGTCCCGTTGAAGTCGTCGTGCGAGGCCTTCGCGCGCGTCTTTTGACTCCTCGCACGCACGCCGAGACCCTCTCTAGCGCTGGCGAGCTCGTCGTAGTTGCGTCTTTGTGCCGCGCGGTTTTTCGTCGTTTTCTTCGCCCGGTTTCTCTCCGCGTCGCCAAGGTCACCGGGTAATCCTTCCGCCAAGCGCGTCGAGCGAGCCACTTCATCACGCGGAGAAGCCCGTGGCGCCGTGGGCTGCGTCATCTTCCTCAACTCGTGACCTTTTCTTCTGCGCGCCGTCGCCTTCACCGAAGCCGTCGTCGTCCGATCTTCATCGCGACGCTACGGTTCGCCCACGTCTCTTGTCTTTGTGTTCTTCTAGAGTAGATCTGTACCGTTAGATCTGGTTTGAACGGCTTGGATTAGATCTAGTTTCTGCGATATGTTTTTGTCTTAGCCCTTGGATCTTTTTTGGACGCGTAGGATTGAGCCACGTCGCGCCTTGAGCGATAAACCGCTCGGTACCGTGGGCGTTAGATTAGATCTAAGCGGTAGAGATTGGATCTGGTTTTGCCCTAAGGATCCGCGCCGTTCGATTTGAGCGTCGCGCGGAGATGGCACCGTACCCTCGCCAAATCGCGTCCGACGCGTGGCGTTTGGACCGGCGAGACCGGATCCGGCCGTCGATTTCGGTGCACCGTCGCGATTGCGCCGCGTGTCATCGCATGAACCGAGACGTCGCGATGACGGCGCGGTCTTGGCCGTTGGATCTGGCGAGCGCCGTTGGATGTGCGGCGCGTGGGCGTGGAGCCGGCGTCGCCGCGTTGGATGCGTGGCTAACGGCCGGATGCGCGACGCGTGTCGCACGCATCTCGGGCGCTGCGGCGCGCGTGAGAGATCGCCGTTGATTCAGCGAGCGGCTCGGATCTTGCCGCGTTCTTTGCAGCTGATACGTGAACCGAGTCCACGGTAGACCGAGGCCGAGCCGTGAACCCGTTCATAGACCGGAGAGGCGTGGCGACCTGCGGCGTGCCGCGTGTCGCGGCCGGCGTCATCACGCGTCATAAATATATTATATATAAAAATATTTTGGCGAAATTCTTTTATGTGCTGACGTCATCATGATGCAATGCTGACGTCATAAATGCGAATTTTCAGTATAAAAATAATTGGGAAAAATCGGATTTCTTAATTTCAGTATTTTGATTTTATTCAAATTTCAAATGACTATAACTTTTGCATTTTAACTCGGATTTGGGTGATTCAAATTTCTAAAAATTCATAAAATTATGATCTATTTAATGATGAATTTTATTTGAATTTTGAGGCCATTTAGTCCTCTGTATTAGATTTTTATTGTATATTTTGTTTGTTCGCGTAGACGCAAATTTGCCGGAAAGTTTCGAGGAAGAATTCGTCGCTCAAGACCAAGCTTCGGAACACGACCAGCAACTCTTTGAAGGCAAGTGATGCTTTGATCATTTTGATCCCAGGTTTTTAAAATGTAGTTTATGCTTTGAATCTATGCATGCTTATTTATTTAAAATAAATTTAAATTGATTTGGGATAATGTAATTAATCAACCCATTTTGTTATGCCACCTTGAATTATTAATTGTATGCCCTAAATCATTGTCACCCTAAGTTTGATTATATTAGTTGGATGCTAATATTGTGCCAACACGGGAGGCTAGACCGTGAGTAGATGCTTAGCCTTGCAACGAGTCATGAATGATCTTTCAGAAAAATGCTACAAAATTGACTAATGGAATATTGAATGTATTTTGAAAAGTGGTGTGATGATGCCACATGATGAGATTGAGGTCTGATGACTGTGTGGTTCCGTCATCGATGTTGAGTTATTCTTGGCATGTGTTGCACAATAATCAAGCTGGGGGAAATGATTTAGGCGAGGCAAGTGGCAAGAGGTTGTGTACTGAGTGGGCTGTGTGGCGATGGGTTGATGAGTGTTGTGAGTCCGTGTGCCACAATGGGCGTGTGCCCTTGTTGAGTGTTGGAAGTCTTGCCTTGGTCGATTAAGGACTTCACCTTGCAAGCCTTTGATCTGAGTCACCGTACAACCACATGTCCGATATGGGATGGACCTAGTTGACTAGGGTTCGATATCTTTCCTCGATACCTCGGGGTGACAAAGACACTGTGGGTGTATCTGTATGGGGAGCGTACACTACTACAAAATATACATCACAATCGGTTCTTTTCGTCATCACGATCGGTTACGGTGGTGACACAAAGTCATGAGACAGAGAGATGAGGCGGGCATTATTACGATCGGTTCTTGCGATAGAGATGATATGGTCATCTCTATCGGTTCTTTAAAAGAAGCGATAGAGATGATGGTATTATCTCTATCGGTTCTTTGAAAGAAGCGATAGAGATGATATGGTCATCTCTATCGGTTCTTTAGAACCGATAGAGATGACCATATCATCTCTATCGCTTCTTTCAAAGAACCGATAGAGATAATACCATCATCTCTATCGCTTCTTTTAAAGAACCGATAGAGATGACCATATCATCTCTATCGCTTCTTTCAAAGAACCGATAGAGATGATACCATCATCTCTATCGCTTCTTTAAAGAAGCGATAGAGATGACTTCATAATCTCTATCGCTTCTTAAAAGAACCGATAGAGATAATATACTCATCTCTATCACTTCTTTGAAAGAACCGATAGAGATGAATATCCTCATCTCTATCACTTCTTGTAAAGAACCGATAGAGATGAGTTCATTATCCTATCGCTTCTTTCAAAGAACCGATAGAGATGACCGTCACATCTCTATCATTTTCTTGTGAGAACCGACAGAGATGAAGGGGTGGTGTGCTATCACATTCTAATCAGCACATATTGCACACAATATGCACATATCACATTCACACAGAAATTACAGACAACATATCACATTCAACGAACATGAACACCTTGTTTCAACAAACACATATCACATTCGTTAACAAAATAGAACGTAAACATGCTTAACCATAAGTACACATGCAATCGCATTCAGATATGTAATATTTGTTCACATCTGGTCTAGTAGGAGCTTTTGGGATCTCTAAACCGTCAGTCCTCCGACAAGCATTCTATCCGATTACCACCGCATAAGTGGTCTCGTATCTTGTTGAGTGCAAGGTTGTCTACACTCTTACGGGGATAACGGTACTCGCAAGATAGAAAGCGAGTGCTCTAATTTGAGTTTTCAAATTTCCATGTGAAAGACTAATTGTATATGCATGTACTACCTTAGGAAGCAGTGCGAGCCGACAATCAAGATCACCATGTGTTGCATGACATACAAACCACAGTGATCGTCATTGCCTGTTGATGACTTTGTGAAGAAAGAAAAATAAATTAAGAGACAAAGAAAATATGTCAGAAAATCTAAATCTTATATATGATAGCAACTTGTACCTTGAAGCGGACATACTCCAGCTTGGAGCCCTTTTTGTCGTCGTGTGTCCCTCCTGCTTGACGTATTCCTTGAAACCCTATATACATTGGAAAGATGTCGTTGAGTAAAAAATAATGAATGTAGTTAAATCTGAGAAAATGTTAGATAAGAGTGGTGCACTTATCGCTCCAAAGGAGGTTTGATCGCGAGGCCATCGGTCTCTTATCAACCGAATTAAAAGTGTACACTTTGTTGTCTCTCGGAAGAGCACGAGTAGAACCCAATGGTTGCTTATTAAATGGTATGTGAAGAAAATAAGTTCACATACGGTTTGGTGTGTAGAAGTAATTGAGCAGTGAAGTAGTACTTACTCCTCGTGGTATGCGGGAATAGAATGAAGTCCTTCTTCGACTCGACTTGCAATGTCCTCTTGATGTAGCCGCAACCCATTCCGGTTGAAGCCTAGCCATCGTCGCGGACACAAGCTCGTGGTCGGCGAACCCAACTAGTTGTCGATTCGTCACGACCAGCGCCTCATCGCTCGCAACTCGCATTGAATGTTAAAAAGCGTAATGCAAAATCCTATGGAAGTCATAAGGTCGTACAGCGTGGTGCGATACTCACGCGGCCCGAGGATCGTGCAGTAGAAATATCGATGGCTACCGGTTGAGTACAGACGAGCAGATCCTCAAAACTAGCGGGAATGTCCCATCCTCCTCGCGGTGGAAATGTCCTTTACGTATCTAACATTGAAGTCGACACGCTCGCTATCTTCGCTTTGTCAAAGTACCATCCATGGAGTATCGAGTCCATATGCCTAGAGCGTTCAATTTCTTTGGGAGGCGAGAAGGGCTATCCATGTCGTAGGCCTTAAAATCATAAGGCTTCAACGTAGGTGCGGCCGGCTCTCCTTTCTCGGGCGAAGGAGTCTCCGAGGCAGGCGATGGGCTTTTCATGTACCGAGGGGCGCTGTGGCCTTTGTGAGCCTAGCCTTTTAGCGAGAGGCCTCGGTGGTTACGTGGTTGTCGTGCTAGTCCTTTTATACACCAGCTCTGTACTTTGTGTAGGGCTCACACGATCGTGGGAGCGGCGCAGTACGGTAGGAACCTACAAAGCACGCGCATAATTAAGTAACTTGTTGCAATACTACTTGGAATGGTACGTAAGGCGTGAGGATGTTTACCTTGACCGAGACGGCGCTGTCGTGGGCCACTTGATGAGCGACATCCGCGCTAGCCCGAGAGTGGTGATGTCTTCGTTAGGGGAACTCGAGCACATGTGATAAGAAGGCCGTGGGCGTAGTCCACGGACCCTCATGTAGCCCTTCCCAAAGGTGACCATGCACCGTGTCGGTCTCCTTGCATGGAAATGCAACACCGCGTGCGACCTCAACAGAAATCCGTCTTCCGTCGGGGTGGTGGCACTTGGTAGGCGCCTGCAAAAGTGCGCAACTTGAGAGAAAACATATGAAGAGTTACCCTCGCACCATTAAGTAAGGCAAAATTAATTATTACCTTCAACTGGGACCGGACTTATCATTTTGGAACCGCAGACTACTTGGTGGGGCACGGGTTTCTCTCAAGATGGCGGGGCATCGGCTCGACTGCAGGAGATCATCGCCATCATCTCGGCCCTTAGGCGCTTCTCACGTGCCATCATCTCCACCTCATCTCCTCCTCACGTGCCATCATCGCACCTCATCTCCTCCCTCATCTCCTCCGAGATCTCCTCCTCATTTGCTCCCTAAGCGTGTCCTTCAGCGCTCGACGTGCCTCCCATGTTCTTGATCCGGTACTCAAGCGACATCTTGGAAGTAGGACTTCTTCAGATGCCCGACCTGCGGCAAGCACCGGCCCTTATGGTCGAGCTTCCGATCGCGATGGATAGGATGTCATTTGACCCTTGGCTAAGAAAGGTTCCTGCTCTTTCCTGCGCTTACCTCTTCCCGCAATAGCGAGTGCAATTAGATCGAAATCTGATAGGAATGGTCTCTTTGCAATGTAGTAAGTTTGATATCTTACGATGGCGGAGACGACTTGCTTGATAGTGGGGTTTGGTACTACCGGTTGCCCGTCCGCGGTTTTCTTTGTCCTCGCTAATACCGATCACGTGCCGCTCCTCACATATATGCGAGTAAGGCATATTTGTCCGGAGTTGGCGCACTCCTCGGCTAGTCGTGCCCATTACGCTTTCTTCCTTCAGTAGCCACGAACCGAGGTGGTGCGCGTGCGTGTTCGACCTTTGGGTAGCAACGTTCCTCTGTCTCGGCTCGTGCGCCTCGGCGTACTCTTGATCCTCGTGAACTCCTCCCAAACATCGTTAGTCACGAACGGATACCTCTCGAATGGTGCACGGCCTTTCAGCACGTACTCACTGTGCATGTAGACCCTGAAGTGCCTCAGAGCCACACCCATCCTCTTCAAGGCGCATCTTTGGCATTGTTTTCATCCTCCTCTTCTATAATCCATTTTCCTTAACCTCATCCCACACCGGTTCTTACGCTCGACGACCTCCTTTCTCCAATCCTTAACCGTTATGGGAACTCTCTCCCTCACCAGTTGCCCGAGGAATGAGTGGTATCGCCCCTTATACTTGGGAGGACCCGTGCAAACGCCCGTCGCATTGAAGTGGAGAATTTGCGGCGTTCTCGCTGTGGCCCCTTTGCTCGGTCCTCGGGCCTTCCTCACCTTACTCGGCCCCTCGACATTTGGAACCTGGCTCCGCTCGACACTTGGAAGTTGGCTTGGCCCCTCAGGAGCACCTTCTACTCTTTCTGGCGATGAGCCGATGCTCTCTAATTGCGACATTTTGAGTTTTCTTATCTAACATGGACATATATTTCACATGAGAGAAAGCAATTCGTAGCTATTATGTGAACTTCACAATAAATCATCTAAAATAACAGATCAATGGATAATTCATAGCATGTCATTGTTCTAGCATATTGCACTAGAGTAACAGATGAATGAATGATCTTCAAGACAAGTCTGTATGTAGACCAACTAAATACGTATGGACGATAACTCCTAATCTCTAAATAGGTTTGGTCCTAATCCCATTCGAGGATATGTGGTTGGGCAAGTTCTAAGCCGTTGTACAACTCGGAGAAAATTTGAAGATCATCTCCGCCGTTCTCCGGATACACGCCTCGACAACAGTCAAGAGGGTGTGTATCCAGAGAACACCAGGAGACGCTACCAAATCTACTCGTGAGTTGTACAACACCAGAACTTGCCCAAACCATATCCTCGAGCTAATCAAAATCGTGGACAATTCGAGATCTTGCTTATAAATATGTCATTCGACATATTTATAAATAAGCACTCTCGAGCAGGAGACGAGGTTACGCAACCTAAACTCTTAACAAATGCCGAGTACAAAAGCACATATGAGAAAGTAATGAAAAGCATCGTAACATACATGGAAACAGGATGAAGGAACATGTATATCATGAATAATTGAATATAGAGGGCAACCCTTCAATTGAATATATAATGGAAACAGGATGAGGAGATTTCTATGTGATAAATAGATAAATCTATATATAAATCTTGTCTTGCCAAGTTGTTGTGTTTACATGGGAAGCATCAACATAGATAACCCTAATGTGAGCAGAAGGCGACAATGGTTCATTTACTTGTTCAAGATATTTAAAACTATGCACAAAAGGGTAGCATTCGAATAAAGGAGAAAATCCTGTACCTAAAAGTCTGTAGATGGGTCTTTCCCTTGCGGTTCAATAAAAGAAGCACACCAAAGGGCCTTGTGGCTTCCTAATTGATGAAAAATAAAAGAAGCAACGATTTAGAGAACGTATAAAAGAATTCTGTTGATCCATCCTTTTTTTTGTAATAGGTAACATTTACTACAATAGTTGTGTATGATGACCATCTGAATTATTTATTTTCTTTTTCAGGACCTGCTGTAGCACAATATTGTGCGGCACACTTTCATCTTGAAGTTCTCAATGAAGGATGTACCGCATGTGTGGCTCTCATTAGAGGCAACCAGATCATTGTTGGAAATGCTGGTGATTCTCGTTGTGTACTCTCAAGGAATGGTCAGGTGCGGTGGCTTTCTTGTCAAGTGTCCTGCACTGGTACATAAACAAAGCATACTATCTTGTCATAATAGATGCATTCTAATGGTGCCTTAATTTATTTAAATTGTATTCAAAGGCAATTGATTTATCCACCGATTTAGACAACCAACGACAATTTTCAAAATTCGTGATCAGACTCCAAATGCTAGCACAACATTACCATCACGAAGCAAAACACGGGATCAAATCAACAAAGAGAAAACTATCTTCACACGAGCAAAGCGTCAAATCGAAAGAAAGGTGGCGTCATTTGTGAAACAAAATCTGGCGCCGTGGGCGCGTCAGGAAGGCAAGGGGGTGGGGAGGCGGCGGGGCGGAGGGCGTCGGGGGTGTGGGGCGGCGGGGTGGGGGGAGGAGCGGCGGCGGGGGCAAGGGCGTCGGCGGCGTGGGGGCGGGGGAAAGCTGGCGCGAGAACAAGCTGGAGGCGCGCCAGACTTATAATTTTTTTGCCAAATGTTGAAGTGCAGCCCTAATGAATCACGTGGTCCTCATTTCTCTATCGATTTTCTTGTAAAACCGACACAAATAAAAAAGTAATATCTCTATCGGTTTTTTTATAAAACCGACACAAAAAACAAAAGATTATTATGGAATAATCATCACTATCGGTTTTGTTTCAGAAAACCGACACAAATAAAGAGATTCACATACAGATCGGTTTTTTCGAAAACCGACACAAATATAAAAGGTACATCTATACCGGTTTTTTGAAAACCGACACTAATAGAAAAGGCCCATCTCAATCGGTTTTATTGAAAACCGACACAAATAGTTTCTCTATCGGTTTTTGAGTAAAACCGACACAACAAACAAAAGATCACTCTGGTTTTCTCGGACTAATCATCACTATCGCTTTGTTTGAAAACCGACACAAATAAAAAATGCACATCTCTATCGGTTTTTTTCAGAAAACCGACACAAAAAACCTGGAACATCTCTATCGGGTTTTTCACAAAACCGACACAAAAAGAAAAGATCACGAATAATCATCACTATCGGTTTTGTTTGTAAAATCGACACAAATAAAACATGCACATCTGTATCGGTTTTTTTCAGAAAACCGACACAAATATAAAAGGGACATCTCTATCTGCTTTTTTCAGAAAACCAACACAAAAAACAAAAGATCACTATGGTTTTCTCAGAATAATCATCACTATCGATTTTGTTTCAGAAAACCGACACAAATAAAAAAAAGCTACATCTGTACCGGGTTTTTTCAGAAAACCGACACTAATAGAAAAGGCCCATCTCAATCGGTTTTATTCAGAAAACCGACACAAATAGTATCTCTATCGGTTTTTCTCAAAAAACCGACACAACAAACAAAAGATCACTCTAGTTTTCTCAGAATAATCATCACTATCGGTTTTGTTTCAGAAAACCGACACAAAGAAAAATGCATATCCAGATCGGTTTTTTGTAAAACCGACACAAAAAACCTGCTATATCTCTATCGGTTTTTGGAAACCGACACAAAAACTGGTACATATCTATCGGTTTTAGAATAAAACCGACACAAATAATTCTATATCTCTATCGGTTTTAGAATAAAACCGACATAAAAAAGAAACATGCATATCTCTATCGGTTTTGTTCACAAAAACGATACAAATAAACGTTTATATCTCTATCGGTATTCTAATAAAACCGACACAAATGTTGTTCAATGCACTATTTGTTTTCCGGAGAAACCATGAATTTCGAACTTGCGAAATATCTGATCAAAGAGTGAAAAGGCCATGACTTTTGCAAACATAGTTGGAATTTTTTGAAATTTTGCAGGAACAGACTTTGTGATACTACAAATCTTTTCCAAAAAGTATTCTGGCAAAAAGAGTCAGCATTGAAAAAAGAAGGCCAAAGTCACTTTGTAGGCATGATTTTTGTTCAAAGAGTCTCAAAGTCAAATCTTTCTGAAATGAAGTCCAAGTATTTTGAAAATTGCGAGAAAGGATTTGATGTAGAGCTTCTTTTTCTTGCTTCAAGTAGATGATACATACCACAATCCATTGAAAATTTTTTGCAAAAGTTTCATACGTACACGTAACCTTTGCAAACACGAAACTACAGTTATGTACAATACAAACATTTCAAACACATAGCAACTGATACAATGATGTACTCCTTTTATTTGCAATACAACCCTTCCTGATGATCTACACGCATGTAATTTCTTCCATGTGTGTCATCGCCGCCACTAAGACGAGCCCCATCCGCAAACGGAGGAATTTCATCAAATTGGTCGTATTCTTCTTCATCTATGACATTTTCGACTCCACGATCCGCTTGCCATGAAGGACGACGTGCAACCTCGGATTGGCCGGATCACGCACATAGAAGACCTGATTTGCTTGCTTCGCAAGTACGAATGGGTCATCTTTATAGGCGAGTCTGTTTAGATCCACAAGAGTAAAACCTCTCTTGTCGACCTTCACTCCATGTAGGAGTCCCACCCACTTACATCGGAACAATGGAATTTGGTATATTCCGTAATCGAGCTCCCAAATTTCTTGATCACCCAAGTAAGAGTTCATTGCCATTGAGGATCCTCCTTTCGAGTGATGTTCATCGGAAAAAGCATCTATGCTTACACCTTTATTTTGAGCAGTACTCTTATCCATCGACTTTCGATGTAAAAGGTGTACCCATTAATATCGTACCCCTGCCATGTCTGTACATTAAATCTAGGTCCGTCAGCCAACCATTTGATAGTCTCACTAACAGAGACCTCCGCCCTTTGTTTGAACCATGTGAGAAATCTATCGTTGTGTTCTCGCATGATGGAAAGCTCATCCATTTGTGGATTCTCTTCCCGTAATATCGACTTGTCTTTGCTCGATGTACCTCGCAACTTCTGCGCTCTGCTTTGCAAGATCGCCGATGCGCTTTGCAATACATATCAAACCGTGGCCTCGTTAGTTTCGATCCAACGGTTCCTTTGCCAGCAAGTCTGCCCTCATGGCGAGATAGAGGAACACCGATTGCTTGTCTTTTCCCGAGATAGTCCACGCAGAACTCAATAACCTCTTCAGTACCATAACCTTCCACAATACTACCCTCAGGCTTCGACCGATTCCTCACGTAGGATTTTAATATACCCATGTACCTCTCGAACGGGTACATATAACGTAGGAATGCCGGTCCACATATCTTAATCTCTCTAACGAGGTGAACAACAAGGTGGACCATGACATCGAAGAACGACGGTGGGAAATGCATCTCAAGTCGACATAGAGTCGCACCACCTCACTCTGCAAGTTGTCTAGCACGTCGGGTCAATAACTTGCGTGAGATCGCATTGAAGAAGTAACACAGCTTCGTGATTGCAAACCTGACATCCTCTGGCAGAATATTTCTTATTGCAACTGGGAGCATTTGGGTCATCAAGACATGGCAATCGTGGGACTTCATGCCCAACAACTTCAAATCATCCAAGGACACAAGCTTCTTAATGTTCGCGGAGTAGCCAGATGGAACTTTAATACCATGGAGACATTTGCAAAGGTCCTCTTTCTCCTTCTTGGACAGGTGTAGCATGCAATGGGATATACTGGACCTTTTCCATCCTCCTCTATCACCGCAAGCCTGGGCTCGATTCCCATGTAGGCCATGTCGCGACGAGCATTCACACCATCCTTTGTCTTTCGGTATGTTCAGCAGATACCAACCAAATTGTCGCAGACATTCTTCTCAACGTGCATGACATCAATACAATGCCGAACATCTAACTCCTTCCAGTACGGTAAGTCCCAAAATATTGACCTCTTCTTCCAAATGGTCCTAGAACGAACAGATTTACGACTCTTTCCGTACTGAACATCGATATCCTCTACACGTGAATATACTTGCCTTCCACTCATAGGTGCGGTCTTTCGAACGGACTTCCTCTTCCCATCAAATTTGTCATCCATCTTACGGTATCGATGACTTCGAGGTAGAAACCTACGGTGACCCATATACGAGTTTTCTTGGAATTGGCACCATAGGCTCTCGGTCTCCTCTTCACAAATAGGACACGCTTTTGCTCCTTTCGATCAGAGTCCGCCAAATTACCAAGAGCCGGAAATCATTTATGGTGCAAAATACCATAGCCGTAGGGTGAAATGCTCTCTTCAGACGCATCCCACACAATGACCCGTCATTCCACAATTTTACCAAATCCTCGATCAATGGAGCGAGGTACACATCAATATCATTTCCATTGTTTGGGTCCCGAGATTAGCAACGACATCATGATATACTTCCGCTTCATGCACAACCAAGGAGGAGGTTGTAGATACACAATGAACCGCCACGTGTTGTGACGATCGCTCATGTTACCAAACGGATTCATTCCATCGGTACTCAATCCAAATCTTATGTTCCTCATTTGGCACCAAACTCCTCATGTTTCCAATCGATGTTTCTCCATTGAGCCGAATCGTGAGGTGTCTCGACTTGCCATCTTCCTTTCGAGACTCATAATGCCAACGCAACAATTTTGCTTCTCTAGGATTTGCAAACAACCTTTCTAGACGCGGAATGATGGGCAAGTAACACAATACCTTGGTCGGTGCACCTTTAGTGACCTCTTCACCCTCGTTGCCCCGGCTCTTATGCTTCTTGTCGTTACGCTTCTCCTTTTGTTTGTACCGAGGCACACCGCAAACTGGACAAATGTGCAGCTCCTGATGTGCTTTACGGTACAAGATGCAATCATTTGGACATGCATGTATCCTTTCTATTTCCATTCCCATGGGACATAGTAGCTTCTTCGCTTCATAAATGCTTGTTGGCAACTCGTTTCCCTCGGAGTGTCCGATAGAAGAACTAGAAGTGCATTAAAACTTGTATCGTCCAACGGTGTTTTGCCTTGATTCGAACAATGCAAGGACCGAACCTAACTTAGTGTATTCTCGCTTTGCAACTTTGTGAGCAGTGGTTTCGCATCGTCTTCCATCGGGCTTTTAAACTTTCCAAACTCTCTTTACGTGTAATTACCCTCCACATCCCGCAACATTTGCTCCAAATTCTCCGCCTCAAACATATCAAATTGCAACTCATCATCCGGTTCCACCGTGTCTTCATTGCATACTGGCAGGTACTACTGTCTCCCGTGATGGATCCAACACGTGTAATTCCTCACGAAGCCACGTCGAATCGTGGTCCTCAATTTGGTGAGTTCTTGAATCTTCTCAGATTGGTGCAATCAATGCAAGGACAATATATGAAGTTTACACCCTCCTCACCATGTCCTCTTCGCAATTTTTTGAACTCCTTAACACCCTCGAAATTCAAAGACTCACACGACTTTTGCATACATCCATTCCTTACGGTTCATCGCAATTAAACTTCGCCCAATAAATTATGCACAAACTGGAGCGACAAAGAAGCTAGTTATTTGAAATATTGAGACATCATTTGATTAATATTACCTTTGCAAAATAGATGACAATTTCCTGCAACATATATGAAATATGTACTTCGATCGATACCTAGATTCTTCCCTCGTTTAGAGCTTCCAATTTCCTAGATAAGAGACATACATTTTTAACATGAACAATGATATCAAACAATCTAATTATATAGTGCAGTAGCCTACAGATCTTTTGACTACAACGAAACAATACAAGGGTACCAACGATGACTCCTAATCTCTAAATAGGTTTGGTCCTAATCCCATTCGAGAATATGTGGTTCCGACAAGTTCCTAAGCCGTTGTACAACTCGGAGAAAATTTGACATCTCGCTATTCTCCATATACACGTCTCGACAACAGTCAAGAGGGTGTGTATCCGAGAATACCAGGAGACGCTACAAATCTCTACTCGCAGATTGTACAACACACTCGAGAACTTGCCCGGCACATATCCTCGAGCCGCCCAAAGAACGTGGACAATTGAGATCGCCGCTTATAAATATACCATTTCGTTCGGTATATTTATAAACAAGCATCCTCGAACGGAGGCGAGGTTCCGCACCTAAACTCTAGCATTCATCAAGTGACAGCAATAATAATTCCATATTAACATCAAAGCACTACAAATTAAGATAATTAAATACATGTGTACATGCTTGTGAAATAAAGGGTGTGAAATCTGATAGGATATACACAATACCAGTGCAATCTAAACTTTCTTCGCGACATATCAAAATTACATAGTACAAAATTAAAGGGGTTTGAAGGAATGCTCACATTTTGAAGAAAACCACAAATTATGCAAAATGAGGGGAAATCTCCTCAAGTTAGGGCTTCAAATTTACCCTCTTAACACCCACCCTTGAGGATTTCAAATTTTCTCACCCAAGTATTGCTTCCAAACACGGAATATGAGCTATTTTTTCTGGTGGCGGCGGAGAAACCTCCTTTGGAACAGTAACAGAGAAGAGTTCAGCACGAGTGGTATAAATAACATAACGAGGTACATCACTATCGGTTCTCATATAAAAAGCGATAGTGATGTGATCATGAACATCACAGTCAGTTCTTACAAGACAAGCGACAGTGATTATAATAGTCATCACTATCGGTTTTCATATAAGAAGCGATAGTGATGAACACGTACACATCACTATCGGTTCATCACTATCGGTTCTTTTGTGAGAAGCGATAGTGATGTCCATTATCATCACTATCGCTTGTTAAATAAGAACCGATAGTGATGTATGCGTGTTCATCACTATCTTCTTATATGAAAACCGATAGTGATGATAATGCATATCACTATCACTTCGCGTAAGAACCGATTGTAATGTTCCCGATGCTACATCACTATCACTTCTAACCTAAGAACCGATAGTGATTATGATTAATGCCTCTCCTAAGTCATCTATCACAATCGTTTCTTCCTAAAAACTTAAGAACCGACATAGATGAAGCGATAGTGATGTACCATTCTGTAGTAGTGGTACCTGTGCTACGGCTTGGTACCCATCCAACGGTGGTTGGCCGGTCCTATACTTCGGCTCTGTGTGAGGGAAGTGATAGTGAAGGCAATACGGAGAGGTTCTTTGGTTAAGGTAGAGGTTCCCAAAAGCTTTGTTGCGGACAATCACGTGTGGTGGCGGTCAGATCTTGTGGGTAAAGTGTACAACCTCTGCAGAGTGTCAAAACTATTCGAATAGCCGTGCTCACAGTATTGAGCATTGCTCGGGATTCTGATCAAGGGTAGATTTTCTTAAACAAAGCGTGGAAGGGGTGGCTGTGTGCCAAGTGTTAAAATGAACTCATAAGGCAGGTGCCGAGAATCTTCGATGAAAAACCATTTGAAGAAATTAGTATTACTTATAACTATTCCATTGCTTTAAATTAAATAAGGTACTGGTTTAAAAATGTCGTTGATGCAAAAGAACCATTTAAGCCCAACCTTTGGAATAAGCTTTGCATATAGTAATAGCGTTGCATCACATGCATTACTTGTTGAGTGCCTTGTGTACTCATCCCACCTTGCTTATCAACCCCAACATCGATGGAGGAGACTACACCAGTTTGGGAGGAGGAGTACATTGAGGACCCGAGCAACTAGGGGTAAGCTCGATCGGTTACTGTGGCAAGATGAAGGCTTCCACGACATTTGTTTATGTTCATTGCTATTTCTTTTCTCTCGAATAATGTAAGCCTGTGTGTTGTCTTATCTGTAAGGAGACCATAAGGTCGTACAACTCGGTTTATATACATGTTTGCACTAATTATTCTTATATCTTCGTGAATGTCTGTGATGTGCAACCCTGTATGACTGTGTGTGCTAGCGTGATCCTGGACTGGCACAGAATACACAGAGGGTTCGGATCTGCAGGTTCGGGTCCCGACAAATGGGATGGCAGGATTGCCATGAAAGGTTGGAACTTGACATAGGATTGGAAACTTGTTTTACTTGAGAAATGTTGAATCTATCTAATACAGTTATTTGTTTTACTGTCTTTCCAATTTATATACTGTATTAATTTACAAATGCTGCTTTTTGCAAAATAGCCATGTTAGCCATTTCTTTGGAATAATCCTTGCATATAGCTATGTTAGAATTGCATTCTGTGCACGACTTGTCGAGTGCTTTATGTACTCACCCCCTTGCAACACACAAAATCATTAGTTGAGGAGAAGACCACAACTTCGAAGGAGGAGAAGTTCCACGAGGAGGCGATTATCTAGGAGTTGAACCTTGTCGGTTACTCGTGGTATATTGATGGGATTAAATCGGCGTTCTTCATTCATTGTTGTTTATTTATTTTGAGTTGAAGCCACCAAGGCCTCACAAGTGTAAGTTTGACCTTAAGGTCATTCAATAGTTCTATATCAATAGATGAAGTCTTTATTTATTATTCCGCTGTGTATGATTATGATATTTCATCTATGTTGAGACTGTGTGCACTAGCGTGATCCTGGACTAGTGCTGAATACACAGAGGGTCCGGATTTGCATATTCGTGTCCCGACATTCACCCTTGCCCTGGATGACGCGATCTAGGTCCCTTTCTCGCCCAGGGCGCTCGTAGCAACTCTGAAATTTCGATCGGAGAGCGCTCCGCAACTAGCGCCATGACCGGAAGGCGCCAGGAGGCTAATTGAAGAGCTAGGTGCGAGCGGCGCCGTCCAGGACGGTAGGGAGGTAGTTGTCCATTACAGCCTCATCCCCGCCGACCGCCAGGATCGTGGTGGAGTAGATCGAGAGGAACTCGTCGGGGTTCTTGGTTTCGTCGAACCGCTCCATCGCCGCGGGCCTGAACCGAGCCGGCCAGCGCACCTGGCGAACGGTGGCGGAGTACGCCGGACAACCGTAGGTCGGGGCAGAATAGTCGCCACTGCTGCGGTCGGAGTCGCCGTCGACGAGGTCGATCTCGAGCCGGCGGTGCACCCCGTGTTGGTCTCGGTGGTTAGGGAGAACGTTGTCAGTGCGGCGATGATCGCGAACCTTCCGACGCCTGGGCAGAATATCTAGAGACAGGCCTCCAGAGGCGTGCTGCTTGAGCGAGCGCCGCTACCACTTTGCTGACCGTGGGAATGCTCACGCGTCAGACTCGCGTCCCGACGAGGCGGGGATGGCTGCGGCGGGCTCCTGGCCCGTGGGTACGGAGTCGGTCGGCGAGGGCGGCGGTGGCTGCACGACGAACTGCCGTAGCTTTTTAGGGAGCGAGGCTCAGGGGGCGTGACCTCATTGGCCACCCTACCAAGCTCCTCGACAAGGGATAGGCGAAAGGGGGCCGACCTTGCCCGAGCAGGATCGGCCATGACCCGGGCGATGGCCCGCAAACGTTCTCGATTGGGATCGTCCAGGCGAGCAGGGCTGCGGTGCGCAAACAAGGCGTGAAGTCCCTCACGCTCCTCCCATCGAAGGACGGTGATGGCCTGGTTGATGGCGAGCCGAACCGATCGACGCGCCTCCTCCGGGGCTTCTGGGTCACCGTCACTTGTTCCCGTGCTCACCTCGCGGCTGTCGGCCATGAAGGCCAGGCGATCGCGCGGCGACGGCGAGGGCTAGAACATGGAGGTGGAACGATCGCACTCAAGAACCACGTCCGGGTTCATCCATGCTGATGGTGACATGCCTTCGTCAGGGCCGAAGGTGCTGGCGACGCTGGAGCAGTGAACTCCGAATGAGCGAAACTCGGGCCACACGGTTGGCGCCAGCTGTCGATGATCGGGACCGTCGACCGCAAGAGGGGGGATGCAAGGAGTCAGCTCGGGAGCGGGATCCAAGATCGTGCTTGTTCGAGGGCACCTAGCGCCGCCAGGGGATCACCGAGGGAAAGGCATAGGACACAAGGTTTATACTGGTTCGAGCCCCCGAGGTCGGGTAACAGCTCTACTCTAGTCTCGCCCCGAGGCGGAGGGTGTATATGTTGTTTTGCGGGGAAATACAAGGACGAGGCTCGAGCCCGGGGGCGCTCTGTTGTCTTGTTGGCACGTGCTCTGGTTGCCTCGCGTTGTTCTTGTTCTGTTGGTTTGTTTTTTCCTCCTTCCCTTTTGGTCGGGACGGCCCGTCGCTTTTGTAGCCCTAGGGAGCCTTGCTACTTGGTACCGAGGCTGACGTCAGGGGCTCGTGGCGAGTTGACGGGCGCTGACGAGGGACGCCAATAGCCATTGAGGGCCTGACGGGAGCTGTTGTGATCTTGACCGGAGCTGTTGAGCCCTAATTCCCGCGCAGGGGGCAGGTTCGGCGCTGATTCCCACGCAGGGGAGAGTTTTTACACGAGGTAAATAAAATTGTTACAGATGTTCTTTTAACTCTATGCAGAGGTGTTGAGGTCGAAGGCGGGGTGCCGAGGTCGAGGAGTAGGGTACCTTGCCGTTGTGCCCGAGCTCGAGCTAGGACGGGCACTCCTTTGGTCGGGGGCTAGCCCCCGGGCTCGGGGAGAGCTGCCACGAGGCCCTAGGGGAACGCTGGCACGTGGTAGGGGTACTGATCCCTGACAATTTCATTTGTCGTTCGGTTCAAACTTTCCAATGAACGTTTTATTATGTTAGTTGTAATATTTGAATTTGTAAAAATTTTCATATTTTATAATCATATGAAATTTTTACGGGGACATCATTGATGTGTCAGGAACATCCACACAAAAGTTCAAAAAATTTCGACGTCGTTCGAGAACTAGATTTTTTTTGTCTTGCCGCTGATTGTACCCGAGAAACAAAAGGGCAAAAAAAAATTGGAAATTCCGTTTGCAGCGCACCCCCTCCGCTTGAAATTTCGGTTGCAGACAGTGGGAAATAAAATATAAAAAACAAATGTGCGGATCGGGTCCACTGGATTCTGATGATGGGCTATTTTTTAAAAAATAAAATAAACCGGGCTAAAAAAGCAAGAAAATAAAATTATGGTGTTAGGCGTAAAATTTGTTCGACAGTTAGTAAAATCGCGAATTCAATAGTTTAATATTCAGTGTAGTATTTTTATGATATGAATGGAATATTAGTTTGGTGAAACGAAATTTCTGTAGTATCCGAACAAATAACACAATGACACCTGTGTTAATAGTAGAAAATTTAGTACAATGAATGGAATAAATAACGGTGCATGACTACTTTAACAATACTACATGTGAATGATATTTTCGTATTTTTTATATTATTACTTATTACGGATATGGCAAATCGTATGTTGGTACTCAATGCACGTGCTTGCGTCTTTCGCTATGGTAGGTACTAAATGATAGAAATTCTAGATTTGTCTGTGTTTTATGGTGACGACGTTGTTCGAGAGGGTCCACATGGGGCGGACCTTTCGAACTGCGAAAGGAAGATGATCCGGGCTCCAGGTCTGACGGAGATGAGTCTGGCCGACCTCCGTACTTGGGTGAGGAGCGTATTCGATCGGGAGACTGCCCGAAAGAAGTTTGTCATCGAGGCGATGCATGTCAGAGTCGGCAAAGGTTCTACCAACTACGTGTGTGACCTATACAAGATCGTGGGAAGCACAATGTGGGCGGAATACATGCAAATTGTAATGAACCCTGAAGCATTGATACACCGTCGGCCGATGGTGTATGTCCGCATTCTGGATGGAGGCCAAACCTCTAGTCCCCTTGGTGGCGGTGGTGGCGACGTTGAAGCATCCTCTGAGGCTATCGGTGAGGACGTCGGTGCGGATTCCTTTCAGGCGAATGAAGACATCTGGCGGTGGTGGTCCGCTCGCATTGACTGCCACGAGCAGCTGGAAGGCATGTCGGATGAAGCAAAATCCGATGAAAACGATGATGTCGACACGGATAGCAGCGGAGAGGATGGTGTAGCTCAAGTCGGTGGCATTGTGTCCACTGATGTGGAGTACGTGTCTTCACGGTTGGACAATCTGGCGATGTCGTCTCTCGTGCTGCCAGATGAAGCTGGCATTGAGTGGGGCTTCAATCAGGACACTCTGCTGGTAGGGCAACGCTTCTCTACGAAGAGTGCCGCCCAGAAAGCAATTGCTAGATATGCGGTAAACATCAGTCGCACATACCGGGTGTACAGGTCGAACCAGGAGACCTACATTGTGAAATGCATGGATGCTAAGTGTCCCGCCAAGATTCGTGCCCACAAATTCAAGGGCGGGAGTTCGGGCTTCAGGATAACAGTCCTGACGGACCACACGTGTGTGCTTGCTGAGCCACTGCAGAAGCACAGAAATGTCACGTCCTCATATGTGGCCAGCCTGATTTCTCACTTGGTCACACGGACGTGACCGTTTCACCGAAGATACTGATGGCCGATGTAGTTAACATGGTGGTATATCCTGTTAGCTACGGCAAGGTGTGGTGAGCGAAGAAGAAAGTTATAGAGATGATGTATGACACGTACGAAGAGGGGTACAACCTTGTTCCTCGCATGCTTCATCAGATTGCTGAAACCAATCATGGGATCTACATGAACAAGATGGATAGGCCGCACCCCACGAGGGGTCCTAACTGTTTCATCCAAAACCGTATGTTTTGGGCATTCGGACCAGCTATTCAGGGCTTCAAGTACTACCGGTCTATGCTTAGCATGGATGGTACTTTCCTATCCGGCAAGTACAGGGGCACCATACTGATGGTGGTCGCGGTGGACGCCAACGACCAGCTACTCCCGGTGGCCTATGCACTGTGGAAAGCAAGAACACGGAGAGCTGGTTGTGGTTCCTAGCAAATATGAAGCAAGCTGTTGTCCAAGACCGCCCGAACGTATGCCTCATCACCGACAGGCATGCTGGGTTAATGTCCGCCATCAGCACCATGCAAGGAGGGACACAGCCACCGTACCAATGGAATGACGTCGTTAATTGCTTGTGCATAAGGCTTCTTGCCACGAACCTGCACAGAAGGTTCCGCAACAAGGAAGTGATGAAGACATTCAAAAGGCTCTACATGCAAAACCAGAGGCGGAAGTTCAAGGACATATGGAGAGTGCTCGATGAGGAGACCGTGAAACATTCGCCGTAATCTGCAGAGGGCCAAGTGAACAACTTCTCTCAGTGGGTGCAGTTGCACGCTCCAGAACTAGAGAAGTGGTCCCTGTTGCATGACACCGACGGCGCAAGGTACGACATAATGACAACTAACATGTCCGAGGTTTACAACGGTGTCCTGAAGGGTGTTCGGTCCCTCCTAATCAGTGCCATCATGGAGGAGACCTGGAACAGGACCGTTGGATACTTCGTGAATAGGGGGATGAATGCAAGGAGGCATCTGGACGAGGGAAAACAGTTCTCCGAACGTATGCACGTATACATTGAGAAGAGAATAGAGAAGGCTCGCTGCCACAACGTCCGCACCATGGATGGAGTTAGGCGAAAGTTTGAAGTGCGCCTACAGGAGAAGTTCGTCGATGGCCATTGCAGAGGCTACCGTAAGCAAGTGTGCATAGTACGTAATGTGGCGATATGCACATGCAACAAGCCACAACTGTTGCACAAGCCATGCTCGCATGTATATGCGGCGTGCACGGTCCTCTGTCAGTCTTCTGTGGCATACATCTCTGAGTACTTCAGCGCCGACCATCTGTTCGGGACATGGAGTTCGGAGTTCAACTCCTACGGCTTGGACATGCATTACAGGGAGCTGTGGCCGAGGCAAGTGACTTGGTCTCAGAATGACGCTTTGAAGCGGAGCGACCGTGGACGGTGGCAGTCACGGTGAATCCCTAACGATATGGACGCAAGTCAGTGGGGAGACGGAAGAGACGTACGGAAGTGCCGTATATGCCGGACAGTGGGGCATACAATGAAGAACTGCCCTAATAGGGCCAACTCGTCAACCCATCCGTAGCAACCGTGTCAATATACCTTCGTATAATTATTTTCTGTGCCAGTAATACCTTCATGTAATTTTCTTTTTTGTTATGTAGTATCATGTACTGTGCTACGCATGTCATGCTACCCCTAATGGCATGTCGTCACATGTTATGTATTATTATATCATGTAATGTTATTTTTTTACGTCCCCTGTGTTATGTGCTGTCCTGTCATCACATTATATTTGTTATTATATCACGTGATGTTATTTTACGCGTATTAATTTTTATTTTTATTTTCTTCTTGCAGGACATGGCTGCCCACCCGCAGACTTTGCTTAACCCATACTACGATGCCAAGCATCGTAGCAGGGTCTGGCTTACAGGTGCCCAACCACCGTCTTTCTTTCTCAGGGCCCCGAAGGAGCACTGGCCCTTGGACCAGCGGTACGTGCCCACTCTACGGGAGTCAGGGCTACTGCCGCTAGCCCGGATGATGGACATCGGGCAATCCTTCACTTTTGACGAGGCTCTCTTCTCCGCGCTAGTGGATCGTTGGAGGCCGGAGACCCACACTTTCCACTTCTGCTGGGGGAGATGACCGTCACCCTGCAGGATGTTGGCTACATTACCGGATTTCCTATCAGGGGTAGGCCGATAGTTCCACCACCGAGGAGGTCTGACTGGAAAATAAGCTTGTAGGACATATTTGGCCATACAGTACCTGAGTAGAGTCTGGGGGTTCCACTGTCATGGCTTCGTCGCTACATCTGACTGTTAGTGTTATGCCCTTGAGGCAATCATTTAGATGATTGTAACATGACTGTGTTTATGAATAATAATATGATTATTTGTCCAATGAATGTATATCATTGTATTGATCAACAAGTATGTGGCTTGCTTATGAAGCTCTTTACTTCTTGATGTATTTCGATAAATATCTCTGATCGGATATCATCGTATAGGACAACAATGAATAGATCAGCACATGTAGTGATCGATGATCATACTTCACAGATCATGGGATATGAAGATATCATCTATACATTGTGGACACATGTTGAAGAATATGGGTTAGATAGACCCGCAATGGGACACTGCGAGAATATTACATTCTTATGTGTCATCAGTGTATCTCATACATAGTAGATGTATGATCCTTAGACCTGAGATTGTCATATTCCCTACATGTGTAATAGTTTTCCTTGGGACTATCAAACACTACTTTCTAACCGGATAGTTATAAAGGTAGCTTTCATGTTTACTATAAAACGTGTAGAGGGATGTGAGCAGTCAAGATGGAATTTGCCACTCTAATGAAACGGAGATATATGACAAGGCCACTCGTGTGATATGATTAAGGAAGTCCATGGCCATGCCGTGATTGAGGAGTCAATCACAACTTATTAATATATCACGGATACGAGAGATGGATTGAATCATCAAAGGATGACATGCTTCTCGCCTTGAGTTCAATCTTCATATACTTGGCAAAGGGATTATTACATGAGTACTTTTAATAGGTTCTATCTGATTTGATCATAGTACGTTTAGGAGTTGGCATGCTTTGCAAGGAGTCACTACCAACTATTGGATTGAAAAGGAGTTTTCCAAATCCATGTCCAAACGTACATGAACCTGCAGGGTCACACACTTAATGGGCTGGGACGCATTAATTTGGATCGGATCCGTAATTAATGGACCTCGTGGGCTTAGCACACTGATGGGCCTGGTTTAGGTCTTCATCTCGTGGCTATATAAGGAGTGGAGGAGGGTGGGTGCAGGGTGTGCTTTTCCTACGGTCTAGAAGTATTTCACCCGAAACCCTAGCTTCCTCCTCTCGCTGCCCTGCTGAGCGACCAGGTGCTTGCACACCGACGCACAGCGTTCCATCCCCAGACGTGTGGACTACTGCGGTGACGCTGCTGCGACTGCGGTGTGGGAGGACGATCCACTCCATCGACGCAACGACTGCGGCGAGGACAATCCACTACATCGACGCGCGAAGGATGCCGCAACTGCGCGTCTAGTGGTAATCTAATCTATGATCCCCTTCTTGCAAGTAGCTTTCTGGTTATGCGGTAGATTTTTTTGTGCTAGCGTAGCATACCGCGTTCCTCTTCACCGATGCCCCGATGACGCACCTCAGGACATGGTGAGGACTCACCTTGTTGCCTACCTGCTCTTCCTGTTTGGCTGGGTATTGTTCCCTACAGCGCAGGGAGATGCTGTCTACCCGGCCTACATCCACATCACGGAGGCTTTGGCTGACGCCCACGTCGACGAGGTCCCTCAGTTTAGTTTTGGATCGGCAGTGCTTTGCTCCACATATAGGGGATTGTGCGCGGCCTGTGTGAAGACAACGGGGGAGGAGCCCGTTCTGGCAGTGTGCTACACATTGCTGTAGATCTGGTCTTGGGAGCATTTTCCTGTTGGGCGCCCGTACTTCCGGGAGTCCGTTCACCCGTATCCGTCGGACGAAGACTTCTACGGTGGACACCCGATTGATGCTCCCACAATGGGGTTTCGGTGGACGGCTGCCTACTTGGGATGGGCAAGGGATAGACCTCGCAGAGTTTACTCTGAGTTTCATAACCACTTCGAGATCCTGCACGAGGATGAAATAATATGGCAACCCTGGACTTATGATTCATTGGTCAGTACGGCACCGCATGGCTTGTCGCATCAGTGTGGGCAGGATGGTGCTTACTGGTTGACGATGTTCCACCTCGTGTTCTATCATATGATGGAGGCGTACTGCCTAGCTCGAGTAATGCGTCAATTTGGACTGAGTGCATATGTAAGTTTAATTCATAATTTTGAATTGTAATTTGTAATTATGTTTTGTAACTTACGACTATCATTCCCGCAGGCAATTTCAGAGGGGCCAAAGGAGCGACGAGTGGCAAGACACGCAGTTACAATGGATGACTGCATGGGAGTAGTACGCCACGGAGCAGGTAGTATCGGACGGTCGAACATACGACCTCGAGTCTTACGTCGCTTACTTGGAGTGGTACGTGCCTCGTACCAGAGCACGACTTACTGCGACACCTCCTGAAAGGCCCGAGGAGGTCACCGACGTCGAGTAGTTGTCCCTCGGTCACCCTGTACACCGCGCAGCATGGCAAGATGAAGCGGTTCGAACATACATCATATCTCAATTCGCATTTCTATTACTAATCATGTTTTCTTGCAGTACGACCGTGCGAGCCGTATCTTCGAGGAAAGCTCCAGTGAAATACGAGATGAGGCCCAACGCTCGAAGTCTAGCCTAGTCGGGGTTCTACGGTCTATCATGGACGAGTCTAAGGGCATCATGAGGGCATTGACATGTGGTTGTCACAGTGACGTTGCCATACGGTGTGGTGAGCGAGGCGCTCGTCCTTTATCTCCCAGGCCGTCACGCCCCAGCTTGGGCGGAAGACGATCGAGCGTTGCACGTTCGTCTTCCTCGCAGCATGGCCGTCAGGATACGCAAGTACAACACTTATATTTTGCTATCATACTTCGAAGTACTCTCCCGAAATGAACTATTTGGTAATGCCATATCCTTTTATAGCACGAGCGTAGAGATCAATCTCTCCTGCCTTCGTTGTCTTGGCTCGACCGTGACTTGCCCGAGTCCTCGCGGGCACATTTACCGCAAGATTTCAGCTTTGGTCAGGCTTATAACCCCCACACCTTCCAAAGTTTCGGTGCAGGCACGTCCTATACACAAGCGCAACATGAGGTACATTACCTTTGATTGGAGTTATTACCTGCTAGTGAACATAACTTTCTCTGAGGTAACTAACATTTTCGTTCGTATCACATCCTTTTGCAGGATTCGCGCAGGGATCAAACACTCCTTGCACCATCGACAGCTGCTGAGGTGCATACACCCACTGACGTAGACACCCCTGATCAGTACGTGGCACTAGGTAGTATTTATTTGAGTGGATTTGCGCCGGCACGCTTACCGCAGCACCCACCTCCGCAGACTTGATTGGCTCCAGGGCAGGTATGTATGTGCAGCTCAAGTTGTTCCTCACGCGACGCCTTCGTAACAATATGTGTGCGCAGGTTTATCGTGACGAGTTCTCTCAGTGGGCAGAGCCGTCTACAACCCCGCAGGGATCATCGGTAAGTGTTTCATGTAATTTAAATGCACTCACTTTTAGGCTCTTTTACTAACCGTGCATTTCGATGTAGTTCCCCCGTGGGTGGCCGACATGTTGGGTGTATTGGGTCCCAGCCAACTTGATGACTCCCCTCGCGTGATAGAAGAGACACACTACGACTTGCGAAGCACGACGCACGAGTCTGACCGGTTCACGTTCCCAGAAAACCAACTCCTCCATCCGCAAAGGCAGCAGCCAGATTAGAATTGACGCTACAAGGCAATGACCGGTTGTATTGATGTATTGCAGTGCGTATGTATAATTGATGTATGCCTTCGGTCCATTCGTACTGGATTAAGAATGATAATCCACATTACTATGTCCATATGGTGTGTTGCTTTCATGACATATGATCTTTTGCTTTCTCACATTGGCCTGACAAAGACGATTGTCCATGATGGTTACAGGTCTCAAGGGGAGCAACTTTGTAAGGACGATTATACAACTGTACAACAGCGCTTCTATCGGCAGCGAGTTCTCACATAGTCACCCATGTGCCCATTAACTGAGGCATGAAAATACTTGTTTGCCCCTCCCGTTGTGCTTCAGGCAGGTTAGTGTAAATATTAGTACATTGAAGCACGGTAGTTGTACATGAACAGTACAAATAATAATGGTAAATGCATAATGAGTACGAATAATAATGGTAAATGTATAAATGTACATGAACATGTTAGTGTATATTTGTAAAAAATATTGTGTATTTTTTGTGTTGTTAGTGCAATTAATAGTATAACGGTAAAATTGCTAGCAATGAACACATTTATATAAGTTGTCGTTAGTGAAACGAAATTTGTGAAGTATCCAACAAATAGTAGAATAACAGCACTGTTATTAGTAAAATATTTAGTACCATTTAGCACTAAAAAATATGGTAGTATCAGTAACATCCGTGTTACATAAAATTATGGGAAGAAGAAAATAAACCTAGGAGTGAATCGTCGAAAGCGAGAACACGGAGAGCTAGTTGTGGTTTCTAGCAAATGTCAAGCAGGCAGTTGTCTAGGACCGCCCGAAGGTGTGCCTCATCACAGACAGACATGTTGGGTTAATGTCCACCATCAGCACCATGCAAGGAGGTACACAACCAAATTATACAAAAATATCCAAATTACAACATGCTTATCATGTATAATCCGTTTGCGCAAACACCCTAAATGTTAATTTTACCATGGCCGTATTATATGAAAACGAGTTTGGAAGCCTTTAACTCTCGTGCTCCAGCTTTTTTAGGACGATTAGACAACTCACGGGCGTGTACCTTTGTCAGACCGATTAGACAAGTCATAGTTAGCAGCTTTGTCAGGCTGAGTTGTCATTTCAAATGAGGTCTGAAGAACCTAACACGAAGAAAGAGATTATATAAACATTGTCCCGCCGATTGTATGCACTGCCTCTATAAGTAGGCCTTCATACCAGCTCCGCTTGCACATATCCTCATCCTCATCTCATTCCTTGCCTCCAAAGGCCATGTATCAAACGACGAGCTCAGGAAATCGGAGTGCTCGTGCGCTTGCCACTGCAAGGCAAGTCGATTGTCCTAATTGACGTGTGCAAGCTAATGTGTTCTACTCCAACACTGAGGCAAATAACGGCCGGGTGTTCTACAAATGCCCTTTTTCTCTGTAAGTGAAAAGTTCGTTTGCTCCCTTTTTCCTGTTGGACTTGTGTATTTCTTTGGAGAGGTCTCATATCTTTACACGGCCTAAAAGCATGTTAACCTCATCACGTAGGCTGCAGGGTGCCAATATTTCCAGTGGGTAGACACCATGGACACCTTGGTGGAGCATGCAACAACCACAGTACCACGGATGATGCATCCTTCTATGGAGGAGAGGATGGACCCTATGCTCGAGCAGAGGCTGAACATGCTGATGTTCAAGATGGACCGCATTTTAGATAATGTCAAGTGATTGGAGAAGATTGTGTGTGCGGCTATCCTTGTTGTACTGGTAGCTATTCTTGTGAAGTAGTTTGTTTCCTACAGAGGAGACATAGTTGGTCATGGATGTCTTTCGAAGAGGTTTCCAGATATTATCTTTTATTTTGTTAACTGATGTATAAGTCGATTAGCTACCATCGCTTTCAGCTTTTTCAGCTAGATTTCACTACTCGTGGTATCTTTTTCATGGTCATATAAGCCTTTTTGGCAACCCGTAAAATACCGTGTCTAAAGGGGAAATAGTCAGGGAATAGCTCAGAAATATTCTCTGATATCTATACTAACGTAATCTACAAAAATATTTTATTTCTTACCTGCTTTGCATATAAATGTGTTACAACAAATACCCTAAATGACCACAAACTGGACATATTTCATAACACTTCAGCCTTTCCGACGGCTCGTAAAACAACTCGTCTAAACACAAATTTTGGAGGAATTGGTCCAGAAACATACTTCACTACATGGACAACCAAATTATAGGAAAATATCGAAATTACAACTTGCTTATCATGTAAAATCCATTAGCGCAAACACTTAATGACCACAAACTGTACAGATTTGATAACACTTAAGCCTTTTCGGTAAGGGGTAAAACAACTCATCATAACACTAATTTTTGGGGAATTAGTCCAGAAACATACTTCAGTATACGGACACCCAAATTATAGAAAAATATCCAAATTAAAACTTGCTTATCATATAAAATTCATTAGCGCGAACACCCTAAATGATAATGTTACCGGGGCCATATTTTTTGAAAACGACTTTCGAAGTCTTTAACTAAAGTATCCGTAATGCAAGAATCATCACATAACCATGTAGTAACAGCAAATAACCGTCCAAAATTTCAGATCCAACATGTGGAAATTACTACCATGCATGAACGATGCTTGTTGCTTTCTTAGACTGAATTGACAACTCCCGTGCACCAGCTTTTTCAAGGCGATTAGACAACTCACAGGCGTGTAGCTTTGTCAGACTGAGTAGACAAGTCATAAGTAGTATGGATGAGCCGATAGATGTAGATAGATATGTATATAGAGGTTACGCATACATTTAGTATATTGTTAGTATTTTAGTTGGTTCGTACAAATACATTTACGTAGATATATATTCTTAGGAAAAATAATATATTTTCGGGAATGTACATGTTTATTATAGATAGATGATAGATATGTATTTTTAGGAGTGTAGATTTTTTTTACAGATATAAGTAGATAGACTCAGTACGCACTAACTGCACACCGCACAGTCCGAAGTGATCACTCACTGCCTACTTTAAACTCTGAAGTGACCCCTTCATACACAACATATTTGTTAGTACTTACACATTGCATGCATGACTATCTTTTCAGCCTAACTTGACTACACACTCTATGGTTTTGATGTCCGTCTGCACGTTTGAACCTTACATTCGAACACTTAGTCCACACACCGCCCCATCGAATCTATAAAAGGCCAAACCGCAAGCACACATACACACCTCCCACTCAGACTTCACCATGGCTGGATCCTCTAGCAGAGCATTCTCGTGGACACCTGATATGAGCAGCGTAGCCCTTTATTACACGTTGAAGGTTACGCGTAATGGGAAGGATGATCCGTTCAAGGAGGAGAACCTAAGTATAGTGGTGTCCAAATTGCAAGAGTGGCATCCGACATTATCGAGGCATAATGTGACAACCTCTGGTCTGAACCTTGTGACCTCCGATGACCTCAAGGCGCACTTGCATGGGTGGCGTCAAAGGTATTTCAGGGTGTGCGAACTAGCTGACCACCCTTCTGCTACTAGTTTCTCTACGAGACTTTACAGGGTATTGATGCTGCCCGATCAGGGTATTAAGGTTAGTTATTTCCTATTTGTTAACCCTACTAATCTTTTTACCATTATCCATAAGTTCACTTATTTGTATGCTCGTCTTGTGTGTTAGTCATTCCCGGAGGATAAAGATTTCCTGAACAAAGATATCTCAGAATTCTTTGCGATGTATATGCTCTTCGGTGGGGGTGTGATGCCTGGTTCGTGCAGAAGACGCAGAAGAGGATCTAACTTGAGGTGTAGACATCAACCCAGTACTATTGCAGCATCAAGTTCAAGAGGACGTTCAAACACCACCGAAGGGGGCCTTGCAAATGATGAGGACGATTTCGTATCACCTGAACCTCGACGTTCAAGCACTACCACAACAGGCTGTTGAAGCACTACTACAACAGACTGTTCAAGAAACAATACAATTGGACGTTCGACCAGCACTGCAGGAGGGCTAACTCATAACCATACAAATGACGATGATGATGACGATTTCATGCCACCTAGCCCACGAACCTTAAGTCCTCGAAGTCCTCCAAATCCTGACGATAATATTCCATCAAGCCCTCTCAGGTACCCATACGTAGTACCCCGTTTGCCACCAATATACGATTATTCTTGTTTTGACCGTCTATTCCGACAACCATAGCCATAAAATGAATGGATTTATCACTTAGTCCTTCACTAGCGGCATATACCTATGGAATACGTTGTAACCCAGTTTTATGAATTCTCTAAGGCATGTATACCTATGTTGTATCCTAGTTTTATAAGGTATGTACCTATATTGTATCCCTGCACTTCGCAATATCAATATCGGGTTTTATTCAATAATTTACTATGATTTTTCGTCAAATTTGTCACACACCGAAAGATGATGACAAACAAAAAAATTTGATTTTTAATCAAATTTATTAACTGCCAAATAATTTGATAAAACAATATATGAATTATGATTATCAACGACAAATATGAATTTTTACAGTGATGGTGGACTCTAGTTTCAACTATAAAATTCTAGCAACCGTCAAAATAACAATTAACTTTTAACAACAAATTTTCAGATAAAATTAATGCAAAATATACGCACTCTATTAACAATAATCCCGCCGACCCCAACCTAAGTCCACTGAATTACCGAAATTTTGTCGTGGCCGTATATTTTCTAAAAAAATTATATGCAGTCTAACGCAAAATATATATATATTTTTCATATTTGTAACCTACAAAAAAATTCGGCCGAAAAAAACATCTACAAAACGAAAATTTCATTCTTTGGTCTTCATGCATGCGCCCGATTTCTTCTCTCTGCATGTGCCGAGCTCCTCCTCCGTCTGCACGCACCCATACACAAAAAAATTCAAAAATTTCCAAAGTGGTTTGTACCATTTTTCATTTCGTTCATTTTTGCCGGTTTTGCTTTAATCAGGATAATAGTACTGTCTAAATTTTAATAAATTCATACAGCTTGTTCATCATCAGAAAATTTTATGGGAATATGAATGATGCATCATAACCATAGACAAAAAATTTCAAAATATTCTAATGTGGTTTGTTTTAGTTTTCGTTCGGTTAAAATTAACTTGACAGCGTTTCATCAAGACAGTTGTAATGTTTGAATTTTTAAGAATTCCTCATATGTGATAATCTTTCAAAAAAATTTTGGAAATATCATTGATGTGTCACAAATCTCCACAAAAAATTTGGAAATTTTTCAACATCCATGGAGTCCTACAAATTTTTTCCCGCGTCGCCCTGCCACCCCTACCCCTGCCAGTCCGCTGGAACTCGCCAGTTCATGCGGTTCCAATGCGCAGGACCCGATTTTTTTAAAAAAACGCTGGAACTTGAATGAATTTTTATTTTATTTTTCCGCGGATCAGCTCCACTGGAATCGGTAATAAAAAAAATCCCGCAAACCCGGTGCACTGGATTATACTGTAGACAGGCTATTTTTGCTATTTCTTCCGATCGGCGGCTAATCGCGCAAAAAAAAATTCATCCGAGCTACAACAGTAAAAATTTCTGATCTCGTCCCCTAGCATCCCCTCCACCTTGATCCAACTCTAACCTCCAAATGGCTCACCTGATCAAAGAAATACCGATAATCCAGCATCAAATCATCCATCTGAACCGAGCAGTGCAACAAACGTGAACACACCCCTTATGCAACACCAATTTCTGAAAGAGAAATAAAAATAAGTACTCCTTGCAACAGTGGCCTTCCCGGCCTCTTGAGTGCCGGAGTGCATCCGTACAGCGCCGCAACCAGGTTAATAAAACCACGGTAAACCGTTCGGTTTTCGCGGTTTTCGACCATACCGCTCTGGTTCGTGATCAAAAACCGCTCGGTAAACCGGTCTAATTCAAAAAAATTCAAAAAAATTGAAACATTTATGCGTTGAAAACCGCTCGAAAACCGTTGAAAACCCACGGTTTTTGCAAAAAAAACGCTCAAAAACCGACCGAGCGGTTTTTCGTTGAAAACCGAACGGTTTTTGTTTCTTTTGAATTTTTTTCAAAAAATTTTGATTTCTTAACCCGTTGGTTTATGACGGTTTTCGAGCAGTTTTTGCGGTTTTCAAAAAAACGAATTTCAAACCGATTTTTCCAAAACGATTTTTGAAACCCTAGCCATGACACGCCGCGCGCCAGGATCTCAGCACCATGTCACCACCGTGCGCTGCCACCCCGCACCAACTCGGCCCACATCTCACCGTGCCAAGGACGACAGGGCCGGTACTTGTGCCGCCCTGCCACGTCGCTGTTGCCCAATGCTCTCCACTGCTTATGTCGTTGCCTCTTGCGTTGTAACAGCCTGAAAATAAAAAGAAATGGAATTTAAAATTTAAATCTCAATTTTGGCCTTGAATTGAATTTCAACTATTTTATGAATTTCTCTAGACTTTTGCCATTTAAAGAAATGCTTTTAATGGTCAAAGAAGTGAATCCTTAATTTTAAATTTCAAAATCAACTGAACATAAAATTTGAAAAAAATTATTTAAATCCTAATTAATCCTTAGATTATCTCCAAAAAGTTTTAGAAAATTTTGAAATCATTTGATGCTTCTAAAAAATCATAACAAGCAAAATTTAAATGGAACAGAAGCATTGCCAGAATTTTATAAGATCGTAGATAGTTGATCATCGTATGAAAATTTTATGGGAACTTAGCTGTACCCTTCGGATGCTACGCAAAAAATTTGAAAATTTTGAAGCCCATTTCATAGCTCAAATAAATCCTAAAGCCTTGATTAACAAAAAAAAAATCTGAAAACCACTTCTCTCCCTTGTTTCACTGCCGCATCGTCCCACCTGTTAGCTGTCCGTGCCACTGACGAGCTTGGCCCACCTGGCAGCGAGTTTGTGGGGCCCTCACTTTTAGCTTGGAACACCAAGAAGGTCCCATGTGCATACTATACTAGTCCCATAATCAGTGGCTAATACGCATATTTACAATATTGTTACCACATCTATATAGAAATTCTCAACTTTATTAATATAACTTGGTTCATACATAAGGCCATAGAATGTCAATAATAGCAAGGTTGAGTACTTTCGTACTCAGCAAGACTTGTAGTGTATGCAAATATAATTAAATGCATGCTATGACAAAGGAAATGGCTATTAGGTTTATTTGCTGAAAGCTAAGTTGGATTGTAAATACGAATAGTAGATTGCAAGCGAAATTTTGTAAAAACAATTTGACAGGTATATAAATGACAAGTATGAATAGTATAAATGTAATAAGTCACAGTCCTGCCAATACATAGCATGATCTCTGAAACAAACTTTTCCAACAAAATTTTTCAAATTAACCCATATTATGAAAATATCAAAACTCTAATTATGTGATGACTTTATCAAGTGGCCCTTGACCGTAGGCGTGGCTTTTCAAAAAGATCTATACTCTGCAGAGGTGTACAACTTTACCTATAAGTCATGACCAACACCCTTTTGCCGCTATTTATCGCTGCCTTTGGCGTGTGACCAAGAGGTCATGGCATAATCGTTACATCACCTATACCTAACTTTGTACCAGCCCAGTGACGACAAAATCTTACTATAGCGGCAGAAGATATTTATGCAATGATTGTACTCTCAACATTTCACTCCTGTTGAGTCCGCACTTCTTCCCATAGCTTGCTATGACGACAGAAGATATTTGTACAATCATTGTACTCTCAACAGTTGATGGATCATCCATAAAGGCTCTAGGTACATACCCGTCCGAACTAGCTGAAGCCAGTACGACATTTGCCACGGCATTTTGGCCTCCATGCTGAGCCTTTGCCCTTTCGTTCACGACACCTACGGGCATTGTGGCCCGCCGCTCCACAAACAAAGCAGACAAAATTCTCATTCTTCTTCTTCATTTGCTTTGGCTTGGTCTGAGAAGGAATTTTGGTCTTCTTCTTGGCCCCTTTGCTGACATTCTTTGTCTCCACATGATGAGCCTGAACCTGAGGCATGGAAGCCTTGTTACTGGCACGTGCCTGCTCCTCCACATTAATTGCAGCCGACAGCTCAGAGAGAGTGAGTCGCTCCTTAATATGTCTACGAACGGTCACAAAGTCACGCCACGAAGGCGGCAACTTTGTCAGTATCACATTCACTCGAAAGCTCTCTGGCAGATTGTAGTTGTATTGAGTCAAGTCCCTGATATAAAGCTGAAGCTTATGGACTTGATCCAATACAGACCTACCATCTACCATCTTATAGTTAAGATAGCTTTCTACAGTGAATGATTCATTTCCATTGTCTCTTTCAAAAAAATTTAGTTCAAGCTCATCCCAAAAGTGCCTTTGCAGAGGTGAAGTTTGAGTACACATCGAAAAGCATGTTGGATATAACGGCCAACAGTCTAGCTAGAGCTGAGTGATTCACATCCTCCCAGCGCTTTTGCGCCTCTACTTCCATAGGAAGTTCTGGAGGATTAGCGATGACCCAAAACAATTTTAGGTCCATCAACCACAGCATAGTCTTAGCCAAAAACCTCAGGCTTAACGACATTGGAACTAGAAGCCGTTACGTATTGCTTTCTAGATTGTTGTAAAAGTTGCGATATTAGCAATTTTACCATGACAATAATTCCAAGAAAATTAAATAACCATGAATTATCATTGTTAACTAAGCATAAGCACAAATACCGAATCAAGATATTTAACAATATCAAAGCAGACATGCTCATAAACAAGTATTTACACAATTGCATAACAATGATCAATAAAGGAGACATTACAACTAGCAATAATGCTCAAGTTGTTTTGATTTTGAATTGTTCTCAGATGACGGGTTGCTTGAGGCCCTCCTCGTCACTAGGGACAAGATCACAGACTTATTTGTGACAACCTTACCTCAACAAAGATAAAACAATTTTTTCAACACTAGACAGATACAAGAAATTAATCAATTGAGAACCTTCTACTAATATATCTAAATGAAACAAAATTTAGACAAGCAAACTGAAGGACCGAGATGGCGAACAGAGGGGGGTGAATGGTCGCAAATAAAGTTTCCCCCAAAATACTCCAACAAAAACCTCGACAAGATCGCTCAAAGGAAATCGTGAAAAACCCGAAAAACTAGACAACTATGTGTACCCCAAGCTTGCATGGATAAGTACCATAAAATATGTGGGGATTTTTGAGTCACAATCCTGGATTTCTAGTGTCCAAGATAAATAGGAATCAATCCAACTATTGCTTTTAGAAAGAACATCAATTCAAATCACAAAAGTTACTTTCAGAAAAGCAAAAGTAGAATTTCCAGAACTTGTCCTTAATTTGAACAAGAGGTTGGTGGGTTTCTGCCACTCACAAATTTTTGAGAATTTTTATCCCTATGAGCATCCGAGTCGTGAAGACGCCACCAAATTTATCCTCAAGAAGCCTTACAGAAAAAACGGGAAAAATCGAAGAACACAGTCAGTCAAGAACTTCGAGCAGAAAGTTTGGGGCTCGGTTTTCACCTCATGGCGCCCAAACCGTGCAACAAGTGAACTACAAAATTTTTCTGCAAGTGGATATCAGAGTCCCGCACTTCCAACAACAAGAATTACTTAAAACTAAATACTGCGCAAAGAACAAGTTCTGAACAAAGTTAGAACTTGAAAGAAAAGATGTTCTCTACTCAGTCCAAGAGTGCAAAAGAGATGTAAAACCATATGAACACACTCAAAACATCCAAGATCAACAGCATTTAGAAAGAGGGGAGGCAAATCCAAATTGCGTGAAAGTAAATTGCGAGAATGTAATTGCGGGAAAGTAAATGCTGAATTTAAATTGCGTAAAGTAAAGACATAATGTAAATGCGCAAAATAAATTCAGAGATGGATGGATAAAACTTTCATTTCAGGAAGGAGAGGTTACAAAGCCTCACTTTCATGTGGGTAAAGCTCAAAGGAGCATTCACAAACCTCAAAACCTTCAAGGGGAGGAGGCTACCCCTCCACCCCTATTTATACTACTCTTGGGCCACCTACCACCCTTAGATGAGTCCTTCAACCCTAGAGCACTCATCTAAGGGCTAGGATTAACCCACACACACAGCCATGCAAGGGCTAACCCAAAACCCACACACATACCGGGTTTTCTTGCACGGTTTTCAAAGCATACTACCTAGACCCGCTAACCTATCAACTAGACCTCAATCCGACGGCCCTCATTGATCCACGCGGCATCTAGCTAGCATCATCTCCTTTCCTTGTCTTCTTGACTTTCCGGAACTTCGTCTCCGATCATCTTCCGGCGATCTCCCAACCGTCTGGACCTCCGACGCTCCTCGCCTAGTCTTGGTCATCCTCCGCCTTACCATGACCTAGCACCGTCGCCCTGCAACCATCAAAGACAAGGAAAAACCTTTCACATAGCAATGCCCACAATGATATGCAATAAACCATCCAACTCATCACTACCGCGCCCATACAGCCGGTACTGCCACTCCTGGTAGACACAACTCAAATTGCTTCATTTTGAAAATCAATCCAAATCAAACTCAAACTTGAGCACACCTTGCTCAAATAAAGTCAAATACTCATCACAAACATGGATGGACCTCCACATGGTCCTTCAATCTCCCCTTGATGAGTATATTGACAAACAACCTAAAAGGCATAAATTTGAGTTTGAATGAGAGAAGAAAAAAGCAATTTGATTGCAAAGCCAAACTTGGTCCAGAGATAAAGATATAAAATCATGACCAAGTTGGTAGAAAGAATTTAGAGCAAGACCATGAAAAGAGCAAGTTTTCCACAAAAGCTCTAAAAACCAATCGTAAGTGCCAAATGTGATTATGATCCATAAAAAAATAGCAAAGATTTACAAAGATCATAAGAACCAACAAGCTTTCACATTTTTATCTCTCTTTTTTTAATGATGCCTTTTCTACATTTTCTCCCCCTTTTGGAAATATAGGCATCAAAATAGAATTTTGTCCCTCTTTTTATGTATGCAAGAAATGCAATCGAAAGAGCTTTGAAGATTATCCAATTGATCAAAATGGAAGGATATTACACCAAGCTTGTCAATTTCAGAAGATGACTAAACTAAGACATGTCCAAGTGCAAATGAGGTCCTTCGGGCTCATTTATCACTTAATGCAAATTTTGATTCATCATCATACAAGACATAGCGGGGTGCAAATGTTTGACATTATTTGCATTCTTTACCCACATATGTCTTTGTTTTTAATTTATTTGTATTTTCTTTTGACAACCAATTGACTCAAGCTGTATGCGACCATCTCAAGATGAACTCTTAAGAGGATGGTCTAGGTCAAACACGATGTATTCCAAGTTCATCCCAAGTGCAATGGGAAGCGGTCTTGTGAATGCAAGGTGTTGAGTCGTATGTGCACAAGAAGAGTCAATTTTGTTTAATTGTCATTTTTAGCACAATGATTTATGAGCAATTGAAGGACTCTAGCATGGATCAAACTAGTTTCACCCAAGTTGCTATAAGGACTCTAGAGAACTCCAAAATTTCTCAAATTATGGCACAAACCTCTAGAGAAGAAACCTAGCAAGTAAAAGCAACAAGTTTCATCAAGTTTTTCATTTAAGGCTTATTTCATTTTTTTTAGCTTAGCAAGTTAAATGAACTTGGACATATCTAAGCTAGTGATTTCCTCCATATGATGTAGCATGGTGTATAGCATGAAGAAGAAATCAATTGCATAATAGACAAAGCTCATTAAACAGGAAATGCAGTCTATATGCAATGCACGAACAGATTCCCAAACTCCCCCTCAACAAATGAATCAATTTTAAGCTCAAATCTGGTTAAAGTTGAGTTATTATCAAGATTAGGCATAAAGAAAACACGAATGAACTCAATAATAACCAGAAAAACAGAATGAGGAGAATAAGTCGAGAAACTACAAAACTGGATGGCTATTGAGCATAGATAAGATAGAAGAGACTCACTACGGCTCAGACTCGCTCTTATCTTCCCCAGAGACTGACATAGGGAAGCTAACTCTAGATCCCAACTAAAGAGTGCACATAGACCCTGTCTACCCAGAAGGCCCAATACCTGCTAGACTTATAAGACTGTGAGGGAACTCAACCTAGAGAGAAGAGAGAACAACTAATCACGCATGATAGCAACCTAAAGCATAAGATAAGAGGTCCATGCAAGGCATGCCAGAAGTCTAAGTGAGTGAACTCAACTCAAGAAAACAAGCCCAATGTCACCCAGAAGAAGCACAAAGAAAAGAAAAGCTGGAAGAAAACATATAATACATAATATACAAACCAGCTCCCCCTCACGAAAGACCGTAAGGGCTCACGACTCCAAGCTCACTCCTCAAGGCAACAAATCTGGAGCTATCCAAAGGCTTTCTGAAGATATCGGCTCACTGAAGGTCACTCTCTAAGAACTGAAGCGCGATATCTCCCTTCTCCACATTGTCTCTAAGGAAGTGATATCTAATATCAATGTGCTTGGTCCGGGAATGTTGCACTAGGTTTTTAGCAATGCAAATAGCTGAAGTGTTATCACAGAAGAGTGGCACACTCTCTATCTCTAACCCATAGTCCCGTAAGGTCGATCTCATCCAGAGCACCTGGCTACAGCAACTGGCTGCAGCAACATACTCGGCCTCAGCGGTGGACTGTGCAACCCCAAACTGCTTCCTAGATGACCAAGAAACAAGAGAAGTGCGAATGAATTGGCAAGTGCTAGAAGTGCTCTTCCTATCTATCCTACAGCCAGCAAAGTCGGCATCGGAAAAGTCGCTAAGAGATAGACAAGAAGAAGAAGAGTACCAAATACCATAATCAGTGGTAGCACGAAGGTACCTGAAGATGCGCTTGACCTCCTGGCGGTGAGAGGCGCGAGGAGAAGCTTGAAATCGAGTGCACAGACACACAGCGAAATGTATGTCCGGCCTCGAAGCAGTGAGGTACAAGAGGGAGCCGATCATGCTCCGAAACTCCTTTTGATCAACAGGCTCACCATCCTCATCGGGCTCGAGACAGCAGTGGTGGCCATAGGAGTCATCACCGGCTTCCCATCAGACATATCGAAGCGCCTCAGGAGGTCACGGGTATACTTGCCTTGATACAAGAAAGTACCCTCCCAAGTCTGCTTGATTTGGAAGCCAAGAAAGTAGATCAACTCGCCCATCATACTCATCTCAAACTCTGTGCTCATCACCTCAGAAAACTGAGACACAAGCGAATGAGACGAGCCACCAAAAATGATATCGTCCACATAAATCTGGACGAGAAGAAAATGAGACTCATGGTGTCTGATGAACAGAGTTTTGTTTACTATGCCCATTTTAAAGTCATGGCCGAGAAGATAAGACTTGAGCCTCTCATACCATGCTCTGGGGGCCTGCTTGAGTCCATACAGAGCTTTGGAAAGCTTTTATACATGACTCAGAAACTTGGGGTTCTCGAATCCTAGAGGTTGCTTGACATAAACCTCTTCCTCAATATAGCCATTGAGCAATGCACTCTTGACATCCATTTGATAAAGCTTGAAGCCTTTGGATGCAGAAAATGCAAGCAAGATTCGGATAGCCTCTAGCCTAGCTACAGGGGCAAAGGTCTCCTCAAAGTCAAGACCCTCAACCTGAGAAAAGCCCTGTGCAACTAGTCTAGCCTTGTTGCAAATGACAACCCCATCCTCACTCTGCTTGTTTTTGAACACCCACTTGGTCCCAATGACATTATGACCAGATGGACGTTCTACAAGCTGCCAGACTTTGTTCCTCTCGAAGTTTTCAAGTTCCTCATGCATAGCATTAGTCCAAGACTCGTCAGATAATGCATGAGTCACATCCTTCGGCTCAAACGAGGCAACAAAGGCAGAGTGAAGGCAGAAACTGGACAAGCCTGATTTTGAGCGAGTGACCCGCTCAAACAGATCACCAATGATCTGATCAGGTGGATGAGCTTTCTGGATATGTCAGGGAGGACCAGAAGCAGAAGTGGCCTCTACCTCTTGAACAGAAGAGGTAGGAACAGAGCCACTCGCCGAAGGAGAGTCGGAAGGCAAGGGCTGGTCTCCTTGAGGTGCAGAAATGGAAACAGGAGGCACCTCAGGTGTAGAGGGGACTGGATCCGGTGGAATAGCATCATCTCCATCATCCTTATCTTCTACAAAGATGGTCTCGGAGGGATAAGAAGAGCCTGAAACATCAGGTCTAACTCCTGGGCTAGCCTCATCAAAGGTCAAATCACAGGTCTCTATGATCCTATGCGCATCAACACTCCAGACCCTATAGCTACGAGAAGAAGTCGAGTAACCTAGAAAGATACCATCAGAAGAACGAGACTCAAACTTATCTAGGTTACCAGACTTCAAGATAAAACATTTGCAACCAAAAACGCGAAAATGAGACACACTGGGCTTTCGCCCATACCTCAACTCATAAGAAGTGCGATGTAAATGTGCTCTCAAAAACACGCGATTAGAAACATGGCAAGCGTAGCTATAGCCTCACCCAAAACTTCCTAGGAGTATCAGACTCATCTAGCATCATCCTGGCCATCTCAACTGTGGTCCTGTTCTTCTTTTCCACTACGCCATTCTCGAGGGGCGAGGGAGAAGAGAACGATGCTCTAAACCGACTCCACACAAAACTCTCAAAGTAGGAATTCTTGAACTCCATGCCATTATTCTCACAGATAGCTCAGAATGCACCCGGGAGCTCAATAGACAACCCATCGACCAAACCCCCAAGTGAGAAAAGTCTCATCCTTCGAGGCCATGAAGAATACCCAAGAGTATCTAGAAAATCATCAACGATGACAAGAACATACCACTTCCCTCCCGCTAATCGCACTCTATTTGGACCAACAAAGTGTCCATATGTAAAAGCTGTCCTGGAGCATCAGTCATCACTACGGTGACTGGAGAATGAGAAGCAGTAACCATCTTGCCATGTCGGCAAGGAGAGCAAACTAAGTCTTTGACCATCTTGAGTTTGGGCAAACCCCGAATGAGATCGCGACTGCTAACTCGGGTCAAATGATCAAAACCAATGTGACCAAGTCTCCTATGCCAGAAGGAGAGATCACGGGACTCAGAAGCAATCAAACATCGAAGAGAGTCTCCAGAAGGAGCAGAAAAATCAGCACGAAAGACTCTCCCAAATCTAGAAATCCCGCAAACTAACCCTCCTGATGAATCAAGGATTTTACAGGCATTACTCTTGAAGCTTACCTAGAAAGAATCATCGATAAGCTGAGAAACAGAGAGCAGATTGTATTGCAGCTTACTTACTAAGGCAACATCTTTAAGAATAAAATTTTGGTTAATGCAGATGGTACCTTTAGCAATGACTCTACCTGAAGATGCATCCCCAAAAGTGATTAACTCATCACCGAGGGCTCGGACTAGGGAAGAGAACCATCGAGAATCTCCGGTCATATGACGAGAACAACCGGAGTCGACAATCCAAACATCTTCCTTCCCCATCCGACGAACCTGATCAAGACACAAGAGAAAAAGATGACTCAGTACTGGGATAGAGTGAAGACTTAGGAACCCAATACTGAACCATACGACTCCTAAGAGTACCAGTCACAGAAGAAGACTGGACTCGAGTGTCTCTCTGACGTTTAACCCTAACAAGATCAGTAGCAACTCTATTAGATGATCTAGGAGTGGCGGGTTGGCTCGCCATGGTGCAAAAGCCGAACCACCCCAGTGAAGCTGCCTAAAACTCCTACCAGAAAACACCTCACGCCGCTGATATCTACCTCGATGAGAAAAACGAGGAATATCAAGAGGACGGCGGAAAGACTGACTATGAACAGCTCCAAGACTAAAACTCGAAGAATCAGCATGAAAACCGAGTCCTGGACGCTGCCCAAAAACAGGCGACTCTCTAACCTGTCTAGAAGTAGTGTGTACCTTAGGAGCACTCAAAGTCTGGGATGACCCTGAATACCCCTAAGAGCAGCAACACGCCCATGCCGAGTGATCTTGGCGCCTCAAGCAGAAATCTACTAGGTGACCATCCTTCTTACAGAAGGTGCATGTGTACTTCGCCTTGCTAGAGACAGAAGGAACAGGAGTAACACCCTTCTGGTCAGAAGTCCTATGGACAACTCCAGCAGACCTAAACATGGTGGTGCTCACTCTGGGAGCTACCACAATCTCACCACTCTTGGAGCCGCGCACAATGGTGGGAGGATGCGCCCGAGCGTGCTCCAAGGGATCAAATCCTAGACCTTGATTGAATCTACTAATCTTGGATTGGTCTAGAATAAGATTAAGCTTCTTCGTGCCTCCTACAAACTTCTCGAGAGTGCTCATAAGATACTGGCAATCTCGAAAGAAAGAGGCACAAGAAGAACAGAGGGAAGAAGAAGAAGAACCAGAAAGATGAGCTCTCTCAGCACGGGCATTTTTCTCCCTCAGCACGGCTGCCTCAATCTTGAGGGCCTCACAAGAAACGCAAGATGCATTTCTAATTCTATGGGCTTGGTCTTCTAATTTCTTCCTAAGCTCGACATGGATTTGATCCACATTATCCTTAACCCCAGCACACAGTAGGCAACCAGATTTTGACTTAACTAGTAAGTCCTTAGCAAGTTCATCACACTTGACATTCAAAGCATCATTGTCAAGTTTTAGTTGCCTACAGCCCTCACATGAGCTGACTGGGTCCTTAGAAGCATGCAATTCAAGTTCATCATTTCTAGCAGAAAGGTTCTTAAGGTGTGAACTCATGGCATCAATTTTAGGAAGCAATTTAGGGCAATTAAAGCATGATGGAGTGGAGTGAGCATGAAGAAAACTAGCCTCAATAGGAATAGCATCAACAGAACTAGTGCTAGCATTCTTCAACCTAAGACCATCAAGTTCAGCAAGCACACTATCATGTATGGTCCTTAGGTTCTCCAACTCCACAAGAACAGCATCACAGAGAACACAGTCATCAGTGACTCGGGAGGGAGAAGATCTAAGTGAAGCTAACTCCCGAGTCAAGGTACCTACTTCCTTCTCTAACTCAGAACACCTCGACCTAGCCTTAGCATGAAACTTGCCTAATTTGAAGCGACATTTAACTCGTCGTAGGTGGGTACCTCATCCGTGTCGCTGTACAGCTCGAAGTCGCTGATGCCGTTGGCGTCGGCCATGAAGCACATGTCGGAGAAGTCATCGCCGCCTTTCTTCTCTTACGGAACATCCTCGCCCTCGTCGCTCCATGTCTCCGTGTCGGAGATGTTGATGTCGTCAAGCGCAGCGAGGACGCGGTGGAAGAGCTTCTTGTTCTTGGAGAAGTTGCGGTACTTCTTCTCGTGCGCCGGTTCATGAACTGGAGGCTTCTTGTTGCGGTTCTTATCGGTGTAGTCGTTCTTGCCCGAACCACCAATGTCGTTCTTCCCCTTCTCCAGCTTGGGACAGTTCGCCCGAATGTGGTTGGGGCCACCACACTCGAAGCAGGTGATCATGCCACCTCTCTTCCTCTCTCTCACCCTCTTGTATGCATGAGAAAACTTGCGAGCGAGAAGAGCAAGCTCATTTTCTGGAAATTTTTCCAGTTGGCCATCGCTTACCTCACAAAGGGCGGAAAGAGAGAAACCAATAGAAAGATCAGAAGAAGAAGATCCAATGGGATCGGTGACCAAGGCCATCGACTGAGATTTCGTCTTCCGTGAGACGACATCGATCTCATGAGTCTTGAGGCGGGAATAAAGCCCGTCAAGAGTTAGAGTCGACAAATCAGTGGTGTCCTTGATGGTGGTCACCTTCATCTCCCAAACACGCAAATCGAGTGCGGTCAAGAAATGTCGAGCATTATTCGAGTCAGGGTATATGCAACCAACTGCTCGAAGATCGCTCAAGATCTTGGTAAAATGACCGAAGCACTCATCAAGACTCTCACCAGCGTGCTGTTCAAACTTGTTGAACTCACGCTTGAATTGGTCCTGTCGAACCGTCTTGATTTGGGTAGTGCCCTCATGGTAAGCATCGAGGGTCACCCAAATCTCATGAGCAGAACGAAGGTGAGAAATCCTGTCATACTCACTGCGGCTAAGACCCTGTATGAGGATGTTCCTTGCCTTAGCATTCGCCTCAACGTCAGCCATATTGCCGGCCGTGACGTTTTCATCGGCAGGAACCTCATATGGGAGTTTCACCTTCTGCCATATCAGGAAGCCCTGGGCAGTGATGTATGACTCCATGCGCGACTTCCAGAATGGAAAATCGACTCCAGAAAAAATGGGAGGCTTGGTGGAATACTTGTCCATCGCCATGGCTCTTGAGACCGGTCAAGATCTATGGAAGAGCAAAACCGGCTCTGATACCAATTGAAGGACCGAGATGGCGAACAGAGGGGGGGTGAATGGTCGCAAATAAATTTTCCCCCAAAATACTCCAACAAAAACCTCGACAAGATCGCTCAAAGGAAATCGTGAAAAACCCGAAAAACTAGACAACTATGTGTACCCCAAGCTTCATGGATAAGTACCATAAAATATGTGAGGATTTTTGAGTCACAATCCTGGTTGTCTAGTGTCTAAGATAAAGAGGAATCAATCCAACTCTTGTTTTTAGAAAGAACATCAATTCAAATCACAAAAGTTACTTTCAGAAAAGCAAAAGCAGAATTTCCAGAACTTGTCCTCAATTTGAACAGGAGGTTGGTGGGTTTCTGCAGCTCACAAATTTTTGAGAATTGTTCTCCCTATGAGCATCAGAGTCATGAAGAACTCCACCAAATTTATCCTCAAAAAGCCTTACAGAAAAAACAGTAAAAATCGAAGAACACAGTCAGTCAAGAACTTCGAGCAGAATATTTGGGGCTCGGTTTTCACCTCATGGCGCCCAAACCGTGCAACAAGTGAACTCCAAAATTTTTATGCAAGTGGATATCAGAGTCCCGCACCGCATACAACATGAATCACTTAAAAATAATTTTTCTATATTTTTATAAAAATCAAATACTAAATGCTGCGCAAAGAATAAGTTCTGAACAAAGTTGGAACTTGAAAGAAAAGATGTTCTCTACTCAATCCAAGAGTGCAAAAGAGATGTAAAACCATATGAACACACTCAAAACATCCAAGATCTACAACATTTAGAAGGAGGGGAGGCAAATCCAAATTGCGTGAAAGTAAATTGCGAGAATGTAATTGCGGGAAAGTAAATGCTGAATTTAAATTGCGTAAAGTAAAGACATAATGTAAATGCGCAAAATAAATTCAGAGATGGATGGATAAAACTTTCATTTCTGGAAGGAGAGGTTACAAAGCCTCACTTTCATATGGGCAAAGCTCAAAGGAGCATTCACAAACCTCAAAACCTTCAAGGGGAGGAGGCTACCCCTCCACCCCTATTTATACTACTCTTGGGCCACCTACCACCCTTGGATGAGTCCCTCAACCCTAGAGCACTCATCTAAGAGTTAGGATTAACCCACACATACAGCCATGCAAGGGCTAACCCAAAACCCACACACATACTGGGTTTTCTTGCACGGTTTTCAAAGCATACTACCTAGACCCGCTAACCTATCAACTAGACCTCAATCCGACGGCCCTCATTGATCCACGCGGCATCTAGCTAGCATCATCTCCTTTCCTTGTCTTCTTGACTTGCCCGAACTCTGTCTCCGATCATCTTCCGGCGATCTCCCAACCGTCTGGACCTCCGACGCTCCTCGTCTGTCCCGGTCATCCTCCGCCTCACCATGACCTAGCACCGTCGCCCTGCAACCATCAAAGACAAGGAAAAACCTTTCACATAGCAATGCCCACAATGATATGTAATAAACCATCCAACCCATCACTACCGTGCCCATACAGCCGGTACTGCTACTCCTGGCAGAGACAACTTAAATTGCTTCATTTTGAAAATTAATCCAAATCAAACTCAAACTTGAGCACACCTTGCTCAAATAAAGTCAAATACTCATCACAAACATGGATGGACACCCACATGGTTCTTCAATCTCCCCCTTGATGAGTATATTGACAAACAACATAAAAGACACACAGAGACAAGCTAGCTGACAGGAACAAGTTATGCAACTATAACAGATAGCAAAAGGTGATTCTACTGACAGCAAGCAAATATTTCCATCACTAATGACAGCAGATGAGAATGCATAAATCAGTAAGAGATTCACAGTATATATATAGTACTACTGACTATTTATCAAATGATCTACACAAGTAAAAGCTAGTTGAAAAAGATGTTGTCACAAATAGTCTCACTACAGCCCAATCTTCATTGAACAATTGTCTCCCCACAAGGAAGGTACCAAGCTAATCAACTGGCCCCAAAGATGGTACCCAAGTCGATTAACTAGCCCCTTTGCAGAATATAGAAAGCGAGTAATCACAGTAGAAAGAATACTCACAAAGCACCAACTGTACAAGTTAGTGCAGCCGGCTAGGCATGTCAAAGACGTTGTCCCAGTACGCCGCTGCAATGTTGTAGATGACACTGTAAGATATAGGCCCTGTTTGGGGGGCTGTGCTTCAGCTTTGGGCCAAAAGCTCCCCCAAACAGCATGGTTGCAAAACAGCTGGGAAGTTAAGCCACAGCAGAAGCACCTCAAAAAGCTGCAGCCACTGAGGAGGAGCTTTTCAGCTGTGGCTTCACTTGACCGTCTCCCATCTCGCTCCCTCCGCCTCCCCGACCTCCGCCACCCTGCCTCGCCCCTCCACGACACCTCTTCACTCATCCGCCGCTGTGCTTCGTTAGGTTACTGTCTTCCCGCTCGGTTGCTCCCCAAAAGCTACAGATGCAGCAGCCAGTTTGCCAAAGCGGCACGATCGCCGATCCTGATTGCTTTCTGACCCAACAAATCAAAAGCGACTTTTCATTTGACCACAGTCCTCCCAAACAGGCCCATAAAGCCGTTGTCCCCAAAGTGAGGCACTCCACCAGGGAACCCGAGATGCAGCTAATACTGCACACAGCCATAGAACCAGCCCTCGGCCAAAGGGACAACAATGCCGAACAAGACCAGAAGGTCTCCAGTGCCGGAACTAGCACCAAGGCAAAATAGCCGAGATGCTCCACACACACCACCGGATGAAGCAGCCAGACAAAGTATTAACAAGTCTAGCAACCGAGATCTTTGCACTAATTGCTTTCAATCTAACCTCAAAGCAATCAATTCGGTCAGAGATCAAAATCCGAGCAACAACTGGGTTAATCACAGAATATCACCCACTAGATGAAACTGGTTTGGATCAAAGACAAATGATTACCGATCGGCAGATTCTAATGCAAGAACCAAGCAAAATCTCAACCAGAGTGTGAAGACTAGAAGTGGCTGGATGGGGAATAGAGGAATGCTGTATTCACTGTGTATTTTGAAGCCCATACGACCAGCCATTAGAAAGAGCCCTGAGCAAGGTTTGAAAATTCGGTTTCGGAATAAATTTCGTCTCTGGCTGGATCGCGAAATTTCGCAATTTCGGAAATATTTCGGATGAAATTTGAATTTCAAAATTCAAATCCGGTCCATTCCAGAAAAAAAATCCGAAATTCGGCGAAAAAACCCGAAATTTCGGGTTTTTTGCACCGGCTGAAAAGTGGTCTAAACGTTAACGAAAAATTTTGAAATATATTTTGAGGTTCCTGACACATTTCGGATGTTCTCACAAAAATTTTAGTTGATTATCACATGTGAGGAATTTTTAAAAATTTGGAGAGTGGTACTGTCCTGATAAAACACTAACCGACAAGTTTGATCCGAATGGAAAATGGTACAAATCAAGTTATAAACCGTTGAAATTTTTTTTGCATGTTTATGATCCATAAATAATGTTTTCACAAACATTTCATCTGATTATCACATGTGAGGAATTTTTAAAAATTCGGAGAGTGGTACTGTTCTGATAGAACACTGACCGATAAGTTTGATCCGAATGGAAAATGGTACAAATCAAGTTAGAAACTGTTGATTTTTTTTTCATGGTTATGATGTATCTATAATGCTCTCATAAAATTTTCAGATGATGATCAAACTGTATGAATTTTTAAAATTTCGAACAGTACTACTGCCCTGTTAAAAGGCTTACCGGCAAACTTAAACAAAATGAAAAATTATGTAAACCACGTTAAAAACTTTTGAAAATTTTTGTGGATGGTCCTGATCAAACATTAATGTTTTTTTAAAATTTTTAGATGACGATCATTCTCAAATAATGTTTAAAAATTCAGACAATGCTACGTCCTGATAAAAGTCTAATGATCAATACATAGATTTGCTTTAGCAATAAAAAAAAGTTTAAAATTTTTGCAAATTTTACAGAATGGTGATAAGGAATTTCTTAATATCCCATAAAAATTGTGATTCATGATCACACTCCAGTGAATTTATAAAATTCTTACAAGGCAAAGTACCATTTATGTTCTTTTCTTTTTGATTTTTGAAATATAATATAACAAACGAAGTACAATGCTTACATAGATTTGATTGACCAAAACAAAAAAAGTTGAAATTTTTTAAAAAATTTATATAATGGTACTGAGTCAATTATTAATCTCTCACAAAAATTTTAGATCATAATCACACTCAAGAAAATTTATAAAATTCAGACAATATAACTGTCCCAATTATGTTCATTCTGTTTTTGATTTTTTAAAGATAACAAATGAAGTTAAATTATTTTTAAATTTTTTATGTATGATCCTAAACTACTAAGGATAGTACCATAAAATGTTGATCTTATTATCAAGCTTGTACAGTATTATAAAAATCTGACAGTGTTTCTGCCAAAATTTTAAAATGTTTAAAAATTTCGTTTTTTCAACAAATTTTCATAGGAGATGACTTTCCTAAGGGTTATTGGACCAAATTCGGTCAAATCCGACCCTAAAAATTTCAAAACCGGCCAAAAAAACCGAAATTTCGTTTTACTGTAGCAATTTTAATTTTTTTTTATTTTTTCTCGGCCGGTACTTTAGATTTTGGGGTGGTCCGAAATCCAAAATTTCAACGAAATTTCGCTGAAATCCGCCAAAATTTGGAACCCTGGCCCTGAGGCGGGTAGAGAAAGTGACGACAGACTGAAAAATCGCACCACGCCGCTGCATGCGAGCGGCCGTGCGACGTGGGTGCCGCCGCCAAGATGTGGCCGAGCGACGCGGACGCCGTCGCCAGAAAAGACTCAGTCGCCGCTAGATCCTCATGAGTCATGACCCGTTCCCAGAATGCTCAATAAAGTGCTCCTGGTCAAGGGCAACAAAAGCACACTTCTAGTCGGTTAGTTGGGCCCGCTGGGTTGGCCTGGCCATATGGGCTGGCCGGCCCAGCTGGCCTCCACAAATTTTTTTCCTTTTCCAAATTTGGGGCAAAACCCAAATTTCTGCAACAAATACATGCTGCAACAACCAAGAAAATTATTGCAACAAAAAAATCTAAGTGACACATAAGAAGCCATAAGATTTTGGGGGGAAACTCACATGCTGTGATAAGAGTTGAAATTAATGGCAAAAATGAAACTCCCATGCTGAGAGGAGGTGGCCGGTGGCTAGCAACAGTGAAACCATCACACCGTTCGGCAGCGTTTAATGGTGGCATGGCCAATATATGTTTCGCATGAAGAGAGAAGAGGGAGGGACAGGGGACAGAGAGGCGAGAGACGTGCGGTGAAGGTGCGTGGGCTCACATTGGCGAACTCAACCCACCATGAGCTTCGGTCGTCGGAGAGCCTGAGGTAGGAGGAATGAGAAGATGAATGTTTGCGTGGTAGGAAGGATTCGGTGATGTTTTGGATAAGCTTTTGTTGTTGGCCATGGGACTATGCTTGGAGCAACCACCGGTAAAATGCCGAGGCTGTGGGCCTGCCGTTTGAACTAGCTTATGATTGTTCTCAGTGCTATCGGATGCACGATGATCAGGAGCATTACCCTTAGATATATTAAGCCGATCTATATCAAGTAGTGCGAGGCTTTCCCACGGTGATTAAGGCGGTGGACATGTAATACAGAAGAAGCGTCAAAGGGCTGATATGATCAGGGTTCAATATATTATTAATAAAGAGATAATTTCTTTTAAATCAATCTAAAGTTACAAAAAGTAAACCTAACCTAGCGGAGAATCTCTCACATCTTGGTTAAACAATTAACCTGCCAGCTAACACCCGGCGACATGAAACATTCAAATGGATCCAGATGCTACTTTCCTACATCAGGCAGAATAAAAAAATTGAAAAATACTGAACGGAAGAAACCTGTAACCCTCCTCGTGCCCAGTGGGAAGTGGCAAAAGAGGAAACCCTCTTTCCCACCAACCAAAAATTGCGGAGTGTATTTTCTTTGACACATAACCCAAAGAAATATTAAAAACTAACTAGACTACTCCTAATTATTATTTCTATGCACTATTTTCAATGTATGTATTTAGAAAATATAAAGTAAAACTAGATATTTATTAGTACAGAGGGAACATCACACTAATTTTGTATTGAAATATAAGATACGCTCTGTATTTGTGAACAAGACTATTCAAAATCACATTTTTTTCTACGGAGAAAGTATCATTCAAGTGGTCGACAGTGGTTACAAAGAAAAAAAAAGTGACCGATTGAGGGCAAACTTCCTATAGAAACCCTTCACTGAAGCGGTTGGTGTAGTTGCACTTCCCTATGCCTCTTAATCCTATATGTACAACCTCGAAACAACATCGCCAAACAGCACAAAAAAATTACCCGTATATTACTAGCTCAGTCAATAAATATAAGTTTTATAAAAATATAAGGTTTGTATATAGGTTTAATGAGATTTTTTCTACTATATTCCTAATTATTTTCTCTCAACCATATGTATTTATTTATTACCACCCACACACAGTATTACCTCTCACCTTTGGACAATTGAGTGGGGTATCTAAGTCATTTTCTCTCGTACTTTTCTTAATTTCATCGTAATCTTAACCTTTGTGTAAAGTCAAAATTTGTTTTATGGTTTCTAACGGATGGAGTAGTTGTCAGTGGTTTTAATTGAAAACCTGTAGCGCCTGTTCCCTCATTGTTGAACAGAAAGAGTAATGTGTTTAATTTAATCTCAACAACCAATCAGAACAACACAGTTCATCTCTCTCGTGTGGAAGCATTAATGTACTGTGCATGAAGTTCTGTCATGGGCAGGTCTGTCACTACTAGCAACACAATTCTGTCAGTCTCCAATTTCTCAAAAGCACTTGAATCATTTGTATATGGAAGTTGGTACGTAACAAGTTCTCGACAGAATAAATTTCTAAGGTAGCTCTGAGGAAAAAGAGTTCCAACAAAACCTATGAGGTTGTGTATCTCTATATCTTAGCTACGAGCAACTTGTGTCTAGTACTGATAACTTCTGGCCCCAAGCTCCAAATCGAGGAAATAAATAGCGATTTTGACCGTCTCGATGAGCTCCACGCATGGCCCTGTTTGGTAAAGCTCCAGATCCCAGCTCCACCTCAGAGCTGGAGTTTGTAGGCTAAAATAAAGTGAATTAAGTTTATATTTTTAGTCTAAAATGTAAACAAGATGATACATCTAAACACTCTTAATGTACCCACAGCTCCAGCTCCATAAATTTCTGGAGCTAGGAATACCCTGCTCCACCAACTCCACGGATTTTGGTGGAGCTGGAGCTGTCCCAAACACCCCCATAATCTTTGATTCTCAAATTAAGCTATGGTTTTCAAACTTAAGTTTCAAACTTTATTTTCAAATTCAAATTAAATTTTAAATTCAGAATTATATCGAAAACTTGTGGCATTACTACGAAAGCCATGCTCCGCTGCTAAAGGATGCAACAATTGGTTCTTTTTTATGTGCCATCAGCTCTACTATCAGAACGAAACACGAAGAACAAACGACATTGTTACGTGATTTCTTCTCTCCTTGTGTAGGAGCATGCTGATGAGATGTATGTGACTACACCTCAAACAAGTTATGCAATCTGCATCGAAACCATGTCATATCATTGTATGAAAATATGAAGTCTTCAAAAAAAACAGAGATGAACCCACATAGATCTTTATTTAAATATATGTTTCACACCACCACATGTAGATATACTAAGGAAAATTTCTTCTGTCGATATCCGATTACATGGATTAAATATTTGTGTCAATATGCAGAGTTGGCTATAGGTCTTAAAGAAGCCGAAGAGCAGATTGCTATGATCAGAGAAAGATTGAAAGTAGCTCAGTCAAGAAAGAAGAGTGATGCTGATAATCGTCGTTGAGAATTGAGTTTTGAGCATGAGGATTTTGTGTATCTCAGAGTTACCCCTCTTAAAGGAGTTAAAAGGTTTCACGTTAAAAGAAAGCTTGCACTAAAATATATTGGTCCATTCAAAATTTTGAGCCATCGGGGAGAGGTTACTCATCAGTTGGAGTTGCCGTAGTTATTAGCAGGTGTACATGATGCATTTCATGTATCTTAGTTGAAGAAGTGTCTTCAAGTGCTAACAGAACAGACACTGTTAGAAGCAATTGAGCTACAAGAAGATTTGACCTATAACTAGCAATCAATTAAGATTTTGGATGTTATAGAACGTAAGACCAAAAGCAAATCAGTTCGCTTTTGCATAGTGCAGTGGAGTAATCATTCAGAAGTGAGGCCACGTGGGAGCGTAAGGAAGATCTGAAGTCAGAGTTTTCAAATATATTCTTTAGTCAGCCCTAAATCTCAGGATAGATATTCTATTAAGGGGGGTTTGTAGCATCCCAAATTTTGACTCAAAATATTTTATCATTGTTATTTATTCATTTTTGTGAATTTTTGGAATTGTATGGAATTTATTTTGTATTTTTGAATTATGATTATTATAGATATTATTTAATTCTATGAAAAAGTTTAAATAAACTTTTGCCAAAAATATTTTATTTAAGTTTCAAATACCTCAAAATATTTTTAAGAATTTTTTTGATATTTTTACTATTTTATTTGAATTAGTTTCTTTTCTAGAATTATTTCAAATAGAAAAGCTTTTTAAATAGTTTAAATAGTGTTGGGCTAAAATCCCGTTGGGGCCTACCCCATTGTAACGTGTCATCCTGGTCCGACTCGTTGCTTGGCCCATATCCTCAAAACCCTAGATCGGCAACTGTCGGTTGTCGATCGAACTGTTAGAGGCGATCTCGAAACCCTAATGCCCCCAAGCCTTTCAATCAAGGCGATTTATGTGGCTGTGATCTTGCCACGTCTCGCGTGGCGGTGACCGATGGATGCGTGACGCATGGACGGCCCGGATGCGTCCTAGTTTGAGCCACTATCGGAGTCCGGGATCCATGCAATTCTGCCGCCGTGTGCATCTAGACATCCGTGTAGGGCACGTTTCCCGACTCCATAAAGGTCGTGGGTGGTCACCCGAGGTTCACCGTCTCGCACCGCATGTTTGGGTCCAAGTATCATTGCATGAGCCATTGTTGGTTGATCACACGAGCTCGTCGTAGTTGGGATTTCACCGAAGGTCAATTTTCTCGCCGGATCTCGTCAGATTCAGCATCTCCGCCGTCACCGAGGGTGTTGCTGAGTTCATCGTGCTTGGGGCTTTTAGATCTGTGCCAGATCGAAGTTGTTTCGTCGACGAAACGCCATTGGGTAGATCTTCTCCTTCGTCTCCGGTAGAACTCTGCCACGCGGCATGGTTGCTAGAAGTCCGACCGTCGTGATGACGTGGATGCCATGTTGTCACTTGGTCAGCGCCTCGTCATCTTTCGTTCCGACGTGGCTGCTTGAGGTGGCTGTTGTGTCGTTCCCTATGTCAGCAGGTTAGGGGCCTAACCGTTAGCCGTAGATCAAAGTTGACTCGGTCCACCGTGAACCAGCTAAGGACCATGAGCTCAGTCCATGGACCTGGGGCCCACAGTCGGCCAGAGAAGGTTTTTTAGGTTTAATTAATATGATGCTGATGTGAGCGATGACGCAATTAATAGAATTTCCAATACAAAAATAATTCAGAAAATAAATGAATTGCTTATTTTTATGATTTTTCTTTTATTCAAATTTTTGAGAACCCGTTCTTCTTCACACAAGCTTTGATTGAGGCGATTCAGATTTTTAAAAATTTGTAAAATTGATATCTATTAAAAGGCCATTTTTATTTAATTTTTGGAGTTTGTTTGCTCTCTAGTTTGCTATTTATTTAGTGTTTTCTCTCGATTCGCGTAGACATCAAAGTGCTAAGATCGTTCGAGGGTGAAGCATTGACTCAAGATCAAGCTCAAGACTAAGACCAGGATCTTTGCCAAGGCAAGTTGTGCTTTGATCATGTTGAACCCAGTTTTACAAATGCTATATTGTTTTATTCTACTTCATGATATTTTATGTATAGAACTGTTTAAAAATAGTTTGGGATCTAGTTATTCTACCAAATTGGATTATACCTTTCCTTGTATGCCATGATTAGTTATCACCCTAGGATGGTTCATTATTAGTTGGATGCTAATAGATGCCAATATGGGTTGATTACACCATGTGTAGATGCTTAGCCATGCAACGTATAACTCATGTCTTTTGAATAATCAAATTAATTTTGATTAATGGAATATGGAACGTATTTGGTGAAAAGGTGTGTCGGGTGTTGTCACACAATGATGTTGAGTTGTGGTGACACGTGATGTCTCACAATGATGTTGATTTGTTTATGGCATGTGCTACAAGATAATCAACTGGGGTGGTAAATGATTTAGATTGAGACAAGTAGTAAGAGATTAAGATGGGCCAGTGTGGTATTGGGTTGGTATGATGATATGTGAATGAAAGTGATTGATTCGTGATTATTTGTGAATAGATTGGGATTGCTTACTGTGAACAATTGGAAGTCTTGTCTCGGTCAGTTAAGGACTTAACCTTGCAAGCCTTTGAACTGAGCTACACATATAACCATATATCTGATATAGGTTAGACCTAGCTAATTAATTTGACTGCTAGTTGGTGGTGCACGTGGCGCAAGAGGGGGCCCTTGACTATGGTGGTGGAACCTTTCAGTGGTGAAACCTTATCGAGCGGTACTAGGTTTAAATAGAGTATTGTAAAGGCTTTGTTTTGATCACTCAATCGTACACTTTTGTATGACGAGTCAAGGCAATGTGGTGAGTTGATTGTATCTTGTGGGTAAAGTGTATAATCTCTACAGAGTTTAAATCTATTCGGATAGCTGTGTACGTGGTTATAGGCAATGCTCGGGAATTACAGTTAAGTAGTAGATTTTATAAAATGAAACTTGGGAACGGAGGCAGTGTGCCATTGTAAGTTTGGAATATGACTTAGGGACGTGAGCCAGTTTACTCTTGAGAAACAACTGAAGTTATTATTACTGCTATTTGTTTTACCGTTATTTCAATCTAATTATTGTACTCTTTTGTAGATACTACTTTACTGCAAAATAATCATATCAGCCATTCAGTTGGAATAGGCCGTGCATATAGATATATTAGAATTGCATTCTGTGAACTTATCGAGTGATTTAAGTACTCACCCTTGCCAACAATAAAATCATCAGTTAAATAGGAGTCTATACTAACTTTGGAAGAGGAGTACCAGGAGGAGACAATTGTCTAAGGTATAAGCCTTGTAAGTTGCATGTAGTATACTGAAGGGTTATCTACGTTTTCTTTCTGCTGCATTTAATTTGAAATTTATAGTTTAATCCTACGTGGCTGAGTCATGTTAAAATCGACCATTCTTTTTTTTCTGACTTTTTTTTTCTTGTGTCCTTCACATGTCGCCTAGAATTTAATTGCACCTACCAAAATGATGTCAACTTCGTCTCGCATGATTAACGCCGATGGATGCAGATGCTGACGACTCGAGCAAAATCAAAAGAGAAAAGAAAGCTGCAGCGAGCTTATTTGTGCGACAACCATATGCATGCGTGCTTCACAAGCTCATGGTATACGCATCAAGATTGAATTGGAAGCATGTCACCGTGGCATCCAACATCACTTTTTTCTAAGGGTACAAAACGCAAACTACTCTCGCACGCATACCGTCACACTCACGCCTATACATAGGCATGCGCGTTCGATACACACTTAAATATTTTTGGAGGCTCTAGGATCTCCTATACTGATATACTGAACACGCACGGTGTGTACCTACTCCTACTTTTAAATATTTCTGCCCGAGACACCGGCCCGAGCGGAAAAAATGAGCACCCACACCGACCGAACGTCTATCCGAGTGGGCTGCTCCCACACCTAGCGAGCAAACAAACTGAGCTGCGGCTCAGCCTCACATCCAACATCGCTTACGAGTTTTAAGCAGGGTCGGATGCCAGATATGCCTCGGTAGTCTCAAAATTTTGAGAACGCTATAAGATCACCTCTTTAATAGGTCAAATGTGTTGATTGAATTGGTTTCGATTTTGATGATAAGCTCTTTGACCTTAGAACTATATGTACCATACTTTTAGCAAATTTCAAAATATGTGTTGGATTTATGATGTTATATATGATGTTATGAAATCATTATATATAACTGTAAAGTTGTACATGTGAATCAAATAACCCGTTGAAATGTTTTCTAGCTCCACCGGTTTTACGGAACAGCTACGGCGATGCCTCTGCCTGCAGCCACGGTCTCTTTTTATCCCTTCTTATCTTATCACTTTGCTGCTGCCTAGCTTCACTGAACGGCTAGAACAAGGACTCCCTAACAACCATCGGTTTTGTGCGTTTATGGCATAACAGCAGCATGATTACCTGATTGCTGCAGCTGATTAATAATCATATCAATCGACAAATATGTTTGTTGGTTTTGGGTGTAAATTCCTTTTAGCTGTCCCCCTCTTTATTTTCAAGACAAGAGATCGAACACCGAAGGATCCAAACTAACGACTAGAGAGAGAGGGGTAACTAAGAGGCAAATAAAATACCCATCTAAAAAATCTCTTTAAGAACATTAGTGCTTATTGAGCAAACATCAGGTTTAAGAATACCAAAAATAGAATGAATGCAGAACGAATTTTAGCAACTCGGATGAGTACAAAAATCAAACTTGACTATTAAAATATATGAATAACTTTAGATCTACTCATCTAAAATTAATAAAATTTGAATCATAGCAAGATAAAATCCTTAGGGTCGTGATTCCAAAATTAATTTCAAAATAAAACCCAAATGAGAGACCTATCTAGCACAACATTCACGCTACACAAAAAAACAGAGGTTTCAGAAACTTGACTGCAAAGAAACCTCAATAACTTTTGATATACTCATTAAACAATGATGAAACTTGAAACATAGCAAGATAAGGTCATCGGGGTTATGATTCCAAAAGAAATTTCAAAATAAAGCTTAAATGAGTGACCTATCTAGCTCAACGTTTACGCTGCACAAAAACAGAGGTTTCAAAAACTTTGACCGCGAAGAAACCTCAATAACTTTTGATCTACCTAACCAAACTTGATGAAGCTTGAATTATGACTAGAAAATGTCCTTAGGACTATAATTTCAAAAGGAATTGCAAGAATAAACCAAATGTCTCAATATTTCATGTAAATAGTTCAAACTGCACCAAAAACACCGATTTCAAATTAAAAAGACGATGTTGCAAGTATAACTTGAGCAAGAATGAGTTCTAATGGATTTTGCTGGGTTGGGATATGATCTACATGAGTTCATAAACCTCTTACACATTCTATATCTAATAGAACTACAGCAAGTAGGAGGGGAAGCAAAACTCAAGTTGCATGAAAGAACCAAGTAAAAATACAAAAAATAAAATAAATTTCAGAATATAGATAAACTTAAATCTTGTATTGCTTAGAGAGGAATTGTTACAAAGCCACACTTCTTAGTAGGCAAAGCTCAAAGAAGCACAAGAAAACCAAAAATCCTTCACTAAGACTTGATACGGAGACATTCCTCTACCCCTCTATTTATAGCACACTAGGAGAAGCTAACCTGCAACCCAACAACATAACAGGTTTTAATCATTTAACACTAATTTAACCACTACTACACCAGCGAACCCTTGATCCAATGATCCTCTTTCGCTTGAGTGTGACTTAAGTTAGCATCTCATCCATCTACTTGTCATCCTGGCTTGCAGCAACTCCTCGACCTTAGTCATCTTCTGGCGTCACCTGACCGTCTAGATCTCAGCTCTCCTAACCTAGTCCCCGTCTCCTCTGCCTCACCATGACCTAGCTCTGAAGTCCTACAACTATCACAGACAAGCAAACACATCATATAGTATTGTTTAACATAATATGCAATATTTAATTAACAGCCCACAGATAGCAGTCTAAAATTACAAATTCAGTTTTTCAAATCTAAAACAAACTCACGTAAATCCACACAAGCCTTACAAATATCGAATACTCATCACATATGTGTGGATTAACCTCCACATGGTCTTACAAACACCTAAACAATGTGTGGACCATGTCTGCCGGTGCAATCAGATTCAGATCTCCATCTGTACGAACTGGAGCGTTTAAGTTTCTCTACTACTCACAGTCTAATATACTCTGTTCATTCTATATATGGTATTCTTAGTTGATTTGCGCACTGAGTCAATGGCATTGTTTTTATACGTTATTTAGAATACGTGAACTCAACCTTGTTAAAACTTTCAGCGCTAATATACACAAAATTATTAGGTTTGTCATATGAAAAAGCCCAAAATGTGTTTAACAAAAAATACTTTCACATCATTATATCTTTAATAATTTTTACAAACATATAATTAAAAAAGTAATACTCAAAGGTTCATGTTATAAACTGTATCGATGTCTAAAACAACAAGTAAAAAAAAACAAAAGTAGTATGTGTCTATGTGTAAGAAGTAAAATAAACTAGAAACTTATACGCGGTGTGCCATGCCGCGGGCGCCGCTCTCTACGCGAGCAAATCAAGAAAACGCGCGATCGACGCTTCACACACGAGTAAATCGAGAAAACGTGCGAAAAGGATCTAAAAAGGATTTTGTGTTTTCCGCAAAAGGGCTTAAACGTAATGCTACAAAAACGCAACAAGGACCTAAATGCGATGTATATTTTTTTCAAAAAAAAAAGGATCTGAACGTTTTTTTTACGAAAAAGACCTAATCGTAATTCCGTTTTTTTGGTAAAAGGACCCTAGCGCAAGCTTTAAAAACGAATAAAGGACCTAGACGTAATATATATTCTTTTTTAGGAAAAAGAACCTAATTGTATTTTTTTCTAAAAAAGAATCTATATGTAATTTTTTTTCGAAAAAAGACCCGGATGTAATTTTTTTCGGCCGGCTAACCTAATTGTATTTTTTTCCGAAAAAATGATCTATATGTAATTTTTTTTCGAAAAAGGATCCGAATGTAATTTTTTTCGGCCGGCTCGGCTCGAGCCGCGAGCCGAGCCAGCTTGCTCCACGGCTCAAATCAACGACGAGGCAGGAAACCTGCACGGATTAAGAAAGGTAGTATCTGTGCACCATAGCATCTTGACGTATTTAAGGTAGGTTTGTGATTCACTTTGCCCAGCCCTCCGATAACGAAATAGAGAAGAAGTTCGCGCCATTTGCCACATATGTAGCCAAAGGTTTACACATGGGTCGTGGACAAAGGTTCTCCTAAAACCATGAAAAATCGTAAAAATTGAAACCGTGACAACCGCAAAAATCGCTCGAAAAACCGTCAGAAACCGAAGGGTTAAGAAATAAAAAAATTGAGAAAAAAATCAAAAATCGTTCGGTTTTCAACGAAAAACCGTAGTTTTTCACGAGAAACCGCTCGGTTTTCGCGAAAAATCGCGGTTTTTAGCGAAAAACCAGCCAACCAAATGAATGTTCCTAAAAAACAGTTTTCAAGCTGTTTTTTTGCAAAAAAAACCATAGGTTTTGAACGCATAAATTTTTTCAAATTTTTTGAATTTTTTAATTAGACCGATTTATCGAGCGGTTTTGACCCATCTCCAAAGACGATATTAGGCGTATGTCGTTTGTAACCTATGTATTTGTTGAAGAACAGACTATCTCTGACCTATTGCTCTGATGGATTGTTTTTAGAAATTGCAGGAACTTTATCTTAGCTAGGCAGTAACTTGCAAGCTAAGTAGCAAAGTTAGCTAACCTAATCCACGACAATTTTGCAACGTGTTGACTAATATATCGCTAGAAAGCTGGTCAATTAAACCATACTTCCTTGTCCTATATTGTCCCTTCCCTTGGTATTATGCTCGTACAAGTACGTTCTGACAAATTAAGCTGGTAGCTCGCTAAAGTGTATGCTAAATTGGCAGCGTGATTTTGAACAAATTAATGGCCCCACTGTCTGAAAGTTTCCGAGAGTATCGAAATGACACTGCACCAGCAGCTTAAGCCTGTGTTAGGGACGGCAATCGGTGGGTACCTCCGGGTATAACTACCGCCCACCCGAATCCGAAATCCGAAACGTGTCACCCGCTTGAACCCATTAAGTTTTTCGGGCACAGATATGTGCTCATACCCGAACCCGATTGGTACCCATGGGTACTTACCCACCCAATATCTGACTACGGTTTTGTTCCTTTTCAGGTTAACTATGCAGCAGATTCAGTTAGTAGAGCTCTTAAACGCCCTGAAAGTTTCTCTCCACTAGCATATCTCCCTCACCTAGCATTGCGCAGGAAGCAACAAAGTTGGTTTCGTGAACTTTAGCACTCTGGAGTTATAGTTGATCTCAAGTTAATACCCTGCACAACTCATTGCTCCATGGAATGTATGAGCACCGATTGCCATTGATTACTATATCATGTCAAAAATTACATGCTTCCAATCCTAATCAGATGTCAAAAATTTGTAAGAGCTATCACATCCTGACAATCAAACAAAAACATCACAGTTCCAATCCTCATCAGATGTCAAACATTTGTAAGAGCTATCACATTCTGCCAATCAAACAAAAGCATCACAGAACTTGAGAGTAGTATCAAGTATACTAAATGTTGAGTTCCATCCGAAATTAGAGACAAACCTGGGGCATCTACTTGGAGGAAGTCGCCGGAGGAGCCGATGGAGAGGACAAGCACGGAGCGGCGTGGCGGAGCGCAGGAGGAGCCGAGGGGTGGACCGGCGCCGGTGGAGTGGAAGAGCGCAGAGCGGTGCGCCAGTGGAGGGGAAGAGCATGGAGCGACGCGCTAGTGGGGGGACGAGCACGGAGCAGCATAGCCGAGCGCAGCAGGCTAGAGCCGAGGGGCGAACCAATTAATGGCCCCACTGTCTGAAAGTTTCCGAGAGTATCGAAATGACACTGCACCAGCAGCTTAAGCCTTTGTTCTTTTCAGTGGACTGATCCATAAAAGTGAGTCGTACATTTGGACTAATTGAATGCTCGACAGATTTGGTGGCGATACACTCAAAAAGTTGGTCAATTGAAACCATAAAATGAGTTTATTGCTTATACCATACGTATCTTTACTTATATAAGGCTGGTGGAAATGCCGTTCTCCTAGCTATGCCTTCACAAAATTCGAAATTATGTTCAAGTCCTTTCACCACCTCTTTTGCAAAAAAAATCCTCGTTGTTCTGCAAAATCACGTATTGCTTCAGAAATTACGTTTAGATCCTCCCGGGCTCTTTTGCACGAAAACTCCTGTTGTTTGCGTCAATTTGCGAAGAGGTCCTACAAGATTTAACACGAAAGCCCTCGGGTTTCCGGTAATTCCCAAAAAGGCTTTACGCCCTCTGACAATTTTACATGCAAGACTTCGAGGTCCCAAAAATTTATAGAGAGATCATCCACGATTTTACATGAAGAACCCTGAAGTTCCAGAGATCCGGCATATCCCGTCCAATGCGGTGTAGCGCGAAAACCCATCTAGTATAAATTATGTTTCCACACGGTCTTGTTAAGTGCTATTAAGGAGTGTGTTTTTCTGCACTATTTACCAAGATAGATGTATATTCAAATGATACGAATCGTCTACAATCAATCGTAGCTTCCTCGCCAAATAAGAGGACAATCGAACCTTGCTCGTGGATCACGTACGGACAATCTTGTACTAAATGTGTACAATATATATTCATGCTAGCATTGATCCTAGATAAGAGTGTGTTTGGTTGTAGAGATGAGGTTGAATTGAATAAATGGTATTTTTGAATAGGATGGTTCAAGTAGGGTGTTTGGTTGATTGTATGAGATTGTACGATATTGTGTTTGGTCGAATGTATGGAATGGCGCAAGATGGTTCAAGTTGGTGTTTGGTTGGAGGGATAAGGTTGATTCCAATAACCACTCTTGTTGGTATTGTGATTACCCCAATCATTATTTTTATGGATGTGTTTAGATGGCAAGTGAGTACTTTTTCTATTAGAGAGCACTCAAATTTTCAACCATTGGATCTAACCTCGTCTCCTTCAAATTTACATAAAATCCACCATTCCCCTCTCCACCCTCAGACCCTAGCCGTCTCCCACCTCAGCCGCCGCAGTGTCGTCGCCATCCTAATGCTGGCGATGCCCACCGACGAACCACCGTCGTACCACCTATACCACCTCCCTCCCCCGCTCTGACAAGTCCTTGTCCAAGCATTTGGTTGGACAAATGGAATGACCTCGTGCGAGACAAGCTGGATCAAGAACATACAATGTGTTCTTCTCAAACCATCCTATCCAGGTACCACCTCGTTTATCTATCCAAACACACCCTAAATCTTGGGAAGAACAGGTTGAATGTTCTTGTTTATCACTGTTCATCTCTACTCCCCTCTTTATGACGTAGGCATTGTTTTTATGCTATTGAATCATATTTACCGAATTCACTATAAACCCTCTAAATCGTGAATATCTGTCGAACCCAAATTGATTTAGAGTATACGGTTTGTGTTCGTAGTGAAAATTAGAAGAAAAAATAATGAACTATGAACCTAAATCTCGTACCGCGACTTAAATGAACAGCATTTGTTGGGCTATCTATTGGCTAACTCCGTTAGATTGATGCACGCAGAGAGACAATTGGGCAAGTACGTAAGAAAGGGGTCAGTGAGTCAAGTCGCGTCCCCGAATTCTGTGTATCACGCGCACCCACCTACCGATACGCTTTGCAATCTGAGTTCGTACGCGTTCCGTAAACTGCATTCCCGCAGCCTGATACTGAACAAATGCAATGTGTGACTTGATCGCTCGAAGTTGCATGCATGTCCGAGGAAATGACATTGTACCGACCGCAATAACTTAATCGCCGTTTGTCACAAGCCATGACTCATGCACATTTGTTCAAAGTCATCTCCGGCCATGGATGGACAAGTCGCTACAAGCCATTCGATGGAACTACTCTCTTTACACGGCTCTGATAAGGCACCATGCATCTTGTGCAAATATGGAGCCAAACCATATAAGTATAAAGCAAACAAAAGTGATGTGTCTAGAACTGTTGCTAAAGACATACTTTTGTAAAAAGGTCTTAAAGAAGAACAAAGTAATTAAAGTAACCTACTTGTACTGGTACAAAAGTAGTTACAGGTTCAATTCAGCACTACCTTTTTGATCTCTCCTTGAAGGATTCCAAATACTTTTCTTAGAGCATCTCCAAGAGAACTCTCTAAATCTCACTCAAAAAATCATATTTAGATAACTCTCTAAAAAATACCTCTCCATATCTCCTTCTTCTCCAGCAGCACTCTCTATATCACACTCTCTATTTTCTCTCTTCTATATTTTAATCATATTCTATATAATTGTCATAACAGCAATTGTTTCAGAAGTTCAAATATATAAAAATATTTAGATTTCATTAATGTTTGAGCTACTTTCTATTAAAGGATACATTCAATGCATTAAAAACTCAAATATATGTAACTTATATAAAAGAAATCCAAAATAAGATGAAATAAGTTTCTGAATTTGAATTAATACATAAGGATTTGGAATATGTAACAGAACTTAGGTGATCGCTGCAATTCAAATTGTTTCAAACAAGTTTGTTTAAAGTTCCTTTTATGTAACATATAGTAGCTATGCAAATTATAGCTCCTAAAATCATGAAATTGATCTCACATGTTCCTGAGGTTGTAAATGTTCCATTTCTACAAAAGTATTCAAGATTGAACTCAGTTTGTATTAAAAAGTAAGTATAAGAAGCCTCCCTAGCATAGAGAATTAAATAGTTAAAATATGGACCAAATGAATTCAAATAACCACTTTCCGACCACCCTTCCCGACCACGACCACCTTCCCAACCGCGACCACTGTTCTGACCAATTTTCTGACCACTTTTTCGACCAATTTTCCGACCACTTTTCTGACCATTCCGACCACTTTCCCGACCACAGCGGTCAGTCGTTGGTCGCGCCGTGCGGTCATTAGAGGATGGGCCCGACTTGTCAGCGTGTGACCTCCTCCAATTCAAAGGGGTAATGCGCTTTCCAGTTTACAAAATGTGTTTTTGATTTTCCAAAATCGAGCCAATTCAAACGTTAATAACTTTCGAATCTTTAATCCAAATGAGATGAAATAAGATTCTAAATTCATGTAAAATCAAGTACCGTCATAATATGCAAAAATATTATGAAAATGAGCAATAGATGAATTTGAAATTCAAATTTAAGTAAAAGGATAAAAGATAGGTTATGAATATAAATAGTGCAAATGAACTGAGAATTTAATGAAACAAATTTTATTGGAATTCTTAGACTTCCAGAAACCCAAATATATAAAAATATTTAAACTCCATTTATGTTTAAATCATTTTCTATTAAAGTTTTTTTTCAATATATTAAATGTGCAAAAGAAATTTGAAATAAGAAAATTAATGTGTATGCCTTAGCATAATAGTAAGCCTCCAGAATATGGAAAATGATTAACTAAAGGGCTTGACTTAAATAGTTTTCATGAGTATGAATGGAGTCAAGCATAAAAGGATATATATATATATATATATATATATATATATATATATATATATATATATATATATATATGTGTGTGTGTGTGTGTGTGTGTGTGTTGTTATGTTTTCTAAGCTTTACAATGTGAATCGGTAGTAATGAAGAAGTCTCTAATGAAGGTATTTGTATCACCAGAACCTTTTTAAAAACCATAAATAAATCTAGTAACCTAAGTTAACAGATCTATCTTATTCAAAACCCCTTCTTATGCAAATCACTTAAGGAATTAAGTGTGTTTTGCATAACCCTAACTAGTGTTTTATTTCTTTTAATCCAAATAATTTTAGCATCTATAGTTCGAAGTTATAAATACAAGAATTCATAATTTTAGCCTCTTGAATTCGTAAATCAAGAATAGATAATCTATCAAAGAAACCCTGTTTTGTTCATCATAAGTCATTAACTATATGAATGTGTATTTACCTAAATCATGAGATCTTAAAATCATAATTCAACCCTAAAGCGTTCCTGTTTTCTGCAGTGAATCTTTATTTGATTTTCTGTCTGTTTTCTTTTTGCCCTTATTGAAGTTTATTATTTGCTATATTTTCTGATTAATCGACGTGTAGAATCCGACGTCCCTTCCTCCGTCAGTCGTAGCCGCATCTTCGTCGTAAGCAATAAATAAGCAAGGCAAGCACCTCCTTTGATCATCTTGATCCCAGTATTCAATTTGCATTGTGTTTACTAAAATGTTTCATGCATGCGTTTACTTTCTGTAAACTCGCTATTTTGTGGTACTGGTAGTTATACCTGTTGTCTCATAAAACTTCCTTGATAAGTATGGATATGTGAACCTTGATAACCATAGATTAAGCATAGACATTATTTAGTGTTATCATGGGTATACTCAATCTCATAATTATCCATGCTTAGCCATACTTTTAGAACTAAAGAGGTTGATGATCAGATCAAAATTTGTTTATTGAGAAATGGAAAATGTTGCAAATGAAGCTGTTGGTTTTGGGTATTTTGATTAAAAACCCAAAATAAAATTATGGTTTTGATGCGGGCGATTATTGGCAATAGCCGGTGGTGCAAAAGGGAGTTGCACGTAGTGTAGGGTGGAGTATCGCCCGTGTCGGATTAAGGACCGAGCAATGGGACGCTATAGATCCAAGAATTTCGTACAACCACGAGGGCTTGTATGGGCGGGCCTTAGTCTATTAAGTTGTTTAGATGTGGCTTTGCATCTAAGGAAGGCGGGAGATTGCACAGGCATACCGGTTTGGTTTGCTTGTAGGGGTTTCTACATACCAATGCAACGGTGTACGCCTTGCCATGAACAGAAATGAGGTGTTGGGTGTGATGAAAATGGATCCACGACTTGGGTGAGTGTTTCTGTTTTCATAGCGAGGGTCAAACGTCCCGGGCTGGTTCAAAGCCACGTCCAGATAATGTAACGGCTCTGTATGATCTCCTTGCCGACACACCAAAGGAAGTGTGTTAATTGATCCGGCGAAAAGGCTGATCATTCCTTGTGGGTAAAGTTGTACACCTCTGCAGTGTGTAAATCTAATTAATTAGCCGCGTCCAAGATCAAGGACACTTGGTGAAGTCATTCCAATGTTAATCTTTGGTATTTTCTAAAATGGGTTTGGTTTGAGCTTGTTTTAACAGCTGTTGCTTTATGTCAAAGGATCGATATTGATGGATTCCATTTCTGGATTATTCGATATTCATGAAGGGTTGTGAGTATTACTTATTCTTTACTTATTTCATATCAGTCAAATATGCTCTTACAATTCCGTTTACAAATAACTTGATTTTACAATGTCAAATCTGCTTTATGCAAATTAACTGTAGTAGCCCCCTTTGAAATGGCCTGCATATATTATAGGTTTTGCTCAAGTCTTGCGGAGTACAAAAGTACTCACCCTTGCTTATATGTTGTTTTTAGGTGGATAAGTTAGCGAAGCTTCGAAGGTTCCTTTCGTCGCAGGTTGCGGGATTTTCTTCATCGAATCTTTCTAGGGATTATGCCTTGTCAGTTGCCTGCGGGTTTTGGATGGGCACACTACAAGACTTTGCTTCTTTTGCTGCTATATCTCTGAGTGGTAAAGTTTTCTTTATATAATAGCTTCTGCTTAATAATATTTGTTGTATGGTTGTGGTTCCAACTGGTGTGTATGTGCGTACTAGCTACTGATCATAGGACTAGTACGGGATGTACATTAGATTTCTATTTTTGCAAGTATGTAAAAATAGGGGTCGTTACAAATAGTGACAAAAGATCATGTACTAAAATTTTCAGAAATATTAGACTTCATTTATTGCCCATATAAAGTCAAAAACAGAAAAGCATATACAATGATAATAGCACTTTCAGAATTTTTAAAAAATACACATATCTGATCATCATCTGGAAATTTTACATAATCATTTTAATGATGTTATAACATCACAAATTTTTTTTAAGAAATATTAGACTTCATTTTGTGCCCCTAGAAAATAAAAAACTGAAGAGCATATATCGTGACAGTATCACTCTCAGAATTTTTTTAAAATGTACGTATATGATAATAACCTAAAAATTTTATAGAATCATTAGGATTACGTCAGGATGTCAAAAAAAAATTCAAAATTTTTTGACACTTTTTGCTAAATTTCTTCAAATTTTTTAAATTTACTATTCAATTGAATGGTTTTAATTGCCGAACCGGCTCGGTATGGGCGGTTTTCGCGAAAATTGACCGGTTTTCGTCGGTTTTTCGAACCCTGGAGTAGATATTGATCTATATAAATAGAAACAATTGGTGATATTCAAGGTACCGCCTTCGTTCTAAGGGTATGAAAATCCTATAATAATTCTAAAAAAGGAAATATCCTACAAATTCTCACATTAATCAAAAGAAAAATAGAAGGATATCCACCACTTATTTTGGTGAGGCCAGATTATAACGGTGCAGATTAATCATATATAGATATTAGAGTTATATAATAAATACAATTGAATTTCAATTATAGAAAACAAAGTTTATATCAAAGACAATTGTATTATAATATCTAGCTGCACAGTTACATGGGTAAATATACTAATTAATTAATAGAATAATAGGGGATGGAATTGCACAATGGAGCTACTAGTAATAACACAGGTCTCAAATCTCAATATGTGTGCGGTTTTTATATCCTTGGAAGAACATAGAAACACTCCTTTTGGCCATAACGTAAAAAGTGGTTATACACGCAAGACAAAGCTTCCTGCAAACCGCCAACACATCTTCCCTCGTCCATTCCCCCATTTCCTCTTGAACGTAACACACCACCTAGTGCATCACCTTCTTTAGACCACTATGACACTACGTCAATGTACTAGTATTAATCATGGTCATTATCACCTAAACTAAACTTAACTGCCATCCCCCACCACAGCATACACATATAGCTTTGTACCCCCTGCACTCTTCAGCCTCAAGCCAACCTACCAAAAAGCCAAACCCAACACAGGACTGACGCTCAGTTGGTTACGGCCGCATGGTCGCTGTTAGCCCACCCGCGTTCAAACATTGGTTCGGCACTTGTGCTCACCAAATAAAAAATAAGTATACACACATGTGAGCCTAAAGTGAGACAGCTAGAGCTGACAATTAGGCCGGGCTTTTCCGGGCAAGCCTAAGGCCCGATGGGCACGGCACAACCCATACACGGCACAAGAACGACACGTGGCAGGTCGTGGCGGCATGGTCCAAACGACGGGCCGTGCTGGGTCTGGAAACCAAGCACGACGGGCAGCATGATACGCCAGTTGGGCCGTGCTCGGGCCAACACCGCATGGGGAGGAGGGGATGGAGCCTGGGAGGAGGCCAGCAAGGGGGAGCCAGAACGCAGGCGGACGACATGACGTGCTGCGAAAGTGAGGAGGTAGGACTGGGAGGCCGACGAGCACTTGGCGGTGTTGAGCGTGCGTAGCGCGTTGCAGGCAAGGATGCGCACTACGTGTTCGGGGGTGTGGTTGGGGCGGTTGGTGGCAGCGAGAAGCGCGTCAATGAGGGTGAGGCGGTGAGGCCTCATCTGTGGAGATGGAGAAGGAGAGGAGGAAAAGGAAAAGGAAAGAAAGAGAAAAGGGGGAAAGAGAGAAGGGGATGAGCTGGTTTGCCGCAACGAACTTGCTTTTCATACATGTGCGGTCATGGAATGGTCTACGACGGATTTATTCATACTCAGCGTAGTATGACATGGATGTACTTATCAACGATCTCGAGGTAAAGGAGGAGGAGCTTCTGGATGGTGTGGTCCTCAGAGGGGAGAACATATATTATATGACGGTGATGAAGAGATGAGGAAGCATCTCGCCATTGAGGAAGAGCATATGATGGCGCGCTTCATGGCGTCAACGTTGGTGGCAATGGCGGCATCTTCCTAGTCTCCGACGGTGTCCTCGCCGATGGAATGATCTAAACATTGGGGAGTAGTTAGGTGTTGTTTGGAACGGCTTCAGCTTTAGCTTCTTTCCTCTAGAAGCCCGAAGCTGTTTCAAACGGCTGAGTTTTTCGTAGTCGGAAGCCAAAAGTCAGCAGCACATTTATATTAGGAGAAGCTGAAAGCCGAAAGCGGGTCTGAAGTAGCTTCCCACAGCTTCGGTGGGTTGAAGTTTTGACTTTACTACTAGAGCTGAAGAAAATTACCCATTCCTGCTAAGTATAAAATCCTAAACCCCACCCCTTATATCTAAAAGGCAGACTGTCAAACATTAAACCTCTTCAACTCAGCCGTTCACCTGTGCAGCCCTTAAGCCATGTAGCCTAACCAAAAGCTACTTTTCAGAAAAGCTACAGCCATACTAAACAGGGTCTTAGTATGTATGCATGTTATTATTGTACTCTTTTCCTTACTAGAGGAACCCTATTATGGGGCATAAGGATTTTAACGAGACAATAGCTTTGTATCTGTACCTAATGAATAAATAAAATTTAGTTCTTTTTCTCAAATAATTGTGTGTACCGGATCCTCGCCGACGATCGATGCTCGCTCCTCATCCGTAGTGCTGTCCACCGTGACGGACCAACGACAATAGTGTCTGTGACTCCACACGTCTAATAGGACAACGCCTGGGCAGGCACGACACGGCGGCGTCATGGCGTGCCATGGGCAATGTCGGAGGTGAGTCGGGCCAGTACGGCACTACACGGCACAACACGCTGAGGTGGTCATGCCTAGCAAGAACGACACACTGTGGCTCGAAGCCTGTTGGGCCCGTGCCGTACCGACACGGTATAGCCCAATGCCCACCTCTAGAGATAGTGCATACCCGCACTCCGAAGACCATAAAGCTTCTAATTAATTCCTTAACGTGTTGTATGTGTGGGCATGAGATCGAGTGATGTATATGAGTTGTGTGCCTCTTAAAAAAAGCCAACCCAACATCACTACAAACCCGATATATCTATACGCACACAAACCTCTCACTCACAAGCCGCATCAATTGTGTACGTGTTGTGCCACACAAACACTTTGCTCCTTGCAAAGCGCGCGCACGCTCTCTCTCTCTCTCCTCTCTCTCTCTACAGTTATCACCCTCTGATGAGCTCGAGTAAGCAGGAAGTAGGAGCGAAGCTTCTGAGCTCAAGGATCCTATCGAGGGAGCGCTCCAGCGTGGCCAATCCGTCGTTTAGGGTGTACTACAGCCTCGTCGCCGGCACGGTGCCGTTCGTCTGGGAGTCCAAGCCCGGCACGCCCAAGAGCACCGTCGTCCCCGCCGCGGCCGCCGACGCGCTGCCGCCCATTTCGCCGCCGCCGTCGTACCAGTCGTCGTCCCACTCCAAGGCCAAGAAGTGCAGGAGGAGGTCGTCCTCTTATTCTTGGCCTTCAGGAGGAGGATGGATAAGCTGGTTCAATTTCAGGAGGCGGGTTATCGCCGTCATCGACGGATCGCGTCGCGACCGTTCGCTCGTTCCGGACCGCGGCGTCGACGATGACCGGCGGCCGCGTCGCCATGCCATCCTGTGCTTCTGAGCTGGCATCCATGAGAGATTGGTTAATTAGCTGTTGCACTCTTGCGGTGTTAATGAAGTAGTGTTATTAGTGGTTGTGAGAGGTATTGAGTTTGTGCTGTTTGTCCTGGATTCTTAATGGTTTAGGTCGGATTTGATCGTTCCATTCTTATAGATAAATGTTTCAGTGTTAATTTGGTTGTTTGGAGGATGAATAATTGGACGTGCATGATTGTCTCTGTCAAGGTGTGTGGGTTTTTCATGCACTAGGATAGTTGGATTGTTCATGATCTGGGAACACATGGAAAATTAACGCTTGTAATATATGTTTTATTTCTGAAAAAAAGATCTCTTCGATCTGTTTGATACGTGAACCGATGAATTAAGTTAGCATGCTTGCGCCAAATTGATGGTTTTGCATAGATTTCATCGCTTCATTTGGGGAATTTCAGTCTTCGGACACGCTGACATGGGTTTCACTGAAATGGGGAAAAGGATATTTAGATAGATAAGACATAGTTCTTGAGTTTGACATTTTCTAACAAGATCGCACTACTACAAAAAGGTTTATATTAGACGTCTCAATACAGACGGTTTGGAAAAACTGTCTGTGCTAAAGAACATGTTGGCGTCCAAAACTTGAAGCAGGGTTTTTGACAATAGCACACCAGACGAACACCTGGTTCAGAGCGTGCCAGTCGATTTGACATGTAACCGACAAGGTAAAAATATAAAATTCACACAAAGCCGATCATGAACATCAATCGGCTTAGACTCAATCAGCTTGAAGCCGATCAAGACCAAAGTAACAGGATAAATCTAATTGGCCGATTAAGGCTAATCAGAGGATAAAGGTAGATCGATTCTGAAGAAGGCGGGCAATGAAATCAGAATAAATCAAACCTGGGGCGTAATTTGAAGTAGATCAACAATCGGCGATGCGCAACTTTATTGATCAAGATCGAATTACAAGAAGACTAAGTTACAAAAGCTACTCCTAGTCGACAGGAAAAAGTAATGTAGATTGGTGTATTGGATTGTGTTGTTTTTGCAGCTTGCTTCGACCCTTCTTTTATACCCGTCGGCCGATCGTATCCTTTTACAACACGTTTCAAGTCCTGATCCGTATCGGCCTTATCTCGAACAGTTATTTCCTTAAAGATCTTGCTGTTACCAAATATCTTCAAATCTTTCCAACCCGTCCGTTAATTTCCGCGCGTCTGACTTTATTGCCGATTTTGACTAGACTTGCCAAATTTTGGTGCAAACATATGCTCCCCATTTTTTAGAGATGACTTGTCATCTGTTAAAAATCATAATTATCGGCTTATATCCCATTGGCTAACTGTTGAACTTCACCTAATAACTGCCGCTTTATTTGCGCCGTAATTTTCTGACATGCGTGTAGTGCGTTTTAACTGCTTGCGTCTTTTGAGATTCGTTTCCCGCCGTTTCAAATTTTCACCGTGCTACAAATATACGGCCCCCACAGAATCATTCCTCACGCGCACGAGCTCTCGAGTTGTCTGTAATCGGCTTTTGGTCTTCAAGCTTCAGTGCTCACCGCTTCCAATCGGCTTTCATCAGAACCTTCTCGATGGATCCGTCTCAGGTATTCATCCCGATTCCAAACAGCAATGACCAATTTTATCTAGGTCCAGTAGGAAACCTAGAAGCCGATTCAGTAATAAATGAAGAAATTCCTCGTCTTCCTCTATCGGCTACGGGATATAATATAGAGGGTTGGAGTAAGAGATTTAGGGCTTGGCCGACGGCGCTCAAGGGATGGAGATCATGGTACATTCGCGTAGCAGCCCAAAAGAGGGATGAATGGGAAAAGATGGGTATAGCCGAATGTCTCCCCCTTTCCTTAGCCGATCCAGAGGCCAATAAGCCCTTAGTGGCCACGGCTTGTTATTTCTGGTCGGACACCTTCAATGCCTTCGTATTCCGTACCGGTCTTGTCGGCCCAACTTTGCTGGATGTAGCCCAATTGTGTTGCTTAAGACCTCATGGGGATCAAGTATCGGCTTATAGTGGCAAGCCCAAGTATAAGCTTATCAGATCAAAAGGTGAAGGATGGGCTAAATATATCAAAAATAATAATAAAGTCAATGGGTTGGTATCGGACGAAGAACACACTGCTTTTTTGAACCTTTGGTTAGACCGATTTTTGTTGTGCGGTGCCTCCTTGGGACCAACTCAGGTATATCAAACCATAGCAGAGCAGTTGGTGGAAGGTCGTCGGCTAGCACTTGGAAAAATACTTCTAGGGGCAGTTTACCAGATGATGCACATAATAAGGTGTCAGCTCTTTACTGGTTTCACATGTTTTACTGTCGGCAACGTCGAAGGACCACTCTGGTTCATTCAGATCTGGCTATACTGCCTGTTTAGTCGATCCTTTGAGTTGAATCCTTCTGAAGACACAGCATTTTCTCGCGAAGTTACTCTAGAAGGCATGGTTCCTCAGTTCACAACCAGCCGATCATATGGTGAGAGATTCATGATGTGTTCTGGGAATGAGACAAAAGTGACTCCTATCGGCTCCAAGAAATATTTATCGTTCTTCCTTCAGCTTGACGGTAATGAACTTAAACAAAATGATTTCTTCAGTTATACAAGTACGGCCGATTTTCCATGGCCTTCTTTCCTTCACTTAGATGCCGATAACGCTCTAATGCCGCAAGATACATTAGATCTGTTCAAGCTTTTCATTTCGCCAAGTATTTTGCACGTTGGTCTTCCTACAAGGAATCGGACTTTTCAACCTTCATATGAATTTTACAGTCCGTCGGTTTATGCCAGACAATTAGGCTTTGGTCAGGTTATTCTGAGCCTGCCACTACTTGATCAGCTTCAACCAAGAGCCAGAGTCCGTAATCCAGTCGCGGCTAACCTTGTCCTTGAAATAGCCGATGAGCTTCAGATCGAAGACTTGCCATATTTTGTGCTGAATACCCGTCGGTTATAACGCTTCTCGTCCTGGTGGTCGTCTATCACAGAGGCACTATATTCTGATAAATCAACATCGGCTATTATCAACGAGTTTTTCCCAAATCTCCCCGAGCCGACAGTAGATACTAACAGTGATTCAAGTGACAAGACTAACACCGCAGGGGTAATCAACTCTATAGTTCAAGAAGAATGGCTACCTATGGTATTCTCGTTCGGGGATGAAGATAAAGTGGAATCGATAAATCAAAGCATGACAGCGTTCATGACGAACTGTGGAATGAAATGGATTTTACCTTAGAATCCATCAATATTATAATAAGAAAGAGATGAAAGTGGTACAAAACTTCATATTTTAAGACGATCCTGATCAGACAAGCTGTTGCCTCGATGCATTTAGAAAGTTTAGATATTCAATTACTAAATCTATAACTTGTTTGTGCCTTATAAATTTCATTACAGAAATACCTAAGCAGAAGAAAATTTCGAACAACAGATACTAATGATGAAAGTTCTGCTAGGGGTGTAGGGAAAAAAAGAGGATCACAGACGGTTCTATTTAGAAACCATCTGTGATGTTGAATCACAGACGGTTCTATTCAGAAATCATCTGTGATGTTTATGTATCACAGGCGGTTCTAGTTAAAAACCATCTGTGATGAGTACTCATCACAGAAGGTTATAATGTAGAACCGTCTGTGATGAGAATTTTCACAGACGGTTCGAAAACCGTCTGTGATGTGCCCTTACATCACTGACACATTGTTAATGACGGTTCATAAAACCGTCTGAGATGACGTTTTTGAACCGTCTGAGATGATGTTTTCTATAGTAGTGTCGGTCTACCCCTTGCAATTTTTTGCACATTGTTGATGGTTGAGATTTGAGAATCACTACTACAGAACAGCACATCATTGCCGGCTCCACAACGACATCACTGCCGGTTAGCTGGGCCGGCAGTGCTTGGTCGACAGTGATACTAGGGTCTATCACTGCCGGGTCATGAACCAGCAGTGATGAGGATTATCACTGCTGGTTCTACGTACAACCGACAGTGATATCGAACTATCACTACCGGGTCAGACCAAAATCTGGCAGTGGTGAGGATTATCACTACCGGTTATACATAAAATCGGCAGTGATATCGAACTATCACTGCTGGGTTATACCACAATCCGGCAGTGATATGTACATATCACTGCTGTTTTTTTTCCAAGAACCGGCAGTGACAAGCCGTGCACCAAATATTTTTATTCCATAATTTTTTAGCAATATATATATTTTTATACAATTGTTTATGCAATGTCCATATATAGTACATAAAGCATCGTTCAAATCATAATTCAAATATATCCATATATTATAAAGCATCGTTAAAATCATAATTCAAATATATCCATATATTATAAAGCATCGTTAAAATCATAATTCAAATATATTAAAGCATCACAATATTTAGTTTTTACAATGATTTGTTTACAAATATAGTTTGACTACATCTCATCTCATTCACTTTGATTTTGCACTGACTACAGTACAAAGAGTCGAAGTAGGCATGTCACGCGTCTAGATCGAAGGAATGAGGGCGATGAGGCTACTCGTGGAACTCACCGTTTGGATTGATGACCTCATCATGAATGAATCCGGTAATTTGTTCTTGAATTGCTATAATTTATGTTAATAATAACTTATTGGTTCTTAGTTTGGAGCGCTGTTATTGAAGAAAAGAGAAAGTTAATTAATGATGATATATGTGAAATGAAAAAAAAAGTTGGCATCAATGTGTAGTTATGTACCATGGCTTCGTTATAGCCGACACTCTCCGTGACAATATTGAATGTATATTTGTACATACATAGTATGGACATAAATTGTTTCCTGGGTCCTGTCTCATGCATGGAAAGTCAGTTACTATTTCAAAATGTTTCCTGTATGGACGATACCGAACACTTTTCTTGCAGTATCGTGTGAATGCCCTGTGAATGATTTTGAATAGTAATTAAACTTAAATGCAATAGAATGAAAATTTGCTAGAGCAATAACACAACGGTCGAGTTTACCTGTTCAGCATGTCCCAAAAGTCTTGATATTCTTTAGTTGGTTTTCTCCTCGAGTCCAAGACAAAAATCCTGCTAGCATCTAACTGGATGACGAGGAGGACCCAGTGAAACCTGCACATATATGTCAACGTAGTCAATTACTCCCACATCGTACATGTTACGCTAAAATAGTAAAACGATATTAGAAGTAGGGAAATACATACTTAAAGTTAAGGGTAAAAGTATGAAGGTTTTGTATTGCAGGTTTAAGAAAGTATTAAATAAATAGTCTTCATTATATTGTGGTTTGTCCTTCACAAGCTTCTCGTTGATAAGCCTCGGATCTAGGAATGTTAGATTGTCATTGCCATTCCTTCTACATGTCTGTATCTCCATTCTACATAAGAAAGAAGTTAGATATGCAATTAAACAGTACAAGAATGCACAATAATATACGTAGAGACTTACAAAGTCTACAGTCTAAGTATATTCACGTCCAGGGCATCTTGCTGGTACAACATATACAACTACTCAAAACCCAACCAAAAGATGCTATCCCCATTGTGAAAATCTTACTCCGTGTATCTGACTGCAAGCGCCTCCATACCTTTGTTGGACTGATACATGTACCACTGATGGACGCACCGTAGTTGTGTTGTTAGTTGGTCGATATGAGCTGGTTCAACCAGCGGTTTTCCCATAAAGAACTTCCACCTTAGACCTTGCTCCTGAGCATCTCGTTGAGCCGCATCTGCTTGAGCATCCAACCTCAACGCGTCGGCACTAGCCGCCTTCAAGTATTGCTTTCTGGATATGCTCTCGTAGTCCGACATTTTGGAAGGTTCAGAAGCCTGCCCCGTCTTTTGCACTTTTGCCATACTCAAGAAAAACTTTTGCGCGTTAGCATCAACTTTAGTTTTTTCAGATGATGTCACCTTTTTAAAGTGAGATGTTACGCTGGTGCTTACATGCTTTTTTCGTTCTTCTTCAACCATTTCAGCTGGTAATTTCTTCTGGGATTGTCCTGGCGTCACAGATGATTGAGATTTCTTCGAGGACGGTGCCGACTTCTAAGATGGTGCTGGTGTTCGATTATTTTCAGATTTCGGCGGAGGAGTCGAACTTTTTCTGGTTGGTGCCGACAGAGGACTTGGACTTTGTCTTTGTGGTGGCGACAAGGGCGGGAGGTCTCTGTATGGAGAGTACGGATGATCATCATCTTCGTCGTCCTCATCATCTGAGCCAAACTTAATCAACCTCTTGCACCACGCAAGGAAGCCATGCACATTTTCTTCTAGTTTTTTGTTTGCGTCCTCGCTTGGGATCTCTACCTCCATTTTACGATATTGGCGGACTACACTGTCCACTTCAACTTGTACGCTGGAACTTTTGAAACTCTCTTTCACTCGTGAAGTCCCCCTCCCCATCACGCAACATTTGATCTAGATCGTCGTCGTGGCTATCGACAAACATATCTTCGACCGCCATCATATCGTTGTCTCCATCATCTTTAGCAATGTGTTCCCTTCAAGTACAGTCTAATCTTCACCATGCTCGGTATCTTCATCAATGTGTTGCCCTTCATGTACAATTTCATCTTCACCGTGCTCGGTCCAACAGGTATAGCTAGCCTTGAAACCCTTTCGAAGTAAGTGTGCACGTATCGACTCTATGGTACAAAACAGCCTCTCATTTTTGCAATCAATGCATGGACAACACATATAGTCCGCCAGATTCTTTGACTTGTGCACCACAACCGTGTTTACAAAATAAGTCACACCATTAAAGAACTCTAGGTTGTAACGGTTCGTGTCATACATCCACCTTCGTTCCATCTACAATTAATTAAATCAAACATCACATAAGCATATAATTGCAAGTAGAAAATATAATTGTAAATGACTAGATTTAAAAATCCATGTAGCAATTTTGACTATATTAAAATACATCAACCTTTTTTCATTATGTAAATATCCATCTAGCAATTTTTAATTATTTTAAAAAAGGAAAATAATTGTAAATATTAGGATATATTTTGACTATATTAAAATACATCAATATTTTGTCATTATGTAAATATCCATCTTGCAATTTTTATTATTTAAAAAATAATAAATATTTGAAATAGTTAGGATATATTTTGACTATATTAAAATACATCAAACTTTTTTCATTATGTAAATATCCATCTAACAATTTTTTAATATTTCAAAATTTGAAAATACATTAACCTTTTTTCATATTGTAAATATCCATCTCGCAAATTTTTTATTATTTACAAAATTAAAAATAATTGTAAATAATTAGGATATATTTTGACTATATTAAAAAATCCATGTAGCAATTTTTTACTTACTTTAATAATTGATAATATCAATGTTGCAATTTTTTAATTACTTTAATAATTAAAAATAAGCATACAATTGAAAATAAGAATATATTTTTATATAATTAGATTTACAAATGTATCTTACAATTTTCATTATTGCAAAATCAATCTACCATTTTTCATTACTTCAATATTCATCTAGCAATTTTCACTATTTAAAAATCCACTAAATCACTGAAATGAATAAGAATTGTAATTATCAAAATCTATAGCAATCTATAAAGTAAAATCCAACTACAAATATAATGTAGACCAAATTACTAACCTTGAAGAGAAATACAATATGAATTTTAATACAATTTTCAGCAGCAATTCGTCACAATCTGGCAATCGAGCAAAGACAGAGCGCCTCTCTGTTTCTGCTCGATCGGTCGGGGGGAAGGTACGGCAGATATATAAAGGATTGATCACTGCTGGTTATGCACAGAACCAGCAGTGATAAGCTCGGATTTAGCGGGAAAATAATATCACGGGTGAAAATAAATATCACTGCCGGTTCTGGTGTAAAACTGGTAGTGAAAATTCCAATATCAATGCCGGTTGATACATGATCCGGCAGTGATATATCACTACCGGTTTTGGATATAAACCAATAGTGATATTTGGTTATTACTGCCGGTTGGATGGACGAACCGGCAGTGATAAGTTCTCCCCTCCCCCCAGCTTAACTTTCGAACCGGCAGTGATATGTTGTCACTGTCGGCTCTATTCCAACCAGCAGTGATATACCGGCAAGGATTGCCTATTGTGTAGTAGTGAATATGTCGACGATCGGGACCGTCAACCGCAAAGAGGGGGGAAGGATCGTGCAAAGGGGTGAGGCCCCAAGTCGTGCTCGTCCGGGAAGGAGGGAGCGTCGGCAGGCACACATCTTGGGGAAGAAGGGCAAACGAACAGGGGAGACATGGAGTTTATACTGGTTCGAGCCCCCTAGGTCGGGTAATAGCTCTACTCCAGTCTTGCCTGTAGGCGAAAGATGACTAAAAGGCTCCTCGGGGGAGGATGAACAAGGAGCTCGACCATGAGGCCACTCGGAAGTGGTGGCCGAGGGGGAGCTCGACGAGGTGGTGTAGTATATGAGGGTGTCTCGAGGTTCTTGTTGTGTTGTGCCTTGGCGTTGCCTTGTCTTGGTGTTTTTCGTTTGTCTTTGATCGGGGTAGTCTGGTGCTTTATAGACCCCTGGGCGTTAATCTCAAGTGCTGACGTCGGGCGATGTCTGTGAGCTGACAGGAGTTGCTGGCCCAAGTTCCCGCGCAGGGGAACTAACAGGAGTTGGTGGAATGGTTGACCCTAGCTCCCACATAGGGGAGCTGACAGGGGTCACTGGGCCCTAGTTCTCACGCAGGGGATTTGACAAGAGTTGCTGGGCCCTAGTTCCCACGCAGGGGACCTGACAGGTTACATAAGAAAGGGGAATACTATGCTGGAGATCGGGTCGAAGGCGTCGAGGTCGAGGAGTTTGCGGGAGCCAGTATGAGCTTCGAGGACACCCTTGCCCGAGCTCAGGAACCATCCCCCGAGCTCGGGGAGACCTCCGCCTGAGCTCGGGAACAGTCCTCTGAGCTCGGGGAAAATATTCTAAAGCCCCAGGGGGTCTCGGACACGTGTCAGGATGACCGATCCCGGACAACCAGTCCTCAAGGCTCAAGAAACGGTCTGAGGCTCTAGGCGTTCTTGAGTCTGAAGTCTTTTAAGGAGGGATCGTCACCTTGGTCGAGCTCGGGAATTCCCGAGCTCCTTTAGGGATCCGGGGGAAGTCCCTTCTGCGGGCTTTTCGTCGTGGTCGTTCTTGGAGACACTCGAGCTTCAGTGCTTCATTTTTGAGTGGGCTTGATGGCGCCTGGGACGTTCGGCTTCTTCGTCACGAGGGGATGAAGGGGGCCTGGAGGCGCTCGGGCCACGCGGGCGGAGAAGTCGGAAAGCCTGGCTAGTGGACATTGAAGAGACACGTCCGTACCAGGCTTTTGAAAGGTCATGATGCCTCGGTTACCGCCCGTCGGCTGTGGGCACGTCTTTTGAGGCGATAGCTAAATCGGCAGTCGAGGTGTCTTTAAAACCGGGTTACTTCACCCCCTGAAGCCTTTCTTCCCCATTGCTCATATTCTCTGTCCTTTTCCTTTCTGCTCCTTTGCACCGTAGCGTTTGTCTTCCTTCTCTGACTCCATCCCTTTGATTCCATGGCGAAGTTCGGGAAGAGCACTCTCACCGCAGACCGGATGAAGGACCTGGAGACCTTGGGGCTACTGGACCCGTTCACCTGGAGACTGCCGGCTGGGGAGAACGTGCCGCAACCCCGGGACGATGAGGTCGTGAGCACGGAGCAATACATGCTCTTTGGGCTGCGGACCCCGGAGAGCGACTTCTTGGCTGCGGTCCTCGCGCAGTGCGAGATCGAGCTCGTGAACTTGGTACCCAATTCTCTTCTCCACCTCTCCATCTTTGCTCATCTTTGCGAGGGGTTTTTGGGCATCCTTCCCACCCCCTCTTTGTTCTTTTGCTTCTACTCCTTGTCTCGCACCGCGAACGACCCCGTCGTCGGGTGTCTCTACTTCTGGCTGCGGGCGGGACTCCCTTGCTCCTTTCTCTCGATCCCGACCCGGGACTCGCTCGGGCCGTGGTCGGAGAAGTGGTTCTATTTGAAGAAGGGCGAGGGGAGCGACCTCGCCTACCATGGCGCCGTGGTCGACGGCAAGCGGGAGACCCCGGTCGCCTTCATCCACATTTGTGCGACGCGCGGGTTGAAGGGGCAGGCAGTCGTTTATGACTACCTGCGAAGCCGGGTGTTCCTTCTGCGGAAGAGGTTGCACCCATTCTTCGAGATTACCGGGAAGCACGATGTCACCCGGGAAGGTCACGACGGTAAGCATTGTTCAACCTCGAGCTTCTTTGGGCCCGACCGAAACTTTCTTGCTCTCAACTGTTTCTCTCGACCCCTTGCAGCACCGAAGGTGGCCTGGATTGCCTCGAGGATGCAGGAGATCTTCGGGAAGGCCGCCACCGCCTACGACCTCGACGGCGATGTCCCCAAGAATATCTTGAGGCGGAGCAGCGAGGTAATGCCTCTTGCTTTGGCTTTGGCCCCGAGAGTTCGGACTCAGGCTTTAACCGTGACGAGCTCGTGCAAGAGACCAAGGAGCTCTGGGACACGGCCAAGCAAATGCTACCGCTCCCCGGGCTGAGCAAGGGCAAGAAGGGGAGCAAGAGGCTGGCCCCAGATGCCCCGATGCAGGTCGCGAAGAGGCCCCACGTCGAGTGGGCCGATCGGACCATGGTAAGATGAGTGCCCTGAGCTTAGGAACACTCGAGCCCGAGATCGCGTCTTTGATGTTTCCTTTCAACCTTTCTTTTCTTGGTTTTGCTTTTACGCGCAAGAAGAGGCGGCGACCACGCGCATGAGCCTCGGATCGCTGGCCGGAGCAATGACCTCCGGCACTAAGCACCCGGGGAAGGAATCTTCCTGCAGCCACCGCGGAGACGCCGCGCTAGGTGAGGTCCTCTTTCGCTTTCTGTCGTTCTGTTCCACCGCAGCGTCCAAGCATCCGAGGGGCACCGACCTCTCCTGTGGTCCAGGGTGAGGCCGAGGAGGAGGAGGATGAGGACGACTTTCGCCTCGTGCCGCGGTCCAGGGCGCGACGAGTCCTACTCGCCACGGCTTTCGAGGACGACGTGACCGAGGAGAGCACGACCGAGGCGGGCACGGCCGAGGGGGGCGCTGTCAAGGAGGGCACGGTCAAGGGCGGCGCGATCGAGGGCGGTGCGGCCGAAGGTGACGAAGGAGCCTCCGAGCTGGATGCCAACCTTTGGGGTTTTGCTGCGATGGTCGAGGGTGAGCCCAGTCGAGTCGTCATCATGGGACGGGCGATCCCGGCCGCCACCGTCCCAGCCGACATGGATCAAGCCGGGACGGCTAAGGACGCCGGTGCCGCTGCGGCGACGGGGTCCGCCGAGGAGGAGGCTACCACGGATCTGCCCCGAGGACCCGACGGTGCCATCGACCTGCAGGTGCTAGAGGATCGGCTGGTGACGGTAGGTGTGCTAGCCCTGAACTCTTCCCTCTTTGTTCTCCTTTTCTTTTCCCTTGTAACTGTGGTGACATTTTCCTTGTTTCTGCAGGGTTTGCGCCTGATCTCCCGAGGGTACGGGGTTGTGCGCGGGCACGTGCTCAGCTTTCGGGCCCTCTGGGATGTGATCGAGGCCAACCAGAGGGACGCCACCCAAGTCGAGGCTAACGTGGCGCACGGGCGAGAGAAAGTCGATCGCCTGAAGGAGGCCCAGGCTCTCGAGCTTGCGCGGGCTGTCGAGGCCGAGCGGGAGCGCGTGGCCCGAGAGGTCGAGCGGGAGCTGAACATCGAGAGGGACATCCACACCGCCACCCTCTCAAAAGCCCTCGAGGAGGAGCGGAAGAAGGCGGAGGACACCCTCGCCTGTGTTCGGCAAAAGGCGCAGAAATTCCTCGATGAGAATCACGAGAGCGCGTCGGTGATGATCGAGCGCCTTGAGCTCGAGCTCTCTGGCGCTCGCTCGAGGACGGAGGCCGCACGGCAAGAGGCGCATGAGCTCCGGGAGCGCCTCGAGACCTCCTTCATGGCCTACGTGGAGAGCTATGGTATCGCGGCGTCCGCGCTCGAGGACTTTGCGGCCGCGTGGAAGAAGGTAGAAGGGCTCCTGGTGCGGGCGGCGAACCTGCCGACCGCGCGCGCAGAGGCAGAGACCGTGCGAGAGGAGGTGGCAGGCCTTCAAGCGTGACTCCAAGAGCTCTTCGCCGCCCCGGGGAAGGCCTCCGTTGAGCTCGAGGCCGAGGTGGCTGAGCTCAAGGCCAAGGCGACCAACGCCGAGGCGAAGACGGCCGTGTTCGAGGAAACGGCGGTCGCGCTGGATAGGAGGACCACCGAGGCCGAGGCGAAGGCGACTGAAGCCAGAGCGAGGGCCGCTGAAGTCGAGGCGCGGGCGGCCGAGGAGGGCGCGAAGGCCGCGGCGTCCGAGGCGAAGGTCTCCGGGCTCGAGTAGAAGCTGGCCCGGGTGACCCAGGCGGGTAAGAGTGCCTTGGCCCAGCTCCAGAGCAACTGCGACCGGGTCGGTCAAGCCGAGGCTGAGGTGCTAGCGCTGTGGAGAAGAGTCTCCGACCTCGAGCAGGAAAAACTTGCTCGGGATATGTCTGTAGACTAGAAAAATAGGTTAATAGATAGGTGGGGGGCGAAAGATTCGCACCCCTTGTAAAGACAAAGTATCGTTTTTCCATGATTTATGAAATTGCATTCTTAGAAGACTTAGCTTGTTTTTGTTTTGCTCTTTGTCGTCTTCGAAAGTTTGCTTAGTCTGCTTTGTAGAAGAGTCCGAGCGACGTCGGATTGCGACGCATAGAGCAAAATAGCCAGAGGTGTTTGCCAGGTGAGTTATTGACTTCAACCTGAACCATCCGGATTAGGTCGATCGAGTTCGGGGATACCCGAGGTCCGATTAACTGAGGCCAAGCCCGGAATCACCCAGGCTTTGGGCACAACTCGGACTGGCCGGCCTAGAAATACATCAGTCTTGGACCAGGTTTAGGCCTCGGGTATAGCCCGGCGAGCTCGGGAATGCTTCGAGCTCAGGGGCTCCCTCAGAGGGCGGTTTGGAAATTCGAACCTGGCCGTTTGGCCACAGGGGAATGGTCGGCTTATTGCGACTGTCGGCTTATCGCGACCGGAGTCATCCCCGGTGGTGAATTTAGAAACAGCGACCTCCGGGCCCGGGAATGCATCAGCGCCACGAGGTCGGGAGAGCTTTGTGTGACCTGCAGTGCGGACCTCTGACGGGAGGAGCTCGTGGCGATGAGAATCGGCTTACATCAGTAGCGTCGACCTCCCAGAGGTGGTCCTTATGGTCACGCCGCGAGATCATATTTCTCGAGGCGCAATTATCAATGGACAAGGGGACAGACCTCACCTGTGCCTTTTGGGCCAAGTTGGATGCTCTTGGAATGCTTCGAGGTTAGATTAATCGAGGCCGAGCCTGAAAATGCGTCAGGCTTTGGGCACAACTCGAACTGGTCGGCCTGGAAGTACATCAGGCTCAGACCAGGTGTAGGCCTCGGGTCCAGCCCGACAAGCTCGGAAACGCTCAAGCTCGGGATGGGCTCCCTCATTGGGCGGTTTAGAAATTCAAACCTGGCCACTTGGCCACGGGGGAATGGTCGGCTTATTGCGACTGCCGGCTTATCGCGACCGGAGTCATCCCTGGTGGTGAATTTAGAAACTGCGACCTCCGAGCCCGGGAATGCATCAGGCTCGGGGCGCCCTCTGAGAACGTTCAATGGTTGGCAGCACGAGGGAATGGTCGGCTTATCCCGATAACGATCGCCTTAATGCAACCTCCGAGCCCGAACCTGCATCAGGCTCAGTGATCCCCGAGGCGAACCTAGAGAATGAGACCCTCGGTGCTGCAAAACAGAGCACACATGGACGTCTCGAGGCGGAGCTCGCCGCGTGATCTTATGGTTGCCCTTATGGTCACGCCGCGAGGTTGCGCCGCTCGAGACGTTCTATATAAAAAAATACTTTCAGCCGAAAGAAAAGCAGAAGGAGCCCTGGGCCCAAGGTCTTAAAATGGCGCGATCTTCGGCAGAAGAACCTGCAACTTGGGCACGTGCTGGATCTTCAGGTTTAGGAACCATCTTTCCATCTTGCGCACCTCGGCGAGGTACTTGGCCATTAGCAGGTCCGAGCATTGATAGTCTTTGTTGTACTGATTGACGACGAGCTGGGAGTCCCCTTTAACAATCAAACGGCGGATGCCCAGGGACTTGCAAGCTCGTAGGCCAGCTAAGAGGGCCTCATATTCCGCCGCATTATTGGTTGCGGGAAAGCCAAAGCGGACCACGTACCTCAGGTGCTCACCCTGAGGGGTGACGATGAGAACACCAGCCCCCGAGAGCTCAAATGACCATGACCCATCGAAAAACATGGTTCAGGGGTCTTCGACCTCGATCTCGGGCTCGGGGGCAGGCTCGGTCGTTTGCTCGACCACGAAGTCGGCCAGTGTCTGCGATTTGATGGCGGTGCGGGCCACGAAGCGGAGGTCGAACTAGACCAGTTCCATAGCCCATTTGGCGATGCGACCTCCGGCCTCCGGGTTCCTAAGAATCTCCCCGAGCAGGAGCCCGCTGGGGAGATAGTTGGCCATGGCGGCCTCATCCCCACCGGCCGCCAAGATGGCGGTGAAGTATATGGAGAGGAATTCCGCGGGGTTCTTGGTCCCGTCGAACCGCTCCATTATTTTTAGCGAGAAAGGCCGCCAGCGCTTGCAGAGCCAGTCGTCCGAGTCGCCGGGTGGCCGTAGGCGGAGAGGCATTGCCACCTTCTTTGGCGTCGGAATCGTCGTTCGCCAGCAAAGGAAACTCGCGTCGGCGGCACACCCCACGCCGACCACGATGGTCAGTAGGAGCGTTGTTGGGACGGTGGCGCGGGCGGTCGCGAACCTTTTGGTGCCTGGGTGGAATGTTCGGGGAAAGGACTCCGGAAGCGTTACTGCTCGAGCGAGCATCACTGTTGCTCCGTTGCCGGCGGACGTGCCCGCACGCCACGTCTTTCCCCTGGTGAGGCAGAAGGGGTGGTGACGGGGTGCGCGCCCGCGGGTAAGGAGTCTGCTGACGGAACGACCGGCGATCGCGCGGTGAATCGCCACCGCTCGCCAAGGGGCGAGACTCGGAGCCCGAGCTTCGCGCTTGCCGCGAAGGTGCGACGTCGTCGGTCGCCCTGTTGAGTTCTTCGGCCAAGGACCGTCGGAAGAGGGCCGAGCCGGCCCGCGCAGGGTCAGCCATGACCCGAGCGATGGCCCGCAGGCGCTCCCGGCCAGGCTCGTCTGGGCGGGAGGGACTGAGCTGTCCAGACGGGGAGCAAACCATCGCGCGCTCCTCTCGCCGAATGGCGGTGATGACTTGGTTAATGGCAACCTGGGCGAGCCGACGCGCTTCCTGCGGGGTCTCTGGGCCACCGTCATCCACCCCCGGAGTCGCCTCGCGGCTGCCGGCCATGAAGACCCAGCGTTCACGAGATGGCGATGAGGGCGAGAGCATAGAGGTGGAGCCTTGGCACTTAGGGGCGCTCAGAGCCGAGCTCACCGATCGTGACATCTTTGGCCAGTCTTGGCGACGGCGAGATAGCGAACGGACGAAGCGAAACTTGGGCCCCACGGTGGCGCCGGTATCGGCGATCGGGACCGTCAACCGCAAAGGGGAGGGAAGGATCGTGCAAAGGGGTGAGGCCCTAAGTCGTGCTCGTCCGGGAAGGAGGGAGCGTCGGCAGTCACACAGCTCGGGGAAGAAGGGCAAACGAACAGGGGAGACACGGAGTTTATACTGGTTCGAGCCCCCTAGGTCGGGTAATAGCTCTACTCCAGTCTTGCCCGTAGACGAAAGATGAATAAAAGGCTCCTCGGGGGAGGATGAACAAGGAGCTCGACCACGCAGGGGAACTGACAGGAGTTGGTGGAATGGTTGACCCTAGCTCCCAAGCAGGGGAACTGACAGGAGTTGGTGGAATGGTTGACCCTAGCTCCCACGCAGGGGATCTGACAGGAGTTGATGGGCCCTAGTTCCCACGCAGGGGACCTGACAGGTTACATAAGAAAGGGGAATACTATGCTGGAGGTCGGGTCGAAGGCGCCGAGGTTGAGGAGTTTGCGGGAGCCAGTACGAGCTTCGAGGACACCCTTGCCCGATCTCGGGAACCGTCCCCCGAGCTTGGGGAGACCTCCGCCCGAGCTCGGGAACAGTCCTCCGAGCTCGGGGAAAACGTTCTAAAGCCCGGGGGGCGGGCCCGGACACGTGTCAGGACGACCGATCTCCGACAGAATATTTTCCTTGCCTAGATTCAAAGCGCACATTTAGAACTTTCTTACATATACACATGCATCATTTGTCAAAGATAAGTTGTTTGCGAATATACAAAAAAAATCGTGTTATGATGTCATGAAAAAGTGTATGTTGAGTTAGATTAGGTACTTGCAGGTTAGAATTACTGGACAAATAAAGATTCAAACAAGTGCGATGTTGACAACCCGGAGTACATTAATATTATATATAAGTGTACCAACTAGAAAAAACTAGAGGAACAAAACAACTGAAGTACTTTACACAACTAGTCCTAATGTTCTATCCTTCATCGTGCCGACCTGTGTTAGTCTTTTCTGGATTTGTAAAGATTTAGGTTGGATTCTTCGCCTTTTCAGAGTTCATATTTGGCATAGTTGATGGGCAGCATACTGCAGTGTTTGGTTGCTTATTTTGGAGGATATATGAATGAATAATTGGACATGCATGATTGTGAGAATGTATGGGCTTTTCATTAATTTGGATTGTTCATGATCCGGGAACACATGGATAATATAGACAATGTCAAGTAGATTGGAGTTTTTTTGGAAAAAAAAAATCCATACGTGTTTCATACCTGGATTGATGAAGGCAATTGACATGCTAACACCAGATCGATGGTTTCCATAAGATGTTTCCCCTTTCTTTGGAGTACTGTAGTCGCACTCTGATAGTGCGTAGTTTAACCTTTTCTAAAAGGCTCAACTCCTTGCAACTTGGTGCGCAGGAAATGGATGGTTGAGACATGAGATTTGTGAATATTTGTCCTGTCTAAATTCTAAGCTTGCATCTGAAACTTTCCTCTGTTGCATTTATCAAAGGTAAATTGTTTGGGAATTCTTTGGGAAACTTGTATTGGGCTGTCATAAGAGAAGTTTATTGCCTTGAGTTAGATTAGTTTAGAGTTTTTGGTCAATCGTAGCTTCACAGAAGCTTCAATTTTCCAACGAAGTCATTTGTTGAACAATACAGAGGAATCATCATTACCACGATTTTACTGATTGAAAAAACTAGAGAAAACAAACAACGAAAGTTCGTCGCACACTGACATAATTTCTAAAGCATAAAATAATTTGCACCGCCTTCAATAACCTCGCGCATCCAATCCTAGCTCTAACGAAACCAGCTATATATGGTCGATCTGAACTCTCCATCAAATTTAGATTTCGTACAGATCAAATGTAAGAGTGTTGGTCGCTCGACAAACAGTTATCTGCTGTTGAGCTTGGACCACCATTCGTTGCACATGCTGTCACGGTCACACGCTGCTTGTTAATTGCGCGACTGAGTTGATGTCTATGTTTTCTAAATAATTGCTCATACGCATATGATCACAATGGGTTGATATTGACAACGGCAAGAAGGGACATCTGCATTGACAAACAAGGGCAGCAGCGGCGGCGACCCTACAGGGGAGTGAAAAACACATGAGACATTTTTTGCCATCCAAAATAAAAGATATAGGTTAGTTTCGCCGACGAACAGGTGTGTGGCTAGACACTGTTTGGTATCAGTTAGACCAAGGATTGAAATGTCGTCAAAATTCGGCCGAATTCTCAGATTTCATACCACCATAAGATCTAAAGTACCGGCCGGGAAAAAATTTGAAATACTATAGTACTTCTATTTTTTCGACGAAATTTTTCCCAAAACCGCCGAAAAACCGGTTGCAATTCAATGAAAAAAAAATCCGGATTTTGTAATTTTATAGCCGGATTTGACTTCAATTACATCAATAACCCATAAGAAAGTGATGTTTGATGACAATTTGTCGAAAAAATTATTTTTTGAGACATTTTAAAATTTTGGCAGAAACACTTTTGGAATTTTATAAAATTGAAGAAGATTTTTAATGCTATCAAAATTTTATAGTACTATCTCAAGAAGTCTAGGATCAAACAGGAAATTTTCTAAAATATTTTAACTTCATTTGTTATCTTTTAAAAATAAAAAACAGAATTAGCATAAACGAGGTAGTAAGAGTGTCGGAATTTTATAAAAAAATTTCATGTTTTATCATCATTTGAAGCTTTTATAGTAATATTAGTGATGCATCAAGACTATGCAAAAAAAATTTCAAAATGTTCTAACATGGTTTGAACCATTTTTCATATAGTTGAAATCTATCGATCAGCCTTCAGTTGCACTGTCCGAATTTTTAAAAATTCATGAAGCTTTATCATCATCTTAAAATTTTATGAGAACATTAATGATGGATCATAACCATGCAAAAAAAATTCAAAAGTTTCTAACGTGGTTTGTATCATTTCTCATTCGGATCAAACTTGCCGGTTAGTGTTTTATCAGGACAGTAGCAATGTTGGAATTTTTAAAATTTCCTCAGATGTGATAATCTTCTGAAATGTTTATGAGAACATTACTGATGTGTCAGAAAGCCACAGAAAAACATTCAAAATTTTTCAACATCGTTTGAATTATTTTTCGTTCAGTTGAAATTCGCAGAAATTTCGGCAATACCGTCCGAAATTTCGGTCCAAAAAATTTCGGATTTGAATTTTGGCTTTGGAAAACCCGATTTCACACATTGTTATTTTTGGATGTGGCCGTTCGCGAAAAACATATGACACATTTTGTGGCAGTCCAAATAAAGGATATATGCTAGTTTCACCGAGAACCGGTGTGGCTAGGCTCGGTTTGGTATTGCGGTAGACTCAGAAAACTCCATTTCACGCATTGTTGGTTTTGGACGTGGCCGTTTGCGATATTACAAGATATATCTTCTATAATTTTCAATCGTAAGTGATATAGCATCTCATCTCACCGTAATCCATGTTAAGGAACCTAACTATCGAATAGTCTAGGGTTCCTGAACAGATCTGAATTGAAGAACACAGAGACAAGAGAGACACAGGTTTAGGGAAAGCGACGACAGAATTCTTTATTGCTTTGTGGTTGCTTGTACAATGAGGGGACCCCCTCCTCCTTATATAGTAGTCGCCTAGGGTTTCGCTAAGAGACCATCGTGGGTTTTCATTGGGCCACGTGGTTTCCCAATCCCAACACTCCCCCTTGAGCTCTTTGCCGCGAGATGCATATTAAAACTCCAGAAAAATCCAATAGGAAAAATACTTGGAGAAAGAGTACATATCATACGCTTAATTTGTTGCACGAATTGCCTCGTTAAAACCATATGCAAGAAAACTTCATGAAAAACTTGCTAAGAAAAAAGAGTACAATTCACTCAAACTTCAACCGCTAATCTTCGAGATTCATGTTGGGTACTCAAAATTCATATTCGAGATTTATGTGGGAATATGTGAAATATCTCCTCCTGAAGTCTGCACTTCTCTAAGTCTCATCATCCCAATCCCTTTTACGCACCTTTCAAAGGTAGATGCTGGGAGTGATTTAGTGAACAAATCTGCGAGATTTTCACATGACTTAGTATGCAATATCTTGATCTCGTTCATCTTATGCAATTCGTGAACATAGAAGAACTTGGGGTTGATATGCTTCGTGAGATTGCTCTTCACATAACCCATCTGTGCTTGAGCAACACAAGCTGCATTATCTTCATAGATGATCGTGGGAGTTTGCTCAATGTTCAAGGCACATAACTTCTGGATGTGGTGAACCATTCTTCTGAGCCATGCACATTCACGAGATGCTTCATACAAAGTAATGATTTCCGAGTGGTTTATCGACGTCGAGACTAAGTGCAGCAGGCGACTTCGAGAAACTGTTCCTCCACATAGAAAACATAGCTAGTTTGGGACTTGCCAGTATGCAGGTCTGATAAGTACCCAGCATCGGCGTAGCTAACCAAATTCAGTTCATTGTTTCTTCTGAAGAACAAACCGAGATCTTTGCTTCGTTGGAGGTAACGGAAGATGTCCTTTATCCCTTTCCAATGCCTTTTGGTGGGTTACGCCTTTGTGCATCAGAGCTAGCAAATTCACAGCGAACGCAATGTCCGGTCTGGTGCTATTCGCAAGGTACATGAGCACTCCAACTGCACTCAGATATGGGAATTCTGCTCCTAGGACTTCCTCCCCCTCTTCTCTAGGTTTGTATGGGTCTAGGTCTGCTTGGAGTGAACTTTCGACCATTGGAGTCTTTGCAGGATATGCCTTTTCAAAACCAAATCTTTCCAACACTTTCTGCGTGTAGGATGATTGGTGTACCAAGATTCCTCCTTGGACATGCTCAAGCTGCAAGCCTAAACAAAACTTGGTTTTACCCAAATATTTCATTTCAAACTCAGACATCAAGTATGAGCATGCTTCTTCAATCTCTTCATCCGTCCCAATGATGTTCAAGTTATCTACATAGACAGAGATTATACAGAATCCATTTGGGGATCGCTGTATAAACACGCATGGACAATCTTCGCTGTTTGTGTAGCCTTTTTTGCAGAGGAAGTCACTCAAGCGATTGTACCACATTCTTCCTAACTGTTTTAGCCCATACAGTGATTTCTCCAATTTCACACTATATAGGTTTCTATTTGCTCTATCTTGGTTCGGGATAGGAATGCCATCCGATACTTTCATGTATATCTCTGAATCCAAGTTTCCATACAAATATGTTGTAGCAACATCCATTAGCTTCATTCTCAACTTCAAGTTGACTGCCATTGAGATCAAATATCTAAAGGTAATTCCTCCCATGACCGGAGAATAGGTTTCTTCATAATCAACTCCAGGACGTTGAGTGAAACCTTGAGCTACTAGCCTTGACTTGTACCTTACAACTTCGTTGTTTTCATTCCTCTTCCGAACAAAGACCCATTTGTGACCTATAGGGTTTATATGGGGAGGTGTGCGGCATCTGAGCAAACACCTCTCTCTTGTTCGGAGAGACTAACTCTGCAGTGATTGCCTTCTTCCATTCTTCCCAATCTAGCCTTTTCTTGCACTCTGCTAGAGATGCAGGCTCGGGATCATGATCAATGATCGAGGCAATCTTCTTTGCAAAGTATGCATCAACATTGGTTGTTGCTCTATTCAGGGATTCTCCTGTTATTACAAAGTTTATGGCCATTTCTTCATGGGGTGCTTCATGCACTTCTACTTTCTCTACACTGCTATTCCTTATCGCAGGAGCAAGTTCCTTTAGCTTTTCATCACCTATGTGTGCGCACACATTATTTCCTGCGGCTTCCTGCAGTGGAAGATTCAAGTCTAGAATTGCCTTTTCCGTTGGCTTCTTTCCAGTGCCAGGTCTCAACTGGCTCCCCTTCTTTCCTTGGGGTATTTTCGTGATTGGTTGTAGTAAGTCCTCTTGCCCAGTTTTCTCTAGACGTCTCCGGGTACTTTGGGTTTGAGGAGCCAGATTTCCTGTTCTTTTTCTTTGAGGCCTCTAAACAGGATGAGGGATACCTTCTATTTTCTTTGGTATTTCCACCCTCTCTGGTGCATTTCTTACGGGTACATGCGACTTAACCACGCCCTTTAGATCACAAAAATGACCAGGCAGTTCATTTGCTAAATTCCGCAAATCAATTATCTTCTGGACTTCTTGATTTGCTTTATTAGTGCGGGGGTCATGCGCGGGGATCCCAGTGGAATTCCATATGATTTCCTGGCATTTTTCATCCAAAGGTTGATTTCCTCCCCCTAATGACAGGAAACGATCCTCGTCAAAAATGCAATCAGCGAATCGGGCAGTATGCAAGTCTCCAGTCATGGGTTCCAAATACCTGATTATGAATGCACTCTCATAACCAACGTATATCCCAGACTTTCGGAGAGGTCCCATTGCAATCCGCTGAGGGTGTGGTATAGGAACATATACCATACACCCAAATTTCCTGAGATGGGAGATTTTCGGGATGATCCCGTGCACAAGCTGCATAGGAGAATGGATGTTGTAGGCCGAAGGTCTGAAATTGATGAGAGCTGCTGCGTGCAGGACTGCATGTCCCCAACAGGTGTTGGGCAAGTTACAACTCTGTAAAAGCAGTCTGGCAATGAATTTAATCCTCTTTGTTAGTGCTTCAGCTAGTCTATTCTGCATATGGACATGCGGTACAGAGTGTTCAACTGCTATCCCTGTTGCAGTGTAATAATCATCAAATGCCTTTGAAGTAAATTCTCCGGCATTGTCCATTCTAATGGACTTCACGCGATGATCAGGGAAATCATTCTTAATTCTTATGATCTGCGAGATCATCTTTGCAAAAGCATGGTTTCTTGTTGACAATAAGCATACATGCGACCATTTCGAGGAAGCATTGATGAGCACCATAAAGTACCGAAATAGCCCTGACAAGGGCTGAATCGGGCCACAAATATCCCCTTGGATGTGTTCCAGGAATGCAGGGATTTCATTTTGCACTTTCATGACAGAGGGTCTAGTTATTAATTTCCCGGTGGCACATGCAGGGTACATAAAATCTTCATGATTCGGGAAATTTTTAACATTAATGCCATGACCTTGTGAGTTGTTCACTATATTTCTCATCATTCTAAGACCAGGATGACCTAATCTACCATGTCATAAAGAAAATAACTCAGAGCTTCTAAAGACAGTCTTCAAGGAAGTATACACTTCGGGTGCATGAATATTCGTGTAGTACAACCTAGATTCATATGAGGGACATTTTTCTAATACCATTTTTCCACATACCGCGTGCTTCACAATGCACAAGTATTCTTTGCCATTTCCTTCATCGGTTTCTACGTGAAAGCCATTGGCGCGAATGTCTTTGAAACTTAAGAGAGTGCGCGTTGATTCAGGGTACAAAAGGGCTTCTTCAATTACCAAAGTTGTACCCATTGGCAATATAATTGTGGTTCTTCCAGAGCCTATTATATATGAATCGCTTCCTGCGATCGTAGTAATCTTTCCAGCGTTCTTCGTGATCGACTGGAAGTATTTGGACTCTCTTAAGATGGTATTTGTTGTGCCACTATCAACAATGCATATCTCTTCCATTTGGGTGCTACACGATTTCTAGATAAAGAAATTAAATTCTAATCAGATAGAGGCAAAATAATCCAAACATTGCTTGCAAATTTAAAGAATACTAGAATAAAGAATAAATTGCATATTTATTCATGAGAGAAGTATGCTCTTCTAGAGCTTACATTTCATTATTCAAAAGAAAATTGCTAACAACCATAATCTAAATAAACCATGCATTAAACAAAATCTGTAAAATATGCATTAATTTCTGCTTCTATGTCATCGATAGAAGTTTTATCTTCATTTGCCATAAGTTTGGGTGCAGCATCGATGTCCAGGCTATTATATGAGGATGAGTCAAGTGGGGTATCTTCATCCATGGCATCATCATCACCAATCTTGGCGAAGTGCGCCTCTGCTGGGGCGTTTTCTTTTGCCTTCCTCTTAGCATAATATACGTTGATCACTTCCTTGGATTCCCGACATATCTTCGACCAGTGTCCCCAAGTGCCACACCTGAAGCACGTTTGGTTCTGCTGCCCATACGGCTTGGCGTGCGCCTTTCCCTTGTCATCCTTCTTCACTGGGGCTTTGGACTTTTCCTTGACCTGATTCCTCTCTTTTCCACCCTGCTTGCCCTTCTTTCTATGAATAGGCTTTCTCACCTTATAGCTATTGGCATTGACTTCTATGCCAGTGCCCCTTCCAGGTGGCTGCGAGACATAGTTCTTGCGTAGAACATCGTCTTGCGATTCTGCAACTTGCATTACATCAATCAGTTCGCTATACTCCTTGTATGCGTCCTAACGAGAGCTGCGTGCACTCTAGATAGCATTTGGGTGGAAGGTAGAGAGAGTTTTCTCAATCTTCTCCTCATCAGTGATCTTCTTGCCACATAAAGAGAGATTAGTACAAATTCTGTGCAAGGCAAAATTGTACTCGGCCACTGTTTTGTAGTCTACAAACCTCAGGCGGACCCAATCTTGCTGTGCTTGGGGCAAGATGGTGTACTTGAACTTCTCAAACCGCTTCTGAAGTGCAGTCCAAAGCTCAAGTGCACTCTCCTCAGCCATATATTCATTCTTCAGAGTGGCTGAGAGGTGGTGCCTGAGGAAGTGCAAGGCTTGATCGTTCTGCTCGGCGGTAGGTTTCGCGTCCTGCGAGGACCCTAGACCAATCGCTGCACGGAGCTTCTTGCCCCCTAGAATGATCTTCACATCCGATGCCCAAGTGAGGTAGTTCTGACCGTGCGGGGCCAGTTCTTCAAACTCACGATTCACGATGCCGGACATCCGCATGATTTCAAAATTTCGACATTAGATTACTGCGTGTAATCTAATAGAAAATAGTTGCAAAAAACATAAAGTGCAGAAAATAAAATTGCTATGCATTTCTAGTATCTTAAATAAAGCAATGAATTCAAAAATTCATAAAGAATATTCATAAACGCAAAGAATAAAGCTAGAAAAATTAAAAACAGAGCCAGATAATTTTCTAGATTTCTGGCATTTTTTTCAAAATTTTCTGCTATCTTTTTTTCTCTTTTGCTTTTTTCTCTTTTTCTTTTCTTTTCTTTTTCTTCCTTTTTCTTTCTTTTCACTGGCCGAGCGGCCTTTGGGCTGCGCGGGCCTTTCCTTTTGGCCCTTGAAGAACCGACGGCTAGGGTTCCCAAGCCCTAGCCGCCAGTGCATCCGCCCGCTGCTCCTTGCCCTTCCGGCTCCTCCCACGCGCCGCCATGCTGCCTCCCTTCCGGCTTCCAACAACGCACTGCCTTGCCGCCCCCTTTCGGCTTCCAATCACGCGTCAGCAGGCGGTGGAAGCGGCGAGGCAGCGTCGCGGCGATTTCAGCGGCGCTTCGTGCGGCCGTCGCGCGGCACGCCGGGCGTGGCGAGCGGCCGTCATGGGCGACAGCGCCCTGGCGGCGCTGCGCGGGCGCGAGGACGCTTGGCGGGCTCGCCGGCGACTCGGCGTGGCGGGACGGCGAGCTGCGGGGCCGAGGCGCGTCGGCCGCTGCTGCTGCGTGGGGCCGAAGCGGCGCGCGGCTGCGTCTTGCCGGGTTCGAGTGGCTGTGCCGGGCGGCTTGGCAGAGACGGCCGCAAGCCGGCAGCAGGCTGCGGCGGCCAGCCAAGGCGGGGCGGTGGCTGCGACGCTGCGCGCGCTGGCCGAGCAGCGGCGGCGGCGGCGGCGACGATCGTGTGTCTGCGGTGGCGCTTGAGCCGATCTGTGGCGGCCGTCGGCGGCGACGCGCTGCTTGCGCGAGGTGGCGCCGGCCGAGCCGACGACGTCGGTCGTCGACGACGCGCTGCTTGCGCGAGGTGGCGCCGGCCGAGGTGGTGACGTCGATTTCTTTCTCTTTTTTTTCTTGCACGAACAGTAAACTGAACTGTAAAATTGTCTTGTACTGTAGCTTCGAGCCATATCCGCGTAGCTTCATGCCATGCGGTAAACAGTACGAGATGCAAAGGATAGATGCATACATAGAATCAACAAGCGTTTAGATTCTCACCTCTTCTCACCTTTTCAATCCGTTCACCGGTAGAGGTTCTTGCTGATAACGTGGAACCTCGCTATCGAATAGTCCGGGGTTCCCGAACAGATCTGAATTGGAGAACAGAGAGACAAGAGAGACACAGGTTTAAGGAGAGTGACGACAGAATTCTTTATTGCTTTGTGGTTGCTTGTATAATGGGGGGACCCCCTCCTCCTTATATAGTAGTCGTCTAGGGCTTCGACTAAAGGACCATCGTGGACTTTCATTAGGCCACGTGGTTTCCCAACAATCCCAAACTAGTAAACCACTCCTAAATGTAAATCATCCTAAGTCTAACATATGTTTTTTTCGTTTCTCCCTCTTTGTGAGTAGGTTAGGGGTCACATTCATTACTACAAGTATATGGACTTGATTGCATAATTGTCTACAGGTATATGGACTTAATCACTAGGCGACCTGGTACACGGAGACCAAATTGGTTATTTGAGAACTGCCCAGGAGCTGCTGATGTTCTGCCAAACATATGGAACAGCTTCATTAATACGTTAGACTACTTTTACGTGTGTTTTTTTTTCAATTTGTTTCCGTCACCCATATGAAATTAATGTGAGCAAGCCAAACATAAACTCTCTAAGAACGTTGTTTTCGACCTTGATATGTCTCCAAAACGTAACTTTAATCACTAATTTTTATTGTAATAGTTTTATAAAACATAATAAAATTATATTTATAGAAAGATCTTTTCAAGAAAAATCTACCCATATCATTTTCATGTGTTTAATATAAATATTGAAAATGATATTGCTAGGCAAAGTTTAGAAAGTTTGACTGCACATATCTAAAATAATATTCTTTTGTGACCAAAGGGAGCGGTGCATAGACGTCAAGGCAAGTTCTTTTCTAGTGAGAAATAACCGCGTATAGTAGTAGTATCAGAAAAGAAAACAGAACAAATTCAAATAAAGTGGAAATTGTTCGATTAGGATTAGATGCTTTCTTTAAGGCAGGGTAAACTTTGGAGAATTTTTCTTAATAATATTTTTCTAAATTTTTTTGCAACAATAATATGCCATAGCAAATATTTGCAAAAATACCCCTCTATCGCCATTTCAAACAGCGACGTGTCCCTATCGCCATTTAAAATGGTGATAGGGCTCTATCACTATTTGAAATGACGACAGAGTCCTACTATCGTTTCAAATGGCGACAGAGAGATACTTTATTTTTTTAGGTAGTAATTTGAAGGAAATGTTTACGAGACGTGGGATTTGTTAGTGTAGATGTACATGGTATTTTTTATCTTGTACTCCGTCAAAATGAAATTTTAGAAATAATGTGCTAGGAGAGGAATTAAGTAGGATGCAACATAGAAGGACGTACGGGAAGTTGGAAAAAAGATCAAAAAAATTAAAAGCGGTTTTGTCACCGGATAGTAAAATTCGTTGGGGGCATAATAACGTGATGAAACATTTAATGTTGGAAGAAATGAAACGAATGATGGCATAGAATTTCATAACAAAAGTAGGAAGTACATGGCGCATACAGTTCGGATCGGTACCGATGTTGGCCTTACTAGTTGTATGGTACAATGATGACAAAGAGGAATTATGAATGTAAACTATGTGGAAGCTAGTTGGGGGCATTTTGCAATTGGAAACAGGGGTACAAGGATGTCGCGATATGGGCGGATGTCACTATATGTCGAATGTGTAATCGTATGGCACCCATATGGAGTGTTGATCATCTAGACGGCGTGGACGTGGCTGGCTGTCACGGTAGTTGCAAGCACAACTGTAGCTCATGTTCAGTAGTCGCTACTGAGGTGGACGACCACTTCGTTGTTTCTCTCCCTAATCCTTTGAAGCCGAAGGTCGTTGTTCTGCTTGTGGAGCTCAATGATCTACATGTGGAGTGCTTCGTTGTTGTTCCTCTCTGCTTGGAGCAATTATTGCGTTTCTTGGATGCGTATTAGGAGGGTGTGAACGTTTGTGTCCTAGTCGTTGGGGTCACGGCCTCGAGAACCTGTCTGCCCCCTTCTAACCTTCGAGATGCCTTACTCTATCCGCCATTGTAAGGGCTTGAAGAAGCTCGGCTGAGTCGCATGGGTTATATGTAGGTCGAAAGGGTTGTGGAGGGCAGGCTTGGCACAGAAATGTGATAAGGGTAGTGGTAGTCTATTGTCACTTTGGTCTAAGAAAGCGGGGGACACCGTGTTGTCAAATCGGGTTGACAAAGCAATGGGCAATGTGTTGTCACTTCGGTCTAAGAAAGAGGAGGCGGAATGTGGTCACTTCGGTCTGAGAAAGTAGGGGGTATTGTGTTTTCACGTCGGTCTGACAAAGTAGGGTTGCAGTGTGATGTCACTTCGGTGCGATGGAGCAAGTGCAAAATGAGAAACAAAAAGGTAAACGACATTGGTAACAGGCTAAAATAAAATGACAAATGTGGAACATATGATTGTAACATGAGCATGTAAATGTAGTCGTCCACACAAAACTACAATAATGAAGACTGGACAAACACTAACCATGGTTCTTCCATGGTGCAACACCCTGTTTGGTGCTCGGGCTACGACGTTGCTACACATGTCTAGATGGGTACATCAGCTGGTCTAGTGGCTCTCTCCGAGTGGTCCTAGTAGGACACACCGGTGCTGGCAGAGTAACAAAGGCGGCCTTGGCTGGCTGAATCGGTTCGGCCTCATCGAGGAGCTGTGAGGAACCAAGTACAATGGTCGACGACTGCTGGGGGTGATGTTGACGAACTAGTCATCGACAAGGGCATCGTCGTCGTAGTACAAGTTGCCGGAGTGGGTCGTGGTGTCATCATATGGTTCATTGTCCGCTAGTGAAAAAATACATGACACGTTTTATATTAATACACAATAGAATGTGCAGAATGTAATAGGTAAAATGATATCATAGAGGACTACCTGGAAACATGTGGGTGTAGTGTGCTGAACTCTGCCAATTGGAGCACCCGAGCACATTGGGAGGAGAGGTGCTCTACGCATGTGATGTCCCAGCTGTGGTGTGCGGCGCATGTTGACCACGTAAAGTGGATGAACGGGCGTGGGCCTGTAGCACGTCATCCTCCCTAGGCCTCCTGCAGAATGTAAGGTGGACGATGCGTGTCGTATTCTAGTGAAGACGCTGCAACGCCCCTCTCAAATAGTCCATACTAAGCTCCAACTAGTCCCCTAGGCCAACTCGGGACCTAAGTGAGGCGAGCTCCTCGCAAACCTCCCTGGCAAGGTCACTCTGCACACACATTGAAGGCTTGTTAGATGTAAAAACTACACGAACGATACATTATATGATACGTGAATAGAAGTACTAACCGAGCGATGAAAAGTTGAGTCCGATAGTGTGGAGTAGGTGTCCGTCGTAGAGGGAACGTGCCTCAGAGGATCATCGATGACACGCACGACTTGAACACATATGCATGGGTTGTACCACCTAATGTAGTCATCATACGTTGCGTGGTCGTATGGTGCGGCCTCATCGTGAACATCCTGTAACGTATGAGCCCACTACTGAGCGTGAAGCAGCATACGTGCTGCCCAGCCCCCACGTCCTACCACACCCTTTCGTGTTTATCTGCAAAAATGATTCACAACTCAACCTTGTCAGTACGGACATACAACGAACACTACAATGGACATGGAAGTAAAGTAGAGTTCACATATGGACAGGCACCAGGATGACATCACAAGTAGGCACCAAAAACTACTACCAAAGTTTGAATTGCCGCATCACACGATAAACGGCGGAGATCTCAATGAACACGTCATATATCAGGTGGTGATGAGTCAGCCAGAAAGTGGCGTTATGGATACACTGGAAGGACAAGCCCATCAGAGCTCACGTCGCGACAATCTCTAGGATGTACGGCCTCCAGATGACACGATCATCCGTGAACTGGTCAAACATCCAACATACTCTGGGTATGAGGCATGGGACGTAACAGGGGAGAAAGTCGGCTGCAATGGTATAAGGGATTAGTACATACCATGGAAAATTGTTGTGCAATTGACACGCAAGCTAGAGGACTCACCTAACGGTGACACCACGATGTCCCCCGTGCAGGCGTTGCCTTCTTCACTACCTCCGCTATATGCCTTAATGTTAGCTCATCCAACTTCCTCCATACTGCATTGAACGTTCTCTAGTAATTCTGATTGCACAGCCTCTTGAAAAGCTTCGTAAGCTACTTATTCCTAAATTGATCGTAGAAGTTGGTACCTATGTGATGCTTGCACCACCTACTTTGTAAATTAGGCCATAGATGTGCCTCATCTAGCCCTTGCTGCAACTGTATGATTGCTTCAACAGCCCGAGATGCCTATCATGTATGACATACACTCCAGGCTACTGATCGACGAAGCTGGCTTTTACGTTCTTTAGAAACTAAAGTCAACTATCAGTGTTCTCACCCTTCACAAATACAAGTGCTACGAGAAGAACCTGATTGTTGCCATTTGCTCATATGGCAATTAATATCTAGCCCTTGTACTTTCCAGTAAGAAATGTCCCGTCCACACATAGCAATGGACGACAATGTTTGAACGCATTGATGCATGCATCGAAAGCAAATAATGCTAGCTTTAGTACCATCTTCCTAGGGAAGTGTAGCGAATACTGCTCGCAAATATTGACATATGTCCTAGCATTTCTTTTCTTGATCACTCCAAGCATACTTGACAAGTTTTTATAGGAGTCTTCGTATGTCCCGAACCTAGCTTCCAAGGCCTTCTGCTTCGCTCTCTAAGCCTAAACATAGCTTATGGTGTATTGAAACATCTGCTCTATTGCAAGAATGATGGCACATGGCTTTAAATCTAGGTTTCCCATAATCTCCTCGTACGTTGCATTCACAACAAAGACTAAAGAGATGTTTTTATACGATTGCATAGACTTCGTCAGCACGTATTTGTGTGGGACAACTATAACACACATTCAAATGGTGTCCCACTTAGGCTGGTACGCATGGACACACCATAGGCAACCCTCCATCTCGTATCTCACATCGTACACCTGTGGATCCAGCTTCACAACCTTAAAGGTCTTCCGTAGTGACACTGCCCATGCTACCACTGTTCTCTACACCTCCCAGTTACTCCTGTAAATAACTCCTTACACTACTACAGAAAGGGGTATATTAGACGCCCGTCTGTGACAATAATATCACTGACAGTTTTATACTTTAACCGTTAGTGAAATTATCACAGACGGTACTCTACAAAACCGTCGATGATATACATCCATGTCACGAGCGGGTTTAATTAAAAACCGCAGGAATATATCACGAGCGGTTCTTTCATAAAACCGTCTCGTAATATCACATATTATCGAGACGGTTTTGTAATAAAACCGTCATCATATATCACAGACGGTTTTATTATAAAACCGTCTGTACTTCTATGTTTATCATTGACAGGTTTTCTATAAAACCATCTGAGATTTCTATCGGCTGTATAAAATAAAGAGGCCGAGCCACTTGGTGCATTTTAGGGTTTGGGATCTATTTTCATTTGGTTTTGTTTGTGAGGCGATTTGGTAAAAGAAGACCGTTGATTTCGAAAGGTGATTGAGGATCCATTTGATTTTGGTGATCTAAGGTTAGTAACGGTGTCTAATTGCAGTATATTCAAGATCTACCTTATTAAGAATGGAATTTGATGATTTTTTAGATTTAGCTTGTAGATATATTCATGTGTTCTTTCTTTGTAAGGGTAGTAATGGGTTTTAATTGCATTAACACTTGCATTAACACTAAATGTTGTATTGCTTGGCGTAGATGGACCGAAGATGGATGTACACTAGAACCGTGTGAGTGCCGAGTACATGAATGGCGTCTCCGTTTTTAGAAGAGCTGCAGAAGAGGATATGTTTAATAAGGGGGGCAGTTTATGTCTTGTCCGTGCATTGATTGTGAGAATTTGAAGATGTTTCTAAAGTTTGCGCAGATCGAAGCACACTTGATTATGAGGGGTTTCAAAATGGGGTATACATGTTGGACCAGTCACGGTGAAGAGCAGGAGATATAGGAAGCAGGTATTAACATGGTCGACGAAGTCAATGATATGTCGGATGGTCATATCGATTGTGGTTCCGATGAGGATAGGTTGCACGAAGATAATCTGAATCAGATGCTGCGTGATGTAGAAGGCAACCGTGATGATAGAGAATATGGTAAATTCCGGGTCTTGATGGAGGACTCGGAGAAACCTTTGTTCACAGGCTGCAAGTCGAAATACACAAGGTTGTCATCCGTGCTTGAACTGCTGAAATTTAAAGCAAGCAATGGTTGGTCCGATAAGAGTTTCACAGTATTATTACGTTTATTGGCGGACATGCTTCCGAGGGAAACGAGTTGCCGACAACCACCTACAAAGCTAAGAAGGTTCTTTGTCCCTTGGGAATGGATGTAGAAAGAATACATGCATGTCCGAACATTGTATCTGTACCACCAAGAGTACGCGAACTTGCACATATGTCTGTGTGCAATGCATCCCGATACAAGCGTAAGAGTCATTCGGATGATGACGGTGAGGCACCAGGTGATGAAAGGACCTCTGCTAAGGTGACATGGTATCGCCTATAATTCCTCGTTTGAAGCGTTTGTTTGCGAACCCAAATGAGGCAAAGCTGTTGTGTTGGCACTCGGAGGGCGTAAGAACGATGGAATGCTAAGGCACCTCTGATTCCATCCAATGGAGAAACATCGATAGGAGCTTTCAAGAATTCGGTGAGGATCGAGGAATATAAGGTTTGGATTGAGTCGGATGGAATGAATCCTCTCGGTAACATGAGTAGCCGACATAGCACTTGGCAGTGAATCTCTGTATCTACAACCTTCCTCCTTTGTTGTGTATGAAGCGGAAGTACATTTTGTTATGCAGTACTTATCCAAGGACCGAAACAACACAGGAGCGATATTGATGTGTACCTAGCACCATTGGTGGAAGATCTGAAAACACTATGGGTTCGAGTGCAGGTATGGGATGCGTACAAGCGAGAGAACTTCACTTTGCACCGCCTTTGTTCTGCACCATAAATGATTACCTGCCCTTGGTAACCTATCGGGCCAGTACAAAGGGACCAAAGCCTGCACTCACTTTGCTTAGACAATACCGAGTGTGTGTGGTGAATCACTCACATAAAGCTGTTTACATGCATCACCGTAGGTTCCTTCGGAGGAATCACCCATACCGCAAAATGAAAAAACAATTTGATGGAACGAATGAAAACGGTTTAGCTCCAAAGCCTTTAAGTGGGATAGATATCCATGATATGGTTAAGAAATTGGATGTTGCGTTTGGAAAGGGGCGTAAATCGAGGTCCCGTGAGAAGAGCACGTGGAAGAAGAGATCAATATTTTGGGACCTACCTTATTGGGAGCACCTAGAAGTTCGACCTTTGCATCGACGTGATGCGTGGAGAAGAATGTCTGTGATAGCTTGATTGGTCTCTTATTGAATATTAAAGGCAAATCAAAGGGCGATATCAATGCGCCTTGACTTGGTCGATATGGGCATAAGACACGAGTTAGCACCGAAAGAGAGCGATCTGAGCCGAACATATTGCCAACACGCTTGTTACACTTTGTCTAAGGCCGAGAGAACTGAAGCGTGCGGTGCTTGCATGGTGTGAAAGTTCCGTTCGGTTACTCCTCTAACATGAAGAGACTTGTTTGATGCAAGATTTGAAATTAGTTGGCATGAAGTCTCATGATTGTCATGTCTTGATGACACAAATGCTCCTGTGGCAATTAGAAGTATTTTGCGGTCAAGGTTGAGGAGACAATCACGAGTGTGTTATTTCTTTAACACAATTGCTCGAAGGTGTCGATCCGAAGCACTAGATGCATTGCGGTGAGGTGGTGATGACTCTATGTAATCTTGAGATGTATTTCCCTCCGTCGTTTTCGATATCATGGTCCATCTCGTTGTTCACCTTGTGTGAGAGATAAAGATATGCGGGCCCGTGTTCCTACGTAGCATGTACCCATTTGAGAGGTATATAGGGATTCTCAAGTCCTACGTACGAAATCGATCTCGGCTGGAGGGTAGCATTGTCGAATGTTATGCAACCGAAGAAGTCGTAGAGTTCTGCGTCGATTACATGGCTCAGGTCGAACCAATAGGTGTGCCTCGATCTCGCCATAAGGGGAGACTCCAGGGCTTCGGGACCATCGGAAGGAAAGCAATCACGTCTGATCCGGCTTCCTATGCTCAAGCTCATTTCACGGTTTTGCAACACATGGCTGTAGTGTCCCCGTACATCGACGAGCATAAGCACTGGCTGCGGCAAGAGAATCCGACGCGGCAAGAGACTTGGATCACGAGACAGCATAACCTTCAGTTTAACAGATGGCTGAAGGAGCGACCCATCACTGGGACCTCTTCAGGTGATACGCTCACATGGTTGGCAAAAGGGCTAACATTTCTGATTGTAACATGGAAAGGATCGACTTAAATGGGTACACATTTTACGAGAGATCGGGACATGAAGAGCACAAACGAGTAACATGTGTGCGCATAGTTGCGTTCAACACCGTTGGGTCAACGAGGAGCTCCTATTATGGGTTCATAGAGGATATTTGGGAGCTTGACTATGTACTATTCAAGATCCCCTTATTTAGGTGTCGTTGGGTCCACCTCCAGCACGTGAAGGTTGACAAGTACGGTGTCACTACTGTTGACCTCGCACGCGTCGGATACCAAGATGAACCATTCATACTCGCTAACCAAGCTGTTCAAATATTCTATGTAATCGACCCGTCCAACAAGAAGAGACATGTAGTTCTTCAGGGAAAAAGGAGGATTGTCGGAGTAGAGAATGTAGTAGATGAGGAAGAATACAATCAATTCGAAGAGTTGCCTCCTATCGGAGCGAGCATCACGATCCGGGAAGAACAACCCAGAAGAAGCTAGCTACGCACGCGTCGATCATCATGAAGGGCTAATTTTTATACAAAAGAATAAGCAAGTGGAGTTATGATTTTAAGTGTACTCTAGAAGATAATATAGTTGTTTGTAATGAGATGCTTGAAATTAAAAACAACTTTGTGTATATATGCATCTGATTTATGTAATATAGTTTTCTTTCCTTTACTGATATTGCTTCATCTACAATTCCATATACAGTATACATTATGTCAAGAAGGCCAAACTTTTGGATTTACCATAGCAATGAGTCTGTTTAAATCTTGATCACGGACGGTTCTAATATAGGACCGTCTATGATAAATTAATATCACAGACGGTTTTGTTACATAACCGTTTGCCATATAAACTATTTCAGACGGTTATAATATAGAACCGTCTGTGATAAATTAATATCACAGACGGTTCTATTTACGAACCGTCTGTGATATTTTTATATCAGACGGTTCTTATGTAGAACCGTCTGTGATATGGGTGACCTATAAAATGCGCACTCTGCAGATTTGTCATTCTCCACTCTTCCACTCACGCGCTCAAAACCCTAGTATTCGTCTCCGCCCCCGCGCCGACGCCTCCCCATCGCCGACGCCGACCACGTCGTCGACGCCTCCCCATCGCCGACTCCTCCCCCTCGTCGACGCCTCCCCATCTTCGACCCCGCCCCCTCGCCGACGCAGCACCATCACCGACGCCTCCCCATCGCCGACGCCGCCCCACGCCGACGCCTCCCCATCACCGACTCCTCCCCCTCGTCGAACCTGGTACGGATGAACTAAAATTTAATTGTTGAATTGTGGTGGTTTATGATTTGATTCTGTCTGTTTAGGTGTACTTCGACAAGATTGTTTAGGACCTAGGAGATATACTAACTGCACTGCTGTCATGAACAGAATGTGCAATGAAACCAAATTTTATTTATTATCCTGCTGTGATTAATCTATTTGTGTATGCATTTGTGCTTGCCTTTTTTTCAATCCTGTTGTTGACCAATTGGATATGTAGCTGAATGGCATCTTTGGTTTCATTTGTGTCAATTTCGATGGAGATATTTTCAAGATTTCTGAAAATGGTGCTCTAATGACGTTGGCTATTACATGTTTATTTTATTCTGTTGCATATTGAGATGCTTAGGGAAGCAAATATCAAGAAGGTGCATGAAAATCTTTTGAGGTTGTGAAGAAAAGAAATTATGTTCCTGTTATGAACAGAACTTTTTACATTTACCTCTTGTTTCATAGCCTTTTAAAGCACTTATGTGCTGCATGTGCTCTAATGGGTGTATACATAATTGTCTGCACGAAGATCCACTTGTAGTGAAGGTGAATAAGGCAAAAAAAAATTGCCGGATTAAGGGAAAATGCCAAAAAAAAGCAGAACAACCATGCTTCTCTCAACTTACCTTCTGACCTTCTTTGAACTACCTTTGTACCCATTAAATAAAAGCAGCCATAAATTGGTAGCCTTCCATTTTTGTTTACTTGTCTTTCCTATTGTGCCACGACATCCAGCCTAGATTGCAAGATGGTGTCCCCTCGTTCGCCGTCTGAAGGATGTGATGAGTCATCCAAAAGAAAACCTCCTCGAGGTCCAAGAGGAGCAAATAAAAGACCCACGGAACGATATACCATCACGGCGGTTGATCGAAAGGATGGGGCCCCCACCGAACCAAGAAAGGCAGTGATTGCATTTAGGACATTGTGCGGGATAGTCGCGCGAGGCAGGTCCCCATCACTTGTCTATCACGGAAGTCGGTGATGAGAGCCGCAGCGACTTGGTGTGAAATTATGTCCTCGTTTGATATCGAAGACTTTTTGATCTTAGTGCGGCGTTATGCCTTTGCTAGTGGCGGGAAAGGCGTGGAAGAATTTCAAGAGCACGCTTGTCAAGGAATATGTCAATAAGGACAGGACTCTCTTCTCTAAGTACGGGTTTATTACTAAGGGCGTATGGCAAAATTTTGTTGAGGCGAAGACGACGGATGGTCGTGCGTCAAAGTGAAGCCCACAAGGCCTGCGCAGTAAGGAGCACCCACCCCACGGACTTGGCACGGCGGTACGCGGGAAGAGGGACCAATGGGAGAGGGAGGGCGAAGAGGCTGTGCGCCATTTGCAAGTATCGTTGACCGGCGCGTAGAGGCGGCTCGAGCAAGGTCAAGTGCCACGTCTTCCGCACCGTATCCTTTACAAACCCGCGGACGAGGAAGTCGCATAGCGATCGTAAGATATTGGACTTCCAATTTTGTACGTAATTTGTCCATAATTTCGTAAGTGAATTAACTTTTTGGGATCTTGTAGGTAGCGTTGAGTACACAATCTTCCGAGGGCACTTTTTTGCCAGACAGGGAGAAAGATGTACTCTCCACAGCCTTGGGAAACAAGGAACACCCTGGTCGCACGCGAGGCGTTGGAGTTTTTGTTCCCTGGAAGTCCGGATTTCCAGGCGACTCAGACAAATACCGGAGTAGGAAGAGAACAAAAGCAGAGCGAGAGGAACGACTGGTACAAAGGATTGAGGAAAGACTAAGAGAAGAATTCAACAATAAGATAAAAAGCCTCGAGGAAAGGCTCAATAATCAGCCTGCGCAAGTCCTGCATTATATGTGCAAATCAGCCCCACTACCAAAAAAAGCGGTGTCGTCCGCCACTCCCACAGCTGAACATGGGAAATCTCCTGTCTGTGAAATCAAGGTACTTATATATATGTCTTGAATGCTCCATACAAATAGCTGTTGGACGCAGTAGCTAAGTCTGTACTATTATGTAGGTGGCCACGCGGTGCACTCTCCAAGTGAGACTTGTGCGTGGGGCCATTCTTATTCCGTTTGCCGCTTCGGGGCGGATCCGTTTATTGAAGGGTGTTGGTGCACGGCACCCTTGTGGCAACAGATTCACGAAGGTTAGTGTGGATGGTGTAAGCGATAATTTCAGGTGCCCCACTACCGATGCCCCCAAGCGATGAGATTGTGACACTGGGGACGCCATTCATACTTTTATCCAATGGCCAAAGAATGACATCTCCTCGGCGCCCGTCCTCCATCACCGAGCTTCCCTAACTATGCGAGTCATGTCTTGCACCTCGGGAGGGCACCAAATTGGCTCCGTGCCCCTGCATTAAAAGACATTGTGCGGGATGGTGCCCACTCGTCTCCGTCACGAGACTACTTATGGCAAAAAAAGTCAAGGGCAAATCGAAGCGGATCACGAAGAAATTGGACTATCAATTGCCCGTGCTCAAGTATACCGGCTAGGAGAGCCTTTTTTGTAAGAAGAGCGCATGAAGAACCTTTCTATTGCTTGCGTTAGATTGCGAATTGGTGCATGGAACATGCTAAAAGCGATGCAAGACCGCATAACGAGTATCTCGGTCGGTTTCAAGCCGAGCATCTATTCAACGAGTCATCGGGGATTCTTCACACCGACTTCAAGGACATTTTGGCGTATTCAACCTCGGCGCCCTCGGCGCCGCGCTCTTGAGATCTTGAACATTGTAAGTGTGTGCATTCACGGTGTCCATTCGTGTAATATCGATAAAGTCATATATATATGACTCAATGCTTTCGTATATTTAGATACATGATCAGGAAGCGAGGCAGAACAAACAACCGGTGGGTTTCTGGACCCACACATAGTCTCAAGCAAACAATGGGCAGAGATTACAGTTTGTCGATAAATCGTCGGAGAGGCCTTAGCGGCTCAAAAGATAAAGTTCATATTATACCCACAACCTGGTAAGTGCTAGTTCGATTTGCACTATGCTCACAACTCGATACATTAATTGACCATGCCGACATACCGTGTAGGTTTCCTTTGGGTACTCATTGTAATTCATCCATCGACGAATCGGGTCATTTACCTTGATTCCTTACAGAGTGGCAGACCACGACTTACAACCTATCGCAAAATTAATCACGGGTAATTAATCACGTTTCCTCCAAAGATAACATGCTCATGTAGGTTGTTCAAACATGTATGTTTCTCTGGAATAGCGAGGCTAACCTCTTGCAATCATGTAGCGTTCGAAGTGTACAAAGCTTATGGAGGGCCTTACGGCAGGGCAGGAAGGTGAATCACGATTTTAAGTTTCCGGTTTCCGCTGTACACAATAATCCTATGTAAACTATGTAATAATGAGTTTGGAACTAACCAAATCTATATTTGCAGTGCCACCAGCAGGGACAAGGGAATAACCGTTATGGATTTTACGTTTGCCACAACATGGAACTCCTTGTCACTAAGAAAACAGCCAATCGGGTAACAACTGCGTTGGAAGAGGCTGATCTGGAGCGAATTCGAGGACAGCTTTATGCCTTCTTGCTCAGTCAAGTTATAAACAAAGAAGGCGAGTTCCACGCTGCCGTATAACTTGAGGAGTCGTATAATTTCTGAATTACCATTTGGGTTAATTATCAAACTTGTGTTGTGGATTTGTAAATTGTAGTTGTGTATTCTATTAATTGGTTAATGCTATTGATTTACATTTGATTAATATATCTGAGTTCATTTATGAAAGAGATGTGTAGTGCAATATTAATCTATATGTAATATGCTTATTTGTGATGGAATCTAATCGGTTGATTGATGAATTGGACATAATAATGCACGTAAGTGAAATGGTTGTAATGTTTTTGTTACATGAGTTTAGTTATTACGTAGTCCGCTTTTTCGGAGGGCGTGGCTAGCATTTCTGAGGCTAGCCAATAAATAGAAAAATGGTTGTCTCATGGAAGCCTTATCACGAGCGGTTTTTAATTAAAACCGATGCGTGATATAAATATTTAATGACGGTTTTAACTAAAACCGTGCAGTGATGTAATGTTTTAACAGACGGTTTCAAACAAAACCGTGCGTGATATGATAATATCACGACGGTTTTTTTAGAAACCGTCGTAATGTGAAATATCACGAGACGGTTTCAGATAAATGCGTGATATGGCGTGACATCACTGACACATGGTTACAGACGGTTCGGGAAACCGTCTGTGATGACGGTTCCAAACCGTCTGTGATAAGCTTTTCTGTAGTAGTGTTATCTCACCTCATTCTGATCATAGTCCTATGCAATGCCTTCACCATCGTTGATCACCAACCTATTGAACTGGTAGTCCTCTCAGTCCGCAGGGAAAGGGTCTTTGCCTCCGAGCTTCCCGTCATCATCACCTTCATCATCTGATAAAGCCTCGCAGTCATGGTTCTTTGCCTCCATTGCTTCGACCAACCCTTTGATCTATTCTCTCTCGTCTGTAACACCGATCGGCGTTCCTGCACCTGCTGTATTGGAACATCAACTTTCTCATCTTGCATTGTCACCTGATCTGAACTCACATCCTACCACAATAAGCATTATACACTTTGCCTGCTTTCCCTAACTTCGTCCAGTTCATCACCAATAGCCTCCTCCTACGTCACAGGTCGGTATCGACTTTCTAAAATGCTTGTGTCAACAACACTAATGGCCATCCTCGCTTATTCGCCAATCTTACATATGAGCTCTACGACTTTAGCCCATTCAATTCCACTAACTCTTAGCACGTGTAGTCCCGTATCCAACAGCCTACGTACCTTGTGCAACTTCAGATTATACATCTCACAGTCCAACAAGAACATGTGATAGAACCATCTAGTAACTGTTCTCTATAGACGCTCCACTGCATGTGACAGGCTAGCCACCGCACTTAAAAAATGATCTAGTTGCACCCCTTGTGCACCCATGTGCAGAACTCTTTCTCCATAGTGTATTTTCAATTGAACTATTTCACCCATACCTGTCGAGCATTACATCAAATTGTTATTACGTGCACAACATAATGCTTTCATTTCTACCAATACGTATTACACCTCATGAATTCTAAACCAATCCACACCACTATGCCTATGTACCACGATGAGCTATTCTACACTACATGAAACAAGTGCTGCAATCATACATAAGTTTAATCCGATCTATCCTAAGCCATACAAATACTACTAGAAATCTAAAAATACCTACATATCTACGCAACTATTGCTACTCCACACTGTTGATTGTTTACAAATCTAATTAATCTGGTCACTAAGTCATGTATCTACACAACTACTGCTACTCTACACAGCTAATTACTTATAAATCTAATTAATTTGGTCGCTAAGTCATATTTTCGAAATATAATTGACAGAAGCAAAAACTATACCTGCAAAGTTACTGACAACTTCTTTTTCCTCCTCCTCCTCCTCCTCCTTCTCCCCTCCTCTTTCCCCTCTTGTTTCTTCTCTTACCCCTCTCCCCCTCTCTTTCTTTTTCTCGATGCTCATTAGATCTGAAGGCTGTTCTGGCCGAGCGTTCGCTTGGCTGGCTTTTTACCGAGACACTGTCACCATTTTAAACGACGTCAGCGGGGTATTCTGTAAAATTTTGTTGCAGCATATTATTTCTACAAATTTCTTTAAAAAATATTATTTAAAAAAATTCAAACTTTGGACATAACAAGTTCAACGAAAAGAGAAGCTAGCCCTAGCGTGCTTGTTTTGTTTCAACTCAAGTCTTACAATATTCCTCGTTTCTCTAGCTCTAATGGAAATAGATGCTGGTTGCTGAAGTTTCTTTTCTCAAAATGCAATATCAGATTTGGAACTTTTTTAAAATGGGACAAATTGGTGAATTCACAATCCATTTTTTGGGGCCAAATCATTGTATGGTTTTATATCGTCTAGGTCTTAGAACAATTGTAGGGTCAGGGTCCAGCTTCATGACAACAATTAATCATGCCCTCCCTAGTCTATATCCTCCTAAGAATTTTGCTGTTCCACGCACGGGCATTGGAACGTATGGTTTCACTTGGTTCAAGATTTATGTAACTTATACTAATAGATGATGCATAGAAGCATTAGTCAAAAGAGTTTAAACTCTAAAAGATGACCTTTGAAGAATCGGGGCGCACCCACAGGAGGTGAATTAATGTGAACTAAGACTTAAACCTTTTTTTTTTTTATTAATTCTAAAAATTAATAAAATAATGATCAAACTCATAGAATCAATCTAAGATAAATAATCTAAGATCAAGAAAAAAAACTAAATTAAATATGTACACTAGAAAGCAATTGTATGAAAGCTTAATTAATAAATCGGAAGATATATTTACTTACTTTCCTAAAAAATACGCACAAAGATCTCTTTACATAAAAACACAACTTTAAAATAATCTTCTTCTTTTTCCAATTTTTCTTCCCTTTTTCTCTTTTTTTCTCTTTTTTTCTCTTTCTTCTCTCACATTTGTCTCTCCCCTTTTCTCTCTCTTCTCATATCTCTGTTCTCTTTACTTGCGCAGTGCTCTATTGCGATGATGTCTTCTACTGCCATTGGCGGAACGGGCACCCAAAAATTTGAGAAACTATAGAATTTTATCTCTTCAATAAACTAAATTTATTGATTGAATTGGTTTTGATTTTGGTGATTTGGAATTTTTAAGATCTTAGAACTATTTGTATTATACTTTTAGCAAATTTCAAATATATATGTTGGATTTATGATAATACCAAATTATTGCACAAGACTATAAAGTTGTACGTGTGAAGTGTGCATCCCCATCAAAAAATTTCTAGTTCCGCCACTGTCTACTGCCACCAAGGAGCAAAAGTGCCATGCTCCTGTTCTTTGCTTGCACAGAAGCAACCACCCAAGGTTTCAAATTCCATTTTTGTAAGGACCCGAATCCACTGATTCGAACCCACTGTGTTTACCGCACTAGTCCCAGGATCAACGCTAGTGCACACAGCTTAACATTGGTACATATCACATCATACACAACGATAATAGAATAATAGTTCATTTATTGATATAGCTAAATGTATGATCTTATGACCAACTTACATTATTAAGCCACGCAGGGCAAGACTGAAAATATAAACTAGTAATTAAGCAGCGGAAAGTAGGAAACGTAGTTAGCTCATCAGTTCACCACAGGCAACCGACAAGGCTCGGACCCTAATGACTCGTGTCTTTCTGGACTTCATCTTCCAACACAGGTGTAGATTCTTCAACTGTTGATTATTGTTGTTTGGCAAGGGTGAGTACTTAAAGCACTCAACAAGTTGTGCACAGAATGCAATTCTATGTATCTATATGCAAGGCTTATTCCAATGGATAGACTATCATGGCTATTTTGCAATAAGCAGCATTTATGAACGAATACAGTAAATAGATTGTAAAGAATGTAAAACAAATAACAGTAATAAATTCAATATTTCTTAAGTAAACCAAGTTTCCAATCCTAAGTTAAATTCCATCTTTCATATGGCATCCCGCCATCCCAACCATGTTGTCCAATTAATTAAGCTAACCCTTAACTGTAATTCCCGAGCATTGCTCAATACCGCGAGCACGGCTATCCGAATAGTTTTACACTCTGCAGAGGTTATGCACTTTACCCACGTGATACAACCAAACACCACCAAGGCGAGTGATTATAACAAAGCCTTTACAATGCTCTGGCTTAACCCGATACTACCCGCTAAGGTTTCAACACTGGTGGGACTGGTTACCACATCCAGGGCCCCCCTCTTGCGCCATGTGAATTACTCCATAACTCGGGAACTCACACCGACCACGACAGTAGCAAAATTAAGACATTGCAAATTACTCAGCTAGGCTGGCCCATACCAGACATGTGGTTGCACGATAGACTCAGGTCAAAGGCTTGCAAGGTTAAGTCCTTAGTGTGATCAAGGAAATACATCCACATACCCTCTGCCCATCGGGCCCACCTTGGCATCCTCGCCCCTTGTCACTTGCCCCAATCTAAGTTATTATCACCCCATTGATTACCAAGCACCACGTGCCATCAACAATTCAACATCGTTGCGTGACATGACTCGCCACAACAACTCAATCTCATCGTGTGATCCCACATGACACACAAGTTCATAATATTGTTCCATATTCCATTAATCAAGATTAATTATCAATGATTTTGACACATGTGATGACGTGGCAAGGCTAAGCAACTAATACAAACTAAACCTCCAATGTTGATCATAATTACTAATCAACTATATTAAACCAATCTAGGGTAACAATGGATCATGGCATACAATGACAAGGTAGGGTATAGATCAATCTGGTATATTAGCTACGCCCAATCTAATTTGAAACAATTGTATATTTGAAATATATGCAATAGAGTAAAACAAATATAGCAATTTTATAAACATGGGTTCAACATGATCAAGCACAACTTGCCTTGGAATAGGTCCTGATCTGGTTCTGGAACTTGCCCTTGAGTTGTTGGATCTCCCTCCGAAGCGTCGCACAATTCAACGTCTACGCGTACCGAAGAAGAAAAGCAAATAAATACCAAAACAGAGAGCAATTGAACTCCAAAAATCAAATCAAATTCACCATTAAATAGATCTCAATTTTACAAATTTTTAGAAATTGGAATCACTCAAATCCGAGTTAAGATGCAAAAGATATAGCCTTTTGAAGTTTGAAATAAATACTGAAAATACAGAAAATAGAAATTCGAAAGTAACAGATTTATTTTTAAACAGAAAAACAGATTATTGCATCATCATGACGTCATGCTGGCGTCAGCCATGACCCGAACCAATCAGAGCACGACACGTGGCCCGGCGCATAGACTGAGTCCACGAGACCTCCTCTGGTCTACCGCAGACCCGGTCCATGACGCTTCGGAGCTTGCGCCCGACACGCGTCCCGATCCGATTGGTCGCAGCGCCGCCCCGCCGATGCGCGACACGCGGCACGCATCTACAGTGCGATCCGATCGAACGGCGACAGACACCCGTGACGCGGTTCAATCTTCCCCGTTCGCTCAGATCCGACGGTCAAAAACTCACCCGAGACTAATGGCGAAGCGACGGCGAAGAAAACCACCGGAGATGAGGAAGAAACCCTGGCGACGGCATTCCAGCGTGTCCCCGACGTGAAGAAGTGGCGAAGTCGACGCGGCACACTCCGACAAGTTCAGATCTTGAACCAAAATGCCGAAAACCGACGAACCGGCGGCGCACTTGAGCAAAAACCGCGGCGACTTCGGCGCTCTACTCCGGCGAGCTCCTGCAGGCGCTTTACGACGATCCTCGCGAAACCCTTCCGACCGTAAGACGCGGCGCACAAGGATGAACCTCGGGGCCTACCCTGCCCCTATTTATAGCCTCGGCAAATGCGCTAGAACGGAAACCCTAGATCCTAACGGTGGCGAAAACGTGCCGGCGGCGGACTCCGAGTCCTTCGCGGAGACGACAACCACACGCCGTCCGATCTGCTACCAACGGTCAGGATCACACGGCCTCGATCTAATCTTAACCGCCCGCGATTTCTTTCCAACGGCGATGATCCGCCCGAGTCCCGAACCGGTACGACAAGATCCCACCCGCGCGATCTTGATCCAACGGCGGAGACGCGATTTCCGGCGAGCCAAGCGGGTCGCGCTTCTCGCCACCACCAGCAAGACACAGGCCGAGCCCATTATCGTTCAAAGGTTTTTCAAAGGTTTTCCAATTAAATTAATCACCGAAATTCATTTTATTTATTTTAGGCAATAAAATAATCGGGAAAAATCCAAGAAAAATCTCAAAAATACTTTGAGACATTCTGGACTCCAATAAAATATTTTTGGCAAAACTTTATTTTAACTTTGCACAGATTTAGATAGATTTGAATAAAAGGCAATAAACTTGATTTCAAATTAATTCAAATAAATCCAGAAAAATCCAAATAAACTCAAGAAAATCATAAATGCACAAATAAGAAATAAAAACTTAATTAAGCCAAATTTTGGGATGTTACAAACCTCCCCCCCCTTAACAGAATCTCGACCCCGAGATTCAGGGCTAACTAGAGAATAGGTTCGGAAATTCTGACTTCAAATCTTCTTCTCGCTCCCAAGTGGCTTCACTTTCGGAATGATTGCTCCACTGAACTCTGCAAAAGCGAGTAGACTTGTTTCTTGTCTTGCGTTCCATAACATCCAAAATTCTGACCGGTTGCTCTTTGTAAGTCAAATCTTCTTGCAGCTCTATTGCATCCAACGAGGTTTGCTCCGTTGGCACTCTGAGACACTTCTTAAGCTGCGACACATGGGATACATCATGCACTCCTGCCAAGGACTGAGGCAACTCTAACTGATAAGCTACCTCTCCTCGACGGCTCAAAATCTTAAACGGACCAACATATCTTGGCGCAAGCTTCCCTTTAACATGAAATCTTTTAACGCCCTTAAGAGGGGTAACTCTAAGATACACATGATCTTCTGGTTCAAAACTCAATTCTCGGCGACGGTTATCTGCATAGCTTTTCTGTCTTGACTGTGCTATCTTCAACCTTTCTCTGATCATTGCAACTTGTATTTCGGCTTTTTCGAGAATATCTGGCCCAAACACCAAACGTTCTCCTATTTCGTTCCAATTCAACGGAGTACGACAAGCACGTCCATACAACGCCTCAAACGGGACATCGTAGGCTAGCTTGATAACTATTATTGTAATCGAACTCTGATATGGCAAACTTTTATCCCAAGATGTAGCATAAGCTAAAGCACAAGCTCTCAACATATCCTCTAAAATCTGATTTACTCTTTCAGTCTGACCATCTGTCTGCGGGTAATATGCTGTACTAAAATTCAGGCGAATTCCCATTGCTTCGTGCAACTTATTCAAAAATCTTGAGGTAAATTGGGTACCTCTGTCCGACGCGATCTTCCTGGGCACTCCATGCAAGCATACAATCCTTGACATGTACAACTCGCTAAACGATCCCCGAGTAGGTGGTCTTTCTTTGGGATAAAATGGCGACCTTGGTTAGGCGATCCACAATTACCCAAATGGAATCGTAACCTTTACGAGTTTTAGGTAAACCGTGATAAAATCTATTCGATTTCCTCCCACTTCCATTCCGAATTTTCAATGGTCGCAACAAACCGGCTGGTCTTTGATGCATGGCCTTTACCCTCTGACATACGTCACATAAAGCAACATGCTCAGCTACTTCCCGCTTCATGTTAGGCCACCAAAATCGCTCCTTTAAATCCTGGTACATCTTGGCACTTCCTGGGTGAATCGAGTACTTAGAATCATGAGCCTCCTCAAGAATCAATTGCTTTAGTTCCTTTTTATCCGGCACACAAATTCGGCCTTTGAAGAACATGGTTCCTTGCTCATCCAGAGTGAAATCTACGGCTAGGCCTTCTTCCTTTTTAGCCTTAATCTTGGAAATTTTTTCGTCATCTTTCTGGCCTTCTCTAATCTGATCTTCCAGCGTTGGCTTTACTTCCAGTTGAGCTACCATTCCTTGCGGAATGACTTCCATCCTTAGTTTCTGCAATTCCTTGCGTAATTCTGGTTGATCCTCCATTGTTAGCGTATTTGCGCTATGGCTCTTTCGACTCAGAGCATCTGCTACCACATTGGCCTTTCCGGGATGATAATGGATCCCCACATTATAGTCCTTAATTAGCTCTAGCCACCTTCGCTGTCTCATATTCAGATCCGCTTGAGTAAATATGTATTTCAGGCTCTTATGGTCTGTATATATCTCACATCTATTTCCTATGAGATAATGACGCTATATCTTTAAAGCATGCACTACGGCAGCTAACTCCAAATCATGCGTTGGATAATTCACTTCATGCGGTCTTAATTGTCTTGACGCATAAGCCACGACCTTGCCTTCTTGCATTAACATGCATCCCAAGCCTTGCTTTGAAGCATCGCAATAAATATCAAATCCGTTACGCACATCCGCAATACTAATACGGGGTCGTTGTTAAACGCTTCTTTAATTCCATGAAACTTTTCTCGCACTCTGGCGCCCATGCAAACTTCTTCTCTTTCTTCAACAAGCTGCGTAAGGGGTTTAGCAATCGTTGAGAATCCTCTATGAACCGACGGTAATATCCGCCATTCCGTAAAACTACGAATCTGGGTAATGGACTTCGTTGCTCCCAATGCAACATCTGCGTCCACTTTGCTTGGGTCGATTGCCACTCCTTTAGTAGTCATTACATGACCAGAAATTCAACTTTCTCCTTCCAAAATTCACACTTGCTAAACTTAGCATACGGTGATGTTCTCATGACCTCTCTAAAACCATTCTGAGATGTTCTGCGTGCTCTTCCTCTGTCTTTGAGTAAACCAAGATATCGTCTATGAAGACTACAACAAACTTATCCAAATATTCCATGAAAACCTTATTCATCATGTTCATGAAATATGCCGGGGCATTAGTCAATCCAAATGACATGACTGTAAACTCATAATGTCCATATCACGTAGAAAACGCGGTCTTAGGCACATCCTCTACTCGGATCTTCAACTGATGATATCCTGAACGAAGATCTATCTTGGAGAAAACTCCAGCTCCTCTTGACTGATCAAATAAGTCATCGATCCTGGGCAACGGATACTTATTCTTGATCGTTACTTCATTCAGTGCACGATAATCGATGCACATCCTAAGACTTCCGTCCTTCTTACGAACAAACAAAACCGGGGCTCCCCACGGCGATGAACTAGGTCTAATGAAGCCTTTCTCTTGCAGTTCCTCAATCTGCTTCTTCATTTCCACTAACTCGTCGGTAGGCATCCGATATGGTCTTTTTGATATCGGTGCTGTCCCCGGCGCTAACTCGATCACGAACTCGATATCACGGTCCGGTGGCAATCCTGGCAAATCTTCTGGAAACACATCTGGGTATTCGCTGACTAATGGCACATCTTCCATGCTGATGGCTTTCACGCTGTTGACCATTAATTGCCCATCTCGAACAGCGGTCGCTTGAAACTCTACTTTCTTGCCACTAGGGCCTTCCAAAGTCACAATCTTTCGGCCACAATCCAAAACGGCCTTGTGCTTAGACAGCCAATCCATTCCAAGGATGACGTCTAGGGATTGCGCATCTATCAAGATAAGATTCGCTAGAAATTCTATCCCATCCATAAGCAACTTAGCTCCCAAACACCCAAGGCTAGATCTAAGCTCGGATCCTGGGGCTTGGACTAAGAGCACACACTTAAGATTCACCACTTTAAATCCATTCATGGTTGCAAAACTTTGAGAAACGAACGAATGCGAAGCTCGTAATCAAACAAAATCAGAAAGTGCTGCGTTGACGTAAACTTACCCAAGACGACGTCTGTAGCCTCCTGAGCTCCATCTGCAGTGATGTGGTTGATCCTTCCACGCACTGTTGATTGGGGTTGCTCGGCTTGACTGGCGCACGATTTCCTCCTGAGGTTGGTGCCTTGGCAGGTGTTGTTCCCAAGTTGAAACGAACCGGCGTGATGCCTCCCTTCTGTGGACACCTATTAGAAAAGTGCCCTGGCTCATTGCAGGTATAGCATCTTTTCACGGCAGACTGCCGATTCCCTCCTGGTGCATTGTTGTCCTGTGCTGGGGTCTGAAAATTCTGATTAGCAGGACGAGGTGCAGGGGTTGATGTCTTGTTCACGGTTGGCGGTTGGAATCTAGCAAATTGTTGTGGTGACATCCTCAAACGTAGATGGTTTGGACGTCCACCCTGATTAGTCATCAAGCGCTTACGGTTTTCACCTAACTCCTTGCGCTTATCTTCTAGGATCAAAGCCTTATTCACTAGCTCCTAAAAATCTGGAAAATTGTGGGTGATCAGTCCCACCTGCAGTCCTGAATTTAGTCCCTTCATGAAACGAGACTGCCTAGCTTTGTCTGTCGCCACGTCTTCAGGGGCATAGCGAGCTAGCTGAGTAAACTTGTTCAGGTACTCGGCCACTGGTTGGCCTCCTTGTTTCAAAGCCCTGAACTCTTCCTTCTTAAGGTCCATCATTCCCTCCGGGACATGATACTGGCGGAAAGCATTAGTAACTCCTCCCAGGTGATCTCTTGTGGGGCTCCATGAGCGGCACAGTAATTCTCCCACCATTCTGCGGCGGTTCCTTCCAATTGATGAGAGGCGTAGAGCACCTTCTCATTGCCTTCACATTGCGTGATGTGCAACTTCTTTTCAATAGTTCTAAGCCAGTCATCGGCTTCCAAAGGATTCACATTTCCTGAGAAGGTTGGTGGCCTAGTCCTCATAAAATCTGATAGCTTTGAGTGAGGTCTGGGTCCACCATGGTTGTTCTGAGCTACAGGGTTGTTGTTGGTTGCTGCTGCATTGGTCATCTGCTGCATCTGCTGCATCATAGTCTGCATTAGTTGAGTTTGTGCATGAGAAACGCCCTGCATTCTCGCATGTCATCGGCGGTGGTTGAGGGCTGCCTCGTCATTGGGGTTGTCATTCTGGCGCAGTCCACTTCCTGAAGCACCGTTGTTCCCTCGAGTATTCACCATCTGATGATTGCCTCTTAGGTTAGGAAAGGTAGATGTAGCATAGATAAGAAGTAAGAATTTCTAAAGCGGGGAGGTAGGTTATACCCAACTGAAATAATTCTTTATTATTCTTGGTATGTTTGCTTATTTAAGCCTACAAGCTTTGCAACACATACTGCACACTCAAGATTACAAAGAAGCAAACTAAACACGAAACCTTAACGTCAACTAAAAAGGTAAAGACTAACTTAAAGACGCGACTCACACTCGAGTCTCAACACGGCCAAGGTCGACACTCACTCATCCACCACAGGCCGAGGTGACCCGACGCATACACCGGCGGGTGAGCTGGCATAGGAGCGAACCTATTCTAATGACCTACTACTGGGTCCACTGCAACCACGGGGTCTGCACTCCCCTCTGGCTCCCACTCTCGCTCCTCTGGATCCTCCTCGGACTCTCCAACTGGCTCCTGAACTCCTCGAGTCACGCGCTCCAACTCATCCTCGACCGCCTCTAGGGCCTCTCCCAGCTCAGTGATCATCCCGATGGCTGAAGCACGAGTCACCTCAAGCTCCTGCTCTTTTACTCTGAGTGCCTCGTACACAGTCTCCAGCTCCTGAGTAATCTCTCTCATGTGATCCTCCTGAGCAAGGGCGAACTCTACAAGGTGTGTGGCTGTGGCACACTCGTCCTCCATGATCCGTCGGCGTCGGCATGCTTGAACGTCTGGATGAAGGCGGAACACTGAGTTGTGAAGCTCGTCGGCGTAGTCGCGGCAGACACGGCGAAGAGCAAGTCGAGCGACCTCCTGAATTGCAACCTCGTACGAGAATCTTCTGGCAGAGATGTTGATTGGCCGGCTAGCTTCCTCGTTCTCCCGAGCGTAGATAATTAGCTTGCAAATAAATCCTCGGTGTACACCATTAACTGACCAGCTGCCTCCTCGGTAAAGCGGACGATAGAAGCCTACCAGCATCGAAGAACTCTCCACAGCTCCATGGCGTAGCCGCCAGCTGACTCCTCGAAGGTCGGAACGATCGGCATCTGCTCCACAAGAACTTTGAATAAGTTCTCCACCCGAAACGTCAAGTAAAATGAGTAAATTCAGCAAAGGCGAGAAGTAGAGAATGAGATGAGTCGAGAGTGTTTTATTAGTCATGTTTAGATTTTCTTTTAGAAAATAGTTTGGACACACACAAGACACCTCCATACTATCTAGGCCAAGACCTACAAGGTCGGTATGCTCTAATACCACCTCTGAAGGACCCGAATCCACTGATTCGAACCCACTGTGTTTACCGCACTAGTCCCAGGATCAACGCTAGTGCACACAGCTTAACATTGGTACATATCACATCATACACAACGATAATAGAATAATAGTTCATTTATTGATATAGCTAAATGTATGATCTTATGACCGACTTACATTATTAAGCCACGCAGGCAAGACCAAAATATAAACTAGTAATTAAGCAATGGAAAGTAGGAAACGAGTTAGCTCATCGATTCACCACAGCAACCGACAAGGCTCGGACCCTAATGACTCGTGTCTTCTGGACTTCATCTTCCAACACGGTGTAGATTCTTCAACTGTTGATTATTGTTGTTTGGCAAGGGTGAGTACTTAAAGCACTCAACAAGTTGTGCATGAATGCAATTCTATGTATCTATATGCAAGGCTTATTCCAATGGATAGGCTATCATGGCTATTTTGCAATAAGCGACATTTATGAACGAATACAATAAATAGATTGTAAAGAATGTAAAACAAATATGAGAATAAATTCAATATTTCTTAAGTAAACCAAGTTTCCAATCCTAAGTTAAATTCCATCTTCCATATGGCATCCCGCCATCCCAACCATGTTGTCCAATTAATTAAGCTAAACCTTAACTGTAATTCCCGAGCATTGCTCAATACCGCGAGCACGGCTATCCGAATAGTTTTACACTCTGCAGAGGTTATGCACTTTACCCACGTGATACAACCAAACACCACCAAGGCGAGTGATTATAACAAAGCCTTTATAATGCTCTCGCTTAACCCGATACTACCCGCTAAGGTTTCAACACCGGTGGGACTGGTTACCACATCCGGGGCCCCCTCTTGCGCCATGTGAATTACTCCATAACTCGGGAACTCACACCGACCACGATATAGTACCAAAATTAAGACATTGCAAATTACTCACCTAGGTCGCCCATACCGCATATGTGGTTGCACGATAGACTCAGGTCAAAGGCTTGCAAGGTTAAGTCCTTAGTGTGATCAAGGAAATACATCCACATACCCTCTGCCCATCGGGCCCACCTTGGCATCCTCGCCCCTTGTCACTTGCCCCAATCGAAGTTATTATCACCCCGTTGATTACCAAGCACCACGTGCCATCAACAATTCAACATCGTTGCGTGACGTGACTCGCCACAACAACTCAATCTCATCGTGTGATCCCACATGACACACAAGTTCATAATATTGTTCCATATTCCATTAATCAAGATCAATTATCAATGATTCTGACACATGTGATGACGTGGCAAGGCTAAGCAACTAATACAAACTAAACCTCCAATGTTGATCATAATTACTAATCAACTATATTAAACCAATCTAGGGTGACAATGGATCATGGCATACAATGACAAGGTAGGGTATAGATCAATCTGGTATATTAGCTACGCCCAATCTAATTTGAAACAATTGTATATTTGAAATATATGCAATAGAGTAAAACAAATATAGCAATTTTATAAACATGGGTTCAACATGATCAAGCACAACTTGCCTAGGAATAGGTCCTGATCTGGTTCTGGAACTTGCTCTTGAGTTGTTGGATCTCCCTCCGAAGCGTCGCACAATTCAACGTCTACGCGTACCGAAGAAGAAAAGTAAATAAATACCAAAACAGAGAGCAATTTAACTCCAAAAATCAAATAAAATTCACCATTAAATATATCTCAATTTTACAAATTTTTAGAAATTGGAATCACTCAAATCCGAGTTAAGATGCAAAAGATATAGCCTTTTGAAGTTTGAAATAAATACTGAAAATACAGAAAATAGAAATTCGAAAGTAACAGATTTATTTTTAAACTGAAAAACAGATTATTGCGTCATCATGATGTCATGCTGGCATCAGCCATGACCCGAACCAATCAGAGCATGACACGTGGCCTAGCGCATAGACTGAGTCCACGAGACCTCCTCTGGTCTACCGCAGACCCGGTCCATGACGATTCGGCGCTTGCGCCCGACACGCGTCCCGATCCGATTGGTCGCAGCGCCGTCCCGCCGATGCGCGACACGCGGCACGCATCTACGGTCCGATCCGATCGAACGGCGACAGACACCCGTGACGCGGTTCAATCTTCCCCGTTCGCTCAGATCCGATGGTCAAAAACTCACCCGAGACTAATGGCGAAGCGACGGCGAAGAAAACCACCGGAGATGAGGAAGAAACCCTGGCGACGGTGTTCCGGCGTGTCCCCGACGTGAAGAAGTGGCGCAGTCGACGCGGCACACTCCGACGAGTTCAGATCTTGAACCAAAATGCCGAAAACCGACGAACCGGCGGCGCACTTGAGCAAAATCCGCGGCGAATTCGGCGCTCTACTCCGGCGAGCTCCTCTGCGCGCTTTACGACGATCCTCGCGAAACCCTTCCGACCAGAAGACGCGGCGCACAAGGATGAACCTCGGGGCCTACCCTGCCCCTATTTATAGCCTCGGCAAACGCGCTAGAACGGAAACCCTAGATCCTAACGGCGGCGAAAACGCGTTTGGCAAGGACTCGAGTCCTTCGCGGAGACGCGTACCACACGCCGTCCGACCGCTACTAACGGTCGATCACACGGCCTCGATCTAATCTTAACCGCCCGCGATTTCTTTCCAACGGCGATGATCCGCCCGAGTCCCGAACCGGTACGACAAGATCCCACCCGCGCGATCTTGATCCAACGGCGGAGACGCGATTTCGGCAGCCAAACGGTCGCGCTTCTCCGCCACCACAAGACAAGACAGGCCGAGCCCATTACTGTTCAAAGGTTTTTCAAAAGGTTTTTCCAATTAAATTAATCACCGAAATTCATTTTATTTATTTTAGGCAATAAAATAATCGGGAAAAATCCAAGAAAAATCTCAAAAATACTTTGAGACATTCTGGACTCCAATAAAACATTTTTGGCAAAACTTTATTTTAACTTTGCACAGATTTAGATAGATTTGAATAAAAGGCAATAAACTTGATTTCAAATTAATTCAAATAAATCCAGAAAAATCCAAATAAATTCCAGAAAATAATAAATGCACAAATAAGAAATAAAAACTTAATTAAGCCAAATTTTGGGATGTTACAATTTTCGGTTCACATCTCGTCCAGGGTTCTAAAAACCGTCGAAAACTGTTAGGTTAACATCTCTTCGTGTACTTTGCTTGCACAGAGCCACAGACGCTGCCACCTCTTGAAGCTTGGCGATGCTGTAATTATTTTTTAAATAATTTTACAAAAATAATATACCGAAACAAAATTTTACAAAAATACACCTATGTCGCTATTTTAAAATGGGGAAAAAGCCGTAGCCTTGTCAACCAAGTAAGTCCACAACAAAATAATCCGTCGACCAATTCAATCCACGACTAAACAGTCCTCTCTCGCCATCGTTACCAATTCAAATGGCATCATATGTATAGTTTTGTAAATTTTTTGCTTCGGCATATTATTTTCATAAAATTATTTACATAATATATTAGGCCTTCCGCCCTGGTGCCATCGGGGTCGTCGGTGGTCGTTGGGAGGGAGAAGGGGATGGGGCAGGGAACGGCGAGGGGAAGATTGGGGATGGGGTAGGGAACAGCGATGGGAAGATTGGGGATGGCGGCGAGGGGAAGATTGGGGATGGGGCACGGAATGGCGAGGGGAAGATTAGGGATGGCGGCGAGGGGAAGATATTTGGCCGGTTGCTCTTAGTAGTTTACCAAATTACCCTTGCTATGGTGTGGTACGTCCAGGGAAGATTTTGGGAAGGCAGGCACAAAATAGACATTTCGCGTATAATTCAAACGGGGTGCCGCGAAATTTTGCAATAAGTGCCGCGCGCCCCCGTTTTTGCGAAATTTCCTGTGAGGTAATTTTGCAAAAAGTCCTGGCCCACTGGTCAGCGAGCACGTCACTCGTGCAGTTACCTCTCGTTTTCAAAGGCGAAATTTGGCTATGTTCAAAAATAATGTGAAAACGGGATAATCCGTTGATACCTTGTTTTCAATGCCGGATGATCCGTTGGTGAGAAGGCTTCGAGTCTACGGTTTCTATTGCGTTCAATGGATAGTCCGTTGTAGCATCGGCGCATTGGCGGATCGTCCCGTGTTTCAGAAGATGAAGACATGAAGGTTGATGTCATAAGAGCGACATGAAGGTTGATGTCATAAGAGCACACAACGGACAAATTTAACACCAGGTGAGTATACACCGGATCATCCTGTGGTGAGAAGGAATGGAGTATAGGGTTTCTGAATGTTGCATTCAACGGATAGTCCGTTGCCAGCATTTTGTTCACGACGTTTTATCTGGTGTACACATATCGATTAGCACTGGTTTGAGTATTGCATTCAACGGGTAATCTGTTGCAAGCATTTTGTTCCCGACGTTTTATCCGGTGTGCACATATCGATTCGGACTGGTTTAGTTTATGTGTTGTATTGGAAAGCGACGGCCCATGCTTCGGCACATACGCTAGGCCTAGATGCTTAGCTCTAAGAAAATAAGACATAGCATGTCCCAAACACACATGTATTCACAGCAACATACCATCCTCATCGACCATAACATATTACAAGTCACTTCGGCATCGACAAACACACATATATAAACTATAGTTCTCACACGTCACCCCCGAAAAACTCAGTCATGTTCAACCAATAGGCGAACCCTCGACCGCTCCCCCTATGCCCTATCACAACGATACCTCCCCTCCTACCACTCCCATGCTGAGCACTGGTTCCCGAGGGCTGCCGGCACTACTACAGAATGGTACAACACTATCACTTCATCCGTGTCGGTTCCCAACTTTTCACGAAAAAACCGATTGTGATATTTGTATGTCATTTGTAATTTTTGGAAAGAGGTCATCTCAATCGATTTTGAGAAAAAAATCAATTCTGAGATGGAACCGATTGTGATAACAGAGCTCATCACAATCGGTTCTTTCTTAGAACCGATTGTGATGAGTGCGACCTAATCTGTGTCAGTTCTTAGGAAGAACCGAAATAGATGAGGGTTCAGAGGAATATACAAAGTTTTTCCCATATTGATCACCTTTTTCCCAGTAGTATCATACTATATATATAAGCATAAGCACAATATACAAAAGTTTCCCAACAAAAAACTACTGGGAAATACTACTTAGTCGATCTAGTCCTCGTCGTCGCCAGTGTCGTCGTCGGAGTCAGAGTCGTCGCTGCGACCGTCAGGGTCCTCACTCGAACCGGCTCTATCTAGGTCATCCTCCAGCTCCCAGCCATCACGATAGCCCTCCGACGAGTCGTAGCTATCGTTGTCGTTGTCAGAGGAGGAGGATGTTGGCGGTGGATGCTTCTGGCCGACGTCGATGCTTGAGGCGGAGGGAGCGAAACTGCCCGCTTGCCGTGGAGGGAGCGGACGATTGGTTCATATGGCGCCGGCGTTGCGCCGCAGCCATTACCACAGGGGTCTCAAAGGCTGGGACGGTGGTGGTTGCGGTACTGGAGGCGAAGGCGGTGGCGTTGGTGGAGCCATTGTCGGAGGCCAGACGGTGGAGCCGAGAGAGGAGGTGATGTCTTTTTTGTTATTGCTCATGGCGGTGTTGGAGGCAATCGATCGATGGAGTATATATCGTCGTCGAAGTGCAATTAACGATCTGCATTGGGGAAACGAAACGCCTGGAACACGATCTTCAAAGTGGAATTTGAATAGATGGATTAATTCTTTGGAATACGAAGCGATCAGCTCGAAACACTGCGCGCCTGTCTTGGGAAGATGAAGGCATTGGGAACATCACATGGTTTCTGAATGGAGTATACACGAGATCATCCTGTGGTGAGAAGGAATGGAGTATAGGGTTTCTGAGTGTTGCATTCAACGGATAATCCGTTGACAGCATTTTGTTCCCGACGTTTTATCCGGTGTACACATATTGATTAGCACTTGTTTGAGTATTGCATTGAATTGGTAGTCCGTTGCAAGCATTTTGTTCCCGACATTTTATCCGGTGTGCACATATCGATTCGGACTAGTTTGGTTTATGTGTTGTATTGGGAAGCGACGGCTCATGCTTCCTCATATAAACTATAGCATGTCCCAAACACACATGTATTCACAGCAACATACCATCCTCATCGATCATAACATATTACAAGTCACTTCGGCATCGGCAAACACACGTATATAAACTATAGTTCTCACACGTCACCCCCAGAAAAGTCGGTCATGTTCAACCAATAGGCGAACCCTCTACCGCTCCCCCTATCACTACCGCTACCTCCCCTTGTACCACTCTTGCTACCTCTCCTGCTACCACTCCCCCTACCACTCCTGCGCTGAGCACTACTTTCTGAGGGCCGCCAGGATGCCTGACGGGGTGTCTGCAAGCTGGGATGCCGGGGGGCCGATGGTGGTGGAACGGAGGACCCAGCCACACCTAATCGACCGCACGTTCGGCGAAGCTCTAGGCTCACCAGCGAATCAAAGACATCGAAGTCTGATTCCTGAACGCCAATACGGTTTGAGCCTTCGGCCTTCTCTTCATCAATTTTACATGCCAGCCTCTCATCCGCCTCCTCCTGGGCATGCTTGCTAGCCGCTGCATCTTGTTCCTCCTTTCCATCATCACTGAAAGACGACCATTCCATCGAAAGAAGAACTGTGCAACGGTACCAAGTCGGAAAGCAAGTCTAGGCCCGAATTTAGCCCCTAAGCACAAAGGCCAAACCAAATCATTACAAGACAGTGTAAATTACTTGTTCATACATGAAAAGCAAACACACATACATGAAAAGCAAACACACATCACATATCTAGCACTCTACTCCCTCTACTCCCCCTACATATCTCCCTCTTTGGCATTCGGTGCCGGAGAAGGAGGAGGCGTCGCTGTGGCGGTGGAAGGCTGAACATCGAAGTCAGGATCCTACGGAGCAAGCGCTTTGACATTAGGAGCAGGAGTAATAAGTGTGGTCGCCACAACAAGATCCTCCAGACCAGGTGCACTAACAGCAAGTGCAGGAGTAGGTGCGGTCGTTGAGACAGAAGTAGAAGTGCTAACATCAGGAGCCGCTGAGACAAACACCTCAAGTATTGGAGCAGCAGTTGACTCAGAGCTAAAAACCACAACAACTTGCGTGTTCATCTCCTCGGCTATCTGAGTGTTCACAGCCCTGAGTGCTGAGTGTGTCGAGCTAAGTCTAAACTCATGCAGGGTCGACGGTGGAGTCAAAGTCGGAGCTGGAATAGGTGATGTCTCTGCAAACTGAGGTGGTGGCAATCCGATCTGCTAGTGCACGTAACTGATGCAGCCAAAAAAGATAGAGAACATGCTGATCATAGACTGCTGAACTGCTCCAAGTGACGCCTCCTGCCTCTGTGTCAAATGCTCTAGCAAGGCTGTTTGTCGCTCCTCCTAACGTGCCTACCGCTCCTCCAATCATCTGGTGTGCTCAACCTGGTTCTGCTGACCCTCAACCAATTTCTAAAAAATTACGGCAAGCTCGATGGTCGATCGGGCCGCGTGGCGAGGAGGATCGAGGCGGTGGCGGTGCTGAAACAGGTGTTGGGGAGGCCGAGCCACCGACCTCGTGGTTGTGTGTGCCAGTAACAGGAGGTAGATACTCCAAGTCCTCACATCCTTGCTTTGTCAAGGTCCACATCAAAATGCAAGAGCAAGCTGTGCCTCTACCTCTACAATTGCCTGGTACTCATGAGCAGTTGCCTCACGCTCCATCTCAGTGAACTACTCCATGGCCTGCCTCATGGTCCTCTCGCCATGACGTCGCCTCCGGTGCGAGGCAGCAAATCTTGGGTGAAACGTTTGTTGGACGACTAGTACATGTGCACGTACTCTGGATGGTGAAGCTGACTCAGAATGTAGGAGATGAAATGAGAGTACGGCTGTTGTCGGGACATGGCCATCCAATCGAAGATCACATCCTCAATCTCACAAATAAGAAAGTCCACAATGTCGAACGGGTCGGAACTGAGGATGGATAGAAGGAGCCACTGCTGAAGACTAGTGATGGCCTCCGAAAATCCAAACCATGCCTACAAGCTCCTCCTCAGTGCCTGGTGAACCACCTTTGCCTCCAGGATAAGCAAGTCCGGCGTGCGGTTCAATGCGACACGAACCGGCTGCTGAAATAGCGAACTCACCTGCTCGTCCGTAGGGAAGTTACCACCAACCAAAGAACGGCGAGGTGGGTTAGCATCCCCATAGACTATGCTGTGTAGAGACCTGTTGCCCTCCTTAACGCCAAGCATCTCAGCTAGCTGGCTCTGTAGATTCTGAACTACTGGCCATCAAACATGAACTGAATATAATCTTGGCCCTCAAGAATCCAGACTGTAGCATAGAAAACTCGGACCCATTCCTCAATATATCTGTCATGCTCTTAAAGCAAATCAGCCAATCCGGGGAAGGGATCAAAGTATGCTTGTATGTTGACACCCCCTGAGGCTCTGTGCAGACCACCCCAGTGCAGTGTCTTGTGCTCAAACAACTTGATGCGCATCAAATCGTAGGAGGCATAGAAACTCTACTGAATTAAAGTCCAAAATCTTCGGTTGGCCCGAGTGTCACAACCCTGTGGAAATCACTGGCCAACTGGCACAAGTCGTAGCCTTATGATCCTCTTGGAGGTGTAACCCCTCAGATCATGCAACAGGACCTCCCCGTCATCTGGCTGTGGTGGCACATGCTCGTGCTAACCACCCTCCTCCACCTCATTAGGCTCAAGTAAGCGAGCCCGCTTCCGGCTAGACTGGTGACCGAAAGGAGGCGAAGCAAATCCCCCGTGTACGCACACAGCGAGAACGACGAGAGGCCGAGGAAGGTGCCTGAGACTCTCGAATCCGAAAGGCACCACCACCCTGTTCCTGTGCATCAGCAGCATCTGCAACACTCTGTGCTCGATCCCACTCCTTCTGTGCCTTTGTTTTCTTTGCCTTAGGCACCTCAATCTCCTTCCCCTTTCTCTTACCCATCTGCAAGAGATACTGTATAAGGTTGAGAAAAATAGGGGAGGGCTAGGGTTACACGGGGACGGCGACGAATGTCAAACGGTGGAGGCGAACCGCGGTGGCGAGGACGGCCGAAGGTGAGAGAGGGTGGCGAGGCGGACCCCTCGGTGGTCGGAATCGGTGCAGGACGGCGAGAGGCTGTGGGGTGGCGCGGATGAGAGGCAGCGGCGTAAGTGCGGTTGAATGAAATGTGGAATGGTCGGTCAAGATGATTCATATGACATGTGGGGCCGCCAAAACCCGATAACACAAGAAGATCCCCTAAGAGCGTCACAGAAAACACCGGACAATGTCTTTCGACAGCACAAGACATACCGCTGCTTTTGAAAGACAAACTCCAGACATATGCTAAGAATCCAAGTACAGTGCACAAAACAATGAGAACACCGGCTTGTCCGCTAGGTAGCACCGGTTAAAGCACGGGATAAAGACACAGTTAGCCAAATGGCGCTGCAGGCGATATTAAAACTGGGTGATACTATGTGTTCAATGGACAAATCTCCAGCTAAAGGAAGTGGATATTGATATTGACCACTGGAAGATCCGCTGATTTTAAATAGACTTCACAGGATAATATGACCGGAAAGATACATGCAGTATTGAAGATATGCTGTAGCCTTGCTTCAATTACTCATTGGACACAAGAATGAGAATATGAGATCAGCTGTTTTTGAAAGAAACAATTTGCATTCAGAAACAGAAAACTGAGTTCACATGTCACAAACAATTTGCATTCACTGGTACTGCAGCACTAATGAGTTCATGTCTAAATCACTAAAACATAAAATTAAGTTCACAAGCTACTCGTGATCAGTATCAATGTCAGGAATAATGGGACTTTCATTGTCACTAGCGTACTGGTAGTCAGTTTCGTCCTCATCATCAGAGTCGCTTTCATCCAATGCATCCTCGCTTTGTTTTCGAAGGTCATCAACTACAGTTGCAGGAACGATACTACACTGCTCATCAGCCCGACTCGGATTCTCCAAACTATCTACATTAACTTGCACTTGACATTCTTCAGAGTCATCATCTTGGTATGCATGTCCACTGCCATTGGGTCCTGACTCCATGTCGGTTTTAGTGACACTCCACACATGCCTATGCCCAAATTTCTGCACAACTCTCCAATTTCCACCATACTTGGTGTCTAGCAAGTAAAACACCTTTTTTGCTTGTTGTGCTAGAATGAAAGGATCATTTTTGTACCAGTAACTTCCACAATTAATGCTTTTGAAGTATCCATCATCTTTAATCCTTGTCTTCTTTCCTTCGAGATCAAACCAGTGACACCGAAATAAAACAACTAATCGATTGATGTTCAAACTTGAGTTATACTGCAACTCAATAATTTCTGTAAGACAACCATAAAAATCTATATTTTCTCTATTATGTGTACCCTCAACCACAACTGCACTGTTCTGTGTCTTTCTATTTTTGTCACGGTCATGCGTGTGGTACCGAACACCGTCAACAAGATATGCTGAATATAATCGAACTTGCAGATCTGGTTCGCATGCCAATGCATATAGGTCATCAGTAACCTCTTCTTCATACACGTAACGTAGTGTTGCCATCTGTACAACAAAAATATGCAGCATGGTGAACACCTATATTCAAACAATCGTAGTTTCATCAAAATTTGTGCAGAAAAACTCACATGCTTCTTAAACCATGTGGCAAATACCTTCTCAAGCCTTATTTCAAGATCCTGAGTACCATCATTCGCTAACTCTTGCCCTTGACTGCAATACCATAGTTAATTCAAAATTATAGCTAAATAATAGGTTGTATAAAAAAATTCAGAAGTGTACAAGGGATTACATACTCCATATATGGCTCAACCTCAGGACAATTGTTTAGGACATACCAAAACATCTTGTCATAATCAGATTGAAGACATGTAACCTTTGCAGCTCCAAGTAAATGAACACCATGCTGGAAAACAGATATATCATCTTTTCTTAAATCAACATGCTCTCTATTCCTGCCATCCTGATTGAATCGTGTCTCAACATCATCAAAGTACGTTGAGCAATATGTCAAGCACTCATTAGCAACATATGCTTCTTCAATGGATCCTTCAGGTCTTGCCCTGTTTCTCACAAAATGCTTCAATGTACATAGCCTTCTTTCAACTGGATACATCCATCCATATTGTACTGGGCCTCTAAGGATTGCATCATCAAGTAAATGCATACCCATGTGCACCATAACATCAAAGAAGGCAAGAGGGAAAATCATCTCAAGCTTGCACAAAATGATTGGGATCTCAGCTTTCAATTTATGCAAAACATCTAACTTCAGAGTTTTACAACATATTTGCCGAAAAAAGTTTCCCAATTCAGCAATTTCTTCATATATCTCCTTATCCATGATTTCTCGGACAGCAGCAGGCAAAATCCTTTGCAGAAGGATATGACAATCATGAGTTTTCAGTCTTTGGAGTTTGCATCCATCAGCAGTAATACATCTTGCTAAGTTAGAAGCATATCCATCTGGAAATTTCACCTTTCTTATAAATTCACAAAATGCATCCTGTTGGTTTTTGCTCAGTGTATACAGAGCTTTTGGCATACTGTATGAATCTCCATCAGGCTTCAAGTGTAAATCTGATCTTATGCCCATGTCTTCCAAATCAATCCTAGCATTAAGCGTGTCCTTTGTCTTCCCAAAAATGTTGAGAATTGTTCAAATAAGGCTTTCACATATATTTTTTCGATGTGCATGACATCAAGATTATGCGGCAACTTCAAAATTGTCCAGTACGACAAGTCAAACAAACAAACCCTTCGGCTCTAACATTGGTAATCGACTCCACGCTTCCTTTTCTTACCTCCAAGATGCTTTCTAGGTCTAAAGTCTTAGACCTTCTCCAGTTGTTCTAGCAGCTCCTCTGTACTAAATTCCCCTGGCTTCTCACGTATTTCAGTCTGACCATTAAAAAGTTTCCTTCTTCTCCATGGATGGTCCCGTGGAAGGAATTGACGATGGCCAATTGTTTGCACCAAAATTTAGCAGATAGGGTCAAAATCGGCAGTCCAAGATCAACAAGATACGATTGGATAACGGATCAAGATATTTGGAAATAAAAACAGGTTGTTAAGGAAAGCACCCTCCAAATAGAGGCCGATACGGATTCTATTCCTAACGTGTTGTACCAGAGCTCTATCGGCCAATGGCTATAAAAGAGGTCTAGAGGTGATCAGAAAAGCTGCCCAGAGCCAATCAACCAATTCGCGTCTACTTTTCATCTACTTTTCTGTCGACTAGGAGTAGTTTCTGTAATTTAGCCTTTGTAATCGATCTTGATCAATAAAGCTACGCATCGCCGATTGTTGATCTTCGTCAATTACACCCCAGGTTCGATTTGTTCTGATTTTGTTGCGCATCGCCTTCTTGTAATCGATCGCCTTTATCCTCTAAATCGTAATCGGCTAATTAGATTTATCTTGTTACCTTGATCTTAATGGCTTCAAGCTGATTAAGTCTAAGCCGATTGATTTTGATGATCGGCTTTTGATTGAATTTTATATGTTTACCTTGTCGATTCCAGGTCAAATCGACTGGCACGCTCTAAACCCGGTGTTCGTCTGGTGTGCTGCTGTCAGAAACCCTACATCAAGTTTTTGACGCCAACACCAATATAACATATCTTGTTCCTTATTTTCTTTGAGCAAGGATCTTTGTCATTACGCACACAAGCATAATAACCTTTTGTGACTCGGCCCGATAATGTGCTCAATGCTGGATAATCATGAATGCACCATATAACTACAGCATGTAGATCAAACATTCTACTACTAAATGCATCGTACGTACGGACACCCTTCCAAAGCTCAACCAACTATTCAATGAGAGGCTCCAAGAACACATCAAAATCCTTTCCTGGAGAACTCGGACTAGGGATGAGTAAGGCTATCATTAAGTTGGATTGTTCCATACATTCCCATGGTGGCATGTTGTACGGCACAACAAATATTGGCCACATGCTGTATGAGGTGGCCATATTGCCTAATGGATTGAAACCATCAGTCGCAAGGCCAAGTCTCAAGTTCCTAGCATCTTCAGGGTACCGGGTTGGAACCGGATGAACTGTTGGGGTGCCATCCTCTGCCTCTGCTGACCCGGACGTCCTCCTTGTTGCGCCATTCTGCGCTTCCGATTGTCATCCAACTCTCGGCGCTTGTCCTTCAGAATAAGAGCCTTGTTAACCAGCTCTTGGAAGTCTGGAAATGTGTGGGTGATCAGTCCCACTTGTAGCCCTGCATTCAATCCCTTCATGAAGCGGGATTGTCTAGCCTTGTCCGTAGCTACGTCTTCTGGTGTGTAGCATGCCAGCTGAGTAAACTTATTCAGGTAGTCGGCCATTGATTGGCCACCCTGCTTGAGATTCCGAAATTCTTCCTTCTTCAGATCCATGATACCTTCTGGCACATGGTATTGACGGAAAGCACCAGCGAATTCCTTCCAAGTGATTTCTTGGAGATTCTCATGTGCAGCGCAGAAATTCTCCCACCATTCTGCGGCAGTTCCCTCTAGCTGGTGAGAGGCATAGAGTACCTTCTCATGTCCCATACACTGGGTTATGTGTAGCTTCCTCTCGATTGTCCTTAGCCAATCGTCCGCTTCCATCGGATTGGCGTTGCCTGAGAAGGTGGGTGGACGAGTTCGCATAAACTCCGACAACCTTGAATAGGGGTGTGGTCCATGGTTACCCCTAGGTTGAACATTCGCATCAGCTTGATTGGAGATCTGCTGCATGGTCTGCACCATTGTGTTCATGAGTTGAGTTTGGGCAACCAGAAAGGCTCCCAGATTCTGCATATCAACCTGAGGTGGTTGAGGAATTGGCTCCTCATTCTGGTTGTCAGCTTGATTAGCTCCACTTCCGTTGGCTCCAGTGTTTCCGCGAGTCCTCACCATCTGTTGCAAACTTCCAAGGTTAAGAAAAGAAGAAAGCATAGACAAGTAAAAGAACTTATGCGGGGGAAACAGGTGTAACTTAAAGTATTTAATAATTTTATTAATATAAAATAGTATGGTTGCTCACAAGTGCCTAAGGGCCATGCAACACATACTAGACACTCACAAACAGAAACAAGTAAACAAACATAGGACTCCACAACGACTCACACCTTATGGTGACTCTGAAACAAAAAACACGACTCAAACACTCGAGTCTCGACACTACACCCGACTAGACTCGATCACTCATCGAGCCAACCCGGCTGCGGCTCCCCCGGAGCATACACCGGCGGGTGCTCTGGCATCGGGGCGAACTAGTCCTGATGACCTACTACAGCTGGTCCAAACGACCACACCGACTCTGCTGGTCCCAGGGCTGCCTACTCTAGTGCCGGCGGCTCCTGCACTGGTGCCTCCTACTCTGGCTCCTTCGGATCCGTATCGTGTAGCTCCTGGACTGGCTCAGGCTCAGGTCCATACAGGGCCATCTCCAGCTCCTGGATCTTCTGCATGGAGTGAGCTAAGCCCTCCCGCAGTTGAGTCCTCGCCTCCGTGACCTCGTCACGGGTCCTCTGCAGCTCCCGGACTGTCTCATCCATGGCGTCCTCCTGGGCGATGACATACCTTGCCAGATGAGTGATCGTGGCATCCTCCTCCAAGAGCTCCATCCTGTCGTGGCGATTATCTCAGCACGGGTGATGACGAAAAACAGTGCCCTCCAACTCGGCGGAGTAAGTACGGGCAATCTGCCGCATCGCAAGACGTGCCGTCTCCTGGATCCCAGCCTCAAAAGAAGTCCTCTTGGTGGTGATGTTGATAGGACGGCTCGCCCTTGTCCTCTCCTGGGCGTAAACAGTGATCTTGACATCCCAGGCGATATCAAGTCCTGCCCGCACCACAGTGGTCCCCTAATAAAGCGGCCTGTCGAAACCTCCGAGCAGCTGCATCATACGCCATAACTCAGCGACGAATCCTACAGTGCGCTCTCCATAGGTGTGGACCATCCTCATCTGCCAAAACAAACCTCGTTTAAATTAAACATATAATAATAATAAGATTTCACCATAGATATGAAGCAAGAGAGAAAGGATAAGTAGAGATTTCATTGATATTCTTGCTCAAGTTGTTAAATTCTTAGAAAATAGTTTTTTCCACCAGACACAGCTAATCTAGTTTAGGGTCAAGACCTACAGTCAGCCTGCTCTGATACCACATCTGTTGGGACCCGAATCTGCAAATCCGGACCCTCTGTGTATTCTGTGCTAGTCCAGGATCACGCTAGCACACACAGTCTTACAGGGTTGCACATCATAGACATTCACAGCGATATAAGAATAAATAGTGCAAACATTTATATAAAACCGAGTTGTACGACCTTACGGTCTCCTTACAAAAAATCAGCCACGCAGGGCTTACATTATTCAGAGTAAAAGAAATAGCAGCGGAATAAAATAAATGCCGTGGAAGCTTTCATCTTGCCACAGGCAACCGACTGGGCTTGCCCCCTAATTGTCCGGATCCTCATTGTACTCCTCCCACGCTGGTGTAGACTCCTCCACTGATGTTGGGGTTGATAAGCAAGGAGGGGTGAGTACACAAGGCACTCAACAAGTAATGCACAGAATGCAGCGCTATTACTATATGCAAAGCTTATTCCAAATGATTGGCTTAATTGGTTCTTTTGCATCAAACAACATTTTTGAAGAGGTATCTTATTTAGATTAAAGCAGTGGAACAGTTATAATAATACTAATTTCTTCAAATGGTTTTTCTTCGAAGATTCTCGGCACACAGCCTTAACGGTTCATTTTTAGCACTGGCACACAGCCACCCTTTCCACATTTTGTTTTGAAGATCTACCCCTTGACTGTAATCCCCGAGCAATGTCCAATACCGCGGACACGGCTATTCGAATAGATTTGACACTCTGCAGAGGTTGTACACTTTACCCACAAGATACAGCCATTCACCACACTGGTGATCGCCCGTAACACAGCCTTTCAGGAACCTCTACCCTAACCAAAGAACCTCTCTGGTATTTCCTTCACTATCACTTCCCTCACACAGAGCCGAGGTATAGGACAGGTCAATCACCGTTGGATGGGCACCAAGCCGTAGCACAGGTACGCTCCCCCGTACAGATACACCCCTGTGTACTATCACCCTGAGGTATCAGAGGAAAGATAAAAGAACCCTAATCAACTAGGTCCGTCCCATACCAGACATGTGGTTGTACGGGTGACTCAAATCAAAGGCTTGCAAGGTGAAATCCTTAACTGACCAAGGCAAGACTTCCAACACTCAATAGTGCCACACAGGCCCACCTGGCACACAACCTCTTGCCACTTGCCCCAGTCTAAATCATTTCCCACCCAGTTGATTATTGTGCAACACATGCCAGCAATAACTCAACATCGGTACAGAACCACACAGGTCTCTGTACCTCAATCTCATCATGTGGCGTCATCACACCACTTTCAAAATACATTCAATATTTCTTTAATCAATATTGTAGCATTTTCCCGAAAGATCATTCATGATTCGTTGCAAGGCTAAGCATCTACTCACGGTCTAGCCTCCCGTGTTGGCACAATATTAACATCCAACTAATACAATCAAACTTAGGGTGACAAAGATTTCAGGGCATACAGATAATACTTTCATGGTGACAATAACAATATGGGTTGATTAGCTACATTACCCAATTTAATTTAAATTCACTTTAAATTAATTAGCATGCATAATTTCAAGGCATAAATTACATTTTAAAATCTGGGATCAAAATGATCAAAGCATCACTTGCCTTCAAAGAGTTGCTGTTCGTGTTCCGAAGCTTGGTCTTGAGCGACGAACTCTTCCTCGAAACCTTCCTGCAAATTTGCGTCTACGCGTACAAACAATATATGAAATAAATAACTAATATAGTAGACTAAATGATGTCAAAAATTCAAATAAAATTCATAATTAAAGAGATCGAAATTTTATGAATTTTTAGAAATTTGAATCACCCAAATCCGAGTTAAAATGCAAAATTTATAGCCATTTGAAGTTTGAATAAAATCTGAAAATACGGAAATTAGAAAATCCGATTTTTCCAAATTATTTTTATACTGAAAAATCGCATTTATGACGTCAGCATCGCATCATGATGACGTCAGCATAGAAAAGAATTTTGGCCAAAATATTTTTCTGGAGAAATGACGTCAGCATGACGTCATCTGACACGTGGCATGCTCTGGGCTGCCAAATCACCTCGGTCTATGGACCCAGTCCACGACTCGGCTCTGGTCCACCATGGACCCGGTCCACAGAACAATGCACCTGGCCCCCACCTAATGACGTCTGGCGACTGCCTCGAGATTCGTGCACAAACACGTGTCACTATCTCGGCCATCTCTCAACCTACGGCCAGATCTTAGCCACGTGGTGAAATCGTGGCCGTCAAAGGATTCAACGGCCAGATCTCACGCGCACGTTTGGCTCAGTGGCGCCTCGATTTCTGCGCTGCCACGGAGCACGCATCTGACGGTGTGCCCGAATCCAACGGTCAGGTCCCACGCACGCCTGGCGACGCGTCGGCTACTCAGCGACACGTGGCGCAATCGCGACGATGCACCCAAAATCGACGGTTGGATCTGGTGTCCGCCCGGTCAAAATGCCCACGCGTCAGCACGCGATTTGGTGAGGGTACGGCGCCATCACCGCCGCACGTTCAAATCTGAACGGCACGGATCCTTAGGGCAAAACCAGATCTGAACTCAACCGTTCAGATCCGATCCAACGACGCAGGTTACCGGAGCGGTTTACTGTTCATCTTAACTACGCGGCGCAATCTCACGCGTACACTAACGATCCAACGGCTGAGATCTACTAAAAGACCTAATATCCAGCTCTAATCTACGCTGCACATCACAGATCTAACGGTTACGATCTAATCCAAACGTAAACAGAGGAGGGCTACGTGGACGTACCGCAACGGTTGGATGGCGATCGAACGGTCGACGGAGATCGCGAAGGTCGACGGCGGCGTAGCGGGTAGAAGTGGCCAGAGCTGAGGAAGACGACGCGGTCGACGGCGCTACGGTGGCTCTCCGACGAGAAAAAGTGATCCAAACGGCGCGGCTTCCTTTGGCGAACTCGGGACGGGGTCGGAGCACGGCGAAACAGCTCGGACGACGGCTGGAGGAAGCAAAAACTACGGCGGTGAGAGGAAGCAACTACGGTGAGCTCGCACGGGTGCTAGAGAAGGTCTCGGCGTGCATGCAAGGAGTCTAAAAGGAGCGGCGAGAAGAGCTCTACACGGCGCAGCAACCGACACTTTAAAAGGAGCCTCGACGTGCGCGCAAACACCGGCGAAACGAGTGGAAACGCTTGGCGGCGTTAACTCCAGCGATTACGCCCGGTCGGACCGATGTGGCTCCATCAAGGCCGTTCACGCAGCGACGATCCGATGGCGCACGTTCGCGGGTGACGCGGCGTAACGGTGACCATTGGATCTCGATCCGACGGCTCGATCGCGCGGCGGCTAGGGTTTCGGTGAACTGTGCCGGGCTAAGCACAGTGCTGGGCCGGTCCAGTACTATTCACCTGATTTTTAAAATATTTTTAATTAAAAATAAATCAGATAAATAAACAAAACCAAAATAAATTGCAAAAATACCCGGAAAAATCAAAAAAGATTCTAGAAAATACTTTGAGACATTTGGAACTCAAATAAAATATTTCCAACAAAACTTTGTATAAACTTTTGCATGAATATAATTGAATTCAAGAAAGGTCATAAATGAATAAATCCAATTTTAATTCTAATAAATTGTCAGAAATTCTTAAAAATAAAAAATACTCCGAAATTTAAATTAGAGCAAATTTTAGGGTGTTATAGATATCACTGCCGGTTTGAGACAACAAACAGTAGAGATATATCACTGCCGGGTCGTCCTTAAAGTGGCAGTGGTACTTGACTTTTCACTGCCGGTTTGAGACTAGAACCGGCAGTGATATTATTTTCGCTGTTAGATGAAGCTTATCACTGCGGTTCTGCAGAACCGGCAGTGATAAGTCGTTATATCTTGAGACCCCTGCTTCCCGACCGATCAAGCAAAGACAGAGAGGCGCTCTGTCTTTGCTCGATTTGTAGATTGCGACGATTTGCTGCTGAAAAATCTATTAAAATTCCTATTGTACTTCTATTCGAGGTTAGTAATTTGATCTCTATTTTTGTAAATAATAAAAAATTGCCACATGGATATTTACATTATGAAAAAAGGTTCATGTATTTTCAAATTTTGAAATAATAAAAACTTTTTAGATGGATATTTACCTAATGAAAAAATGTTGATGTATTTTAATGTACTCAAAGTATATCCTAAGTATTTACAATTTTTTTCAAGATTTTAAATAATAAGAAATTGCAAGATGGATATTGACGCAATGAAAAAAGATTGATATATTTTAATATAGTCCAAATATATCCTAACTATTTACAATTATTTTCATTTTTTACAATACTAAAAAATTGCTACATGGATATTTACATAACGGAAAAAGGTTAATGTATTTTAATATAGTCAAAATTGCTACATAGGTTTTTAAATCTAATCGTTTACAATTATTTATTATTTGCAATTATATGCTTATGTAATGTTTGATTTAATTAATTGTAGATGGACCGAAGGTGGATGTATGACACGGACTGTTGCGAGGCAGATTTTTTTAAAGTGTGAGTTATTTTCTAAACGTGGCTGCGGCGCACAAGTCGAAGAATCTGGCGGACTACATGTGTTGTCCATGCGTTGATTGCAAAAATCAGAAGCTGTTTTCTACCATAGAGTCGGTACGTGCACACTTGCTTCGAAGAGGTTTCAAGGCTAGCTATACCTGTTGGACCTAGCACGGCGAAGATGAGATTGTACATGAAGGGCAACACATTACTAAAGATGACGGGGACAACGATATGACAACAGTTGAAGATACGTTTGTCGATAGCCACGACGATGATCTGGATCAAATGTTGCGTGATGGGGAGGGAGACTTCACGAGTGAAAGAGAGTTTCAAAAGTTCCAACATATGGTACATGACTCCACAACACCATTGTACCCAGGCTGCAAGGAGGAGCACAAAAAATTGCAGACCGTGCTAACACTACTGCAGTTGAAGAAAAGCAATGGTTGGTCCGATAAGAGCTTCACTGAGCTGTTATGTCTCTTGGGGGATTTGCTTCCAGAGGGTAACGCGTTGCCTACAAGCACGCACCGTGCCAAGCAGGTTGTCCGCCCGTTGGGACTGGAAGTACAAAGGATACACGCATGTCCAAACGATTGCATGTTGTATCGCAATGAGTTTGCGGACTTGGATGGCTGTGATGTTTGCAAAACAAAGCGGTATAAGGGCAACGATGATGACATCGATAATGACGATGTCAGGGTGAAGCGTAAGAAGATGAGATCCCCTCGTAAGGTGGTGTGGTATTTTCCTATAATTCCCCGTCTGAATCGATTGTTTGCGAACAAAAGGCATGCCCAATTGCTACGATAGCACGCCGAAGAGCGTAAGAAGGATGGAATGCTCAGACACCCTGCTGACTCTGTGCAATGGAGGAACATCGACAGAAAATATAAGAAGCACTTCGCATATGATGTGAGGAATATAAGGTTCGGGTTGAATACGGATGGGATGAATCCTTTCGGCAACATGAGTAGCCGTCATAGCACTTGGCCGGTAACTCTATGTATCTACAACCTTCCTCCTTGGCTTTGTATGAAGCGGAAGTACATTATGATGCCACTACTGATCCAAGGGCCCAGCAACACCGCAGCGATATCGATGTGTACCTCAAACCATTGGTTGAGGATCTTCTAATCTTGTGGAACGATGGAGTACGGGTATGGGATGAGTATAAAAGAGAGAACTTTATCCTACGCGCATTATTGTTCGTAACCATCAATGATTACCCTGCCCTTGGTAACCTGTCGGGCCAGACAACAAAAGGCTTCAATGGATGCGTCCAGTGCTTAGATGGTGCAGCTAGTCGGTGGCTGAAGAACGGTCGAAAAATGTCTTACATGCGGCATCATAGGTTCCTCCGCAAGGATCACCCATACCAGAATAATAAGAGAGCTTTTGACGGGACAAAGGAGACTGCTTTAGCTCCGAAGAATCACACTAGGAGAGAGATATTTGCGGCTGTAAAGGATCTTAAAATTATTCACGGAAAGGGAGCAAGCAGTACATCTATCCCGAGTTCCCGTGATAAAGCTCCTTTGTGGAAAAAGATATCAATATTTTGGGTCCTACCTTACTGGCAACACTTGGAAGTTCCACACGCAATCGACGTCATGCACATAGAGAAGAACGTGTGTGACAGCTTGCTTGGTATCTTACTGGATATACCTGGCAAAACAAAAAATACTCTCCAAGCACGGATGGACCTTGAAGATATGAAACTCATGAAGGAGGTGCATCACAAAGACATGGATACAGGGGAAAAGTACCTTCCCGTAGCCTGCTACACTGAGCAAGAAATAAAAAACTAGCTTGTGCGAATGCTTGCACGGAGTGAAAGTTCCGTCCGAATACTCTGCCAACATAAAGAGACTAGTCTCAATGAAAGACTTAAAATTAATTAGCATGAAGTCTCACGATTGCCACGTGATGATGATGCAGATGCTTCCAATTGCAATTATGGGTGTTCTACCAGAAAAAGTCCAAGACCCAATTATAAAGTTGTGTTCATTCTTCAACGCGATTTCATAGAAGACCATCGATCCATTGAAACTAGATAAGCTGCAGGAAGACGTGGTCCACACCTCTGCAGGCTCGAGATGTGTTTCCCTCTATCTTTTTTTGATATTATGGTCCATCTCATTGTTCACATTGTGAAAGAGATACGGATTCTCAGTCCCGTGTTTCTACATCAGATGTATCCTTTTGAGAGGTTCATGGAGGTTATAAAGAAATATGTTAAGTAATCGACATCGGTAGGAAGGTTGCATTGCAGATGGTTGGGGAACCGAGGAGGTCATTGAGTTCTGCATCGATTACATGGATCTCAAACCGATTGGTGTGCCTACATCACGGCATGAGGGCAGGCTATAGGGAAAAGGGACACTGGGCGAGAAATCACTCCGTACAAACAATCTAGCTTCATTCACACAAGCACATTTCGCAGTTTTGGGACAATCAGTTGTGGTGGCCCCGTATGTCAACATGCCCAGCGAAGTCAGAGGGTTGGATCGCGAGAGAGCATAGACATAACTTCGGCGATTGGTTGCGTAGGCACATGATGCATACGGAGACAGAGTGCGCCCAGTTGAAAGTGTTGGCTCTGGACTGTCAACAACAATTCGGACATTCCAAGGATACGATATAAATGGTTTTACATTTTATACAAGAGCACAAAATAAAAAGAGCACCAACCAAAACAGCGGTATCCGTATAGATGCCTACGACAGCAACGAAAATAAGAAAACCTACTACGGATTCATAGAAGAGATTTGGGAGCTCGATTACGGACCTTTGAAGGTCCCTCTCTTTTGGTGCCATTTGGTAAGATTTCCAAGGAGCATGAACATCGACAAGTACGGTATCACTATCGTGGATCTCAAACTGGTCGGATACAGAGAAGAACCATTCGTACTTGCTAATTCTGTTACACAAATCTTTTTTGTAACCGATCCAGCTAACAAGGAGCACCACGTGGTTATTCAAGGAAAAAGAAGGATTGTCGGAGTTGAGAATGTTGTCGACGAGGAAGAGTACAACCAATTCGATGAGCTTCCTCCTTTCAGAGAGGACGTTGACCTAGGTCTCATGGAAGAGAGTGAGGACGAAGCTACATACATACGCTGCGATCATAACGAAGGTCCAATCGTAGCTTAGTTGTCCTAATTAAATACATGTTTATTTTCTCATATGTAACAATTAATGTATTCTTTTCTCATATGTAACAATTTGTGTGAATTAAACTTCATCTGTGTGAATTTTTGTATTTGTGTGAATTTTTTAAGCAATGGTTGGTCTACTGCATTTGTGCGAATTTTGTAAGCATTATTTGATATTGAAAATATTAAAACTATTAAAACAGTGAGCAATCTGTATTTTTAGAATTTTAGACAAAGGTCAAAATCAAGGGGTAATATTTAAAAGAAATATTACATGTCCTGAAAGTTTGAGTTCATTGACCTGAACTTACATATCACTGCCGGTTATTTCATTAACCGGCAGTGATATCATTAACCGGCAGTGATAGTGGCCTTATCACTGCCGGTTAAAGAAATAACCGGCAGTGACATTTAAGTATCACAGCCGGTTCTTTATATTACCCGGCAATGATACTTAAGTATTACTGCCGGTTAATTATATAACCGGCAGTGATATGTAAGTATTACTGCCGATTCTACATATTACTCGGCAGTGATAAGTCAACGTCACTGCCGGTTATAAATGTGACCCGGCAGTGATATTTAGTCACTGCCGGTTTTTGTGGAGACCCTGCAGTGATAGTCCAGTCCTATATATATTGAAACGCCGCACGCCCTCCACTCAGTTCCACTTCGACCTAATGCCGCCACCTCCTCGTAGCTCCCCGCCATCGCCTCGGAGTGCACCGTCATCGCCTCGACCTCCCCGCCCAGGCCGTCGCCTCGCACTGCGCCGAATCCCCGCCATCTCTCCGCCGTCGCCTCGAAGTGCGCCGCTGTCGCCTCGTCGTCTCGTCGGAGTGCGCCGCCGTCGCCTCGACCTCCCCGCCCAGGTCGTCGCCTCGCACTACGCCGCATTCCCACCATCTCTCCGCCGTCACGTCGGAGTGCGCCGCCGTCGCCTCGCCGTCGCGTCGGAGTGCACCGCCGTCGCCTCGACCTCCCCGCGCCACATCGCCTCGGAGTGCGCCACCGTTGTGTGCTTCGGTACTAATTCACCACTAACGTTGTGAGTGTTAACCAAATACAAATATACAGATGCCTGTGTGTGTGTGGTGTGAGTGCATGTGTGTGTGGTGTGCGTCTGCCCTTGTATCTAAAAATTGAAAATATGAAATGGAAATGCTGCTTTGAAGTTTTGTAATGCTGTCTTTAATGCGTGAGATTGGACAATGTGAAATAGCAACATGTTCTGATATTAGTGGAACAGTAGGATTCTCCTTGGTAGTGTGGAAATATGTGACATTGCATGGTTTGTCCACTGTTTTCTTGGATGCAATTGATCGAATTAGGTGGAATTGCAACATTTTTCATGTTAGTGGATATCAAACCATGCATTGTTAGTGCATTTTGCTATGAAATATTGATTCTGCTCATATGTAAGAATTAAAAATAAAATTCATAGAAAGGGGAGTTCATAACTTCATATTGAGCATCGCTTTTTACAAATTTGTATGGGAGTTTGAATTGAGCATCGTTTTTTACAAATTTGTATGCCCTAGCTGCAGTACTGATCATAGTGGGTATTAATAGGTTTGGATGATTCAGTGATTATTAGAATTTAGCATACAGGTTGGATGGAACTTGGTTTATGTTGTATGATTTTTGCTTAGCTGATGGTCTTCTTAGCAAAGTTCAAATATTGATGATTCGTTATCTGCTCTACCTTCTTGAAAGTTTTAGTTCTTTAAGGCTTTTGACCTTGCAACTTTCTGAAACTTTAAACAACAGAATACAAATTTCTATGATATTTGTGTGCTAATGCCCGAAATTGTGTGAATTTAGAATTGAATGTAGTGATGTTCAAATGATAAATTCTGATGTAATGTAAGTAACCCTTGAATCATGTCCATTCCATTCAGTATTCTGAATTCTGTCTCATTTTCCTTAATCCTGATTGATAAGGTGTTATTTCTTTGCTACTCATGTAGATAACTAAAGCAAGGGGGTAGGATTGGCACGTTGTGAGTGTTAACCAAATACAAATATACAGATGTAAATAGGAAATGAGATCGCTAATGTAGCTTTCAAACTTTTGTTTTTCTTTTTCTTCAAGGTGGTATTAAAGATGAATCATGGACAAACTGATAGTTTTTCTATTCTTTTACAACTGATTGAGTTTGTGTATAGCAGATGAAAGAGAAATCACTCATGGAGATACACCAAAAAAATACTTTTTTGTTAGTTGTATGCAAACTCAAATATGCATTTTATATTTGTAAGGAAATTTAAGCTCAATGGTTTCATATGTAACTGGTTGTTTAAGAAAAAGATGATCTCATATCATTGATACAAAAGTCATGAGCTCCTGATAAGAAGTCTTTATTCTCTTACAAGTAGTACTCAATAATTAACTTGCCATTCCTGCTATGAATTTGTAGTCTTTTCTAGCTAGACTGATACTAAAATGCAAAATGAGTTAGCGAAATTATGTGACATTAAATCATTAACTAAATTATGTGACTTTAAATCATTAACACTTGTATAATTCTTCTCTCTTGTACAGATAGCAAAGTTGTGCATGATACCTGCATCATGTCCTCTGGAGGTTGTAACATCCCAAATTTTCATTTCAAAAATAGGATAAAAAAATTATTATTTTTATCGGTTGTTCAAGTTTATTTGTCTCCTCTTTATTTTCTGGATTTCTCTAGAGTTCAAAAGAAAAAGACTTTTGCCTATTTTTAGAAAAACTTAAAACTATTTCCTAAAAAAAACCCTATTTAAGTTGGGATTAATTGTTTTAAAAAAATATATCACAAGGAACTTCGGTGAATTTTCTCATTATTTGTTAAAATCCTGATTTCAAAATCTTTCCAAAAGTCTCATCAATTAAAATATAGTTTGGAGACAAAATAAAAGATTTGGTTTTGCTAAAACTATCTTATTTAATATAAATAAACCCAAGGGAATTTCTGTGAAATTTTCTATATTTGTCAAATTATATATTTTCTAAAGCCTTTCCGAAAGCTTTAACAAATTAAAATATATGTGGGTACAAAAATAAAATATTTGGTGGTACCAAAATATTTTATTTGATCTCAAAATGTCCTAATTAAACTCCCTGAATTTTCTTAGAATTTTTGGGGTTGTTTTAGTATTTTCCAAATTAAAAAGATATTAAATACAATATAAAAGTATTTACTGTACACGAATAAAATTATTATTTTATGTAATAATATTTTATTTGTGTTACTAAGGCTGTGGGTCACGTTCCAGATTTTTCTCTGATTTTTAAACGGTTGTTTGATATTTATTTCGATTTTATGGGTGATACTTAATAATTCGGATTAAATAATCATAACTGCTACAGTAATTCCGGCAGATTTTCAGGCATATCTTCGCGAGCTCTCCTGGTCCCTCCCGATCTTATTTGGATCTGAACTTTTACAGAACTTCCTCTTCTGTCCTCTACATCCAAGTAAAATCAGATTTTGCAAATGCCTCACGGAGCACCTCCGCCGACGATTCTCTCCCAACTCCGTGAGCTTTTCCCGTTGATCCATTGCTCCTTTGTAGCTGAAAATTGAACCCTAGACGCCTCTCCTCATTCCCACATCATACTAAAAGATCAGCATCATAATCGCAACGGAGATCCCTCGGCAAGCTTTTTTCCCTAACTCCGGTAAGAACTTCGGCGAGCTCTACAGGGCGCTCCCGAACTCCGTTCATCCTCAAATTGTTTGTGGAGCACCCCCATGAAGGTTGCAACACCTCTGTGAAACAGTTTTGGATAATTCCAAACAGAGCTCTGCCGGCGACCCTTTTTCTCCTACAACGTCGATGAGCTCTTCCGGTGCACCGCCATCGCCGGCCGATCTTGGCATCGCGTTCCCCGTCATACCGGTGAGTTTTTGTTGAAATCCTCTCACGTCATCTCGTGCCATATGGTCAGATCTATCTCTCCACCAAATTTGGTGCAGTTTCATCTAGGAAATCAAAAGTTATAACCGTTCGAATCTCGAATCTTGCCGTCACCCGTTCTCCTTCGTTTTTGCGAGTTTGACCGTGCAATTTTTTCTGTAGACTCCTCTTGATGTCCTCTACACGGTGCTCACCCTAACTCAAGGTTTTGTCCAAGGGATTGCTGCAGAAAATTCAATCTTCCCCGATCAGACTGCACGGCAGAAAACTTCATCGCGCGTTCCCCATTGATCCAGAAGGTAAAACTCAGATCCTTTTGCGTCATATCGTGCCAAATGATCCCAGATAGCTCTCTGTAAAATTTGGTTAGGTTTCATCCATTATTTTAATAGTAATGACCGTTTGATCTATTAGCTTTAGCAGCCGTTCATCGGCAGTTTGTGATCTGTCCGTTGGGTTGCTTCCAAATCCGGATATACCGTTGAGTTCGTGTCGCCGCGTTCTACGTGGTGCTCACTTTCCCTCTGCTGTTCCATCCACCAAAAATTTTAATATTCGTTACCGTCGCCTTTTTGCCACCGCGCGCTGCCTTGTGCCGCCAACCATTTTGGTTTGTCGTGGCCATGTCATTGTGTCCAGAAAATCATTATCCCCTGTTTTGCCCACCGTTGAAGTTCATTGATCCCCGGTTGCCATCAAAGCCATGTTCTAGAATCTACCCGATGTCTTTTGGCCTAGTCCTTCGTGTCGGTGCGCATTTCGTTTCGCCATCTTTGGAAACCTTTAATCGCAGAGCCAACCCTACCATCCTACCCTATGCCAAGTGTATTCATCCTTGAATCGTTTCGCTCAGACCCGGACTTAACCCTTGGTCCAATTCATCGTTAACGTCCCGCCGTTAACGTTCCGTCGTTAACGTCCCGCCGTTAACGTCCCGTTGTTAACTTCCCGCCGTTAACGTTCCGTCGTCAACGTTCCGTCGTTTACGTTCCGTCGTTAACCTCCCGCCGTTAACGTTCCATCGTTAACGTTCCGCTGCTAACGTTTCTTCGTTAACGTTCCGCGTTAACGCTTTGCTCGCCGCTATCATCGCATATGCGCATTCCAGAAGAGCGTAGCGCGATGTCATTATCCTTTCTATCGCCCTATCGTGATCTAACCCCATTTCTTGTGAGTCCGGCTTTATCTTTCTATCATCCGCAGCGGACCAAAACCTAACTTAAGACCGGTTCGATGGTGAGTTCATCGTGAGCATATTGCCGTATTGCGGTTTTCCACGTTGTGTCCACCGTAGTAAGATATTTGAACTGTCTTACTACATATCGTCATCGCTCTGTTATCGTCAAGTCTCTTCTTTAATGTATGACTGAACCCCAGATCGGATCGCACTGAATGTCGATTCCATCCGTCCTTGTCTTATCCCTGAAAATCTAATCTGCCATTAACCCAGAATTCATTCGTGGACTTGGTCGATAGACCATTGGCCATATGTCATATCCTGGTGCCATATCTATTCTATTAGTCTATCTTTCTTTTGTTTGACTGTGTATTTGTTTAGTCAACAAAAGTCAACATTTAGCATCAGTTTAGTTCATCATGAACTAACATATCTTTATGGACCTGATCTATAGATCAAGAGCCCATATGTCAATATTTGTCTAATCGAGTTAATTAATCTCGAAGGATATCCTCGAATATACTCCGTTTTCCCTAATTATCGATCGTAACCTTCTCGATAAATCTTACAAAGCTCGTTCTCTTTCATCCGATCTTCGATCAAATCTAAGTTCCTAAATTCAATCCCTTCCGCTCAGTACCAATCTAATATTAAATTGGAGTTTATTTGGATTGCTTTTGAGTTTTGTTGTATTTGTGCTTCTTTGTTGTTAGGCGTGTCGTTCGAAGTTACCCAAGTAGTGAAGGACGAGGAAGTCAAGCATTGATTGAAGAGCCAAAGGTTGATGAAGCCAAGATCAATTAAAAGAGTAAAGAGCAGTTTATAGCAAGTGCCAGGCAAGTTGTGCTTTGATCATGTTGAACCTACGATTACAAAAACTGCTATATTGTTTTACTTTATTGCATATTATTTGACATGTACAAATGTCTTCAATTAAATTTGGGACTTAGCTATTATACCCAATTGCTCTATACCCTACCTTGCCATTTGTATACCATGATATATTGTCACCCTAGATTGGTTCATTATAGTTGATTAGTAATAATAATCAACATGGGATGGTTTGACCGTATTAGTTGCTTAGTCATGCCACGCCATCACATGTACTTTAGTCTTTGATAAATAATCTTGACTAATGGAATATGGAACGATGTTATGAACTTGTGTGTCATGTGTGGTCACACGATGAGATTGAGTTGCGGTGGCGAGAGGATGTCACGCAACGAGGTTAAATTGCTGATGGCACGTGGTGCTTGGTAATCAACTGGGGTGGTTATGATTTAGATTGGGGCAAGTGGCAAGGGGCGAGAATGCCAAGGTGGGCCCGACGGGCAGGGGGTATGTGGAAGTCTTGCCTCGATCATCTTAAGGACTTAACCTTGCAAGCCTTTGACCTGAGTCAATCATGCGACTACATGTCCGATATAGGATGACCTAGTTGATTAGGGTTACGATATCTTTCCTCCGATACCTCGGGGCGCGATTACGGAAGTGTACTGTGCGAGAGCGTACTTGTCTTTGCGGCTTGGTACCCATCCAACGGTGTTGGCCTGTCCTATACTTGGTGGCCGCTGCGTGAGAGGAGTGATAGCGAAGGCAACACCGAGAGGTTCTTTGGTTAAGGTAGAGGTTCTGAAAGGCTTTGTCGTGAATTCTCTGCAGACACCAAAGGAAGTGTCTTGATGGCGAGCACAAAGAGAATATCACGTCGTGTGGGTAAAGTGCATAACCTCTGCAGAGTGTAAACCTATTCGAATAGCCGTGCTCACGGTATTGAGCAAAGCTCGGAATTACTGATCAAGGGTTAGACTTTTGTTAAACAAAACTTATTGGGATGGCGGGATGCCATGGAAAGTGGATTTTGACTTAGGATTGGAAACTTGTTTTACTTGAGAAATGTTGAATCTATCTAATACTGATTATTTGTTTCTTGTCTTTCCAATTTATATCTGTATTAATTTACAAATCGCTTATTGCAAAATAGCCATGTTAGCCATTTCTTTGGAATAATCCTTGCATATAGCTATGTTAGAATTGCATTCTGTGCACGACTTGTTGAGTGCTTTATGTACTCACCCCCTTGCAACACACAAAATCATCAGTTGAGGAGAAGACCACAACTTCGAAGGAGGAGAAGTTCCACGAGGAGGCGATTATCTAGGAGTTGAACCTTGTCAGTTGCCTGTGGTATATTGATGGGATTCGTCGACGTTCTTCATTCCGTTGTTGTTTATTTATTTTGAGTTGAAGCCACCAAGGCCTCACAAGTGTAAGTTTGACCTTAAGGTCGTTCAATAGTTCTATATTAATAGATGAAGTCTTTATTTATTATTCCGCTGTGTATGATTGTGATATTTCATCTATGTTGAGACTGTGTGCACTAGCGTGATCCTGGACTAGTGCTGAATACACAGAGGGTCCGGATTTGCATATTCGTGTCCCGACAGAGGTTGTCTTTGATCATGTACATTATTCAAGGGTCACAAAGCTGAGCAAAGCTCTGTACTGAAATGTTTCTAGAAAATGATAAAAAAAGTTTAAGGACATTAATTGATTTAAACATTCTCGGCCTCCAAAAGTTAGATATACGAAACAAGATCTAGAATCCTTTATGCTCTTTGCACGTTATATTTTGGTGTCATGGAAAATAATTGCTTGAATAGAAGCCTTTCTATCCATTCTAGAAAATTATGTATGTGCAGATTGAAGTCTTCTGTGTATTTCCAACATTGCTGATATGTGGTTTGTAAGGTGCTTAAGTATCATTTATTGCCTCTTCGATGTTTTAATTAGTTCTTCATGAACCATTATCGCAATTGGTGGATTAGATGTTAGCAACTTAGAACTGTTGTAAAGATGTGTATGTGTATGTATCCTTGAAAGATGTATATGTGTATATATCCTCAAAAGATGTATATGTGTATGTATTCTTCAAAGATGTATATGTGTATGTATCCTGGAAATATGTCTGTGGTGTAAGTATTTGATGTTCTGTACATTCATGTTTAAGGCATACAAAATGTGTTAAGATGATTTGGATATATGACTATTCAGTCCACATGTCGACGTTTAGGTTGCCTTTTTTATACTTGCCACTTCTTCATGATTTGCCTTTTTCCATCCTGTTGCACTTGCTGTCATACTTGTCACACAGTCGTAGTTGTGCACCTGCCTTTTGGGAAAAAACTTAGTAAACAAGCATGTTACAGTGTCGAATATGTAAACATCTTATCACGGGATTAACTTTAATGTCAATCTTCATTTGTATGTGTCTTTAAAAAATGACCTTGTTAATTTGAAATTTCTGGTAAACTTGCTAGGAATGGCCTCCGACGAAGGACAAGTGCTGGAGGGAGTTGGGCCATCAAATAAGGACGAAGGAGGAAGGGGTAGCCCGAACCATAGCCTAACGTCCTATCTGAACTTGCAGGATCCTGCCATGGACCAACCTGACATTACTAACGTAGGCGAGGTAAAGTTTTAGTACACTGTGGTTCCCAAAACATTGTAGGCCCAGAAGATTAATAATTAAGAAGATCAAATTGAAGGCTCAGACATCTGATCAACGAAGGCAGCGTGCAAGTCGTGGTCCGAACAAGATGCCTAAGGGAATTTTTAACATAGTGGAGCTCTCGGCAGTCGGGGAACCTGCTATACCAGAGTCATCATTGGGGCCGTACAGGACAGCCTGCGGGGTTCTTGCTAGGGATGATGTGCCCATCAGCTATAGATCATGGATTGGCCGTGGAGGTGACCTATGGGTGGTACCCAATGACCTGAAGAACTCGTTATGGGACAAGCTGAAACAAGTTTTCCAGTTCCCCCAAGGGACCGAGCTGGTTGCAAAGAAACGAGCACTCTGCATCATGTGCACAGCGTGGAAGAATTGGAAGACAACACTAAACAAGAATTATGTGAAGAAGAATGAAACGCCGAATTTTGACACGTACCCAAAGTTAAGGGAGTTTTGGGATGAATTTGTGACGTACAAGAGGTCTGAAGAAGCTCACATAGTAAGTCAAAGGAACAAAGCAAACGCGGATAAGAATATTCACCCTCACAGACTAGGAACAGGAGGGTACGTGAAGAAAATACCAGCATGGGATCAGTCTGAAGAAGAACTAACCTGCAAGGGTATAATTCCTGCGACGGTCGCCTCAAGCGAACGATCGAAGCACTGGTTGCTTGGGAGGGGTGCTACTATCTCGGATGATGGCAGCTTAAGCTTTAGAAGCGATAGAGAGCAGGAAGTGCTGAGCAGAATCACAGATGCTCACATGCAGTCTTCCCAAGGATATTTCGTGCCACAAAGGGAGAATGACGAGCTAACCGTAGCCCTGGATAACAAGGGGCATCCAGGTCGCACCAGAGGAGTTGGTTTGGTCACGTGGAAAGAGGCCTTCCCCGCAGACGCATGGTTGTACAAGCGTTCAAAGAGATTAAGAGAAAATCAACTGGAACGTCAGATAAAAGATGTTGTGGCGAGAGCGTTAGAGGAACAGAGAGCAGAACTAGATAAGGCTGTGGAGCAAGCCATACAGAAAGCTCTCAGCTCACGACCGCCGCCCAGTGAAAGCCCTGAGCTCATCAGTCCTGGTGCTCGTAAGAGCAGCTGCGCGTCCACAGGGATTCCTAAAGAGCATGGACTGCATTTTCCTGTGGATGACATCAAAGAACCGACACCGTGCAAGCTACATTTGGCCGCACATGGCATTACCATAAAGGTGGCTGAGGGCAGGGCTTGGCCATGCTAGGAGTCGCAGGTTTTGCACTGCCGCCCGATACCGCAGGGATTCGCCAGGGTCGAAGTGGACAGTGTAGTCCGCCAATACCGAAAAATGGAGGTAGATATCCCTGGCGAGGATGGAAACAAAAAACTAGGAGAAAACGTGCATGGCTTCCTCGCGTGGCGCAAGAGCTTGATTAAGTTTGGCTCGGACGATGAGGGCGACGAAGATGATGATCAGCCGCACTCTCCACACAGAGACCTCCCCCCTTCTCGCCACCAACCAGAAAAAGTCCAACTCCTCCGCCGACACCAACCACAAAAAGCCCGACTCCTCGGCCAAAATCTGAAAAGAATCGAACACCAGGAACATCTCGGTAGTCGGCACCGTCCTCGAAGAAATCTCAACCATCTGCAAACCCAGGACAATCCCAGAAGAAATTATTAACTGACATGACTGAAGAAGAACGGAAAAAGCATGTAAGCGCCTGCGTAACATCTCACTTTAAAAATGTGCCATCATGTAAGAAGACTAAAGTTGATGCTGACGCGCAAAAGTCTTCTTGAGTGTGGCAAAAGTGCAAAAGACGGGGCATGCTTCTGAACCTTGCAAAATGTCGGACTACGAGCGCATATCCAGAAAACAATACTTGCAGGCGGCTAGTACCGACACGTTAAAGCTGGATGCTCAAGCAGATGCTGCTCAACTAGATGCTCTGGCGCACGGTCTAAGGTGGAAGTTCGTTATGGGAAAACCGCTGGTTGAACCAGCTCATTTCGACAACCTTACAACACAATCTGCGGTAGCGTCCATCAGTGGTACATGCAGCACTCCAACAATGGTATGGAGGCGTTCGCAGTGAGATACACAGAGCAAGATTTCCACAATGGGGATAACATCAGCTGGGTTCTTTTCACGGAGCTGTATATGTTGTACCAGCAAGATGCCCTGGACGTGAATATACTTAGACTATGGACTTTGTAAGCTTGTCCGTATATTGTTGAGCATTTTCGTACTGTTTAATTGCATGTCTAACTTCTTTCTTATGTAGAATGGAGATACAGACATGTAGAAGAAATAACAATGACAATCTAGCATTCCTAGATCCGGGGCTCATCAACGAGAAGCTTGTGAACGACAATCCACAGGTCGTTGAAGACTATTTATTTAATACTTTTTTGAAGCTGCAATACAAAACCTCCGTACTTTTACCCTATAACTTCAAGTACGTATCTCCTTACTTCTAATATTGTTTTACTATTTTTGCGTAACACGTACGATGTGGGAGTAATTGACTACGTTGACATATATGTGCAGGTTTCACTGGGTCCTCCTCGTCATCCAGTTAGATGCTAGCAAGATTTTTGTCTTGAACTCTAGGAGAAAATAAACTAATCTGTACCAAGACCTTTGGGACATGCTGAACAGGTAAACTGGATCGTTGCGTTATTACTCTAGCAATTTTCCATTCTATTGCATTTAAGTTTAATTACTATTCAAAATCATTGATAGGGCTTTCGCACGGTACTACAAGAAAAGTGTTCGGTATCGTCCATACAGGAAAAATTTTGAAATAATAAATGACTTTCCATGCATTAGGCAGAACCCCGGAAATAATTTATGTGCATACTATGTATGTACAAATATGCATTCAATTGTCACGAAGAGTGTCGGCTATAACGAAGCCATGGTACGTAATTACACGTTGATGCCTTTTTTTCATTTAACAAATATCATCATTAATTAACTTCCTTTTTTCTTCAAAAACAGCGCTCCAAACTGAGAACCAATAAGTTATTGCTGACAGAAATTATAGCAATTCAAGAACAGATCGTCGGATTCATTCATTATGAGATCATCAATCCAAACGGCGAGTTCCACGAGTAGCCTCATCGCCCTCATGCCTTCGATCTAGACGCGTGACATGTCTACTTCGACTCTTCGTACTGTAGTCCTTGCAGAATCAAAGCGAATGGGATGAGATGTAGTCGAGTTACATTAATTGTAAACAAATCATTGTAAAAACAAAATATTGTGATGCTTAATTTAATATATTTGAATTATGATCTTAACGATGCTTCATATATACATGGATATATTTGAATTATGATCTTAACGATGCTTTATATACTACATATGGACACTATATAAACAATTGTATAAAAATATATATATTACACAAAAAAATATGCAAGCTTGTCACTGCCGTTTCTTGGAGAAAACCGGCAGCTGTCGGATTATGGTACAACCCGGCAGTGATAGTTCGATATCATTGCCGGTTTTATGTATAACCGGCAATGATAATGATCATTACTGCCGGTCGGATTTTGGTTTGATCCGGCCCGGCAGTGATGGGGTTTTGGAACCGACAGTGATATGCTGCACCTGTACACACGTGTATGTCCGATACACACATTTAAATAGTCGGAGGCTCTAAGACCTCCTATACTGACATACTAAATACACACGTGCGTGTGTACTACTCCCATTTTTAAATATTTTGTCCTGAGATACCTGCCCAAGCGGAAAAATGAGCACTCGTGTTGACCGAACGTCGAACCTTGGTGGGCTGCTCGCACACCCAGGGAGCAAGCGAACTGAGCTACAGTCAGCCTCGCATCCAACATCGCTTACCTGTTTTAAGAAGGGTTGGATGCCAGATATGCCTTGGTAGTCTCAAAAATTTGAGAACGCTATAAGATCACCTCTTTAACAAGTCAAATGCGTTGATTGAATTTATTTTGATTTCGGTAGTAAGGTCTTTGACCTTAGAAATATATGTACCATACTTTTAGCAAATTTCAAAATACGTGTTGAATTTATAATGTTATATATGATGTTACGAAATCGTATACAAGACTACGTGTGAATCGAAAAACCCATTGAAATGTTTTCTAGCTCTACCGGTTTTACGGAACAGCTACGGCGATGCCTCTGCCTGCAGCCACGGTCTCTTTTTATCCCTTCTTATCTAATCACTTTACTGCTGCCTAGCTTCACTGAACGGCTAGAACAAGGACTCCCTAACAACCATCGGTTTTGTGCGTCTATGGCATAACAGCAGCATGATTACCTGATTGCTGCAGCTGATTAATAATCATATCAGTCGACAAATATGCTGGCTGGTTTTGGGTGTAAATTCTTTTTAGCTCTCTCTCTTTATTTTCAAGACGAGAGATCGAACACCGAAGGGCCGAAGCTAACGATTAGGAGGTGAATAAGAGCCAAATAAAATATCTGTCTCCAAAATCTTTTCAGGAACACTAGTGCTTATTGAGCAAACACCAGGTTCAAGAATACCAAAAACAAACTACAAGGAATTTCAGCAACTCGGATGAGTAGAAATATCAAACTTGGCTGTCAAGAAATGTGAATAATTTTGGATCTACTTATCCAAAATTAATGAAATTTGAATCATAGTAAGATAAAATCCTCATGGTCGTGATTCCAAAATTAATTTCAAAATAAAGCTTAAATGAAAGATCTATCTAGCTCAACATCCATGTTGCACAAAAAACAGAGGTTTCATAAACTTGGCCGTAGATAAACCTCAATAACCTTTGATATATTCATCAAAGATTGATGAAACTTGAAACATAGCAAGATAAGATCCTCGGGGTTATGATTCCAAAAGGAATTTCAAAATAAAGTCTAAATGAGTGACCTATCTAGCTCAACGTTCACGCTACACAAAAACAAATGTTTCAGAAATTTTGACCGCAAAGAAATCTCAATAAGTTTTGATCTACCCAACCAAACTTGATGAAACTTGAACTATGACTAGGAAATGACCTTAGGACTATAATTTCAGAAGGAATTGCAAGAATAAATCCAAGGTCTCAATATTTCATGCAAATAGTTTAAACTGCATTAAAAACAATGATTTCAAATTAAGACATGATGTTGCAAGCATAACTTGAGCAAGAATGAGTTCTAATGTATCTTGATGGGTTGAGATACGATCTAGATGAGTTCATCAACCTCTTACACATTCAAGATCTAATAGAACTACACCAAGTAGGAAGGGAAGCAAAGTTCAAGTTGCATGAAAGAACCAAGCAAAAATACAAAAAATAAAATAAATTTTAGAATATAGATGAACTTAAATCTTGCATTGCTTAGAGAGTTATAGTTACAAAGCCATACTTCTTAGTGAGTAAAGCTCAAAGGAGTATGAGGAAATCAAAAATCCTTCTCTAAGACTTAGCATGGAGACATTTCTCTACCCCTCTATTATAGCACACTAGGAGCAGCTAACCCGTAACCCAATAACGTAACGGGTTTTAACTATTTAACACCAACTTAACCACTACTACACACAACGAACCATTGATCTAACAATTCTCTTTCGCTTGAATATGGCTTAAGTTAGCATCTCATCCATCCACTTCTCATCCTGACTTGCAGTAACTCTTCGGCCTTAGTCATCTTCCAGCGTCACCTTAACTGTCTAGACCTAAGCTTTACTAGCCTAGTCCCAGTCTCCTTCGCCTCACCATGACCTAGCTCCGAATTCTGCAACTATTACAGACAAACAAACACATCACATAGCATTGCTTAACGTAATATGCAACGTTTAATTAACAGCCCACAGATAGCTAGCAGTCTAAAATTGTAAATTTAGTTTTTCATATCTAAAATAAACTCACATAAATCGATACATGCCTAACAAACGTAGAATACTCATCACATGTCCCTAGATTAACCACCACGTGGTCTTACAAACACCCAAACAATGTGTGGGCCATGTCTGCCGGTACGTGCAATCAGATTCAGATCTCCATCCATACGAACAGGAGCGTTTAAGTCCCTGTACTACTCACAGTCTAATATACTCTGTTCATTCTATGGTATTCTCAGTTGATTTGTGGACTGCGTCAATATATGGCATGCACGTGGAGTCACATCAAAACTCATAATCCCTCGATTGTTTCATACGTTATTTAGAATAAGTGCACTCAACCGTGTTAAAACTTTCAGCGCTAATATACACAAATTAAATTATTAGGTTTGTCATATGAAAAGGCTCAAAATGTGTTTAACAAAAATACTTTTATATCATTATATCTTTAATAATTTTTACAAGCATATAATTAAAAAAGGTAATGCTCAAAGGTTCATATTATAGACTGTGTCGACGTCTAAAACAATAAGTAAAAAACAGAAGTTGCATGTATAAAAAGTAAAATAAATTTGTGCACCATAGCATCTCGACGTATTTAAGGTAGGTTTGTGATTCACTACGCCCAGCCCTCCGATAACCAACGATGGATTGGAGAATAAGTTTGTGCCATTTGCCACATATGTAGCCGTGGACGGAGGTTCTCCCAACCTCTCACGGATTCCTACCTCCAAAGACGATATTAGGCGCATGTTGTTTGTAACCAATGTATTTGTTGAAGAACAGACTATCTCTAACCTCTGATGGATTGTTTTTAGAAATTGCAGGAATTTTATCTTAGTTAGGCAGTAACTTTCAAGCTAAGTAGCAAAGTTAGCTAACCTAATCCACGACAATTTTGTAACTTGTTGACTAATATATCGCTAGAAAGCTGGTCAATTAAGCCCATACTTCATTGTCCTATATTGTCCTTTCCCTTGGTATGATCGATGCTCGTATAAGGGTACAAGGCTACAAGTACGTACTGACAAATTAAGTTGGTAGCTCGCTAACGGCTAACGTGTATGCTAAATTGGCAGCGTGATTTTGAACAAATTAATGGCCCCACTGAAATGACACTGCACCAGCAGCTTAAGCCTTTGTTCTCTTCAGTGGACTGAACCATAAAAGTGAGTCGTATATTTGGACTAGTTGAATGCTCCACAGATTTGGTGACGATACACGCAAAAAGCTGGTCAATTGAAACCATAAAATGAGTTTATTGCTTACACCAAACGTATCTTTACTTACATAAAGCTGATGAGAATGCGACCCTCTCAGTCATGTCACATCACCCACCTCGCGAAAATGTCCCACCATCACTTTTGCAAAAAGAAAAAAAAAATCCTCATTGCTCTGTAAAATCACGTATTATTCTAAAAATTATGTTTAGGTCTTTCTTGTCTCTTTTGCATGGAAACCCATGTTGTTTGTGTCAATTTATGAAGAGGTCCTACACGATTTAACACGAAAGCCCTCAAGTTTCTGGTAATTCCCAAAAAGGCCTTGCGCCCTCTAACAATTTTACACACAGGCCCTCGAGGTCCCAAAAATTTACAGAGAGATCCTCCACGATTTTACACAAGGACCCTGGAGTTCCATAGATCCGGCTTTACCTGTCCAATGCGGCGTAGCGCGCAAACCCATTTAGTATAAATTATGTTACCACACGGTCTTGGTAAGTGCTATTAAGGAGTGTGTTTTTTTGCACTATTTACCTAGATAGATGTATATTCAAAGGAGACGAATGTATAACTTTATATAAAGGGAGAGAATTGCTGGCCAATCAAGGGCGCCACCTCAGCATCCTCGTGAGGAGGTTCTTCGAAGAATTCTAAATTACGTTTAGGTCCTTTCATCGATTTTTAACAAAATGGACTTGGAAAAAATCGAAATTGCGTCTAGGTCCCTTCACGGTTTACGTTTATATCCTCCCATTGGTTTTTAGCAAAATGGATCCAAAAAATTAAATTACGTTTAGGTCTCAAGAAATATGTTTTAGCGGAATGGACTAAAAAAAGAAAATACATTTAGGTCCTTTTGCGGTTTTCTCAAAAAAAATCCCACAGGTTCACCGATGGCTTACAGCAATCCACATGTTTGCCGGCGGCTCCTAGCAACCCATTTGTTAAAAAAACCAAGAAAACCGAAATTACGCAAAAGAAAACGAAATTACATTTATAGGTCTCTCTTCGGCTTTCTCCAAAAAATCCCACAGGTTCACCAACGACATATAACAATCCACAAATTCGTCTGCGGCTCCTAGCAACCTGTTTTTTTTAAAAAAAATGAGAAAAATGAAATTATGCAAAAATAAAATTATGTTTAGGTCCCTTCGTGGTTTTCTCATAAAACAAATTCCATAGATTTGCCGATGGCTTCTAGCAATCCACATATTCGCCGATAACTCCTAGCAACCTTTTTTTTTAAAAAAAGGGAAAACCGAAATTATGCAAGCACTTTAAAAAAATCCCCCCAATAAATGAAAATGTGTTCATGTCCTTATACCTTTTTTCATAGGTAACCGTCGGACCAAGTTTCGCACCATACAAAGAGGATCCATGGTGCCGTAAATTCGCCGATGACTCCTAGCTAGCATATTTTTGAAGAAAACCCCGAGAAAAAATGAATCCCCATTTACATCCTCATATCCTTTTTTTGAAATATCCATCGGACCAAACTTCGGACAGCGCAATTATAACATCCCGAAATATACAATAATAGGAAATTAAATATTTTAATTTCAATATAATTATTTATGATTTTTCCTGGCATGATTGGAATTTATTTGGATTTTCTTGGATTTTTGTATTGAATGAAAAATCAAACAAATAGAATTAAAAGAATGGATAATGGTAACAAGATAAAATGGTAAAAGATAAATTTTGGAAAATTTACCATGGAACCCTAACCATACTGGTAAGTCATTAAAATAAACAAGTAAAGTTTTATGCACAGAAAAGTGAGTAAATAAAATGAATGACACCTCTTTTTCTAGAAACAGTGCAAGTCAGAATTAATGAAAAATATTAGAAGTTTATCTGGATCCATAAAAATTAGTATAACAATATCCGAGTATAATTTATCTCTGGTAAAAATTTCAGAAATTAATCATGTAATTTAGACTTTCTAATAATTCAAAAACCGAGGCTTAAAAAATCTGAAAATTATCATGTCAGAATTTTTATAAAATAACTACCAAATATTTTGACTATAAATTTTTATTGAGACATCCTTAACCTAATTATAACTCTTCACGAAATTTTCAAAAATTAATAATACAATTTGAACCCTTAAAGAAATAAAAACCCGAAATGGAAATTTTGGCTAATGTACAGTGTCAGAATTTTTATAATTTAACCATGAGGTATTTTAGTCTCAAATTTTTACTTAAGGTTAGAAACTACCAGGAGATGTACGTCAAAAAGTTTCGCAAAATTTGGACAGCGAATAGATAGAGATTTAATGCTCACATGGAGCTGTCATGGCCATGCTTATCCCTTGCCTTATTCCCTCTCGCTGACGGGTGGGCCAACCCCGTACCGTAACCGTTTGCTGGCACGGCAACGGGAAAACTCCCTCTCACTGCCAGTGGTCCCGGGACCCACTTGTCAGCGTTGTTTTTCCCCTCTCCCTCTCTGCTTCTCCTCACAGCCGAGCGCCCCGATCTTTTCTCCCGAGCCTTCGCGTCTGCCCCGCCGATTCAGTGCATCATCGCGCCGCCCCGCTTGATCACTGCCACGGCCTGCCCTTGGTTCTCCCGCACCATACCTTGTCACTCTCACATCGCCTCTGTGTCGGAGAGGAAGCTGCTCCAGCTTGTCGCCTGGAACAAGACCCGCCGCAACTCCCCTTCCCCATTCAAACCCTGTGAAGCCGACTTCTCTCGCTATAAATACCAATCTTGCATCGCATTGAGGCTCTCTTTCTCTTAGTTACTCCCTGAACCAAACGCTCCAGCTCGAGATCCCTTTCTACGCCATTTTCACTGGAAACCCGAATGAGGGGGAAAACTCCAATTCGGGCGAAATTGGTAACAATCATTGAAATTAGTTCCTTCTCTAGCTTCACTCGGCATCATAGTTTACTGATCACGCCGAAATTTTATCCCTTTTCACCTACAGAGCACTCTCACCGGGCGCCTTTCTTCCCCACGGCCGGCGCACGGTGGCGCGTTTCCTCAGCTCATCCCCGCTCCAACCAACCAGCAAAATGGAGTGCTCTCGCCTCACTGATGCTTAAACCTCTACCGATTCGGCCAGGGACCCACTGCTTTTCTTCTCCGGCGAGCTACCACCGTTGCCGCCGCCCCCTCCCGGTGGCAGCTCATTCCGTCCAACACCGCCGCCGTCTGACTCCACCGACGTGTGCGCAACGTCCCACTGGTGCTCTCAGTGCCCTCGGCTAAGCCCCTCCACCGCGCCTTCGCCGCCGGCGAGCTTCCCTAGCCGCCTCCTCTGTTTTCTCTCTCTGCGCTGTGGGCTCATCCCGTCAGTGACGCAACTGAAATCAATCCAACCGATAAAAGGCGCTTCCGGTTCTGTGAAAGCGTATTTTCATTTTTCCAGTATTTTCATTACCCGAGTTAATTCAAATGCTTATAGATTTTGCATTATAACTCCAAATTGGGTGAAATCAATTTATATATTCATGTAAAATCAATTAATTTCATAATATACAATAATATTTTGAAAATGTTCACTGGGTGAATTTGAAATTCAAATTTGAAAGAAAGGTCTAAAAACATGCTTCATATAAAATTTCTGTGAACAAACTTAGAAATGAATGAAACCAATTTTAGTGAAATCCTTATGTTTTCAGAAGATCAAATATATAAAAATATTTAAATTTCATTTATATTTAAACTACTTTCTATTAAAGATTGTATTCAATACATTAGAAATCCAAATAAGCATAACTTGAATAAAAGAAAAAGGAAACAAGTAAGAATTGATTTCTAAATATTAGTGTGACAGTAGGATACCTGAATTTGCCAAAATAATTAATAATTGAACTTGATTTGAACTATCTTGAAAAGTATGAAATAACCTAAGTATAAAATGTATACGCATATGCATAGAAAATCAGATAGTTAAAATATGGATCAGATTAATTCAAATAATCACCAAAACAGTTTTATTATACCCCTAGTATTACAAGGATCCTAGATGTGTAAAAATATTTAAGGTTTACTATATAAAACAGTAAATGTTTAATAGTCAAAGTGTTAATACTTGCATGATTTGAATAGTTATAACTTTCACAAATAAACTGTAAATTTGACAAAACCAAATCCGATAACCTTAAAAAAATAATACTCTTACTGTTTATACAAAAATATCTTATGTTTGTGCAAGGATGAAATAAAATAATGTTAGACCCTAATGACCTCTTATATGGGAAACATTTCAGATAAAAGCCAATTATCGCAAAATCAACTTTAAAACACTCTTAGAGTTATCCCCTAGTAATGCCTGAAAAATGGCTAGATTATCTTATAAGGTGTAGTAGCAAACTAGAATCGGAAACTGAATCCTTATCGTGTAGTTATATGATCGCTCAAGCTTTTTCATCAACTCGTAGAACCCCTCGTCTAAATGCACAAACTATGGAAATCAGATTAGAAATGATATTTAGAATATGGTCTACCATAATCTAGAAAAATATTTTATTTACAACTTGCTTTTCAATTAAATCCTGCTAGTCGAATACCCTAAAATATTATGGTCGTCATGACTCTTAATATTATATAAGCTATTTCGGCAATGAATATAATGACTCATCTAAACACTAAAATGCCTAGATACGTTCTTCAAAGTACATGCTATCCAATTTCGAAGAAATAATCTTATTTCATCATGTTTTGCATATAAATCCTATTAGCCAAATAACCCTAAGTGTTATGTCTAATGAGTTTCATAATATGAATAATTGAACCTTGTATTAATGAAGAAGTTTGTAGTTAATATATTTTTGTATCACGAGAACCTTCTTAAAAACCATAAATAAATCTAGTACCCTAGCTTAACAGATCTATCTTATTCAAAATCCCTTCTTATGCAAATCACTTAAGGAATTAAGTGTGTTTTGCATAACCCTTTTTAACTAGTGTTTTAAATTCTTTTAATCCAAATAATTTTAGCATCTATAATTTGAAGTTATAAATACAAGAATTCATAATTTTAGCCTCTTGAATTCGTAATTCAAGAATAGATAACCTATAGAATAAACCTTGTTTTGTTCATAATAAAAGTTGTTAACTTTATGAATGTGTAATTACCTAAATCGTGAGGTCTTGAAATCATATAACCCAAACCCTAAAGCATTCTTGTTTTCTGCAATGAATCTTTATTTAGTTTCTGTCTGTTTTCTTTTTGCCCTTATTGAAGTTGATTATTTGCTATTTTCCGATTGATCAACGTGTAGAATTCGACGTCCCTTCCTCCGTCGTTGCCTCTGTCAGTCGTGGCTTCGTCTTCGTCGTAAGCAATAAATAAGCAAGGCAAGCACCCTCTTTGATCATCTTGATCCCAGTATTTAATTTGCATCGTGTTTATTAAAATGTTTCATGCATGCGTTTACTTTCTGTAAATTCGCTATTTTGTGGTACTGGTAGTTATACCTGTTGTCTCATGAAACTTCCTTGATAAGTATGAATATGTGTACCTTGATAACCATAGAATGAGCTTAGACAATTACTTAATGTCATCATGGGTATATGCGATTACTCTTATTCATGCTTAGCCATGCTTTTAGATCTCCTGAGGTTGATGAGCAGATCAAAATTTGTTTCTTGAGAAATGGAAAATGTTGGAATTGAAGCTGTTGGTTATGGGTATTTTGATTAAAAACCCAAAATAAAACTATGGTTTTGATGCGGGCGATTATTGGCATAGCCGGAGGTGCAAAGGGAGTTGCACGTAGTGTAGGGTGGAGTATCGCCCGTGTCGGATTAAGGACCGAGCAATGGGACGTTATAGATCCAAGAATTTCGTACAACCACGAGGGCTTGTGTGGGCGGGTCTTAGCCTATTAAGTTGTTTAGGTGTGGCTTTGCATCTAAGGAAGGCGGGAGATTGCACAGGCATTCCGGTTTGGTCTGTCTGTAGGGGTTTCTACATACCAATGCAACGGTGTACGCCTTGCCATGAACAGAAACGTGGTGTTGGGTGTGATGAAAAAGGATCCATGACTTGGGTGAGTATTTCTGTTTTCATGGCGAGGGTCAAACGTTCCGGGCTGGTTCAAAGCCACATCTAGATAATGTAACGGCTCTGTATGATCTCCTTGCCGACACACCAAAGGAAGTGTGTTAATTGATCTGGCAAAAGAGGTTGATCATTCCTTGTGGGTAAAGTTGTACACCTCTGCAGAGTGTAAATCTAATCGATTAGCCGCGTCCACGGTCAAGGACACTTGGTGAAGTCATTCCAATGTTAGTCTTTTGTATTTCCTAAAATTGGGTTTTGGTTTGGAACCTGTTTAGCAACTTTTGCTTTATGTCAAAGGATCGACATTGTTGGATTCCATTTCTGGATTATTCGATATTCACGAAGGGTTGTGAGTATTACTCATGCTTTACTTATTTCATATCAGTCAAATATGCTTTTACAAATTCCGTTTGCAAATAACTTGATTTTACATTATCAATTCTGCTTTATGCAAATTAACTGTAGTAGCCTCCTTTGAAATGGCCTGCATATATTATAGGTTTTGCTCAAGTCTTGTGGAGTACGAAAGTACTCACCCTTGCTTATATGTTATTTTTAGGTGGATAAGTTAGCGAAGCTTCGAGGTTTCTTTCGTCGCAGGTTGCGGGATGTTCTTCATCGAATCTTTCTAGGGATTATGCCTTGTCAGTTGTCTATGGGTTTTGGATGGACACACTACAAGACTTTGCTTCTTTTGCTGCTATATCTCTGAATTGTAAAGTTTTCTTTATATTATAGCTTCCGCTTAATAATTGTTGTATGGTTGTGATTCCAATTGTTGTAAACATGTGAGTGCTAGCTACTGATCCAGGGAATGGCACAGTAATCACATGGAGGTTCCTGTTCATTAGAACGGGGTCTCACAGCAATGTCGCGTGACCAGATTTTACACGGTGTAGCGTAGCGCATGACTCTAGCTACCTTTTTTTTAGAAATAGCCGTGGACCAAATTTCGCACAGCACAGCGTTGCGTGACTAAATTTCGCACGGCGCAGCGTACCACGCGATCTGGCTAGTTGTCTACAATCATTGTAGCTGCCTCGCCAAACAAGAGGACAATCGAACCTTGCTCGTGGATCACGTACAGACAATCTTGTACTAAATGTGTACAATATATACTCACGCTAACAATGATCCTACTGTAAGTGTTTGTTTGGTTGAAGGGATGAGGTTAAATTGAATATAGAATGGTATTCCTGAATAGGATATATGGTTCAAGTAGGGTGTTTGGTTAATTGCATGAGATGGTACATATTGTGTTTGGTCGATTGTATGTAACGGCACAAGATGGTTCAAGTTGGTCTTTGGTTGGAGGAATAAGTTCGGTTCTAATAACCTCTCTTGGTGGTAGTGTGATTACCCAAAACATTATTTTTATGTATGTGTTTAGGTCGCAAGTGAGTACCTTTTTTATTAGATAGCCCTCAAATTTTCAACCATTGGATCTAATCTCATCTCCTTCAAACTTATAAAAATCCACCATTCCCCTCCCGTCCGCCAAACCCTAACCGTCTCTCACCTTAGTCGTTGTTGTGCTGTCACCATCCCGACACTGGCGATGCCTACTAACGAACCACCGCCGCAGTCTCCCTCCCCCACCATTAGGGATGGCAATTTTACTCATGGGTTTGGGTACCCGACCCGATAAGAGCGGGTATGGGTAGCACTTCGGACCCATGGATTTACGGGTTTGGGTACCTGATAAGCCCATAGGATGGGTGTGGGTGTAAATTTGTACCCATGGGTACCCAATGGGTATCCAACGATATGTGGGCCCACTTTTCAAATATATATTAGAAAAACAAACTCACTGATCGCTTGATTGAGTCGGCTCCTCCCTAATTCCCCTCGCCCCCATCTCCTCCCTCCCCTTGCCCCCATCGCCTGATTGCCTCGGTCTCCTTCCCCTCGCCTCTGCCTCCCTCGGTGGTCGACGCCCGCTCCTCCCCTCGCCTCGCCTCCCTTGAAACCGGCTCCTCCTATTGCCTCCCTCGCCCCTGCATGACAAAGGCCCAAAAGAAGAGAGAGAAAGGAGAGGCGAGAAGGAGATAGAGGGAGAGGCGACCCCTACTCACCCGGAACGCACTACCCCCCACGCGTACCCCCGAGGTCTAGTGTTCCGACAGAGCCATGGCGAGCCCGCGACCAACCAGAAGCGGCGACATCGTCGGGACAAGGCAATCTGGAGGAAGCTCCGCGAAGTCCGCTTTGACGAGGAGTCTGTCAAGCGCCGTGATAAGGCGACGCCGCGGCGCTCATTACCTACATCACCCTACTCGAGTCTGAGGTACTGTTTGCACCAAAATTTGGCAAGTCAGGTCAAAATCGGCAATAAAATCAGGTACACGGAAGTTAACGGACAAGATGGAAAAGCTTGAGGATATTTGGTAATAGTAAAATCTTTAAGGGAACAACTGTCCGAGATAAGGCCGATACGGATCAGGATTTCAAACGTATTGTAAATGGATACGATCGGCCGACGGGTATAAAAGAAGGATCGAAGCAAGATGCGAAAACAACAACACAATACAATCAACCAGCCTTTACTTTCTTACTTTTTCCTGTCGACTAGGAGTAGTCTCTGTAATTTAGATTTATCTTTGTAATCGATCTTGATCAATAAAGTTGCGCATCGCCGATTGTTGCTCTTCGTCAATTACACCCCTAGGTTTGATTTGTTCTGATTTTGTTGCGCATCGCCTTCTTCATAATCGATCTACCTTTATCATCTGATTAGCCTTAATTGACTAATTAGACTTACCTTGTTACCTCGATCTTGATCGGCTTCAAGCTAATTAAATTTAAGCCGATTGATCTCTACGATCGGCTTTTGAGTAAATTTTATATTTTTTACCTTGTCGGTTATAGGTCAAATCGACTGGCACGCTCTGAACCCGGTGTTCGTCTGGTGTGCTGCTGTCAGAAACCCTACATCAAGTTTTTGACGCCAACAGGTACCTTTCTCCCCTTGCTCCTGTGGTGCGGTTGATGCGCCGGGTTTTGGTTTCTTGGTTCAATGGTTTGCCGTTTTTGGTATATTAGAGTAGTTCTTGGTGGGTTTCTTTTGGGGAGGAGAGAAGGAACAATAGGCGAAAAGAATTGGTTGGTCATCATTGGAGAATCACCCCCTACCTCGCCGGTGTTGTCTCCTCCTCCGCCATGGCCACCTCCCTTGGCCTCTAGTGTCCGCGAGAGGAGAGGGGAGCATGCGGCTGCCGTGGCACCCCCACCTCTCCGTCTTTGCCCTTCGGTGTTTGTGTACAGATCTGTGCCCGTGGATACCCATTGGGTTTGGGTATGGGTACAGATCCATACCCGTAAAGCTTAGTGGGTTTGGGTAGACGGGACTTTATTTGGGTTTGGGTTTGAATTTAAGGTGGTGGTACCCGGAGACACCCACCCGATTGCTATCCCAACCCACCATCAACACCACATCCCTCCTCCGCTTTGACAAGTCCTTGTCCAACCATTTGGTTAGACAAATGGAACGACCTTGTGTGAGATGAGCTGGTTCAAGAACATAAAATCTATTCTTCCCAAACCATCCTATCGAGGTACCACCTCGTTTATATATCCGAACACACTTTAAATCTTGGGAAGAACAGGTTGTATGTTCTTGTATATCATTGTTCATCTCTAATCCCCTCTTTATGACAGGCATTTTTTATGCTATTGAACAATAGTTACCGAATTCGTTATAAACCCTTTGAATCGTGAATATCCGTCGAACTCAAATTGATTTAGAGTGCACGGTTTGTGTCCATAGTAAAAATTAAAAGAAAAAGTAATGCCCTATGAACCCAAATCTCGTACCGTCACTTAGACGAACCGCATTTCTCGTGCTATCTTTTCACTAACTCGGTTAGATTGACGCGCGCAGAGAGACAATTGGGCAAATACTAAGAAAGGGGGCAGTGAATAAAGTCGCGTCCCCGAATTCTGCGTATCACTCGCACGGTCGCACCTACCTACCCATACGCTTTGCAATCTGAGTTCGTAAGCGTCCGTAAACTGCATGCCCGCAGTCTGATCCTGAAGAAATGCAATGTGTGACTTCATCGCTCGAAGTTGCATGCATGTCCGAGGAAATGACCTTGAACCGGTAGTCACCGGCCACGACTCATGCACATTTGTTCAGAAGTCATCTCCGGCCATGGATGGACAAGTCGCTACAAGCCATTCGATGGAACTACTCTTTAGTCTTTACACGGCTCTGATAAGGCACCAGGCATCTTGTGCAAATATGGAGCCAAACCATATAAGTATAAAGCAAACAAAAGTGATGTGGCTAGAACTGTTGCTAGAGACCTACTTTTGTAAAAAGGTCTTAAAAGAAGAACAAAGTAATTAAAGTAACCTGCTTGTACTGATACTTAAAAGTAGTTACAGGTTCAATTCAGCACTACCTTTTTGATCTCTCGTTGAAGGATTCCAAGTACTTTTCTTAGTGGAGAAACAAACGGGTGTATTAGTTTAAGCACCATTGGATAATTACGTACACATTTCTAATTAATCCTTTTACTTTTTTTTATCCTTGTAGTACTAATTTTCAGACTAGTCTAGCTAGGTCAGATGACACTATCATGAAGCAAATTGATTACGCTGATTAATGTAAAGAGAGTCCTTTTGTACACACAAGTGAACAAACTACTCTGTCTAGTAAAAAAGAATATTGACACTCCAAAATATAACTTTACCGGTTGTTTCTACTGTAATATATTTATAAAACTTAATAAAATTATAGTATTACAAAAAAAATACTTTTAAGATAAATCTATATGCACTATTTTCATGTGTCTAATCTAAATATTAAGAAAAGATATTGGTAGCCAGAATTTATAATATTGTTTGAATGCACTTAATTCAAAATGACTTTCTTTTTTTTGGCTGGAATTGGTATCTCATATCTCTAAGTAGATATATATCTATATAAATAGAAACAATCGATGATATTCAAGGTACCGCCTCCATTTTAAGGGTACGAAAATCCTATAATAATTCTTAAAAAAAGGAAAAATCCTACAAATTCTCACATTAATTGAAACAAAAAGAGAAAAATCTCCACTACTTATTTTTATGTGTTCAGATTATAGCGGTGCAAATTTATCATATATAGATATTAGAGTTATCTAATAAATATAATTGTATTTCAATTATAGAAAACAGAGTCGTATATCAAAGGCAACTGTATTATAATATCTAGTTGTACAATTACGTGGATAAATATACCAGTTAATTAAAATAACAATAGGGGATGGAATTGCACAATGGAGCTACTAGTAATAACACAGGTCTCAAATCTCAATATATATATGTGCGGTTTTTATATCCTTGTAAGAACATAGAAACACTCCTTTTAGCCATAACGTAAAAAGTAGATATACAAGCAAGGCAAGCTTCCTGCAAACCGCCAAACACATTTTCCCCTCTTCCATTCCCCATTTCCTCAGGAACTTAACATACCACCTAGTGCATCACCTTCTTTAGACAACTATGACATTACGTCAATGTACTAGTATTTATCATGGTCATTATCACCTAAACTAAACTTAACTGACATCCCCACCACAGCACACACATATAGCTTTGTACCCAGCACTCTTCAGCCTCAAGCCAACCTACCAAAAAGCCAACCCAACACAGGAGTGACGCTCAGTTGGCTAGGACCGCATCGTTGCTGTTAGCCCACCCGCGTTCAAACATCCGTTCGATGCTGGTGCTCACCAAATAAAAATAGGTATACACACACGTGAGCGTTAAGTGAGACAGCTAGAGCTGAGAGTTGGTTCGGGCTTTCCTAAGCAAGCCTGAGGACTGATGGGCACAGCACAGGCATGACAAGTGGTAGGTCGGGCCGGCACGGCCCAAACGACAGGCTGTACTGGGTTCGAAAACCAAGAATGATGGGTGGCATGACACGCCAGTTGGGTCATGTTCGGACCGGTACGGCACAGGGAGGAGGGGGTGGAGCCTAGGTGGAAGAAGCCAGCAGGGGGAGCCAAAATGCAGGTGGATGATGTGACGTGCGGCTAAAGCGAGGAGGCAAGACTGGGTGGCCGACGAGCACTCGGCAGTGCCGAGCATGCGTAGCACGTCGCAGGCAAGGATACGCGTGACGTCATCAGGGGCGTGGTTGGGACGGTTGGCGGTAGCGAGAAGCGCGTCAACGAGGTGGCGAGCGGTGAGGCCTCATCTGTGTAGATGGGCACGGAGAGGGCAGAAGATGGGAAGATTTGGTGGAGAGGGAGAGGAGATGATGTAGTCGGCGATAGGATCCAACAGTATCTGGTGGCCCATGGTCAAATCCGGTCAACACGATTGAGAAAGAAGAAGGACAAGGGAGGGCACAGTTGTGCTGTGTGGGAGGAAGAGAAGAAATGGAGGAGAGGAGGAAAAGGAAAAGGAAAGAAAAGAAAAGGAAAGAAAGAGAAGAAAAAAGGATAGGAAAGGAAAGAAAGAAAAACAAGGAAGAGAAGAGGGGAAAAAATGGGAAAAGAGATAAGGGGATGAGCTAGATTGTCGCAACGGAATGGTGTGGTCCTCAGAGGGGAGGACATATATCGTATGATGGTGATGAAGAGACAAGGAAGCATATCGCCATTGAGGAAGAGCATGATGGCGCACTTCATGGTGTCGACCTTGGTGGCGACGTCATTGCCCTCGATGTCGGCCTTGATCTCGTTGCCCATGGAGGCGGCATTTTCCTAGTCTCAGACAGTGTCCTCACCGATGGTATGAATGATCTAAACATTGGGGAGTAGTTAGGTGTTGTTTGGCATGGCTTTAGCTTTGGCTTCTTCCCTCTAAAAGCCTGAAGCTGTTTCAAACAGCTGAAAGCCGAAAACTAGTCTGGGGTAGCTTTCTACGGCTTCGGTTTGTTGATGTTTTGACTTTGCCATTAGAATTGAAAAAAATTACTCCTTCCTACTAACTATATGTAACATCCCAATTTTACTATAATTGAAATTATGAATTATCTGAAATTCCTTGAATTTATTTGGAAATACTTGAACTAATTTATTAAATCCTTTATACTTGGATTATTTAGGTGTTGGAAAAGTTTATACAAAGTTTAGTCCCAAATATTTTTATTAAGTTCCAAATGTCCTATAATATTATTCAGAATTTTTCTGGTATTTTTACTATTTTATTTGGCCAAAACTATTTTCTCGAATTGTTTTTATTCAAAAATGACTAAGTTTTTTAGAGCAGTTGTTGGGCGAAACCTCGCCGTCCGCCCATCACCGCCGCTTCACCCAACCACCCACACCACGCGAACCCTAGCGTCGCTTCGTTGCCTTCCCGTTGGATCGTCGCGCGTGGACGTTTTCGATCGTGCCACGTCGCCCGGCTGTTTCTTCCTCCTCCGCCGCCTCCGTCGTCGTCTCCGACGAGTAACCGAAGTTTTAATGCGCGTTTAAGCCAGCCTCCCGAGGTCTTCTTAAACCCCGTCTGTCTCGCTGTGGAGGCGTTCTTCCGCCGCTCATTTCGCCCCATTTCTCAGCGCCTGTCTCGCCGTTGTTTAGCCGGCATCGCTCGCATCGCTCGCCGTAGTTGCTAGCGACCACCACCTTTTCTTTGCGTCGTTCCGCCGTCGTTGAGCCGCCTCCGCCATTGCCGAGGGCGTCGCCGACCCTGTCGCACCGAGACGTGTCAAACGCACCGTTCCTCTTCGCCGGAGAAGCCCCGTAGCACCGTCGTTGAGGTCGTCTTCCTCCGCGCCGGTCCGAGCCGCCACCGTCTCGCCATCGTCGCCGATCGAGCTCTCTCAACTGCCCGATCTCCATCCAACCGTCGCGGTAACGCCTCATATCCATCTCATTTATATTTCGGATCGATTTATCTCATCCGTTAGATCTTAATCGTACGGCTAGGGTTAATCGTGTTGTTCGATTAAATTTTAATTAATTTGATTCGCTTGTATAAACCGTAGCCGTCGGTTTCGAATCGAGCGGTAGAGATCGCGCCGTCACGCCAACCAGTCGGGAACCGATGCGTGTCGCCGGAGACCGAAGCGTCGCCTGACCGCGCTGTGCGCATGATGCCAGCGATGACATCATGTGCGTGGGTCCCGCCGGTCAGCCGTAGCGGTCTGGTGGACCGAGTCCACCGTAGACCGAGCCTATGAACCCAGACCACCGTGCGCCCAACCAACCGGAGCGTGCCAGCTGTCGGCATGCTGGTGGTCCACGTGTCGGGTGACATCATCAGTGGGTCCCACATGTCAGCGTCTAAAAATATTTAACCGAATATTTACTGTTTTGCTGACGTCAGCGATGACGTCATAAATCGAATTTAAATATAAAAATAATTGTTTTAATTCGATTTAATCTTTAAAAATATAAAAATGATTTATTAAATCGGTTTTAATCTTTTAATATATTTTAAACTTGAAAATGCTATATCTTACTCATACGAACTCCGCTTGAGGTGATTCCAGAGCCTAAAATTTTATAAAAATGTGCTCTGTTTGCTAGTGAATTTTATTTGATTTTTAGAGCTTGTTGGTTCTCTATTACTAGTATTTACCTGGTATATCATCCATTTAAATAGACGTTGAAGTGCCGGAAGGGTTTGAAGGAGAAGTCTTGACCCAAGAGCAGTTCAAGGATCAAAACCAAGATCTATTCCAAGGCAAGTCATGCTTTGACCATGTTGATCCTATTGTTTGAAAATATGTTGGTTTAAACTATTGCATGCTAATTCAATTAAAAGGATTTAAATTAATTTGGGATTAGCTAAACAATCTATAGTTATTATCATCTTGCCATGACTAAAATTGTAAGCCTAATTCCTTTGTCATCCTAAGATGTTGTTTAGTAGTTGATTGTTAATATTTGACCAACCTGGGTTAGAACGTGCTAGATTGCTTAGACCGCAACGAGTCACCATTTGGAATTTGAAATAAAAGAATCTTGACTAATGAAATATGAAATGATGTTTGTAAAGATGTGACCATGTTGTTGTTATTGTGGCACGTGTTACATGGTAATCAACGGGGGATTGACAAAATGTTTTAGACTGAGGCAAGTGGCAAGCGTGGTTTTGGTGGGCCAAGAGTGGCATTGGGAATGTCGATTGATTTGATTTGGTTGTTGTCGGTTAGTTCTTCTGGGTAGTCTTGCCTTAGTCAAATTAAGGACTTAACCTTGCAAGTATTTGAACTGGGCCAATCATACAACCACATGTCTGTATAACGGATGGACCTAGCTGACCACTTCGGTGAAGTCTTTACTTAGTATTGCCACGGTGGCGGTAAGACCGAGTAGTGGCTTGGGCCTTGCTCGTCGTGGCTTACCTGGCGCAAGAGGGGAGGCCTGAGTGTGGTAACCAGTCCGTTCAGTGCTGAGACTTTAGCGGGCAGTATCAAGTTTAGACAGAGCGTTGTTGGAGGCTTTGTTACGATTATTCGCCTTTGTGGTGTTTGATTGTATCTTGTGGGTAAAGTGTATAACCTCTGCAGAGTGTATAATGTATTCGAATAGTCGTATCCACGGTATTGGACAATGCTCGGGGATTACAGTTAAGAGTTAGATTTTAATAAAATGAAACTGGATGGGAGGCTGTATGCCTGTGAGTTGAGGAACTGCTTCAGTTGGGAAATTGGTTATTGTGATTTACCTGAGAAAATTATTATTGCTAATATTTTCTTTACCGCTTTTAAATTTAATATTTTAATACTGAAAGATGCTGATTGACTGCAAAGTAACCAACCCCGCCAATCCTTTGGAATAATCCACTCATATAGTAATAGACTGCATTCTGTGCACGATTTGCTGAGTACGGTTGTGTACTCACCCTTGCAACAACAAAACATCACCAGTTGAAGAAGAATCAACGCCTGCCTTTGAAGAGGAGTACGCGGAGGAGCCGGCGAACTAAGGAAGCAAGTCCTGATCAGTTGCCTGTGGCAGAGTGATAGTCCCTACATTGTCTTTTTAATTCCGCTGCTTAAACATTTTATACTTGTAACGACCCCCATTTTTACAAACTTGCAAAAATGGAAATCTAATGTGCATTTCCGTACTAGTCCCATGATCAGTAGCTAGTACGCACATACACCAATTGGAATCACAACCATACAACAAATAATATTAAGCGGAAGCTATTACATAAAGAAACTCTTACAAATCAGAGATAAAGCAGCATAAGAAGCAAAGTCTTGTAGTGTGCCCATCCAACACCCGCAGGCAACCGACAAGGCATAATCCCTAGAAAGATTCGACGAACAAAAATCCCGCAACCTGCGATGGAAGAAACCTCGAAGATTCGACAACTTAACCACCTAAAAACCACATATAAGCAAGGGTGAGTACATTCGTACTCCGCAAGACTTGAGCAAAGCCTATAATATATGCAGGCCATTTCAAAGGAGGCTACTACAGTTAATTTGCATAAAGCAGAATTGACATTGTAAAACAAGTTATTTGCAAACGGAATTTATAAAAGCATAATTGACTGATATAAAATAAGTAAGCATAAGTAATATATTCACAACCCATCGTGAATATCGAATAATCCAGAAATGGAATCCATCAATGTCGATCCTTTGACATGAAAACAAAAGCTACTAAACAAGTTCCAAACCACAACCCATTTTAGAAAATTAAACATTTAACTAGTGCAAGTTCACCAAGTTTCCCATGACCGAGGGACGGCTAATCGATTAGATTTACACTGCAGAGGTGTACAAGCTGTACCCACAAGTCATGACCTTTTCTTTTTGCCGCAAGTTTCACGCACTTTAAGCGTGTGGCCGAATGTTCATGACGAAAACCTTCACATTATCTAATCTAACTTTGCACCAAAGACCGGACGATAAAACCCACGCTATAGTGGGAGAACTCGAGCATAGGAATGTTGGAACTCCCCATAGACGTGGCGCACCGTTATATTGGTAAGTGTTGTTCCCAACACCTCGGTGTGGGCACCCCGTCGAGCAAACCCCGAAAGGAAAGCCCTTACTACTTCAGCCTACCAATGTGCAAAGTTAAACTAGATAACTTAATTGGTTTAAGGAAGCCCCATAACAACACTTGTGGTTTGCACGAAATATCTTGGATCATACAACACTGAGTTCGGTCCTTAAATTGACACGGGCGATACTCCACCCTACACTACGTGCAAATCCCTCTGCACCTCCGGCTATTGCCAATAATCGCCCGCATCGAAACCAGAGTTTTATTTTGGGTTTTTAATCAAAATACCCATAGCCAACAGCTACAATGACAACATTTTCCATTTCGCAAGGAACACATTTTGATCTGATCATCATCATCATTTGATCTAAAAGCATGGCTAAGCATGGATAAAAGTAATCGTATATACCCAGGGCGACATTAAGTAATTGTCTAAGCTTAATCTATGGTTATCAAGGTTCACATATTCATACTTATCAAGGAAGTTTCATGAGACAACAGGTATAACTACCAGTACCATAAAATAGCAATTTACAGAAAGTAAACGTATGCATGAAACATTTTAATAAACAATGCAAATTAAATTCTGGGATCAAGATGGTCAAAGGGGGTGCTTGCCTTGCTTATCTATAGGTTACGACGAAGACGCGATCACGGCTGACGGAGGCAACGACGGAGGAAGGGACGTCGAACTCTACACGTCGGTCGATCGGAAAATAAAGCAAATAATAAACTTCAATAAGGGCAAAAGAAGATGATGAAAATCAAATAAAGATTCATTGCGTAAAACAGAATGATTTAGGGTTTGGATTATATGATTTCGAGCTGTTATGATTTAGATAATTACATACTCATAAAGTTAATGGCTTTTAGGATGAGCAAAACGTGGTTTCCTTGGATAGATTATCTAATCTTGAATTACGAATTCAAGAGGCTAAAATAATGAATTTTAGTATTTAAAACTTCGAATTATAGATGCTAAAATTATTTGGATAAAAGGAATTGAAACACCAGTTAAGGTTATGCTAATAGCACTTAGCCCTAAGATTTGCACACGAAGGGTTTTGATTAAGTTATGATTGATAAGCTAGCTAAGTAGATTTATTTATAGTTTTAAGAAGGTTACGTGATACAAATATATTAAGTACAAATTCCTTATTACAAGGTTCACTTAATCTTATTATGAAGTTCATAAAGCATAAAACTAAGGGTTATTTGACTATTAAAGCTTATATGCAAAACATGGCGAAATAAGATTATTTCTTCGGAATTGGATAGCATATACTTTGATGAACAAAACTAGGCTGATTTCATACATTTTAGTGTTTAGACGAGACATTATTTTCTTAGTTGAAAATGCTTAGGTGATATAAAAGGTTGCGACAATCATACTTTTTAGGGGTATTCAGCTAGCACAATTTAATTGAAACGAAAGTTGTAAATGCAATATTTTTTTAGAATATGGAAGACCATATCCTAAATATCATTTCTAAACTAATTTCTATAATAGTTGCATTTAGACGAGAGGTTCTACGGATCGATGAAAAGGCTTGATGGGTAATTTTACTACTTGATAAAGATTCAGCTTTTGATATAAGATTGCGGCTACACCGCCTAGGATAAACTACTCATTTATCAGGCATTAATAGGGCATGATATTAGAAGTAATTTAAGGTTGGTTTCGCGACAAATGGCTTTTATCCGCGATGATTTCCATATAGACGATCATTAGGGTTTAACATTATTTTATTTCAACCTAGCACTAACATAAGACATTTTTGTATAAATAGTGAGAGTAATATTTTTCAGAGCTGTAGGATTTGGTTTCATCAAATTTGAGGTTTATTTGCGAAAGTTGCAGCTATTTTTATCATGCAAGTATTAACACTTTGACTATTAAACATTTACTGTTTTATATAGTAAACCTTAAATATTATTTTATATCTAGAAACCTTGTACTGCCAGAGGTATAACAAAACTGGTTTGGCAATCATTTGAATTCATTTGACCCAAGTTTTAACTCTTCAACTTTCTACACATACATATATGCACTTTATGTTTAAGTTATTTCATTCTTTTCAAGTTAATTCAAATCAAGTTCATTTATTAATTATTTTGGAAAAGTAAGGTATTCTACTGCCATGTTAATTTTTAGAAATCAATTTTACTTATTCTATGTTTCATTTATTCAAATAATGTATATTTGAATTTCTAGTGCATTGAATACAATCTTTAATTGAAAGTAGTTTAAACAAAAATGAAATTTAAATATTTTTATATATTTGAACTCCTGGAAGTATGAGTATTTTACTAAAATTAGTTCCATTCATTTTTAAGTTTGTTTACAATTTTTTTTTAATATGTAGTGTATTCTTAGCCCTTTCTTTCAAATTTAAATTTCAAATTTAACCAGTGAACATTTTCAAAATATTATTTTACATTATGAAACTACTTGATTTTACATGAATATAGAAACTGATCTCACCCAAATTGGAGCTATAATGCGAAATCTACAATCATTTGAATCATTTCGGTTTCTGGAAATTAAACTGAATTTCGAAAATACGTTTTCAAAGCTAGAAGGCGTATTCACCGAGTGAACTAGAGTCCAGCGCGTCTGGCTGACAGAGCGGTCCCACGCTGCAGCGACAGAAGAACAGGGGCGACGCTAGGGCACGGCGGCGACGACTCTCCGGCGGGTTTCCGGCGGAATGGGCAAGACTGGCAGCTCTGGGGTCACGGCGACACGTGGGTGGGCTCGCTCACGGTGGGACGACCAAGGTCGTCACACCGCGGCTTCATGCGGGAAAGGCGGAGCTCGTCGAGAAGAAAAGCGGACTTCCGGCGAATGGATAGCATTTTAAGTATCGATGAGTCCTGGGCTTTCCATTTTTGCGATCGGTTTGCTCGGAGATGCGGCGGTTTGGGCCGTCACCATGCGCCGGAGTCGAGGAAGAAGGGCGCCCGGTGAGGAAGCTCTGTAGGCGAAAAGAGGTAAAATTTCGGGGTGATGAGTAAACTAGGATGTCAGGTGGTGCTAGAGGAAGAATCAATTTCAAGGATGGATACCAATTTCGCGCGAATTGAAGATCTCCCCTCTTTTCGGGTTTTCAGTAGAAACGGTGAAGAACACGAGTTTCGGTTCTGGTGTTTGGTCCAGGAGATGAGCAAGGAAGAAGGGTGACTCAAGGCGACGGCACACAAGTACTTATAGCCGGGGATTCGTCTTCACAGTGTTAGAACGGGGAGCTGAGATTGCGGCTTGGTTTGGCGCCTGCACAATGAAGTGGTGCACGCCCTCTTGCCGGCAAGAAGCGACACAAGAATTGACCGGGTATGGCGCGAAGACTTCAAGGATGGACGTGGCCTTGGATCGGGCAGAGGCGGTGCGACGATGCGTTGAATCGGTGAGGAAAGCGCGAGAGACTTGGTTGGCTGTGGCAACACGCGCGAGAGAGAAAGGGGAAAGGGGAGAAGAGAAGCAGCGGCTGACGAGTGGGTCCCGGGACCACAGTCAGCGAGAGCGACGCTTTTCCGTTGTTTCCAGCGAAACGTTACGGAATAACGGGTGGCCCACACGTCAGTGAAAGAAATCGAGACAAGGGATAAGTTTCAGCTGGACAGCTCCATGTGAGCCTTCAAAACGCTATCAAATCAGTGTGTGATTTTGTGAAACTTTTTGAATGACCTCACCTGATATTTTCTAACCTTCAGTAAAAATTTTATGTTAAAATAACTCATGGTTAAATTATAAAAATTCTGACACTGTAGGTTTGTACAGGATTTGAATTTCAGTATTTTATTTATTTTGGAATGTAAATCATATTAATTATTTTCAAAAATTTTTATAGGGATTAATTTTGTCTTAAGGATATCTTCATAAAAATTTCAAGTCAAAAACCCAAGTTAATATTTTATATAAATTCTGACATTAGGATTTCTAGTTTTTGACTGTTTCTGTTTTTGAATTATTAGAGGGCTTTTCCGACATGATCAAATCCTGAGATTTTTACCAGGTGTAAACACTGCACTGAAGGTGCTATGGTAATTTTTTCAGCTTCAGATATACTTCGAATATTTTTCATTAATTTTGACTTGTACTGTTTCTAGTCAAAAAGAGGTGTCATTCATTTTATTTACCCATTTTTCTATGCATAAAATTTTACTTCTTGATTTTACTGACTTACCAGAGTGGTTAAGGTTCTATGGTAATTTTTCCAAAATTTATCTTTTACCTTTTTATCTTTTTACCATTATCCATTCTTTAATTCTAGTTGTTTGATTTTTCATTCAATACAAAAATCCAAAGAAATCCAAATAAATTCCAATCATGTCAGGAAAAATCAAAAATAAATATATTCAAATTCAAAATATGAATTTTCATATTATTGCATTTTTCGGGATGTTACAAATCTACCCCCCTTACAGAAATCTCGTCCTCGAGATTTGCAAGGACTAAATGGGTTCAAAAATTCTTTCTCGGAAGTGATCTCGTTGTTTCCTCGTCTTCTTATTTCCAGTATAGTCACTTTGCAAAACATCGTTCTTGCGACTCCAAAGTGATGTGGCTAGAATGGCGAAGATTTCTATTTGGATTTCGCGTAAGCATATGAGGAATATTACTATATATCCCTTTTGATTGCATAACTAGGATTAGTAATAATGATAATCTAATTTAGAGAGTGACCTGTGATACGTTTAGAATATTTGAGGTGAAAGAAATAATGCATTGTTACTTGATTCATTTGGGAAAAATTAAATGTTGTTTATCAAGAAATGATATTTGAATATAATGGTTGATCTGAATAGTCAACACTAGTTGATGAGATTAGTTGAGAATGGCTGTCATTCCAAGTTGTCTTTAGGTTGAAAATAGGGTAGAAATAATTCAAGGATTGGGTTGAGGTAGGAGGATTACAAAGTGATCTTGATGATTAAATTCGCTTGATCATCTTGGTAGGTAGAGAGTTTGATTTTCTTTGTACTTGGCAATTATGAAAGAATATAATGTACAAAGTCAAAAGGTTGATTGTAGGAATTGCATATATAAAGGACGTTTTCGATATTACATTAAGTATCGGGTGTAATTACATAAGGAAGATCTTTACATAAGCCTGACATCGAGGCATGGGTTGTTCTAGGTACTTGACGCTTCCTAGGTCTTGATATAACTTGGAAATCACTCATGTCATCCTTGACGAGATGAAGAACTTTACTTGGGTAGATTTTTGGTGAAGTGATGAGATTCTTCTCGATCGACGCAAACGGCGTTGTCCATCTTATTCGAAACAATAGAAGATTATTCACTGACGTTCTTCTATCTATTTTATAACATCAGTGAAGATAGAAGTTTGATCGGGCAATGGTTAAAGATGAAAACTGAAAGTTTAGCATTTGATATCTTACTGACCATTTAGAAGGATTAAGATAAGATATATTTTGATGAGAGTTCAGTTAAATTTATAAGGCAATATTCCGCTTATCGAAATATTACTTTTAAGATTAGACACAACGATTTCAAATTAATCTTAGTTCTGACAGAAACTATGTTTATGTGAGACGTACCTGGCATTGTGTCAGGTATACCATGATCGATATCTTGAGTTGGAGTAAATGAGGAGATAGGAGCTTGATGGTCTTGAGAACGAAGTTGATCTCTCTTCTTCCTTGGGCATTTGTTGGCATAATGTCCACGCCACGACGAGAAAAGCATGTAACATTAGTTGCCTGGTTTTGGATACCAGATGGTTGCTCACTGGTGTTGTTGGAGGAATGAACAAATGATGGTTGAAGTTGAGGGTGGAGTTGAGCAGGATTCCTCTTGGGGCAAGCGTCTTCATTCAAGCGCCTCTTCTTGAACTGATTCTTCGAGTAAACTGATTCAGATTTTGTTCCTCCTACTCTTGGTGTTATAATCTTAACTGATGTAACTTCTGGTATGACCATGGTTGCAGAAAATATTTATTCTTCTTGCGGGCATCGCTTAGCAAGATGACCCTTCTTGTGACAGCTGAAGCACTCACGCTTCTCTTGTGGCGTCTTGATGGGTATGATTGGATTCTCAATACTATCTTCCTTTTTAATCTCAGCTTGCGGACATTCCCTTGCCGAATGACCTTCTTCACCACACAAGAAACATGCTGATGGCGATGGCCATTTATTACTTCCTTGATGAAGGCGATCAAAGTCTATGTGTTGCTTCTTTAACTCCTTAGGTAATATTTTCTGTGTTGCTAGTTTTTCCCTTCTGATTGCCAAATCTTGAGCGACTAAGGTCCAAAATTTCTCTCGCTGGTGCTGAATTGTATTGGTAACTATCGGACCTAGGGGACATTGAACTGAGCAATGGTCATAACCTTCACAAAGGTAACAAGTGATATTGCTCATGGGACATTTTCCAGGAGAGTGATTTCCTTCACAGCTGGAGCAATTTATTGCATGCTCATCAGCAGTGTGTCCAATTTCTCCACAGCGAATGCAAGCACGATCCTCAGATTGGTTGGGTTAGCAACACTTCAAAGAACATCGTTTAGGTATTGAGTGAAATGTAGGAGTAGGCTTCTGATCTAAACCATTTCCTTTTCGGGCAAGAACTGAGCCAAGGTTGGAATTGTTCTGTACTAAATCTTTGGGAACCGGTGAACTAAGGTAGGATTATCATTAGATGGCTTAAAGCTGAACATGGCTTCACTTTCCAAGATTTTACCGGGGAATCTTGTCACAGGTATCCTGCTACAATGGTTGTTAAGACAAGGTTATTTAGATGGAATTCTGTTGGATTTCACGAAGTGAATGAGGAATGCTAGCAATTTATACCGAGATTCTTTAGCAAAATAAGCTAACTTAAGGAGAGGTACTCAGTTTGTTAAAATGCTTGAGATGACTGTAAGGATACATCACAACTAGAATTATTTGGAAAGAACCGAAGGTTGATTATAAAGGTTGAAAATTTTATAATTCATTACCTTCAGTAGATGCATTAATGGATTGTGTCGGAGATGTCTTCAAGATGTTGAAATTGATAGGACATGGTTAGATGAAAGCTATTCATTTTACAAAGTATCATTCTGTTTATTAAAATATTATTTTGAGAATAGCCTATATATGGATTTGGTAATTGCTGGTTAATTTATAAGATAGTGTCTCATTCCTTAAAACATTGTTTCAAGGTTTGTTATTTGGTAGTTATTAGTTCATAAGGCGACTTTTCGTTCCTTAAAATATTCTTAATTAAATTTTCTTATTAAATAAGGGTTGGCACATCGTAAATTTCAACCTAATGGTTTAACATTTACGAGAGTAACCCGAAAGCAATACAAAAGTTTTCAACAAAACTTGCAATAACACAGTAAATTTATATTTGTTCTACTTAGTATGTGGGAGGGGCATCTAATATTTTTCTTCTACTATCCTGACCATATGTATTTCTTCATAAGAGGTTTATTATGTAGTTTAAAATAATGTGTAATTTGGGTAGTGCTATCTTTAAAATAGGCCATTTGACGATAAGTTCCTTTTAATCTTTATACTACTTGTTGTATCAATGATCCAATGTTTCTATGAAGTCAGAGAGGTTTGATGCTTCATTATTTCCATCTTCTTAGAGTTTGCTGTTGCAGGTATTACGATGTTGTTGACTTGTTAGCGAAATTATTTCTCAAAAAGAATTTGTCGTTTTTTTTTTGAAAATATGGCTTTCGATGTTCCCAGTTTTCCTTTCGACGACCATTCAAAATTTTAATCTGAAAACATAAGACTATTCTGATTCTTACTTAATTTCAAGGTATAAGATCTAAACAATTAAGTTTTGAGGCATAGTCAAAAGTTGTTATGGTTAGAATCAGATTTTGATTTTCCAGAAGCGACTTAGGTAAATTTGCGGTTACTAATATGGTGAAATATTGGTATCTATACTATTAATCTTGATTAAACTTGATTTTGCGAAAAGTTAATGATCATAATGATTTACACAGCCGAAAAGTTCTTCAAAAGAAAAGATAAGTTTGGAAGAAATCTTATAGAAAGGAGAGATAAGCTATCTTATGATTTCCAATTTATCCTATGGGTTAAGTTCTCCGTATTTATTCATAAGGATAACTTATTGTGGAGCTTTAACCTAAAGGTTAAGTTCACACATAAATCAATCCTGACAAACAGAATAAAAACAATTTTTCAAGTAGCGAGTTATAAACACCAGATAAAATGCTTTATATAACTAGAGCAAAATGATATGCTATGCGTAAGGGTTCTTATCTTAGGGTGGGTCCTAATATATTCTAATCTTCCGAAATTTACTATCAGGTGATGCTATCTCTTCGTGAAGTAGAATCTTGAGTTTTACATCCGCTTTGTCGAGGTTAGTGAAGCATTGTCGTCTTCCTTGAGAATGTTGGCGTAGACCTGGTAATCTTCATTTGTCGAAAATTATCTTAAGGAAAGAGGAATTTGTTTACAAATCAAAATGAAAGTAGTGGTAAGGATAAGAACTTAAGAATGAGGAAAGGATAGCAAAATCTACATTTTGTAAATACAATAGCTTTTGAGAATAAGATTTTGAATTTGCTTATTCCAATGCTAACGACCATTCTATCTAGGGTTTATCCTACAGTCAGCATAGCTCTGATACCAACTGTAACGACCCCCATTTTTACAAACTTGCAAAAATGGAAATCTAATGTGCATTTCCGTACTAGTCCCATGATCAGTAGCTAGTACGCACATACACCAATTGGAATCACAACCATACAACAAATAATATTAAGCGGAAGCTATTACATAAAGAAACTCTTACAAATCAGAGATAAAACAGCATAAGAAGCAAAGTCTTGTAGTGTGCCCATCCAACACCCGCAGGCAACCGACAAGGCATAATCCCTAGAAAGATTCGACGAAGAAAAATCCCGCAACCTGCGATGGAAGAAACCTCGAAGCTTTGACAACTTAACCACCTAAAAACCACATATAAGCAAGGGTGAGTACATTCGTACTCCGCAAGACTTGACCAAAGCCTATAATATATGCAGGCCATTTCAATGGAAGCTACTACAGTTAATTTGCATAAAGCAGAATTGACATTGTAAAACAAGTTATTTGCAAACGGAATTTATAAAAGCATAATTGACTGATATGAAATAAGTAAGCATAAGTAATATATTCACAACCCATCGTGAATATCGAATAATCCAAAAATGGAATCCATCAATGTCGATCCTTTGACATGAAAACAAAAGCTGCTAAACAAGTTCCAAACCACAACCCATTTTAGAAAATTAAACATTTAATTAGTGCAAGTTCACCAAGTTTCCCATGACCGTGGGGACGGCTAATCGATTAGATTTACACTCTGCAGAGGTGTACAACTGTACCCACAAGTCATGACCTTTTCTTTTTGCCGCAAGTTTCACGCACTTTAAGCGTGTGGCCAGAATGTTCATGACGAAAACCTTTACATTATCTAATCTAACTTTGCACCAGCACCGGGACGATAAAACCCACGCTATAGCTGGGAGAACTCAGAGCATAGGAATGTTGGACTCCCCATAGACGTGGCGCACACCGTTATATTGGTAAGTGTTGTTCCCAACACCTCGGTGTGGGCACCCCGTCGAGCAAACCCCGAAAGGAAAGCCCTTACTACTTCAGCCTACCAATGTACAAAGTTAAACTAGATAACTTAATTGGTTTAAGGAAGCCCCATAACAACACTTGTGGTTTGCACGAAATATCTTGGATCATACAACACTGAGTTCGGTCCTTAAATTGACACGGGCGATACTCCACCCTACACTACGTGCAAATCCCTCTGCACCTCCGGCTATTGCCAATAATCGCCCGCATCGAAACCATAGTTTTATTTTGTGTTTTTAATCAAAATACCCATAGCCAACAGCTACAATGACAACATCTTCCATTTCGCAAGGAACACATTTTGATCTGATCATCATCATCATTTGATCTAAAAGCATGGCTAAGCATGGATAAAAGTAATCGTATATACCCAGGGCGACATTAAGTAATTGTCTAAGCTTAATCTATGGTTATCAAGGTTCACATATTCATACTTATCAAGGAAGTTTCATGAGACAACAGGTATAACTACCAGTACCATAAAATAGCAATTTACAGAAAGTAAACGTATGCATGAAACATTTTAATAAACAAAGCAAATTAAATTAAATTCTGGGATCAAGATGGTCAAAGGGGGTGCTTGCCTTGCTTATATATAGGTTACGACGAAGACGCGATCACGGCTGACGGAGGCAACGACGGAGGAAGGGACGTCGAACTCTACACGTCGATCGATCGGAAAATAAAGCAAATAATAAACTTCAATAAGGGCTAAAAGAAGATGACGAGAAAATCAAATAAAGATTCATTGCGAAAACAGAATGATTTAGGGTTTGGATTATATGATTTGAGTGTTATGATTTAGATAATCACATACTCATAAAGTTAATGGCTTTTAGGATGAGCAAAACATGGTTTCCTTGGATAGATTATCTAATCTTGAATTACGAATTCAAGAGGCTAAAATAATGAATTTTAGTATTTAAAACTTCGAATTATAGATGCTAAAATTATTTGGATAAAAGAATTGAAACACCAGTTAAGGTTATGCTAATAGCACTTAGCCCTAAGATTTGCACACGAAGGGTTTTGATTAAGTTATGATTGATAAGCTAGCTAAGTAGATTTATTTATAGTTTTTAAGAAGGTTCTGGTGATACAAATATATTAAGTACAAATTCCTTATTACAAGGTTCACTTAATCTTATTATGAAGTTCATAAAGCATAAAACTAAGGGTTATTTGACTATTAAAGCTTATATGCAAAACATGGCGAAATAAGATTATTTCTTCGGAATTGGATAGCATATACTTTGATGAACAAAACTAGGCTGATTTCATACATTTTAGTGTTTAGACGAGACATTATTTTCTTAGTTGAAAATGCTTAGGTGATATAAAAGGTTGCGACAATCATACTTTTTAGGGGTATTCAGCTAGCACAATTTAATTGAAACGAAAGTTGTAAATGCAATATTTTTCTAGAATATGGAAGATCATATCCTAAATATCATTTCTAAACTAATTTCTATAATAGTTGCATTTAGACGAGAGGTTCTACGGATCGATGAAAAGGCTTGATGGTTCAATTTACTACTTGATAAAGATTCAGCTTTTGATATAAGATTGCGGCTACACCGCCTAAGATAAACTACTCATTTATCAGGCATTAATAGGGCATGATATTAGAAGTAATTTAAGGTTGGTTTCGCGACAAATGGCTTTTATCCGCGATGATTTCCATATAGACGATCATTAGGGTTTAACATTATTTTATTTCAACCTAGCACTAACATAAGACATTTTTATATAAATAGTGAGAGTAATATTTTTCAGAGCTGTAGGATTTGGTTTCATCAAATTTGAGGTTTATTTTGTAAAGTTGCAGCTATTTTTATCATGCAAGTATTAACACTTTGACTATTAAACATTTACTGTTTTATATAGTAAACCTTAAATATTATTTTATATCTGGAAACCTTGTACTGCCAGAGGTATAACAAAACTGGTTTGGCGATCATTTGAATTCATTTGACCCAAGTTTTAACTCTTCAACTTTCTATACATACATATTTGCACTTTATGTTTAAGTTATTTCATTCTTTTCAAGTTAATTCAAATCAAGTTCATTTATTAATTATTTTGGAAAAGTAAGGTGTTCTACTGCCATGTTAATTTTTAGAAATCAATTTTACTTATTCTATGTTTCATTTATTCAAATAATGTATATTTGAATTTCTAGTGCATTGAATACAATCTTTAATTGAAAGTAGTTTAAACAATAATGAAATTTAAATATTTTTATATATTTGAACTCCTGGAAGCATGAGTATTTTACTAAAATTAGTTCCATTCATTTTTAAGTTTGTTTACAATTTTTTTTTTAATATGTAGTGTATTCTTAGCCCTTTCTTTCAAATTTAAATTTCAAATTTAACCAGTGAACATTTTCAAAATATTATTTTACATTATGAAACTACTTGATTTTACATGAATATAGAAACTGATCTCACCCAAATTGGAGCTATAATGCGAAATCTACAAGCATTTGAATCATTTCGGTTTCTGGAAATTAAACTGAATTTCGAAAATACGTTTTCAAAGCTAGAAGGCGTATTCACCGAGTGAACTGGAGTCCAGCGCGACCGGGTCGTGTGAGCGGTCCCACGCTGCAGTGATGAAGAACAGGGCGACGCTAGGCACGGCGGCGACGACTCTCCGCTGGTTTCCGCGGAATGGGCAAGACGGCAGCTCACGGGGTCACGCGCAAGACGTGGGTGGGCTCGCCACGGCCGGAGAGTGCGACCAAGGCGGCCTGCCACCGGCGGCCTGCGGCGGGGAAAGGCGGAGCTCGTCGGAGAAGAAAAGCAGCACTTCCCCGGCCGAATGGATAGCATTTTAAGCATCAGTGAGTCTTGGGCTTTCCATTTTTGCGATCGGTTTGCTCGGAGATGCGGCTGTTTGGGCCGTCACCATGCGCCGGAGCCGAGGAAGAAGGGCGCCCGGTGAGGAAGCTCTGTAGGCGAAAAGAGGTAAAATTTCGGGGTGATGAGTAAACTAGGATGTCAGGTGGTGCTAGAGGAAGAATCAATTTCAAGGATGGATACCAATTTCGCGCGAATTGAAGATCTCCCATCTTTTCGGGTTTTCAGTAGAAACGGTGAAGAACACGAGTTTCGGTTCTGGTGTTTGGTCCAGGAGATGAGCAAGGAAGAAGGGAGACTCAAGGCGACGGCACACAAGTACTTATAGCCGGTGATTCGTCTTCACAGTGTTAGAACGGGGAGCTGAGATTGCGGCTTGGTTTGGCGCCTGCCCAATGAAGTGGTGCACGCCCTCTTGTCGGCAAGAAGCGACACAAGAATTGACCGGGTATGGCGCGCAGACTTCAAGGATGGACGTGGCCTTGGATCGGGCAGAGGCGGTGCGACGATGCGTTGAATCGGTGAGGAAAGCGCGAGAGACTTGGTTGGCTGTGGCAACACGCGCGAGAGAGAAAGGGGAAAGGTGAGAAGAGAAGCAGCGGCTGACAAGTGGGTCCCAGGACCACAGTCAGCGAGAGCGACGCTTTTCCGTTGTTTCCAGCGAAACGTTACGGAATAACGGGTGGCCCACACGTCAGTGAAAGAAATCGAGACAAGGGATAAGTTTCAGCTGGACAGCTCCATGTGAGCCTTAAAAACGCTATCAAATCAGTGTGTGATTTTGTGAAACTTTTTGACTGACCTCATCTGGTAGTTTATAACCTTCAGTAAAAATTTTATGTTAAAATAACTCATGGTTAAATTATAAAAATTCTGACACTGTAGGTTTTTACAGGATTTGAATTTCAGTATTTTATTTATTTTGGAATGTAAATCATATTAATTATTTTCCAAACTTTTTATAGGGATTAATTTTGTCTTAAGGATATCTCCATAAAAATTTCAAGTCAAAACCTCAAGTGAATATTTTATAGAAATTCTGACATTAGGATTTCTAGTTTTTGATTGTTTCTGTTTTTGAATTATTAGAGGTCTTTTCCGACATGATCAAATCCTGAGATTTTTACCAGATGTAAACACTGCACTGAGGGTTCTATGGTAATTTTTCCAGCTTCAGATATACTTCGAATATGTTTCATTAATTTTTACTTGTACTGTTTCTAGTCAAAAAGAGGTGTCATTCATTTTATTTACCCATTTTTCTGTGCATAAAATTTTACTTATTGATTTTACTGACTTACCATAGTGGTTAAGATTCTATGGTAATTTTTCCAAAATTTATCTTTTACCTTTTTATCTTTTTACCATTATCCATTCTTTAATTCTAGTTGTTTGATTTTTCATTCAATACAAAAATCCAAAGAAATCCAAATAAATTCCAATCATGTCAGGAAAAATCAGAAATAAATATATTCAAATTCAAAATATGAAATTTCATATTATTGCATTTTTCGGGATGTTACAATACTCTATGGTTTATCGCCCTGCGTGGCGTAATTTTGTAAGAAGGCAATAATGTCAACCAAACCAGGTTGTATTAATTGATGAGGTCTTATATTATGTAATTCGCTGTGTATGGTTGTGATTCCATCTTTGTTAACTATGGGCACTGGCTACTGATCGTGGGACTAGTGCTAATACACATAGGGTTTCCAGGTTGTGAATCTGGGTCCCGACACTATAAAATCCCAAACCCCACCCCTCATATCTAAAAGTTAGACTCTCCAACATCAAACCTTTTTAGCTCAGCCATTCACCTGTGCAGCCCTTAAGCCATTCAGTCCAGCCGAAAGCTACTTTTCAAAAAAACTACAGCCATGCTAAACAAGGTCTTAGTATGTATGCATGTTGTTATTATACTCTTTTCCTTACCAAGGGACCCTATTTTGGGGCGTAAAGTTTTTAACGAGACAATAGCTTTGTATTTATACCTAATGAATAAATAAAATTTAGTTCTTTTTCCCAAATGATTGTGTGTACCGGATCCTCGCCGACGGTTGACATACACTCCTCATCCTTAGTGCTGTCCACCACAACGGACCGACAACGATAGTGTTTATGACTCCACACGTCTAATAGGACAAGGTCTAGACCAGCACGGGGGTGTCATGGCGTGCCATGGGCCTCACCAGAGGCGAGTAGGACCGGCACGGCATTGTATGTTACAGCACGGTGAGGTGGCCATGCCTAACAACAAGAACGGCACACTGTGACTCGAAGTCCATTAGACCCGTGTTGTGCCAGTACGGTACAGTCCAACTCCCACCACTAGAGATAGTGCGTACCCATACTCTGAATACCATAAAGCCTCCAATTAATTTTTTAACATGTGTACGGGACACACAAGTGTGTGTGGACATAAGGGTGATGTATATGAGTTGTGTACATCCGGCTTTACCTAAAAAAAATGCCAATCCAACGTCACTACAAATAACCCGATGTATCTATACGCACAAGCCCCATCAATTGCGTACGTGTTGTGCCACACAAACACTTTGCTCCTTGCAAAGCGCGCGCGCGCGCGCTCTCTCTCTCTCTCCTCTCTTCACAGTTATCTCCCTCTGATGAGCTCTAGTAAGCAGGAAGTAGGAGCGAAGCTTTTGAGCTCAAGGATCCTATCGAGGGAGCGCTCCAGCGTGGCCAATCCGTCGTTCAGGTTGTACTACAGCCTCGTCGCCGGCACGGTGCCGTTCGTCTGGGAGTCCAAGCCCGGCACGCCCAAGAGCACCGTCGTCCCCTCCGCGGCCGCCGACGAGCTGCCGCCCATTTGGCCGCCGCCGTCGTACCAGTCGTCGTCCCACTCCAAGGCCAAGAAGTGCAGGAGGAGGTCGTCCTCTTATTCTTGGCCTTCAGGAGGAGGATGGATAAGCTGGTTCAATTTCAGGAGGCGGTTATCGCCGTCGTAGACGGATCGTGACCGTTCGCTCGTTCCGGATAGCGGCGTCGACGACGACCGGCGGCCGCGTCGCCATGCCATCCTGTGCTTCTGAGCCGGCATCCATGAGAGATTGGTTAATTAGCTGTTGCACTCTTGCGGTGTTAATGAAGTGTTATTAGTGGTTGTGAGGGGTATAGAGTTTGTGCTGTTTGTCCTGGATGTTTAATGGTTTAGGCTGGATTTGATCTTTCCATTCACATAGATAAATGTTTCAGTGTTAATTTGGATGTTTGGAGGATATGAATAATTGGACGTGCATGATTGTCTCTGTCAAGGTGTACGTGTGGGCTTTTCATGCACTAGGATAGTTGGATTGTTCATGATCTGGGAACACAGGGTAAGTAACACTTGTAATATATGTTTTATTTCTGAAAAAAATATCTCTTCGAACTGTTTGATACGTGAACCGATGAATTAAGTTATTAGCAGGTTTGCGCCAAATTGATGGTTTTGCATAGATTTCATCGCCTCATTGGGGAATTTCAGTCTTCGGACACGCTGACATGGGTTTCGCAGAAATGGGGAAAAGGATATTTAGATGGATAAGACATAGTTCTTGAGTTTGACATTTTCTAACAAGATCGGTCTACCCCTAGCAATTTTTTGCGCATTGTTGATGGTTGAGATTTGAGAATATTTAGCTTGCCAAGATTCAAAGCGCACATTTAGAACTTTCTTACGTATACACATGCAACATTTGTCAAAGATAAGTTGTTTGCGAATATACAAAAAAATCGTGTTGGGATGTCACGAAGAAGTGTATGTTGAGTTAGATTAGGTACTTGCAGGTTAGAATTACTGGACAAATTATATATTCAAACAAGTGCGGTGTTGACAACCCGGAGTACATTAATATTAATATCACTATATGCGTACTAGTCATTGATCATAGGATTAGTATAGTATGCATATGAGGCTTCTTGGTATTCCACGCTAGAAAAAAGATCTTGACAAGAAAATTACTTCAACAAAAAAAATCAAGGAGATGCATTGGAAGACATAAGATTTTGGGGCAAACTCAGATATGGTGGTAAGAGTTGAAATTAGTGGCAAGAATGGAACTCCATGTGGAGAGGAAGTGGTCGGTGGCCAACAATCACTACATTGGAAAAGGTCATCAGTGGCGGTTCATAACTGCCATCAGTGACGGTTATTGAACCGCCACAGATATAGTGCCACTGATAATCGAGGATTATCAGTGGCGGTTTTCTAACCGCCACAGATAAGTGTTATCTGTGACGGTTCTACACACTAACCGCCACAGATAACAATACTATATGTGGCGGTTCTATCCACCAACCGTCATAGATAACTACACTACCTGTGACGGTTCTTTCCTACAACCGCCACAGATAACTATATTATCTGTGGCGGTTCTATACACCAACCGCCACAGATAACTATATTATCTGTGGCGGTTCTATACACCAACCGCCACAGATAACTATATTATCTGTGGCGGTTCTATCCACCAACCGCCACAGATAGTACCTGACCGAAAAATAAAAACTGCATTTTGGGCTAGCCTCAGGTGCTGCTAGCCATGCCCTCTGAAACATATAATACATCAATCACAGATTTTGCATATACACAGTTACAATGTACAACAATCACAGATTTCGCATATACACAACTACAATATAATACATCAATCACAATTGCAATTTTGCATATACACAATTATAATGTACAACAATCACAGATTTTGCATATACACAACTACAATATAATACATCAATCACAATTACATATAATACATCAATCACAATTACAATCACAGATTTTGCATATACACAATTACAATGTACAATTAAAGTGTCTCATGCATGAGGCACTCGATCATGGTGATGGTGTAGGGCATGCCTCCCGCTGGACCTGCTTCCTTCTCCAGTTCAGTATCTTTGCATCAATATTTCTCAGAGTATGTAAATGAAGTCATTATATATCATACTATAGAAAGCTAAATAGATCACTTTAGTTGTATCACAAATCTAGCCGATCCATTGCCGTCTTATTCCATGTGAATGCCGTGGCATCCTCCAGATGTTGTACATGCATTAGCTAGTTTATACTCCCTCTATTTTTGAATATGTGACATTCTATTTTTCAATTTTTATTCCTAAATACATATCATTCTACAATTTTGATCCTACTTTTTACTATTTTTCCTTCTATAATATCCATTTAGCTATTTTTAATGGCATTTACTATCATACATTAGAGTAAAACACACCATCTAAAAATATAAGGGCCATGTAATCAAATCTCTTATGAATGGACGGTAAAGATGCAAAAGGAAACTTCGGCAACTAAATCAAGCAATCAAATAAACCTGCTATAATGGTGCAGTTTTGGGGCTGAGCTCTTTCTGTATTCATCCATCACCCATGTCTATAAAAAGCTCTACTAGCCATCATGAAAGGGCACGGAGAAAAGCAATACAGGGAGAGCTCCTCGTCTAGAGCGCACGCACACACACACACCACCCATCAACACACACACACGCACGGGAGAAGGGCAACAACACAAGCGCAGATCAATCACAACTTCTTAAATGAAATGACAGAAATTGGAACATGTGCAAGCCATACCATCCAATACTAAACTTGACATTCAATGAAACATCAATTTACACCACCGTAAGAAAAAAATTAACTAGTTTTGTGAACTATAAGCCTACGAGTCTTCACTGTTGGTAGGGGCCTCAGGAGGTGGCAGATGAGTATGGAAGACTTCATCGTTATTATCTGGGTCATGAAACTCGCCGTTCTTGTTGAGTACTTCCTTCATGATGAAGTAGGCGAGCTGTCCCTGAATGCCTTGGATTTCATTTGGAACCAGTCCTCCCGTAGGCAACTTCAAACGCTATAGATAGAAAAAGTTTGTCTTAAGAGCTTATATAGAGAATGAGATGTGCAAATCAATGTGTGATGTTAGCGTGACAAACCTCTACGTCATTGTTTACTATTGTAGAGCCTAAGATTTCGCGCATGTATTGGCACACGAAGTACCCACATAAATTTGTTCCTGGCGGTGCTTGTGGTAATCGCAAAAATTGAATAAACTTATACGACATTGAAGGAGTTATTGACTACGAGGTGCGATATAGGAAAATTGTTTTGTGCGCATGGAAATTTAGTACGGATTGTCGATGATTTATGGAAAGGACGGTGTCTCGAGCACTTTTACAATATGCTTTGAAGGCCCTATTCACTAGACTTGTCATATCTTTGTAGTCTTTTGGATCTTTGTCCATGGGTCCAAGATCAGCATCTTGCTTTTATCTGGAGTAATTACTACGAGAATCCAGTGGAAACTACATACACATGTATGATGCCGTAGTCATTAGTCCTAACCTGAGCAAAGAACGAGATCAACAAGTAGTTGAACTAGCTAGTGAGCCACTTACTTGAAATTGTATGGTAAAAGTATGAACTCCTTGTCTTGGAGTTTGATGAGAGCGTTATATACGTAGTCCTCGACCTCCTTTGGTACTCTTTTGATTTCCGGCTGGCAAACCGTTCCCGGATCGAGGAACGCCACTGGCCCTTTGGTTCTTTTTAGTTCGATCAACTCGTATCTACATAACAAATGATTTAGACATCACATTTATCGGTACCAAGTCTGTCCCATTGAGGGATTTTACCAGCGTACCCACCCGTACCAAGTCTGTGTGGATGGATGTTCCTTCTTCCGATGTTTATGTGATCCTCGCTGGACTTCTTTGCTGCTTCACTTTGCTTCATCGACACGAAATCATCCCAATATGGTTCTAAGTTTGGGTAGTCCCCGATGGCCGATCGGTTTTTCTTCACATAAGTAGTATTCAGCCTGGCCTTGAAGTTCCTCCATGCCGCATCCATGGTCATCAACGCATCCCGACGCACGGTGTTCATCTTCTTGGGAATTCGAAGGTTTGTTTGAGCTCCGTCCATAGATCCGTTTGATGGTCTCGGGCACTTTGTGCCAATCCAAAAGGTGATTGGCACTCTCTCCTTGCGATATACCCGCAGGTTGTTACGTACTTTGCTACGAACTTTGGCGGTGCAATAGGGGCCCGACTTACGAGACCTCCGAGATGGTATACGGCCTTGGGCTTCTTATTTCTTCCTCGGCCACGAGGTCTTGCCACGGGTATGTCAGCATCGGCGGCAACAACGGTGGTTGAGTGGAGGTTGAGGAACCTGCTACGGCTAGGGCTAGGGCTCGGGCTCGGGGTGGATTGCTCCTCCATATCAGCCTTGGATGTGCGAACTGAAAGAGGTAAAGTATGGAACCATTAGAATTGGCGGTCATTTGGGTTAAGTGCGGAAGTTTAACTCTGAAAACTGAAAGAGGTAAAGTATGGAAATCTGTTTTTTCATTTCATATTTCGTAAATTCTTACATGCCATGTTTAGATCTGTTGGGATGTGCGAACTATGTTGGTGGAAAAGTTGTGCACATGCACCTTTACGACTATGTTCTTCCTAGATAACGTTGGAAAAAAGCCTAGCACTGACCTTTTTCTATCTAACACAAGAATTTTCCCTTATACTGATAGCCAATTAGTATTTGTAAGTATGCAAAACCGTAATATATATGATGATACTCCCTCCAGTCACAAATATATAATGATGATACTCCCTCCAGTCACAAATATATAATGATACCAATTGATGACTACTTTATTTGATGGGTACAAATAATTAAGTACTTGTGTTTGCCAGATCTGGATGGATGGATGCTTAACTTAATTTGGATTTCATAGCATTTTGTGTGTTGTGTTTGAGGTAATGAACTAAGAGAGAGAATAAAGGCGGCTAACAAAAAGAGCCTCTCTCGATAGCCAATTAGTATTGGTAAGTATGCAAAACCGTAAGCAAGTAATCCGAATATAAATTACCACTTAACAGAAGTAGATTTATTCCTAAGCGGCACTAAGTCAAATTTGTTGCTAAGTATGCAAAATAGTAAGCAATTTATTCTTAAGCAACACAAAGTCAAATGTAGCACAAGCAACAACATAAGCGCCCAACTATCACACTACTATTTCTAATTTGATACTTGTTTATTGATAGATTATGCGGATGAATATGATATGGTTTTCCAAGATTTTAATGGTCTAAAGAAGACACTAGTCAACATAAGCAAATTTAGGACCTTGATTATATTAAATTACCCATCTGGATGTTTAACTACAACGAACCTGATGTTAAAAGGAAATCAAGGTAGTCAACTTAAAAGTCGATGGAATTAATATCAAGGCGATCAACTTAAAAGTAAATAGTGGCAATGAAAATGTTTTAACCTTGGAGCAATAAGCCAACAATCGATTCCTAATCTCTCGCTACTAACACAAGCAGTGTTCTCACTACTCTTATAAATTTTCGAATATTAAGCTTATCAAGAAAAATGCATATGTATAATTACAACAAAAGATTAGAAAGTTGAGTAAACAATTACAGTTATACTTTCTGAATGAATGGATTTTGCTCATGTGCATACATGAGAAAATTAAAGATCGCCTTGAATGCGACAATACACAAACATTTCCTTTTCTTTCTAGCTAACCTATTTAAAAATAGCTAACCTATTTAAAAATTAACCTATTTAAAATTAAAGACTGCCTTGAATGCGACAATACACAAATATTTATTGTAGTGGAGCAATAATTGAGATCAAGATAAGCATATAAGTCTCATTGTTAGCGGGACCTTGTAAAGTGCAATTCAAGTATCAGATCCATTTCATTGCCTCTCGAAAATAACAAGTAATGCATCGAGAGTTGTAACACCTAAAGGCTAGCCTATAGGAATATTGCTATGAATATTGCCATTTGAGCCCTCTTTGTTTGGCAAAAGCAAATGAATCATTCATGCACTCACTCGCTGTCATGAATCATATGTCCGTAGTTCTATACAAAAATGGCAAAAGCAAAAGAAGTTAAAGCGAGATTGACCACATTTTGTTGGCCCGCTACAAGCCTACAATAGCTATTGCAAGATGAGCACTAGCAAAACCCAATCAACATGGCCAAATATTGGCCAACATCTATAAGTTCTGACTACAAACCAAACAAGCGGCGGGGTTGGGCGTGGCGGCGTCCCCGCGCGTCGGGCGGCGTCCGGCGGAGTAGAAGCGGCGTCGGGGTGGCGTCCGGGCGGAGTAGGGAACGGCGTCGCGGGCGGGCGTCGGGCGGCGTCGGGCTCGGTGAGAAGAGTGAAGCGGCGGGAGTTTGTGAGAAGAGTGAAGCGGCGGGAGTCTAAGGGTTTAGGGCAACGGTGCGAAAAGCGACATTTCATATGTGGGTTATCTGTGGCGGTTCTTAACAATAACCGCCACTGATACTATCTGTGGCGGTTCTTTATACGAACCGCCACTGATACATTAATCTATGGCGGTTCTTAATAAGAACCGTAAGAACCGCCACTGATACATATATTATCTGTGGCGGTTCTTTGTACTAACCGCCATTGATAAGTATATCAGTGGCGGTTCTTTTGAAGAACCGCCACTGATAAAATTATCCTAACATAATTCTAATACAGTAATATACCCTACATAATCCTAATATATTAATGACCTTATATAATCCTAATAAATTTTATATTCCCTATGTAATCCTGCTAAATATTACATACCCTATATAATCCTAATATAGTAAAGACCCTACATAATCCTAATGTATTAATGACCTTATATAATCCTAATAAATATTATATACCCTATATAATCCTAATATATTAATGACCCTATAATCCTAATACAGTAATGACAATATATAATTCTAATATAGTACTATACCCTATGTAATCCAAATATATTAATGACCCACATTTCCATTACTCCACACAAATGCATAACACCATATTTCCATTACTCCATACAAATGCATATTGTTTACATCACATTGCCATTACTCGTATATAGCTAATTATTTTCTTTCACAATTTGCCCTTCTTCATGATCGTCGCGATGATAGGTAGCTTCGAGTGGTTTCTTCCTCGAGCCTGATGTTGCCATCTATGAAAGGAGGCAACTCGTCAAGCTGGTTGTACTCATCCTCATCCACGACATTCTCAACTCCGATGATCCTTCTTTTCCTCAAGAATTACATGCCGCTTCTTATCTGTGGGTCGATTACATAGAAGACTTGTGCTACTTGCATAAGTCGAATGGTTAAATCTCTGATCCGACATGTTCGATGTCCAAAGTAGTGAAGCCGTGCTTGTCCACCTTGACACCCTTTGGGAGTTGTACCCCACGACACGAAACATCGAGATCTTAAAAATACAATAGTCGAGCTCCCAAATCTCTTCTATGAACCCATAGAAGCTAGTCTTCTTCTTGCTGTGTTGTCATAGGCATCTATCACGGACACCACTATTTTGGTAAGTGCTTTTCCTATCCCGAGATCTCGTGTAAAAGGTATATCCATTTATGTCGTATCCTTGCCATGTCAAGATTGTACCGATGGCCCTTTTGCCAACCACCTCAACATAACACTCGTTTCTTTCCAGTCATATGCTCTTTGAACCAATGATTGAACAAGCGGTTATGCTCTTTTGTTACCCAAGCCTCGATCGTCCACGATTTTCCTCTCGTAGCTTATCCTTGTGCATGTCCATATCGAGGACACCTCAACCGATGTTGCAAAGCTGTGAAATGAGTTTTTGAACAATCCATGATCGTAAGAATTTGTTGATTTCCTTCCAATCGTCCCTTTCCCAGCTAGCCTACCCTCATGGCGAGATCTGAGCACTCCTACCGGTTCCACCCCTCCATGTAATCCACGCAAAACTCGATAACCTCCTCGGTTGCATAACCTTCCACAATGCAGCCCTCCGCCGAGATCGATTGCATACATACTTCTTGAGATACCCATGTACCTTTCGAGCGGGTACATCGATGCGAGATCTGGGGCCACATACATTTATCTCATTCACAAGGTGAACAATGAGATGAACCATTATATCGAAATATGATGGAGGAAATACATCTCTAGGCGGCATAGTGTCTTCACCACATCATTCGCGATTCGAAAGTCCTATGGGATCGATGACCTTACGTGAAATCGTGTTGAAGAAGAAACACAACCTAATGATTGCCTCTCGGACCTTTTGGGTAAAATACCTCTAATTGCAATAGGAAGCATTTGTGTCATCATCACATAACAATCATGAGACTTCATGCCGATTAACTTCAAATCTTTCATCGACACGGTTTCTTGATGCTTATGAGTAACCGGATGGAACTTTCACACCATGTAAGCATTTGCGAGTCTCATTCTCTCTTTCTTGGATAGAGTGTAGCAAGTGGGGAAGGTAAAGTCGGCCTTTCCGTTGTCTCGAGGATGTAGCTCACTCGATTTTCATATCTTCGGGTCCCTTCGTGCCTTTAGTCCGTCCTTAGTTTTGCTAGGAATATTCACAAAATACCAATCAAGTTGTCACATACATTTTCTCTACATGCATGGCGTCTATGCGATGTCGAACTTCTAAGTCCTTCCAATAGGGTAAGTTCCAAAATATCGATCTCTTCTTCCACGTGATCTTCTCGATCTGAGACCTCGATTTATTATTACTCTCTCCTTTCCAAGTACAACATTAATATCCTTAACCATATCATATACCTCTTCCCCACGAGGAGGCCTTGGAGCTATACCATCCTCTTTTGTCCCGTCAATTGTTTCTTCATATTGCGGTAGGGGTGATTCTGCGAAGAAACTGCGGTGATGCATGTACGATTTTCCTCGAGTTATTGAGCCACACACTTGCGGTTTCATCCATGCAATGGGGGCATGCTTTGGCCCCTTTACAAGACGACCGGATAGGTTACCAAGGCGGGAAATCATTGATGGTACAAAACAACAATGCGCGTAGGGTGAAGTACTCTCGCTTGTACTCATCCCATACCTATACACCTTCGTTCCACAGTATCACAAGATCTTCCACCAATGGTTGTAGGTATACATCAATATCATTGCCAGGTTGTCTCGGCCCTTGGATAAGCAGCGACATCAAAATGTACTTTTGTTTCATACACATCCAAGGAGGAAGGTTATAGATACAGAGAGTCACGGGCCAAGTGCTATGAATACTACTCATGTTACCGAAAGGATTCATTCTATCCGTACTCAACCCAAACCTTACATTCCTCGGTTCATTCCCGAAGTCCATCCTAAAGAGCCTATCGATGGTTCTCCTTTGGCGTAATCGGCAGGTGTCTCGACTTTCCATCCTTTTACGCTCTTCCGAGTGCCATCGCATCGATTGGGCATGCTTTTGTTTCCAAATAAGCGCTTCAACCGAGGTATTACGGTAAATACCACACCACTTTAGCGGGAGCTCCTTTCTTCACCACGGTGCTCTCATTGTCATGGCCTTTACGCTTGTATCGCGATGATTTGCACTGGACATACATGCATGTCAGTATACTCTTTGCGATAGAGTATACAATCGTTTGGACATGCATGTATTCTTTCTACTTCCAATCCCAATGGACATACAACCTTCTTAGCTAAATAAGTGGTTATCGGCAATACGTTTCCATCTGGAAGCATGTCCGCTAAGAGATGTAATAGCGCCGTGAAACTTTTATCGGACCAACCATTGCTTGCCTTCAATTTTAGAAGTGAAAGCACGGTGTGCGGCTTTGTGTATTCCTCCTTGCAACCCGGGAACAAAGGTGTGTCCGAGTCGTCCAACAAACCCTTGAATTGATTAAACTCTCTCTGACTAGTGTAGTTCCCTTCTGCATCGCGCAACATCTGAGCAAGATTATTATCGTCATCAATGTCCAACCTATCCTCATCAGATCCATAACTGATGTCAGCTGCCATAATGCATTCTCCATCATCCAATACGTTATCACCTTCATGTATGTTTTCCTCTTCACCGTGACTTGTCCAACGTGTATAGCCAAGTACAAAACCTCTTCGAATCAAGTGCAAGTGGATGTGCTCTTTGTCTGAAAATATTTTCTCATTCTTGCAATCAATGCATAGACAATGTATGTACTCCGTCTTCTTATGCAACTTGTTCTCCTCAGTGACTCTTAAGCAGATACCCCATCGATGTAATCTCTACTGTAACAGTTCGCATTGTACATCCATCTCGGTCCATCTAAAATTAATTAACATATAAAAATTGATTAAAAACTAATCTAATTACTTATCATCTAAATGAGCTAGATAATAAATTCATCATCTAAAAATGATGAGCACCCACCTACCAAATTAACTAAAATTTCATTTATATTAATACCCAATAATCTTAATTAAATAAATTTATTATATGCAAGATGTATATGTCCATACACTAATGGAACCAAATTAATAGTAATTAAAAAACTAATCTAATTACTTATCATCTAAAGGAGCTAGATAATAAATTCATATATATGCAAGATGTATATGTCCGTACACTAATAGAACCCTATTAATAGTAATTAAAAAACCAATCTAATTACTTATCATCTAAAGGAGCTAGATAATAAATTCATATATATGCAAGATGTATATGTCCGTACACTAATAGAACCCAATTAATAGTAATTAAAAAACCAATCTAATTACTTATCATCTAAAGGAGCTAGATAATAAATTCATCATGTATCAAATTAACTTAAAATGCAATTAAATTAAATATATGCTTAATCATAATTCATCATCTATAAAAGGAACACAACATCATCTAATGAACCTAGCTAGGAAATAAATTCATCAACTACAAAATGGTAGCTAAATAAAAATAAACAAAATCTAAACTTTTCATCTCATCTACATATAAACCCTAATTAAACTTGGGTTAAAAATTAAATTGCAACAAGATTAACACAAATCAAGAGAGGAGAAAAAATAACACACCAAGGAACAACTAGAGAAAGTACAAGCACAAGAATTGGAGAAAACGAAATCTGAAATTTAGAAGTTTTGGTTTGCTCTCGGTAGGAAGAAGACCAGTGCTGCTACTGACCACCTATTTATAGGCAATATTATCAGTGACGGTTTTTAACTAGAACCGCCACTGATAACATTATCTGTGGCGGTTCTATCCTCGAACCGCCACTGATAACACGGATAATCCAATAGAATCAGTGACGGTTGGAGGATAGCAGCGCCACTGATAACCTAGTTATCAGTGATGGTTCTAGCCTCCAACCGCCATTGATAATGTATTTGTTATCAGTGGCGGTTCTATCCTCGAACCGCCACTGATACCCGCTATTTTTGAAATAAAACTGTCACTGATAATTATCTTTGTGGCGGTTCGAAAAAAACCGTCACAAATAGACCGTCACCTATTGTAGGTTTTGGCGTAGTGAATGGCAAAACCATCAACCTTTCGGCAACGATTAACGGCGGCACGGTGAAACAGATGTTTCACATGAAGAGGGACGAGGGCTAGAGAGGCGAAAGAAGTGTGGTGCAGGTGTGTGGGCTCCCACCAGCAAACTCAACCCACCGTGAGCTTCGGTCGTTGGCGAGCCCAAGGAGAGAGGAACGAGAAGATGAAAGTTTATCTGACAGAGAGGACTCGGTACTGTATTGGATAAGCTTCTGCTGTTGGCCATAGGGCCTATGCTCCGAGCAACAACGGGGTAAAACGTCTAGGCTGTCGGCCTACAGTTTGAACTAGCTTCTTATTTCTTCGTAGTGTTATTGGACGCATTAATCATTATCTAGTCTTTATTCATACTTTAATATTTATGTAACTTCTAAAAAGAAAAATATAAAAACACCTACATCCAACACACAAGAAAAATGAAAGAAACCTATAACTCTTGTGCTGGGTGTAGACCATCGTTACTTCATACGTTGAAGTTTATAGGACGTATTTGGTATTGGCAAATAAACCAAAGAGATAATAAAAATGACTAGACTACACTACTTGCTATATTTAAGCACTATATTCGATGTATGCTTCTAGAGAATAGAAAATAAAGCTATATATTTACTAATATATACAGAAAATATCATACTTATTTTGTATTAGAATATAAAGTACATTGTATATTTTGAACAAAATCATTAAAAAACACACCTTATATTATTTTGGAGGAAGGAAGTATCATTCAAGTGATGGATAGTGGTTCCATAAAAAAATAAAAGAAAAGGAAAGATAGTGCTCGCTTGTGATGTCTTCGAGCAACGATTACCTGAAGTCTCGAGGGCAGAGAGAGGAAACCTGATCGTTGTTAAGGATGAGAATAAGAGAGCGGTTGATGCGAAGAATTACACTAGTTCGAGCCCCAGCACGGGTAACAGCTTTACTCCAGTCTTACCCGGAGGCATAAGGTAAATGATGATGTAATGTGGTTGAATACAAGGGGTGCTCGAGCTGAGGTCGAGCACTGGTTCTATGTGTTGTGTTGCTTCTGTGTCTCTATATTCTCCTCTTTTTGTCCCACGCAGGGGAATATTTTATACCTTTAATACAGACCGTTGCAAGAAACGGCTTTGTTCGGAAAACTCGGGAGCGTGGTGTTAAACTCGGATCTAGGGCGCAGTAAACTTGGGTGGTAACTGCTCCAAAAATGTAGTCTCCATGTTTGACTTAACTCCATCTTTAAAGCTCTTTACTTGACTTGGTAACCGCCGGCTTCTTTAAACCTTGCCCAGCCCGATTTTGCTACATCGAGCTGGCCCTCATTCTTCTGCTCGAGCTAGGGCTCGTTGGTCAAGAGCTCGAGCTCGGGAAGCGCATGCTCGGGCTCGGGGAGCGCATGCTCGAGCTCGTGGGATACACTCCTCGAGCTTGAGGGGTGTTTATTTGTACAGAGGTTACTTATCCCCGACAGTTAGCCCCTGAGGCTTAAGGAATGATCCTAAAGCTTGGGATATTCTTAAGTCTGATGACCTTGAGGAGGGGTCAGCTTCCTGATCAAGCCCAGAAACTCTTGAGCTCATGTCCGGGATCGCCCGGAGGTCTTCGATGTAGATATGCCTGGGAACGCTTGGGCTTCGACGCCTCGTCTTCGAGAGGGAAAGTCAAGGGGGCGGTTCACGATGCTTCGCGTTCTCCCGCAGCAGTCTCGACGCATCTATTGAGGCATAACCGACGCCAGCTATTGATAATCGGGCTCATTTAAATCCCGAACCATCGCATTCCTCATAATTTCTCCACATTCCTTACTGTGCCTAATCCTAGCACTTTTTGCCCCCTTGTCTTCCTGATCTCCATCCGCCATCTTTTTTTCTTCGAGCAAACCCCTCCCAAGAGCCATGGACAAGTTCGGAAAGAGAACCTTGACCCCAGAGAGGATGAAGGAGCTCGATGTCTTTGGGGATCTTTGGACCCGGCGACACTGGCGGCTACGGGTGGAGAGACCGAGCGCGACCTCGGGAGGGCGAGCTCGTCGGCACCAGAGCATTATATGCTCTTGAGACTCTGGACGCCGCCCGAGAGTGATTTCTGGCGGTGTTCTCGCAATCTGAGATCGAGCTAGTCAACACTGGTACCCAATTCCATCCTTCTCCTTTCTATTTTCTCTCATGCATGCGAGGGTTCTTGGGGATTCTTCCCACCCCGCTTTTCTTCGCTTCTACTCACATTCCGTCTTGCGAAGGACCCCGTGGTCGGGTGTCTCTACTTCCGGTTGCGGACAGGACTTCCTTGCTCCTTCCCCCAAATCCAAACTCGGGACTCCCTCGGTCCGTGAACGGAGAGGTGGTTCTATCTGAAGAAAGGAGAGGGGGGCGCGCTCACGTACAACGGCGTCCCCATCGATAGCAAGCGCCAGACCCCCAAGCACGAGGATTCGGAGACCGACCAGGAGGCCCTCGCCGCCATCCATATCTGTGCGACGCGTGGCCTCACCGGCTAGGCCATCGTCCATGACTATCTGTGGAACCGGGTGTTTTCTCTGCGAAAGAGGGTGCACCCATTCTTCGAGATCCGCGGGGACGACGACCTCACTCGGGAAAGTCCCAGCGGTAAGCCTTCTACAAACTTGATCTCCCTCGAGCTCGTCTGAGCTTCTTTTTAATGGTCTCCTCTTTTCCCGTAGCCCCATAGGAGTCTTAGGTGGCAGCGAGGATGCATGAGATGTTCGAGAAGACGGCCTTCTCCTACACCACCGTCGACTCCGTTCCCAAGAACGTCTTGAGGCGGAGCAGCGAGGTAACACATCCCTTACCAGCACCGAGCTCGTGCCAACTCGAGCTCGCACTGACTTTGCTCAATCACGCAGGAGAGCCGGGAGCTTTGGGAGATGGCGAGACGCATGTTGCCGCTGCCCAAAGCAGGCCAGAGCAAGAAGGCGGGTGAGAGGCCTGTCCCAGACGCCCCGAGCAACCTCAGTGCCCCAAGAAGCCACATGTTGAGTGGGCTGATCGCGTGGTGGTAAGTCAAACCTTGCCGAGCCCGGGAATGCTCGAGCTCGAGCTTAATTTCTTTCCTTGTTTTTTTATCTTCTTCTCGTCTCCTTGTAGCAACAAAGTGCAGCGGCCGCTGCACGGCTCTCGAGCTCGCAACCGGGGTAGCAGCCCCCGACGGAGAGCACCGAGGTGGTCAGCGTGTGGAGCCCGATGCCCACGCGTGCTCAGAGGTCTTAGCTGCAGAGCGTCCAGGGAGGGGATGCTTCCCCTGGCGCAACGAGACGCCATGACACCACTCCCCCTCCTAGGAGACGAAGGCTCATCACACAAGTATGCGCGAATCTTGGTTGTAGCATAGATTTTCCCCTTTCTTTCGCTTAGTGATTCCCCCGCCGAAGACCTCGAGCGCCCGACAGGTAGTGACCATGATTGTTGTCCAGGGCGAGTCCGAGGACGAGGACGCGGATGATTTCCTCCTGGTCCACCGGGCCCGCTCACAGTAAGCCCAGGCCATTGCGGCGCCTTCGGGTGGCATCTTGGTCGGTGACCCCGACCAAAGGCCCATCGGACCAAGCGTCGACCTGGAAGGGGCCACCGTGGGAGTTGAAGCCATGGACGTCCCGGTCATCGAAGCCGGGACCGTCGAGGCCGACGGTGTTGGGCTCGAGGTCAAGCCTGCCTCAACCGGCGAGGTCGAGGTTCCTGCGGACACGCTAGGTACGTCGAAACTCCCAAGCCTTCACTTGTTGTTTCTTGTTCTTGTAACTTAGTTTCTTTTTTGACGCTTTCTTCAGGAGTCTTGGTCCCACCCGAGCTGCCATCTACCTTAGCCGGGACAGCCCAGGTTGAGATTTCGACCGGTGGGACCAACTCTGCACCGGAGGGGGTCAACGTGGCCACCACGTCCCCGGCCGAGAATTCTGCCGAGCCCGAGATGTTGGTTGTACCGGGCGTACGACTCGTCGGACCTCACAGCTAGAGGTTTGAGGAGCGGCTTGATCAGGTAAGTCATGCTTGAAACCGTCTGCCTTCTTATCTGTTGTCGTAATCCCTTTTGGTTTCCACAGGCACTGGGTCTGGTCGCCCAGGGACTCTAAAGCCTGCGCGGGCATTCCACCAAGCTTCAGGTGGTCTTCAACTGGGTGGACGAGCGCGACACATATGTCCTCCAGCTCGAGGAGAACCTGATGATTGAGCGGGAGGAGGTGGAGCGACTAACCGCGGCCCACTTCTCCGAGCTCTCGCAGGTCATCAACGCTAAGCGTGAGAGGTCGAATGAGGCCCTCGAAGCCCTCAGCGTGAAGGCGGTGAGGACCATCGAGTCCAAGCACGTGGTGCTACCGGGAGCTCTTGAGACCGCGCACGTGGAGGCAGAGACGCTTCGCAAGCAAATTACGGAGCTCTCTGCTGCTCCAGTGAAGGCCTCCGCTGAGCTCGAGGCGAAGGTGGTCTAGCTCGAGGAGAAGCTGGGGTGAGCGACCCGGATGGGGAAAAGTGTCGAGCCCCGAATCTGTAAATCCGGACCCTCTGTGTATTCTGTGCCAGTCCAGGATCAAGCTAGCACACACAGTCATACAGGGTTGCACATCACAGACATCACAAGGATATAAGAATAAATAGTGCAAACATGTATATAAACCGAGTTGTACGACCTTATGGTCTCCTTACAGATAAGTCAGCCACACATGGCTTACATTATTCAAAGTAAAGAAATAGCAGCGGGACATAAATAAAGGTCATGCAAGCCTTCATCTTGCCACAGGCAACCGACTGGGCTTGCCCCCTAGTTGTTCGTATCCTCGATGTACTCCTCCTCCCAAGCTGGTGTAGTCTCCTCCACTGATGTTGGGGTTGATAAGCAAGGTGGGGTGAGTACACAAGGCACTCAACAAGTAATGCCGAATGCGGCGTTATTACTATATGCGAGCTTATTCCAAAGGATTGGCTTAAATGGTTCTTTTGCATCAAGCGACATTTTTTAACCAATATCTTAATTAGATTAAAGCGATGGGACAGTTATAAGTAATAATAATTTCAAATGGTTTTCCTTGAGGATTCTCGGCACCTGACTGAGCAGTTCATTTTAACACTTGGCACACAGCCCCTTCCATGTTTTGTTTATGAAAATCTATCCCTCATTGTAATCCCGAGCAATGCTCAATACAGTGAGCACGGCTATTCGAATAGTTTTGACACTCTGCAGAGGTTGTACACTTTACCCACAAGATCTGACCGCTCACCACACGGTGATTGTCGCAACAAAACTTTTGGGAACTTCTACCTTAACCAAAGAACCTCTCGTGATTGCCTTCACTATCACTTCCCTCACAGGCGAAGTATAGGACCGGCCAATCACCGTTGGATGGGCACCAAGCCGTAGTGCAGTGCGCTCCCCATACAGATACACCCTGTGTCTTGTCACCCCGAGTATCGGAGGAAGATATCGAACCCTAATCAACTAGGTCTGTCCCATATCGGACATGTGGTTGTACGGGTGACTCGGATCAAAGGCTTGCAAGGTGAAGTCCTTAGCGGCCAAGGCAAGACTTCCAACACTCAACGATGGCACACGGCCCAATGTGGCACACAGACTCACATCACTCATCAACCCTTTGCCACAGGCCCACGAGCACACTGACCTCTTGCCACTTGCCCCGTCTAAATCATTTCTCACCCGGTTGATTATTGTGCAACACATGCCGGCAATAACTCAACATCGATGCAGAACCACACAGTCATTGTACCTCAATCTCATCATGTGGCATCATCACACCACTTTTCAAAATACATTCAAAGTCTTTAATCAGTATTGTAGTATTTTTCCGAAAGATCACTCATGATTCGTTGCAAGGCTAAGCATCTACTCACGGTCTAGCCTCCCGTGTTGGCACAATATTAACAACCAACTAATATAATCAACTTAGGGTGACAATGATTTAGGGCATACAATTAATAATTCAAGTTGGCATAACAAAATGGGTTGATTAACTACATTATCCCGAATCAATTTAAATTCATATTAAATAAATAAGCATGCATAGTTTCAAAGCATAAACTACATTTCAAAAACCTGGGATCAAAATGATCAAAGCATCACTTGCCTTCAAAGAGTTGCTGGTCGTGTTCCGAAGCTTGGTCTTGAGCGACGAATTCTTCCTCGAAACTTTTCGGCAAATTTGCGTCTACGCGTACAAACAAAATATGCAATAAATAGCTAAAACAGAAGTCTAAATGACCTGAAAAATTCAAATAAAATTAATCATTAAATAGATCACAATTTTACGAATTTTTAGAAATTTGAATCACCTAAATCCGAGTTAAAACGCAAAAGTTGTAGTCATTTGAAGTTTGAAAAAAATCTGAAAATACAGAAATTAAGAAAATCCGATTTTTCTGAATTATTTTTCTACTGGAAATTCGCATTTATGACGTCAGCACCGCGTCATGATGACAACAGCATAGAAAAGAAATTCGGTCGAAATATTTTATATATAAAAAAATATAGCGTCATCGGCGGCGTCGGCTCGACACGTGTACGCCGGAGGCGCCGCGTCGCTCTGTCTATGGGTGGGTTCACGGCTCGGCTCGGTCTCACCGTGGACTCGGTTCACGAGCGATGCAACACAGCGGCAAGATCCGAGCCGTTCGTTGAATCAGCGGCGGATCTCCTCACGCGCGCGCGCGGCGCCCGAGATCGTGCGACCGCGCGTCGCGCATCCGTGATCGACCACGCATCCAATGCGGCGGCGCCTCGGCTCCACACCTCCACACGCCGCACATCCAGCGGCGCGCTCGGATCTAACGGCGGCGCGCGCGCCGTCAACTGCGGCGTCTCGGTTCATGCGGCGACACGCGACGCAATCGCGACGGTGCACGAAATCGGCGGTGGATCGGTCTCGCCACGGTCCGCGCCCAGCGTCAAGACACGATTTGGCGAGTGCGGTGCCATCTCCGCCGCGCGTTCAAATCTGAGCGGCGCGGATCCTTAGGCAAAACCAGATCCAATCTCTACCGTTTAGATCTAATCTAACGGCCCACAGTACCGGCGGTTTCTTGTTCATGGCGCGGCGTGGCTCAATCCTCTGGCGTCCAAAAGATCAAGCGTTCACATTAAATCTAGCGCGAATCTAGATCTAATCCCTACCGTACACATCAAGATCCAATGGTCACGATTTAATCTAAACATCTACAGAGATGGAGGCTCGTGGACTCACCAATACGAGCGATGCAAATCGGACGGTCGGCGTGATTCGGCGAGGTTGGCGAAGAAGCGAAGGTTACGGAGTGGGAAAACGACCTCGGCGGCGCGATGCGGGCTTCTCCGGCGAAGTGGCTCGTTCGACGCGGCAGCGGAAGGTTACTCGGTGACCTTGGCGGCGGAGAGAAGCCGTGGCGAAGCAAATGGCGAAAACGGCGGCGGCACAAAGAAGCAACTTCTGGCGAGCTCGTATGGGCGCTAGAAGTCTCGGCGTGCGTCGCGAGAGTCAAAAGCGGCGAGAAGGTCTCGCACGGCGCCCTCAATGGGGACTTAAGGGCTGCCTCGGCGTGCGCGAAACTACGGTGGAATGCACGGCCATCAAAGCCCACGTCTCTCGGCGATTTCGCGGGGGCGAGTGGCGTGGTGCAATCCAGCGTCCGTCGGCGACTATCCGAAGGCTCACGCGTCGCGGCGGCGTGGCACACTCACGAGCGTTCGATCCGAATCGGACGGCTTGAATTGGCGGCGCTAGGGTTTCTTTGTGGCCAGGGCGGGCTAAGTACGTTGGTTCGGCCCATTACTGTTCAACTGATTTTTAAAACATTTCACATTTAAAATAATTCTAGAAATTTAATTAAATCATTTGGAGCTTTTAAAATAGCAGAAAAATTCCAGAAAAATTCCAGAAATTACTTTGAGATATTTGGAACTCAATTAAAATATTTGCAATAAAATTTTGCAAAAACTTTTCCATTATTCAATTGTTTTCAAGAAAAACCCTATTTGAATAAATCCAAATAAATTTAAATAAATTCACAAAAATTCACAAAAACCAAAAATACTCCAAAATTTAAATTAGAGCAAAAAAAATTAGGGTGTTACAAACCTCCCCCCTTAACAGAATCTCGTCCCCGAGATTCAGGGCTATCTACAGAAATAGGTTAGGGAACTCCTTCTTCAGATCTTCTTCACGTTCCCACGTTGCTTCACTTTTCGAATGGTTGCTCCATTGAATTCTGCGAAGCGTGTTGACTTGTTCCTTGTCTCTCTGTCCATTCGTCCGAATCTTCATCGGATGTTCTTTGTAAGTCGAGTCTTCTTGCGGCTCAATTACCTCCAAAGGTGTTTGCTCTTAGGTACTCGAAGACACTTCTTGATTGTGATACATGAAATACATCATGCACTCCGCCAAAGGCGTAGTAACTCAAGCGATAAGCAACTTCACCTCTGCGGCTCAAGATCTTAAATGGTCGAACATATATCAGGTGCGAGTTTTCCTTTTGCATGGAACCTTCGACTCCTTTGAGAGGTGTGACTCTAAGGTACACAAAATCTTGGGTTCAAAGCTCGGTTCCTGCGGCGGTTGTCGGCATAACTCTTTTGCCTTGATTGTGCAATCTTCAATCTTTCCACGATCGAGGCGATCTGTTCTTAAGCTTCGAAGAATATACGGTCCAAAAACATGTCGTTACTTTGTCTCATTCCAATTCAATGGTGTTCGACGGGACCGACCATACAAAGCTTCAAATGGAGACATCGTAAACTTCTTTGATAGCTGTTGTTGTAACTAAACTCGGCATAGGGCAAACACTTGTCCCATGAAGTGGAATATGCTAAGCGCGAGCTCTCAACATATCTTCCAATATCTGGTTAACCCTCTCGGTTTGACCATGCATGCGGATGGTAGGTACATCTTGAAGTTCAAGCGAGTTCCCATCGCTTCATGTAGCTTACCCCAAAATGCGGAGGTAAATTGGGTACCTCATCGACACTATCTTCTTGGTACTCCGTGCAAGCGAGACGATCCGTGCCATATAAAGTTACGCTAACGGTCTCGGAATAAGTGGTCTTACTGGTATGAAATGTGCCACCTTGGTTAAGCGATCCACTATGACCCATATGGAATCATATCCACTTTGCGTTACAGGCAATCCGGTTATGAAATCCATACCAATTTCTTCCATTTCCATTCGGTATCTTTAAGGGTTGTAATAGCCTCTTTGGTCTTTGGTGCATAGCTTTGACTCTTTGGCATGTGTGACATAATGCAACATATTAGCGACTTCTCGTTTCATGTTTGGCCACCAAAATCTTTCCTTTAAATCTTGATACATTTTCGCACTTCCTGGATGAATTGAGTACTTGGAGTCATGAGCCTCCTCTAGAATTAACTGCTTCAACTCCTTTTTGTTCGGTACACAAATGTGCCATTTAAACCACATAGTACCTTGTTCATCCAATTTGAAATCTTTTGCTTTGCCTTCATCCATTTTGCCCTTAATTCTTTTGATTTTATCATCATCTTTACGCCCTTCCTTGATCGATCTTCGAGGTAGGTCTTACTTCCAAAGTTGCTAGGAATCATACGGTACTATTTCGAGTTCTAATTTCTAGAATTCCTTACACAATTCGCTGACTGTTTCCAACGACATATTTACTTTGTGGTTCTTTACGCTCAAGGCGTGCGCCACTCGTTGGCTTTACCGGGATGGTAGTGAATTCCACATTATAATCCTTGATTAACTCTAACCATCTTCTTTGCCTCATATTTAGGTCGACTTGCGTGAAGATATACTTAAGACTTTTATGATCGTATACACTTCACATCTATTTCCGATGAGATGATGGCGCCATATTTTTAGGGCATGCACCACGGCGGCTAATTCCAAATCATGAGTCGGATAGTTCTCCTCATGTGGTCTCAATTGCCTCGATGCATAGGCAATTACCTTCCTATTTTGCATGAACACGCATCCCAATCACGGCGCGATGCATCACAATAGATGTCGAAGCCTTGATGAGCGTCGGGTAAAACTAATACAGTGCGATGTTAATCTCCTCTTCAACTCTGAAAACTCTTCTCACACTCGGTGTCCATAGGAATTTCCTTTCCTTTTTCAACAATTGCGTAAGAGGTCTCGCATAATCGTAGAGAATCCTCAGATGAATCGGCGATAATACCCGCCATTCAAGGAAACTACGGTTTGGGTTACCGACTTGGGTTGCTCCCAATGCGAACCGTCTCCACTTTCTTTGGATCTACGCAACTCTGCTGCGGTCATTATGTGTCCAAGAAATTCAACCTTATTCTTCCAAATCACATTTGCTAAATTTACGCAAACAAGCATTGCTCTCTCAACTTTTCAAGGACTAGCCTCAAATGCTCGGCGTGCTCTTCTCGTCTTGGAATAGATAAGGATATCATCTATGAATCTGACGACGAACTTGTCCAAGTATTCCATAAACACCTTATTCATTAAGTTCATGAAATATCTTTGGTGCATTTGTCAAGCCAAAAGACATCACTTTGTAAACTCGTAGTGTCCATATCTTGACGAAAATACGAGTCTTGAATATCCTCGATCGGATCTTCAATTGATGGTATCACGATCGAAGATCAATTTTGGAGAATACTCTGCTCCTCTCAAGTGGTCAAACAAATCATCAATCTGGGTAGCGGATACTTATTCTTTATCGTCACATCATTGAGTGCACGATAGTCTATACACATCCTAAAACTTCAGTCCTTCTTCTTGACGAATAAGACAGGTGCTCCCCATGGCGATGAACTAGGTCTTATAAATCCTTTTTCCAACAGTTCCTCAATTTGCTTCTTCATCTGGTTATCCGCCTGGTTAGCTCCACTTCCGCTGGCTCCAACATTTCCACGAGTCCTCACCATCTGTTGCAAACTTCCAGGGTTAAGAGAAGAAGAAAGCATAGACAAGTAGAAGAATTCATGTGGGGAAACAGGTGCAACTTAAATTATTTAGCCACTTTATTGATATAATATAAAGCAGTATGGTTGCTCACAAGTGCCTAAGGGCAATGCAACACATACGAGACACTCACAACCAAAAACAAGTAAGCAAACATAGGAATCCATGACGACTCACACCTAATGGTGACTCTGAAGAAAAAGACGCGACTCAACTTTCGAGTCTCGACACTATACTCTACTAGACTCGATCACTCATTGAGCCAACCCGGCTGCGGCTCCCCCGGAGCATACACCGGTGGGTGCTTGAATCGGGGCAAACCGGTCACAGTGACCTCTGCGGTGGTGCAAATGACCCCATCGACTCCTGGTCCCGGGCGCTGCTGCTCCTGCCTGGTGCCTCTGCTCAGCTCCTCCGAATCTGGATCGTGTAACTCGAGGCGGCTCGAGCTCGGGTCCATACAAAGCCATCTCCAACTCCTGGATCTTACGCATGGAGTGAGCTAAGCCCTCCATGGTGGATCTTTGCCTCTCGACCTCGGCGCGGGTCCTCTGCAACTCTGGACTGTCTCGTCCAAGGCGTCCTCTGGCGATGGCGTACCTCGCCGGGTGGGTGATAGTGGCGTCCTCCTCCACAAGCTCCATCTGTCAAAATGATTGTCTCGACGCGGATGGTGGCGAAAGGCGGTGCCCTCAACTCTGCGGAGTAAGTGCGGGCAATCTGCCGCATCGCTGTCATGGCCCGACTCTGGATTCGGCCTCAAAGAAGACCTCCTAACCGTGATGTAGATGGGGCGGCTCGCCCTCGTCCTCTCCGAGCATACTGCTTTGTGATCTTGACATCCCAAGCGACGTCAAGTCCTGCCCATACCACCGAGGTTCCTCGATACAGTGGTCTGTCAAAACCTCCGAGCAACTGCATCATACGCCATAACTCCGCGGCATATCCTCCGGTGCGCTCTCCATAGGTGTGGATCATCCTCATCTGCCAAAATAAACCTTGTTTAAATTAAACAGAGAATAATAAAAATTCAGCATAGGTATGAATGAGGGAGAAGAGATAAGTCGAGATTTCTTTGACATTCTTGCTCAAGTTGATTAGGTCTTTAGAAAATAGTTTTACCCTCCTAGGCACAACCAAACTAGGGTCAAGACCTACAGTCAGCCTGCTCTGATACCACCTCTGTCGAGCCCCGAATCTGTAAATCCAGACCCTCTGTGTATTCTGTGCCAGTCCAGGATCACACTAGCACACACAGTCATACAGGGTTGCACATCACAGACATCACAAGGATATAAGCATAAATAGTGCAAACATGTATATAAACCAGGTTATGCGACCTTATGGTCTCCTTACGGATAAGTCGACCACACAGGGCTTACATTATTCAAAGTAAAGAAATAGCGTGGAACATAAATAAAGGTCGTGGAAGCCTTCATCTTGCCACGAGCAACCATTGAGCTTACCCCTAGTTGTTCGTATCCTCGATGTACTCCTCCTCCCAAGTGGTGTAGTCTCCTCCGCGATGTTGGGGTTGATAAGCAAGGTGGGGTGAGTACACAAGGCACTCAACAAGTAATGCACAGAATGCAGTGCTATTACTATATGTAGAGCTTATTCCAAAGGATTGGCTTAAATGGTTCTTTTGCATCAAGCAGCATTTTTGTAACCAATATCTTAATTAGATTAAAGCGATTGGGACAATTATAAGTAATAATAATTTCAAATGGTTTTCCTTGAGGATTCTCGGCACACGACCTTATGAGTTCATTTTAACACTTGGCACACTGACCCCTTCCATGTTTTGTTTATGAAAATCTATCCCTCATTTGTAATCCCGAGCAATGCTCAACACAGTGAGCACGGCTATTGAATAGTTTTGACACTCTGCGGAGGTTGTACACTTTACCCACAAGATCTGACCGCTCACCACCACAGGTGATTGTCGCAACAAAGCTTTTAGGAACTTCTACCTTAACCAAAGAACCTCTCGGTGTGCCTTCACTATCACTTCCCTCACGAGGCGAAGTATAGGACCGGCCAATCACCGTTGGATGGGCACCAAGCCGTAGCACAGTGCGCTCCCCATCAGATACACCCCTGTGTCTTGTCACCCGAGTATCGGAGGAAAGATATCGAACCCTAATCAACTAGGTGCATCCCATATCGGACATGTGGTTGTACGGGTGACTCGGATCAAAGGCTTGCAAGGTGAAGTCCTTAGCGACCAAGGCAAGACTTCCAACACTCAACGATGGCACGACCTAATGTAGCACACAGACTCACAACACTCATCAACCCCTTGCCACACAGGCCCACGGTACACTGACCTCTTGCCACTTGCCCAGTCTAAATCATTTCTCACCCAGTTGATTATTGTGCAACACATGCGCAATAACTCAACATCGATGCAGAACCACAGTCATTTGTACCTCAATCTCATCATGTGGCATCATCACACCACTTTTCAAAATACATTCAAAGTCTTTAATCGGTATTGTAGCATTTTTAGAAAGATCACTCATGATTCGTTGCAAGGCTAAGCATCTACTCACGGTCTAGCCTCCCGTGTTGGCACAATATTAACATCCAACTAATATAATCAACTTAGGGTGACAATGATTTAGGGTATACAATTAATAATTCAAGGTGGCATAACAAAATGGGTTGATTAACTAAATTATCCCGAATCAATTTAAATTCATATTAAATAAATAAGCATGCATAGTTTCAAAGCATAAACTACATTTTAAAAACCTGGAATCAAAATGATCAAAGCATCACTTGCCTTCAAAGAGTTGCTGGTCGTGTTCCGAAGCTTGGTCTTGAGCGACGAATTCTTCCTCGAAACTTTCCGGCAAATTTGCGTCTACGCGTACAAACAAAATATGCAATAAATAGCTAAAACAGAAGACTAAATGACTTCAAAAATTCAAATAAAATTCATCATTAAATAGATCACAATTTTATGAATTTTTAGAAATTTGAATCACCTAAATCCGAGTTAAAATGCAAAAGTTGTAGTCATTTGAAGTTTGAAAAAAAATCTGAAAATACATAAATTAAGAAAATCCGATATTTCTGAATTATTTTTATACTGGAAATTCGCATTTATGATGTCAGCACCGCGTCATGATGACGACAGCACAGAAAAGAAATTCGGTCGAAATATTTTGTATATAAAAAATATATATGACGTCATCGGCGTCGGCTCGACCGTACGCCCGCAGGTACGCCACGTCGCTCTGTCTATGGGTGGGTTCACGGCTCGGCTCACGGTCTCTCGTGGACTCGGTTCACGAAACGATCGCGCAGCAGCGGCAAGATCCGAATCGTTCGTTGAATCAGCGGCGGATCTCCTCACGCGCCGCGGCGCCCGAGATCGTGCGACCGCGTCACGTATCGGTGACGACCACGCATCCAGCGCGGCGCCTCGGTTCCACGCCTCCACGCGTCGCACATTCAGCGGCGCTCGGATCCAACGGCGGCCGCGCGCCGTCAACTGCGGCGTCTCGGTTCATGCGGCGACCGCGGCGCAATCGCGACGGTGCACGAAATCGGCGGTGGATCGGTCTCATACTGGTCAAGCGCCGCGCGTCGGCCTGCGATTTGGCGAGTGCGGTGCCATCTCGCCTCACGTTCAAATCGAGCGCGCGGATGTAGGCAAAACCAGATCCAATCTCTACCGTTTAGATCTAATCTAACGGCCCACGGTACCGGCGGTTTCTTGTTCATGGCGCGGCGTGGCTCAATCCTCGCGTCCAAAAAGATCCAAGGTTCGCATTAAATCAAGCCGCAGAATCTAGATCTAATCCCTACCGTGCACATCAAGATCCAGCGGTCACGATTCAATCTAAACATCTGAGAGATGGAGGCTCGTGGACTCACGAGCCGAGCGATGCAAATCGGACGGTCGGCGCGATTCGGCGAGGTTGGTGGCGGTGAAGAAGCGAAGGTTGCGGGCTGGGAAGGCGACCTCGGCAGCGGCGGCGCGGGCTTCTCGGCGAGAAAAGTGGCTCGTTCGGCGTGGCTTGGCGGAAGGTTACTCCAGTGACCTTGGCGGCGGCGGAGAAGCCGTGCGAAGCAAGCGGCGAAAGGCGGCGGCACAAAGAAGCAACTTCTGGCGAGCTCGTCACAGGCGCTAGAGGGTCTCGGCGTGCGTGCGAGGAGTCAAAAGACGGCGAGAAGGTCTCGCACGGCGCCCTCAGCGAGGACTTAAGGGCTGCCTCGGCGTCTGTGGCTGCCCGTGAATACCACGCCATCAAAGCCCGTCTCTCCGGCGATTCGCGGGGCGAAGTGATGTGGCGCAATCGCGCGTTTGTCTTGGCGACGATCAGAAGGCTCACGCGTCGCGGGTGACGTGTGCACACACGAGCGTTCGATCCGAATCGGACGGCTTGGGCAAGCGGCGCTAGGGTTTCTTGTGGCGAACTAAATTGGAGCTAAGCACGTGTATTGGGCTCGACCCATTCTTTATTCAATGATTTTTAAAACATTTCACATTTAAAATAATTCTTGAAATTTAATTCAATCATTTGGAGCTTTTAAAATAGCAGAAAAATTCCAGAAAAATTCCAGAAATTACTTTGAGATATTTGGAACTCAATTAAAATATTTGCAATAAAATTTTACAAAAAATTTTCCATTATTCAATTGTTTTCGAGAAAAACCCTATTTGAATAAATCCAAATAAATTGAAATAAATTCCCAAAAATTCACAAAAACCAAAAATACTCCAAAATTTAAATTAGAGCAAAAAAAATTAGGGTGTTACAAAAAGCGCCTACAGCCCGGCTCAAGACTAGCGCAACCATGCCTTGACTCATGATCGAGCGCATCATTGCGAGGCGAGCAATCGGCATTGAAGCGAGGTGCAAGCTCGAGCAAGAGAAGCTCGCTCATGACCTAGCTGACCTGTAGGTAGGAGAGTAGATAGGAAGATGGACAAGAGCAACTTGTGCTCACTTGTAAGTGTAAATTTGCAAAAAAGAAATAAAGTTCCTTTTTGATGTTAATGTTCGAAATTGGATGAAGAGACTTAGCTTGTTAGTATCCCCTTGCTCAGCCCCCACTGTGGTCGAGTCCGAGCAACGCCGGGGGCACAGGAGATATACCTTGAGTTCTTGAGCCGTTGAGACCTGTGGGGTTAGATAATACCTTCGTCCTAAACAAAGAACTTAAGACAAAGTCATAGTTATGTCTTCGAGCGAGGACAAGCTTAACTCTAATACAAGGTCGAGCTAGCAACAGGCTCTCCTCGAGCTCGGAGAACTCTTTGAGGGCGGTCTCTGGTTCAAGTCCTGCTACAGGGGAGTAGTCGTGATGCGATGAGAATCGGCTTACTGCTAACGTGACCCCTGCAGGTGAACTTTGAGACCGCAGCACTCAGGTCGAGGTTCAGGAGACGCAAAATAAAAAGGACTTAAGCATCTCGAGGTTAGGAACACTTGGGCATTGTCTCTAGTCCAAGCCCTGCTATAGGGGGAAGTCGTAATGCGATAAGAATTGGCTTACTGTTGACCTGACCCCCTGGAGGTGAATCTTGAGATCACGACACGAGGTCGATGCTCTCGAGATGCAAAGAAACATGTAAAGAGTCACAATCATAGACAATAAAGAAGAGTTTTTTTATTGCAAATCAAGGTAAGAACGTTACACATAAAAGTTCTGGAGTTGGTCTATGTTCCACGAGTTCGCAAGCTCTCTGCCATCGGGCATCGCGAGCCGGTAAGCCCCAGTGCGATCTGCTGAAATGACGCTGTAGGGGCCCTCCCACTTCGGGGATAACTTTGGTGTTGGCCTGGTCCTGAATTCGTCTTAGGACTAGATCCCAACATAGAGCCCCCTAGGTCGTACCGATCGAGACGCATGCCTGCGAAGTGCTTGCAGGTAATGCGACGATCGTAACAGCGCATGGCACCTTACTTCTTCCGCCAGGGCGAGGTCGAGAGACCGTTCTTGCTCAAAGTCGACTTGGTCGACCAAGTCGACCTAGCGAGCCAGCATGACCTCAAAGGTAGGGCGGACCCGGCACCAAGGCGGTGGAAAGGGTTACCCCTGTTGCTCGGCTGGTCGTGGTGTGTACGGAACAAAGGACGGTGGGAAGCTCATCCACCCAGGCCTGACCACGTTGTTCGAGCTCATCGAAGACTCACTTATTGACGCCCTGGACGATCTGTTCATTGGCTCGCTCGACGCTCCATTGCTCTAGGGGTGACTTACTGATGCGTAGCAGACCTTGGTGCCCATGTCTACGCAGTACTCCCGAAATAGCTCGCTGGTGAACTGTGATCCATTATCAGTGATAATTCTGCATAGAACCCCGTACTTTGTGATCACAAGCAAGTGAAAAAACTTCACAGCTGCCTGGGCGATGATGGACGTAACCGGATCGGCCTCGATCCACTTGGTGAAGGTGTCGATGCTGACGAATAAGAATTTCTTTCCCCCGATTGCCTGTGGGAAAGGACCGAGGATATCGAGGCCCCAATTCGAGAACGGCCAAGCGAGGGGGATGATCTGGAGGGCATAAGCCGGTTGGTGCGTCTTCCGAGCATAGAACTGGCAAGCTCGATAGGAGCGGACAATGTCCCTAGCATCCTGAAGTGCCGTCAGCCAGTAGAATCACATCCGAAATGCCTTCCCGACCATTGTCCTGAAAGAAGAATGAGCACCGCAGAGGCCCGAGTGGATATCATTGAGCAAGTATTTACCTTCCTCCGGGGTGATGCATTTTGTCAAAACACCCAAGGTACCTCGACGATATAGCTATCCGTCTATGAGCTTGTACGAGCTTGCCCGGCGCCTAACTCTGCTGCTTTTGGCTGAGTCAGCCGGGAGCTCGCCATGGTCAAGGAACTTGACAATCGAGTCCATCCACGAGGGAACACTCTTGAGGAGGGCGACCGAGTCCTTTTGGTCGGCAATTTAGGGTGTAGACAGAGTTTCGAGGATGACATCAGACAAAATCTTATCTCCAGATGACCCAAGTTTGGACAAGAGGTCGGCACTGGAATTGTCCTTCCTGGGCACGTGCCTGATTTCCAGGTTTCGAAACCATCCCTCCATCTTGCGCACCTCGGCGAGATACTTGGCCATCGAGGGCTCCGAGCATTGGTAATATTTGTTGTACTAGTTGATGACCAGCTGGGAGTCGCCCTTCATGACCAGCCAGCGTATGCCCAGTAATTTACAGGCTCGGAGGCCGGCCAAGAGGGCCTCATACTTTGCTACGTTGTTAATTGCGGGAAAGCCGAAGCGAATCACATACCTCAGTTTGTCACCCTGGGGGTGATGATGAGAATTCCAGCCCCCGAGCGTTCGAATGACCTGGAACCGTCGAAGTACATAATCCACAGCTCCTCTTCTTTGTCCTCAGGTTCAGGGGTCGGTTGCGATGTCTGCTTGACCACGAAATCAGCGAGCGCTTGCAACTTGATGGCGGTGCGTACGATGAACCGAACATCGAATTCTGCCAATTCTATGGCCCACTTAGCGATACGACCTCCGGCCTCTGGGTTCCTCAAGATCTCACTGAGCGGAAACCCGCTCGGGACAACCACTATGTGCGCCTGGAAGTAATGTCGGAGCTTACGTGAGGCCATAAAGAGAGCGTAGAGCAGCTTCTGAACTTGAGGGTAGCACTCCTTCGGTCCATGAAGCACTTCACTAACGTAGTAGATTGGCTACTGCCGACCATCTCGTTCGGCCACCAGGACAGTGCTGGCAGTCTGGGTCGCAGCCGCTAGGTAAAGCAATAGCGTTTCGCCCTGCCGCGAGGTCATGAGCAGAGGTGGGCTCGAGAGATATGCCTTCAGCTCATCAAAAGACCACTGAGCTTTAGGTGTCTATTCGAAGCCCCCGTGCTTGTGCAGTGTCTTGGAGAAAGGTAATCCGCACTCACCGAGCCTCGAGATGAACCGACTGAGGGCGGCCATGCGTTCGATGAGGCATTGGACCTGCCTTGTCGAGGTCGGGGAAGCCATCTTCTCGATTGCCTCGATCTTCTCTGGGTTCTGGCCCACTCCCGAGCCCCCTATCATATAGCCAAGCACCTTGCCAGAGGTCGTGCCGAACACATATTTCTCGGGGTTGAGTTTGATTCCATGCTTGTTCAGGTTGGCGAAGGTCTCCGCAAGGTCGTTAACGTGGTCGCCCTCGGAGGAACTCTTGACGATGATGTCGTCGACATAAACTTCGAGGTTCCGGTCGATCTGAGGGTCGAAGGTCTTGAACATCAGCCGCTGGAATGTTGCGCCCACATTACGGAGACCGATTGACATGGTCATGTAGCAGAATGTCCCGAACGGCATGATTGTAACATCCCAAAAATTTGGCTTATAATTTCGCTCATATGCTTTTTGGTGATTTTCTGAATTTATTGGATTTTTTTTCCAGAAATTAATTGAATTGAATTTAATTAAGTATATTGAACCTTTTGTGAAAACTAAATATATATAGATAAAGTTAATATAAAGTTTTACCAAAAATATTTTATTTGTGCTCAGAATGTCTCAAAGTATTTATGAGAATTTTCTGGGATTTTTCCTGATATTTTAATTGCTTAAAGTAGATTAATCTAATTTGGAATTATTTTAAATCAAAAAGCTTTTGAAAATCGAGTGAAGCGATCTTGGGCGAAGCCGATCTTGTGCGTGTCTGACCATCGGCGTGCGGCCCGATCAGCCTGCTTCGCTGCCGCCTCGCGCGTGGCCGTTGGATGAAGATCGGACGGCTGTCTCCTTCGCGAAACCCTAGCGCCTTGGCCGTTGGATTGAGATCGGCGGTCGGGATCGTTTCGCGTTGTTTTGGTAAGTTTAGATCTCGCCGTTGATTTTGGAAAGAGCGGATCGGATCGTATCACCGGATCTAATCGGCGCTCGTTACCGTCGGACGGTATCGACCTTCTCTCGATTCGGTTTTCGAATCCGTCGCGCTTCGTCGTCGCGCGCGTGATTTAGGGTTGCCGTTTTAGCGCGCATGCGAGGCTATAAAAGCCGCGCCCGCACACCGAGTTCCTCATCGAGCGCATCCGCCAATGCTAGCCTTCGCCGTTGAGTCACCGCCGTTTAGCCCGAGGCTCGCTGTAGTTTTCTAGCGCCGCTGCTTTTTCGCCGTTCGCCGTCGTCAAGCCGCCGTTCGGCGTGTGGGTTCGATTCGGGTTCGCCACGTCGAGCCGCACGGGCGGCCTACCTCTTCGTCGCCGGCGAGAGCGAGCGCCGTCTGGGTGCGTCGTCGTCCTCGTCTCCGGAACTTCGGCGCCGCGCGGACGCAGCGTGCTTGAACCGCGGCCGTCGGATCTCGGCGGACCATCGGATCGAGCCACGTCGCCGTCTGCGATAAAACGGCTCGGGTAAGCGTGACCGTTGGATCGGGGTTGTTCGGGTGAGATCGCGCCGCGTGTGCGATAGGCGTTAGCCGTCGGATCGTCGCGCAGATCGCGCGCCGCGTGTCGAGCATCGGCGCGGCGGCGTCGCGACCAATCGATCTTGCGCGCGTGTCGGGCGGCGTGGTGCGGCGGCCGTGGGCGCGTCCACGGTGGACGAGGCGATTCGTGGACCGAGTCCATGGACGAACGGCGATGTCGGCGCTGATTGGTCGAGTCGGGTGGCGTCGGCGTTGCGCAATAAAATCTTTTCCAATAGAAAAATAATTGAGAAAAATCGAAATTCTATTTTACGTATTTTGATGTTATTCAAACTTCAAAAGGCTATATCTTTTGCATTTTAACTCAGATTTGAGTGTTTCAAATTTCTAAAATTTGTAAAATCAAGATCTATTTATTGGTGAATTTTATTTTATTTTTGGAGTTTGGTTGCTCTCTGGTTTGGTGTTTATTTGCTATTTTGGCATCGTTTAGCGTAGGCGTTGAAGCTGCTCGGTGATCGGAAGAAGATTAAATCGCTCCAAGACCCAAGCTCAGATCAAGACCAGCACCTACTCCAAGGCATGTTGTGCTTTGATCATGTTGCACCTAATTTTCACCAAATTACTATTTTGTCTTTTAAACTTTATGCATGATATTTTATGTGTATAAATGATTTCAATTAATCTGGGAATTAGATAATATGCCTATTTGAATTAAACCATACCTTGTCAATTATATGCCATGATCTATTTGTCACCCTAGGATGTGGAATTATAGTTGATAATCAACATGGGCTAGTTAGATCGTCATAGATTGCTTAGCCATGCCATGTCATCACATGTGTCAGAATGTCGATACTTAATCTTGACTAATGGAATATGGAACAATGTTTATGAATTGGTGTGTCATGTGTTGTCACACAATGATATCAAGTTGTCGTGGCGAGAGGTCACACATCGGGATTGAAATGTTGATGGCATGTGGTGCTTGGTAATCAAGCTGGGGTGGTAATGATTTTAGATTGAGGCAAGTGGCAAGGGCGGTGTGCCAAGGTGGGCGAGGTTTGGCGGGGTATGTGGAAGTCTTGCCTTAATCACTTTAAGGACTTAACCTTGCAAGCCTTTGACACGAGTCTCTCTTGCAACCACATGTGCGGAATGGGACACCTAGTTGAATAATTTGTGAAACCTAGATTTGATCTTGTCGTGGTGAATAGTGAGTCCCGGTTACAGTTTAACTCACATGGCGCAAGAGGGGGCCTGTTGTGGTGGTTTAACCCTTGATGTTGAAACCTTAGCGGCGATCTTGGGTCTAGGTGTAGCATTGTAAAGGCTTTGTTATGATCACTCGCCTTGGTGGTGTTTGGTTGTATCGTGTGGGTAAAGTGCATAACCTCTGCGAGTGTACAATCTATTCGAATAGCCGTGCTCACGGTATTGGGCAATGCTCGGAATTACTGATTAAGGGTTAGACTTTTGTTAAACAAAAGCTGGTTGAGATGGCAAGGTGCCATGGAAAGTGGAAAATTAATTTAGGATTGGAAACTTGGTGTATTTGAAATCTTGAATTTATTAATTCTTGTATTTGTTTCTTGCTTTCCAATCTATTTATTGTATTCTTGTTAAATCTTTGCTTTATTGCAAAAATACCCTTACTAGCCATTCCTTTGGATTAAGCCAAACATATAGAATATTAGACTTGCATTATTTTGCACAACTTGTTGAGTGCTTTATGTACTCACCCCATCAACAACAACTTGAAGAGGAAGAATCTCGCGAGTCATGGATGAGGATTATTTGGATCACGAATGCTTAGGGTCAGAGCCTCGTCGGTTACTGGTGGCTGGAGCGCCCTGCGTTTATTCTATTTCATTGCTTCTCATTGATACTCTTTTTAAGCCACGTGAGGCATTATTCATGTAAGACAACGAGTTATTATTAATTAATGAAGTTTATGCTATATTTATTTGTGTGTGACTATGATAGCATCTATGTTGAGCCTGTGTGCACTAGCGTGATCCTGGACTAGTGCGGTATACACAGAGGGTCCGGATTTGCAAATTCGGGTCCCGACAATGATGAAGGCCGTTTTGTCCTCATCATCAATTGCGAGCTTGATCTGATGGTAGCTGGAGTAGGCGTCAAAGAAGCTCAGTATCTTGGCGTTGGCGGTGGAGTCCACGATCTGGTCTATGCGTGGAAGAGTGAAGTTATCCTTTGGACATGCCGAATTCAAACTCGTGTGGTCGACACACATTCTCCATTTGCCGCCTTTTTTCTACACAATCACCGGGTTGGCCAGCCACTCGGAGTAATCAATCTCACGAATGAAGCCAGCCTTCAGGAGCTTGTCGAGGTGCTCCCTTATTATCGCCATTTTCTCGGGAGAGAAATGATGCAGCTTTTGATGTGCAGGCCGGCAATCAGGCATTACTTGTAAATTGTGCTCGATCACCTCCCTCGGGACTCCTGGCATATCCGCCGGCTCCCAAGCAAATATGTTATTATTGGCGCGGAGGAAGGTGACGAGCTTGAGTTCCTATTTCTAGTCAAGCTTGGCTGTGATGTGAACGCACTTGCTTGAGCTGCCCTCTTCAAGCTGCACGGCCTTCGTTGGACCACTGGGCTAAATCATCGCCTTCTGGCGGGAGCTCTTGAGGTTACTTCGGGCCCCACTGGGGCAGCATGCCGGCGAGCGCCAATTTTTCCTCGCAGCCGTGCGTCGCCTTGAGATCGCCTCGGACGGTTATGACACTGTTAGGCCCTGGGAGCTTCATGCAGCGGTGGCCGTAGTGATTCACCGCCATGAACTTGATCAACGCTGGTCACCCGAGGATGGCATTGTAGGGGAGATCTCCGTTGACCACTTCGAAGGTAACCAGTTCGGTGCGAAAATTCGTGGAGTCGCCAAAGGTGACGGGTAGAACCACTTGCCCAAGCGGAGTAGTTGAGCTCCCTAGCACAATGCCGAAGAAGAGAACTGCTATACTCCTGATCTTTGACCAGAGAATCTGCATTCGGTCTAGCGTGCTTGCCAAGAGCAAGTTGAGAGAGCTGCCCCATCGACCATGACTCGCCCGACCACAGTATTACTTATGGTCGGGGCCACAACCAGAGCAGTCTTGAGGTCTTTGGACATTCTTGGGGGAGCATCATCCCAGGAGAAAGTAATTAGAGTGCCAGCCCACTTGCAGGGCTGATCAATGGGCTTCCTGGCAGAGACTTGATACACGGTACGTGCAGCGGCCTTAAGCTCATGCCGGGATTGATACGCCGATGAACCGCCAAAGATCATGTTGACATGGCGGTCGCCCTGCTGAAACTCTAGGTCGAGGCCTTCAAGGTCCTTGCTGGTGTTAACCCTGTCGAGCTGCTCGTCCTCCTTCGGGAGCATGGGCATCTCTCCACATCCATCATAGAAAGCGTCCAACTTGTTCTACCAAGTCTTGCAGTTTCGCAAGTCGTGACCATGGGCCCTATAGAATAGGCAGAACTTATCAGAGTCATACAGGTCGCACTTCGCCATGCGTGGTGACGCGTCACCATTGGCCCCGGCCACGGCAGCATCCTTGCTGCGATCGACGTTGCGTTTGCTGAGGTCGCGGTTGACCTCGTTGAGGTCAAGTCCCCTCTTGGTCGGGTTGAGGTTGCCCTTGGTCGGGACACCGCACTTTCATTACCTCGCGCTCACTGTTCATCGTAGTGACCACGCATAGCTGGCCGCCGCCGTTACCGCGGTCTCTCTTCCGCTTTTTGGCATGCAAATCCGAGCCGTCACCCTTGGTGTTGGATGGCCCAGCCTCACCAAAGTTAAGGCCAAGCTTACCCTGGTCGTAGTCACGTTTCCAGCGCACAACATCATCCGCGTCCGCATATCGTTCTGTCATCCGAAACAGCTTGTTGATGTCAAGCCTTGCCATGATCTCCAGGTCCTCGGTGAGGCGTCGGTCACGAACACCGAACTTGAAGGCCTTGATGACGGCCTCGTTGGAGACGCTCGGAATCAAGTTCCTCGTGCGGATAAATTGACGCACGAAGTCGTGAAGGGCCTCATTCTTGCCCTGGATGATTCGATCTAGGTCCTTCTCCCGTCCAAGGCATTCGTAGCAGCTCTAGAAGTTTGACCGAAGCGCGTTCTGCACCTGGTGCCATGATAAAAAAAAGAGCTAGGTGCCTGGATGATAAGTCAGGTGCGCGTCGCGCCGTCCAAAACGGTCGGGAGGTAATCGGCCATCACGGCCTCATCCCCTCCAGCCGCTAAAATCGCAGTTGAGTAGATCAAGAGGAACTCGTCGGGGTTCTTGGTCCCATCAAATCACTCGATCACGGCGGGTTTAAACCGGGCCGTCCATCACACCTGACGGAGACCGGTGGAATATGCTGGGCAGCCGTAGGTTGGCACAGCGTCACGCCGAGCATGACGGTTGTCGTTGCTGGAGCTAGAGTCGCCATGCTCGGAGCTAGCAGCGCAATCGTCGTGGTGACCATACCAAGGTCGGTGATGCACCCCACGCCGACCGTGACGATAGGCGCGGGCGTCATTGGCATGATAGCGTAGGCGGCTATGGACGTTACGGCGCATAGGCGGGATGTCCGGAGAAAGGCTTTCGGACCTGCGGCTGCTCGAAGAGGCGCTACTGCTGCCGCTCTGCCGATGCCGAGCATGCCCATGGGATATGCTCTAGATCCGGTGATGTGGAGGCGACCGGGACGGACTCCGGGCTCGTTGGTGTGGGGACGACTGGCGAGAGCGTCGATTCCCGTGCGTGGAGTCGTCATCGCTTGCCAGATAGCGAGACTGAGGGTGCCGGCTTCGCCTTAGCTATGGAGGCGCGACCTCGTCGGCAGCCCTATCGAGCTCTTCGGCGAAAGCTCGACCAAAGAAAGCCGAGCTCGCCCGGGTAGGATCGGTCGTAACCCGGCAATAGCTCGTAGGCACTCCCGGTTGGTGAAGGCGCCTAGGCGGGCAGGTTTAAGCTGCCCGGACAAAGTGCGGATCTCCCCGTGTTCCTCCCATCGGAGAGTAGTGATAGCCTGGCCAATAGCGGCCCGAGCCAATCGACGCGCCTCCTCCGGGGTGTTCGGGTCATGATCCTCCGCTCCCTCACTCACCCCACGGCTGTCAGCCATGAAGATAAGGCGTTCGTGCAGCGGTGGCGAGGGTGAGAACATAGAGGTGGATCTCCTGTGCACGGGAACCGCCTCTGAGTCCGAGCTCGCCAAATGAGACATGTTGCAGTTGAAGCCGAAGGTGTTGGTGACGTTGAAACAATGAAGTTCCTCCGAGTGAATGAAATTTTCGGGCCCCACGGTGGGCAGCAGCTGTCGACGATCAGGATCGTCTGACCGCAAGAGGGAAGAGGGTATGATGTAAGAGTGGAACCCGAGATCGTGTTCGCTAGGGAGAGGAAACCTGATCGTTGCTAAGGATGAGAATAAGAGAGCGGCTGATGCGAAGAATTACACTGGTTCGAGCCCCCAGCACGGGTACAGCTCTACTCCAGTCTTGCCCGGAGGCGTAAGGTAGACGATGATGTAATGTGGTTGAATACAAGGGTTGCTCGAGCTGAGGTCGAGCACTGGTTCTCTGTGTTGTGTTGCTTTTGTGTCTCTATATTCTCCTCTTTTTGTCCCATGTAGGGGAATGTTTTATACCTCTAATACAGACCGTTGCAAGAAACGGCTTCGCCCAGAAAACTCGGGAGCGTGGTGTTAAACTCGGATCTGGGGTGCAATAAAGTTGGGTGGTAACTACCCCGAAAATGTAGTCTTCACGTTTGACATGACTCCGTCCTTAAAGCCCTTTACTTCACTTGGTAACCGCCGGCTTCTTTAAACCTGGCATAGTTCGATTTTGCTAGATCGAGCTGGGCCCTCATTCTTCTGATCGAACTCGGGATCGTTGGTCAAGAGCTCGAGCTCAGGAAGCGCATGCTCGATCTCGGGAAGCGCGTGCTCGGGCTCGAAGAGCGCGTGCTCGGGCTCGAAGAGCGCGTGCTCGAGCTCGGAATTTTTTTAAATAATACTATTTTTATTCTATTTTACAAAAATAATATGCCGAAAAAAAAATTAAAAAACTACCCACCTGTCGCCATTTCAAAAGGCGACTGAGAGTTTGTCGCCATTTCAAATGGCGACAGACAGCCTGTCGCCGTTTCAGATAGGGACAGACTCTCTATTGCCATTTCAAATGGCGACAAATAGTCTGTCGCCGATTGAAAAAGCAACAGACTTTGTGTCGCCATTTGAAATAGCGAAGGACTCTCTGTCGCCGTTTCAAATGGCGACAGAGAGGTTTAGCCCATTTTTTTATTCGAATTGCAATGTATGTAAATTATGAGCTGTAGTGTAGTTAATAAAAAGTCAGTATTAGTTGTTGTGATGTTTTACGAGAGGGAGATCAAAAAGAATGCGAATCTGAGATCAGGGAGAATGATTTTTTAGCCTTTTTGGCAGCCCGTAAAATTTGATGTTTAAATGTAATTTTTAGGAAGAGTAGACCAGATTTGCTCTTTGATATGTGCACTACCATATTCTGGGAAAATATTTAATTTACACCTTGCTTTGCATCTAATTTCCACTAGTGCAACAACCCTAAGTATTATAGTCGACAACAACGCATGTTATAAATAGTTCCCACGAAGCACTTAAATTATTTGTTGAACATATATATAAGGGCACATACATGAAAGTTCGGATGATAAAATAAGCAATAGATAGATTATATTGCAAGGGCATTACAACGATGAAGAAATTGCTTGCCAAACTAACTAACGAAAGCCTTTGGTTGTCATGGTGGAACAAATGATCGTTCAGCCTATCTGGGTGCTGACGAATGATGTCCCACATTTTACGCATATTACGACCGTGTAAATTTGGAGATTTGTCCTCAGACACCACTCAATCCCCACTATGAAAGAACTCAATGGGGATCCGCAGTGCTCCCAGGTGTCGCCGAATGGGTGGCCTATGCCGTACGTCTCGGGTGTGTAAGACCGAAATTTTTGGTCTTTTTGATGTGGATTTCTGCCCTCCCACATGGGCATGTCATCCCAATTCCCGGCGTCCCTTATGTTATTACCACCTGGGTTCCCGGATGATCTACATAACGCATCAAGGATTTGTTGCGTGGTGCTGACCTCGGCCGGCTGCTTCCTCTTGTCCCTTCCTCTTCGAGAGGAGATACCCTCTTGCACCTCTGGTGTGTTGGCCGTTGGCGGACACTTGCCGAGACGCTGCTCTATTTCAGCTCGCACTCCACTGTATGGTGCAGGAGGTGTGTGTTGGGCTTATCGTTGTACAACCGGAGCGTGCCTGCGATCAATGCGGTATGCCGCGTTTGTCGTTGAATAACACCGTGGCGTACTCGAGTGCCGCTTTTCAGGCGGTAGTAGCACAGCGGGAGGTTGCTCCCCAGTTATCCCATACAGGAAGTTTGAGATGTGGGTGAGTGCGTCTCGGGTCCACCAGTTGAATTAGCCGCACCATTCATCCTCGGCCAAGGGCACCGGTAGAATCTCTGTCCGCTAGTTCATCGTGGCGGTATCAACCCTTACTGAAGGCCATGTTCGCAAAAGTCAGGGCTTTCGGGTGGCCCCTGAGGAGGTTTCTCCTTTGACTCGAGCAATTTCATAATTTTCTTTTTGAACTCCTGTATGCGATGAACAGGTTTAGAATTACTACTTTGTGAGTGAAGCATGAGTTCATCGCATGAAACTCACCGATTGGTTGGCCTCTTGCCCATCGGCCCTGAACTCTGGTCGCTCTAGAACGGGGACGTATCTGGCGGCCTCTCCCACGGTTGAAGTTCTCGGCGAAGCGGGTTGGCGTCGTGGCGATTGTAGACAAATTAAGTGATCACGTCGTTAAGACGTCGATCCATTGGAAGAAGCAACACCGGTCCTTATGCTGAGAAAAGAAAGAATGATGCATGAAATGGTACTTTTAGCCTGTATTTTATAGATACAAGTAGGTTTACATGAAATGGTACTGTTAGCCTTATACGCCTGGATTGCCTTCTTCCTACTCCCTTCAACCTGCTCATGTCTGGGACCCAACGTGTATCCTCCTAGCTTTTGTGCTCCGTGAATAAACCCACCACTCGGAAACCGTACATTTCCGCGCTCCAAGTTGCAGCCACAGCTTCCTTACTAAAGAATTGAGACATGAATATACCTAGATCCATATGAATCATCGAGCAGGCAGCCATAACATGGGAGCATGGCCTGTGTAATAGACGAGGCTTATTGCAGGTGCAGACACAAGTTTGCCTGTGTATGATGCATTCGTGAGCAACTTTCCGCCGGTTCGTCCCACGACCGGCTTTCTCCTTGCACATCACCTCGAAACGGAGCTCCCTCGTACCCATCTTCGTTGCTGCGTGCATCTCCCCCTTCTTGCCTTTGTCCTCCATGTATGCAGAAATCATCTCTGAGTACTTCATAGCAGGATCGTTCATGCACGTGATCGCCCTTGCATGGTGATCAACGAAGTACTTTGTGATGCCACGAAGAACACCCTCAACAATAGCAACCAAGGGAAGGGGTCTCAACCCTCGCATCACCCAGTTGTAAACCTCCGCAAGGTTTGTTGTCATGACACTATACCTCGCACCATCGGTGTCGTAGCGAAACCTATTTCTCCTAGGCTCATGCTCTATCCATTCGGAGAAGCGTTTGAGCCCTCCCATTCCTTTGAACCGGTGGGGAGGGTGGGTGGTAACTCCTCGGTATTTGGGGCCTCCCCTAAGGCTGGGGCTACCCTCTTCGTTGCCTCAGCTGTGTGCCTCGATGTCAGCTCATCCAATTTCTTCTAGAGTACATCAAACTTTCTCTGCTGGTTCTGGTCGCAAAGCCTCTTGAAAAGCTTTATCAGCTCCTTGTTCCTGAACTGCTTGTAGAAGTTGGCACCCATATGACGCTTGCACCACCTACTACGCAAATCAGGCCATGGATGAGTCTCATCCACACCTTGCTTCAACTGAATAATTGCCCTCAAAAGCCCGGAATCCCGATCGTGTATGATACACACTCCAAGCCGCTGATGAACGACACCGGCTTTGACATTCCGTAGGAACCAATGCTAGCTATCTGTGTTTTCACCCTCCACGAATGCGAGCGCTACGGGGAGAACTTGATTATTGCCATCCACTCCTATGGCAGTCAATATCTGCCCTTTGTATTTACCAGTCAAAAATGTCCCATCCACACAAAACAAAGGACAACAATGCCTAAACGCATTGATGCATGGACCTAAAGCGAAGAATGCCCACTTCAAAACCATCTTCCCAGAGAAGCGCTGCGAAGGATGCTCACAAATGTCCACATAAGTTCCAGGATTTCTGTCCTTTATCACCTGAAGCAAACCTGGCAAGTTCTGGTAGGAGTCTTCGTGCGTCTGCGAACCGTGTTTCCAATGCCTTCGCTTTGCTCTCCATGCCTTGGCGTAGCTTATTGTATCTTGGAACCTCTGTTGTATTGCGAGTACGATGGCCGTGGCTCTAAATCTAGGTTGCCTACAATCTCTCCGTACATTGCATTGGCAATAAAGCGATGATATGTTCCAATGTATACCTGCAGACTCCGTTAGTACACATGTATGTGGAGCGACTATAGAACACTTCAAATGGTGTCCCATTTAGGTTTGGTACACATGGGCGCGCCACGGGCAACCCTCTGTCGGCATCTTACATCATACACCCGTGATCGGACTTTACAACCTTGAAGGCTCTGCGCAGCGACCGCGACCATGCTATTCGCTTCTTGAACCATACTCTTATTCTTGTAAATTGCATCTTTTCTCACCTCATTCGATCATCTGCGAAGGGCTGTTCGTCATCGTTCACCACCGACTGTCGAGCGGATACTCATCCCACTCTGCGGGAATAGATCTTGATGGCTTCATCATTACTTAAAGCCTCATAGTCCTCATTCTCTGTGTCCATCGCCCGACCAGCGACTCAATGTTTCGCCCTCGTCGCCATGCCCATTGCTTCTTGAACCTTTCTGTTGCAACATCGGCTCTCTCACCTTGCACTTCGTCTCGGCCAACCTACATCTTGCTCTACTAAGCCTTCTCTACTTCTACTGCTCTCCCCAACTTCCTCTGGTTCTTCATCAACAACCTCTTGCTGCGTCGCATGCCCGGTATTGACTTTCTCAAATGCCTGTGTCAATAACACTAATGGCCATCCTTTCTCAATTGCAATTCTTACGACGAGCTCCAAGATTTGGCCCTCTCATTTCCATTAACTCCCGATCGTGCAATCTATTCTTGACAAACTACTCCATGTAACCCGGATCATGCAATTCACGGTCCAAAGAGAACATGTGGTACAACCATCTCAAAACCGTAGCCCATGAACGCTCCCCTGCGCGTGACAGGCTAGCCTCTACACTTGCGAAATGACTTAGATCTACCCCTTCAACACCCATGTGCGGAACTCCTTCTCCATAATATATTTTAAATTGCACTCTATCATTCATACCTGTCATGCAAATTCATCGAATTCTTAACATTTGCACAATTTAACGCTACATTGTACGACTAATAATGATCACAAATTTGAATTCTAAGAACGTAGTTTAATTCATTACGCTTTGGTCCATACTTTCCGGCCACGTTTAATCGAGCGATTGCAATATTTCAATTCTTACAAATTCTTCACATTCGTGATCATTTTCAAATTTCTATGAGAACATAACTAAACTAATGTGTCGGGAACCTCTCTGATTGAGTTATTTTTGGTCCCGACAATTTTAGCCACCCAACTCTACATGACATCTCGAATTCTAAGTACACAAATAACGAATTTGGATTCTACATTTCCCGATTAAATCGAAAAGTTATCGAGAATCTCTAATCAGAAAACTATTATTACAATCTAAATTTTAATCCCTACCTCTAGGTCATCCCTACATCGAAAATTAATTACTAACTAAGTCGCATAACTAAACATCTGTCCATACCGACATAACTATGAATTTCTGACTAATTCATTTAACTAAACATCTATTCTTACCGAAATAAATATAAATTCCTAACTAAGTCAACTAGCTAAACAACTTGCATCAGGTTCTCATTCCTAGCTAAGTCATCTACTCTATTTAATCTGATTACTATATTACATATTTAACATTTAAATACTTAAAAAAAATAGTACCTAACGAAATGCAGATCTCATTCCCTTTCTCCTCCTCCTCCTCCTCCTCCTCCTCTCTTCTTCTCTTCTTCTCTTCTTCTTTTCTGTTTTTTTACATTGCATCTTGGCTCGAGTGGGGCGGGCTGTGTGAGTATAAATAAGCGTATGCATGTCGCCATTTCAAGCGGCAGAGAGTCATCGCCGATTCAAATGGCGACATACAGGCTGTCGCTATTTAAATTGGCGACAAAGGTGACGGTTGCTCTTTGTCGCCATTTCAAATGGCGATAGAGAGTCTGTCCCTATCTGAAACGGCGACAGGCTGTCTGTCGCCATTTGAAATGACGACAGACTCTCTGTCGCCTTTTGAAATGACGACAGGTGGGTAGTTTTGTAAAAAAAAATTCGGCATATTATTTTTGTAAAATAGAATAAAAATAGTATTATTTAAAAAAGAAATCCTCGAGCTCGTGGGATACACCCTTTGAGCTTGAGGGGGTGTTTATTTGCACAGATATTACTGTTCCCCGACAGTATGCCTATCTCTCCTTGCTACACTGATGTTAGTGGCTTTCAATGAAATCCTGTAGCAATGTTCCCTCACTCTTGAACAGAGAGAGTATTGTGTTTGCTTTGATCTCAACAACCACGCAGAACAACACAGTTCATTACTCTCTTGTGGAGCGCATGGGCGTGTATTAATGTACTGTGCAGCGTTCTAAACAAAGGCTATTAAGACCTCGTATGTAAAAATACTCTGCTCGTTATATTTGTGAACATTTCAAGTTTTGTCTATTTTATTGGGTTGTGTATTTGATTTAACATCTGTTAATGTTTAAAGACCCATTTTATTGGACTATTTATTTGGGTAAAGTTACAAGGTTATTATATAATATAAAACATTATGATATATATAAGATGAATGTTAGTTTTGCTTTTCATTACCACTTTAGCTTTCCATTCATTCAATTATGATTTTTTAATTACATTCACATCATGCTATCTTTTTTTTTCTTCATGTCGCTTTGTACACTTATTGATAGTCTAGTAGCAAGTTCTGTTCTTATCCACGATAGAAGATGAATTAAATACTAATTTCGTTACTGTAAATATATGTATATATTTCTTTAAATTTTAAATAGTAAAATCGTTTAAGACGATCTCTCTTATAAACACCCAAGCTGGGGTGACTGTTCGTTCGTTAGCCTTACGATTATTTGGAACATTGGTACTGTGCGGCACGCAGTTCTGTCACGGACCGGTCTGTCACGATTAGCAGCACTAGGACGCTTGAAGGGCTCGATGCAGAGGGTCTGGCCAAGGTGGTGAACAACAGGAAGGTGCTTCGTATAAGCTCATCAGTCATCATCGATAGAACTTGCACTTGGCTTCTTCCTCCTCCTGTATATCTACTCTTCCCTATGCTACTGCGGATCGAGCATGCACAAGCGGTTCGAAACCGCTTTCAGAAGCGGTTTTAGAACCGCTTGTAAGCAACCGCGAGTGATACCCCGTCGGGTATCACAACCGCTTGTGGAGAGGTTCTCTCCAAAAGCGGTTGGTCTTACGAATCGCTTGTGGAGAGGCGGTTGGAGTTACCAACCGCTTGTGAAGAGTCTGACAGCATAGCGTTTTGATTATATTCAATATATAATATGTTTTCAGAGGGGTTTTTGATATAGATTTTGACAATTAAAATAAATAGAACTACATGAGTTATTTTGACACAATTAAATATATATTATTCATGCGTACTCATTCAGATAATTACAGGTTCATTTATAGAAAAATACGAACTTAATAGACTAAAAAATGAACAAGTTGATGAACACATGAAATAATAAGCCACTTTTACAAGTTTAAAAGAATAAAAGGGCGAATCTTGAGCTAATTTCTTGCGTGCGTCACTCTTTGTGCCCTTGGTCGAGGTTGAGGTCAGTTCACCTGTCCTTATTTCAGAACAATCTCTCCAACCATTTGCGTGAAACTCGCCTTTGGTGGATAAAATCTCGTCGACAATAAAGCCGATGAGTTGTTCTTGGATTGCTGCAACCCGGTGCGGCGGGATCACGCCTTGCACATCGATGTTGGGCTGACAAAGCGAGAAGTAAATAAATCTCTGGACATGTAATTAAAGTGTAAGTACTAAGAAATTGACATGTGCACACTACCTCGGCGTTGGTTGTCGGCACATCACCGTGGGTAATACTTTGCATATAGTGGCACACATAATAGCCACATAAGTTGTTTCCACCCGTCTATTGTAGAACCTGAGATGAAATTTGGAAAGAAAACGATTATTGGGATGAAAAACTGTTATGGCATATTAATATTCTTTAATACGTACTCGAGTGCTTATTTGTACATCAAATTCGTTCTCGAAATCTTCTTGTTACTTCTTTCGAAACCCTGCGAATGCCCTGTGTGATGTGTTAGTATGAATAGTAATTATCAGAGTTGGAATTAGCAAGGTATTTCAATATATATAATAAGGAAAACTATCGTATATATATATGTGCTATATACCTGTTTAGGGTGTCAATGATAAATTTATATTTTTCCACCGGAGTCCTTTTTGAGTCTTGAACAACGATTTGGCTGCTATCAAGCTTGATGACAAGAAGGATCCAGTGAAACCTATTCATGTATTGCAACATATATGTAACTAGCTAGTAGTATTATAAATGCATTGGAAAATATAAGAGCGAGAGGTTGTATATATCGTACTCGAAGTTGAAGGGCGTATATGTACGGTTTGTAGTCTTTGTCCCAAGAATGCATCGAGAATGTAATCTTCAATGACCTTTCGGTTGTATCCAAAGACGAACTTCGTTAACAATCTACGGGTCGATGAAGCCCACATTGAAGATATTCTCTTTTCTACACCGTTGTATCTCCATTCTACATAAAAGGTATAAGTTTAAGAGTTGCAATTTTATTATGCGTGGAAGCACACAGTAAAGGTATGAGCTTGACACTTACAGCACCAAAGACTCATGAGAGACACGTTGATGGCGTCAGCATGGTAAATATGGTATAAGTCGTCAAATTCGAGCCATATGGTGTTGTCCCCGCGATAAAAATCATCTTCTTTGATACGGAGGGGGAACATCAGTCTTCCTTGAGCGGACTCTGTCATGTACCATTCATGAAATTGCCGTATCTTGGTTGGCAGATCCTTTATCTCATTTGGATCAATCAGCTCTCGGCCCAACTGAAATTGCCATTTGACCTTTATTGCCATTGGGATATCATCTATTAATCCAAGAGCTGCAGCTGTGGAACTGAGTCCTGCCTCCTTCATAAACCTCTCGAGGTTCTCCTGATCTTGGTCTCTCTTCTTCTTCTTTCTTTGCCGCGCTTTGACCATGTTTATTATTCTGTAGCCTTTATTATTGTCCGTTCATAGTTGGGCCCGCACAGCAAGTGACTTTGCACGACATATCGCGAAGTGTTCCGGCGCTTTTGGATCAATTGGTACCTTTAGCTCTACCTTCTTTTTTGCGAAGTGTGTAGCCAATTCTGCTTTAGTGCCCACGTCACTCTCCTCCTTATTCATATCATATGCCCTCTTTGGAGGTTCCTTTATCTTTGTCGATCATTTGGACTCCGCCTTCACGGGAGCGGTGGAGGAGCCTTAATTCCTTATCGAGCTTCTTCCTCGGAGGAGATGGTGGGCGTGGTTTTCTGGGGAGTTCTTTTTGTTTGAGATCTTTGGTGGTGGAGTAGGGCTTGCGTGGGCGGGTGGTGGAGGCGTGCTCTGTTTTACCGGCGAGGCATTGCGTGGAGGTGACGTTGGAGGAGGCGTGGGTTGCCATGGTGGAGATGACGCGTCCACACCATCTGAAAATATGATGTACCGTTTGCGCCAAAGGATGATATTGTGGAGGGCCTATCCAAACTTGGTCACGTCTTCGCCTCCATGAATATCGAGGTGAAGTTCTTCAAATCCGCTCAGCACCTCCTCCACCACGACCTTTGAGTAACCCGGGGGTATCTCGTTGCAGTGGAACATCTGGCCCGGCTCCACCGGATATGCCATGCCGTAAGCCACCTTGATGGAGAGGTTACGCGCATCAACGTGTAGCTCACACTGGCGGCGAACCCTTATGTCATCCACGGGATAACGGGCTAGCAAGTTGTCCGCTTTAGGGGCCTCGGTGGACGCGCAGCTACTCCATCGCGCGGAGGGGCTGATCACGGCATCTAGCTGATTGCTCGGACCTAGTCCTTGAAGCTTGCTGAGGGCAATTTGTGCTGAGGGCAACTATGTCGCCGATGCTAGCCTGGGTTGCTCTGAGCTCTTGTTCCAATTGGTACACTTTAATGATTCTCTTGCTTTGCTTCTATGCCGGCTCCTGTACGTATGTGCATCCTTGGCGAAATCATACTTCCACGGCGTTAGCTTGCCCATACCACGTGTCCGTCCTGGGTGCTCAGGGTTTTCAAGGGCATGTGTCAGCTCGTCATTCTCCATGCGCCACCAGCGTACTCGCTCGAGGCGCTCGGCGGCTTGTACAATCCTTTGGCCACCCTCTTGTACTCTGGTGCCATCACCAAGCTGCCGTCATCCAAAGGCTCCCCTATGACCCATGAACCAATTGCGCGGTAGCGCTGTTCCCTAAGCGGTAGCCGGTGTGACGTCCTTCGCCATTAATTCTTCTTCCCGCTTCTCCCATTTTGGTACAACCTTGAGGTAACCACCGGTGCCAAGATGGTGGTGGTATTTCTTCATATGTGAATTGGCCTTGTTCTTCTGACTCGCGGCCTGGCCTTCAGCTGATAGCTTGAACTCCTCGAATGCTTCCCAGTGATCCGCCAACTTAGGAAATTGGTTGAAGTCGGGTCTTTCTCCCTTCTGCACATACTTGCGGCTGAGAGACGTCTTCCACGCCTGAAACATTGTTGCCATCTTCTTCAAAGTGAATTTCTTGGCCTTGTCTTCGTACCCTTGAGGAAATGTGAAATTTTCCTTAATATCTTGCCAGAGCAGGTCCTTGGTAGCTTGAGGAACTTCGGCCCATTTTCTGATGCTAATTGGGACGTGATCCCTCACGTGGTAACCGCAAGCGTTGTTGTACGGCTCAACTGCTAAAAGAGGGGCAACCGGCATCCCTTCGTTGTTAACGTCGATAAACACGTGCTTTGTGGATAGCTTCTTGTTAGGTCCCCGATGCTTGGATTGGTTGCTCGATGTACGGGGCTTGAAATACATAAACATATGTACAAACGTGTCAGAGTGTATTATATTAATGAATTGCGATTAATTAACATGTCTACGGGGATTATATTCTTCTGGCTATACCTCATCCTGGCCGAAACCAGTGTTACCGGTCTCAGCGGCTCCAGCGTCAATGGCTTCATCAGCAGCAACCTCAATGGCCTCACCGGAACCAACATTAGCCTCAGCGGCAGTAGCGATGGAGTCCAGCAAGAACTGTTCTCCCTCATCGAAAGTAGGGTCACCACGTCCTGGTTGCGCCATCTATCCTAATTCTGAAAAATTGTTGACATAAATATCATATTACTTTGAAACAACCATATTACAGATTACAACACAAGCATATTATTACATAAATTTCTACACCAAGCATTAAGTACTACGGCGTGTTGGAACTAGCCCAAGGATCAAACACGAACTCGTGGACACAAGGACGGCGTGTTGGAAAAGAAGAAAAACTATCATGACGGTGTGATGGAAAAGAAGAAAAACTAGTTCAAGGTGCGTGTGCAGTTGTGCTAGCACACACATTTTACATACCAAGAATACAAAATCAATGTTTCAGTGAAATGTCATAGTAGCACGCAGATGCACACAGATACCATCCTTGTGGGCATTATGCAGGCACAGAAATGAGAACATCCTTGTGGGCATTTCACCGAACATCTTGTGGGCAGCCGAATTAGAGAGGGAAGACGACGCGTGCACAGCTGTACCTCGGACCTCCTGGGTGGAAAGGCGATGTGGCGGCGGTTTGGTGGCGGAGGAGGCGTCGGCGAGGTGGCGGTGAAGGCGCCGGCGGGGTGGAGTGGCGGCGGCGACGAGGGCACCAACGCGGGGGTGGAGTGGCGCCGGGATAGTTGGGTGGCGGAGGAGGGCGACGGCGTCGACGAGGACGGTGGCGCAAGGTCTCGACGGAGGCGACGACGGCGGAGGTCGGAGAGACACAAGAGGCAGCAGCGCACGCGGGGTCTCGAGCGGGGACTTAGAAAATTTGGGGTGTGAGAAAAGGGCGGGGCGTGTAAACTTTATACAGGGAGCACTTCTACAAGCGGTTTTTAGAACCAACCGCTTGTAAAATAACTCTACAAGCAGTTTTAGAACCAACCGCTTGTAGAGGAAGGACTTCTACAAGTGGTTCTTAGAACCAACAGCTTGTAAAATATCTCTACAAGCGGTTTTAGAACCAACCGCTTGTAGAGGGAGGACTTCTACAAGCGGTTCATATTACTAACCGCTTGTAGAGGGAGGACTTCTATAAGCGGTTGATATTACTAACCGCTACTGAATGTTGCGTTCTAGAAGCAGTTCTTTTCTCAAACCGCTTCTGAATGTTGCTTTACTGAAGCGGTTCTTTTCTCAAACCGTTTCAGTTTAATTTTAGAATTTTTAAAAAATGCTTTTAGCACTTTACTTTCATTCCAGAATTTTTTAGAAAGCTCTTAGAACTTTAGTTTCATTCCATAATTTTTAAAAAATGCTTTTAGCAATTTTGTTTCATTCCATAATTTTTAAAAAATGCTTTTAGCAATTTAGTTTCATTCTATAATTTTTTAAAAAAGCTTTCAGCACTTTAGTTTCATTTCAGAATTTTGGCACTTTACATTCATTCCAAATAAACACTTCATAAAGTAGAAGACTCGTATTACATATACATAGTTCATACAGTAGGGGTACATCTTAAGTAGTAACGTACTTTGTCTTTACAAGTGTTCCTTCATTATGATCGCGACGTATGAAAGGAGTATCCACGTCTGTGTCATTGAGGAGGCTTATGTCGACATCCACAGCGAAAGGAGGGATCTCGTCGAACTGACTATACTCTTCCTCGTCTGTGACGTCCTCAACCCCAACAATCCTTCGTTTGCCTTGGAGAACCACGTGTCGCTTTGGTTTAGTACTACAATCGTTCTGCTTCTTAGGTTTGCTTGACATGTCCATTACATAGAAGACATGTCTCACATCGTTCGCGAGGACGAACGGTTTGCGCCTATAGCCGACTTGCGTGAGGTCCACGATTAGAACATGCGTGTATCTTCTGTACTTCCAATCCCAAAGGACAGACAACTTGCTTGGCTTCATATGTAGATTCGGGCAGAGTGTTATCTTCTGGAAGCAACTTCTTTACGAGTGATAACAACTCATCGAATCCCTTATCTGACACACCATTTCTAGCCTTCCATTGCATGAGTTTCAGTGTGGTACGTAGCTTTTTGACCACCTTACAGTTTGGGTACAAAGGAGTTCTGTGGTCCTCTAACATGCGCTGGAACTTCTCGAACTATCTTTCATCTGTGTAGTCTCCCTCTCCGTCACGCAGCATCTGGTCTAGCTCATCATCACCAAAGTCACCAAGTGTTTCTTCCACGGAACAGTATTGCGTGCCGTCCGGGATACTGTTGAATACATCTTCCTCTTCCTCGCCTTCTTCATCGTCTTCCTGGCTAATCACCTCAACTTCGCCATGGTTGGTCCAACAGGTATAGTTTGGCATGAAACCTCTCATGATCAAGTGGTTCATAACTTGCCATCGCTGGGAGTGCTCCTTCTCGTTCTTGCAATCTACACACGAACAACATATGAAGTTGCCTGGAGGCAAGATTGCAACGACCGAATCGAGAAAAGCTGCACGCCATCAATGAACTCTGTCGAGCGACGGTCCGCATTGTACATCCATTGCCGATTTATCTACACCAAGTTATAATTTCATTAAAAATTATAACAAATTTCGCTACCAAAATTATAACCTAACTTAAATTTCATTACATTTAAACCCAACAAAAAAAAAGCTCCACCTACACCGTCATCCAATTAAAGACCTACCTTTCTAATTATTTTGTATCCCTTCCTACCTTTGTAATTATTTTTTATCCTTCTACATGTTTTTCTATTTTATTTCATACACCAATAATTACTTCCTTGCAATATTGTATCTAGATCTCTCCCAACTTATTGTGATATTTAAGATTCTAAAGCTAACAACCACCTAGATCTAAAGCTTCCAATCACCTTTACCTTGTAATGTCATATTTTGAACTAGATCTCCACCCTACATCTTCATACAACAACAAAAACAAGCATAGAAAACAAATTTTTGATCATGCTTAAAATGTTCAAGATTTCTTCACATCCATTGAAAAAAAATAGCAATATCTAGGAGAGAAGGATGTTCACATGATGTTACTAACCTTGAAACACTTAATTTGGAGCTAATCATCTCCAATTAAAAATTTGGACAACACCTCCCCAAGAACAGCGCTGGACCGGCCTTCTCTGTTCGATCGTACCTCTGCTGGCTCATGGAGGAAGAAGGGTTTAAATGCGCTGCGCGGGAGGGCTTCTAGAAACGGTTTGAGACACGAACCGCTTCTGAATGTTGCGTTCTAGAAGCGGTTCTTTTCTCAAACCGCTTCTGAAAATCAGAAGCAATTTGAGACAAGAGCCGCTTCTAGAATGCAACATTCAGAAGCGGTTCATGTCTCAAACCGCTTCTGAAATCTCTCTCCGGATCGTTGCCAACGAACCGCTTCTGGTACGAACATCACAACGGGTTCACACCAAACCGCTTCTAATAGACCGGTTGTGATACCCAGTTCTGTAGTAGTGCCAGCTCCGCTTCTCCCCAAACTCAAATCCCAATTTCTTGTACTTCCCAGTCTTGATTTCTCCGTTCACAGTCTCCAATTTCTCCGAAGCATTTGAATCATTTGTATCTGGAAGTTGGTACGTAACAAGTTCTCGCCAGACCCACCAATCCCCACCAATCCTCCTAAAGTCCTAATCCTAATCTATGTAAACAAGCCTTTCGTAGGCATGACCAAATGAATTATTTAACTTGGCATACGTATATGTGGTATACTGAATAGATACTGCTAGGTGTCTTCCCTTCACTTCCTCCTCTCCACTGAGCTGAATTCTGTAATATCTTGAAGCACTTTCTCTCCCCACAATTTTAAAGAGGGTATATATAGTCAAAACTTGCACTGATCATGCATATATCACCAACCAAGTCTACACCGACGTAAGTGATGTCAATTGCCAAGCAGCCTGGACTAGTGTCCTTAACCCCTGGACACGACTATTATCAGATCAGGAACATGCTCAGGTGAGTGTTGACATGCTTATTCAGTCAATGTTTCTTTCTTGATTTATGAACATGTCCAGATGGTCGATGTTTGTTGAACAGTTTGAACGAGTTTGCAGAAGTTTTGATTTTGCAAATTAAGGTCATCCGGTTCTTTAACTCTCCACTCGTAAGAAGAGAATCATGCTTTGGTTTTTTCTTCCCCTCGATTTATCTTAGATTATAATTAACCCCTTGTGCAGATCTTGTCAGCATACAGTGAACGACTGATCGAAACTTCAGTACTGATATATCTGTATATACAAATCATTTGCATCCTGAACTCTCAGGCCCGTGACTGGGGCAGAGCTAGGGATGGCAACGGGGAAAATCCCCGCGGGGAGCGCCCTCCCATCCCCGATCCCCGATAAGCAAAAATTTCCCGCCCCGTCCCGTCCCGCACACGGGCTTAATTCTCCCGTCCCGATCCCGACGGGTTTGCGGGGCCCCGACGGGGAATAATCCCCGAAAATGCTATATAAAAGATCACATGCTACATGAATGAATCACTAAAGTAATGGTGCATGTGTGGTTGAAGTGTGAGTGAATCACTAGAGTAATTCATATTTAGCATATTTATTAATAATAACCTCACATATATATTTTTTCTTTTGAGAATGATCATTTACTTCCACCTATTAGTGATAACACGGGGACGGGGACAGGGATCGGGGACGTGGAACGGTGGAACGTCCCCGTCCCCGCGATCCCCGACGGGGACAATATTTTCCCCGATAAGCCCCCCGCGGGGAGAGATTTCCTCCCGTCCCCGTCCCCTAATAGGGGAATTCCCCGCGGGGAAACGGGGATCGGGTCCCCATTGCCATCCCTAGGCAGAGCGAGCGGGGCGGCTGCCCCGGCCCCCCAATTTCCAGGGGCCCACCTAATGACGTATCAGCCCAGCTACGTATATCGGTATACAAGGCGCCGATCGATCATCGATGCAATAGAAAACGAAACGACGGCTGCGAGCCTACGACGCACACGCACGCGCCATCTCCCGATCGATCAGGCGACAGGCGGCGGAGCCCAGCGCTCTCACCTCTCAGCTCTCTCCGACTCTCCGCTCGGCCGCTCCACATCGGGTCATTGCCGCTTTGTCGCCTACCGGCTGGTTTCGAGCAAGAGCGGCGGCGCCCGAGCTGACACGATCACGGGTTCAGCCATTAGGCCCTAGGTACTAGTTTAAATGTTTAATTAATCTACTAATTTATTTATCCTTTTTTAATTCTTCTAGTAACATGCATGCTTAACAACTTATGCGATTATTATTTTTACTGATTCCTTATAGATTGTTGTCGACATCATGCCGCCTAGGAAATATGCATGTGGTAGCCAAAAAACAAAAAAAGAAAAGACACAGAGGATTTTGTACTATCACAGAAAGGAGCCATGAATAAATTTCTTAAGAAGGATACGGAAAATTCAAGAAATGAAAATGAATTGGCAATAGTGCTTGTGGAGCCAGTGGAGGAACAAATTGGTGGGAATTCAGAAGAACAAATTGGTGGGAATTCAGAAGAACGAGGCCCTACAGAACATAATGTAAGTGATCATGAGAACATATTTCATTCAAGCACTCTGATTCAAAACTAGTGTTGATGAACCACCAGTAGTGACTATAGATATATATGATCCAAGAAATTGGAATAATCTTGACAACAAAGTAAGAGATACATTAGTCGAGAAGGGACCAATAAGAGAAGAAAATCTTGTGTTTCCTACCGATGGCAACACTAGTCATTTTGCTTATTCTCATTATTATAGAAAATTGAGCAATGGTGAGGTACATGACAGAAAATGGTTAGTTTACTCAAAACATGTTGACAGAGTGTTTTTCTTCTGTTGTAAGATTTTCAAATCTGATAGTTGCACAAGTTCATTAGCACATGATGGATATAGAGATTTGAGACATATTAGTGAGAGGCTAAAAGAACATGAAAATAGTGCCTCTTCCTTTCATGTTATTTCAGAATACATATAGACAATGTTTTGAAACTTTGACTGCTAATATATATCAATATTATTAAGTTTGTCGTGTGAAAATGCTTAAAATGTATTTACAAAAAATACTTTCATATTATTATAATTTTAATAAATTTTACTAAAATATAATTAGAAAATCTAATGCTCAAAGGTTTGTGTTATGGACTATGTCGATGTTCAAATTGTAACATCCCAAAAAATAAAATAATATAAAAATAAATATTTTAAATTTGAAAATATTTATTTATAAGTTTTATTGGCTTTATTGGTTCTTATTTGAATTTCTTTGGATTTTTGTATTGTATGAAAATCCAACAATTAGAATTAGTAAATGGGAAATGGTAAAAGTAAAACTTAGAAAATTTTACCATGGTAACTCTAAGCATGCAGTGGATGAGTTTATCCAGCAAATAAATTTTAATACATAAGAAAGTATTAAATAGTTGAAAGGACATCCCTTTGACCTCAAAATAGTGCAAGGACAGATTTATTATAAAATTTTAGAACGTTATCTGCACCTGGAAAATTTCCCATAATGTCCTCAAGACATTAGTAACCTCTGGTAAAAATATTAGAAATTAATAATGTCATTTAGTGCCTTTTAAAATTCATAAACAGAGTCATTGGAAATTTGTAAATTAGCATGTCAGAATTTATATAAAATAAATATATAATATTTTAACTTGAAATTTTTATGAGAGAATCCTTGATCTAAATATAACTATAAATAAAAGTTTAAAAAATAAATAATACAATTTGGACCCTTAATTAAATTAAAATCCGAAATCAAAATTCTGAGCAGTGCACAGTGTCAGAATTTTAATTAATTAACCATGAGGTATTTTTGTCTCAAAATTTTACTGGAAGCTAAGAACTCCCAGTAGACCATGGTCAAAAAGTATCGAAATTTTTCAGTTCGGTTGATAGCCATTTTGATGTCCAGAACTGAAGCCCAGAACTGAAGCCATCTTGTCTGCTATTCCTTGGAGACACCTCATCAAGTCTAGAGACTTCCATTGATGCAGCAAGCCTCAAGCCTTTTAAGCCAGTCATTCACACGCCAAAACCAGCACCAAGCCAACGCCAAGTCCTGAGCATCCTCACGCCAAAACACAAAGCCAGCAAGCTCCCAGTCCTAGCAAAGCTCAGGCCTTCATCTCCTTTGCATGAGCTTCATTTCAGTGAAGAAGATCAAGAAGGTCAAGCAATCCCAAGCCCGAAGCTTCCTTCCTCCGCTGCGCCATTGCCGCCGCAAGCAAGAAGTGGGGAGAGATTGAAGATCAAGCAATCCGGTGAGCCATTTTCAAATTAATCACATCCGTAGCACCTTAGTACCTCCCGGAGTACTCATCAACCTTCGCTTTCATGTTTCCTTGCCCGCAACGCCGCCGCACCGACTTCGTCTTCCCCAACTCCGGTCGCACGGTGGCGGCCCAGCTCGTCACTTCTCCGAACGAACCAATCGCCAAAATGAAGCTCAGGTGACTCACTGATGCTCACCTTGTTACCCGTTCGAGCCGGGACTCACCCATTCTTCTTCTCCGGTGATCTTTCGCCATTGCCGCCGCCCCCTCTCGACGACGAGGTACCTCCGGCCATCTCCGGTGACAATCAAGCCCACCGGCGGGTTCGCGTCGGCAAGCTGGTGCTCGAGGAGCCCTCGGCCAAGCTCCTCCGTTGCCGTAGCCTCGCCGGCGAGCTGCCCTAGCGCCGCCCCTGTTTTGGCTCAGCGATCGGTGGCCCGATCCGTCGACCCGTGAGCTCCTCCAGTTCAACCGAGAAGGCGCCGACTCTTACGGCAACGTATTTTCTGAATTCCATTTCATTTTCAAGACCCGAATCAAGTTAAATGGCTATAACTCTTGAACCATAGATCCAAATTGAATGAAATAAATTTCTATATTCATGTAAAATCAAGTACCTTCAGAATATGCAATAATGTTTTGAAAAACAGTATTGGATGAATTTGAAATTCAAATTTGAACAAAAGGGCTCAATATATGCTGCATATTAAAATGTTGTAGATAAGCTTAGAATTTAATGAAAACAATTTTATTAGAATCTTTATACATCCAGGAACTCAAATATATAAAAATATTTATATTTTACCTTTGTTTAAATCATTTCCCATTAAAGGTTATTCTCAATAGAATAAATAATCAAAAATGGATAACTTGTATGAAAGAAAACTAAAATAAATAAAATTGAATTATAAACACTTGAATGACAGTAAGATACCTTATTATGCTAAAATAATTAAGGTATGAACTTGCTTTAGATATGTAATATGAATAATAGATGGTTTAAATGGAAAATGTATATATAAGTAACTAATATATAAATGAAGTTCATAAATAAGTAAAAAGGTAAGTGAAAAGCTCTTTAGTACTATGTTATCTGTTACAACAAAAATAACCATAGTGAATTGTAGTCTGTACTTAAATTCTTAAGTAATATATATCTCCATATTATATATATATATATTTAAAGAGTTGAGTATAATCAACCAGGTGTGAAGAGAATGTCTTAAGTAAATCCTAATGCATGAATAATTAGTTCCTGAATGCCTTGCATGATCAGATCATGTAGTATAGCAAGAATCATTATCATAAGGTCGTAAATTAACATTTAACCTAATAATCGAAGTTTCAATACTTGTAAAGTTCAAATAGTTATAACTTTCACAAATAAACATCAAATTTGACAAGATTAAATCCTAGAATCTTGAGAAGTAATATCCTTACTAGTTATGCAAAAGTACTTCATGTTTGTACAAGTTTGAACTAAGTCCATATTAGGCCCTAGTGATCATTTATATGGAAAACATTTCGGATAAAAGCCAAATATCACAAAACTAACTTTAAAACGCTCTTATAGTCATTCCAGGTTTATACCTGAAAAATGGATAGATTATCTTATAAGGTGTAATCGCAAACTTAAATCGGAAATCGAGCCTTTATTGTGTAAAGTTAGAAACGCTTAAGCATTTTCAGTAGCTTATAAAGTATCTCGTCCAAATGAAAAAACTTATGAAAATAGTGTAGAAATACTCTGTAAAGTGCATACTACTGTATTTTAAAGAAAGTGTTTTGTTATACAATGTTTTACATGTAAAATGAACTAGCAACATAACCCTACGTGTTATGTTATCTAAAGTAATAGAATCACTTAAGCCTTTTCGACAGCCCGTAGAATGTCTCATCTAAATGGTAATGTTATGAAGATCGATTCGAAGCGATGTTTAGGATATGCACTACTATGTTCTAAGAAAATATTTTATTTATAACTTATGGTTCATATAGTTTTTGCTTATGCAAAACCCTAATATGATAAGAATAGTTGTAGCCATTTTTGGCCGATTGCGATCAACGTAAACTTTAGTGTCATGATAGCTTTTTCAGCAATGCATTTAGCTCTTTAGCTAAACATTATAATTCATAAAATTTGTTTATAAACATTATCCAAAGTATATACTATATTATTATGATGAAATAACCATATTTCATCACGCTTTCCATATAAATCGTGTTAGTTAAATAACGCTAAGTATTATGTTTTCTAAGCTTTATAATATGAATCGGTAGTAATGAAGAAATCTGTAATTAATATATTTGTATCACCAGAACCTTCTTGAAAACCATAAATAAATCCAGTAACCTAGCTTAACAGATCAAACATATTCAAGACTTCTTCTTATGCAAAGTCAATTAGGTATTTAAATGCTATTTGCATAATCCTTTTACTAATGTCTTAATTCTATTAATCCAAATAATTTTAGCATCTATAATTCGAAGTTATAAATATAAGAATTCATAATTTTAGCCTCTTGAATTCGTAAAGCAAGAATAGATAATCTATAAAAGAAGCCGTGTTTTGTTCATAATAAAAGCTATTAACTATGTGATTGTGTAATTAACTAAATAATGAGGTCTTGAAATCATATAATTCAAACCCTAAAGTATTCCTGTTTTCTGCATTGAATCTTTATTTGGTATTCTATCTGTTTTCTTTTTGCCCTTATTAAAGCTTGTTATTTGCTTTATTTCTGTTGAACAACGTGTAGAACCCGATGTCGCCGTTTCCGTGATCGACTTCATCTTTTGCGACCTCGTCTTCACCGTAAGAAATGATTAAGCAAGGCAAGCGCCCCTTTGACCATATTGATCCCAGTATTTTATATTCCTTTTGTTCATCAAATTATTTCATGCATGCGTTTACTTTTTGTAAATTCGCTATTTTGGGGTATTGGTAGATATACCTGTTGTCACATGAAACTCCTTGTTAATTATGGAAATGTGAACCTTGATAACCTCAGAATAGGGCTAGACATTACTTAATGCCAAATTGGGTATATGCGATCATGTTATCCTTGCTTAGCCATGCTTTAGCTTTTTGTGGGGCAAATGATCATGATTAAAATTGTTTCCTGAAATGTTTTATATGGAACCTAAATGGTCCTTTGTGGGAAAATGGTTGCTGGTAGTTTGCTAAAAACCCCAAAATAAAACTATGGTTTGGCGCGGACGATTATTGGCAATAGCCGGGTGTGCAGACGGGTTTGCACGTAGTGTAGGGTGGAGTATCGCCCGTGTCGGATTAAGGACGAGCAAATGGGATGTTGTAGATCCATGTTTTCGTGCAACCACAAGGGCTTGTGTGGGCGGGTCTTAGCCTATTAAGTTGTTTAGATGTGGCTTTGCATCTATGGAAGGCGGGAGATTGCACAGACATTCCGGTCAGTGCATGTCGTAGGGGTTTCTACATACCAATGCAACGGTACGCCTTGCCCCGACAGAGACGTGTGTGTGTGTGATAAATGTGGATCCACGGCTTGGGTGAGTGTCTCTGTCTTCAGGGCGAGGGTTAACGTCCCGGGCTGGTGTAAAGCCACGTCTAGATAATGTAACGGCTTTGTATGATCTCCTTGCTAACACACCAAAGGAAGTGTGTTAATTGATCTGGCGAAAAGGTTGATCATTCCTTGTGGGTAAAGTGTACACCTCTGCAGAGTGTAAGATCTAATCGATTAGCCGCGCCCGCGGTTATAGGCTCTTGGGGAAATCCTCCAAATGTTAGAGTCTTTGGTATTTTCTAAAATGGGTTTGGTCTGAACTTGTTTTTAGCAACTGTTGTTTTATGTCGAAGGGCTGGCATTGATGGACCTTATGGTTTGGTTTATTTCGAACTCACGTCATGGAGGACTGTGAGTATTACTTACTGTTGTATATATTTCTTATCAATCAACTTGCTTTTATAAATTCCGTTTGCAAATGATAACTTGTTTTACAATTCAATTTCGCTTTATGCAAATTTCTTGTATTAGCCTTTCCTTTGAAATGGCTCGCATATATTATAGGTTTTGCTCAAGTCTTCTTTGAGTACGTAAAGTACTCACCCTTGCTTAATTATTATTTTAGGTGGATGAGTTAGCGAGGCTTGAGTCTCTTTTAAATCGTGAGTTGCGGGATCTTCTTCGTCGTGTTCTATCTGGAGTTTATGCCTTGTCAGTTGCCTGCGGGTCGGATGGGCAAACTACAAGATATCGCTTCTTTTGCTGCTTTATTCTCTAAGTTGTAGCTTTTCCTTTATGTATTAGTTTCCGCTGTAATTAATTTATTTATGGTGTGGTTGTGATTCCAATTGTTGTAAACATGTGAGTGCTAGCTACTGATCCAGAGAATAGCACAGTAATCACATGGAGGTTCCTGTTCATCAGAACGGGGTCTCACACAAATCAACAAGTAAACAAGAAACGTATAAAAAATAAAATAAATTTATGCACCATAGCATCTTGACATATTTAAGGTAGGTTGGTGATTCACTAAGCCAACCCTCTGCTAACGAACGGTAAGCTAAACAAGGGCCGTGGACGAAAGTTCTCCCAACCTTCCCATCTCCAAAGACGACATTACGCAAATGTCGGAAATTTTGGAATACAGTACAAAATACGGTTCATAATTATAAATCGATACAACATGTTTGCGTATTTACAAAAAACCCAACATTACCGGGAACCTGAAAATTCGTTTATTCATACTCGAAACCTCAAAATCCGGCTTCCTCTTAAACGAATTTTGAAATTCCGGGTACGGGGGCCCCACCCCATACCCAGAATCTGAAATTTCGGGTATGGGTGGGGCCCCCATACCCGGAATTTCAAATTTCGGTTAAGGATTCTCTCCCGGGTAGAATCAGCGGAAAGGTTTAAAAATAAAATTAGGATTCAAACGACGTCGAAAAATTTTAAAATTTTTTGTTGAGGTTCCTGAAAAATAAATGATATTCCCATAAAAATTTCAAATGATTATAATATCTGAGAAATGTTTAATAATTCAAACATTACAACTGTCCTGATAAAACACTGGCCGACAAGTTTGAACCGAATGAAAAATGAAACAAACCAAGTTAGAAAACTTTGAAATTTTTTGTCCATAGTTATGATGCATTACTAATGTTACCATAAAACTTTCATATGATGATCAAGCTTTATGTATTTTTAAAAGTTTAGACAGTGCTAGTGTCCGATGTGGCTTTTATCAGTACAGTAGCACTGTCTGAATTTTTAAACATTTTTAAAGCTTGATCATCATATGAAAATTTTATGGGAACATTAGTGATGCATCATAACCATGGACAAAAAATTTCAAAATTTTATAGTCGACCACAACTAATGTTATGAATAGTTCCCACGAAGCACTTAAATTATTTGTTGAACATATATAAGGGCACATACACCGAAAGTTCAGATGATAAAATAAGAAATAGATTAGATTATATTACAAGAGCATTACAATAGTGACGAAATTGCTTGACGAACTAACTAACGAAAGCACTGTTTGTCATGGTGGAACAAGTGATCGTTCCGCCTATCTGGGTAGAGCGGGAATGATATCCAACATTTTCTGCATATTACATCACCCGTGTAAATTTTGTGATTTGATCTCGGACACCACTCAATCCCTACTACGAAAGAACTCCATGGGGATCCGCAGTGCTCCCAGTTGTCGCCGATTGGGTGGCCTATGCCGTACGTCTCGGGTGTATAAGACAGAATTTTTTGGTCTTTTTTATGTTGATTTCTGCCCTCCTATATGGCATATCATCCCGATTTCCGGCGTCCTCTATGTTAATGCCACCCGGGTTCCCGGATGGTCTGCGTAACGTGTCAAGGATTTGTTGCGTGGTGCGGTCCTCGACCGGCTGCTTGCCCTTGTCCCTTCCTCTTCGAGAGGAGGTACCCTCTTACACTTCTGGTGCGTTGGCCGTTGGCGGAGACTTGCCGAGACGCTTGCTCTGTTTCAGCTTATACTCCACTATATGGTGCAGGAGGTGTGTGTTGGGCTTATCCTTGTACAATCGGAAGCGTGTCCTGCAGTCAATGCAGTATGCCCGCTATGGTCGTTGAATAACACCGTAGACGTACTCGTGGTCTGGCTTTTCTGGACGGTAGTAGCACCACGGAGAGGGTTGCTCCCCCAGTTATCCCATACAGGAAGTTTGAGATGTGGGTGGTACGTCTCCGGGTCCACCCAGTTGAAGTAGCCGCACCATTCATCCTCGACCAGGGGGCACCAGTAGAATCTCCGGTCCGCTAGATCATCGTGGCAGGTATGAACCACTGCCTGCAGGCCGTGTTCACAAAATTCGAGGCTTTCGGGTGGCCCTTGAGGAGGTTTCTCCTTTGACTTGAGCAATTTCGCAATTTTCTTTTTGAACTCCTGTATGCGATGAACTGGTTTAGAATTACTACTTTGTGAGTGAAACATGAGTATGTCGCATGAAACTCACTGATTGATTGGCCCCTTACCCACCGGCCCTGAACTCTGGTCAATCTAGAGCGAGGACATATCCTGGAGGCCTCTCGCACCGGGTGAAGTTCTTGGGCAAAGTGGGCTCGGCGTCATGGCAGTTGTAGACAAATTTGTAGTCACGTCGTTTCGGCCCGTCGATCCATTGGAAGAAGCAACACCGGCCGTTGTGCTGAGAAAAGAAAGAACGATGCATGAAATGATATTGTTACCCTGTATTGTATGGACACCAGTAGGTTTACCTCGTGGGGCGCACACTGTGAAGAGGAGCGCGGTGATCGTCTCTCCGTGGGTAGATTGCATCATCTTCGCCGGAAGGTTGCAGTCGCATTTGGGTCGGGGCAACTCTGGCAGAATTGGGGCGTCAACGCTATTGGCATCTGGGTATTCGGGGCGGGGTAAGTTCTGCTTGCTGAAGAGGCGACGGTAGAACGACATCGTGCCCTAATTTGTGTAGATTCAGCTGACGTTCCTCTCTGGTTTGGCGGTGTTAGATGTGTACCCCTCGGCCGATTTTATAGTGGTGGTGAGGGGTTACTCCACACAACTACAACACTTGTCCATTTTGACGGCCTAGCATCCTCTGTGAAAAGTTGTACGACTTGTCACCCATCATCAAAGCTGCACGGCATAGCATCCTCTGTGAATTGCTTTTCAATTGTCTGTACAATGGGGGACCCCCTCCTCCTTATATAGTTGTCGCCTAGGGTTTTGGCTAAGGGACCACCGTGGACCTGCATGGGCCACATGGTTTCCCAACAGGAAGGACCGGGTCCTTCGTCATGTTGTGCGAAGGCCTCAGCTGGTACTTCAATTGGGGGACAGAACGACGTCGCGATGAATGGCTCGATGCATGGGACATGGATGCACGACGTCCGGCGTCGTGCACGTCAGCACTGGAGGGACGGCTGGTGCAGGACCGCCTGGCCTATGAGCTACGAGCAGGGTCCAAGCGAGCATCTTCGTAGCTGCGGGCGGGAGGACGTGCTCGCATGGACCCTTCTCGTCACTATTGTAATGCCCTTGTAATATAATCTAATCTATTGCTTATTTTATCATCTGAACTTTCGGTGTATGTGCCCTTATATATGTTCAACAAATAATTTAAGTGTTTCGTGAGAACTATTCATAACATTAGTTGTGGTCTACTATAAAATTTTGAAATTTTTTGTACATGGTTATGATGCATCACTAATATTCCCATAAAATTTTCATATGATGATCAAGCTTTATAAATTTTTAAAAATTCAGACAGTGCTACTGTACTGATAAAAGCCATATCGGACACTAGCACTGTCTGAATTTTTAAAATTCATAAAGCTTGATCATCATATGAATATTTTATGGGAACATTAGTGATGCATCATAACCATGGACAAAAAATTTCAAAATTTTCTAACATGGTTTGTTTCATTTTTCATTCGGTTCAAACTTGTCGGCCAGCATTTTATCAGGACAGTTATAATGTTTGACTTTTTAAAAATTCCTCAGATCTTATAATCATTTGAAATTTTTATGGGAATATCATTGATATGTCAGGAAACTCCACAAAAAATTTCAAAATTGTTCGACGTTGTTCGAGTCCTAATTTTATTTTTAGCCACTGAATCTACCCGGGAGATCTTAACCGAAATTTGAAATTCCGGGTATGGGGGCCCCACCCATACCCGAAATTTCAGATTCCAGGTATGGGGTGGGGCCCCTATACTAGGAATTTGAAACTTTGGTTAAGAGGAAGCCGGATTTTGAGGTTTCGGGTATGAATAAACGAATTTTCAGATTCCGGGTAAGGTTGAGTTTTTTGTAAATACGCAAACATGTTGTATCGATTTATTAATACAAACCGTATTTTGTACTGTATTCTAAAATTTCCGCAAATGTCGTTCATTTGTAATCTACGTATTTTTCGAAGAGCAGACTCTCTGACCTATTACTCCGGTAGATTGTTTTTAGAAATTGCAGAGATTTTGGCTCAGTTCGTTTCAGCTTCTGGATTATGGATTATGGATTACGGATTATGGGAGAAACTGCTTCTGATTGTGAGAGAATCGGGGCAGACCGATTACGACTTCTAGGTTTCAGATCGGGTCGGTGAGAATCAGCAAGAATCAGGTTTCAGCTAGATTCTGATTCAATGTAAAGGACAGCTCCTGATTGTAGGAGAAGTTGTCTAGAATCCTCCTGTTCGACACACAACCCACTTTTTTTTAATCAAAAGCTGTGCATAAGCTAAAATGAATGGGGCCATTATCTTAGCTAGGGAAGTAACTTGCAAGCTAAGTAGCAAAGTTAGCTAACCTAACCCACGACAATTTTGTAACTTGTTGACTAATATATCGCTAGAGAGCTGGTCAATTAAATCCATACTTCCTTGTCCTATATTGTCCCTTCCCTTAGTATGATGCTCGTAGAAGGTGATGTGTCTAGCACTATTGCAAAAGACCTGCTTTTGTAAAAACGTTCTAAAAGAAGAACAAATTAAGTAATCAAAGGAACCTGCTTGTACCGGTACTTAAATCCATGTATGCATGTGGCCTGAAGAATTTTTTTTAAATAATACATTTTTTATACAAATTGTAAAAATATACCTTGATCTAAAAAATTGTAAAAATATACCTCTGTCACCATATGGTTAGATGACAAGAGTAGAAGAGCTGAATCAGCGCTGATGTGACACCAAATTATAGGGCGAGAGGACTCAATCGCCCCACCATCGGGCAACTGGAATCAGTCGTGCCTCCGTCGGGCGACTGGGCAACTGTGCCCCAAATAAATTAAAAAATCATGAAAAAAAATTGGGAGGAAATTTAATTTATGAGGACGTATTTTGCACTGATTTTATTTGAAAATTCGCTGCATTAATTATTAAAAGTCAGTGTTATTTTAACGGTTGCTATAATTGTATAGTTCAAAGTACGGTTAATAAATTCAGAAAAATTCAGATTTGTCGGTGATAATTCATGTAGTGTTTTACAAAATTATTTGTTAGTTAATTATTTTGAGAAAAAAATCAAATTTCGTTATACATCATTTTCTTTCGGTGTGCGACAAATTTGACGATAAATTATAGTAAAATATTGAATAAAACCCGACATTGATATAACAAAGTGGGCTAAGTCATAAACTGGGATACAATATAGGTACATAACTTAAGGAATTCATAAAACTGGGATACAACATAAGTCACAAAACCATAAATTCGTTAGTCGCGGTTGTCGGAAAAGGTCGTTAGGATAAAAATAAGAGTATTTATATATTGGTGGCTGACGGGGTACTACGTCTGGATACCTGATAGGACTTAATGTAATATCATCGTTAAGATTTGGAGGACTCTGAGGACGCAAGGTTCGTGGCCTAGGTGGCATAAAATCGTCATCATCATCATTATTTGTATGGTTAGGAGCTAGCCCTCCTCCAGTGCTGGTTGAATGTCCTCTTGCATTGTTTCTTGAATGATCTGTTGTACTACTGCTTGAACGGCCTGTTGTGGTATTGCTTGAACGTCAAGGTCTAGGTAATACGAAATCATCATAATCATCGTCATCGTCATTTGCATAGTTAAAAGCAAACCCCCCTCCGGTGGTGGTTGAACGTCCTCTTGAACTTGCTACTGCAACAGTACTGGGTCGACCTCTACCCCTCCAATTAGATTCTCTTCTGCACGAACCAGACATCACACCCTTGCCGAAGAGCATAAATATCACCGCGAATTCTGGGATATCTTTATTCAGCAACTCTTTATCCTCTAGGAATGACTAATACATAGGACGAGCATACGAATTATTGAACTTATGGATAATGCTAAAAAGATTAGTAGGGTGAACAAATAGGAAATAACTAACCTTAATATACTCTGCATACTGATCGGGAAGCATCAGTACCCTATAAAATCTCATAGAGAAACCTGTAGCAGAAGAGTGATCGGCTAGTTCGCATACCTTGAAATACCTTTGACGCCACTCTTGCAAGTACACCTTGAGGCCCTCGGAGGTCACAAGATTTAGGCTTAAAGTTGTCATGTTATGCGTCGGTAATATCATACACCACTCTTGCAATTTGGATACCACTTTACTTAGGTTCTCCTCCTTGAATGGATTGTCCTTCCCATTACGCGTAACCTTCAACGTGTAATGAAGGGCTACGGTGCTCATATTTGGTGTCCACAAGAATACTCTGCTAGAGGATGCAACCATGGTGAAGTGTGAGTGGGAGTGATGGATGTGTGCCTGCGGGTTGGTATTTTATAGATTCGAAGGGGTGGTGTATGGACTAAATGTTGAAAGGTAAGATTCAAACATACAGATGGATAGCAAAACATCGGAGTGTGTAGTCAAGTCAGGCTGAAAAGGTAGTCATGCATGCAAGGTGTCAGTTCTGACAAAATTTGTTGTACAATAAGTGATCGATTCAGAGTTAAAAGTAAGCAGTGAGTTGTCACTTCGGACTGTGTAGTGTGTAGTTGGTGTGTATTGAGTGTACTGAAGAGACTTCGTAAAATACAATGAGTAGTCACGTCGAACCACATATACAAAACGGATCCAACAACTGAAGCAGGATATTAAGAAAGGTTGCATGGATAAAATGTCAACTATTGACCATTAGAAGAAAATAACATCTATTAATGACAGCGTGTGGTCAAATCAGCCTAACAAAGCTACAGATAGAGTGTTGTCAAATCGACTTGAAAAAATTTAAAGCATTGGACAGAGTATTGCAAATTGTCGCTGGAACACAGCAGGTGCTATCACACCCTGGAACTGCACAAGTAGCTCCTTGCGCCACATCACATCGACGTCCTAGGGCACCACAGGGTCACCGACGATCAGGAATCCGAAGAGGTACGAGACGTCCTCCAAAGTGATCTCCATCTCCCCGACAGGTAGATGGAAGGTGTGCATCTTCGGCCTCCACCCCATCCACCAGAGCGGTGAGTAGGGACCTGTCGAACGAGAACCGACAACCCATGTCCCGTCCCTGCGCATCGTCGTGCGCCGCCTCCACCATCCGGGCGAGTGGCAGTAATCCTGATGCTCGAAGCCTACGAAACAAAAATATGAAATTAATATGAGCACCACACTAGTTAGTTAATATAAATTATGATACTACATCAGGCATATTTAGAAATTTGAAGAATAGTACGCTACCTGGGGATCCAACGAGGATCGAGCATCTAGAGCTTCTACGGTGGCCTTGGGCGTAGTACACAGAGCTCTAGAGGATCCTGTCCCTCCGCTGGAAAAGCAGTGGCGAAATGAGCACGGGGACAACGATCAATGACCAGATCTAGCAACTCAAATAGCCAGTCGTCATTTCCATCTGGTAAGCCATACCTGCAAATTACAAAAATGAAAGTTATATTTCAAATGCTAAAGTAGAAACAAATGAGTACAGAAAACTATACAAGTATCATAACAATATATAAATAGAAACAAATGCGTACAAAAAATTATACAAGCATCATAACAATATATAGAAACAAATACGTACAAATAACTACACAAACATTATAACAATATATTCAAACTTACCAAAAACTTCATAGACTTACCTTATATGAATACTATTCCTAGTCAGGCAAAACAGAAAAGAAATCAGAATGCGATTACGGACATAGCTACTCTGGACTCTAATTTAACCTGAACTATTGCAAGTAAAGATACTGCATCAATCAAGACTCAACACATCCGAATTTAACTTACATAAGACATTATCTTTAATTATTTGCTATTTTAACTTTGTTGCTTATCGATTTATATATCAATTAGATTACATATGAAATTCAAATGTGTTTCGCTACGCGTATCTTAATGATAACTTCGCACTAAAACCCTCTCTATTTTTATTCACGTACTTCCAAATTTCTTTTCTACGTCGAGAAACAAACGGGTGTACAGCTTAAGCACTATTGGATAATTAGGTACACATTTCTAATTAATCTTTTTACTTTTTATCCTTGTCGTACTAATTTCCAGTCTAGTCTAGCTAGGTCAGATGACACAATCATGATGGAAATTGATTACGCTGATTAATGTAAAAAGAGAGTCCTTTTGTACCCTCCGACAAGAACAAACCATTCCCTGTGGTCACAAAAGGAAGCCGAAAATGCAACTTTGACCAATCAATCCTATTGTAATATATTTGTAAACCTAATAAAATTATAATATATAAGAAGTATTTTTTAGATAAAACTACACTCATCATTTTCATGTTTCTAATCTAAACATTCAAAAAAGACATTGAAAGGCAGCTTTTATAATATTGTTTGGCAGCATGTAATCCAAAACTATTTTCTTCGGTCGCCGGAAGGAGTATCTCAAATCTCCGATTAGATATTGATTAATTGAATAATAGGGGATGGAATTGCACAAATAGATCTACTAGTAATAAAAAATGTCGCAAATCTCAATATGTGTGCGGTTTTTATATCCATGGCAGAGCATAGAAACATTCCTGTTAGCCCATAACGTTAAAAGTGGTTATATGCGCTAAGACAAGATTCCTGCAAACCACCAACACACCTTCCATGCATTCTCCATTTCCTCAAATCTAACATACCATGCACCTAATGCATCACCTTCTTTAGACAAGTATGATAGTACATCAATGAACTAGTATTAATCATGGTCATTATCACCTAAACAAAACATAAATGCCATCCCACACCACAACACACACATATATAGCTTTGTACCCCAGCACTCTTCAGCCTCAAGCCAACCAACAAAATTTGTTGTTCCTGACCCTGCTTCACCTTAATTGTTAGGCCCTATATACACACATACACAAACCTCTCACTCACAAGCCCCATCAATTGTGTACGTGTTGTGCCACACAAATACTTTGCTCCTTGCAAAGCGCTCTCTTTCTCTCTCTCTTCTCTCTTTACAGTTATCTCCCTGTGATGAGCTCGAGTCAGCAGGAAGTAGGCGGGAAGCTTCTGAGCTCAAGGATCCTGTCGAGGGAGCGCTCCAGCGTGGCCAATCCGTCCTTCAGGGTGTACTACAGCCCCGGCACCGGCACGGTGCCGTTCGTCTGGGAGTCCAAGCCCGGCACGCCCAAGAGCACCGTCGTCCCCTCCGCGGCCGCCGACGCGCTGCCGCCTATCTCGCCGCCGCCGTCGTATCAGTCGTCGACCCACTCCAAGGCCAAGAAGGGCAGCAGGAGGCCTTCCTCTTATTCTTGGCCTTCAGGAGGAGGATGGATAAGCTGGTTCAATTTCAGGAGATGGTTATCGCCGTCGTCGACGGATCGCAACCGTTCGATCGGGCCGGACCGCGGCCACGAAGTCGACCGGCGATCTCGTCGCCATGCCATCCTGTGCTTCTGAGCCGGCATCCATGAGGGATTGGTTAATTAGCTGTTGCACTCTTGCGGTGTTAATGAAGTGTTATTAGTGGTTGTGAGGGGTATAGAGTTTGTGCTGTTTGTGCTGGATTTTTAATGGTTTAGGTTGGATTTGATCTTTCCATTCTCATAGATAAATGTTTCAGTGTTAATTTGGTTGTTTGGAGGATAAATAATTGGACATGCAAGATTGTCTCAGTCAAGGTGTACGTGTGGGTTTTTCATGCACTAGGATAGTTGGATTTTTCATGATCTGGGAACACATGGGTAATTAACACTTGTAATATATGTTTTATTTCTGAAAAAAAGATCTCTTCGATCTGTTTGATACGTGAGCCGATGAATTAAGTTAGCATGTTTGCGCCAAATTGATGGTTTTGCATAGATTTCATCTCTTCATTTGGGGAATTTCAGTCTTCGGACACGCTGACATGGGTTTCGCTGAAATGGGGAAAAGGATATTTAGATAGATAAGACATAGTTCTTGAGTTTGACATTTTCTAACTAGAACGGTCTACCCCTTGCAATTTTTTGCGCATTGTTGATGGTTGAGATTGAGAATATTTTCCTTGCCTTGATTCAAAGCGCACATTTAGAACTTTCTTACGTATACACATGCAACATTTGTCAAAGATAAGTTGTTTGCGAATATACAAAAAAAATCGTGTTGGGATGTCATGAAGAAGTGTGTGTTGAGTTAGATTAGGTACTTGCAGGTTAGAATTACTGGACAATTATAGATTCAAACAAGTGCGATGTTGACAACCCGGAGTACATTAATATTATATGTAAGTGTACAAACTAGAAAAAACTAGAGGAACCAAACAACTGAAGTACTTTACACACCTAGTCCTAATTTTCTATCCTTCATCGTGCCGACCTGTGTTCGTCTTTGCTGGATTTTTAAAGATTTAGGTTGGATCTTCTCCTTTTCAGCGTTCATATTTGGCATGGTTGATGGGTAACATACTGCAGCGTTTGGTTGCTTATTTTGGAGGATATATGAATGAATAATTGGATATGAATGATTGTGAGAATGAATGGGCTTTTCATTAATTTGGATTGTTCATGATCCGGGAACACATGGATAATATAGACAATGTCAAGTAGATTGGAGTTTTTTTTTGGAAAAAAAATCTATACCTGTTTCATACCTGGATTGATGAAGGCAATTAGCATGCTAACACCAGATCGATGGTTTCCATAAGATGTTTCCGCTTTCTTTGGAGTACTGAAATCGCACTCTGATAGTGCCATAGTGAGTAGTTTGACCTTTTCTTAAAAGGCTCAACTTCTTGCAACTTGGTGCGCAGGAAATGGATGGTTGAGACATGAGATTTTGTGAATATTTGTCCTGTCTAAATTCCAAGCTTGCATCTGAAACTTTCCTCTGTTGCATTTACCAAAGGTAAATTGTTTGGGAATTCTTTGGGAACCTTGTACTGGGCTGTCATAAAAGAACTTATAGCCTTGAGGTAGATTAGGTTAGAACTTTTGGTCAATCGTAGCTTCAGAGAAGCTTCAATTTCCCCACAAAGTCATTTGTTGAAAAAAACAGAGGAATCATCATTACCACCATTCTACTGATTGAAAAAACTAGAGAAAACAAACGACGAAATTTCATCGCACACTGACATAATTTCTTAAGCAGAAAATAATTTGCACCGCCTTCAATAACCTCGCGCATCCAATCCTAGCTCTATCGAAACCAGCTATATATGGTCGATCTGAACTCTCCATCAAATTTTGATTTCGTACAGATCAAATGTAAGTGTGTTTGGTGATGTCGCTCGACAAACAGTTATCTGCTGTTGAGCTTGGACCACCATTCGTTGCACATGCTATCGAGGTCACACGTTGCTTGTTAGTTGTTCGACTGAGTTGATGTCTATGTTTTCTGAATAATTGCTCATATGCATATGATCACAATGGGTTGATATTGACAACGGCAAGAAGGGACATCTGCATTGACAAACAAGGGCAGCTGCGGCGGCGACCCTACAGGGGAGTAAAAAACACATGAGACATTTTTGCCGGTCCAAAATAAAAGATTTAGGTTAGTTTCGCCGACGAACAGGTGTGTGGCTAGACTCCGATTGGTATCAGGTAGATTCAGAAAACTCGATGTCAGGCATTGTTATTTTTGGATGTGGCCGTTGGCCAAAAACATGACATGTTATTTGCCGGTCCAAATAAATGTAGTAAACCACTCCTAAATGTAAATCATCCTAAGTCCTAACCTATGTTTTTTTCGTTTCTCCCTGTTTGTGAGTACCTAGGGCTACAGGTATATGGACTTGATTGCATAATTTTCTACAGGTATATGGACTTAAATCACTCGGCGACCTGGTACACGGAGACCAAATTGCTTATTTGAGAACTGCCCAGGAGCTGCTGATGTTTTGCCAAACAGATGGAACAGCTTCATTAGTACGTTAAGACTACTAGCTTTTACGTGTGCTTGTGTTTTTTTTTTCAATTTGTCTCCGTCACCCATATGAAATTAATGTGAGCAAACCAAACATAAACTCCCTCCAAGTCACAGAAGAACGTTATTTTGGACATTGATACGTCTCCAAAATATAACTTTAGTCGCTAATTTTTATTGTAATAGTTTTATAAAACATAATAAAATTATATTTATATGAAATATCTTTTTGAGAAAAATCTATCCATACCATTTTCATGTGTTTAATATAAATATTGAAAATGATATTGCTAGGCAAAGTTTAGAAAGTCGGACTGTACATATCTAAAATAACATTCTTTTGTGACCGGAGAGAGCAGTACATAGACGTCAAGGTAAGTTCTTTTCTAGTGAGAAATAACCACGTATAGTAGTGGTATCAGAAAAAGAAAACAGAACAAATTCAAATAAAGTAGAAATTGTTCGATTAGGATTGGATCCTTTCTTTAAGGCAGGGTAAACTTTGGAGAATTTTTGTTAATAATATTTTTCTAAAAACATTTGCAACAATAATATGCCGCAGCAAAAAATTGCAAAAAAAAACCCCTCTATCGCCATTTCAAACGTCGATAGTGTCCCTATCACCATTTAAAATCGCGACAGGGCTCTATCACCATTTGAAATGGCGACAGAGCTCTGCCATCGTTTCAAATGGCGACAGAGAGATACTTTGTTTTTTTGAAGTAGTAATTTGCAAGGAAATGTTTATGAGACATGGGATTTGTTAGTGTAGATGTACATGGTATTTTTCTATCCTGTACTCCGTCGAAATGATATTTTAGAAATAATGTGCCGGGAGAGGAATTAAGTAGGATGCAATATAGAAGGATGTACGGGAAGTTGGAAAAAAGATCGAAAAAATTGAAAGCGGTTTTGTCACCGGATGGTAAAATTCGTTGTGGGCATAATAACGTGATGAAACATTTAATGTTGGAAGAAACGAAAGGAATGATGTCATAGCATTTCATAATAAAAGCGGGGAGTACATAGTGCATACAGTTCGGATTGGTACTGATGTTGGTCTTACTAGTTGTACGGTACAAATGACGACACAGAGGAACTACGAATCTAAACTATGTGGAAGATAGTTGGGGCATTTCGCAATTGGAAACAAGGGTACATGGATGCCGTGATATGGGCAGATGCCACTAGAGGTCAAATGTGTAACCGTACAGCACCCACATAGAGTGCTGATTATCTAGACAACGTGGACGTGGCTAGCTATCACGGTAGTGACAAGAACAACTGCAGCTCGCTTACCCATAGCAGTAGTAGGTGAGGTAGTCGCTGCCGACATGGACGACCTCTTCGTTGTTTCTCTCCCTAATCCTTTGACGCCGAAGGTCATTGTTCTGCTTGTGGAGCTCAATGGTCTACAAGTGGAGCGCTTCGTTGTTGTTTCTCTCTACCTGGAGCAGTTATTGCATTTCTTAGAGGCATATTAGGAGGGTGTGAACGATCGCGTCCTAGAGATTGGGGTCACGACCTCAAGACCCTGTCTGCCCCCTTCTACCCCTTTTACCCTTTGAGGTGCCTTGCTCTAACTGCCATTGTAATGGCTTGAAGAAGTCCGGCTGAGTCGCATGGGTTATATGTAGGTCGAAAGGGTTGCGGTGGCAGTATGTTGTCACTTTGGTCTGAGAAAGCAGGGGACATCGTGTTGTCAAATCGGGCTGACAAAGCAATGGGTAGTGTGTTATCACTTCAGTCTGAGATAGAGGAGACAGAGTGTGGTCACTTCGGTCTGAGAAAGCAGGGGGTAGTGTGTTCCACGTCAATATGACAAAGCAGGGTTTAGTGTGATGTCACTTCGATGAGGTGGAGCATGTGTGAAATGAGAAACAAAAATGTAACCAACATCGGTAATAGGCTAAAACATAATGACAAACGAGGAACATATGATCGTAACACGAGTACGCAAATGTAGTCGTCCACACAAAAGTACAATAATGAAGACTGAACAAACACTAACTGTGGTTCTTCCGTGGTACAACACCCCGTTTGGTGTCAGGCCTACGACGTCGTTACACATGTCTAGATGGGTACATCAGCTGGTCTAGTGGCACTCTCCGAGTGGTCCTAGTAGGACACACCGGTGCTGGTGGAGAAACAAAGGTGGCCTCGGCTGGTTGACTCGGTCCGGGCTCATCGGGGAGCCGCGAGGAACCAAGTACAACGGTCGGCGACTGCTGGGGTGATTTCAGTGAACCAGCGTCGACAATGGCATCGTCACCATAGTACGGGTTGCCGAAGTGGGTCGCGGTCTCATCTAGCCCTTGCTGCAACTGTACGATTGCCTTCAACAACCTGAGATGCCTATCACGTATGACACATACTCCAGACCGCTGATCGACGACGCCGATTTTTACGTTCCTTAGAAACCAGAGTCAACTATCAGTGTTCTTTTCCTTCAAAATGCTAGCGCTATGGGAAGAACCTGATTATTGCTATCTACTCCTATAGTAGTTAATATCTAGCCCGTGTACTACCCAATCAGAAATATCCCGTTCACGCGTAGCAATGGACGCCAATGTCTGAACGCATTGATACATGCACCGAAAGCAAATAATGCTCGCTTTAGTACCATCTTCCTAGGGAAGAGTAGCGAATGCTGCTCGAAAATATCGACATAAGTCTCAGCATTCCTTTTCTTGATCACTTCAAACATACTTGACAAGTTCTGATATGAGTCTTCATATGTCCTGAACCTAGCTTTCAAGGCCTTTTGCTTCACTCTCCAAGCCTAAGTATAGCTTATGGTGTACCGAAACCTCTGCTCTATTGCAAGTATGATGGCATGTAGCTTCAAATCAAGGTTGCCCACAATCTCCTCGTACGTTGCATTCGCAACAAAGCCTGAAGAGATGTTTTTAAGTGATTGCATAGACTTCGTCAGCACGTATGTGTGTGGAACAACTATAGAACACTTTCAAATGGTGTCCACTTAGGCTAGTAAGCATGGACATACTATAGGCAACCCTCCATCTCGCATCTCACATCGTACACTCGTGGATCTAACTTCACAACCTTAAAGGTCTTCCACAGCGACACTGCCCATGCTACCACCGCTTCTTGCACCTCCCACTTACTCTTGTAAATCACTCCTTATCTCACCTCATTCTGATCATACTCCCATGCAACGCCTTCACCCTTGTTGACCACCGTAGTCCTCCCACTCCATAGGGAAAGGTTCTTTGCCTCCAAGCTTCCCGTCATCATCACCTTCATCATCTGATAAAGCCTCGTAGTCATGCTTCTCAGCCTCCATTTCTTCGTCCAACCCTTCGATCTATTCTCTCTCGTCTGTCACACCTATCGGTTCCTGCACCTGTTGTATTGGAACATCAACTTCCTCATCTTGTATTACCTCCTTATTCGAACTCACATCCTGCCTCATTAAGAATTCTGCACTTCTTCTGCTTTCCTCAACTTCGTCTGGTTCATCATCAATAGCCTCCTCTTGCGTCACATGGCCGGCATCGACTTTCTGAAATGCTTGCCAACAACACTAATGGCTATCATCACTCATTCGCCAATCTTACATATGAGCTCTACAATTTTGGCCCCTTCAATTCCACTAACTCTCAGCACATGTAGTCTCTTGTCCGACAGCCTACCTTGTGCAACTTCAGATTATGCATCTCACGGTCCAACGAGAACATATGGTACAACCATCTAGTAACTGTGCCCTATAGACGCTCCCCTGCATGTGACAGGCTAGCCACCGCACTTGAAAAATGATCTAGTTCCACCCCTTGTGCACCCATATGCGGAACTTCTTCACCATAGTGTATTTTAAATTGTACTCTTTCATCCATACCTGTCGAGCATTTCATCAAATTGTTATTATGTGCACAACGTAACACTGTCATGTTTACCAATACGTACTACACCTCATGAATTCTAAACCTATCCACACCGCTACACCTATATACCACGATAAGCTACTCTACACTACATGAAACAAGTGCTGCAAATATACATAAATTTAATTTTTCAACTACATACTACCCCACATACTTTTCACAATTTTTCATGTCCAATCCGATCTATCCTAAGCGATACAAATACTACTACAAATCTAAAAATACCTAAATATCTACACAACTATTGCTACTCCACACTGCTGATTACTTACAAATCTAATTAATCTGGTTGCTAAGTCATGTATCTACACAACTATTTCTACTCTACACAGCTAATTAGTTATAAATCTAATTAATATGGTCGCTAAGTCATATTTTCGAAATGTAATTGAAAGGAGAAAAAACTATACCAGCAAAGTTATTGACGCCTTCTTCCTCCTTCTCCAGTTATCCTCCCCTCCTCTTTCCCCTCTTCTTTCTTCTCTTCCCCCCTTTCCCCTCTCTCTTTCTTTTTCTCAATGCTCAGTAGATCTGAAGGCTGTTCTAGCCAAGTGTTCGCTCATCTGGCTTTTTACCGTGTCTTTGTCGCTATTTCAAATGGTGACAGAGACACTGTCGCCATTTGAAATGGCGTTAATGAGGTATTCTGTAAAATTTTGTTATGGCATATTATTTCTACAATTTTTTTAAAAAAATATATTTTTAAAAATTCAAACTTCGGACATGGCAAATCCAACGAAAAAAGAAGCTGGCCCTGGCGTGTTTGTTTTGTTACAACTTACAAACGTCTTACTATATCCCTCATTTCTCCAGCTCTAATGGAAATAGATGCTGGTTGCTGAAGTTTCTTTTCTCAAAATGCATTATCAGATTTGGAACTTTTTAAAAATAGGACAAATTGGCGAATTCTCAATCCATTTTTTTGGGGCCAAATGATTGCATGGTTTTATATCGTCTAGGTCTTAGAACACTTGTAGGGGCAGGTCCCAGTTTCACGAAATAATTAATCATGCCCTCCCTTCACAAAACCGAATTTCGAAAATCGCAGTACGAAAACCGTAAAAACCGCTCGAAAAACAGCTCAAAACCTAAGGGTTAAGAAATCAAAAAAATTGAAAAAAAAAAATCAAAAAGTAGAAAACCCGCTCGGTTTTCGCGAAAAACCACTGACCAATTGAATGTTCATCGCAAAACGGTTTTGTGAGCGGTTTTTGATGAAAAACCGAGCACATAAATTTTTCCAAAAATTTTAATTTTTTTTTAATTAGACCGGTTTATCGAGCGGTTTTTGATTTCGAACTGCAGCGGTACGCTCGAAAACCACGGTTTTCGCCGGTTTTGTGAACCCTGCTCCCTAGTCTATATCCTCCTAAGGATTTTGCTGCCCACGCACGGTCATCGGAACGCATTGTTTCACTTGGTTCAGGATTTATGCTGCTTATATTAAGAGGATGATGAATAAAAACATTAGTCAAAAGAGTTTCAACTCTAAAAGATGATCTTTGAAGAATCGAGGCGCATCAAGAAGGGGTGAATTGGTGCAAACTAACACTTAAATTTTTTTTAGTTTTTATTAATTCTAGAAATTAATAAAATAATAATCAAACTAATAGAATCAATCTAAGATAAATAATTTAAGACCATGAAAGAAAACTAAATTAAATATGTACAGTAGAAAACGATTGTACAAAAGCTTAAATTAATAAATCGGAATCCATATTCGCTGATGTTCCTTAAAAAAATACACACAAAGATCTCTTTACATGAAATCACAACCTTAAAATAAGCCTTACCGACAAATTTTAACCGAATGAAAAATGGTTCAAACTAGGTTAGAAACTTTTTTAAAAATATTTTAATAGTCCTGATGAATCATCAATATTTTCATAAAATTTTTAGATGATGATCAAGCTTCAATGATTTTAAAAAATTCTGACAGTACTACGTCCTGATAAAAGCCTAATGATCAATACATAGATATGCTTGAGTAACCAAAAAGGTTTACAATTTTTTAAAATCTTACATAAGGGTAATAAGGCAATGATTAATCTCTCATAAAAATTTTGGATCATGATCACATGCTAGTTAATTTATAAAAATTTTACAATGGTATTGTACCATTTATTTTCTTTCTGTTTTTTATTTTTGAAATATAACAAATGAAGTTCAATGTTTTCATACATTTGATTGAGAAAAAAAAATATGTTTAAAAATTTTCAACAATTTTGAGAAGGGTTCCCAGGAAATGCTTAATCTCTCATAAAAATTTTGGGTCATTATCACACTCGAGCAAATTTATAAAATTCTGACAACGTTATTATCTTAGTTATATTCATTCTATTTTTGATTTTTTAAAGATAACAAATGAAGTTAGATTATTTTGAAAAAATTTCCGTATGGTCCTACACTTCTAAAGATAGTACCATAAACTTATTAGAGTATAATCAAGCTTGTAAAATTTTATAGAAATATGATAGTATTTCCGCTGAAATTATAAAACATATTAAAAATCCGGTTTTTCAACAAATTTTCATGGAAGATGACTTTCTAAAGGGTTATTAGGCCAAAGCCAGTTAAATTACCTGAGCCGAAATTTCCGAGATTACTGTAGCATTTTTGAATTGTTTTCAAAAAAATTTACCCAGCCAGGATTTTAGATCCTATCCCCGACCAGAATCCGATATATCAACGAGAAATTCCGAAATTTCACTGGATTTTGTAACCTTGCTGCCACCTCATGAAGCTTGCCGTCTAATGCTGGAATTATTTCTTTAAATATTTTTACAAAAATAATATACAAAACAAAATTTTATAAAAATACACCTTTGTCACCATTTTAAATGGAGACAAAATCTCTAGCCTTGTCAACCAAGTGAATCCACGACAAATAATCTATCTTTCAATTCAATCCACAACTAAATAGATCTCTGTCGCTATTTGAAATCGCGATTGAACCCTGTTACCAATTCAAATGGCGACAGAGGAATAGTTTTGTAAAAATTTTGGTTCGGCATATTATTTTCATAAAATTATTAAAATAATATATTATTTTAAAAAATATGATGCTGTCGCCTAGAACGGCTACAACTGCTTGCTGTACAGCGCCCCTTCTACTGCAGCCGCACGGAAGCATCTTTGTTCCTGTTGGGAAACCTCATGGTCCATTGAAGGCCCATGTGGGTCCCTTAGCCGAAACCCTAGGTGAGCGCTATAAAAGGAGGAGGGGGTCCCCCCTATGTACATGCAATCAGAAAGCAATAAAGAATTCCGTCGTCGCTCCCCGTATACCTGTGTCTCTCTCTTTCTGTTCTCCAATTTTAGATCTGTTCGGGAACCCCGGACTATTCGATAGCGAGGTTCCTTAACACGTTATCAGCACGAAGCTCTACCGGAGTTCAGAATTGAAAAGGTGAGAAGAGGTGAGAATCGGCGATCGAATCTAATCGCTGTTGTTTTCTATGTATGCATCTCGCGGCAAAGGGCCCAAGGGGGAGTGTTGGGAAACCTCATGGCCCATTGAAGGCCCATGTTGGTCCCTTAGCCGAAACCCTAGGTGAGCGCTATAAAAGGAGGAGGGGGTCCCCCCTATGTACATGCAATCAGAAAGCAATAAAGAATTCCGTCGTCGCTCCCCATATACCTGTGTCTCTCTCTTTCTGTTCTCCAATTTTAGATCTGTTCGGGAACCCCGGACTATTCGATAGCGAGGTTCCTTAACAGTTCCATGCTGCAGCCGCTCGCGGTGCTCTCAGTCTTCACTTTTTCGCGCACGCCCAGCCGCTCTTCCTTTTATTCTTCTTTTAGCCCTAATTTTTTTTATCTCTAATTAAATATATGCATATATATTCATCTGACCAAATAACTCATAGCCCAATACATACACAAGCAGCCCAAAATTAACACATGCACGCGCAGAATTTTTTTTTAAAATAAAATATTTTATAATTCAAATTGCAAAACTATACCACGAATTTTTTTTTTTGCAAAAATATACCACTGTCGCCCATTGGTTGGGCGACAAGGGCTACTCGCTCTAGGGCTTGGCGACAACTGCCACGTGACACGCCGACAGGTGCACGTCGCCCTCCCAACAGGCGACAAGGGCAAACTCGCCCTCCCAACGAGCGACAAGATCAAATCGATGCGGTTGGGCGGCAGGCGCGGCGGCCTCCTGTCGCCCAACCGGAGGGTGACTTGAGCCCAAATAAAAGCGCACGCTCGGCCGAACGGCAGGGTGATGAGAGAAAAGAGAAGGGAGGAAGAGAAGAAAAGAAGGGGGAGAAGAGCGACGGCTTCGCAGGTAATTTTTTTACGCTCTATTTTATGTAGTTTAGGGTTAGGGTTAGAACTAATTAGTTTCGCGGTTTTTTTTGTTTAGTGTTTAGGAAGGGTTAGGGTTAGATGTAAATATTTTAACGATTTATTTTGTTTAGTGTTTAGGGTCAGATGTAGTTAAATGTAGTGTTCATATTTTTAGTAATTTAGTGTTTAGGGTAAGGATGGCCCATGAACAAACACCGCTCCAAAACATGAGTAATAAACATACGATTATCTGCGTTGTACATACAGTCAGTTGATCTAGTTATTTTCGCGGTTTATTTTATGTAGTGTTTAGGGTTAGATCTAGTTAAATGTAGTATTTATTTTGTTTAGTGTTTAGGGTTAGATCTAGTTAAATGTAGTATTTATTTTGTTTAGTGTTTAGGGTTAGATCTAGTTAAATGTAGTGTTTATTTTGTTTAGTGTTTAGGGTTGTATTCCTGTAGCGGCTGTAGTAGCATCCGATTTGTTTAGTGTGTAGCAAGAAATTATGGTAGTGTTTAGCAACAAAATGTAGTTGAATCTAGTTATATTTTTAGTAATTTAGTCGGTTTGTGGAAATGCATGTACATAGTTGTTTTTACTATTTGAAAGCGCATTCCTATAGTTATGATTTTGTAGCTACGAACGAAGTATTATAAAAGAAACTAATGGTCAAAGTTCAAATTTAAAGACCGCACTAAGTCAAACCGCGCCTTATAAAAATCAATAGAGGGAGTAATATTCAGCAGAAGACCATGAATCCCCAGATGCATTATTCAATATGAAAAGTTAGTGTCCATAATCCAAAAACCAAAGACAACAAATTGTTCATTCTGGAGAAAACATCTCAAAAATATTTAGAGAAATAATAGGTGTAAAAGGTGGTATGCAGGGTTAGCAAACAGGCTCATTAAGTGGGCTTATTGGCTCGATTCAAAATTGCTACGATTCAAAATTAATTAAAAATTAAAATGAGTTGATCTCAAGTGAAACATGATTACGCTCAAACTCGTAACATGGCTCAGCTCGATAACAAAATTTCTTCTAAACTACAGATAAGATGATACTGAATAAAAACAAGTCAATTTCAAACAAAGATTGATAAAATTCTAACTTGGCTTAATATTGAAATTTGATAGAAGAGATAGAAAGTATGGGAACATACAATAAATAAATTATTAATTTTATTGGACTTACAAGTTTTAAAATACAGTGCAAAAATGCATTCTTTTACATTTGTTTTTAAAATAAATGATTTCAAATCCTAATAAAAACAAAGAAACATGTCAATAACATTTACACCAATCAAACTATAAAGAGAGAATAAAAAACAAATTATGAGTCTAGAAGCAATAGAACATAGGACCTACTGTTTGAGAGGCAAGCCAATAGTCAACTAGCCAAAGCTAGCTATAATCTTTGGTAGTAGTGATTTTGCCAAATACTTTTGGTGTTCATTATACACCAATGATCCAATGTGGGTCTACCCTTGGTAATATTGCTTTCTAGCTAAATCCACGAGGTTCAAATAAATAGCTAAAATAACCGACCAAATCACCAAAATGTCAAATGTAATGTTTTGGGTAAGCAGAGTGTCGAGGATTTAGTGGGAAGTGTGCAACAAGATAGGTCCTGAAGGCCAAAGAGTGAAGAGTCACTATAGAAAACATAAGTAAAAGATGAAAAAATCAACATGAGACATACATGAGACTTCCAAGCTTCCCTCACACTTCATCCAAATTCATACATTCAAATTCCAGCCAAACTATCCAAACATGGACAGATCCAACAGGGAGTAGGCGGGGTGGGAGCATCCCTACCGCTAGCCACACCACAGTTACCTGTCTGAAGCACCATCATCCATCGGCCATGACGAGGGAGTGAGGTCTATATGTAGAAGAAGACGGTGTCTTATGAGGACCTCTTTCATTTTAATCTTGGGTCCGCCACTACATCCAAATCCATCAACTAAGTAGAGTTAAGAGCACCATTTTAAGTATTAACAGACCGTCTATAACACTAATCTTGTTAGAACGTAAACATCAACCTCACAAATTTCACCCAATATCCAATTTCAAGCTCAAGCTTTTAAACCTAGCAACCTCAGCACTTCTGTTCCCATATGAAACTTACCGAATCCACAGTTAGGGGTGGCAATGGGGAGGAGGATGGTTGAGGGGCTCTCCGTGGCCCTATCACCGCCAAGCTTTGCAAGGGAAACTGCCCCTTTCCCTATCCCCGACAGGGACCCAAGCCCCACGAGGATCTCGGTGTGGATCAAAATTATGGTTTAAATATATATTTTTACTTGTCAATATTATTTTAGTTATTAATTTACAAATACTCACACATATTTTTTTTTGCCACAAATACCTTAAAATTTATATCTTAATATATAGATTCAAGATTTAATCCAAATATATAAGAAAATAATACACATTTCGTATTAAGATGTGCAATATATAAGCAAATTTTCACTGGTCCCACGAGGCTCCATCGATATGGGTGAAAACAGGTCGGATATAAGCAGATATTGCTCTTCTTGTATTCTAACCCATATTTTTTCCCAGATTTGGAACCGTATACAGGCTAGCCAGATACGGATACGGATACGGGACGGATATATGACGAATTCGGATTAAAAACAGATAAAGATATAATGATAATGCACGCATATATAGAGTAATATATATTGAATCAAACTATACGAGTACATGACTATAGTAGCAAGTTATATATCAATTAAACCCAATAGAAATAATAGAAAGAATACACTACTTGAGGATCAATGGAACCAACTAATTGTTAATATAAATGGGTTGCTATAGAAAATAAGTAATGAATGGGCTAGGCTTGCTAATATTCGAATAGGAAAAATCCGAACACTCGAATAAGAAAAATCTAGATACCCGAATAGGAAAAATCCAGATATCCGGGTCCCATCCTATATTTATCGGATATTGACTGCTTTGAATCCAATCACAAATCGTATTCAAGTATCCGGATCCTATCCTGTATTTGACTGGATAGTCAAATCTCATCCCGAATTTGGGCCTGATCGGACAGGAAATATTTGACTCGTTTTCACCCCTACCCGTCGGCAGGTTCATGCAGAAATTAGAAAAAAGAAAATAAAAGAGGACGGAAATGAATATAGATTGGTCGGCACCTTTAGCAACTATTTACTGTGTGTCTATCTATATATGTGTGTGTAGGATGTCGGAATAGGGCACCATAGTGTTTGGACACCGTGATTTCAAATGCATAATTTAAAACCAAATTCGGGTATACTTTCTGAAATTTTAAATTCTAGGGTGTATACTCATTTATAACAATTAAAATGAAACACATATATCTGAAAAAATATACTAGAATTCAAAGACTTTGAACAAATTTAGATCATATACTTTATTGATTTATATACTCCCTCCGATCACAAATAGTTGTTGTTTTGGAAATCGATACTGTCCCAAAACTCAACTTTGACCACTAATTCTTTTGCAATATATTTAAAAGATCCAATAAAATTATAATATTATAAAAGTACGTTTTGAGACGAATCTGCACATATGAGTGTCATGCATCCAATCTAAATATTTAAAAATATATGTAAAGCTAAAGTTTAAAATGTTTGACTACACGCATCCCAAACCAAAAAAATTTTGTGAACCAAAGGGAGTATATAATTAGCACATATCTACAATCAAATTATCATAAAAAAGTAAACTCTAGTTTAATTTTGAGTTCAAATTTGTTTCCACTAGTTAGTAAACCAGTTAAACTCAAATTCATTAAAATTTCAAAATTTTGCATAAGATAGATAGTGAAAATACCGGTTTTAAAATTATGGTGCATAAGCACCATGGTGTCCTAGGTAATTATAATATATTTATGATGCGGGGCACCATGATCTAAAACAAGTATATAGGAAGGGGATTTAGTATGATCCAGTACCATGGGATCCAGTCACTTTTCCTCTCTCTATGTCATATTTCAATGTCATATATATAGCCTTTTCGATACTCCTAGAAATACATACTCCAACTTCCAATATATCATTTAAACGAACGTATTATACTTCTTTATCACTTTTGGTACACTTTAATACTATTTCTAAGATATTCCAATGCGACGTGCTTGAAAAAATTTTATTGCAACTCTTTTATTTTTGTTGTATATCTTTTTTCATATGTAAAAGGTGTAGATACAAAAATTACTTATTTAAGTGGTATATATATATATGTATGTATGTATGTATGTATGTATGTATGTATGTAGGAGCACGTAATCTAGGAACAACTAAAACCACGTGGGAATCGGATTGGAGCGTGGAATGTGATTAATTGCTAACTACGTAAGAAACAACGCAAGTGGAGTGTACAAATCGTCAACAGCTAGTAATGAACTGAACCCTATGTTACGTACGCGCTGTACATACCTAACAAACAACACAAGTGGAGTCGAGTACACAAATCGTCTACGGCTGCTCCCGACATCTGGCCTGGCCCCATGAGGAGAGAGAATTGGCCCAAAAATGGAGGTCGTCTCGTCTTCTTCCCCCAAATCGGCGAAGCAATGTCTCCTTCCGGCGGCAGCCGTCTCCCTCCTCTTCCTCTAATCTTCTTCCTCCATTCCTCGACCTCAAGCTGCGGGATCCAGATCAGCAGATGTGCCGTCATCGAGCTGCCGATCGCATAAGGAAATGGGAGGATTGAACCCGCATCCTATCCAGTTTGATCTCAAACACACCGCGTTAGTTCTTCAATCCGATTCCGCCATGCATCCACCCGTGCGTAAAAGGCACGGCAGGATCCACGGATCCACCGCTAGATCTTGCCCTCACTTCCTCCCAAGCGTGCGCGCAACATCACCATGGAGATGGCTGCTCCTCAGTGCCTCTCCTTCCGACCGCGAGATGACGAGCTTATCGACCTGTTCCTCCACCGCAAGCTCGCCGGCCAGCCCCCCCCTCGCCGCTGCCTGCTTCATCCACGAGGTCGACGTCTACTCCGCCGCCCCCGACCAGCTGGTCACCGGCCTCACAGCCGCGCCTGGATTTGAAAAAAATATACTCAAATTCAAAGATTTTAGGATATATACTTATCTATAACAATTCAAATGAAACACATACATTTGAAAAAAATATACTCAAATTCAAAGATTTTGAATGAATTTAGATCGTATGCTTTGTTGATTTATATAGTATATAATTAGCACATATCTACAATCAAACTATCATAAAAAAGAAAACTCCAGTTTAAATTTTAGTTCAAATTTGTTTCAACTAGTTAGTAAAATTTCAAAATAATTTGCATATGATAAAAAAGTGAAAATACTAGTTTTAAAATCATGGTGCGTCAGCATGAACTTTTCACTATTATAGCCTCTAATTTTTTTTAGAATTAGCCCCTATTGGATTTTTTAGCAAATTTGGCCCCTGGGCCCGCAAATGCCGCGCACGGGGAGTGCGGCATATTGGATTGTAGTAGACGGGGAGTGCGGCAATGACACGACACAATATGTGGCATTGTTGCGCCTCTACTCAGCGAAATGCGAAAAAAACAATGTAGTGGTACCGATGCATGGCACTGCAGCGCAACGGTTTTCTTTTTTTTTATGCACTGACTAGAGGCTAATTCTGGAAAAGAATATATTATAATTTATTAGGTTTTATAAATACATTATAATAGCCACCGAGCGATTTTTTTTCATAACTACCTGCAGAATAATTTTTTTTATAACTAGCCACCTTGTGTTTTTTTTCATAACTACTAGTAGAATTATTTTTTTAGAACTAACCGCCGTGGAAATTTTTTAGAACTACCCGCAGATTGTTTTTTTCAAAACTAGCCACCATGCGATTTTTTCTATTATAATGTATTTATAAAACCTAATAAAATTATAATGTATTTTTTCAGGACTAGCCTTCACTCAGCGCATTAAAAAAACATTGTGCTACAGTACCATGCAGCGGTACTGTAGCAATGCAGTGCTACAGTCCCACTGCATTGCGATTTTTATTAGGTTTGGATTAATACTAGGAAACGATTAATACAACATAAGAATTGGATTGGAGCATGGAATGTGATTAATTGCTAACTACTAACAAACAACGCAAGTGGAGTGTACAAGTCATCAACAGCAAAGATGCTACTCCCTCCGTCCTAGAAAGTAAGGAACATAAGAAATTTTAGAACAGATTATAGTTTCTGCCAAAATACTCTAATGCCCCTATTTAATACTGTGTCTCTATTAATTAACGACATGCATGCATTAATTAATCACGATTATAGAGAATGACTTGCCGCGTTTTTGTTTTAGAATATGTGTGGTCGCATGTATCTGCGTGCATCTGTATACATACGTACAATTTAAAAACACAATTTAAGAAGAGAGAATTCTCAATCTTTAATATTGGAGAACACAATTTAACTAACTGAATCCTACGTTAACAACCAACGCAAGTGGAGTGGAGCAAAGACGGCTGCTCCCGACGTCTGGTCTGGCCCATGAGGAGAGAGATTGGCCCAAAAATGGAGGTCGTCTCGTCTTCTTCCCCCAAATCGGCGAAGCAATGTCTCCTTCCGGCGGCAGCCGCCTCCTCCTCTTCCTCCAATCTTCTTCCTCCATTCCTCGACTTCCTCCAATCTTCTTCCTCCATTCCTCGAGCTCAAGCTGCGGGATCCAGATCAGCAGATGTGCCGTCATCGAGCTGCCGATCGAATAAGGAAATGGGAGGATTGAATCCGCATCCTATCCAGTTTGATCTCAAACAAACCGCGTTAGTTCTTCAATCCGATTCCGCCATGCATCCACCCGTGCGTAAAAGGCACGGCAGGATCCACGGATCCACCGCTAGATCTTGCCCTCACTTCCTCCCAAGCGCGCGCGCAACATCACCATGGAGATGGCTGCTCCTCAGTGCCTCTCCTTCCGACCGCGAGATGACGAGCTTATCGACCTGTTCCTCCACCGCAAGCTCGCCGGCCAGCCCCCCCTCGCCGCCGCCTGCTTCATCCACGAGGTCGACGTCTACTCCGCCGCCCCCGACCAGCTGGTCACTGGACTCACGGCCGCGCCTGGCACCGGCCTTGGGGACACCCGGGTCTGGTACTTCTTCAGCCCTGTGCGCCACTGCGCGGGCAAGAGGAAGGCGCGCACGGTCGGCGGTGCCAGCGCCGACGGCGGCAAGGGGTGGTGGCACTCGGAGGCTGGCCAGAAGACGATCGAGGGAAGCGCCGCTGCCGGCTGCTTCCAGAAGTTCTCATTCAAGGTAAAGACGGCGTCCGGTGTCGTCAAGCCGGGGTGGCTCATGGTCGAGTACAGCATCGGAGGCACCGACCTTGTTATCTGCAAGGTGTACCGGTCGCCTAGAGCGGCGCCTTCTCGCTCGCGAGTTGTTTCATCGTCGACTACGACGGCTGCTTTGTCCGAGTCGTTCGGCTGCAAGAAGAGGAAGGCAGAGGAGGAGCACCCTGAGGCTCCTCCACCCTGCAGCGCCCGGCGCCAAATGACGGACGTGGAACACGACGTTGCGCTGGCGTTTGCGCAGAGCCTCGAGCGGGACCTGACGTCGTCGGTGTACCACGACGGGCCGGGAGGTGAGCTGGCGGACGACCATCACCAAGCAGAAGAGGCTCCTCCACCCTGCAGCGACCGGCAGCAAACGCCGGACAAAGAGGTGAGCTGGCAGCAAATGCTCGAGCATGATGGTGCCGCAATACCACTTCAGCACTTCGACCACGACCAGATTTCTGTTGACGACGACATGAGCGCACTGCTGTCCTTCGACTTCAACGAGCTCGACCTATTTGGAGGCGAGCCAGGCGACCATCACCCTGCAGAAGAGGCTCCTCCAACCTGCGGCGACCAGCAACAAACGATGGACAAGGAGGAAGACGATGATGTGTTGCTGTTTGCAGAGAGCGTCAAGAGCACCCTGATGCCGGAGTACTACCATGTGCCGGGAGGTGAGCTGGATGATCATAACCCTGCAGAAGAGGCTCCTCAACCCTGCATTGACTGGCAGCAAACGATGGACAAGGAAGAAGACGAGGACATGGTGCCGTTTGCAGATAGCATCAAGAGCACCCTGCCACCGGAGTACCACCATGGGCCAGGACGCGAGCCAGACGACCATCACCCTGCAGAAGAGGCTCCTCAACCCTGCAGCGCCCAGCGGCAAATGACTGATGAGGAGGTGCTTGAGATGTTCAAGGAGATGCTCGATCGTGATGGCGCCGCGATCCCACTACAGCCCTTCGAGTTCAACGAGAATGACCTGTTGTCCGTTGACGCTGACATGAGCGCACTGCTGTCCTTCGACGTCAATGAGATCGACCTATTTGCAGCCGAGCCGGGCGCGCCACCCCCATGCACACACCCAGCTGAGCTTGAGCCAGAGGGGGACACTGCCGTGGATCTCGTCCAGACCACCACCACAGTACATGGCTCTTGCCTGGGTGACACCACGCAGGTGGCAGATGCACCCTTCTACAAGGAGGGAGTACAGCTTGATGAGCCGGCGCCCGGCGAGTTCATTAGTGTCTTGCCATGTCCACCGTTCGACCCTTCCTTCATCGAGGAGCTCATCTCTGCATCCGGTGATGTCATCATGCCGTGGCCTGCAGTACCAGCAGCTGTGACATGGCTGTGCGGTGGTGATTCTCTCTCACCCGCGTCCTTGCAGACAGGCAGCTTTGGCACATCCCCTAGGCCTGCAGTTTGCTGACCCATGTGTCTATCTGCAAGTTTCTGCCTATTTTCAAGTTGTCCAACCAACAAGACCATCAAGATTGAAGAGGCTGCTTCATCAAAATTCAATAGGTTGCTACTTCAGTAGTACCAGTCGGTTAGTATATCTTTGCTGCTAGCTCTTGCATTTTTCTGCCATGCATGAGTCGTTTACCTTTTGTGTCTCTAGGTTCTGTTTGCACTTACTTAGGAAGATTTCTAGTGCTATCAGAATCTCTGTCAGCCATTAGTAATTTTACTAGTGTGTTAGCAGAGTCTCTGACTAGGCAGCGAACGCACTTAAGACGTGTTTGAAACAATGTTCACTATATTCCTTGAACTGGTCCTAAACGAAAGGGTTTAAGTAAATAAAAGGGCCTTTTGAATAAAGTAAAGCAGATCATTGAGCAAAGAACTCATTACTGCAATACTGGAGCGAGATGGAGCGTAAAACGCACTAGCTGCCCCCCAAAAAAAATGCACGAGACGGAGCGTAAAACGCACTCGCTGCAAAAAACGAAATGCCCATTTACTACCCCGTTTGTAGCAGTAACAGGACTAGAATTGAACGAGTGATGCATGCAAAAATTGTGTGAGCTGCCTTAGGTCTGCAGACTGTGTTGGCTGTTCTGTAAAATTAATCTTGGCTGACTTAGATTCTTAAGCATTGGTGTCTTCTTAAGTTGAAGTCTGCAGTTTCCTACGAGAAACATGGTTCAATGCACTCTTGTGTGTGGTTAAGCCCTGAGTCTAGCAGTGAGTAGTTGATGGAGAGTCCAAATGTAATAAATTCAGATATGAATGGAAATTTTTTGGCCTGAATTTGGGCGATATTTTGATGTTTCCCATGTCTCTGTGTTGACATGTGACCTGTGCTTGTGGTAGTTAAAGCAAATCTAAATGCAGTGGTGTTTTATACCACTTCAACTTGTCTGGTTCAATTTAACCTGTTCTATATTGACATGGCTTGGAATTATCAAAACAGATGGCCGCATAGAGATCATGGTTTGCACTACAACTCTGAAGACTGAAGCTGCGACTATTGATCGATAGGAATACTAGCATCTACTAGATTTTAAATTACCTTTTCTTTTGTGAAAAATATCTTCATTGAGCTGCTCCATTGAATTATAAGCCTGCCAGCTTCTATGGATCTGTTTTTCATATGTGTTTCCAACTTACTGAATGTGTGATTCCTGATAGTAGAGTTTCTTTATATATTTTTTCTTGGCATTGCTTGATGTTGTGTCTAGCCTTGTGATTAAGGATTTGGAGGGTCCATCAAGGGCGAATATAATGGTGATCGGGTGATGACTGTGGTCTATCTGGTCATTGTGTAGTCCTTGTGAAGCTGATGAGCAGACAATGCTCCATCTGTTAGCGCTTAACAATCTGGAGCCTATTCCATTCTTTCTTCAAATATGAACCTTGTACATCAGACAGGCATGTCAATGTGAGTTTGCTTTCTGAAGGGTAGTGGAAACTTGAATCAGGAGCTGGTTTGTGGCAGTAACTTGTTAGAAGAATGTATTTGAGGAATAATAGAAGCATTTATCTACTGACTCACAAGCAGGATGATTCTCCTTGTTGGGCTGACATTTTCAAGGTTATAAACATTTAACTAGACATGTGACCTGTGCTTGTGGTGGTTAAAGCAAATCTAAGTGCAGGGATGTTTTGTACCACTGGACTTTGTGAGGCTCAATTTAGGACCTGTCTTAAGTGCTCCATCTGTAACTGCCTAACAATCTGGCGTCTGTTCACTCTTCAAATATGAACCTTGTACATCAGACAAGCATGTAACTGTGAGTCTGTGAGTTTGCTTTGTAAATAGTGGTGGGAACTTGAATCATAAGATGGTTTGTGGCAAGAAAAAAGTATTTGACGAATAATGGAAGCATTTATCAAATAACTCACAAACAGGATGGTTGTCCTTGTTGGGCTGACATTTTTAAGGTAAAAAACATTTACCTTGGTGATGGGAGAAAAACTGATTTTTGCTTGATTGTTGGAGTGGCCATGCTCCTCTTTGTAATGTCTTTTCATCTCTATGAAATTTGTAATGAGCAAGATATTCTTCTTTATAAAGTTGTCGCAAAAAAAGAAGTCTTCTGTTTTTAGAAGGTGGCTTGATGAAAATAGACAGAAACAGTTGAGGCAATTACAAGACAAACCCAGTTGAGGCAATTACAAGACAAACCCAGATGGACTTTGGAAAATTCAGGCTGTCAAATCAGTGTAAATATCTTAATAAAAAACTGCCTGCTCGTACTCATAAAATGCTTTGGAAAGCAAAAATTCCTCTCAAAGTCAAAATTTATATGTGGTTCATTTGGAGGAATGCCATTTTAAGAAAAGGTAACCATTTGAAAAGAAAGTGGCAAGGAATTTCTTGTAATCACACATAAGCAGGTTACCAACAGAACTCAGACATAACTGGATGTTTCAACAACTCATTTCTTTCTTTGCCTCCAGTCAGAGTTGGGCAGGTTCCACCGTAAGGTGAGCGTTGGCAATTATTCTCTTTCAGACAATAGCTTCCTATAGTATGATTACTTGATTATTATCAATGACATTCAAAACCTTCATGAAAAGAATAGCGAAGGATTAAAAGAAAACTAAAAAAGTTGCTTATCAACTTAAGACAACACGTCATGATGCATGATTAGTTACAAACCTAGTAGGATTGCAGATATCTTTAGTGAAGCCAACTTACTGAATGTGTGATTCCTGACAGTAGAGTTTCTTTATATATTTTTTCTTGGCATTGCTTGATGTTGTGTCTAGCCTTGTGATTAAGGATTTGGAGGGTCCATCACGGGCGAATATAACGGTTCAGTTGACATGAAGATGGAACATATGTCTGAATTGTTGTACAGTTGCTCTTCTAAATTGCTTCAGCTTTAGGATTTCAATACTTAACTATGAAGCTGAGATAGATTTATAATCTAAAACTTTGGCATCAGATAGTGCAATTTGTTAGGAATAGCACTTGTTGTATTCAATATGAGGCTAGTAGGCTAGAATATATAGAGTACATGAATGTACAAAAGGAAAACCTATATAAGGCAACACCTAAATAAGGAAAACTTATATAAAAAAAACCTATATAAGAAGAGTCTATATATGACAATATCTATACCCTTAACACCCCCCACAAATGCAAGGTGTATGCAATAGTATTGTATTTGGAAGAGTTGACACTAAAATAGGGGAAAATCCAAAATCTTGATCTTGGAGTAGTCCTCGTATTATCCAACTCTTAAAAAACCAAGTCGATGAAGGAAAGTCGACGAAGGAGCTGAGCCAATGAAGTAAAACTAACAAACAAGCCGAGCCGATAAAGGAAAGCCGACATAACGAGCAGAGCTGAAATCGGCTAGATAATGAGCCAAAACCGATGGAGGAAAGCCGACGATATAAGCCGAGCCGAGCCGAGGCAAGGTAATGATTCAGAAATCGGAGTTAACGGAATGAACCGATAAAAAGAGCCGAGCCGACAAAAGAACTAAGATGTTAAGGACTTGGATAGATGCAACGGAAACAATGACACTGAGAATAAAAAACTCAAAGGAGAGTAGAGCCAACAGAAGAGTCGAGCTGCTGAATAGCCAGACCCAAATGAGTAGTAACCAAAGCTAGAGCCTGGAGTCGAAACCGGAAGCCAGAGTCGAAGACTGAAAAGCTAGAACCGAGCCAAAACCGAGCCGATTCTGATCGAAACTAGAGCCAAAACCGACCCGAGCTGATGAGCCAAGCCGGAGAAAAAGCTAAGTCGAGAGTTGAAGAACCGTTGTCGAATTGAAAGCGGAAAGCCATAGTTGGCAATCGAAGAGCTGGAGTCGAAGCCAAAGAGCTGGAAGCTGGAGATGGAAAAGGAATTGAAGCCAAAAGCGAGATGAGAAGCTCGAGCCAAAACCGAAGCGAGCCGGATCTAAAAGCTGGAGCCGGATGGAGCTAAAACCGAGTTAAATCCACTTTGAAATTGGTTTGGTGTCCGTCTTGGATTAATCGCTCTCGGGTGGAATTGGCGGAGAAGGATTGGGTCTCATGAGTGAGGCGCGGGCAGGTTAGCCGGCATGCCAACGAGGCGCCAACCGGAGTGAGTCGATTGGTCGGCGGTGGTGGCGCCGGATGTAGAGCAGAGCGACCATGCGAGCGAGCAAGCTGTTGGAGCTTAGGCCAGCGGCGACGCCGGGTGGGCGGTGGCTATCTCTCCTTCTGGTACATAGGTGAGCGGCGTCGTGAGCATCACAGACGGACGGTGTCGCAGGGCTATCGTCGGATCCAATTGCCAAGACGGATCTATAGTGGCGGCGGCAATGGCTCCCAAGGCAAAGAAGAAGACGGCGGCGAAGAGCCCGCTAAGGAGGAGCCTACGGTGGCACGGCTGATGCGCCACGAAGGCGAGCACAAGGCTACTTAGGAGGCGCTGAAGGGTGAGGAGCATGACCACTCCGACAATCAAGCCAGAATCGCTTTTTCTCCCATCACCAATGTTTAGAATTATACCTTCACCAAATATTTATAACCTTGAAAATGTCACCAACATGGGAATCATCACCTTTCGTGAGTCAGTTGAGAAATGCTTCTAATTATTCCTCAAATATATATTAGGTGTAAAACATGGTATGTAGGGTTGGCAAGCAAGCTCGTTTAGTGGGCTTATTGGCTATGCTTTGCTTGATCAATTTGACCATATTTGAGTTTACAGGTAAGTATGGCAAATAAACTAGTATATGTTACCAATAAATCTGATGTTAAGTTATACTATAATATCAAAGTTGATAAAATATTTCCACAAGTATTACTTTCTGGGAGAAATAGAGCCATTTGGAGCAGAGGGTAATCGGTTTATGACAAAGACTGTGCTTTCAAACACGACACCTAGGGGAATGGAGGCTTTGTACATAGTTGTAGGACGTTGCTCTACAATGTGTCGTGTTGACGCTCTGTTAGGCCTTTTTGCTCAGGAGTGGGGGAAGGGAGTAGCGTTAGCGATTCCTTGCCGGTTTTCTTTTGTGAAGGAGGGTTACCACTTTTGCAAAAGGGTATAAACTTGATATTATTCCCTGAGAGCTTGTCCTGTACCACCTGTACCGATGGAATATACTGGCAAAGAATCATGCCTTATGTGCAAATACTTAGTATTTTGCATTCAAGCAGATGGGAAATGTAGACAAATGATTGCATGATTTTTTCATATTTTTCCCCAATTTTTTCTATCCTCTGGAGACCACTTCACATGGGGTTGAAAAGGACCAAAATTTCAGTCAATTTTGTAGAAATTTTGGTTTTGCAAGCCTCCAAAAGTACCAGATTGAAATTTTGTTTTTGAATTTTGGCCAGATTTCGGTCGCCCCAGATGTGGTCTAAAAACAAAATTTGAAACCTTGCACCCACATGGGCATTACCCCCACGGGGAACTTGCCATCCCTGCTTCAAACACGACGCCCAATCACAATCACCACCATCCTAGTCCTTATGCCATAATGAATTCCATCCTACATGGCCCCAAATCCATCATCCAGGCAAACAATCACCACTCAAGTTGAAGAATTAAACAAGGTAGATTATGAATCCTGTCACCTCGAGGAGCTTGCTAAGGCCACCTCAACTTCGACGAAATGAGCCCGCGAGTAAGCACTATTTTTTGTCACGCTATTTTTACCCCCTTTACATATTCCCTCTTAAACAAGTGGTCTCTCCGCCATATGACCCATTTTATCCTTATATTAAAGTGATGCAAGGCACCGCAAGGAAGACGTGGAGGCATGGGGAGGACACCGAAGATGATAACCACAATGGTGCAAGGGGTGGTGTGGGGGGAAGAGAGGCAGCACGATGGAGGCACCATGAAGGGCAATGCAAGAAGGTGGTGGTGGCACTACGGTTTTGGAGGAGTAGGGGTGAAGGAATAATATTTATAAATTAGTTGGCCAGGTGTAAGGTCGAGGATGCCGACTAAAGGGGGGTGAATAGGCGGCTTTTAAAATTCTCTCGCTAATTTCTACAAAGCAATTCACCCCTAATTATCCTTATGCGAAAACCTTAACAATTATTAATGCGGAAGCTATAAACTAAGGTTTTGACAATTAAAGCCTAAGACAACTCGGCTCACTATGTGCACTAACTAATTATGTCTCTAACAAGAATATGCAATTCTAAAGATAAGCAATCAATCAATTTAATTCTATGAATATAAATTGCTTGAACATAAATAACTAACACAATGCAAGCACAAGAGACACGATACTTTTTACCGTGGTGTTCAGAGACTTGCCGGTCTCCCCTAGTCCACGTTGAGGTTAGCCCAAACACATTGGACCGGCTCCACGAATTGAGCACCCACCTCGAATCCACTAGTGGTAGCTCCTTTTCCCTCCCGGGTAGGCGAGCTCCAACCTTCACAAACTTTGCCGGAGCTTCTCACAACCTTCGTTGAGAAGCTCACCGCGCACGACGCTCTACGCCGTCTAGGAGGCGGCAACCTCCAAGAGTAACAAGTCAAGCCTTCTGCTTGAACCTCACCAAGTGCAACACATGCACAATGGTGATCTCTTAAGTGCAACACATGCACTAGGATCCTCCTCAAGTGCAACACATCCACAAGAGGCCCTCAACCCACTTCTAATTGCAACACATGCAATTAGAGCTCACTCTTAGCTCAAAAACCAAATGTGAGTGTGCAACACATGCAACACCTCACCCAAAACCTCAATAGAACCAGCAACAACCAAATGCCATCCCTTGGCATCCTTTTATAGCCCCCACACGAAAACTAGCCGTTGGAGGAAAAATGGGCAAAAACCAGCACGACCGGCACTACCGCCCAGCTGGGGCCGGTAGTGCCGGCCTCAACCTCAACGGTGCCGGCCTCGACCTCAACAGTCGAAAGCATGCCAAAACTAGCCGTTTGCTACAGTGGCCCGACAGTATCGCCCAACTGGGACCGGTAGTGCCGGCCAAGCGACAGTACCGCTCCCAAGGAGCGGTAGTGCCGGCCGGACACAGCCCAAAACCCTTCTTTGGATTATAACTACCGGCCATGTGGGCAAGATCGCTGCCATACTGGCGATCGCACCTACATGGTCGGTGAGCTACTACCACTGGGCACACAAGGAAAAACAAGTTTTTCACCAAAAACTTTTCTCCAAACTTTTGAAGATTGATTCTTTGACCCACGTGATGATTAACACATGATCACAACCCTATGCAAAACACATTTGCACATGTTAATCACATATTCCAAAGAATCACTTTAAACTCCAATTTATTTGCAAAACACAATTGCAAATAAACCAAGAACTTATGAGATCAATCCTCTTAGCTATGTGATGATCAACACATGATCAAGTCAATTTGCAAAACACATTTGCAAACCCTATTCACATGCTCTAGGATTGAAACCCATAATCTCAAGTTCATTTGCAAAACACATTCGCAAATAAACCACGAACCCATAAGATCAATCCTTGTAGCCATGTAAGGATCAACACATGATCTCGGCACTTTGCAAAACACATTTGCAAATGCCAACACATGCTCTAGGATCGAAACTCATAACTTCGAGTTTATTTGCAAAACACATTTGCAAATAACAAATCCATTCAATCATTTTGCAAAAACACATTTTGCAAACTCAAAACACAAACCAAGCTTAGCCTTGTGATGATCAACACATGATCCCATCACAAGCTAAAACACCAAAGCATGAGCTCTCTATTTGCAACACATGCAAATCTCTAGCTCCATGCAAATCACAATTCAAACTTAAGTGCATAAGCTCTCTATTTGCAACACATGCAAGTCTCTAGCTTCATGCAACCACTTTAAACCAAAATTTCTTGAGCTATCTCCTTTTGCAACACATGCAAAACTTAGCTCCAAGCAATAACCACATAAATAACATTGCATAAGCTGTCTCCCTTTTTGCAACACATGCAAATCCATAGCTTCATGCAAAACCCAAATCGATAAGATTCAAATAAGATGCAAGCATGAGCACTCTTATTTGCAACACATGCAAATACTTAGTTCATGCAAAATCCAACGCACGAGCTTCACCCATTTGCAACACATGCCAAATGGTTAGCTCCATGCAAAATCCAAATAAGAGAGTGAGCTAGAGTGAACCGGATTGAGTTCATCAACACATGATGAAGTTCAAGCTAAAAGACTCAACCCCTCTTAATAGTACGGCACCTAACTAGCAATCCGGTCTCCCATCCAAACATCGAGACCGGTAAAAGACTAGAAACACATCCTTAGCCTTAGCTAGTTATACCTTTGCCTCTAGCGATCCACTTGGAGCTTTTATGATATCCAAACATCTTCTCTCCAGGATCATCTCTTATTCTTCTTGGTCATCAACACATGATGAACCTTCTAGCTCTTCTCTTTACTTCGGGATTACCTCTTGAAGCCCATCAACACATGATGACTTCTTCTTCTTCTCGAATCTTCATTATCTTGGACTCAACCTACTTCACAACTCATAGAAGATTGTTAGTCCAACAAATACGGTTGTCTCAATCATCACCGCACTCCATTAACACATAATGGATGCCTCCAAGATCGATTGAGCACAACCCAAATCAATTTGAATGATTAATTGTTGTCTTGAGTACTTTGATGCAATTAATGCTTCATTATACTCAAGAACTTTTCGCTTGTCTTTAATCAACAAGGAACACCATCAACACATGATGAAATGTCCTTTTATTGATCGAAAGACAATCGAACTCAATTTAAATTTCATTTAAATTGATATGAGTATATATATGACTACATAAGTTTCATATATTCAATATGATGGTTAGTAATGATCCATATATGTTTGAGTGATGGAAATGGGATCAATACATTTAAACCATCAACTATAGAATAAACTCTATTTGATATGTGCATATAGATAATTGAACATGGAACCAATATGCACATAATCAATCTTAGATTGCATATGAGTTTATTCTATATTTGCATGAGTATACTACAACTACACAAGTTATATATACTCAAACGATTGTTTCAATGTCTTGATCCTTTATATGTTATTTAGTAATAAGACATGGATCAATACTATTGAAACAAGTAGTTAAATTATAAACTCCCCCTAGATGTGTGCATTCATGTAATATATGAATTAGGAACATAATGCACATATTTGGACCAAGGCAATGGAAGAGTTCATATTTTAACTTGAATCCTAAGTATGCATTAAGATAATAAAGTGAATACAAGTGCATACCTTAGGTTTTTTCATTTTCCATCCAATTATGAGAATAATAAGAATATAGCTTAATAAACATGTTAGTCTCATAATGATTAGATTTGTCATTAAACAATGATTAAACATTAATATTAAACCAATCACCAAAACTAATGGAGCTTGAACTTACACCAGGACTGCTCGCACCTTCATCAAAGAAGAAGAATGGGGACTTTAGAGGCGATTTTCATCTCTTCGAGATCTCTTTGATTCCTTGACTGATCAGCCATGAATTCTCTTGCTACTGATTGGGATTTCTCAAAAGGTACTACTTCCGCTGATTTCAGCCACAATCGATGTGGTTCTCAAGTTGATCTTTGTCTGTCACATTCGAATGGCTTTCTGCTTCTGATCGGTCAAATTGTTTTGTTAACAAGAGTTTTTGGATGTCAGGTTGGTTCTCTGCCTTTTACTTATCTGGATTTGCCCTTGGGGACAACAAAACCAAGAGTTCAGGATTTTACTCCACTAATAGATCGTGTTGAAAAGAGACTTGCTGCCTCTACTGCCTTTCTATCTTATGGAAGCCTTCTCAATACAATAAGTTCAGTACATTCTCATTTGCCCACTTACTACATGTAACTAAAGCTTCCAGTGGCAGTGATTGAAACAATTGACAGGGCAAGGAGACATTATCTTTGGAGGGGTTCAGATATTAAAGCAAGGGTAAAGTCCTTAGCTGCTTGATGTATGGTTAGTTGGCCAATATCAAAAGGAGGACTAGAGGTCCTTAACAAAATGAAGCTCTGTTGCTAAAAAATATGCACAAAAATTACAATAAGCATGATTTTCTTGTTGGAAAATTCACATAGTATAACATTAATTTAATTCCATAGATACGCAATAAAAACATGAAGATAAACATTACATCTACAAGATGATTACTAGCGACCAATGATTTATACAACATGCTAGTAAAGAAGGCACACTGTAACATCCCAAAAATTGAGTTTTGGAATGTTTGAATTTGAAAATGAACCATTTACATTTTCTCTGAATTAATTCAAGCTTAATTTGAAGTTTCTACTAATTAAAATATTTAATTTGATTAATCTATACATCAAACAAAAGATTTCTAGTTTTGGATTCATTGTGCTCTAAGGAATTTTTCTGTATTTTTGGAGATTTTTCTGAATTTATTTGCTATTTATTTGAATTTATTTGCTTTTATTCGAATTTCTGGAATTTTCTTAATTCGGAAAATAATTTTTATTCTCTAAAATTTTCTCGGGTCGAATCTCTCCGGCCCATTTCTTTTCCTCGCCCAGCCCGCTTCGCCTGCGCGTCGCTCGGCCCAGCCAGCCCGCTCCACTAGCCAGCCGCACCGCCGCTGTGCGATCTCGATCCAACGCACCTCGTGGAGCCGTGTAGCTGGTCTGCTTGAGCCGTCGGATTTGCGCCCTGTATGCGGTCCAGGTCGCTCCATGTCAGCGCGCTGCCGCCGAAACCCTAGCTGCCGATGGAATCCCTGCGCCACACGCCGCCATCTCGGTTTTCGCGTTTTACATGCCTGCCCAGGCCTATTTAAGCGCCACGACCCTCTGCGAGCTTTCCTTGCGCGCCGCTCATACGCCTCATCTCCCGTGGCTCGAGACGCCACCTGCGTCGAGTTCTCGCTCGCCAGAGTTGCGCGGCCGGCCGAAGCTTTTCTCGCCGTCGTTTGGTCATTCCGGAGCGTCTCCGACATCCCTGCCAACCTCTTCGAGTTCGCCGCATCGCCTCCTTCCGGATTCGCACCAAGCCGAAGTCGATCCTGTACAAAAACGTCACCAGATGCTTCTTCTTCTCCAAGTCTGGCAAGCCCACACCGCCTTCCTCACCATCGCCCCACGCCACGAACCTTGGCCGTCCAATCCTCGGTGGATGCTTCAGAGTTTGCTGCGTCACCGCAACCGAAGCCATTGCTTTTCTGCCATTCGATCCGGCCGTGTCGCCGATGCGTGACATGTGGCCGCTTGCGTCAGCGTCGACGTCATCCCTGATGTCAGCCCTAGCCCTGTTCTGTGGACTAGGTCCACCATAGACCTTAGCCATCCCGTGGACTCGGTCTATGAGAAAGGGTCCCACCTGTCAGCCTCTAAAATATTCTCCTACTTTATTTTATTTTCCAGAAATCCTTGCTGATGTCAGCATTTCACAATAAATCGAATTTCCTTTAGAAAAATAATTCCAGAAATATTTCTTTTTCTTTGAATTTAATCTTTTGGAGGCCCATTCTCTTTCATACGAACTCCGATTGAGGCGATTCAAATTTCTAAATTTTTCTAAAACCAAGATCTACCTTCCAGAGCTATTTATTTTCAGTTCTGAGCTTGTTTGTGTCTCTATTTTGTATTTATTTGTTTTTTTGCTTTCTTTTTCGGTAGACGCTAATTCCGAGGGAGCAAACGGGGACTTCGAAGACCAAGACTCAGCACTAGATCAGCAAAGCAAGTCATAACCTTTGATCATATTGATCATATGTTTACAAAGTAATTTGTTTTATACAAATGCATGCTATTTGAGTATAAATGTTTATTTCATGGGAATATCTATATACCTAGTTGTCATTATGCCACCTTGATTATTGGAATGCCATGTATCCATTGTTAACCCTAGGTTGGGACATTACTAGTTGGACATGATTATACTACCAACACTGGGTTACCGTAGCTATGCTTAGACATTGCTTAGTTATACGATGGTATCCATATCACATTTTGAATAATGGTAATCTTGACTTAATGAGATATTGAATTGTGGCTGATACCCGCTATTGTAAAAATTGTTGTATCATGGCGGGGTTTGCCATTGGTCTTAGTTGAACGAATTTTTTTCCTTTGGACAAGTGATCGTGCAGTAAAGGGGGTGCTTTCTAGCACATTGGGATGTGGATGTCTTACCTGAGACAACTTAAGGACTTAATCTTGTGCGCCATTGAACTGGGCCTAACCGTACTACCATAAGTCTGGTATGGGATAGACCTAGCTGATTAATTTGCAATGTCTAGCCTTAAGTAATGCCAATTGGTGGTGTTGATTCTGGAGTGAACGGGTAGACTCACATGGCTCAAGAGGGGGTCCCGAGGGGCGAAATCTTAGTGGGCAGTACCGAGTTTAGACAGGGCATTGTAAAGGCTTTGTCATGATCTCTCTGCGGCACACCAAAGGAAGTGTGCTAATATCGATTGCACAAAGAGATGATCATGTCTTGTGGGTAAAGTAATACAACCTCTGCAGAGTGTAAAACTATTCAAATAGCCGCGTCCGCGGTCATGGACATGCCCGGGAATTTCACATGAGGTATAGAGTGTTTCATGAAATGTTGGATGGTAGAATTGTTGGGATATGAACAGGGAGTTCACTATTGTTTTGTTGTCTAAAGTTAATACTGTTGAATTTATTGGTTGATACTTGTTTTAGATGGTGTAGGGTGATGCCTCGTCATTCTGTTCATGTTGTCTATAATTGATCTACTAGTTATTTATTATCTTTTTTCATAAATATGCTTTCAATCTATTTACTGTATTTCAATTCAAGTTGTCTATCATTTGTCAAGCCTTGCATGAATATATTGCATCATTTCCCTACGACTTCTTTGAGTACTTTTTGTACTCACAGCTATACACCTTTGTTGATCAGTTGCTGAGGAAGGATTAGGAAATGTTGAATATTATGAGGAGGAATATTATGAAGACTACGTGGATTAGGAAGGTGTTCCCTGGACGATTGCCTGTGGCATGTTGAATGGCCCAAGTTATCTTTTTCGCTGCAATAATTTATTTGTTTCTTAAGCCCTTAAGGCATAGTGGTGTAAACTTTGACCATAAGGTCGTTTGCTTTGTTTAATAATAATTTGCCTCTTTCTTAGTTAATTCGTTATATAGAATGATATTTTATCTATGTTTACACTGTGTGCACTAGCGTGATCCTGAACTAGTGCAGTATACACAGAGGGTTTCGGATTTGCAAATCCGGGTCCCAACACACACCTACATATGCTAGATAACCCAACTGATACATAGATGTAAATAATACTATCATAGCAGCATGCATTCCCATCAGATTTAATCACAATAGAAAATTGCTTGGACCAAGAACTACTCAGTCTGAGGCACTTACAGTGGGCTTGGTGAAGAACTAGAAATTGCGTAGGAGCAACACGTCGATCGAAGATGAGGACGAGCAGTTGCGCGGTGCAGCGCTTCCCAGAAACCCGATCGCCAGTCTTCCGTGCAAGGCATCAAGTAGCTAGCATTGGATCGAAGACACTGCTGTCCCTCGCACCCATTGCACGATAGGCAAAGTGATGGAACGACTCGGGTGGCAGCACGTACCGGAGGAAGTAGAGATCGCTAGAGAAAGACGAGACTAGATCAATTTTGTTCGTCACTGCCTTTCACGTACAAGGATGTCTCCCATATGAAGGCGTGTCCCACAAAACTGTCTCGTGAAAACTCAGCGCTACGAAAATCGAACTGGGCGAATGGACTAACCACTCTAGAACGTGCGTCTCCGTGAGTCTACGGTACCACGTCGGCAGTTGAGGTATAAGGTGATGTGGCATAGATTAAGTACACTTAGCACGTCTCAGTCGCACGTCATCAAATACGTGGCATGCACTCGTGTGTGTGTACATAGGCTAACTTAGTTAACAATATGTACCTCTAGCCTTGCCACCAACTCATATTAGAGTCCATGCATGAGGTCTCCTTATAAGTTGCTTTCTCTCCACCTAGCTAAGCAATATGGGACTAAAATCCATACCCTCAACTCAAAACCCCTTTGACTTCTTCCATTAAATTAATTCTGAATTAATTCCAACATCTACTTGGGTACAATTGGTGTGGAACACTTCCTATAGCGTTGGAGAAGTCCCACATGTGGCTAAAGAAACCGGTTCTCATTTTGGTGGAGAGATATTGAGGCTAAGCATATACTACAGAGGAATTGCACTCTGTCAAGTAGGAGAGGGTAACGCTTCTTTATTCTGGGAGAATTTTGTGGCATGATACTTGTCGACGATCAGGACCGTCGACCGTAGAAGAAAGAAAGGGGGATGCGAGATGTTAGCTCGGGAGCGGGACCTGAGGTCGCGCTCGTTCGGGGCACCTAGCGTCGCAGGGAAGCAGTCCAAGAAGAGATGCCGGACACCGGATTTATACTGGTTCGAGCCCCCAAGGTCGGGTAATAGCTCTACTCCAGTCTTGCCCTGAGGCGAAGGATGTATTAGCAGCTCTATGGGAGAGTACAAGGATAGGGCCCGAGCAAGAGGGGCAGGGGCCGTGCCGTTCTTCTTGGTAGGTGTTGCGTGTCGTGTGTTGTCCCTGCCTTCTGTACCTGTCCCCTTTTTTGATTTGGGCGACCTATTGCTTTTGTAGCCCTCGGGGAATCTTGCCGCTTGGTCCCGAGGCCGACGTCAGTGAAGAGGAACGCGGTATGCTACGCTAGCACAAAAAAAAATCTACCGTAACGTAAAGCTACTCGCAAGAAGGGATCATAGATAAGATTACCACTAGACGCGATTGCGGAATCCTTCAGCGTCGATGTAGTGGATCGTCCTCACCGCATCGTTGCGTCGATGTAGTGGATCGTCCTCGCCTTGCCGTGGATCGTCCTCCCACGCCATGATCACAAAGGCGTCACCACGAGAGTCCACACATCCAGAGATGGAACGCCGTGCGTCGATGTGCAAGCACCTGGTCGCTCGGCAGGGATAGCGAGAGGAGTAGGCTAGGGTTTCGAGTGAATCACTCCTAAACCATGGAAAGCACACCCTGTGCCCTCCCTCCTCCCCTCCTTATATAGCCACGAGATGAAACCCTAAACTAGGGCCCATCAGCGTGCTAAGCCCACGAGGTTCATTAATTACGGATCCAATCCAAATTAATGCGTCCTAGCCCATTAAGTGTGTGACCCTGCAGGTTCACGTACATTTGGACGTGGATTCGGAAAACTCCTTTTCAATCCAATAGTTGGTATTGGCTTCTTGCAAAGTATGCCAACTCCCAAACATACTATGATCAAATCGGACAGAACCTATCAAAAGTACTCATGTAATAATCCCTTTGCCAAGTATATGAAGATTGATCTTAAGGCGAGAAGCATGTCATCCTTTGATGATTCAATCCATCTCTCGTATCCGTGATATATTAATAAGTTGTGATTGACTCCTCAATCACGGCATGGCCATGCACTTCCTTAATCATATCACACGAGTGGCCTTGTCATATATCTCCGTTTCATTGGAGTGGCAAATTCCATCTTGACTGCTCACTTCCCTCTGCACGTTTCATAGTAAACATGAAAGCTACCTTTATTACTATCCGGTTAGGAAGTAGTGTTTGATAGTCCCAAGGAAAACTATTACACATGTAGGGAATATGACAATCTCGTGTCTAAGGATCATACATCTACTAGGTATGAGATACTGCGATGACACATAAGAATGAAACATTCTCGTAGTGTCCCATTGCGGGTCTATCTAACCCATGTTCTTCAACATGCGTCCACAATGTATAGATGATATCTCCATATCCCATGATCTATGAAGCATGATCATCGATCACTACATGTGCTGATCTATTCATCGTTGTCCTATACGATGATATCCGATCAGAGATATTTATCGAATTACATCATTAAGTAAAGAGCTTCATAAGCAAGTCACATACTTGTTGATCAATACAATGATATACATTCATTGGACCAATTATCATATTATTATTCATAAACATAGTCATGTTACAATCATCTAAATGATTGCCTCAAGGGCATAACACTAACAGTCAGGAGCTCGTGGTGATTTGACGGAGGCTCGGAAGTTGTCGCTAGCCGTTGAGAGTCTAACGGGAGCTGTTGAGATCTTGACGGGAGCTGTTGAACCCTAGTTCCCACGCAGGGGTAGGTAGAGCGCTGATTCCCATGCAGGGGAGAGTTTTACACAAGATAAAAATAAAAGCGTTACAGACATCCTTTCCTTTGGTGGCCGCGGGGGCGTCGAGGTCGGGGGCGAGGCGTCGAGGTCGAGGGTGCCTACCCCTGCGGCAGTGCCCGAGCTCGAGCTCACCGATCCCGAGCCCGATCATCGGGGAAGCGCCCCCTAAGTCGGAGATGAGCCCCTGGGTCCGCGGGAAGCCGCCACGAGGCCACGGGGGGATGCTTACACGTGGCGAGGGCACCGATCCCCGACAGCTAGCCCCCGAGGCTCAAGGGACGGCCTTGAAGCTCGGGGCACCCTTGAGTCTAATGGTTTCTTGAGAAGGGATCGGTCTTTTGGTCGAGCTCGGCAGCCCCCGAGGCTGACCTTGCATGCTGAAATCCTCTAGGGACCTCTGTCGTGGTTGCTGCGAACATGCCCTTTCGCCTTTGCGGCATTAAATTGGAGATCGTGTCTGGGAGGTGTCTTATTTTCGCCGACTCGGATTCCTGCGGGGGATTCGAGGAAGCGGCCCGTAACGCCTCGTGTCCTGACGCGACGGGCAGTGGACACGGGATGCGACGCCTCGAGTCTCCGGGGGGATTCGAGGAGACGCGACCGTGGCGCTTCACGTTCTCTGCCCGAAAATCTCGACGCGCCTTTTGAGGAGTAACAGATGATAGCTGTCAGAGATCGGGCTTCTTTAAAAGCTCGAAGCCGTATGCCTCTGAAGCCCTTCACCCTTGCGTTGTGTCTTAGCCTCCCTTCTAGTTGCCTTTTCTTCCCCCAGATCCGTCTTGATCTCTCCGAGCGCCATGGCCAAGTTCGGGAAAAGCACCTTGATCACCGAGAGGATGAGAGAGCTCGAGTCACTGGGACTCCTGGACCCAACGACCTGGCGACTTTCGGCGGCCGGGGAGGTCGAGCCGCACCCTCGGGAGGACGAGATTGTGAGCACAGAGCAGTATACGCTCTTCGGGCTGCGGACCCCGGAGAGCGATTTCTTGGCCGCTGTTCTCGTGCAATGCGAGATCGAACTTGTCAATCTGGTGCCGAACTCTGTTCTCCTCCTCTCTATCTTTTCGCATCTCTGTGAGGGGTTCCTTGGAATCCTTCCCACCCCCTCTCTCTTTTTCTATTTTTATTCTTTGTTCCGCACTTCAAAGGACCCTGTCGTCGGGTGCCTTTATTTTCGGCTGCGAACCGAGCTTCCCTGCACCTTTCTTCAAGTCCCGACCTGGGACTCCCTTGGGCCGTGGACGGAGAGGTGGTTTTATCTGAAGAAAGGCGAGGGGGGCGAGCTTGCGTATAACGGCATCGTCGTGGAAAGCAAGCGCTAGACCCCAGAACCTGAAGACTCAGCGCCGACCAAGAGACCGTCACCACCATCCATGTTTGTGCGACGCGCGGCCTGACCGGTCAGGCTGTGGTCGTAGACTACCTCCGGGCTCGGGTGTCCTCTCTACGAAAGAGGGTGCACCCGTTCTTCGAGATCCGAGGGAGGGACGACCCCACTCGGGAAAGCGCCAAAGGTAAGCTTCTTTCGACCTCGTCCTTTCCTGAGCTCGAGCGAGCTCTTTTTTCGATCGCCCCCCATCTCATCCCGTCTTCCTGCAGCCCCGGCGGAGTCGTGAGTGGCAGCGCGTATGCAAGAGGCGTTTGGGAAGGTGGCCCATGCCTACACCCTCGATGATCCCGTCCCCAAGAACATCTTGAGGCGGCGTAGCGAGGTAATCTTCTTCTCATTCTTCTATTGGGTTTACTTTGGGCTCAGGCATTCTTTGACCGTGTCGAGCCTTGCAGGAGAGCTAGGAGCTGCTGGAAATGGCAAGGCGCCTGTTGCCGTTTCCTGGACTGGGCAAGGGCAAGAAGACTACCAAGAGACCTGCCCTGGACGCCCCAGGCCATGCCGCCAAGAAGCCCCACGTCGAGTGGGGCGACCACGCGATGGTAAGTCGCTTCTACTGAGCCCGGGGATGCCCAGGCTCGACCTTAGTTCCTCGTCGTTTTCCATGCGTCTTTTCCTTTCTTTGATCTTCTTTTCCCCTTCTTTATTCAACAAGAATGGGCAGCGGCTGCCGTCGAGCCTGCGCCCGGTGTCGCAGACGCAGGACGCTCGAGGGGAACACACTCCCCCTGCTGCCGTGGGGGCGGGGCGTCGAGCCATGCCCCCTCCGCCCAAGAGACGGAGGCTCAAATCACGCAGTATTTTCATGTCTCCTTTTCTTTTCCTTTTTAGCTCGGGAGCGTAGGTCTTCTCCCTCCTTGCGAGTCTTAGGGGAAAAACATCACATATTTTGACTGTTGTTCAGGGCGAGTCCGAGGATGAGGAAGAGGACGCGGGGGACTATCTCCTGGTCCCTCGAGCAAGGCCGCAGCATCCTCGGCCTGACACGATATCCACGGAGGGAGACTTAGCCGGGGCGGCCGACCAAGGGGCCGTCGGGGCGCCTGCGGAGGGAAGCCCAGCCGAGGTGCCCGATCATGGAGCTCCTGAGCCGACTGCCGCCCCGGGCGGGGCCGTAGGCGAGGCCGACACCGTCGGGGCGACAACGGGGGTCGACGCCACCGGGCCTGACGCAGCTGAGGTCGGGACGGTGCTTGTAGGCGTCTACGAGCACGGCGGGGCATCAGGTACAGCGTCACCCCCCTCTTCGCTATTGTTTTGCCTTTGGGCCTTGATCCTTTAAGTAACTCTGTTTTCTTCGACAGGCTCAGCTCCGTCCGCGCTGCCCCAGGCTTCGCACGAGGCATCCCGGGCTGACGCCTCCCTCAGCACCGTCGGCCCGACGGCGGAGGAAGCCCCCGAGGTACGCATGTCGCTTCTATGCGACAGTTGTGTGAGACTCGAGAATCGTCTCCAGGAGGTGAGTTGAGTTCGAGTCCCCCCCTTTACTTCTTTGTTTCGCTTTGCACTTGCGAGGCCGCTGTGACACCCCTTGTACTCCTCCAGGGCTTGGACTCGATCGCCAGCAGGCTCGGAACCCTGCGCATCCACGCCAATCAATTCAGGATGATGTGCTCTCTGGTCGAGGAATGGGAGCAGTACGTTCTCGGCCTCGAGGAGAGTGCGGCGCGGACGGAGAAAGAGGTCGAGCAGCTGAAGACCGAACACGCCATCGAGCTTTCGAGGGCAGTCGAAGTCGAGCAGAAGCGGTCGGCCGAGACCCTCGTGAATATCCGCGAGAAGGCCGAGAATGCTCTCGCGGGTGATCGCGGGAGGGCCGCAGAAATCGTCGAGGCTACCCGTGCGGAGGTGGAAGTGCTCCGCAAAAAGGTCGCGGAGCTCTCTGTTGCTCCTCCGAAGGCTTCCGCTGATGTCGAGGCGAAGATGGCCGAGCTTGAGGAAAAGCTGGGGCGAGCGACCCGGGTGGGGAAGAACGCCCTAGCTCAGCTTCAGGAGGAGCGAAGTCAGGTTTCCAACGCCGAGGCCGGCGCTAGCCCTGAGGGCGAGAGTCGCTACTCTCGAGCAGGAGAAGCTTGCTCGGGAGATGGCTGACCTGTAGATAGGTTAGTCGGTAGAAAAAAGGGCCCAAGGGCACTCGACCTCTTTGTAAATGTTAATCGTGTAAATTTTGGCTTTAGAAGAAATGAAACTCCCTTTGTGTTTGCAATTATATGTGCCTTTTTAATACTTGGCCGGGAGTCTTGCTCGAGAGTGAGTAGAATCTTTTCTGTTCGAGACTGCTCGAGACTTAGTCAGAAAAATTCCGGTCTGAGATCGAATGTCGTTTGCTCGAGACTTAGGCAGAAATCCTACTCGAGGCTGAAAGATACCTGCTCGAGACTTAGCCGGAAACCCTGCTCGAGACTAAAAGATACCTGCTCGAGACTTAGCCAGAAATCCTGCTCGAAGCTGAATGACATCTGTTCGAGACTTAGCCGGAAATCCTACTCGAGACTTTGGCCTTTGCTTTGTTGCCCTGCCTTAGCCGTGCACAGAGTTGGCCTTTATGACTCAAGATCCGACCAGCATTCCTGACCTGAAAAAGGAAGACCCGCGACAAGGTTAGGTCGTTGGGTATACCTTTGATCGGGGGTGAACCTTATCCGCGGCGTCGGGTCGAGATGACCAAGCCTGTGATTAGAACATCCCCGGAGGAATTTGCTATAAAAAATCACTCGACGGGGGGAATAATTATCAAAATCACTTGACGTGGGAATAGGTCAACCCCGGAGGATACTTTTTAGAAACCCGTGACCTCCGAGCTTGGGAGTGCTTCAGGCTTGGTGTTAGGTCAAGATGGCCGAGTTCGGGGGCTCCCTCTGTGGGGAGGCCTCCCATTAGAATCACTCGACGGGGAGAATAGAGCAACCCCAGAGGATATTTTTTAGAAATCCGTGACCTTCGGGTCTAGGAGTGCTTCAGGCTCGGTGTTAGGCCGAGAACGACTGAGCCCGAAAATATTCGGGCCCGCCTAGATTTGGGGGCGTCGAGTCGAGGCAGCCGAACTCGGGAATGCATCGAGTCCAGGGCTTCCCCGAGGGCGGTGTCTGATTTGAACCTGCTGCAGGGGAATAGCCAGCTTTCTGCGATACAGATCGTCTTACGGCTTCATCCGTGTCCGCGTAGCGTTTCGCCATTCGGAACAGCCTGTTGACGCTGAGGTCGGTGGTGATTTCCAGGTCCTCCGTAAGGCGCCTGTCCCGGACGCCGAATTTGAAGGCCTTGATGACGGCTTCACTGGAGACGTTTGGGATCGAATTTCTCACGCGGGTGAACCGACGGACGAAGTCGCGGAGAGGTTCACCCTTGCCCTGGATGATGCGATCTAGGTCCCTTTCTCGTCCAGGACGCTCGTAGCAACTCTGGAAGTTCGATCGGAGAGCGCTCCGCACCTGGAGCCATGACCGAAAGGTGCCAGGGGCCTGATTAAAGATCCAGGTGCGAGCGGCGCCGTCCAGGATGGTAGGGAGGTAGTTGGCCATTACAGCCTTGTCCCCACCGGCCGCCAGGATCGCGGTGGAGTAGATCGAGAGGAACTCGTCGGGGTTCTTGGTCCCGTTGAACCGCTCCATCACGGCGGACCGAAAACGAGTCGGCCAGCGTACCCGGCGAAGGTCGACGGAGTACTCTGGGCAACCTTAGGTCGGGGTAGCATGGTCGCCGCTGCTACGGTCGGAATCGCCGTCAGCGAGGTGATCAAACTCGAGCCGAAGGCACACCCAGTGCCGGGCTCGCTGGTTAGGAAGGCTATCGTCAGGGCGGCGATGATTGCGAGCCTTCTGTCACCTGGGCGAAATGTCCGGAGACAGACCCCCAGAAGTGTTGCTACTTGAACGAGCGCTGTCACCACTCTGCCGATCGTGGGAATGCCCGTGCATCAGTCCTACGCCCTGGTTCCCACGCAGGGGTAGGTAGAGCACTGTGAAGGACCATGTGGAGGTCCATTCATGTTTCTGATGAGTATTTGACTTTATTTGAGCAATGTGTGCTCAAGTTTGAGTTTGATTTGGATTGATTTTCAAAATGAAGCAATTTGAGTTGTCTCTGCCAGGAGTGGCGATCTGGTCGTATGGGCCGGTAGTGATGAGTTGGATGGTTTATTGCACATCTTTGTGGGCATTGCTATGTGAGGAGTTTCCTTGTCTTTGATGGTTGCGGGACGACGGTGCTAGGTCATGGTGAGGCGAAGGATGGCCGGGACTAGGCGAGGCGTCGGAGGTCAGACGGTTGGGAGATCGTCGGAAGATGATCGGAGATGGAGTTCGGGCAAGTCAAGAAGACAAGGAAAGGAGATGATGCTACCTAGATGCCGCGTGGATCAATGAGGGCCGTCAGATTGAGGTCTAGTTGATAGGTTAGCGGGTCTAGGTAGTATGCTTTGAAAACCGTGCAAGAAAACCCGATATGTGTGTGGGTTTTGGGTTAGCCCTTGCATGGCTGTGTGTGTGGGTTAATCCTAGCCCTTAGATGAGTGCTCTAGGGTTGAGGGACTCATCCAAGGGTGGTAGGTGGCCCAAGAGTAGTATAAATAGGGGTGGAGGGGTAGCCTCCTTCCCTTGAAGGTGTTGAGGTTTTGATGCTCATTTGAGCTTTGCCCACATGAATGTGAGGCTTTGTAACCTCCTTCCAGAAATGAAAGTTCTATCCATCCACCTCTGAATTTATTTTAGCATTTACATTATGTCTTTACTTTACATAATTTAAATTCAGCATTTACTTTCCGCAATTACATTCCCGCAATTTACTTTCAAGTAATTTGGATTTGCCTCCCCTCCTTCTAAATGCTGCTGATCTTGGATGTTTTGAGTGTGTTCATATGGTTTTACATCTCTTTTGCACTCTTGGATTGAGTAGAGAACATCTTTTCTTTCAAGTTCCAACTTTGTTCAGAACTTGTTCTTCGTGCAGCAGTCAGTGTTTGATTTTTGTAAAAATATAGAGAATTCCTTTTTGAGTGATTCTTATTGGAGGAGGTGCGGGACTCTGATATACACCTGCAGAAAAATTTTGGAGTTCACCTGTTGCACCATTTGGGCGCCATGAGGTGAAAACCGAGCCCCAAACTTTCTGTTCGAAGTTCTTGAGCATACTGTGTTCTTAGATTTTTCCTGTTTTTTCTGTAAGGCTTTTTGAGGCTAAATTTGGTGGAGTTCTTCATGACTCTGATGCTCATAGGGAGAAAAATTCTCATAATTTTGTGAGCTGCATAAACCCACCAACCTCCTGTGCAAATTGAGGACAAGTTCTGGAAATTCTGCTTTTGCTTTTCTGAAAGTGACTTTTGTGATTTGAATTGATGTCCTTTCTAAAAGCAAGAGTTTGAATTGATTCCTCTTTATCTTGGACACTAGACAACCAGGATTGTGACTCAAAAATCCCCACATATTTTATGGTACTTATCCATGCAAGCTTGGGGTACACATAGTTGTCTAGTTTTTGGGTTTTCACAATTTCCTTTGAGCGATCTTGTCGAGGATTTTGTTGGAGTATTTTGGGGAATTTTTATTTGCGACCATTCACCCCCTCTGTTCGCCATCTCGGTCCTTCAATTGGTATCAGAGCCGGTTCTGCTCTTTCTAGATCTTGACCGGTCTCAAGAGTCATGGCGACGGACAAATATTCCACCAAGCCTCCCATCTTTAATGGAGTTGATTTTACTTTTGGAAGTCCGGATGGAGTCATACATCATCGCCTGGGCTACGATATGGCGAAGGTGAAACTCCCGTATGAGGTTCCTGGCGATGAAAATGTCACGGCCATCAATATGGTTGACGTTGAGGCGAATGCTAAGGCAAGGAACATTCTCATACAGGTCTTAGCCGAGTGAGTATGATAGGATTTCTCACCTTCGCTCCGCTCACGAGAGTTGGGTAACCTCGATGCTTACCATGAGGGCTCTATTCAAATCAAGGCGTGAGCGCAGACCGGTTCAAGCGAGTACAACAAGTTTGATCAACGTTGGTGAGAGTCTCGACGAGTGTTTTGGTTGGTTTACAAAGATTTTGAGCGACCTTCGAGCGGTTGGTTGCATATACCCGACTCGGACAATGCTCGGCATTTCTTGACCGCATTCGACCTTGGGTTTGGGAGATGAAGGTGACCACCATCAAGGACACCACCGACTTATCGACTCGACTCTTGGCGGGCTTTATTCCGCCTCAAGACTCATGAGATAGATGTCGTCTCTCGGAAGACGAAATCTCGATCGATGGCTTTGGTCACCGATCCCATTGGATCTTCTTCTTGATCCTTCTATTGGTTTCTCTCTTTCCGCCTTTGCGAGCTAGCGATGACCAAGCTGGAAAAATTTCGAGAAAATGAGCTTGCTCTTCTCGCTCGTAAGTTTTCTCATGCATACAAGAGGGTGAGAGAGAGGAAGAGAGGTGGCATGATCACCGCTTGAGTGTGGTGGCCCCAACCACATTGAGGCGAACTGTCCCAAGCGGAGAAGGGCAAGAACGGCGTTGGCGGTTCGGGCAAGAACGACTACACCGACAAGAACGCAACAAGAAGCCTCCGGTTCGTGAACGGCGACGAGAAGAAGTACCGCAACTTCTCCAAGAACAAGAAGCTCTTCTGCGCGTCCTCGCCGCGCAGCGACATCAACCTCTCCGACACGGAGACATGGAGCGATGAGGCGAGGATGATCCGCAAGAGAAGAAGGGCGGCGATGACTTCTCGGCATGTGCTTCATGGCCGACACCAACAACATCGGCGACTCAGAGCTCTCAAATGACTCGGATGAGGTACCCTCCTATGACCAGCTCAACGAAGCTTTACGCAAATTAGAAAATTTCATGCTAGAGCTAGAGCTAGGTGCACGGAGCTTGAGAAGGAAGTAGGTACCTTGACTCGGGAGTTAGCTTCACTTAGATCTTCTCCCTCCCGAGTCACTGATGATTGCTCTTTGTGTGATGCTATTCTTGTGGAGTTGGAGAACCTAAGGACCATACATGATAGTGTGCTTGCTGAACTTGATGGTCTTAGGTTGAAGAATGCTAGCACTAATTCTATTGATGCTATTCTGTTGAGGCTAGTTTTCTTCATGCTCACTCCACTCCATCATGTGCTAATTGCCCTAAATTGCTTGCGAAATTGATGCCATGGCGAACACCTTAGAAAGCTTTACGCTAGAAATGATGAACTTGAATTGCATGCTTCTAAGGACCCAATCAGCTCATGTGAGGGCTGTAAGCAACTAAAACTTGACAATGATGCTTTGAATGTCAAGTGTGATCAACTTGCTAAGGATTTACTAGTTAAGTCACAAACTGGTTGCTTGTTGTGTGTTGGGGTTAAGGATGATGTGGATCAAATCTATGTCGAGCTTAAGAAGAAGTTAAAAGACCAAACCCTTAGGATTAGAGATGCTCCTTGCGTTTCTTGTGAGGCCCTCAAGATTGAGGCAGCCGTGCTAAGGGAACAAAAAGCACGTGCTGAGAGATCTTCTCTTTCTGGTTCTTCTTCTTCCTCTCCTTCCCCCTGTTCTTCTTGTGCTAGACGAGTACAGTACTCCTAGGAAGTTTTGGGCTGAGGCTATAGCTACTGCTTGCCATGTTTCTAATCGCGTGTTTTTTAGAGCACATTTGCATCGCACTTCTTATGAGTTGAGGTATGGGCGAAAGCCCAGTGTGTCTCATTTTCGCATTTTCGGTTGCAAGTGTTTTATCTTGAAGTCTGGTAACCTAGATAAGTTTGAGTCTCGCTCTTCTGATGGTATCTTTTAGGTTACTCGACTTCTTCTCGTAGCTATAAGTGCAGGCGTTGATGCGCATAGGATCATAGAGACTGTGATGTGACCTTTGATGAGGCTAGCCCACGAGCTAGACCTGATGTTTCAGGCTCTTCTTATCCCTCCGAGACCATCTTTGTAGAAGATGAGGATGATGGAGATGATGGTGTTCCACCGGATCCAGTCCCCTCTACACCTGAGGTGCCTCCTGTTTCCATTTCTGCACCTCAGGGAGACCAGCCCTTGCCTTCCGAGCTCTCCTTGGTGAGTGGCTCTGCTCCTACCTCTTACGTGCATGAGGTAGAGGCCACTCGCTTACGGTCCTCCCGTCATATCGAAGCTCATCCACGATCGGATCATTGGTGATCTGTTTGAGCGAGTCACTCGCTCAAAATCAGGTTTGTCCAGTTTCTGCCTCCACTCTGCCTTTGTTGCCTCCTTTGAGCCGAAGGATGTTTCTCATGCATTATCCGATGAATCATGGATTAATGCTATGCATGAGGAACTTGAGAACTTTGAGAGGAACAAGGTATGGCAGGTTGTCGAGCCCCCATCTGGTCATAATGTCATTGGGACCAAGTGGGTGTTCAAAAACAAGTAGAGTGAGGATGGAGTTGTCATTCGCAACAAGGCTAGACTAGTTGCACAGGGCTTTTCTCAGGTTGAGGGTCTTGACTTTGAGGAGACCTTTGCCCCTGTAGCTAGACTAGAGGCTATTAGGATCCTGCTTGCATTCTCTGCATCCCAGGGCTTCAAGCTCTATCAAATGGATGTCAAGAGTGCATTCCTCAATGGCTATATTGAGGAAGAGGTTTATGTCAAACAACCTCCAGGATTCGAGAACCCCAAGTTTTCGAGTCATGTATACAAGCTCTCCAAAGCTTTGTATGGACTCAAGCAGGCCCCCAGAGCATGGTATGAGAGGCTCAAGTCTTATCTTCTCAGCCATGACTTCAAAATGGGCATAGTAGACAAAACTCATTCATCGACACCATGAGTCTAATTTTCTTCTTGTCCGATTTATGTGGGCGATATCATTTTGTTGGCTCGTCTCATTCGCTTGTGTCTCGGTTTTACGAGGTGATGAGCACTGAGTTTGAGATGAGTATGATGGGCGAGTTGAGCTACTTTCTTGGCTTCCAAATCAAGCGGACTCGGAGGGTACTTTCTTGCATCAAGGCAAATATACCGTGACCTCTGAGGCGCTCGACATGTCGATGGGAAGCGGTGATGACTCCTATGGCCACCACTTACGTCCTCGAGCCCGATGAGAATGGTGAGCCTGGCGATCAAAAGGAGTTTGAGCATGATCGGCTCCCTCTTGTACCTCACCGCTTGAGGCCGGACATACATTTTTTGTGTGTGCGTGCGCTCGATTCAAGCTTCTCCTCGCGCCTCTCACCGCCTTGGTGATCAAGCGCATCTTTAGGTACCTTAGTGCTACCACGATTATGGTATTTGGTACTCTTCGTCTTCTTGTCTATCTCTTAGAGCCTTTTCCGATCCGACTTTCTTGTTGTAGGATAGATAGGAAGAGCACTTCGGCACTTGCCAATTCATTGGCACTTCTCTTGTTTCTTGGTCATCTAGGAAGCGATGCAGGGTTTATACAGATCCACCGAGGCCGAGTATGTTCTTGCTGACCGATTCTTTGAGCAGTGCTCTGGATGAGATCGACCTTACGGGACTATGGGTTAGAGATAGAGAGTGTGCCACTTTTACGTGACAACACTTCAGCTATTTGCATTGCTAAAAACCCAGTGCAACATTCCGGACCAAGCACATTGATATTAGATATCACTTCCTTAGAGACCATGTGGAGAAGGAGATATCGCGCTTGATTCAGAGAGAGTGACTTTGATTAGCGATATCTTCACCAAGCCTTTGGATAGCTCCAGATTTGTTGCCTTGAGGAGTGAGCTTGGAGTCGTGAGCCCTTACGGCCTTTCGTGAGGGGAGTGGTTTGTATATTATGTATTATATGTTTTCTTCGACTTAGCTTTTCTTTTCTTTGTGTTTCTTTTGGGTGACTTTGGGCTTGTTTTCTTGAGTTGAGTTCACTCACTTAGACTTGGCATGCCTTCCATGGACCTCTTATCTTGTGCTTTAGGTTGCTATCATGCGTGATTAGTTGTTCTCTCTTCTCTCTAGGTTGAGTTCCCTCACAGTCTTATAAGTCTAGCGGTATTGGGCCTCACAGGTAAGCAGGTCTGTGTGCACTCCTTAGTTGGGATCTAGAGTCAGCTTCCCTATGTCAGTCACTGGGGAACATAAGTGCGAGTCTAAGCCGTAGTGAGTCTCTTCTATCTTATCTATGCTCAATAGCCATCCGGTTTTGCAGTTTCTCGGCTTCTTCTCCTCATTCTGTTTTTCTAGTTGTTATTGAGTTCATTCGGGTTTTCTTTATGCCTAATCTTGATAATAACTCAACTTTAACCAGATTTGAGCTTAAAATTGATTCATTTGTTGAGGGGGAGTTTGGGAATCTGTTCATGCATTGCATTTAGACTGCATTTTTTGTTTTATGAGCTTTGTCTATTATGCAATTGATTTCTTTTTCATGCTATACACCATGCTACATCATTTGAAGAAAATCACTAGCTTAGGTATGTCCAAGTTCATTTAACTTGCTAAGCTTAAAAATGAAATAAGCCTTAAATGAAAAACTTCATGAAACTTGTTGCTTTTACTTGCTAGGTTTCTTCTCTAGAGGTTTGTGCCATAATTTGAGAAATTTAGGAGTTCTCTAGAGTCCCTATAGCAACTTGGGTGAAACTAGTTTGATCCATGCTAGAGTCCTTCAATTGCTCATGAATCATTGTGCAAAAAAAATGAAAATTAAACAAAATTGACTCTTCTTGTGCACATATGACTCAACACCTTGCATTCACAAGACCGCTTCCCATTGCACTTGGGATGAACTTGGAATACATCGTGTTTGACCTAGACCATCCTCTTAAGAGTTCATCTTGAGATGGTCGCATACGGCTTGAGTCAATTGGTTGTTAAAAGAAAATGCAAATAAATTAAAAACAAAGACATATGTGGGTAAAGAATGCAAATAATGTCAAACATTTGCACCCCGCTATGTCTTGTATGATGATAAATCAAAATTTGCATTAAGTGATAAATGAGCCCGAAGGACCTTGTATGCTCTTCTAGATTCCCCAAAGTGTTGAGTAGGTTGAACTCTAGGTTTTCCTTTTGATCCTTAGAGTGGCTATTCTTCTATTTTTGAAACTAAAGCTAAGTGTTGCACTTGTCTAATCTTGCTAAAAATGAAATATTCAAAACTAAGCTCGTATTTGCACTTGGAAATGTCTTAGTTTAGTCATCTTTTGAAATTGACAAGCTTGGTGTAATATCCTTCCATTTTGATCAATTGGATAATCTTCAAAGCTCTTTCGATTGCATTTCATGCATACATAAAAAATTGATGCCTATATTGCCAAAAGGGGAGAAAACGTAGAAAAGGCATCACTAAAATGATAAAATGTGAATGCTTATTTGGTTATTATGATCTTTGTAAAACTATGCTACTACTTCTGTTGGATCATAATCTCATAATCACATTTGACATGTTTAGTTGGATTTTAGAGTTTTTGTTGAAAACTTTCTCTTTCTTAAATTTAACTCTAAAATCTGAATTCCTCTTCGTCAACTTGGTCATGGTTCTAATTTCTATCTTTGGACCAAGTTTGACTTTGCAACTAAAAATTGCTTTCTTCTTCATTTTCTTCAAACTCAAATTTATGCCTTTTGTGTGGTTTGTCAATATACTCATTAAGGGGGAGATTGAAGGACCATGTGGAGGTCCATCCATGTTTGTGATGAGTATTTGACTTTATTTGAGCAAGGTGTGCTCAAGTTTGAGTTTGATTTGGATTGATTTTCAAAATGAAGCAATTTGAGTTGTCTCTCCCAGGAGTGGTAGTACTGGTCGTATGGACGCGGTAGTGATGAGTTGGATGGTTTATTGCACATCTTTGTGGGCATTGCTATGTGAGGAGTTTCCTTGTCTTTGATGGTTGCAGGACGACGGTGCTAGGTCATGGTGAGGCGAAGGATGACCGGGACTAGGCGAGGAGCGTCGAAGGTCCAGACGGTTGGGAGATCACCGGAAGATGATCGGAGACAGAGTTCGGGCAAGTCAAGAAGACAAGGAAAGGAGATGATGCTACCTAGATGCCGCGTGGATCAATGAGGGCCGTCAGATTGAGGTCTAGTTGATAGGTTAGCGGGTCTAGGTAGTATGCTTTGAAAACCGTGCAAGAAAACCCGGTATGTGTGTGGGTTTTGGGTTAGCCCTTGCAAGGCTGTGTGTGTGGGTTAATCCTATCCCTTAGATGAGTGCTCTAGGGTTGAGGGACTCATCCAAGGGTGGTAGGTGGCCCAAGAGTAGTATAAATAGGGGTGGAGGGGTAGCCTCCTTCCCTTGAAGGTGTTGAGGTTTTTGATGCTCATTTGAGCTTTGCCCACATAAATGTGAGGCTTTGTAACCTCCCCTTCCAGAAATGAAAGTTTTATCCATCCACCTCTGAATTTATTTTGCGCATTTACATTATGTCTTTACTTTACGCAATTTAAATTCAGCATTTACTTTCCCGTAATTTACTTTCAAATAATTTGGATTTGCCTCCCCTCCTTCTAAATGCTGCTGATCTTGGATGTTTTGAGTGTGTTCATATGGTTTTACATCTCTTTTGCACTCTTGGATTGAGTAGAGAACATCTTTTCTTTCAAGTTTCAACTTTGTTCAGAACTTGTTCTTCGCGCAGCAGTCAGTGTTTGATTTTTGTAAAAATATAGAAAAATCCTTTTTGAGTGATTCTTATTGGAGGATGTGCGGGACTCTGATATACACCTGCAGAAAAATTTTGGAGTTCACTTGTTGCACCGTTTGGGCGCCATGAGGTGAAAACCGAGCCCCAAACTTTCTGCTCAAAGTTCTTGAGCATACTGTGTTCTTAGATTTTTCCTGTTTTTTCTGTAAGGCTTTTTGAGGATAAATTTGGTTGAGTTCTTCACGACTCTGATGCTCATAGGGAGAAAAATTCTCAGAATTTTGTGAGCTGCAGAAACCCACCAACCTCCTGTGCAAATTGAGGACAAGTTCTGAAAATTCTGCTTTTGCTTTTCTGAAAGTGACTTTTGTGATTTGAATTGATGTCCTTTCTAAAAGCAAGAGTTTGAATTGATTCCTCTTTATCTTGGACACTAGACAACCAGGATTATGACTCAAAAATCCCCACATATTTTATGGTACTTATCCATGCAAGCTTGGGGTACACATAGTTGTCTAGTTTTTCGGGTTTTTCACAATTTCCTTTGAGCGATCTTGTCGAGGTTTTTGTTGGAGTATTTTGGGGGAATTTTTATTTGCGACCATTCACCCCCCCTCTGTTCGCCATCTCAGTCCTTCACGCTGATTCCCACGCAGGGGAGAGTTTTACACAAGATAAAAATAAAAGCGTTACAGACGTCCTTTCCTTTGGTGGCCGCGGGGGCGTCGAGGTCGAGGCGAGGTGTCGAGGTCGAGGGCGAGGCGTCGAGGTTGAGGGTGCCTGCCCCTGCGGTAGTGCCCGAGCTCGAGCTCGCCAGTCCCGAGCCCGATCATCGGGGAAGCGCCCCCTAAGTCAGAGATGAGCCCCTTGGTCCGCGGGAAGCTGCCACGAGGCCACGAGGGGATGCTTACACGTGGCGAGGGCAACGATCCCCGACAATACTGTCTTTGCTTATATTGTTTTGCCAGAATAAAAACTGTTTGGTTTCTGATTTCTTTGAAATCTCAAATATTGCATATCAATTTCAAATCACATTGTCTACTCCAGCTTTCGATGGATACTCTTCCCTTATGTTGGACTTGGAGAGTACACTTCTCAATCACTCACAACAGGACATTTGGTCTTATATATGTGGAAATGATAGATACTCTTGAAGTAAACTTATAATTTCCTCTTTCAAGGAATCAATGTTCCTGGGGTTTTTCAAATGGACCTAGAAGAGTAATTCTGTGATGAAACTAAAAGTTTTTGCTTGGATCTTACACATGGATCAGCTGAACATAGAAGATATGCTTAAGCCAATGCATGTTTATGATGAAAATGATATCTATTGTGTACTGTCAGCAAACTGTTGAGGAAACATCTATGCACCTATTCTTTACATGCTCTTTGAGTCAAAAATATGGGGCATTAATCTAGGTGCTGTACTAACTAACTGAACACTACTTTATGTGCACTTATTTGAATTCTGGCGGTACAATAAGGCTACCTCAACTTACTGTTAACATTCACATATTAGCTTTGTTCTATGTGGAAGAGTGAGAAAAGAGCTGAGGGAAGAGAATCGGCTCTTATGCAATAACCAGCATGGCATGGAAAACAACGTGCTATAGCCAGCCAAATACCTGTGTTGAAGTAAGTATGCTTACTATAGATGACATGCATGAGATAGTTATTGTACACGCTTTAATGTTATAGCCAAAAGTGTTTCTCTAGAGATAACCTTTAGAGATATTTATTGTACAAACTAGATTTATTACTTACTCTAGATGACATGGACGAGAGATGGAGTAAGTAGTGGGCTTTGTTATTATACCTGCTCTAACTAACACCACTCTACCTCAATCTAAGTGAGGCACATGGTGATCGGATTCGAGGAAGACAAGGGAGCTTACCAATTAGTGGCAAGAAAGGCAAGGTCGTGATTTGAGCGACAGTGTGGAGCAGGGGTTGGGAGAGAAATAGTGGTAAAGGGAGTCGACAAGGATAGAGAAAGGGATGGAGAAGTAGCAGTGTGGGAGAAGGACATGGGAGGGGGAGGAAGAAGTGGCGGTAGTGGATAAGGGGCAGCGGCGCCGCTAGTGCAAGAAGGGAGATAAAGAAGAGGGGGAGAACGAAGACACAGGAAGAGAGAGAGAGAGGTAGGTGGAGAGAGAGCTAGAGAAAAAGGGCTGGTTTAGAAAATGGGAGCAGGCTAGGCCAAAGGAAGAAATGAATTAGTCGGGTTCATGCAGAATTTAGAAAAAAGAAAACAAAAGAGCACGAGAGAAATGAATATAGATTGGTTGGCACCTTTAGTAGGTATTTAGTTTAAGTCTTTACACACATATATGTACAAATGTATGTATATATGTGTATAGGATGTCAGAATAGGGCACCATAGTGCCTGAACACCATGATTTCGTATGCACAATTTCAGGCCAGATTCGGGTATATTTTTCGAAAAATTCAATTTTAGGATATATACTTATCTATAACAATTCAAATGAAACACATACATTTGAAAAAAAATATACTCGAATTCAAAGATTTTGAATGAATTTAGATCGTATGCTTTGTTGATTTGTATAGTATATAATTAGCACATATCTACAATCAAGCTATCATAAAAAAGAAAACTATAGTTTAAATTTCAGTTCAAATTTGTTTCAACTAGTTAGTAAAATTTCAAAATAATTTTCATATGATAAATAGTGAAAATACTAGTTTTAAAATCATGGTGCATCAGCATGAACTTTTCACTATTATAGCCTCTAATTTTTTTAGAATTAGCCCCTATTGGATTTTTTAGCAAATTTGGCCCCCGGGCCCGCAAATGCCGCGCACAGGGAGCGCGGCATATTGGATTGTAGTAGACGGGGAGTGCGGCAATGACACGACACAATATGTGGCATTGTTGCGCCTCTACTCAGCGAAATGCGAAAAAAACAATATGTGGCAAATGCCTCTACTACAGCGCGATGGTTTTCTTTTTTTATGCGCTAACTGGAGGCTAATTCTGGAAAAAAATATATTATAATTTATTAGGTTTTATAAATACATTATAATAGCCACCAAGCGATTTTTTTCATAACTACCCGCAGAATAATTTTTTTATAACTAGCCACCTTGTGATTTTATCATAACTACCCGTAGAATTATTTTTTTAGAACTAGCCGCCGTGGAAATTTTTTAGAACTACCCACAGTTTTTTTTTCAAAACTAGCCACCGTGCGATTTTTTCTATTATAATGTATTTATAAAACCTAATAAAATTATAATGTATTTTTTCAGGACTAGCTTTCACTCAGCGCATTAAAAAACACTGTGCTACAGTACCATGCATCGTTTTTTTTAGTGCGCTGAGTGGAGGTTAGTTCTGGAAAAAATACATTATAATTTTATTAAGTTTTACAAATACATTATAATATGAAAAAATTGCACCGCAGGTAGTTCTGAAAAAAATAATTCTACGGGTAGTTCTAAAAAATCGAACGGCGAGCCATATTCTGCGGGTCCAATTACCGTCAATAATTCTGTGGGTCGTCAATATTTTTTTTTGCGGGCAATATTTTTTTATTAGATTTTATAAATATACGTTTATATTGTATCTTATAAAACTCTGATTCGATCTGGATGCCGCTACGTATAAGAATGAGTATCATAGTGTAACAATTGATATCGTTTCGGTTGATCTCCAGTGTGTCTCCGACAGTGCAACGTTGTTGCAGTCCATGGAGCTAGAGCTACTATAGTTCTTTTATACGGGAAACAAAGGAATCACAAGGTGCTTGCATTGCATGGTGACGTGTCAGGGGTTAGCTCTGACTAGTCCTGGACCGTGTGCGCAAGTAAATTTGAAATGATGTATAAATTCATGATTAAGATATGAGAGATCAACATAGGGAAAAGTAATGTACTTATTAGCTCACCTTTCTTCCTTGTTCACATTATTGTTTTTAGCCTTTTTTTTCTATAAAAGGTCTTCTACATGAAGTTTCATTTGAGAAATAGAGATGATGGTTTTCAATGGATTTTTATGGTTGTTTATGGTGTAGCCCTAAATCAATTAAATGAAAAACTTTTGTCAGAATTAGTTCATATTTGCAATAAGGAATCATTACCTATATTGATAGGGGGTGATTTCAACATGATCAGGAGACAAGATGAGAAAAATAATGATAATTTTGATCCTCGGTGGCCTTTTATATTTAATTTAATGTTGTCATTGAAAGTTTAGATCAGAGAGAGATTGAATTATATGGCCGTTGGTACACATGGGCAAATTCTTTACAAAAACCTACTTTTGAGAAGCTTGACAGGGTGCTATTGAGCACAGATTGAGAACGAAAGTTCCCCCTTGTCACAGTTAATGCCCTTGATAGGTTCCTTTCGGATCATACATCCCTTTTCCTCAATATTGAAGCATCCTTCTACGCGGGGAATGGTCCATTGTTCAAACTTGAACTTGGATGGTTTACTAGGGATGGTTTTTTTGACATGGTGTCCACATGTTGGCAAAATGAGCATAGCAGGAATACATCCATGGCTAGATAGCAATTTAAAATTAGAAGTCACAGACAACATTTACGTGGCTGGGCTAAGAACACTAGTGGATCTTTCAAGAAAGAAAAGAAAGAATTACTTCATATTATTAATGAGCTTGATAAATAATTAGAACATAATAGACTGTCTAATGAGGACATTAATATTAGACAGCGTTCTGCTGAGAGGTTAGCCCAGTTATTATGTGAGGAGGAAATCAAATGGTAGCAAAGAGCGAAAGTGAAACATACTCTTGAGGGGAATAATAATACTAAATATTTCCATTTGATTGCAAATGGTAAGTATAGGAAACAGCAAATATTCCAATTCGAGCAAGATGAGGGAATAATAGTTGGGGATATACAGCTTAAAAAATACATAACCAAATATTATAAAAGTCTTTTTGGGCCACCGGATAGCAATTATTTTTCAATGATTGAATCTAGCTAGGATGACAACCCTCAAGTTTCTGCAATAGAGAATGAACTCCTCACACAGACATACTCTGAAAAAGAGGTGAGGGAGGCAGTTTTCCAACTAGAACATAATAAGGCTTCGAGACCTGATGGATTTCCAGTCGAATTTTATTAGGTATTTTGGGACGTCATTAATAATGATTTACTGGCAATGTTCCAAGATTTTTACAATGGTGTTTTGCCTTTGTTCAGTCTGAATTTTAGAATTATCACGCTTTTACCAAAGATTAAAGATGTTAAACAAATACAATATTATAGACCGATTTGTCTTCTAAATATCAGCTTTAAAATATTTACTAAAGTTGGCACAAATAGGATCACAGTTGTGGCTGAACATGTTGTATGTCCTACGCAGACGACTTTCATGCCGGTTAGGAACATATTGGATAGAGTGATTATTCTTCATGAATCTATCCATGAGATGCACAAGAAAAACTTTGATAGGGTGATTTTTAAGGTGGACTTTGAAAAGGCCTATGACAAGGTCAAATAGCCTTTTCTTCAACAGACTTTAAGGATGAAATGTTTCTTATCACAGTGGTGTATGTGGGTTGAGAACTTTGTTACCGGAGGAAGCGTTGGCATCAAGGTCAATGATGACATTAGTCCATATTTTCAGACCCGTAAAGGGCTCTTTTAGGGTGACCCTTTATCTCCTATATTATTTAACATTGTCATGGTTATACTAGTGATCATTTTAGATCATGCTAAAAAGGATGGATAAATAAGTAGAGTGGTACCTCATTTGGTGGATGATGGGCTATCTATTCTATAATATGTTGATTATACTATTTTATTTATGTAACATGATTTCAAAAAGGCCAAAAAAACATGAAGTTATTGTTGTGTGCTTTTGAACAACTTTCTGGTCTCAAAATCAATTTTCATAAAAGTGAAATATTTTATCTTGTTGCTGCTAAGGAATTTGAGACTCATTATACCCAACTTTTTGGTTGTTGGTTGGGCAAATTAACCGTTCGATACCTTGGCATACCAATCCATTATAGAAAACTGAGAATTAGTGAGTGGAAGGGGGTAGAAGAATGATTTGAGCAACGATTGAGTAGTTGGAGGGGCAAGAATTTGTCTACTGGAGGTCGCGTAGTCCTTTTAAATTATGTTCTTAGTAGCTTATCCATGTTTATGTTATCTTTTTTTGAGATACCATATGGAATTCTCAAACGATTGGATTATTACAGATCCAGATTTTTCTGGATAACTATAAAAAGAAATATAGGCTAGTTAAGTGGAATATATTATGTCACCCCAAAGACCAAGGAGGCATGGGTATTCAAGACCTTGATGTCAAAAATGTTTGCTTGATTAGTAAATGGCTTTTCAAGCTTCTAAATGAAGATGGTGTCTGGCAAATCCTCCTCAGAAGAAAATATATGTGGAATAAGACTTTATCTTATGTAGAAGGGAAGCTAGGAGACTCTTAGTTTTGGTCTGGGCTAATTTTTGTCAAACATCATATCTTCATATTTGGGTCCTTCCAACTTCGTAATGGATGCTAAATTCAATTTTGGTAGGATACATAAATTGGAAACAACCCCCTCAGTGTACAATACCCACAACTCTTTCAAATTGAAAAAAAAATGCAACGGTGGCTAAAGTAATGAGTTTATGTCCCACTCAATGTGTCTTTTCGTCGAACCATTACGGGACATAATTTACTAGCCTTGCACGAGCTTGTTACAAAGGTTGCTGGTTTGCAGTTAACACTAGAACAGGATATTTTTTGATGGAATCTCCATCAGAATGGACAGTTTTCAGTTTAGACGATATATAAAGCCTTAATGCATCAAAATGTTCCTGTTACAAACAGTCATTTGTGGAAGCTTGAGGCACCTATAAAAATAAAAAAAAAATGGTACCTATGTCGTGGAGTCATATTGACAAAAGACAACCTTAGAAAATGAAATTGGAATGGTAGTATAAAATGTGGTCTTTGTAACAACGAGCAAACGATACAACACCTCTTTTTTTACTGCCACTTTGCTCGTTTCGTATGGCTCGTCATTCAAGCGGCTTTTAATTTGTCACCTCCTATTAGTATGACTGATATGTTTGAAAGCTGGTTATGGGGGATGGGAAAAGATTTAAGGGCTCATATTTTGGTTGGGGCTGCCACTTTGTGTTGGTCAATTTGGCTATGTTGAAATGATGCGGTTTTTGATAAAAAAAATCTCTGATCCGCTGCAGGTTATCTACATGTGCACCAATTGGTTGCGTTCGTGGTCTGTGTTGCGGCTTCCGAAGGACCGGGATGCGGTGTCATTGGGATGCAAATTGCTAAAGGTCATGGTCATGGATCTCTTCATAGAACATGGATGGAGATCTAGTAACGTTGTGTGTGGATTGATCTCTTATGTTTTAATTTTCCTATGACTTATTGTGACTATTTTATTTTTTGTGTGACAGCAATTCGGCTGTAATTGTGTAATAATTGATTGGCTGTATAAATTTCAAGATGCAGAGGCTGGGAGATATAATTTTCTAGTATCTAAAAAAAATTTATACAGTAGGAGTGATTACTAAATATTAGACATGTTTGTAATGCGGTGATAAAAAAAAGGAGTAGGAGAAAAATAAGAACAGGAATTTAATTGTGAAAGTGCTATTATACAAGTTTTAGGTTTATTTTTAATATCTTTCCTACTCAACTTCTACTCAAACTTGTATGATCCAACTTTTATTTGGAGTTGTAATCAGAATGTTCATGTTTTGTGATTTACAAATTAACATTTTAATTTTTGTAATTAAGTATTGATTCACTTATATTTGGATATCACAATTTAAGATTTCACTTATATTTGTATATCACAATTGTTTGAATGTCCAAATGTAAATTTAGTTTTGACTTATTTTTGTCCAAATTAATTGAAACACGGTATATGAATTACATAAATATTCTGGAATTAAGTTAATTCCAAATTTAATTTCTTATGTTCTATATATTCTAATTTTATATGTACTTATCATTCTTACCAATTTCGGTTATATGCAAATTTGTGGAAAAAAATGTAACGAACCATTAGGTTATTTGTATTTCAAGCTATTGTAATTAGAGTGTCAATTAGGTCCAAAGCTAGGTTAGAATCTTTACTTTTGTTTTCCCTAGTTAACATGGAAATTTATAGCTTTTTATTAAGATGAGACTTTGTCAATGTTTTATAGAAGAATACAACACTTGCTCCTGTGAATCATGTTAGCTTCAGACACGAAAAATCCTGAACCCAAACCATTGTAGAGTTATTTTTGTAAGTGGTATGAACAGTAGATGGATAACGATACCACTTCAACATACAGATGTGGACCGTAGGCTTTAACATAGATGTACATGATTTTTTCTTTTCTTTTTTCTAATTATTGTAGGAACTTCTAGCGATTTTTTCTTTTCTGATTAATATGACAATCTCTAGGTTGAGCCTCTAATTTCTAAAGATAAATTCCCTGTGTGCTTGTTGTTGGTGGTGGTGGACAGCAACCATATGATCTGAAATCGATGGCCCGGATCCACCCAGACTGTAGCACATGATCAGTAGTGTGCAGTCATTTTAAACCGTTAGATGCGAGAATGAACGGATCAAATTGCGTGTAGTTGCTATCATGAATATACCGTAGCAACTGTGTCTCTGTCCGTCCCTGGTGACTAAAAAGCTGCCTTGTGGCATCAACATTTAGGTCCCATTTAGATCAAAGGATTTTTATAAAAAAAATCGATGGAAACAATATTCCATAGGAATAGCTACTGTACTTCTGTTTGACCTTTTGTCCACAGGGAACACTCGAAGGAATTTCACAAAAGTACAGATCACATCCTACGATTTTGTAGGAATATATTTCACAGGAAAGAAACATTCAGCTACTCAACAACCATCTGTCCATCTACCCTAACTGAGTCTTCGACAAACAAAATTTCATTGCTGGGAGCAATTGCTGACTCCGCGTGGACAAATAGTAAAAAAGTTGAGAGATTGTCCCTCGATGACGAAGGTTGTTGGTGGGCATTTGAGAAACAATATGATATGCCAATATTGGAACTGGTTCTTGCACGAATAATATGCCGAATTAAAAAATTACAAATATACACCTCTGTCGCCATTTGAATTGGCGATAGGTCTCTGTCGCCAATTGAAATAGGGATAAAGACTCTGTCGCCAATTGAAATGGCGATAGAGACGACTCTGTCGCCAATAGTTATAGACAGCTATAGAGAGTTGTCGCCAACGATCGCAACTCTCTGTCACCAATTGAAATGGCGACAAGGGTGAATATTTGTAATTCTTTAATTCGGCATATTATTTTTGTAATTTTTTATTAAAAAATATTATTAAAAAAATAATTCCTCCCGCGCTCGTCGGGCGTGGCAGGCTATCTCCTGTTCTTACCGACCGCGGCAAGCAGTCGCTCTCGCGCTACCTCGGCTCTGCTCTCGGGCTCCCAGTGTGTGGTCACCTGTCGCGCCTTTCGCAGTGAAGGAGGGGACTAGATTTGCAATTCTACTGAGGGGGCTAGATTTGGAGAAAGAAAACAAGATAACAGAGGCTAGAAAAGTGATCATTTCTCCTTGCTCAAAGACATGCAGAATTTCACAGGAGGAACAGATGACGTTACCACGGCTCTTAGATTGACTTACCATCATCTACCTGCACATCTATAACTTTGTTTTACATATCGCAACATATTTCATCTTCCACACTTCACAAAACTCCCACACACCGTCCCCTAAGATCCTCGATATCTCTTACACATGGTGACACAGACAGATCTTAGATTCGACCCACAATTATACCAGGAATGCAAAACGAAGGAATGAGATGTTGCCGAGGCATGCCCATAGTCTGGCCGGCACAGCGCGGCCCAACCAGCAACGGCATGGCAGCGACAACAGCGGTGCGGCGAGGCACCTTGGCGACGGAGGTCGACGGATGGTAGGCGACATCGGCGGTGGCTCAGCGACGGCTCACACAGGCGCGACGTGTGGCTGATGCAGTCGGGTGGCGGCGGCACGACCAGGAGTTAGGGCGGCGTGGCATGGGGATAGGTCGCCGGCTGGTGTCAAGCGGTGGTGGGGCAGTGGCAACTTGGGTGGGCAGTGGCGGCTGGGGCACCATGAGGGAAGGGTGGTGGCTAGGGTTTCTACCCCTCCCCTGTGCCCCCTTATATGGCCAGCATGGACACCGAGTCCGACCAGCCACGGCTTACATGCTGAGTCTAGCTCGGCACCACTTGGTCCGGCCCACAATTCTCCTTTTCTAATGGAATATCACAAGTATTTTACAATTGTTTTTTTAAAAGTTGCATAAATATTAAAGTATGAATGAAGGGTAGATGTTGATTATTTACTCGTTCGTTTACTTAAGATTTGTGTAACTTGTATTGGGAGGGAAAGTATAGAAACATTGCTTCTTTTGCTTCCTGAATTATGTACTCTCACAATACTATGGCAACTAACTACAAATTTGTTGCAGGACATGACACATATGAACCACGCAAATTGGCAAAGGATGCAACTACGCAACGATAAGTGCTTGGATGCTTTGGAAGAAAGTGAACTGCACAACTTGTATCGGAAATTATAGGCATGATTTGTAGCAACCTACTACTCCACTACTAATTGTGCTGCCTTGGGATTTATGAAATTTAATTTTTGAAGAACATGGGAACACTACTTTAAGGTAAAAATGTTCCTTTATGTAATCCTATACCTTGTAAAGATACAAATTATTTCACTTCCGCTGCTTTATAACAGATCTGCTCATGAATGCCTCTGGCAGATGCTCCATCCTTTGGATATCCAATGCAAGAATCTTTCCCGGATTGTATTGTTGCTGATACTGAAGGACCATGTGGAGGTCCATCCTTGCTTGTGATGAGTATTTGACTTTATATGATCTAGGATAGCTTAGATTTGAGTTTGTATTTAAATGTGATCTTCATGTGTTGGCCGGACCAAATTTTTATGATCTTCATGTGTTGGCCGGACCAAATTTTTATGATCTTCATGTGTAGGCCGGACCAAAATTTTATGATCTTCATGTGTTGGCCGGACCAAATTTTTATGATCTTCATGTGTTGGCCGGACCAAATTTTTATGATCTTCATGTGTAGGCCGGACCAAATTTTTATGATCTTCATGTGTATGCCGGACCAAATTTTTGTGATCTTCATGTGTTGGCCGGACCAAATTTTTGTGATCTTCATGTGTTGGCCGGACCAAATTTCTGTGATTCTCATATGTATGTCGGACCAAATCGCGATGGTACTCATGTGTACTACGGACCAAATCGCGATGGTACTCATGTGTACTACGGACCAAATTTACCCGTGTGCAGTAATATGCACTTTTGAAGGTTTTCCCTTGCTCAAATAATTATGTGTTCTACATGAAAGTTGTAGATAATTTCGAAACACAACTTTTTCATGTTGACAAGTTTTTCATTTGAGTAACATAAAAAATCATATAAAATCGGGAAAGTTAACAGAGTTTTTCACGTGTACTACGGACCAATTTTCCAGCGTGCAGTAATATGCATTTTTGAGGGTCTTCTCGTGGTCGAAAAATTATGTGTTCTACATGAAAGTTGTAGATAATTTCGAAACACAACTTTTTCACGTTGACAAGATTTTCAGTAGAACAACATATAAAATCATAACAAATTGAGAAGATCCTGCTGTATTGAAAACAGCTTGTCTGCATTTGGTTGAAATACTTTGGTCCGTTTTTGGTTTATCTTTTCTAACCCCAACTCGTGATCGAATTGTTGTGACGGGTTCATGGTGGAACCAAGAAGGGATTTCTTGTCTTTGTGAATGTAGGACTTCATTTGGTGGTCATGGTGAGGCGAAGGGAGGCTGGAACTAGGCATGGGATGGTCGGAGGTTCGAGTTGGCCGGAAGTTCGCCGGAAGATGGCCGGAGATGAAGTCGGTGCAATTCCAAGAGACAAGAGATCAGTGGAGAAGCTTGCTTATCACTACTTGGATCAAGGAGAGCTGTAGGGTTGCAGTTCTGGAAGATAAAGTAGTGGATAAAGTGTAGCTTACTTTCAGGTGTACTAGAAAGTACCTGAGTGTAGTTGAGAGTTGTTGAGAGTGACAGTGTAAGGATCAAATCCTGGCTCTTGGAAGTTGGCTTAGGATTGAAGCAAGACATCCAAGGGTGGGAATTGATCCCAGGTCACTATAAATAGAGGGGTAGGGCAGCCTCTCCTCTTGGAAGGTTCTGAGGTTTTTGCTGCTCATTTGAGTTTTACCCACTTTATTGTGAGGCTTTGTAAACCTCCCTTCCAGAATTGAAATGTTCTTCATTTATATTCTAGTTTCATTTCCTTTACGCATTTACATTACGCACTTAAATTCTGTTATCTAAATTCCGCATTTACTTACTTGCAATTTACTTTACGTAATTTGGATTTGCCTCATCTCCTTCTACATGCTATTGAATCTTTGTTGAAATTCATAGTTGATGAACTCTTCTCTTGATTCGATGTTTTCAATCATTTAGGCAATCCTTCTGTTCTTGTTGCAAGTTGTAAATCTGTGTGTTCTTGAAGTGTGTAAAACGTGTGACTTGCAGTTCTTTAGTTTTGATTTGCCTCTGGTTCTTGTTGCAAAGAATGAGATATTGATTGGATGAATTTTCACTCAGAGCATATCCAAATTCTCTAGGCAACCCTGGTTCAAGTTCTGCAAAGATTGATCTTTTGTTCCTTCATGATGAATTCTTAATTGATCGAGTTTTGGTGTTTACTCTTGTGTTATCTTGCTTGCTGTGACGTGTGAGAAGGTATTCAAGTCTATCTTGATCATTAGAATCTCACGAGCAAGCCAAGATCACAGATTGGCTTTTGGAGTCGTGCTGTTTTCTGAACACTGCTTGTGTTTTTCTAGTCTTTGTTCTTTCAAGCAGTATTGAGTCTTTTGACTAGTATTTGTCCAAGAGGTGGGAAATTTATTTTGGGACCATTCACCCCCCTCTGGTCGCCATCTCGGTCTTTCAATTGGTATCAGAGCCGGTTTTGCTCTTTCATAGATCTTGACCGGTCTCAAGAGCCATAGCGATGGACAAGTATTCCACCAAGCCACCCATTTTCTCTGGAGTCGATTTTCCATTCTGGAAGTCACGCATGGAGCCATACATCACTGCCCAGGGCTTCCTGATATGGCAGAAGGTGAAACTCCCATATGAGGTTCCTGCCGATGAAAACGTCACGGCCGGCAATATGGCTTACGTTGAGACGAACGCTAAGGCAAGGAACATCCTCATACAGGGTCTTAGCCGAAGTGAGTATGACAGGATTTCTCACCTTCGTTCTGCTCATGAGATTTGGGTAACCCTCGATGCTTACCATGAGGGCACTACCCAAATCAAGACGGTTCGACAGGACCAATTCAAGCGTGAGTTCAACAAGTTTGAACAGCATGCTGGTGAGAGTTTTGACGAGTGCTTTGGTCGGTTTACGAAGATTTTGAGCAACCTCCGAGCAGTCGGTTGCATATACCCTGACTCGGATAATGCTCGACATTTCTTGACCGCACTCGATCTTCGTGTTTGGGAAATAAAAGTGACCACCATCAAGGACACCACCGACCTGTCGACCTTGACTCTTGACGGACTGTATTCCCGCCTCAAGACTCATGAGATCTACGTCGTCTCGCGGAAGACAAAATCTCAGTCGATGGCCTTGGTCACCGATCCCATTGGATCTTCCTCTTCTGACTCTTCTTGTGGTTTCTCTCTCTCCACCCTTTGCGAGCTAAGCGATGACCAACTGGAAAAATTTCCACAAAATGAGCTTGCTCTTCTTGCTCGCAAGTTTTCCCATGCCTACAAGAGGGTAAGAGAGAGAAAAAGAGGTGGTGTGATCACCTGCTTCGAGTGTGGTGGCCCCAACCACATTCGAGCAACCGCCTAAGCCGGAGAAGGGCAAGAGCGAACAAGGCGGTTCGGGCAAGAACGATTACACCGACAAGAACCGCAACAAGAAGGCCCCAGCTCGTGAGACGACGAAGAAGAAATACCACAACTTCGCCAAGAACAAGAAGCTCTTTCACCGGGTCCTCGCCGCGCTGGACGACGTCGAGCTCTCCGACACTGAGAACTGGAGTGATGCAAGCGAGGACGATCCGCAAGAGAAGGTGAAGAGCGGCGACGACTTCTCCGGCATGTGCTTCATGGCAGGCGTCATTGAAGTGAGCGACTCCGAGCTGTACAGCGACACGGATCAGGTACCCACCTATGACGAGTTAAATGATGCCTTCTATAAATTAGGCAAGTTTCATGCTAAGGCTAGGTCGAGGTGTTTGGAGTTAGAGAAGGAGGTAGATAGCCTGTCTCGGGAGTTAGCTTTACTTAAATCATGTTCCTCCCGAGACTCTGATAGCTGTACTCTCTGTGATGCTTTGCTTGTGGAGCTGGAGAACCTAAGGAAGTTGCATGATAGTTTGCTTGTTGCTCTTGAGAATCTGAAGTTGAAGAATGCTAGTTCTGTTATCTTTGATATTCTTGCTGATGCTAGCTTTTCTCCTGCTCACTCAAATACTTCTTGTGACAATTGCCCTAAACTGCTTACTGAAATTGATGCCATGAGCTTACAACTTAGAAAGCTTTCTGCTAGGAACGATGAACTTGAATTATATGCTTCTAAGGATCCAGTCAGCTCATGTGAGAGTTGTAGGCAACTGAAACTTGACAATAATGCTTTGAGTGTCAAGTGTGATCAACTTGCTAAGGACTTACTAGTTAAGTCAAAAATTGGTTGCCTGCTGTGTGTTGGGGTTAAGGATGACATGGATAAAATCCATATTAACCTTAGAAAGAAGTTAGAAGACCAAACTCTTAGGATTAGAAATGCCCCTTGCGTTTCTTGTGAAGCCCTCAAGATTGAGGCAGCCATGCTAAGGGAACAAAAAGCACGTGCTGAGAGATCTTCTCTTTCTGGTTCTTCTTCTTCCTCTCCTTCACCCTGTTCTTCATATGCCTCGTTCTTCCGGGAGTGTGAGTATCTCATGAGCACTCTCGAGAAGTTTGTTGGGGGCAAGAAGAAGCTCAATCTAATTCTAGACCAATCCAGGATTAGCCGATTTAATCAGGGTCTAGGATTTGACTACTTGGAGCACGCTAGGACTCATCCTCCTACCATTGTGCGTGGCTCCAAGAGTGGTGAGATCGTGGTAGCTCCCAGGGTGAGTGCTACTGTGTTTAGGTCTGCTGGGATTGACCATGGGATCTTTGAACAGAAGGATGCTTCTCCTGTTGCTTCTGCCTCTAGTAAGGCAAAGTACTCATGCACTTTCTGTAAGAAATATGGTCACCTAGTGGATTTCTGCTTCAGGCGCGCCAAGATCATCAGGCGTGAGCATGTTGCTGTTTTTAGAGGTTTTCAGGGTCATCCCCAGACTCTGAGTGCTTCTAAAGCACGCACTGCTTTTAGACAGGTTAGAGAGTCGCCTGTTTTTGGGCAACGTACAGGACTTGGTTTTCATGTCGTTGATCGGGTTTTAACTGTAGTGCTCGTGGTCGATCTTTCCGCCGTCCTCTTGATATTCCTCGTTTTTCCCATCGAGGTAGATATCAGCGGCGTGAGGTGTTTACTGGTAGGAGATCTAGGCAGGCTTACTGGGATGGTCCGATTTTTGCACTATGGCGTGCCAACCCAGTTCTGACTCCTAGATTATCTACCAGAGTTGCTCCTGATCGTGTGAGAGTTGAGCGTCAGAGAGACACTCGAGTCCAGCCTTCTTCTGTGGCTGGTACTCTGAGGTGTCGTATGGTTCAGTATTTGGTTCCTAAGTCTTCACTCTATCCCAGTACTGAGTCGTCTTTCTCTCTTGTGTCTTGATCAGGTTCGTCGGATTGGGAAGGGCGATGTTTGGATTGTTGACTCCGGTTGTTCTCGTCATATGACCGGTGATTCTCGTTGGTTCTCTTCCCTAGTCCGAGCCCCCGGTGATGAGTTAATCACTTTTGGGGATGCATCTTCAGGTAGAGTCATTGCTAAAGGTACCATCTGCATTAACCAAATTTTCATTCTTAAAGATGTTGCCTTAGTAAGTAAGCTGCAATAAAATCTGCTCTCTGTTTCTCAGCTTATCGATGACTCTTTCGAGGTAAGCTTCAAGAGTAATGCATGTAGAATCCTTGATTCATCAGGAGGGTTAGTTTGCGGGATTTCTAGATTTGGGAGAGTCTTTCGTGCTGATTTTTACGCTTCTTCCGAGACTCTCTTCGATGTTTGATTGCTTCGAGTCCGTGATCTCTCCTTCGGCATAGGAGACTTGGTCACGTTGGTTTTGATCATTTGACCGAGTTAGTAGCCACGATCTCATTCGGGTTTGCCCAAACTCAAGATGGTCAAAGACTTAGTTTGCTCTCCTTGCCGACATGGCAAGATGGTTCTTGCTTCTCATCCTCCGATCACCGTAGTGATGATTGATGCACCGGACAGCTTTTACATATGGACACCGTTGGTCCGGCTAGAGTCTGATCGTGCGGGAGGGAAGTGGTATGTTCTTGTCATCGTTGATGATTTTCTAGATACTCTTGGGTATTCTTCATGGCCTCGAAGGATGAGGCTTTTTCTCACTTTAGGGTTTGGTCGATGGGTTGTCTATTGAGCTCTCGGTGCATTACGAGCTATACTGCAGTGATAATGGCACGGAGTTCAAGAATTCCTACTTTGAGAGTTTTGTGTGGAGTCCGGTTTAGAGCATCAGTTCTCTTCTCCTCGCGCCTCGTGAGAATGGCATAGTGGAAAGGAAAAACAAGACCTGGTTGAGATGGCTGGGACGATGCTAGATGAGTACAAGATACTTCTAGGAAGTTTTGGTGAGGCTATAGCTCTTGCTTGCCATGTTTCTAATCGCGTGTTTCGAGAGCACTTTGCATCGCACTTCTTATGAGTTGAGGTATGGGCGAAAGCCTAGTGTGTCTCATTTTCGCGTTTTCGGTTGCAAGTGTTTTATCTTGAAGTCTGGTAACCTAGATAAGTTTGAGTCTCGCTCTTCTGATGGTATCTTTCTAGGTTACTCGATTTCTTCTCGTAGCTATAAGTGCAGGTGTTGATGTGCATAGGATCATAGAGACCTGTGATGTGACCTTTGATGAGGCTAGCCTAGGAGCTAGACCTGATATTTCAGGCTCTTCTTCTTCCTCCGAGACCATTTTTGTAGAGGATGAGGATGATGGAGATGATGGTGTTCCACCTAATCCAGTCCCCTCTACACCTGAGGTGCCTCCTGTTTCCATTTCTGCACCTCAGGAAGGTCAGCCCTTGCCTTCTGTCTCTCATGCAGCTAGTGGCTCTGATCCTACTTCTTCTGTTCAAGAGGTAGAGGCCACTTCTGTTGATGGTTCTCCCCGTCATATTCAGAGACGTCATCCACCTGATCAGATGATTGGCGATTTGTTCGAACGTGTCACACGCTCAAGAACGGGTCTGTCCTCCTTATGTCTTCACTCTGCCTTCGTTGCCTCCTTTGAGCTGAAGGATGTTTCTCATGCATTATCCGATGAGTCGTGGATTAATGCTATGCATGAGGAACTTGAGAACTTTGAGAGGAACAAGGTATGGCAGCAAGTCGAGCCCCCATCTGGTCATAATGTCATTGGAACCAAGTGGGTGTTTAAAAACAAGCAGAGTGAGGATGGGGTTGTCATTCGCAACAAGGCTAGGCTAGTTGCACAGGGCTTTTCTCAAGTTGAGGGTCTTGACTTTGAGGAGACCTTTGCCCCTGTAGCTAGACTAGAGGCTATTAGAATTCTGCTTGCATTCTCTGCATCCCGGGGCTTCAAGCTCTATCAAATGGATGTCAAGAGTGCATTCCTCAATGGCTATATTGAGGAAGAGGTTTATGTCAAGCAACCTCCAGGATTTGAGAACCCCAAGTTTCCGAGTCATGTATACAAGCTTTCCAAAGCTCTGTATGGACTCAAGCAGGCCCCCAGAGCATGGTATGAGAGGCTCAAGTCTTATCTTCTCAGCCATGACTTTAAAATGGGCATAGTAGACAAAACTCTGTTCATCAGACACCATGAGTCTCATTTTCTTCTTGTCCAGATCTAAGTGGATGATATCATTTTTGGTGGCTCTTCTCATTCTCTTGTCTCTCAGTTTTCTGATGTGATGAGTACAGAGTTTGAGATGAGTATGATGGGCGAGTTGAGCTACTTTCTTGGCTTCCAAATCAAGCAGACTCGGGAGGGTACTTTCTTGCATCAAGGCAAATATACCCGTGACCTCCTGAGGCGCTTCGACATGTCTGATGGGAAGCCGGTGATGACTCCTATGGCCACCACTGCTGTCCTCGAGCCCGATGAGGATGGTGAGCCTGCTGATCAAAAAGAGTTTCGGAGCATGATCGGCTCCCTCTTGTACCTCACTGCTTCGAGGCCGGACATACATTTCGCTGTGTGTCTATGCGCTCGATTTCAAGCTTCTCCTCGCGCCTCTCACCGCCAGGCGGTCAAGCGCATCTTCAGGTACATTCGTGCTACCACTGATTATGGTATTTGGTACTCTTCTTCTTCTTGTCTATCTCTTAGAGCCTTTTCCGATGCCGACTTTGCTGGCTGTAGGATAGATAGGAAGAGCACTTCTAGCACTTGCCAATTCATTGGCACTTCTCTTGTTTCTTGGTTGTCTAGGAAGCGATGCAGGGTTGCATGATCCACCGCGAGGCCGAGTATGTTCTTTGCAGCCGATTCTTTGTAGCAGTGCTCTGGATGAGATCGACCTTGCGGGACTATGGGTTAGAGATAGAGAGTGTGCCACTTTTATGTGACAACACTTCTGCTATTTGCATTGCTAAAAAACCAGTGCAACATTCTCGAACCAAGCACATTGATATTAGATATCACTTCCTTAGAGACCATGTGGAGAAGGGAGATATCGCGCTTCAGTTTGTAGAGAGTGACCTCCAGTTAGCCGATATCTTCACCAAGCCTTTGGATAGCTCCAGGTTTGTTGCCTTGAGGAGTGAGCTTGGAGTCGTGAGCCCTTACGGCCTTTCGTGAGGGGGAGCTGGTTTGTATTTTATGTAATATATGTTTTCTTCCGGTTTTTCTCTTCTTTGTGTTTCCTCTGGGTGTTTTTGAGCTTATTTTCTTGAGTTGAGTTCACTCACTTAGACTTCTGGCATGGTTTGCATGGACATCTTATCTTGTGCTTTAGGTTGCTATCATGCGTGATTAGCTGTTCTCTCTTCTCTCTAGGTTGAGTTCCCTCACAGTCTTATAAGTCTAGCAGGTGTTGGGCCTCCTGGTAGACAGGTGCATGTGCACTCCTTAGTTGGGATCTAGAGTCACTTCCCTATGTCGATCCTTGGGAAGATAAGAGCGAGTCTAAGCCGTAGTGAGTCTCTTCTATCTTTTCTACACTCAATAGCCACCCGGTTTGCGTTTTCTCGACTTCTTCTCCTCATTCTATTTTTCTGGTTGTTATTGAGTTCAATTGGGTTTTCTTTATGCCTAATCTTGATAATAACTCAACTTTAACCAGATTTGAGCTTAAAATTGATTCATATGTTGAGGGGGAGTTTTGGGAATCTGTTCATGCATTGCATTTAGACTGCATCTTCTGTTTTATGAGCTTTGTCTATTATGCATTTGACTCAATCTTCGTGAAATACATCATGCTATATCTTTTGAAGAAAATCACTAGCTTAGATATGTCCAAGTTCATTTATCTAGCTAAGGTTAATTAAAATCTGAAAAACTTAAAAGCTTTAAATGAAAACTTGATGAAACATGTTGCTTTTACTTACTAAGTTTCTTCTCTAGGGGCTTTTAACATGAATTGTGAAAATTTGGATTTCTCTTGAGTCCCTATAGCAACTTGGGTGAAATTTGCTTGATCCATATTTGAGTCCTTCAGAATTGCTCATATGTGCTAAATTGAAAATTAAAAAAAAAATTGACTCTTTTGTGCAAAATTGATCTCAACACTTTATATTCACGAGATTGCTTCCCATTGCACTTGGGATGAACTTGGAATATATTGTGTGTGACCAAGATCATTCTCTTAAGAGTTACTCTTGAGATGATCGAAAATGGCTTGAGTCAATCAACAAAAAAAAATGCAAATATCAAATACATAAATGGGTAAAGAATGCAAATAATGTCAAACATTTGCACCCCGCTATGTTTTTCGAGGTCTTAAAGAAAATTTGCATAAATTGAAAAATAGGCTCGAAGGACCTTATATGCACTTCAAAATTCCCCAAAGTGTTGAGTAGGTTGAACTCTAGGTTTTCCATTTGATCCTTAAGTGGTTTTGCTTCTAGTTTTGAAACTTTGCTAAGTTTTGCACTTGTCAAATCTTGCTAAAAAGATACATTTTCAAAGCCTAGCTTATGAGCAAAATTTGTTATTTGCACTTGGACATGTCTTAGTTTGGTCATAATCTGAGATTGATAAGCTTGGTGTCATATCTTGTCATTATGATCATTTGGATAATCTTCAAAGCTCCCTTAGGTTGCATTTCATGCATACATAAAAAGGGGGAGAAATTTTCTTTTTGATGCCTATATTGCCAAAAGGGGGAGAAATCGTAGAAAAGGCATCATTAAAAATGTGAAAGCTTATTTGGTTCTTATGATCTTTGTAAAATTTTGCTAATTCTTATGGATCATAATTTCATAATAACTTATGAATCATAATTACATAATCACATTTGGCGCTTATGATTGGATTTTAGGGCTTTTTGTGGAAAACTTGCTCTTTACTTGATTTAGCTCTAAAATATGTCTTACCAACTTGGTCATGTTCTCAGTCTATTCTCTCTGGACCATGTGTGTTTTTGCAATCAAATTGCTTTCTTCTTATCTTACTCAAACTCAAATTTATGCCTTTTATAAGGTTTGTCATTATACTCATCAAGGGGGAGATTGAAGGACCATGTGGAGGTCCATCCTTGCTTGTGATGAGTATTTGATTTTATATGATCTAGGATAGCTTAGATTTGAGTTTGTATTTAAATGTGATCTTCAAGTGTTGACCGGACCAAATTTTTATGATCTTCATGTGTTGGCCGAACCAAGTTTTTATGATCTTCATGTGTAGGCCGGACCAAATTTTTATGATCTTCATGTGTTGGCCGGACCAAATTTTTATGATCTTCATGTGTTGGCCGGACCAAATTTTTATGATCTTCATGTGTAGGCCGGACCAAATTTTTAAGATCTTCATGTGTAGGCCGGACCAAATTTTTATGATCTTCATGTGTAGGTCGGACCAAATTTTTATGATCTTCATATGTAGGCCGGACCAAATTTTTGTGATCTTCATGTGTTGGCCGGACCAAATTTTTGTGATCTTCATGTGTTGGTCGGACCAAATTTTTGTGATTCCCATATGTATGTCGGACCAAATCGCGATGGTACTCATGTGTACTACGGATCAAATTTACCCGTGTGCAGTAATATGCACTTTTGAAGGTTTTCCCTTACTCAAAAAATTATGTATTATACATGAAAGTTGTAGATAATTTCGAAACACAACTTTTTCATGTTGATAAGTTTTTCATTTGAGCAACATAAAAAATCATATAAAATCGGGAAAGTTAACAGAGTTTTTCACGTGTACTACGGACCAATTTAACAGCGTGCAGTAATATGCATTTTTGAGGGTCTTCTCGTGTTCAAAAAATTATGTGTTCTACATGAAAGTTGTAGATAATTTCGAGACACAACTTTTTCATGTTGACAAGATTTTCAGTAGAACAACATATAAAATCATAACAAATTGAGAAGATCCTGCTGTATTGAAAACAGCTTGTCTGCATTTGGTTGAAATGCTTTAGTCCGTTTTTGGTTTGTCTTTTCTAACCCCAACTCGTGATCGAATTGTTGTGACGGGTTCATGGTGGAACCAAGAAGGGATTTCTTGTCTTTGTGAATGTAGGACTTCATTTGGTGGTCATGGTGAGGCGAAGGGAGGCTGGAACTAGGCATGGGATGGTCGGAGGTTCGAGTTGGCCGGAAGTTCGCCGGAAGATGGCCGGAGATGAAGTCGATGCAATTCCAAGAGACAAGAGATCAGTGGAGAAGCTTGCTTATCACTACTTGGATCAAGAAGAGCTGTAGGGTTGCAGTTCTGGAAGATAAAGTAGTGGATAAAGTGTAGCTTGCTTTCAGGTGTATTAGAAAGTACCTGAGTGTAGTTGAGAGTGACAGTGTAAGGATCAAATCCTGGCTCTTGGAAGTTGGCTTAGGATTGAAGCAAGACATCCAAGGGTGGGAATTGATCCTGTGTCACTATAAATAGAGGGTAGGGCACCTCTCCTCTTGGAAGGTTACGAGGTTTCTTTGCTCATTTGAGTTTTGCCCACTTTGTTGTGAGGCTTTGTAAACCTCCCTTCCAGAAATGAAATGTTCTTCATTAATATTCTAGTTTCATTTCCTTTACGCATTTACATTACGCACTTAAATTCTGTTATCTAAATTCCGCATTTACTTACTTGCAATTTACTTTACGTAATTTGGATTTGCCTCATCTCCTTCTACATGCTATTGAATTTTTGTTGAAATTCATGGTTGATGAACTCTTCTCTTGATTCGATGTTTTCAATCATTTAGGCAATCCTTCTGTTCTTGTTGCAAGTTGTAAATCTGTGTGTTCTTGAAGTGTGTAAAACGTGTGACTTGCAGTTCTTTAGTTTTGATTTGCCTCTGGTTCTTGTTGCAAAGAATGAGATATTGATTGGATGAATTTTCACTCAGAGCATATCCAAATTCTCTAGGCAACCCTGGTTCAAGTTCTGCAAAGACTGATCTTTTGTTCCTTCATGATAAATTCTTAATTGATCGAGTTTTGGTGTTTACTCTTGTGCTATCTTGCTTGCTGTGACGTGTGAGAAGGTATTCAAGTCTATCTTGATCATTAGAATCTCACGAGCAAGTCAAGATCACAGATTGGCTTTTGGAGTCGTGCTGTTTTCTAAACACTGCTTGTGTTTTTTTAGTCTTTGTTCTTTCAAGCAGTATTGAGTCTTTTGACTAGTATTTGTCCAAGAGGTGGGAAAATTTATTTTGGGACCATTCACCCCCCTCTAGTCGCCATCTCGGTCTTTCAGATACTGTCAATTTCAAAGTATGTGCCCGGATTTTTCCCCCTTTTTGCATCAACTGTATAGCCCCTGTTGTGCAAGGATTGCAAAGATGAGAATTCTTACAAGCAGTGTTGGAAACTTTACCTTTTTGTTCAGTCTTATCTTCAGTAAGGAATATGATGCTCTTCGTCCTGTTGATCACACATGGGTCAAGTAGGTCTGTAGACAACGCTTATTGTGAGAAACTTTGCAAGGATCAAGGATTTGATCCTCGCAAAATAAAGAATGGCTGGTCCTTGAGCTCCAGCATCTCAGACTTTCCCAATATTCATTTTATTCCTTGTAGGCGTATGATTCAAATGATGCCCTACGCATGCTACATGGAAGCTCATTACATGATTTAGCAAAGCACAAATAAGACAAGAGAATTGTTGGGTGCATCTCCAGAAAGTTGAAATTGTCACCGGATTCTTGTTTCTAACTCAACACAGATTGTAGTTGTATGCGACTATGTTATGGGTCTGAACAACGTATACTACCGGCGCAAGAAGAAGGAGCGGCCTGGGGAGTTATAGGAGGAGCGGCCCAATGTGATGCCAGGCGCAGGACATTTGTGCCGTTGCTAGTTAGTTGATATCTTTTTGGTTGTTAGCTTATCTAGTTGTTAGGAAAGTATAGATTTCTATTATTAGTTACCAAAACTATTTGCATCTATAAGTAGTAATGAAATCAATAAAAACGGTAAAAAGTATTTTGCCATAAATTTCCTCTTGGCGGTGTCTTCCGATTAACAAGGCCGATAGCTCCGTTCGTTCGTTATCCGTTGAGTCGCCGCCACGGCTCAACTTCCACCTCTCATCGTGCCGGACTTCGTCGAGGTACTCGCTTGTACAACCAGGCACACAACAGACTACTTCTTGGTCAGTAGCAATTCAACAAACAACTACCCTAACCAAATCTCAAGCAAACAAGCACTCAGTGCAGTAAGAGATTGCAGAATAGCGATCAGACGAAATGTAAGTACACATTATTGTACAACAGAGGTAATCATCATGGTTCAACACAGCCCATCTTGCTAGCATAATATACATGCAACCAGAACTAGAAAAATTTCGAGAGGTGAACACTTCATATGTATAATTTTATAGTCTTATACAATAATTTCGTAGCATTGTAAATCCAATATATACATTTAAAATTTGGTAAAAGTACAATACAAATAATTCTAAGGTCTTAAAAATCACAAACCATCAAAATCATGACCAATTTAATCAAAAAGTTTGGCCCATTGAAGATTTTTTTAGGGTGTCAGGGCATACCTGGCACCCTAGATCCGCCCCTGCATACAACCCTCGATCGGACAACACCACTGACAACAGCAACTTGTCATAATATGGCAGCCATAGAACTTAGATGAAACTTGGGGTCAGACTGCTTCAACTCATCGGTCAGAACCCTGTGTTCTCTCCCTGTGAATCTCATCCAGAATCACAACAAGAGATGCGATGAACACGTAGTCGACATACGGGAATATGGTAACACCAAACCTGTCCTTTCCGAGCAGTACATTTCAAAAAGTAATTTCTGGTTCATCTGCAGCACCAAATGGTACACACATTACCAAAAAAATTTCTAAAACTACAGAATATTATTAGAAACACAACCAGTTCTGGTACTTACTTGAGCTATCGTGGTGTTCGACTTGCCAAGATAGAAGACGCAGGACCTGTCAAAGTAGCTACCCTTGATCTTGAAATCAAAGACCTGCTTTGCGGTGTTCCCTGCCAAGAAGACATCCATCTCTGTCTTCAGTTGGATAACTGAAGATTTCTTCACAGTGGAGCAATCCGCTTGCGTTTGTGCTATCCCCTCTGAACACTTCCCATCGGTGAAGCGTACTGAATACTTGATAAAGTGATGCTGAATTGTGATACCATCATTTGTGTGTAAAGATAAAGTTAAAATTGAAATTGGATGTGTTGATGAAAGAGTTGTCCTTATTTAAAGCCCTTGAAAAAGCTTACCATGTGCTCGTTTGAGTTTCAATCATGAAAAATTGAAACAGGGTGCAAAAAAAAATGCACAAGACAGCGTAAAACGCACTAACTGCAAAAAAAACAAAATGCCGTTTACTACCCCGTTTGTAGCAGTGAAAGGAATAGAACTGAACGAGTGATGCATGAAAAAATTGTTTGAACTGACCTAGATTATGGGGACTGTGCTGTCTGTTTTGTAAAATTAATCTTGGCTGACATAGATTCTTAGGCATTGGTGTCTTCTTAAGATGAAGTCTGCAGTTTCCTACGAGAAACCTGGGTCAATGCGCTCCTGTGTGTGTGAAGTCCTGAGTCTAGCAGCAAGTCATTGATGTAGAGTCCAAATGTAATAAATTCAGATATGAATGGAAATTTTTTGCCCTGAATTTGGGCAATATTTTGATGTTCCCTGTGTCTCTTAAGTGTTACATGTGACCTGTGCTTGTGGTGGTTAAAGCAAATCTAAGTGAAGTGGTGTTTTATACTACACCTTGTCAGGCTCAATTTAGGGCATGTCTTATTCTGATATGGCATGGAAAATGGTCTCACTTATCAAAATAGACTGTCACATCAAGATCATGGTTTGCACTACAACTCTGAAGTCTGAAGGACCATTGATCGTTAGGAATACTGGCATCTTTACTAGTTTTTAAATTACCTGTTCTTTTGTGAAAAGTATCGTAGTTGAGGGACTCCATGGAATTGTAAGCCTGCCAGCTTCTGTGAATCTGTTTTACAAGATGGTGACTTCATATATGTTGCCAACTCACTGAATGTGTGATTTCGGATGGATTTTATCTATATATTTTTCTTGACATTGCCTGATTTTGGTTGTAGCCTTGTGATTAAGGATTTGGAGGGTCCGTCAGGGGCGAATATAACCGTTGATGGGAGGGCAATGATATCTGGTGATGACAGTCCTGGTACCTAAAGGTCTATGTCGGCATTGTGTAGTCCTTGTGGAGCTGGTGAGCGGACAGTGCTCCACCTGCAAGTACCTATTTTATGATGTTGTGGAACTTGTATTGCTTCCATGGATTTATAGTTCGGTGCTTCAGTTAGTTTTCAATTTGATCATCTAATAGATGGCTTGGCGAGCATAAATCGAAGATGACAGGTAAAAAAATATCCCACATTTAGCTGATATATGCTTTTACCATCAAACAGGGTATGTAATGGGTACGACACTTCGTCGTAATTTACAGCGCTAAATACGTATAATGACCACAATACATAGGTTTTGTATCCAAGCTCTGGGCTTCTTCTTTTTTTCTTTTTTCAAAAGGACATCCATGCTCTGAACTTGCTTCGAATTAATTGATAGGATTTAGCACCCCATTATAGAATTTTTTTTAGAACATTCATGGAATTATTGATTTGCTAAAATAGTGCATATAAGTGCAACCTTCTTTTTCTTTGCAATAGAATACATGTTCATGCTAGGATTTAAAAAACACCATGGGATTTAGCAGAGCTGAAGTGTTTGCTGAAATATATACTAGGTACTTTATATGCAGATGCAGTCTGTCTTCATTGGAGGTAGTCAACAACTTTGACACAACAACAAAAAAAAGGTGCAAATGGAATCTCAGTTGAAGCATCGTTAGATGATACCATTATCTGGCTATCACTGTGGGTACAACTGAAGTCTGTATTTCTAAATCTCTACGAGTTCTTGAGCCAGGGAAGGCGCCCCGGGAAGTTCAACTCCGTTGTTCATTGTCTTGCTGATTTTGGCGGTGTTCTAGACCCTCGTCTTGATCGGAATCCAGCGGGTTAGGGTACGGAAGCGGCTCAACCGGTCGGGGGCTTCTGCGTTGGCCAGAAGTTGATCCATCGAGCAGATTCTCATTCTGCTCATAAAACTACTTGTTACTAACGATTTAAAGATAAAAAATAGAGCATTTTTACAATGCACAATATTAAATATTAGTCATACATTCTATTTGATCTAACGGATCAGACTAGTAAGGATTTAGCTATACTTCTGCTGGTAGTACTGGTGGTAGTATTATAATTAGCCATTTTTTAAATTTTGAACGTATGTGTATTTTTTTATATTTTTTTGTAAAATTTGGAACTGCTTCGTCGGCCGCGTAAGGCAGAGCGCTCGATGTGTTAGTGCGAGACCACGACGGCGTCACGAATCAGACGAGAGGGCGTCAGCCGTGGCATGGTCACAATCCGGGAGGGCACCGACAGGAAGGCAGATGCTACGGCGTCGACAGGACCGGACTGGCTGCGACGACGAAAAAAGGAGGGCAGCGATAACGAGTAACGCAACAAAGGGCGGCGGCGAAAAATAAAGGTCAACGATAACGAGTAACGTAGCAAATAATCAAAAGTCTAAAATACCTCTGAGAAATGTACGACTAGATCTGATTTCTACTATCACTGTTTGCTACCCTAATATCCACCTTAAAATTGCTCTAAAAATAACAGTACTAAGCAAGGAGCAGCGAGCTATTCTACTCAATTAGCAACACCAAAAGAATATCCAAACAGAAGATAAACGAGCAAACAACATTTGAAGCATCTCTCGAAACACAATCTCTATGTGCAAATAAACAAACCAAGCGGCGTATTACCACATCATATAATAGCGTCTACATGCGCAAGACATCGTTAAAAAGAGTGGAATTTTTTTAAAAAATAATATTTAAAAATAAAAATTTACAGAAATAATATGACGAAATTAAAAATTCCAAATATACCTCTTCGTCGCCATTTTCAAATGGTGATAGAAGCCTATCGCCATTTGGAATGAGCTCGAAGGCCTCGGCGCCGCAGCGACAGAGCTGACGCCGTTTGGAATGAGCCCGAAGGCCTCGGCGCCGCACCTACAGAGCCGTCGCCGTTTAGAATAGTGACAGAGCTCTCTAACACCGTTTGAAATGACGATAGAGAGTCTGTCGCCATTTGAAATGATCACAAACTCTCTGTCACCATTTGAAACGGCGATAGAGAGGTATATTTGTAATTTTTAATTTTGCCACGTTATTTCTATAATTTTTTATTTTTCAAATATTATTTAAAAAAATTCAAAAAGGGTGCATGTTCTACCAGTGAGCTCTAGCAATCTTCGTGCAACATCCTGAATTATTCTTCTGTGAACAAGAGTCCAGAGATGGTGAAGCCTATATGGGCTTTTTCCACCAAACTGCTATGAATAGCCCACCTAGTTGTCACCCAAACACAACTTAGGCTGCCAAACAGCTCATTGTTTAAGTGATTTTTGGTATAAATTAAAAGTCATAAATAACTAATAAAAACTAAAAGTTAAGTTAGATCTGTTTTTACAATTTATTACTAAAAAATTATTTATTTATCTAACAATCTCTTATAAAAACTATTTTAGATCCCGGTGGATCCCGGCCAGTATAGCCATTTCAGATCGTTAAAGTACGGTACCAAATCATATTAGAAAAGCAGTAGTATTTTTTGCTTGAACTGTCTAGAATTCAACAGCTGTAAATGAAGTACCTAAAAAGGCAGATGAAACATGACAACGATTCTCCGCTCCAGTCCCTTCCGGACCCGACCGCTGGGTCCCGCGCTTCTGTCTCACCATACCACCCCGACACTGTTAGTGGGCCAGATCTACGCAAGGATGGGCCAGGCCACCGTGCGATTTTGAAAGCGCTATACAATGGAATTTTTTTTTATTTAATTTTTTTTTTATTCTTTTTTTCAAAACTATGCGTCCGAATTAAAATTTTACGAAAATACCCGATCGCTTAGTGTATGGGCGATCGCCCATACACGCGATAGCTCCTCCATTGAATTTCGCATAGTGCTCTCTGTTGTGCCGTTTCATGGGCCCTGTCGCCCGAGACAGCGGCGATCGCCGAGCAGGCGACAGCGGCTTTAAAGCTCCCGCTCGCTCGTTGTGAGCAACAAAGTAGAAGTATAAACGAAGAGAAAAGAGAAAAGAAAGAAGAAGAGAAAGAAGAAGAAAAGAAGAAGAAAAAGAAGAGAAAGAAGAAGAAAAGGGAAAAAAAAGTCGATTAAATGTTTCACAAGGTATTTTTACTAATTTTATAAATCTATTATTTAGGAATTTTACGATTTTGTAGTGTTTAGAAAATCTTGAGGATCTGTTTTTGTCATTAGAATTCTAATGTAGCATGTAATATCCAATCAATTTAGGATTGTGTAGCGTTTAGAACTTTAATGTAGTATTTAGTTTTTAGAAATTTGAGGATCTGTATAGTATTAAGTGCGTTACAAATTTAGTGTAGTATTAGAAATTTATTGTAGTGTTTAGAAAATTTAGGATTGTGTAGCGTTTACATTTTCTCGGATAGTGTTGTTTAGAAATTTAATGTCGCATTCATATTTAGAACTTTAATGTACTATTTAGTTTTTAGAAATTTTGGATCAGTATAGTATTAAATGCGTTACAAATTTATTTTTAGTCTTAGAAATTTATTGTAGTGTTTAGAAAATTTAGGATTGTGTAGCGTTTACAATTTCTCGAATAGTGTTGTTTAGAAATTTAATGTCATGATTCATATTTAGAACTTTAATGTACTATTTAGTTTTTAGAAATTTCAGATTGTATAGTATTAAGTACGTTACAAATTTATTGTAGTGTTTAGAAAATTTAGGATTGTGTAGCGTTTACAATTTCTCGGATAGTGTTGTTTAGAAATTTAATGTCATGATTCATATTTAGAACTTTAATGTACTATTTAGTTTTTAGAAATTTGAGATTGTATTGTATTTTAGAGTAATATTTTTCCGTCGGACGTTATAAAGATGTCGGAGAAATTGTATTTCCAAATATTTTATGGAGATGGGGAGATAGCACAGGGACGGATGGGGTGGATCTATCATCATTTTCAAGAGTCGACGAGGCATATGCGCATCGAGCGATAGGACATCTGAGGGTTTGTTGGAGTGGATGTCTCGGATGTTGCTTTGGATGCCCAGACTGTTCGGTTATGGTCGAGCGCAAGAGTGAGCCGAGCGCAAGACCGTTTTACGGAGAGTTGATTCCTATTAACTCGACGTCAACATGGAGGAGTTATGTTGGTTTTTGCAGAGCGGGGTTGGCGCTCATGTTGTTGGTACATGCTACCCGTAGCACCATCGGTGTCGCAAGTTCATGATGTCGGGTGGACATTACGGCGGAGGGACATCAAATGTAGAAGGATGCGAAGAGGAAGGCGGCGAGGAACCCGAGACGAGGAGCACGAGGCTGGCGGTGGCGAAGGGACCGGGGCAGAGAGACAGCGGTGGAGGCGCGAGGGGTGGCCGACGAGGGGAGGAGGTGGAGGACATTGTTGACTGATGGAAGAGGAGGACCGTGCGGATGAGGAAGTCCACGATGGTGAGCACTGACGAGGAGGACAACGCCCGAGGTGCCTATCCTCGTGCGTGGACCAATTACAATTTCAAGACCTAACGATGAATGAAGGAACATTGATGCATGGGAGTATCATGAGAACGAGGTGACGCAGGGCCATATATAAAGACAAGGAGGCTGTGATGGATGCGGTGAAATCGGGCAATGTCTCTCCCGGCAATTCGAGTTGTGAAGTCCAAGAAGAAGGACTACGACGTGAAGTGCGAGTTGATTCGTGCCCATGGCGGTGCATGCATACCAGGAAGTGGACGGACTATCGGAAATGCTCCATAGTGATGGAGCATAGCTCGCGAAGTGGAAGAAGCGGAGCAGGACACCGCAACTGTCGTCCACTTGGGTGGCAAATGTGTTTTATGGTCGATCGTGGACAATCCCCATCCGCAGCCTCGATCTATTATCACGACCATGGAGGAGAGGTTTCAAGACAAGATTAGCTACGCAAAGGCATGGAGAGCAAAAGGACAGCTCTGGAAATACGGTTCGGGACGCACGAGGCTTCAGACGAATATTCCCCACTTGCTCGTGGCAATCGCACAAAGGAACCCGGTACATCCATCGACCTTGCGGAGTTCCTGCGGGTGGTGCGTGCACCGGAAGTGGGTATTGCGGCGTGCATTCTTCGCCTGGCGCATGCATAAATGCGTTAAAGATCGTCGCCGGTCCTTTGCATGGGCGGCACATTCTCACGGGAAGTACAAGGGCGATTCTAATCGAGGAGCGGTGGATGCCAACAACCGTGTTCTACGGTTGCGTTGGCATTCGTGGAGGGGGAAAACACGAGAGTCGGTATCGGGTTCCATGAAAGAGTGAAGTCGGCGCTTGTTCTCGACAGTTCGATGTTTGTGTCATCCATGACCGACATGCGTGGTCGCTAAGGGCGATCGTGGATATGCAACAAGGGTCCGCCGTCGTGGGAGCGACAAAGTGGCGGATCCGAGGAGCGGTGGTGCATGAGGCACATGGGTGCCAATTTTTCTGTCGATTCAGAACAAGGAGCTTATGAACATGTTCAAGCGCTGTGCAAACAGTAACCAACGGAGGAAGTTCGACGCTTTGGAAGACGTTGGACGAACTAACGAAGAAGCAATCAATGGATCCCGGAGGTACCGCTAGTTCATCAAGGAACCCGATGGTGTACCATGAGCAAGGAGAGGACCCCACACCTTATATGCGCCGACAGACTTCCCAAACATCCGCGAGGCGGGTACCAAAGATAAAGAGTTTCACCGATTGGATACGACATGAGCCTTTGGATAAATGGTCCTTCAGACGACGAGGGCGGCTCGCGTTATGGGATCATGACAACGAACTGGCGGAGATTTACAATCAGGTAATGAAAGGCACCGATGCCTTCCATCGTGGGTATAGTTGAGGTGTCTTATTAGGGACACGAGATATTTCATTGAGCGATACAAGACCTCCACAAAGATGTATGTCGGACAATCGATCGTCAGACTCAGCTGTTGTGTCTACCTACATGTCCAAGAAAACAAGAAAGGCGCAGACACATCGGGTTACACCGAGAGTGGCGTGGAACGGGATACCACGTGCATCGCGGTGACCGAGGTCGCAGGGTGCCCACCGGAGAGGACTTCCCATCTGTGCATACCCGAGCGGTGATTGCGAGTGCTCTCGCCGAAACCACGCCGCTACACTTGCCGTGCTCGCACGTCATTGCCGCACCGCCGAGACGCATCAATCTCGCCGTCCGCTCATCTCCCGCACTACTACAAGCGAGCGTTCTCAACACGTGGCATCATGAGGTGTACGGTACCGAGTGGATGGATCGCTCACAACAACCCCTCTCCGGACCATCGATGGGTACCGGACATCCGAATGTTGAAGATGAAGGTCGGCGTCGAAGGACAAGGCGATTCGAACGATATGGACGAGTTCGAGGCGCGCCGCAACCGCGGATAATGTAACTTTCCATGTTGTTCCCATCTTGTATTTTTCAATGGACCGGTAAGTTGTAATGTACGTTGTAATGTTCGATGTAATTTTCAATGTACTAGTAAGTTGTTGTTTGCATCATGAAATTCTCCGATGTTCCAGTTAGTAGCTATGAGGATAATGTAATTCTCGACGTTGTGTGCCTCGTCGAACATGTCGTTGTCTTTCGTATGTTTGTAATATGAGTTTGTTTTGGCTCTCGCACTTGGTTGTATTGTTTGATGAGTATGGTACAATTAGTTATTTCGCATTTCATTTTGTGTGCACATGTAATTCTCGACAAATTTGTTGTATTTGCTTTCTAACAGCCACGATGGCGCGACCTTGCCTCGAGTGCCGGACGTGACCGCCGATGCGACCCACGGTCTAGGTACTCCGCAGAGGAGAACCGAGAGCTAGGGACACTCCGACCTCGGGTGCCCAACGAGTCGCCGCGATCGACCCACGCTGGGTTCCACGGTAAGTCGCCAACGCTTGCACTCTTTACGCACATGTACTTACCGTGAATGCAATTTAACGACGCATTGCACTACATGCAAAGTTGCGAGCGGTGGCTTACTTCCTCTTTGTAGGATGGTGGAGCGGTGGATCGCCGTTAGCGGGCAAGGAGGTCCCGCGGTTCGGTACGACCGGTCCTCGCTGGCCGCACTCGTGGACCGGTGGAGACCGGAGACGACACGTTCCACCTTCCGTGCGGAGAGATGGCTCCGACGCCGCAGACGTGTCGTACCTCTTAGGCCTCCCATGCGGGTCCAGCGATCGTGCCGCACGACGCCTCCGTCACGTGGCACGCCGAGTTGTCGCGTGAGCCACGAGGTGCGCGGCACCCCGGCAACCCTACCAGCCCCTTAGGGAGGCCGAGCGCCACGGACCGACGGCGTGGTCGCCGATTCACGGTGAGTACCTCTTTCTTTGAGAATTAAAATAGAAGCGCCAAGTTCTCGATAATGTTTGTTGCGAACGCCGCAGCTCGCTTCTCCACCCGACGCGGAGGAGGCGGACGTGGCCCGCCACTTGGAGGCATACCTCTGTTGTTGTTCGGTTGGGTGATGTTCCGCCCTCCCACGGAACACGGTGGACCGTCACCGATCGAGTACGCCAAAGACATCGCCGACACCCGGTGGATGAGGTAACACACTCGGCCCAATCTCGTCTCACGAGCACGCCTAACTCCCCTTGTAAATAGGTGATGCGGTGGTCGTGGGCCTCGGTGTGCTTGCGGCGACGCATGAGGTGCAGGCGACGCCGTCTCTCAGCGAGCACGACGCGACGATGTCGGGCCGCGCCCTACTCCTCCGCCAGGTCTTGGGAGCGCTTCTCCGTCGGCAGCTCGTTGTTGACACGACACCGCACTCGAGGAGCTTTACGGAGACGACCCGGTGGACTGGCCCACCATGGGCCACTACTGGGTCCGACGACAGGTATGCTCCCTCGTATCTTTTTCCCCACTAACGCACTTGAATAACCTTCGCCATTTCTTATTTCCTCGCAGCGGAGGTTCGCGCACCGACAAGTGAGGAGGTCCTATCAGGAGTTCGTTCGGGAGTTCGACCGCCTCCACGACGAGGACGTGCGGTGGACGCCATACACCGCGTACGACGTCCACGCCCGAGCACCTCACGGGGTCTCCGTGCTTTGCACGCGAGATGAGGCCTTTGGCTCACCCGTAAGGTGCTCGTCTTTGACCTTTGTGTCGAGGAGTACTCCCGCGACCGAGTGTCTTTGCGGCGGCTCGGCTGTTCGATCCTTTCCTTTGCCGCCTCGTCACGTTGTCGCACGTGGCGCCACGTGTACTTGCCCCGATCCTACTACTCCGCATCTTTGCGAAATTAATGTGGTGTGTACTTACTGCTTTTGCATTGCAGATGACCCGGATGGGTCTTTGCGGTGGGCTCTCGCTCACGCGACCGTATGCAGCCATGGGCCTGCGATGGGACGCCAGACTCGACGAGAGGGTCACCGAGACCCGGCCAGACGACCATGACATGTACGATCAGTACATGGAGTGGTTCGCCCCGCGCACTCGCCTCAGGGTGGGGTACACACCAGCACCGTACGTCGCACGGCATGCATCGGTAGCGAACATGTACCCTTCACAGATGTCCCAGAGGGACAACGCCTCGGTAAGTGTCGCAATCGAACCTATATGGGCACGTCTTTTTCATCTAACTTACGTAATACCAATCTGACGTTACATGCAGACTCAGCTCTTGGCGGAGATTGTGGTGGAGGCTGTGTCCATGTTGACGCGCCTAGAGGGGGGCATACAGGTGACCACCGCCGAGTCCGAGACAGCTTGGGGTCGGGTCCTCGCTACGGTGAGGCGGTTGGCTCGCAGCCACCGCCGAGGGCGCGAGACGTCGGCGGACGCAAAGACACCACGCCACTCGCCCCAAAGACTCGCCCTACCCCGGTGCCCGTCACGCCCCACGCACTGTAGGGGGCGGTGGCACGACGAGGCTCCTTCGCGTCTCGCCCTACCCCGTCGGTTCCTCGCACGCCCCACGCAGCAGCAGTGGGGACGATGGGCTGGGAGGCTCCTTCGCGTCTCGCCCTACCGTCGGTTCCTCGCTACGCTCCCACGCAGCAGAAGAGTGGGGCGATGGGTGCGGAGGCTCCTCGTTGTCCCGCGCCCTGCCAGACCCCGTGGTGGTTTCGACGAGCCTTCGACGACGAAGTTCGACACGGAGGAGTACCTTTCGACCGACTACCTCGACCCTCTCGCTCGGTGCGCCGCCACAGACTTAGCCTCGCCGCCAAGACTACTTCTACGCCGCGCGCAGGTCGGCCTAGGAGGGACGTCCGTCCGCCGTCGCCACTCACCTACCCCACGGGCCGATTAGGAAGCGTGGCCGTGATTGACTTGTTGTACGGATGTATTTTTGTAATGGCTTTACGCTCAAGAAGACATTGTATAACTCCCGAGTTAGTAACATGACAAGCGTTATCACTATAAATTGTTCAAATCATTTATGCATTGCTTGCCTATGCCACACGACGTGACAACACACCAACGTTTGGTACACCTATCGCCTATAGTAGGGCGATCGCTCGAATGTGAGGCGATCGCTTACATGGGGCGATCGCCCAAATATGAGGCGATCGCTCCATACCCGGCGATATCCGCCTTTATAACATTCGTTCTCACAAGCGGTCTCGCAAAGAATAGCGGGTGAGCATCAATCGAAAATGCCGAGGCGTGCAAGTGCAAAGGGTAAGGGAAGGCAAAGGAAGAAGCAAGTGCATGCCCGCTGAATTTAGCGTATCAAGATCTCTTCCTACCTCGTGGAGTCAGAGCACCCATGTGTATGTGCGGAGATCTTTGCGGGCTTGTTCGCTCTTGGGAAATTTCAACTTGGAAGAGGAGGTATTGGAAGTGCCGCAACCACGCCTTCGATCCGCGGAGAAGAGCTCAAGGATCGCCGCATGGTAACAATCGTGCGGGTTACATAACATTTGTGAATGAAACTTTGCTAACTTACGTTTCATGCGGTCACCTCCGCCATCGTGTGAATTTGAGCGATGGTTTGATACGAGATCAACCCCGAGGACCAACGGCTTCTTGACCAAGCCAACCGGCAGGATGAGTTCACGTGGCGGTTTCAAGAACAACGCGATGCCGCACGCGAGGAGGCATGTAGGAAGGAAGCGGAGGAGAAGGAGGCCGAGAGAGAGGAAGCGAGAGAGGCGCGACGCGCTGCAGAAGCCCGTCGGAGGCATGGGCGAATGGGAAGTGGCCTCAAGCACTCAATAGACGTCCGTGTTAACTTTGGTTTTCTCTGCTCGTGGTACTCCTTTTAGTTTTAAGTCGTAATAAAATGCGCGCCCAACCTTCAAGAGTATGCTCACCGTCCGAGGGCTCAGATATGTCCTATCGCTCAGCTTGTCCCAAATGATGTTATTTTCTCCATCGAGATAGGTTATAGCATTTTCGGTTCGTCGATTTGATTTCATCGAAGTTTTACCATCGTTTGCGAAAGATACGGCAATTTTCATGTTTTACCGATTGCATGTTAGGACAACAATAAAATAGTGCGACCTAAAGTGACATCTAAATATTTTTACATAATTGTAACCTATGCAAGCCCAAGAATGCAACAAAGCTGGTTCATCAAGTTTTGAGGTCGTTTCGACACTACTCTAATCGCTCGAACAATGAATGTTATAAAGGGTTTAAACTAGCCATCTTTTATTCAAAATGCAATCATATTTAGATATTTTTGCAAAAATGAAGTGCATAAGGTTGTAGTAACTTATTCTATTTATTTCATGAATTATGGATCAACACACATTATAATTCCTTCACAATCCACGATTAGAGCCTAGCATTCGAACTCAAATAAAAAAATTTCTGCAAACAACATATGGATTTTTATTTTACACTCTAATTCTTCATTCCAAAATTTAAATTTAGAAACAAGTTTCATTTAATTTGGACACTCTAGCAAAAGTTACTGGTTTATATTAAAAGCATATAGTAATTACAAAACAAAACTAAAAAAAAGACTGCTGGCCGCCTGTCTCGAGCGACAGGGGCCCACCAACGGCACCGCTCAAGGCCGACGGCAGAGGGACCGATCGCCGTGTATGGGCGATCGCCCATACACTGAATGACGGGGTATTTTGTCATTTTTTTTCGGACGCATAGTTTTGAAAAAAAGAATAAAAATAAATATTAAAGAAAAAAAAATTCCTATACAATGCAACCCTGGCACGAAGCAGGATCGGCCCATCCTCTCTAAAAATTAAAACAAAAATTGTAAGACGTGGCAAAAGGCAGTAATAACACGCGCGATTCGATCGTGTACCTAAAAAGGGCAAGGAGACAAATATGATGACGACGCTCCGGCTCCGCTCGTCTAGATAGCTCCGTCCGGATCCGACCGGTGGATCAGATCCACGCGAAAAATCGTGGTGCGTCTTGAAAAGCGCTATAGCCGTTTGTTTCCTGGTCAAATTAGTCGAGCCACATTCTAATGTAGACCCCGCAGTGGAGGAGGCATAGTACGGGGCCATCTCTGTTTCTCACTGCGACTAATTCCTCCACCTAGCCGCCTCCACGAAATAGCTTGCGAGATTAACTACTCTGAATTTTACATTGCACGAAGGAAGTTTCCGCTACTATACAGGATTTTTCATGCACCAACCAGCCGTGGTTGGACGGTCGAACTGCTCCCCCCAATTGTGTAGTTCCGTTCTAGGGTTTTCTATACCCATCACACTCCTAGCTGCCACCTTCTTACCCCCTAACTTCTCCGATTGTTGGTGTTAAGGAACCTCGCTATCGAATAGTCCGGGGTTCCCGAACAGATCTGAATTGGAGAACAGAAAGAGAGAGAGACACGTGTTTAGGGAGAGCAACAGCGGAAATTCTTTATTGCTAATGATTTCTGGTACATAGGGGGACCCCCTCCTCCTTTTATAGCGCTCTCCTAGGGTTTAGGCTTAAGAGACCAGTATAGGCCTTCATAGGCCATTAGGGTTTCCCAACACTCCCCCTTGGGCCCTTTGCCGCGAGATGCATATGCCTCATTAAAACTCCAGAAAAACCCAGTGGGAAAAATACTTGGAGAAAGAGTACATAGCATACGCTTACTATGTTGCACGAATTGCCTTGTTAAAACCTTATACAAGAAAACTTCATGAAAAACTCGCTAAGGAAAAAGAGTATAATTCTCCCAACTTCAATTGCTAATCTTCGAGATTTATGTTGGGTATTCATAATTCATGCTCGAGATTCATGTGGGAGTATGTGAAATATCTCCCCCTGAAATCTGCACTTCTCCAAGTCTCATCATCCCAATTCCTTTTACGCACCTTTCAAAGGTAGATGCTGGGAGTGATTTAGTGAACAAATCTGCAAGATTTTCACATGACTTAGTATGCAATATCTTGATCTCATTCATCTTATGCAATTCGTGAGCATAGAAGAATTTGGGGTTGGTATGCTTCGTGAGATTACTCTTCACATAACCCATCTGTGCTTGGGCAACACAAGCTGCATTATCTTCATAAATGATTGTGGGAGTTTGCTCAATGTTCAAACCACATGACTTCTGGATGTGGTGAACCATTCTTCAGAGCCATGCACATTCACGAGATGCTTCATACAAAGCGATGATTTCCGAGTGGTTTGTCGACGTCGAGACAAGAGTCTGCTTAGACGACTTTCAAGAAATTGCTGTTCCTCCACATAGGAAAACATAGCCAGTTTGGGACTTGCCAGTATGTGGGTCTGATAAATACCCAGCATCGGCATAGCCAACTAAATTCAATTCATTATTTCTTTTAAAGAACAGACCGAGGTCTTTGCTTCCTTGGAGGTAACGGAAGATATCCTTGATCCCTTTCCAATGCCTTTTGGTGGGTTCTGCACTGTACCGAGCTAGCAAATTCACAGCGAACACAATGTCTGGCCTGGTGCTATTTGCAAGGTACATGAGCGCTCCAATTGCACTCAGATATGGGAATTCTGCTCCCAGGACTTCCTCCCCCTCTTCTCTAGGTCTGTATGGGTCTAGGTCTGCTTGGAGTGACCTTCCGACCATTGGAGTCTTCGCAGGATATACTTTTTCAAATCCAAATCTTTCCAACACTTTCTGCGTGTAGGTTGATTGATGTACCAAGATTCCTCCTTGGACATGTTCAAGCTGCAAGCCTAAACAAAACTTGGTTTTACCTAAATCTTTCATTTCAAACTCAGACTTCAAGTATGGGCATGCTTCTTCAATTTCTTCATCCGTCCCAATGATGTTCAAGTCATCTACATAGACGGAGATTATCTGAGAATCCATTCGGGATCATTGTATAAACACACATGGACAATCTTCATTGCTTGTGTAGCCTTTCTTGCAGAGAAAGTCACTCAGCGATTGTACCACATTCTTCCCGATCGCTTCAAACCCATACATGATGATTTCTCCAATTTCACACTATACAGTTTCTATTTGCTCCGTCTTGGTTGGGATAGGAATTCCTTAGGTACTTTCATGTATATCTCCGAATCCAAGTTTCCATACAAATATGTTGTGACAACATCCATTAGCTTCATTCTCAACTTCAAGTTGACTGCCATTGAGATCAAATATCTAAAGGTAATTCCTCCCATGACCGGAGAATAGGTTTCTTCATAATCAACTCCAGGACGTTGAGTGAAACCTTGAGCTACAAGCCTTGCTTTGTACCTTACAACCGTTGTTTTCATTTCTCTTAGAACAAAGACCCATTTGTGACCTACGGGTTTATATGGGAAGGTGTGCGGCATACGGCTCAAACATCTCTCTCTTGTTCGGAGAGACTAACTCGCAGATGATTGCTTTTTCCATTCTTCCCAATCTAGCCTTTTCTTGCACTCTGCGAGAGATGCAGGCTCGGGATCATGATCAATGATCGAGGCAATCTTCTTTGCAAAGTATGCATCAACGTTGGCTGTTGCTCTATTCAGGGATTCTCCTGTTATTACAAAGTTTATGGCCATTTCTTCATGGGGTGCTTCATGCACTTCTACTTGCTCTTCACTGCTATTCCCTATCGCAGGAGCAAGTTCCTTTAGCTTTTCATCGCCTATGTGTGCGCACACATTATTTCCGGCGGCTTCCTTCAGTGGAAGATTCAAGTCTGGAATTGCCTTTCCTGTTGGCTTCTTTCCAGTGCCAGGTCTCAACTGGCTCCCCTTCTTTCCTTGGGGCATTTTCATGATTGGTTGTGGTAAGTCCTCTCGCCCAGTTTTCTCCAGACGTCTCCGGGTACTTTGGGTTTGAGGAGCCAGGTTTCCTGTTCTTTTTCTTTGAGGCCTCTGAACAGGTTGAGGGATACCTTCTATTTTCTTTGGTAATTTCACCCTCTCTGGTGCATTCCTTGCGGGTACATGCGACTTAACCACGCCCTTCAGATCACAAAATGATCAGCGGTTCATTTGCTAAATTTCGCAAATCAATTATCTTCGGACTTCTTGATTTGCTTCATTAGTGCGGGGTCATGTGCGGGATCCCTGGAATGCCATATGATTTCCCGGCATTTTTCATCCAAAGGTTGATTTCCTCCCCCTAATGACGGGAAACGATCCTCGTCAAAGATGCAATCAACGAATCGGGCTGTATGCAAGTCTCCAGTCATGGGTTCTAAATACCTGATTATGGATGCACTCTCATAACCAACGTATATCCCAGACTTACGGAGAGGGCCCATTGCAGTCCGCTGAGGGGGTGGTATGGGTACATATACCATACACCCAAATTTTCTAAGATGGGAGATCTTCGGGATGATCCCGTGCACAAGCTGCATAGGAGAATGGATGTTGTAGGCCGACGGTCTGAAATTGATAAGAGCTGCTGCGTGCAGGACTGCGTGTCCCCAACAAGTGTTGGGCAAGTTACAACTCTGCAAAAGCGGTCTGGCAATGAACTTAATCCTCTTTATTAGTGCTTATACTAGTCCATTCTGTGTATGGACGTGCGGTACGGAGCGCTCAACTGCTATCCCTGTTGCAGTGCAATAATCATCAAATGCCTTTGAAGTAAATTCTCCAGCATTGTCCATTCTAATGGACTTCACGCGATGATCAGGGAAAGCATTCTTAATTCTTATGATCTGCGAGATCAGCTTTGCGAAAGCATGGTTTCTTGTTGACAACAAGCATACATGCGACCATTTCGAGGAAGCATCGATGAGCACCATAAAGTATCGAAACGGCCCGACGAGGCTGAATCGGACCGCAAATATCCCCCTGGATGCGTTCCAGGAATGTAGGGATTTCACTTTGCACTTTCATGACAGAAGGTCTAGTTATTAATTTCCCGGTGGCACATGCAGGGCACACAAAATCTTCATGATTCGGGAAATTTTTAACATTAATGCCATGACCTTGTGAGTTGTTCACTATATTTCTCATCATTCTAAGACCAGGATGACCTAATCTACCATGCCATAAGGAAAATAACTCAGAGCTTCTAAAAGCAGTCTTCAAGGAAGTATACACTTGGTGCATGAATATTCGTGTAGTACAACCCTGATTCATATGAGGACATTTTTCTAATACCATTTTTCCACATACCGCGTGCTTCACAATGCACAAGTATTCTTTGCCATTTTCTTCATTGGTTTCTACGTGAAAACCATTGGCGCGGATGTCTTTAAAGCTTAAGAGAGTGCGCGTTGATTCAGGATACAAAAGGGCTTCTTCAATTACCAGAGTTGTACCCATAGGCAATATAATAGTGGCTCTTCCTGAGCCGATTACATATGAGTCGCTTCCTGCGATCGTAGTAATCTTTCGGTGTTCTTCGTGATCGATAGGAAATACTTAGACTCTCTTAAGATGGTATTTGTTGTGCCACTATCAACAATGCATATCTCTTCCATTTGGGCGCTACACGATTTCTAGATAAAAGAAATATAATTCTAATCAGATAGAGGCAAAAACAATCCAAATATTACTTGCAAATTTGAAGAATACTGGAATAAAGAATAAATTGCGTATTTATTCATGAAAGAAGTATGCTCTTCTAGAGCTTACAAGTCATTATTCAAAGAAAATGCTAACAACCATAATCTAAAAAAAACATTAAACAGAATCTGTAAAATATGCATTAATTTCTGCTTCTATGTCATCGGTAGAAATTTTCTCTTCATTTGCCATAATAATGGCTGCAGCATCGATGTCCAGGCTATTCTGTGAGGATGAGGCAAGTGGGGTGTCTACATCCATGACGTCATCATCACCGATGTTGGCGAAGTGCGCCTCTGCGGGGGCGTTTTCCTTTGCCTTCTTCTTAGCCTGATATGCGTTGATCGCTTCCTTGGATTCTCGACATATCTTTGACCAATGTCCCCAAGTGCCACACTTGAAGCACGTTTGGTTCTGCTATCCATACGGATTAGCGTGCGTCTTTTCTTTGTCATCCCTCTTCACAGGGGCTTTGGACTTTCCTTTGGCCTGGGATCTCTCTTTTCCACCCTGCTTGCCCTTCTTTCTATGAGTGGGCTTTCTCACCTTGTAGCTATTGGCATTGACTTCGTGCGTGCTGCCTCGCCCGGTGGCTGCGAGACATAGTTCTTGCGTAGAACATCGTCTTGCGATTCCGCAACTTGCATTACATCAATCTGTTCGCTATACTCCTTGTATGCGTCCTGACGATAGCTGCGTGCACTCTGGATAGCATTAGGGTGGAAGGTAGAGAGAGTTTTCTCAATCTTCTCTTCATCAGTGATCTTCTTGCCACGTAGAGAGAGATTGGTACAAATTCTGTGCAAGGCAGAATTGTACTCGCCATCGCTCAAGTCGCAAACCTCAGCGCACCCAATCTTCTTGTGCTTGGGGCAAGATGGTGTACTTGAGCTTTTCGAACCGCTTCTGAAGTGCAGTCCAAAGCTCAAGTGCACTCTCTTCAGCCATATATTCATTCTTCAGAGTGGCTGAGAGGTGGTGCCTGAGAAAATGCAGAGCTTGATCGTTCGCCAAGAAGTAGGTTTTGCGTCCTGCGAGGACCCTAGACCAATCGCTGAACGGAGCTTCTTGCCCCCAAGAACAATCTTTATGTCCGATGCCCAAGTGAGGTAGTTCTGACCGTGCGGGGCCAGTTATTCAAACTCACGATTCACAATGCCAGACATCTGCATGATTTCAAAATTCTAGTTTAGATTACTGCGTGTAATCTGATAGAATATGGTTGCATAAAGCATAAAGTGCAGAAAAAAATACATATGCATTGCATTATATAAAATAGAGCAATGAATTCAAAATTCATAAAGAATATTCATAAAACAGAGAAATAGAGCAAGAAAAACTAAAAACAGATCCAAATAAATCTTCTTGATTTTCTGGCAATTTTTTCAAAATTTTTTGCAATTTTTTTTTCTCTTTCCCTTTCCCTTTTCTTTCTTTTCTTTTCTATTCTTTGTTTTCTTTTTTTTTCTTTTCAGCCGAATCGGCCATCTGGGCCGTGCGCTTTGAACAGGCCCACTCGGGCCCCCCCGGCCTGCCTGGCCCAAGAGAAGGACCCCGGCGGCTAGGGTTCCCATCCCCTAGCCGCCACAAACTTTTGTTCCAAAGCAATAGTCGTATGGGGCGTTCACCGGTGGCAGCGACTTGGTCATTGCGTGCTGCGTGTGGCGAGGCGGCCTCGGCCGGCGGGAAACGGCAGCGATGGCGTGGGCGGGCGAGGCGGCGGGCGGGCGGGCGGGCGGCCCGAACGGGCGGCCGACGCGCGGATGGCGGCGTGGAGGCCGAGCCGCCGTCGGCGCGGCGGTGGTGGCACGGCGAGCCAGAGGCCGGCCCAGCGGTGGTGGCGCGACAACGTGAGCGAGACGGGGAGGAGCACCGGGCGGCCGCGAGCCTTGGAGTGCCGAGGCGCGGCGGCCGACGAGGCGGCGGCGGCCAGCGCAGCTGCTGCAGTGCAAGCGGGCCGACGAGGCGGCGGCGGCTCCGGCGCCGCGAGGCACCGAGGCCGAGATGGTCGGGTCGGGACGGCGCGGCCGAAAAAGGCTTCAAGCCGGCAAGAACGCCGGCGCTGCGGTGCCCCAAGCGGCGGCCGCGACGGCTGCGTCGGTCGGGCCGGCGACGGTGGTTGAGCGCCAGCGATGTGGCTACGAGCCGACCGGGAGGCGCCACGGCCGAGAAGGCGCGCCGCTCAGCGGCGAGGTCGACGGCGCCGGACGCTGTGGCGACAAGTCGGCAGCGGCGACTATGCTTCAATCGCACGACGGCGGCGACGGTGGCAGCTTCGACGACTGCGTCTGCGCTGCTGGTGGCGCGCCGCAGGCGGCGATCTTGGCCGTCGGCTACGCGCTGCGTCTTGCCAAGACCGATCTGGCGTCGATTTTTTTTTTCTGTGATGAGCGATGAATCGTGTATTGTAGCTTCATGTCGGCTAGCCGGTATTGTGTAGCCGTGCCACGTAAGATAAATGCATGCATAGAAAAAGTATCGATTAGATTCAAACGCTAATCCCACCTTTTCTCACCTTTTCAATCGACCTCGGTGAAACCGTCTTGATAACGTGTTAAGGAACCTCGCTATCGAATAGTCGGGGTTCCCAACAGATCCGAATTGGAGAACGAAAGAGAGAGACACGTGTTTAGGGTGAGCAACAGCGGAAATTCTTTATTGCTAATGATTTCTGGTACATAGGGGGGACCCCCTCCTCCTTTTATAGCGCTCTCCTAGGGTTTAGGCTTAAGGGACCAGTATGGGCCTTCATGGGCCATTAGGGTTTCCCAACAGTTGGCACCACCATCTAGCACCGTGCATAAGATAAAAACAGTAAGAGTGCTAGTGCGAAGCTATCATTAAGACAAGCGTAGCAAAAACTCATTTAATGCCACGTGCATTCCAAATTGATATATAAATCGATGAGTAACAAAGTTAAAATAACAAATAATTAAACATAATACCTTAACAATAGATTGTGCATTCCAAAAGATCTAAAATATGTACTTGTAGCAAAATTAAGAACTAAATTAATTATATTGGTAATATACAAAATATCAAAGACAGTAGAAGGATTTCAAGAATATGAGATGAGCCGGTGCCTAGCCCCTTCTTGCCCGTACAGTAGATCCGTAGTTGCTACACCGCTGTTATGTCTTCTGCGCTGCTTTTCTTCACCGCCTCAACGTCCTTGTTCGTTTGCCGCTTTTCTCCCCATTTTTCTCTAATCTTTTTATGTGCCTGCAAGAGTGACTCCATTGGTGCACGCCTCACCGCCTAATCACCGCCTCCGAGACCTAACTCAACATTTGGCTTGTCTATAGCCACGTGATGCCATTGCCTCCACCCAAGCCACCGCCACCTTATCACCGCACTGCTGCCCACTGCTTGTTACCATACTTGGTATATATGTTAAACTAGGTTTAACTAACAATGAATGTTAGACTATGGCTCCTACTGTACTTTATTAAACTTTAAGGAAATTAAGTGACATGTACTACTTATAACCTCTCTCAGATTCACTTATAATTTGCATGAAGCTTCGCTACTATAATATAAGGTCCCTATTAAACACCAATGGTCCACTACCGCTGCTACAGGATTAAGATCCTCACGTTCGTCGTGGTGTCGAAGAGAGGGAATGTGGATGTAAGATTTGTTAGATTATTATGGGATGGCCTATAATTAATTTAATAGAAATTCCAAAAGGCCCATTAGAATACTAGGAGTCATGAAATTGGTTTAGTACCATATGGGTAATTGAGAGAAGGTTTGACCAACTTAAATAGTTGAGTTGTGTGTCTCTCAATTAGCAAGGTGGAAAGGGTAAAGGTGTGCACACCCACTGCTGTGTGCCGAGCCGTGTGCGTGTGCGAGACGAGACGAGACGTCGGTTACTGGTAACGGCTACTTGAGAGCCACGGCTGTACTTTTCTTCACCTGCAGAACTCTCCCACGCAGACTCCATTCATCCTTTGCATTCCCGCCTCTGTTTTTGCGCGCACAAGTAGCAGAGGGAGCAGGCCTCCGGAACCTCGCCCTTCTTGAGATCTTGCTCGAGATAGAAGGCCGATAAGGTTTTTGGGGAGCGACCATGCGATCTCAAAGGTGTTCTGAAGCGCATCGCGCACCGCAACGCGCGCGCGACTGCATCAACCTCTTCATCGCACCAACGCTTCATCGCGACAAACTGTGATCGTCTACTTGACCGTCATGGCGAACGAGAATGTTACACTGCGCTGTGCCAACGGTGGCACCGGCTCAAGGGTATATTAACTTATACCGTGTTTTATTCATGCTGATTTCTTGTTCATTAGTCTTTGCGTATGAGATAGATAATTTGTTATCTAGTACCTTTGGCTTTGAACAAAAAATGCATCTTTGTTTAATCATGATTTACGTAATTCTGTGGATTAAAATATTGAGAAAATTCCTAATATTTCCAACAATCCAAAAACCTTATCCTAGGAATTTTACAACTCATCGGTTTCTTGTCCGCACTTAAGCCAACTATATTTGTGGCGCAAATTACAAGCGTTGGCGCGCCAAGATGATTTTGTGGTTGACTGCCATGAACGTGTATCACGTTGCGCAAGGCAAGCCACAGCCTGAGGGTGGGCTCTCTCCTGAGCAGGAGAGTGCCTTCACGACTGCGGATAACTTGTTCAGAGGCGCCGTGATTAGTGTTCTTGGAGAAAATCTTGTTGATGTGTACATGATTTTGCCAAGTGGTAAAGAAATGTGGGATGCACTTGAGGCAAAATTGAGTCTCGACGCGGCGGTGAACTCTATGTCATGGAGCAGTTTCATGACTACAAGATGGTTGATGACCACTCTGTAGTAGAACAGCTCATGAGGTTCAAGCTTTATGAAAGAACTTGAGAATTTTACATGTGCATTACCCGACAAGTTTGTGGCGGGATGCATCATTCTAAGTCGCCACCTTCTTGGAGGATTTTGCCACTACTCTAAAACACAAGAGACAAGAGTTCAGCGTTCTTTGGTCTCATTGGGTCTCTAAATGTTGAGGAGAAAGCGAGGGCAAAAGATATACGTGGGAAAGAAAGTTCTAGTGCCAATGTGGTACAAAAGAAAATCTTTCAATTCAACAAGAAGAATAAAAATAAGTCCAAAAGCCCGAGAACAAGAACAAGGCCGCTCAAACTACTAGCTTCAAGAAGAAGAAGAATAAAGGAAAGGGAAACCGCTTTATCAGAATGGATCGATCATTGGGCAAAGGATTGCCACGATCGCAAAGACAATAAGCGTAAAAGTCCGCTAACGTTGTTATTGGCAATCGAGGAGGAACATCGGGTATGTTTCAATGCCTACCGTTCTATCAGTATGTCGTTCACCTGATTGGTGGATTGACACGGGGGGCCAATATACATGTTTGTGCTGACAGATCCTTATTCTCTTCTTACCAGGTTGCAGGGGCTACCTCCGTGTTGATGGGGAATGGGTCGCAGGCATTTGTACGTGGAGTCGGCACAGTTGACTTGAAGTTTACTTCAGGAAAAGTCGTGCGATCGAGAACGTGCATCACGTGCCGTGATAAATAAAAACCTTGTCAGCGGGTCTCTATTGTGTAGAGATGGTTTTAAGCTAGTTTTTGAATCCAATAAATGTATTGTTTCTAAAATTGGAACTTTTATTGGAAAAGGCTATGAGAGCGGAGGCTTGTTCCGCTTGTCTTTGATGGACATGAATAAAATTGTGAATCATGTTTGTAATCATGAGACTGATGTTTGGCATTCACGACTTTGTCATATTAATCTTGGTTGCATGATGCGGTTAGCCAGTATGAATTTAATCCCAAAATTTACCCAAGTCAAAGGTTCTAAGTGTCAAGTGTGTGTGCAATCTAAGCAACCTCGCAAGCCTCACAAGGCAGCTGAGGCGAGAAATTTGGCTCCGTTAGAACTAGTTCATACCGATTTATGCGAGATGAACGGGGAGTTGACAAAGGGTAGTAAGAGGTATTTCATGACTTTGATTGATGATTCTACTAGATATTGCTATGTGTATTTATTAAAGTCAAAAGATGAGGCTTTTCACTATTTTAAGATCTATAAAGTCAAGTCGAGAACCAATTTGAGAGAAAATCAAACGGGTTAGGTCGGATCGTGGTGGAGAATACTTTTCTAATGAGTTTAATTTATTCGTGAGGAACATAGAATAATCCATGAGAGGACGCCTCCTATTCGCCCCAATCAAATGGGGTTGCCGAAAGAAAGAACCGTACTCTAAGCGAGATGGTTAACGCCATGTTAGAAACAATGGGACTTTCCAAGGAATGGTGGGGTGAGGCTATATTGATCGCTTGTCATGTCCTAAACAGAGTTCCTACAAAGAATAAAGAAATCACACCATTCGAGGAATGGGAGAGGAAAAGATTAAATTTCTCTTATTTACGCACTTTGGGGCTGTTTGGCTAAAGTGAATGTGCCTATCCCAAAGAAGCGTAAACTTGGACCAAAACCGTTGATTGTGTCTTCATTGGTTATGCTTTTCACAGCGTTGGATATAGATTCTTAATAGTAAAACTGGAGTACCGATATGAATGAAGGTACAATTTTTGAGTCCAATGATGCCACATTCTTTGAGGACTTATTTCCTATGAAAGAGACACTTAGCTCATCTGGCCAAGAATCTATCTTCTCTCCTAAACCTTCCACTCCTATACAAATTGAGCCCATTTTTGAGGAAAATCCAATAGATGAGGGCAATGAAGTAACTCGTAAGAGTAAGAGACTAAGGACTACAAAGTCTTTTGGTGATGACTTCATTGTATATCTAGTGGATGATACTCCAAGAACCATTGAGGAGGCTTATTCATCGCAGGGGCCGACTATTGGAAGGAAGCGGTCCAGTGAGATGAATTCCATCTTGAGCAATGGAACTTGGGAAGTTGTTGAACGTCCATATGGGTGTAAACACAGTAGGATGTAAGTGGGTGTTCAAGAAAAGCTAAGGCCGATGGCACGATTGAAAAGTACAAGGCAAGGCTTGTGGCCAAGGGTTATACCGAGAAAGAAGGCGAGGACTTCTTTGATACTTACTCACTGTTGCCGATTGACCACTATTAGAGTACTCACTGTCTTTGGCTGCCTCCTACGGTCGATCATTCATCGATGGATGTAAAGACGGCTTTCCTTAATGGAGAGTTGGAAGAGGAAATCTATATGGATCACTGATGGATTTGTAGTAAAGGGTCATGAAGGAAAAGTGTGTAGGTTGTTGAAGTCTTTGTATGGCCTTAAGCAAGCACCTAGCGATGTACGAGAAGTTCGACAGAACTTTAACATCTGCCGGCTTTGTTGTGAATGAAGTCGACAAATATGTGTATTACCGCTATGGTGGGGTGAAGGAGTGATTATGTGTCCGTATGTTGATGACATCTTGATCTTTGGGACGAACCTTAATGTGATTAAGGAAGTCAAGGACTTCTTGTCCGAAAACTTTGAAATGAAAGATTTGGGAGTAGCGGATGTCATCTTAAACATTAAATTGTTAAGAGAAGGTGACGGTGGGATTACTCTTGAGCAGTCCCATTATGTGGAAAAGGTGTTGAGTCGCTTTGGCTATAGCGATTGCAAACCTGCTCCAACGCAGTATGATCCAAGTGTGCTATTACGAAAGAACCAACGAATAGCAAAGGATCAATTGAGATATTCCCAAATCATTGGTTCATTGATGTATTTAGCTAGTGCAACAAGGTTCGATATCTCGTTTCTTTGTGAGCAAACTAAGCCGGTTTGTTTCAAACCCGGGAGATAATCATTGGCATGCTCTTGAGAGAGTAATGCGCTATCTAAAAGGGACATCAAGTTATGGAATTCACTACACCGGATACCCTAGGGTACTTGAGGGTTATAGTGATTCAAACTGGATATCTGATGCTGATGAAATAAAAGCCACAAGTGGATATGTGTTCACATTGGGTGGTGGAGCTGTTTCTTGGAAGTCTTGCAAGCAGACCATCTTAACGAGGTCTACAATGGAAGCGAACTCACAAGCATTAGATACCGCCTCTGTGGAAGCCGACTGGCTGCGTGAACTTGTGAAGGACTTACCGGTAGTTGAGAAACCGGTGCCTGCTATTCTTTTGAACTGTGACAATCGACGGTGATTGTCAAGGTGAAACAGTTCTAAGGATAACATGAAGTCATCAAGGCACGTTAAGAGGCGGTTGAAGTCTGTCAGGAAAATGAGAAACTCCGGAGTTATAGCGTTGGACTATGTCCAGACGGCTAAAAACTTGGCAGATCCTTTTACAAAGGGACTATCACGGAATGTGATAGATGAAGCATCGAGGGAGATGGGCTTGAGACCCACATAAAGTCATGTCTTAGTGGTAACTCATCCTATTTGATCGGAGATCCCGTGAATTAGGATGTTGAGACAAGCTAGTGACTGGCTGAGAGGAGAGTACATCTGTACTTAGCCCACTCCGTTTGAGATGTAATAACTCTCCTATTCTCGTATGGCGAGTTGGTTATACCTTAATGTATTCCGAGTGGCTTTGATAAGCGAGATGTTGTCCTCTGAGAACATCTTATGAGGAATACACCTATACTGAGTTCGATCGCTAGTCACGTCTATGAGATTGGGTGATCTCTAGAGGCTCATGAAAGGCTAAGGAGTATGACTTATAAGCTCCAAACCGAGGGGATGCATTTAGCAGCCTAGTATCAGTAAAGGACTTTGGTGAAACTTGTTCGCACAAAACTGTCAATTCAAGGCATAGTCCATTGTTCAGTTGTGGATGAGTGTAACTTTTGTTCTAGATGGAAGTTCAACTTAACAGTCTCCATCGAAAAACTGGTATATCAAACTACATTGGGCGAGAGTATTTCAAATGTGTCTTTGAAATTTGGTGGGGATTGTTAGATTATTATGGGATGGCCCATAATTAATTTAATAGAAATTCCAAAAGGCCCATTAGAATACTAGGAGTCATGAAATTGGTTTAGTACCATATGGGTAATTGAGAGAAGGTTTGACCAACTTAAATAGTTGAGTTGTGTGTCTCTCAATTAGCAAGGTGGAAAAGGGTAAAGGTGTGCACACGCACACGCTGCTGCCGAGCCGAGCCGAGCCGAGGCGAGGCGTGGCGTGCGAGCGCGAGTCTTGAGTCGAGTCGAGTCGAGTCGAGTCGAGGCGAGACGAGACGAGACGAGACGAGGCGTGACGTGGCGTGGCGACGGCGTGCGTCTTGCGCAGCGCAGCGATCCGGACGTGATGTCTTTGGCGGGAGCGGTTTGTTTTGCCGTTTGATGAGTCAATATGACCGAGAAACGCAGTGATTAATGTGACCAGAATCGCCGCCGTCGACCGTAATAGCGACGTGGTTGATGGTCGGCATAATGGTCGCGATTCATCGTAACGGCTACCGAGTTGATGGTCGGTAATAGCCGGCTCTGCCGCTGCATGTCGCGAGGCTATATAAGGAGAGCCACTACCGTGCTTTTCTTCACTGCAGAACTCTCCCACGCAGACTCCATTCATCCTTTGTTCTGCTGTCCTTTGCATTCCCGCCTCTGTTTTTGCGCGCACAAGTAGCGAGAGGAGCGAGCCTCTGGAACCTCGCCCTTCTTGAGATCTTGCTCGAGATAGAAGGCCGATAAGGTTTTTGAGGAGCGACCACGTGACTGCTCGAAAGGTGTTCCTGGAAGCGCATCTGCACTGCAACGCGTCTGCACTGCATCAACCTCTTCATCGCACTAACGCTTCATCGCGACAACCGTGATCGTCTACTTCGACCGTCATGGCGAACGAGAATGTTCTGCCTGCGCCTGTGCCAACGGTGGCACCGGCTCAAGGGTATATTAACTTATACCGTGTTTTATTCATGCTGATTTCTTGTTCATTAGTCTTTGCGTATGAGATAGATAATTTGTTATCTAGTACCTTTGGCTTTGAACAAAAAATGCATCTTTGTTTAATCATGATTTACGTAATTCTGTGGATTAAAATATTGAGAAAATTCCTAATATTTCCAACAAGATTTTGACTATTGGCATTCAATTATTCTTCCTTGTTCCATCAAACATACTTACTGATGGTTTAGAGCAAAGGAATTTTACAACAAGAAAGGGTATAATACTTACAGAAATCATTACTCCTTTAAAAAAACATAGTAGTGGTGAAAGATACACTCCATCTTCCTTATCTCCATCCACCTCTCTTTAAATCCCTCATCCACCCCTACCAAATCTCTAACAAAAAAATATACTCCATAACAAACAAATTAACTACTAAAAATTAAAATATTTATCCCAACAACCTTCCATTCATCCCTTTTATGATGTGCGGTCGAGGTACACGCAAACAACAGTAACGAAGCCAAGCGTGTGATGAGCAAAGCTCGATAGCAGAGCCATGGTGTAGGTCGAGATGATGCACAAGAAGACTTCGACAGAGTTAAGAGTATAGCACAAGCTAAGTCCAATAATAATAACTTGAAGTACTGAATAATATTATTTTTATCTGTTGTGAGGTACCGACTTTCGACTACCTTCGAAAAAATTCTGACGCTCCAAACGAGAAGCTAGGGTCTGTTTGGTTTGCTTTCAATGATAACAATACTTGACTTAATAAATTTTGATAGCATTGATAAAATTTGATAAGCATTTGGTTTGTTACCAAATTTTAACAGGATTCCCTTCTCCCCAGGTTTTTCTTGTTTGTTTTTTTTTTTGCCAATCTTTAGCCAAAAGATTGATATTCAATTTAGTGATTAAATTTTACTAAAATTTCGTGAGGCAAATTTACCATCCAACCAAACCGCTCCTAGCCTTCTTGCAGATAGGGATGGCAATGGGGCCCCGATCCCCATTTCCCCGCGGGAATTCCCCTATTAGGGGATGGGGATGGGGGAAATCTCGCCCCGCGGGGGGTTTATTGGGGAAAATGTTGTCCCCGTCAGGGATCGCAGGGACGGGGACGTTCCACCATTTCCCATCCCCGATCCCCGTCCCCGTCCCCGCGTTATTACTTCTAGGTGGGAGCAAATGATTATTCTCAAAAGAAAAAAAATATATGTGAGGTCATTATTAATAAACATGCTAAACATGAATTACTCTCGTAATTCACTCACACTTAATCACACATGCACCATTAATCTAGTGATTTATCCATGTAACATGTGATATTTTATATAGCATTTTCGGGGATTAGTCCCCGTCGGGGCCCCGCAAACTCGTCGAGGACCGGGGACGGGGACGAAAAAATTTTGCTTATCGGAGATCGGGAATAGGAGGGTGCTCTCTGAGGATTTTTCCGGTTGCCATCCCTACTTGCAGAGGATCCAGATCCCACGGGAAAAACCGATCACTCGACCAATCCAGATAACACCGTGACCTCCACGACGGCATCCCTCCCCGTCGCCGGCTGCTGCTCGTTTTACCGCAACCTTTTTCTACTACTTATCGTACCACCCTCCTCTCGCCCAAGTCCAATTTGGTAAACACCGTCTCCCTCTCCACCCCTCGCGCGCCAAATACGACTCCGAAATCCAAATTCGCTACGTGAAGCTCCGCTAGCTCTCGCCACCGCCGCCGCGGTTGTTGGTGAGGATGGCGGAGACGACGGAGGGGGCGGCGCCGCTGCTGGCGCGGGAGGATGGTGGGCGGCGCGGGGGAGGGGCGACGTGGGCGCAGACGCTCGGGAACGTGGTGGTGTCCATCGTGGGCACGGGGGTGCTCGGCCTCCCCTACGCCTTCCGCACCGCCGGCTGGCTCGCGGGGTCCCTCGGCGTCGCCGCCGCCGGCTGCGCCACGCTCTACTGCATGCTCCTCCTCGTCAGTACCTTCCTCTTTACTTTCGTTTCGTCTGTGGCTGATTCTTTCCTGTACTTGGTGATACGCTTGCCTAACCGGGATGCTCGTATACTTGGCCACCATTGATCATTCTGGGCGATTTTGATGCGTTTTTCCCCAAATATTTTCGGAATTGCTACGGCCTGCAGCACGCAATGCGTTCAGCTTATACAGATTGGAATGGACTGTTCAAGAAAATTTGGATTGCATTCGTGTTTCAACTTCCGCAAGATTCAATCAAAGGCTAAAGGCTATGGTAGCGACAGGGTTAGTTGCCGCTATCATTTAGCATAAGAATTTTTATGCTCTGGTTTAGGGGTAGTACGTAATTACAAGTGGGACCTCCTGTGCTGCACTCTAATAGGAGCAGGTTTTGACGCTTTCTGTTTTTTTTTTCCCTATCAAAAGTATGATTCCACAATGCGTCCAATTAAGAAGAAGAATCTCTGAGATTAGCTCATGTTTTGCCAAAACCTGAGCAAAAAGACCAAATGGATTTCACTGCCAGCAACAGTCCTGGAATAGTTTCCCTGTTCTTGGTTAGTTGGTTGTATTTGTGTAAACATGAAACTTTGTTCCACATTCTCTAGTTAGGTTGGACGGTCAAGTTCGCTGACTTCTTATTATTTGTTGTTACTTGAGCATGTTGAATGCTATCGATTGGAATTTGTAATTTAGGCCTACTTCACATTAATCAGTAGAGTTTTGATGGTAACTGCAATAAATCGGATGGAATTTGCAAGTTCTATGTCGTATCTTCTACTTTTTATAAACTGATCAACTTTATTTTTGATAGCATTATTACTTTTCAGCTGTTTAATTTACTTGGTATCCTTGTTAAATCTGAAGGTGGACTGCAGAGATAAACTGGAAGAGGAGGAAATGGAAAAACCCTGTCATGGCCACTATACATATGGAGATTTGGGTGAAAAGTGCTTTGGGACTGTAGGCCGGTGCTTGACGGAAATCCTCATCCTTGTTTCGCAAGCGGGTGGTTCTGTAGCTTACCTGATATTCATTGGCCAAAATCTCCATTCCGTCTTCAGCCAGTTGATGTCACCAGCTGGCTTCATCTTTGCCATCCTCCTGCCTGTGCAAGTCTTGCTTTCCTTCATTCGTTCACTGTCTTCTCTTTCTCCATTCAGCATATTTGCAGATGCATGCAATGTTCTAGCGATGGCAATTGTTATCAAAGAGGATCTTCAACTTTTTGATCATCCCTTTGCAAATAGAAGTGCTTTTAATGGACTTTGGGGCATACCGTTCACTTTCGGGGTAGCAGTGTTCTGCTTTGAAGGATTCAGCATGACCTTGGCACTGGAAGCATCAATGGCGGAACGGAGAAAGTTCCGCTGGGTACTTTCTCAAGCAGTTGTTGGCATCATAGTTGTGTATGCATTTTTTGGAGTATGTGGGTACTTGGCATATGGTGAGGCCACCAAAGACATCATAACACTTAATCTTCCCAATACTTGGTCTTCTGCTGCAGTTAAGGTTAGTGCAATTCTTCTAATTTATTTGGTGTGCTTGCTCATTGAAACGTGTTACATGCTATTGCTTCTCAGCAAGAACGTCAAGTTGAAATAAAATTGCAGCACTGATTAGGTGGGCCAAATGATAGACATAGTCTATTGAGAGGGTAGTGTGTAGTCTGATATCTACGTGAGATAGCAATGAGTAGAATTGATATGTAGTGTTACTGTTGGGAATGCCTTAAATCATCTTATGGACTTGAATGACAATTGGATAGTGATGTGTCCTAACAGTTTGTAATCTATTGACAGGTTGGCCTATGCATTGCACTAGCATTCACATTCCCAGTCATGATGCACCCTATCCACGAGATCGTCGAGGTGAGGTTCAGATCAAGTGGATGCTTCCAGAAGATTTCCAACAACGTTCGTGGTGCTGAATGGCTAGGCTTGCACTCGAGCCGCATCATCGTGTTGGCCATCCTGGCAATGGTGGCGTCCTTCATCCCTGTATTCGGGTCATTCATCTCCTTCGTCGGGAGCACAGTGTGCGCGTTGCTCTCCTTCGTGCTGCCTGCCCTCTTCCATCTGAGCATCATGCGCTCCTCGATGAGCCTGTGGCGACGGTGGCTCGACTACGGTCTCCTCCTCTTTGGCCTGGCTTTTGCCGGCTATGGACTGGTCACTGCTCTATCCTCACACTGACCGGTGATCCAGTCGTTCAAGAACCGAATATGGGGATTCAATTCAAAGGAAAATCATCGCCCCGGACAGTGCGAACCTGGCCAATCTGGAATACTGGGATGGCAGGCATCCAATGGAGATGGCTCTGACATCCTCAGTTGATTATTCCCTGCCTTCCTTGTTCCCAGCGCTTTACAATACATGATGTTGGGATCTGGCATGTTATGTGGTGTAGCTTATATGAATCTTTTTGCTCTTCCAATCATTTCCATATGTTCTATGGTTATACAATGGATAGTATAGTGCAGACGAATTGCATTTGTTTTCTATCACCAGCGTTGGTCGATCGGCTTTACCCTGTTGTTCTACAGTCCGTGGTGGTCTTCACGGGTTTTGGTTGGTTGTGAACTTGAGATTGTGATCTGCAACTTGTTGCTGCCATGTGCTTCTCAATCTGACAGTTCACAAAGATAGTAAACAATCACGCTAATGTCCAATGATTGTAAGCCTGTAGCAAAGCGGCTCCTAATCTGGAAAGATACCTACTGCTGTTCAGATTGTTTTTTTTATCCAAGCTAAACTGGACAATCAGAACTTGCAAATTAAATCACGAAACGATGCAACGCACGTCACGATTGAATGTTCACCCGCGGTTTATTTGATCTCGTGTGACTGTCCGGTCGGGCGTGTGCAGGTTTTATATACTTCGACCTCTCTTACTGTTCAACTTGTACATGCCATGAAATTGTCAAGTGCTGTTTTTTTTATAAAAAAATGAGAGAGAAGTTTTTGTGATTTATTAAGCAGATCCCTTAAGAAAAAAATAGAAGGGTTAGGAACTAAAGCAAAAAGTTAAGACTTCAGTACAGATTCTCCTAAAATGTACAATGAGAACCAGTTGAGAATTCACCACTAATCTTTGTTTTGTATGGCAAGCATGCGTCTCAGTTGCATAGAAGAAAAAAAGAACAAAAATATTACCACCATAACGAGTTTGTTAAAAAACAAAAATCATCGCTGTATGGGAAAGCAACGTCGTTCATTCCACATTCCATGTTTTAGTCCGCACATGTATACAAGCACATTTTCCATGTTCATTCACACAACACAAAACACAAATTTGTAGGGAAGATAATCTTCTAAATTCTTTATTAGACTATTCCTCTCCCTTTTGTAGTTTTTCTTTCCTCTCTATTGATGCCTTTTATAGCCAAAAGACCAAGGGGGATTCAGGTAATTTCAACCACACCTAATTAATATTAAAATTACCTGATCTGGGAAGAGTGTGAATGATAGAATAATAGAGAAACGGAAGAGCGTGAATGATAGAATAACAGAGAAAGGGTGCTTTAGTGAGAATAATAGGGGTGAGTGTATATCGCATGTGCATTAGGGGGAGAGTGTGTCCCACTCCCACACGTATAATATTGGCAGACAAAATGCATATTCCCCCTCTGATCTACACGTGGGGACCTGCGAGTTTTTTTGGATCGACCTATGGTAGGCACGGCACGACACGTATGTATATGGGATAGGCTTGCACAACACAAATGATAGGGCTATGCTGAGTCTCGTAATCAGGCACGATGGACGGCACGACACAGCACGCCTGCATGGGTCATGTTTGGGTTGTCACAGCACGAAACAGGTCCGATGGGTACGAAGCAGGCACGACATGCAGCAGGCCGCTCTGCTGCGACATTGCATCATGTTGTAGGCTTATGCTACGGCTGATGCCTTTTGCAGTCCTTGCATGCGGAGAAATGGACACAACAGAGATTCTAAAAAGTGGGGAATGAAGATTGGAGAGTACATGCTCATTGACACCGAGTACGTGCACTGAGTTGCTCTAGTACCCCACACTAGGTTTAAGGTTTTTAATGATACAGTAAATATGTACCTATTAAGAATAAATAAATTTTAGTTCTTTTTACATAATATTTGTGTCCACTGGCTCTATTTCGTGCATCTCTGGTTTCTTTCCTCTCACCTCAATAATACAAATGGATTAGGTCTGAGCTGGCACGCCACAAAACCGAAACAAATCACAAATAGGTTGTGCCTAGGCTAGCTGAATGCCAACCGAGCCGACACAGAATGGTTTAGGCACGTGGCCCGACGAGCCCGTGCCATACTAGCCCAACACAACTCAACGCCCACCTCTAGTTTAGCACCGCCCATTCCCACGAGGATACATGGGTTTTTGGTCGAGTGGGAGATCAAACCATGCAGTTTTGTCAAAAACAAATGTCCATTATTTTTAGAAGTACTTCCTAATTTCAAGTTTATGAGATGTATTTTTGTGGCACATAGATCAAGAAGATTTTGAAAATAATTAGATTACCTCTAATTATTATCATTAAGCACTATATTCAATGCGTGAAAGTAGAGAATATAATACAAAGATAGGTAATGTTGCATTGGAACATGAAATATACATTATATTTATGTACAAAATCATTAAAAAAATACATCTTATAAACTTGAACTGAGCGAGTAGACAATATGCATTTTGCATCCTATTTTAGATTTTGTGTATTACAAGCAGGCGTCTTAATGTATAATTAAAACATATTTTCTTTGTTCGTAAGCAGATGACATTCTAGTTTCTTTCACTTCCACTTATGCACATTTACAAAAGATTATATTACCTCTCTTTAATATATCTTTGGATGGTGTATCTTACTCTAGCTAGCATGTAACTCCTACTACTACAGAAAAGCTTATCACAGACGGTTCGGAACCGTCATCACAGACGGTTTCCCGAACCGTTTGTAACCATGTGTCAGGGATGTTACGATATATCAAACCGTCTGTGATAGAAAATATCACAGACGGTTTAAAACTAAAATCGTTTGTGATATCATAAAATCACAGACGGTTTTTAATTAAAAACCGTCTATAATATTATGATATCACAGACGGTTTTAGTTTGAAACCGTCTGTTACATCATTACATCACAGACCGTTTTTAATTAAAAATCGTCTGTGAATAGACTTCCAACAGACAACTATTTTTCTATTTATTGGCTAGCCTCAAGAAATGCTAGCCACGCCCTCTGGAAAAAAGCAGATTACAGAATAACTAAACTCATGTTACAAATATTACAACCATTTCAGATTATAGGCATTACATCCAATTCATCAATCAACTCAGATTACATCACAGCGCGAAGCATATTACATATAGATTAATATTGCACGGCACATCTCTTTCAGAAATGAACTCAGATATATTAACCAAATGTAACTCAATACCATTAACCAATTAATAGAATACACAACTACGATTTACAAATCCACAACACAAGTTTGACAATTAACCCAAATGGTAATTTAGAAAAAATACAACTCCTCAAGCTATAAGGCAGCGTGGAACTCGCCTTTTTTGTTTAAGATTCGACTGAGCAAGAAGGTACAAAGCTATCCTCAAATTCGCTCCAGATCAGCCTCTTCCAACGCAGTTGTTACCTGATTGGGCGTTTTCTTAGTGACAAGGAGTTCCATGTTGTAGCAAACGTAAAATCCACAATGGTTATTTCTCTTTCCCTGCTGGTGGCACTGCAAATATAGATTTGGTTAGTTCCAGAATCATTATTACATAGTTTACATAGGATTATTGTGTATAGCGGATACCGGAAACTTAAAATCGTGATTCAGCTTCGCCCTGTCCTTACCAAAAGGCCCTCCATAAGCTTTGTACACTTTGAACGCGCTACGTGATTGCAAGAGGTTAGCCTCAGCTATTCCAAGAGAAACATACACGTTGAACAACCTACATGACCATGTTATCTTTGGAGGAAACGTGATTAATTACCTGGTGATTAATTTTGCGATAGGTTTTAAGTCGTGACTGCCACTCTGTAAGGAATCAAGGTAAATAACCCGATTCGTCGATGGATGAATTACAATGAGAACCCAGTGAAACCTACAGAGGTATGTCGGCATGGTCAATTAACAGAACAGAGTTGCGAGCATAGTGCAAATCAAACTAGCACTTACCCTGGGTTGTGGGGTAAAAGTATGAACTCTTTATCTTTTTGAGCCGCCAAAGCCTCTCCGACGTATTTATCGACAAATTCTAAATCTCTGTCCATTGTTTGCTTGGAGACTATGTGTGGGTCCAGGAAACCCACCGGTTGTTTGTTCTGTCTCGCTTCCCGGATCATGTATCTAAATATACGAAAGCATTGAGTCATATATATATATATATGACTTTTATCGGTATTACACGAATGTAGATTGTGAATGCACACACTTACAATGTCCAGCATCTCAAGAGCGAGACTCGTTGAAGTCGGCTATGAAGAATCCCCCCGATGACTCGTTGAATAGATTCTCAGGCTTGAAACTGACCGAGATACTCGTTATGCGGTCTTGTACTGGCTTTTTATCTTATTCCATGCACCAATTCTGCAATCTAACGCAAGCCATAGAAAGGTTCTTCATGCGCTCTCTTACAAAAGGCTCTCCTAGCTGGTATACTCGGGCCAGCGAGTCAATTGGATAGTCCAATTTCTTTGTGATCTGCTTCGCTTTGCCCTTGACTTGTTTTCTGCCATAAGGAGTCTTCACGGGAGACGAGTGGGCACCATTCCACTGAAAGTCCTTTGATACAGGGGGCACGAGAGCCGATTTGGTGCCCTGCTGAGGTGCAGCAGATGACTCAGTCAGTTGGGGAAGCTCCGGTGATGGAGGACGGGCGTCTAGGGAGATGTCGCTACTGGGCCACTGGATAAAAGTGCGAATGACGTCCCCCAGTATCACAATCTCGTCGTTTGGGGGCATCGGTAGTGGGACGGTCTTGAAATTATCATTTGCACCGTCCACACTAACCTTCGTGAATCCCAGTGCCACAAGGGTGTCGTGCACCAGCGCCCCTTCAATAAACGGATACGCGACCCCCGAAGCAGCCGGAATAAGAATGGCACCATGGACAAGTCTCACTTGTAGAGTGCACCGCGTGGCCACCTACATAACGGTACACAATTAGCTATTGCGTCCAACAGCTATTTGTATGGAGCATTCAAGACATATATATAAGTACCTTGATGTGTGAGATGTGAAATTTGCCATGTTCATCTGTGGAGTGGCGGACGATAGTCGCTCATTTTGGTAGTGGGGTGATTTGCCCACATACATCCGTACTTCATGCAGATCGATTATTGAGCCTTTCCTCAAGGCTTCTTATCTTATTGTTGAATTCTTCTCTTAGTCTTTCCTCAATCCTTTGTACCAGTCGTTCCTCTCGCTCTGCTTTGATTCTCTTCCTACTCTGGTATTTTTCTGAGTCGTCTGAAAATCCCGACTTCCAGGGAACAAAAACCCCTATGCCTCGCGTGCGACCAGGGTGTTCCTTGTCTCCCAAGGCTGTGGAGAGTACATCTTTCTCCCTGTCTGGCAAAAAAGTGCCCTCGGAAGATTGTGTACTCAACGCTACCTGCAAGATCCCGAAAAGTTATTTCACTTACGAAATTACGGACTAATTACGTACAAAATTGGAAGTCCAATATCTTACCAGGCGTTGGCAGATTTCCTCGTCCGCGGGGTTTGTAAAGGAGACAGTGCCGGAAGACGTGGCACTTGACCTTGATCTCAGCTAGTCTCTGGCGCGTTGGTCAACGATACATGCAAATGGCACACATGCCTCCTCGTCCTCCCTCTCCCATTGGTCCCTCTTCCCTGTGTATCTAGCGGTGCCAAGTCTGTGGGGGTGGGTGCTCCTTGCCTGCAGGGCTTTGTGGGCTTCACTTTGACGCACGAATTCGTCCGTCGTCTTCGCCTCAACAAAATTTTGCCATACGTCCTCAGCAATGAACCCGTACTTAGAGAAGGGAGTCCTGTCCTTATTGATATATTCCTTGACAAGCGTGCTCTTGAAATTCTTCTACACCTTTCCCGCCACTAGTAGTGCATACCGTCGCACTAAGCTCACAAAGTCTTCTGGGATATCAAAGGAAGACATAATTTCTGTCACCAAGTCATTGCGGCTCTCATCAGTCAGGATGGACAGGTGATGGGGACCCGTTCCCGTGCGACTATCCCGCACAATGTCCTAAATGTATTCACCGCCTTTCTTGGTTCGGTGGGGACCCCATCCTTTCGATCAACCGTCGTGATGGTATATCGTTCTATGGGCCTTTTATTTGCTCCTCTTGGACCTCGAGGAGGTTTTCTTTTTGATGACTCATCACATCCTTGAGACGGCGAATGAGGGGACACCATCTTGCAATCTAGGCTGGTTGTTGTGGCTCAACAGGAAAGAAAAGTAATCAAACATGGAAGGCTATCAATTGATAGCTGCTTTTATTTAATGGGTACAAAGGTAGTATATATATTAGACCCTTAAGCTTATTCGTGTGTAAATATTTAGAGTTGAGACTCAAACTCAAATTATGTTCAAATTGTGTGATGCAAGGTTAAGAGAAGGTAAGTTCAGAGAAGCAAATTTAAGAGAAGGTAAGTGAAGAGAATTAATACTGCTTACAAGTGACAACATACAAAACAATTCATGATATTTTAGTTATAAGTTCTCAGAAGAATTAATACTGCTTGCAGTGGTCATTACTGCAATGTTAATCTGAAATGTCAAGTACAAGCAAGAGACCTCAAATGACAACGACAGCAATAGTACGACAGCTATAGTTATTTACACCCTATCACCAAATGAGCTAGCTTAAAATGCTACCAGCGACATCTATTGATAAGAATTAGCAGTTAGGGAAAAAGAAAGAAAGGGCAGTGCTATTAGACAACGGTATGAGTTAAAGTAATTGGTACACGGTTCATAAAAACAGGAAGGCAAAGACCACATACAGGTTCTCATGGAAATCTGCCATTCCACCTAATTAATCTTCTATATATTTTTTTGTTCTACTGCTTACAATTATACTAAACAACTTGCAAATAAGCTGTGCAACATGTGATTAGGATAGTGACCACTATATACTCAATCTCAACAACACCAACACAAAAATTGTCGAGATGCAAAACGGAGTAGTGCTACTACCACTAATGCTTGAGCGAGTTCATCTGCAGCTTGAGCAACCTTGATGTAGAGCACATCACTAGTAGCTTCAGTTACACAACTGCAGAATTCCAAAAGCTATGGAACTTAAGCATCAGCATGAATTTAGCATACTCTGTCACCAACAGATCTAACCCTAAATGCCCAAATGTAAAAATTCTCACACACAAGCGCACAATCACACAATACTTTGAAATTTAGAATGGGTTCAATATATTTTTTCAGCAAAAGATCTAACCAAATGAATCAGTCCAATATAAATGAACAGAGGGGTTTCGGGAGAGAGGGAGGAGAGGAGAGCCATACCTCGGCTCGTCAACGGGGATGAGGCGGTCGACGGTGCGACGAGGACGAGGCGGGTCCAAGAGGGGGCGGCGTCGGCGATGGGGAGGTGTCGGCGATTGGGAGGCGTCGACGAGAGGGCGGCGTCGGAATAGGAGACGAAGCGGGTGGGCTCGGGAGACAAAGCTATAGCTAGGGTTTTGAGCGCGTGAGTGGATAATGAATGATCTGCAAGAGTGGCCTTTTTATAGGTCTCCCATATCACAGACAGTTCTAGTTTAGAACCGTCTGTTATAAAAACATTACAGACGGTTCGGTTGCATAACTTTCGACAATGCTATCCTCCGGCCGAGATCGATTCTATACATAGGACTTGAGAATTCCCATATACCTCTCGAATGGGTATATGCTACATAGAAATACGGGCCCGCATATCTTTATCTCTATCACAAGGTGAACAATGAGATGGACCATGATATCGAAAAACGACGGAGGGAAATACATCTCAAGATTACATAGAGTCATCACCACCTCAGCCTGCAGTGCATCTAGTGCTTCGGGATCGATGACCATCTGAGCAATTGTGTTAAAGAAATAACACAGCCTCGTGATTGCCTCCTGGACCTTGACTGGCAAAATACTTTTAATTGCCACAGGGAGCATTTGTGTCATCAGCATATGACAATCATGAGACTTCATGCCAACTAATTTCAAATCTTGCATCGAAACAAGTCTCTTCATGTTAGAGGATTAACCGGAAGGAACTTTCACACCATGCAAGCACTGACACAGTTCAGTTCTCTCGGCCTTATACAAAGTGTAACAAGCAGGTTCACAGTATGTTTGGCCTGTATCTGTCTCTTTCGGTGCTAACTCAGGTCTTATGCCTATATCGACCAAGTCAAACTGTGCATTGATACTATCCTTTGATTTGCCTTTAATATTCAATAAGAGATCAATCAAGCTATCACACACATTCTTCTGCACGTGCATCGTGTCGATGCAGTGCCGAACTTCTAGGTGCTCCCAATAAGGTAGGTCCTAAAATATTGATCTCTTCTTCCACGTGCTGTTCTCACGGGACCTCGATTTACGCCCCTTTTCAAACGCAACATCCAAGTTCTTAACCATATCATGAACATCTATCCTACTTAAAGGCTTTGGAGCTGAACCGTCTTCGTTCATTCCATCGAATTGTTTTTTCATTTTGCGGTATGGGTGATTCCTCCGAACGAACCTACGGTGAAGCATGTAAATGGTTTTGCGCGAGTGATTTAGCCACATACTCTCGGTATTGTCTAAGCAGTGAGTACAGGTTTTGGTCCCTTTTGTACTCTGGTCTGATAGGTTATCAAGGGCAAGGCAATCATTTATGGTGCAGAACAAAAGGCAGTGCAAAGTGAAGTTCTCTCGTTTATACGCATCCCATACCTGTACCCCGGGAACCCATAGTGTTTTCAGTTCTTCCACCAATGGTGCTAGGTATACATCAATATCGTTCCCAGTTGTTTCGATCCTTGGATAAGTACAGACAATAAAATGTACTTCTGCTTTATACACAACCAAGGAGGAAGGTTGTAGATACAGAGATTCACAGGCCAAGTGATATGCCGACTGCTCATGTTACCGAAAGGATTCATTCCATCTGTACTCAATTCAAACCTTATATTCCTTGGATCCTCACCGAATTCTTGAAACGTCCTATCGATGTTTCTCCACTAGATGGAATCAGCAGTGTGCCTTAGCATTCCATCGTTCTTACGCTTCTCCGATTGCCAACGCAACAGTTTTGCCTCATTTGAATTCGCAAACAAACGCTTCAAACGAGGAATTATAGGCAGATACCATGCCACCTTAGCAGGAGGTCCTTTCATCACCTGGATGCCCTAGCTGTTATCATCTGAATGACTCTTACGCTTGTACCGGGATGCGTTGCATACAGGACATATGTGCAAGTTCGCGTACTCTTGGCGGTACAGGATACAGTCGTTCGGACATGCATGTATTCTTTCTACTTCCATTCCCAAGGGACAAAGAACCTTCTTAGTTTTGTAGGTGGTTGTCGGCAATTCGTTTCCCTCGGGAAGCATGTCCGCCAATAAACGTAACGACGCTGTGAAACTCTTGTCGGATCAACCGTTGCTTGCTTTCAATTTCAGCAGTTCAAGTACGGATGACAACCTTGTGTATTTCGACTTGCAGCCTGGGAACAAAGGTTTCTCCGAGTCCTCCATCAAACCCCGGAATTTACCATATTCTCTATCATCACGGTTCCCTTCTACATCGCGCAACATCTGATTCAGATTATCTTCCTGCAACCTATCCTCATCGAAACCACAATCGATATGATCATCTGACATATAATTGACTTCGTCGACCATGTTAATACAACCTGCTTCCTGTATCTCCTACTCTTCACCGTGACTGGTCCAACATGTATACCCTATTTTGAAACCCCTCATAATCAAGTATGTTTCGATCTGCGTAAAGTTTCAAAACATCTTCAGATTCTCACAATCAATACACGGACAAGACATAAACTGCACCCCCTTATCAAACATATCCTCTTCTGCAGCTCTTCTAAAAGCGAAGACGCTATTAATGTACCCGGCACTCACACGGTTCTTAGTGTACATCCAGCTTCGATCCATCTACGCCAAGCATATAGCATTTAGTGTTAAATATTAAAGTACACTAGGTGTCCTTATGAACACATTGCTAAATTATAACCAATTACTACCTTCGAACAAAACAAACAAATGCATCTACAAGCTACATTCTAATTAAACACAATCTTTAAATTAATTCTCTCTTTACCAAACTAGCTACCTAAATCTTATATATATATAATAATGCAGTTAGATTTAACCAATTCCTAACCTTTGATCACAAAGAACTTGCACATGCATGGACCTACAAGCTAGCTAGATCTAAACAATCTTCAAATTCTCTCCTTACCAAGCTAGATCTTGAATATAATATAATTACCCATTACTAAATTAACCTTAGATCAACAAGATCACACATGGATCTACAAGCTAACTAGATCTAAACAATCTTCAAATTTCTCTTCTAAGTAATATCTTGAATATAAAGCAATTAATTAGAATATAAGAAATTATATACTAATTAACCTGCTTAAATATAGAAAAGAACAGTACATGGATCTACAAGCTACATCTATATACAATTAATCTCTCTTCAAATTATCTCCTTACCAAGCTAGATCATGAATATAATGCAATTAAAACCCACTACTACCCTTATATAGAAAGAACACATGAATCTACAAGCTAAATCTAAAAAATCATCAAATTATATCCTTACCAAGTTAGATCTTGAACATACTGCAATTAGACACCATTACTAACCTTAGATCACCAAAATAAAATGGATCCTCAATCACCCTTCAAAATCAACGGTCTTCTTTTACCAAATCGCCTCACAGCCGCACAGCTACAGCCAAATGAAAATAGATCCCGAAACCCTAAAATGCACAAAGTGGCTCGGGCCTCTGTATTATATATCACTGAGAGATATCACAAACGGTTTTATAAAAAAACCGTCAATGATAAACATAGTATTCCAGACAGTTTTATAATAAAACCATCTGTGATATATGACAGACGGGTAGGACAATACCTGATATTACGATTTTATAAAAAAACCGTCTGTGATATCTTCACAAACGATTTTTAACTAAAACCGTATGTGACATTGATGTATATCATTGACGATTTTTATAGAGTACCGTTTAAGATAATGTCACTAACGGTTTCAATATAAAACCGTCAGTGATGTTTATCATCACAGACGGTTTTGAGGAACCGTCTGTGATGAAGCATCTAATATAAACCTTTCTGTAGTAGTGTCTGTGGTAGTAAATAATATTGAAAATAGCTAAAGGGGATTTGTATATAAGGAAAAAATAGTAAAAACTCATATTAAAAATGTAGAAGAACATACATTTAGAAATAAAATTTGAAAGTTAAAATAAAATGTATTTGAAGACGGATAGTCTCTAAAATAGAGATGATATGTGAGGGCACGCATCCTCCGACTTTGTGTACCGCACATCGAAAACATTCGAGGAAAGGCAGCAAACAGTGGAATATTACCGTAGAGAAAGAAGTACTGTGACAAAGGGCACTGTTTAGTACCGTGGCTCGGTAGTATTGCGATCAATCTGGTCCGTTTGTTTAGGATCCTACGGCTGTGAGCGGTCCACAGACACCACTACAATGCATCTAAGGCATAGGATACTCTCCCCATCTCCGGGCGGTAAAAATAATTTTAACTCCCCTAGCTCCATCCAACTCGCTGTTGAGTCGTGACTCGTGAGTCCAATGGACTGAAAAAACACCTGCTCGTGAACTACTTAAACTCGACTCGCTCTAGACAATTTGAGTTTAATTTGAACTTTAAATAAGTTGAACTCGAGCTCACGAGTTTTGTCGAGTTTGAATAGCTCGCAAGCTTGATAAATTTGCGAATCACTTATTAAATATTACTCTATATTAACTCTTACAGAGCATATTTGAATCAAGCTCGAATTCGAGTATTTTTTTATTGTTGAAAAATAGTACATATTAAATTGTTTATTATTACTGAGTTTATTCAAGTCTATTTGAGTTTGAACCGAATCGAGCTCAAACCTAGATTAGACTTAATTAGACCCTAACTGGACCTCGAAGCCTAGCCTCACAGGCTCCCTAGAGCTCGGCTCGTGGCCCCTTTGTCCCTCCACTGCTGTACCGCGGCCGACCCTTTCCTCGGCGTCCCCATCCACACCCACCTCGCCACGCCCATGGCTGATGGCCGCCTCCACGGCGCGTACAGCGCCGCCAGCACGACCTCCTCCCACAGCAGCAGCGCTGTCGACTGTCATACGTCTTCCCTGTCCTCGCCTATACCACGTGTTCGACGAAATGCGCGATACCAGCATCGCCTTCCCGGAGCACGCTGGTTGGCCGTTGGTGTTCACGGTGGCGTGTCAAGCCATGCGTGTTACGGTTAGATGCTGCCGGTGTCATGTAGTGCTCCAAAGGTGTAGTATGGCCGCCAATTAATTAACTGGCCCTTCTATAAGCCGTTTGATGATACGGTGAGCTCGCTCGAGTGGTTGTGTATATATTTCGTAGAAACATGAAATCAAAGTTGGGGTCAGGGTTTGAAAAACCGTTCGAAATACAAAAACCGCAAAAGCCGCTCGAAAACCGTCAAAAACCGAATGTTTAAGAAATCAAAAAAATTTGAAAAAAATTCAAAAGAACGAAAACCGAGCAGTTTTTCGCGAAAAACCAACCGTCCAATTGAATATTCCTAAAAAATGGTTTCGAGTGGTTTTTGATAAAAACCGCGGGTTTTCAACGCATAAATTTTTTGAATTTTTTTTAATTAGAATAGTTCACCGAGCGGTTTTAGATTTTGAACCGCAACGGTAGGCGTCGAGCCGGCCAGCTGGTCCACCGATCAAGTTATTGTCTTTTGATCTCAAGCCTCAGGGCATGGATCGGATGGTCTGAGGCCTAGCTCTCCTACTGTGCAGCTCAGTTAAGTGTCCTTTTGATCTCAAGCCACAGGGCATGGATCGGATGGTGGCTTTTGACACTTGATCAAATGTATTTCGGTGGTCTGACATCGGACTAGCGTTCGTGTGATGGAGAAAATCAGTCCGTGGAATGGCTACACCAGCTTGGTGACAGAAAGAAGTTGCTTTCGAGACTGCAGTTTTGAGTGTACATCTTATCGAGGAAAGGTCACGTAGCTTCAGCAGCGGAATTAGAAAAAAATTTATGTGTGTGCATATTTCATATGCACAACCCTATATTCTTATATAATAATTTTGCAACATCATAAATCTAACACATATATTTCAAATTTGCTAAAAGTACAATACAAATAATTCTAAGGTCCTAAAAACCCTAAACCACGAAATCGGGGCTACTTCAATCATTAAATTTATTCCATTGAAAGTGTGATTTTGTAACCTTTTCAAACTTTTGAGGGTGCCGGAGCATACTTGGCACCACCCCTGGATCCGCCCCCTGCTTCCCAGTATGAACTTGGAGCCGCATATAGTTTGTAAGAATTCATCTTACCTTTACTCAGATGATTCACGTAACTTCTACATCCAAAAGCAATGATGCGCAGACCAAATTGTTTTTAAGAATCATGACTGGTATTACTTTTGACCTAAAATAGTGTGCTATTTGTTAGCTGTAACAAAGCAGGCATTGTCATACCTTCCAGTCTACCCAATGCATTTTTGGATGCCCTAAAGTCTAGAGTGTTGTTTGTTACTACCTACTTACAAAATAATATGGTTTTCTTTCCTGTCCTATCGTTTTGATGCTTGATGTAACCATGACGGAAGTTCCCTAGTTAATAAGCCACATGAAAGAAACACATGATTGCATCTTTGAAAGATAGCTGCGACAAGAATTATGTTAATCATCTGTCTGGTATTCAAAGAATTATACAAGTAGATCGAGGTTTTGTTCTCGAGGAAAAAAGATAAATAGGCTGTACGGCATTGAGAAGCTCTCGTGCTTGTTAGTTGTGGTTTGTTTAGTTAGGATGCCTAATGTAATTTTACCACAGATATTGTTGATCTATAGGTTAGAAACTAGCAAGCAAGCATAATCGACCACAGAACTGTGTAAGTTTGATTTATGGAAGATTGAGAAATTTGGTTCTCTGAATATTCGTATGAAGTATGATTACTTGCTACTGCGCTGACCTGTGCGATCGACAGTTCTTTAATTTCATAGGAATTAACTCTCAGTTGACATATTCTTCAGGTATACATTTGCTTTGTATATGGTAATGGATAGATGTATCAAGTTTGAACTGTGAAGCTTTCACAACTTGAGTAGTTTTAATTCTGTGGCATGTACAAAAAATCATTATTTTTTTTAGGTTAGTAATACGCCTATTGGGGATTCATCATTTCATTGGGAACTGCCATGTGATCACTGGTTTTCATATTTCCTTGACTGATAGAGTACTGGATTTTACTTAACCAGAGTTGAAATTCTTTTGATTTGAATCAAGTTATTGCTGATTATTTCCGATTCTTATCGACAGTTTTTATAAAAAATAAGACACAGTGCTTGACTATTAAATTTTAGAAACTAGCAGGCACAATTTGGTGCTTAATCTAAACAGTTTTCATCAATAAATTCGTCTGTCTTTCTGTGCTTGTCAAAATCATTTTCTACTACATTTAGTAATACAGTGCTGAATTGACCGGCATTATCTGGAGTTAATCTAAGCTGCAATTTTCTTTGTTGGTGACTTTTGTTCCTGACCATTATTTGCATCCCATATGTTGCCATGCTATTGTAGAACCTTATCTGGTCTATGCACCTGCATTTAATCTGGTTTATATCTTCAAATCTAGAATATCAATATTGGAGTAGGATTGCCCTTTATACTATAAAACTATAATAAAATGTGAATCCTATTCCATTTGTCATATGCTTTGCACTGAAGTGAACTGACCTAGAATCTGAATCCTGTTAGGTTAATATGCCAATTGTTCCAAGTAATTACCCTTTGGGAATAATATAATGAGATCTTGTGTGAACTCTCTTTTTGAAACCTGGAGCACAAGCTGGGACCAATGACCTTTTTTAGGATGTTAGTATTAATTATACTTCGTATCAGAACAAGTTTCAAGGTAACATGTTAATTTTGTAATTTATCTGTTGTTACACCTTTTAGTGTAATGGCCTTTACATCTACATGTGCTTTATACCATCTAGTGAGATTTTTATTTTTGTGTGGATAACACTAGTGAATGCAATCCACTAGATCTGCTGAACTGTCTTGAAAAAGGAAGAAGTTTTAGTTCAGGTAATTAATACTATGTTTGGTGAGCTAATCAAGAATTTGAGTTGTGGGATTTGAGTTTGCCTGACGATATCGAAGTGTCCATCCATCAGCGCATTAAAAGGGATAAGGAAAATGCAAATGGATAAGCTCTGACAGAAGGATCTGGTTCTATTCTCTCATGGCAAAGGTACGAAGAATGATACCTCCTTGAACCTAATTGCACGGCTCAAGACTTAATTCCATTTAGTACAGGATATTCAGAAGATTACTTTCCTTCTAGATGCTCCAAAAGTCATCTCCTTTGTCAAGCTTCTGGCTAGGAGATCATCCTTTCTCTTCACATTGTTTGTTCCATCAGGCAGAAAAATAAGCTAAAAAGACCTGTAATTATTCCGTTTCTTTGCTTACAAAAAGGTTATGGACAAATGACGTCTTACCACACTTCACAGCATGCATTAGCTATTGAAGCGAAAGTAACCTGTCAAGTATCACCATGTCCTACACACATCCCATAAGATCGAGGTAGAGTGGTGTTAGTTACGCAGCGCGCATGTAACGTAGTGTTCAGTTAGTTACTACAGCGCTTAGATTAATGCCCAACTTTTTTGACTGAAAGAACATGTAGAGAGTAGGTGCATAGATATTTCCTTAACAGTTTGCTGACATAGTACACAGTAGATATCATTTCCATCATAAACATGACTTCGCTTAAGCATATCTTTTGTGTTCAGCCGATCCATGAGTAAGAGCCAAGTAAAAACTTTCAGTTTCATCGTGCATTTACTCTTCCAAATCCATTTGAAAAATCCCCGGAACATTGATTGCTTGAAAGTGGAAATTATAAATTTACTTGAAGAGTATCTACCATTTCCACATATATAAGATCAAATGTCCTGTTGTGAATGATTAGAAGTGTACTCTCCAAGTCCAACATGACGGAAGAGTATCCATTGAAAGCATGAGTAGACAATAGGATTTGAAATTGACATGCAATACTTGAGATTTCAAAGAAATCAGACACCGAACAGTTTTTGTATCTGGCAAAAGAATATAAGCAAAGACAGTATCATGCCACAAATCCTCCCAGAATAAAGCAGTGTTACCCTCTCCTACTTGGCAGTGTGTAATTCCTCTGTAGTATACGTTTAGCCTCAATATCTCTCCACCAAAATGAGAATCAATTTCTTTAGCCACATGTGGGACTTTTCCATCGCTATAGTAAGCACTAGAAATGTGCTCGCGGCGTGCCACGTCGCGTTCGCTGCTTTTCAATGTGCGCTAAAAAAAATTTGGTTAGCACACATTTAAAAATGTGATGTTTAGGCTATAATTGTTAGCTTTGTTATGTACGAAGACGCAATGGAATAAGGAAAAACATAGACAATTTAGGGAGGCGAATTCACGACACCTAATTAGAATTTTTACGTTTTACCTATTGAACTACGATAGTATATGCGGTTACGTAAATGATATATGTGTGAAATATGGATAAGCGTGAGAGATGGGAATTCTATGGAATGTGATATTTGAACGATCCAAGGGTGGTTTTGTGTAGGCATATGCTTACTGCTGTATTTGGGGGGTGTATATGTGTAGGGAAGCAGTAGTGGTGATAGGTATGCAGCGGTGTATGGTGATGCGTAGATAGGAAACAGATAATGAATGGCCATGCCACACAAGGGCAACAGAGACGTGCTTGCCTCGAGGCCTTGCGATCAGATGTTGACGTCTCAATCACATTTGCCTAATTAGCAGAATTTATTTAAATATTAGCATTGCTATAATACGGCCCAGATAACCGAAGGGGGGCAGCGCAAGTATATATCAGCAAAATGCTTCTGAATTTTTAAACAAATTGAGTTTGTACTACTGGGAGATGCTCAATAGCCTAGCATTGTAGCTGGGAGTTTGTGTGCAAATTTTAGGCAGTATAACTCATCAAGTCAGTTACCCACTGACCTTTTCTCGATTAGATGAGGTTTTCAAAAAAATTATGAGCACTTTAAGCTTATTTCTAGCACAACTTGGCATTGTGGTTCATGTATGCAAGTCTTGTACAATATAAAGATGAATTGAGAATTCTTTGCTAAACTGTTAGATATCTTATTATTCCCATGATCTTTATCAGGAATTTGGGGGGAGATGGAAGAATTAGAGCAATGTTTCTAAGTAAACAGAGGATGGTCTTAAGCATAATCTGTAAAAGGAACTGGGAATGAATGGACTTTGCGAACATATGGGCTATGGTTTTTGATGGCATCCAATAGTGCAGTAGAGCTGGCCATATGGGCGGGCCGGCCGTGCGCCTGACCACATCTTGTGGGCACGCCCATGGCACGGCGACGGCGGCACGGACGAGGCCATGGGCCGTGCTTGGGCGGGGCGCGCCCATGGGCCGTCCACGGCACGCGCGGTGAGGATCGGGCCGGCCCGAACGCGGTGAGGCGACGCCCGGCCGGCACGATCGGGCCGAGGGAGAGGCGGGCGGGCACGGCACGGTGGGCGGCGAGCCGACCGTTGCTGCCCGTCGTGCCGACCGTTGGGCACGGGCTGTGCCGGGTGGCACGGGCACGGCCAGAAATTTTTGAATTTTTTGACCGTTTTATAGCCATTAGGTGTTAAAAAATTGATAAAAAATTGAAAAAACCGGCAAAAAATCCTGATTTTTTTTCCTATAAATAGGGAGGACCCCTCTCCTCATTCAGCACCCATTCACTCATCATCTTCTCTATTGGTCATCTTGTGAAAATTGTGATATTGTTTGTAGTTATTTAGCAAAATTTGGAGAAATTTTGCTAAAATTTTGGAGAAATTCAAACTCGAGCTTTCGGTAACACAAGAGGTTTGTCATTCTGAATTTTGCTAATTTTATTGTTTTTACTATTTTTACTAATATTCGAAATATTCAATTTGCAGTTTTTTGCATGGATCATTTCCCCATCTCCGATTTCGGGATTGCTCCGGAGGACCTTGAATCCTTCCAAGATTTGTCCGCCGTACCCAAAACAGAAGCACCTGAAGAACATCATGTAGAAGAAGAACCATCAGGCTCTATGACCATGAGTGCTTCTGGCTCGACATCCACTAGAGCGAAGAGAGCGAGGCAGACATCGAGAGTTTGGGATTTTTTCGACAAGCAAGCGATGACAGATGCGAAAGGAAAAGAGGTAAGAGTTGCTGTTTGTAAACAATGTCATCATGTTTTATCTGCAAAATCTACTGAGGTACGGGACACTTGCATAGGCATATTGAAAGTTGTAATGCGAAAATAGGAGCAGCTATGAGACAGACACAACTAATATACAACCCGGACGGTTCGGTCCGTAACTGGGAATATAGTGGTGATGTAGCTAGGCAATCTCTTGTACGCTTAATTGCATCACAGAATTTACCTTTAAACTTTGACGAGAGTGCTGATTTTGAAAATTATGTTAAGCGTGCACATAATCCAAAATTTAGTAAAGTATCTAGACAGACAACTAGTAGAGATGTAATTAAGTATTACAATAGTTGTCGTGAAAATTTAAAAAACATGTTCAGTACTTGCACATTTTCCGTATCTTTGACTTCAGACATATGGAGTGGTAGGGCTAAGCAAGATTATATTAGGTAGTTGCTCATTATGTCAACCAAAACTGGCAACTAGAAAAAAGAATTATAGGTTTTAAACTAATTGATGTCGCACATACTGGAGAGAATATTGCTGAGAGTATTATTATGGTGGTGGAGGACTTTGGTCTCAGTGATAAGATTTTTGCTATAACTTTAGATAATGCCTCGCAAACACCTCCGCAATGAATATTCTCACTCCAATATTTGGTACTTATGCTGAATCATTTTTGCTTCATCAACGTTGTGCCTGTCATATTATTAACCTTAGAGTTAAAAGTGGACTTGCCCCGTTAGAACGTTTCATTGCACCTTTCCGTTTGGCAATTTCATTGCACCTTTCCGTTTGGCAATTTCTTTTATGAATCATTCTAATGCTAGAATAGCATCTTATAAGAATTTTTGCATTGCAATGGGCGTACGTCCAAGAATATTTGGTTTAGATATACCAATAAGATGAAATTCTACTTACTTAATGCTTAAGAACCTTCTGCCATATAAGAGCACATTTGAGGTTTTCATTCAAACACATCACCCTCAACGTGATTTATTATCTGAAGAACATTGGTATGTTGCATCAAATTTATTTCAGTTTCTTGAAGTTTTTTATGACTCCATGATAGCATCTAGGCACCCCTCAAATTTATTTTTATATTATTATGATTTTGGTATTGATGACTAAGTTAGTAATATTCAAAGCCTGAAGAAAGTGAGCTGGAACTATGATGAAATAAGCTGGGACAACAAGATTAAGGCCTTTAGTTTATAGTTTATGACTGAAGGTGTTTTGTCTTTGTATAGCTGTTCAAAAGAGGGACTTAGCACAAGGAAATAGTATGATAGGCTAAAGCAAAACCAGATCACTTGGAGCAAAAGACACTCAATCTATATCTTTTTCTAACTATATCTTCCAGTTCAAACGGACCATATCTTTACCTATCTATATTCTTCGGTTCGTTGCAAACCTTGAATCTATTCTTTGTCAAAACTTCCTTTGTACATCTGCTCTTCAGATTAGAATTTACTCGCTTTCATATCCACATATTCTTGAACAAACATTCCCTGAAAATCATCTTAGTCAGAAACCTGCCTATGTATGACGGACCAAATTTTTAGTCCGGCATACATGCATTCTCGCTTCTCAGTATCGGACCAAAGATGTCTTAGGTTTCCTATCCTCAACAGACCAAAAATTTGGTCCGGCATCCCTTTCGGTATATAAGTTTTGGCCGGACTAAATCTTTGATGTTCCTTTTCGATCGAAACCTAAAATAAGTCTTTTCTCAGGAAACAGACAAAACTTTTGTGCTTAATTTCTTTTAAGTCCGTTGCTAGATTGAAAAGCCAGTTTTTTTTATCTATAATTGAAAAAGGTTCTTGGCACTTATCTTCTCTAAAGTCCATGCATAACGGACCAAAAATTTGGTCCGAAATACATATGTCTTCTCGCCAGAACCTATCTTCTCTTAAGTCCATGCATTACGGACCAAAAATTTGGTTCGAAGTACATGTGTCTATTTGCTCGGCAAATCGTAGCCGTCCATGTATGACGGACCAAAATTTTGGTCCGGCATACATAAGTCTCTATGTCTAAGCAAAATCTTTTGAAAGTCATGTGTAACGGACCAAACCTCTTAGTCAAATACTCATATATATCTCTCAGTTGTATGCCAGACCATCTTCTTGATCAACCCATGTACTGCGAACCAAAATATTTGGTCCGTCGTGAACTCGGAAATTTGGTCCAAGATACACATACCCGAGATCGCTAAGCAGCGATACATAGTCCGTTATGCGTGTGTTTTTCTGTTGTTTCGACATCCGACACATCCAACGACTCTTTGAAAGCAGTGTAACGGCTATATTCACTCAAAATGGCTATATAAGCATTTCCTAAGCCATCTACGATAAATACATGAACTCCTTACATTTTGGCATTGATATATAGCTCTCATTCTCAAAAAGGAGTCTGTGCTTCATTTTCACACAAAAATCTTCATACTTCCCTAAGTGTGTAAGCTCCAAGTCAGTGTCTAGTTTTGTGATTTGCATAGTGAACCAGGAGACAGAACTTATGCGAGGTTTATTACTCTTGGATCTTGGTGATCCTAGACAGCTTGGAGGAAGTAAAACAGTGTGACCTGTCCAAAGGTGTTTGTGGAAGGCAACTGTATTTTGTGAGAGGTTTGGAACTCACCTCACTAGAGAAGTGAAAGAGTTACCTGAAGTGAATACCAGAGCTACTGCGACTAGCTTTGGAGAAGCTGAACTTCAAGAGAAGTGCTTCAACGTGGATTAGAGTGCGACTCGAACCACGGGATAAATCTTTGTCTTTCTGTATCATTTCTTTTATTGCTTTCACTGTATTTGTTTGTTGCTTGAATTCTGCTTTACTCTTGCTATAAGTTGCACTCGTTAAAATAAGTTAGTAAATTAAAATTGCCAGAATTTGTAAAATTTCCTATTCACCCCCCTCTAGGCCATATCGATCCTTCACTCCACAGTTGCTTTATCCGCAGTTTATGAACCCACATCTTCTCTAATTGTGCATCATATCTTAGATATGGCTACCCATTTTAAGAACAACAAAAATGACATGATTTTAAGAGATTCTGTCACCGCAATGAAAACCAATATTTGAAATATTGGAAAGAAATTCCACTTCTATATGCCTTCGCCTTTATTTTAGATCATAGAGCAAAACTTAGAGGATTTGGTAACGTCCTCTCCATTTTAGGTGATGTTCTAGGGGAAGATTATTCAATTTATTTTACTACTGTTCGTACTAAACTAACCGAAGTTTACAACAAGTACGAACAAAAGCATCAAGGAGTTCGTTTGCAACGACCTCCTGTACCTATCGTGGGTAAGAAAAAGACCGCGTGGGGCAAAATCTGGGGTTCTTCTTCTTCAGGTCAGGTTCTACAACAGGTGGTGATACAAGCCGCAGCCAACAAGTCTCCTCTGGGAAACTATCTGCCTATATGGACAGCGACGCGTTGGATTACCAACAACAAGGAGACGATGTCTTCAATATTGTTCAATGGTGGCATGAGCACAAGCTAACATATCCCGTGCTATCCATATTAGCTCGAGATGTGTTAACTGTTCCAGTCTCGACGGTTTCCTCCGAGTCTGCCTTCAGTCTCTCCGACAGAATATTGGAGGAGAGAAGAAAAGCTTATTGAGTGATATGGTGGAGATGCTCATGACTATCAAAGACTGGGAACACGCTGATACAAGAACTCAACATTCCGCTGAAAACCAAGAACTAGAGGAAGCCTTAGAAAATCTCTACCTCGACAATGACGAAGACCCTCCATCTACCTCTCAGTATGTATTAGAGGCTTAGAGCTTTAGTTGTACTCTTTTCTTTGTCAAGATTTTCTCTAGATGAGTTTTTACTTGGCAAAGTTTTTAACGAGGCAACCATCCAAACATTAATAAAGCTCTTTGTTACATGTTCTACAATTTTTTGTCTCAATTTATTGTACGTCATTTTTGTGCTATTTTCTAACTCTACATATTTTTCCTCATTTTTTTATAATTTTTCCTAATTGTTTCCCTATTTTTTCCTATTTTTCCCCTATTTTTTCCTCTTTTTTTTGCACACGGGCTGGTGGGGGGCCCGAGGCCCACCGTGCCTAGTCGTGCCCGGGCCGGCACGGCACGGCCCATGCGCCCGGCGTGCCGTGCTTAGGCCTTGACCTCGGCCCATGGGCGGGCACGGCACGGCACGACCGGGCCTTCGTGCCTAGATGGGCCGTGCCTAGATGGGCCGTGCCGGGCCGCCCATCTGGCCAGCTCTATAATGCAGGAAGAAATGGTGACAAATGAGTCATGAGGTCGTCCTGTGCGATAGTTGGATCATAACCTGCAAGAAACAAAAAAGGGGCAAAAATTAGCAATAAGGGGAAGAAAATCTAGCTGTTTGCAAAGAAAACGTAGGAGTCACAGAAGCAATGGTATTTTGCATGTAACAAAACACTACTGGCCCTAATAGAGATATTGCTGGTGTATGTTATAATTCATCCATGCACATTCTCAACACGTCTATTAAATTATAAGGTTCCTTCGACCTTCTCTAGAACCGGTGTGGGAGCTAAAACAATTAACTGTGGATAATTTAAAATTTTAACTTTGCTACTCATAATTGAAGTCTTCATCAGTGAATGTGCAGCAACACAGCTATCATAGAAATCACAGTTAAGTAAATGCACATCTACATAGATTTAATTATTAATAGCCGTATAAACATGCAACATGTGTAGTTAGTGACCATAGAAATCACAGCTTTAACTATCTACTTCAGTTTTTCATTCTCATATATGGAAATTCACTCATACAGGGCGGACAAGTTATAATTTGCTCGTCTGCCAAGTCATCTGCATTCCTAACGAGCATGTAAAACTAAGCATTTGAAGAACTTGAAGCTCAATGCAAATACTGGAATCATAATTACAGACAAATGAGGATAATAAAAAATGGTCACAATGTCATTCGGAGGTGAAAATGTGATGTCAAATCTTTAATTTTCCAAAGAATCAGGTTCCTTTTCCGGAGAAAACTCAATATTGCCAAGATGGAGAATGGCTGCTAATGTGCAAAATATAGCATTAAAGCAAGCATGCTTGCAGCCTTTGAATTGTTCCACGCAAGCACAGTTGCAAAAAAAGACACTAAACCAAATATAGATAAACGATATCAGTGCAGGAAGTGTAATGTGGTAATGCAGAAACTTTCCAATGGCATGTTAGTGGCTAACTGGTAGAAACAAGCATATAGATGTTACCTTAAGAAAAGAAGATGGGAGAGGGGAATTTAATGAAAGGGAGAATAGAGTTGAAAGCAGTAAGGAGGAGGCTTCCAGTCATATTCATCAGGTAGCTGGCCCATCAGAGAGATCCTATCACCCTAGAAATCCCTCCCACCTGCAAGTACGCAACCAAATGGTGAAGAAATTAAAAGAAGCTTTCTTCCTCTGACAGTAGCTCTGTTTTTGTTTAAGAAATAACGATGAACAAGATTAAAAAAAGGTAGCTATATTTGCTTTTAGTATCTACCTGTGTACCGAATCTGATGCCTTGAATGCGCACCTAAATTCTTTAGCCTCGATGAAACAAAAAAAAATCCTAACATTGGGTCCTATTCACAACGGCAAAAGAGAATGCTGATCGCACCATGCCCTCACCAAATTGCTTCTTCTCAACTGTGGACTATGCAGTTATGGCGTGTAGTCCCAGAGGACCTTAAATCAGGTAGTGAAAATGAAGAGTAGGTGATCTCATAATATTCTTAAGCAGACTATTGAAGCCGAAAAACGTGGACTAATGTTGGTGCTCAAATTACCTGTTTCTGGAAGAATGCGAGCTTACCTGGACGCAAGGAGAACAGCACTGGCTTTCCAATTGGGATCACATGCAAGTTAACCAAAAGTCCCAAAAGAATGGGCTCCTTGATTGTCACACGGAGATTGAGAGATGTAAGGTCTGCAGTTTTGTGGCCTGCAAAAGTGATGAGAAATAACCTAATTGCACGGCTCAAGACTTAAAAGCATGGCTCATGGAGAGCAGCAAAGATGAAAGCAAAACTCAGGAAGGGCAGTGAACTAATAAAAAAACAGGGCTAACAGTAGAAGTAAAAGACGGGAAAGCATCTCCACAGAGGGTGCTCAGGCTAGGCATAATCAGTAGTGGCAGCCTAAGGATGATGAGCAGGTCAGTGTTTGGCAGCAGTGCGTTGAGCTTGGAATAGACAGTGAGGCCCCAGCGGGTAGCATCTAGATCTTGGTCGCGAGCAACCGTCACTGCTGCTGGAACAAAACGTCGGCCGCTCGCATCAACGAAGCAAATCTGTGAGACAAGGAGCTAGCAAGACATTATCATCAACCTGCAGTGATTAATTATTTCTAAAGAACAGCAGTGACATGTAGATTTTTGTTGAAATCTGTGTTGACCATCCCATTTGGCAGCACAAATAAATCAGTAAACGGAAAACTTGCGGCATAATGTAGAAGCAATGTTTGTCTATGGCAATCCAAAGCAAACGAGCCCGGACTGGTGCGAATCATCGAAATCCCGCTCGAATCGTGCGAATCAATTATGTTGTCTAATAAAAGAGGCTAGAACAGGAGAGAAGAATAAGCAGTACAGAATAGGGAAGTACCTATCTGAGTAAAAAAAAAGAAGTGGGGAAGACGATAGATAGAGAATTGAAGGAGGCTGGGGGAAGTGGATTCGGCGAGTAGTCTTCTGACTCGGGAAGGAAGGGAGATGGATGCTTTGTAGGCTCCTGCCCTCCCACGGAGAGGTCGATATGCGGAAGTAGCGCTGGAGCAGGAGGGGAGCTGAGCGGGCCCATCTAAGCTGGAGGACACACAGAGACGAAGAGGACGGGATCGAGGACGACGGCTAGCGCGCGTGGAGGAACAACGGAGGCGATGGTGACGCGGCCGGATGAAGGCAAGCGAGCGGGAGGGAGGAGGAGAGTGGCCTCACCAGGTCTACAAAGCGGAGGCGTGGGCATCGTCTAGAGGGCTCCAGAAGGAGCGAGGGAAAGCCACACGGCGCCAGCCAGCGGACACGCGGAGCAGCGTAGGCGGAGCGAGGCAAGTCAAGCCACGCAGAACAGCGCGGGCGGAGCGAGCCAAGCCAAGCCGTGCTCTCCGCACAGACGGCCGGATCCACGACGGCACGAAAAATGGACGACCCTAGGCAGCCGGGGGCTGAACGCAATTACGAAAAGCACGATGATTTTTCTGCAAAGTCCATGACGTGGCCACGCTCTCCTTCCGGGAAATCTCCCATCTTTAGGAAAGGTACTAGAGAATCAAGAGATTCAAGGTTATCACCGTCCCAATCGCCGTCAAATTCGAAGCAGCCTGCGAAGAGAATCCGCGGTCTCCACCGCCACTGCTGGCGGAGAAGGTGTGGGATCTGCGGACGTAGGCACGCACGATCATGGAGAATCGCTTGTAGTAAGTAACAGGGAAAAAAGCAAACAGCGTCCCTAAAAGCAGAAACGGAGCTCAATCCATAGACGAAATTGGGGAAAAAGCAAACGTCATCTCTAAAAGCATAAACAGAAGACAAGCAACAAATCTGACTGAATAGCAACCCAAGCATGAAGAAGGAGGGCGTGGTGCGATCGAAGACCGACAATGCACGACAACACGCGTGCCAGAACCACCGGATGATGCGGCCAAAGAGCACAGTGGAGAAGAAACGAGAAACTCTGCCGTTTGCGAAACATGTAGCAGGAGACCGCGTGGTGCCGCAGAATTCGCGGAGCCGAAACCAGCAGAGACTCACGCACACCGAAGAAGCCGACGGTTCGATCAAGAAGTGCAAGCGGACGCAATCCCGGCGGTACGTGGCGGCGGCGGATTCGAAAAGCCGAGCTGAAAGCGGTGAACAGTGGGGACCGGCGCAGCTCGACGCAAGCAAGAAGCGCAAGCGGACGCTATCGAGCCACCACCGGGAAAACATGAGCTATTTTTTTTGGAAGAGGCGGGACGTGGCACAGTGCTCTGCACGGGAAGTCTTCCATCTTTAGGAAAGGTATGATGATTCCACACCAACTGAACCCAAGGCAAATCATGCTTATTGTAAAATTTGTGCAGATTTTTCAGCAACAGAACTCCATTTTGTTGTCTTAAGGACCTCTAGTCCTTTTTAATTTTGGCCGACTAATCATAGACCAAGCAGCTAAGGACTTCCCCCTTGCATTAATATCTCAACCCCTCCAAAGATAATGTCTCCTTACCCTATCAATTGTTTCAATCACGCCACTGGAAGATTTAGTAACATGTAGTACGTGGGCAAATGAGAAAATACTGAACTTATTGTCAGTACATCAAGTCTCTCATAATCGCGAGCACAGCTTTTCGAAAAGTTTTACACTCTGCAGAGTGGCATATTTTTACCCATAAGACATGATCAACTTCTTTTACCGCTATTTTTATGCTTCCTTTGGCATGTGGTTAGGAGATCATGACATGAACTATTACATCGCCTAAACCTAACTTTGCACTAGCCTAGTGATGTTTGACCAATACTATGATGGCGAAAATTACATAACATATAATTCATAACAATAACAACAATAACCCATTCCTGTCATAAACATTTTCCCTCATAGTAAGGCATTCACTGTTGTATTGGTACGTGTTTTCCTCACACTACCTTTGTGGACACCAATGTGAGCAAACCTACCTACAATCCTTGTACTTCTACAACCTTCTAGTGTGCAAAGCTAGACCTGAGCAACTTAATAGGTTAAGGCTACCCCATAATAACACATGTGGTTGCACTAAATATCTTAGATTATACAACACTACGTTCAGTCCTTAATCTGTCTTGGGCGAGAATCTCTCCCAATCTACGTGCAAGTCTATCTCTCGCACTTCCAGCTATTGCCAAACCTCGCTTGCGTCAAAACTAGTTTTCAATTTTAATTTTTATATAAAAATAACAGAGATACCCCCTTTGGTTTTTCATACCCAAAGTTTCCATTTTCAAAAAACAATATAACCGACTATTTGTTCGTCCAAGTCTAAAGTATGGCTAAGCAATTGTTTAAATAATTGAATATACCCAAGTTGGAATTAATTCATGTTTAATCCTACCTTATGGTTTCCAAGGTTAATATTTGCGTATTTATCAAGGAAGTTCTATGCAGCAAGTAGAAATATCTATTGATACCCACAATATAGCAGTTTATATTGAAAATACAAGCATGCATAAATAAATTTGAAAAAACAACATAATTTAAGTGAAATAATAGGATCAACATGGTCAAAGGAGGTGCTTGTCTTGCTCATTGAATTCTTGACGGTGAAATTTTCTGGAGCAATGGTATCTACATACAGTTCATTGCAAGACAATAATAAGAAGCAAATGAATTCAAACAAAGCCCAAATTCAAATATTTTTTGCAGAAACCGAAGCTCATGATTTTTTTAAAAAAATTAGAAACCAATTTTACTTAATTTAGAGTTCATTCGCAAAAGTTATGAGTGTTTGAATTTTGAATATGATACATTTTCCAACAGAGAAAGCACACTTTCAATTGAATTGAAAGCATATTTCTCTTTTTTGTAGGATGACACGTGGGACCTTCTTGTCAGATTTTTTTATTTTTGAGAAAATGGCTGACATGTGATGTCCACAGGTCAGTGACTCATTGTTTTCTACCGATTTGGATTTTCATTCTAATTCATAAATCCTTAGTTGGCCCACTTGTCAGTGACATATAATATAAACTCGGTTTCAAATAAAAGAATTGACAGGTAGGGCCAGGGCAGACTGTCAGTGATTCAATGCTTTTAAAGTTTCTGTAGCTAAATGCCATTTGAAAAGTCAGTTGGCATGAAGATGGAACATATGTCTGACTTGTTCCATTGCTCTTCTAAATTGCTTCAGCTTTAGAATTTCAATAGTTAACTGTGAAGCTGACACAGATTTATAGTCTGAAACTTTGGTGTCAGATGGTGCAATTCACGTTTTAGCTCCATATATAAACTTCCATTTGATCAGTTGTCAGTGCATTGAGATGAATTTATGTTGGATCAATTCTTTTGGTTTCATATCCTCATGGTACTTTAGCAAGAATTAAAGGATTGCATTGAATAAAAATTTTTGGTAAATATTGCATGAAAAATATAAAATCAAGTGATGTCAGAGTTCTGTTTGTAACCTGCCTATGTGTGATTACAAGAATAAAGCAAGAAATTCCTTGCCACTTTCTTTTCAAATGGTTATCTTTTCTTAAAATGGCATTCCTCCAAATCAACCACATATAAATTTTGACTTTGAGGGGAATTTTTGCTTTCCAAAGCATTTTATGAGTATGAGCAGGCAGATTTTTATTAACAACTTGATGAAGAAGAATATCTTGCTCATTAGTGCTTCAATGCTTTTCCTTCTAATACAAGTTGCACAAATCTTGAAGCAAGCAAAGGGGTAAGTAATCACCATCTACCTTTCATTCATACTTTAATATTTGTGCAGCTGTCAAAAAGAAAAGCATGGAAGCACCTCTCCAACAAAGAGATCAGAAAAGGCATTACAAAGAGCAGCATGGCCACTCCAACAATCAAGCAAAAATCAGTTTTTCTCCCAACACCAAGGTAAATGTTTTTAACCTTAAAAATGTCAGCCCAACGAGGAGAACCATCCTGTTTGTGAGTTATTTGATAAATGCTTCTATTATTCCTCAAATACTTTTTTCTAACAATTTCTTGCCACAAACCATCTTATGATTCAAGTTTCCACAACTATTTACAAAGCAAACTCACAGTTACATGCTTGTCGGATGTACAAGGTTCATATTTGAAGAGTGAATAGACGCCAGATTGTTAGGCAGTTACAGATGGAGCACTGTCTGCTCACCAGCTCCACAATGACCACACAACGACCACAAAGACCTTTAGGTACCAGCACTGTAATCACCAGATCACCATTGCCAACCCTCTCTTCATCAACGGTTATATTCGCCAAACCCTCCGAATCCTTAATCACAAGGCTACAACCAAAATCAGGCAATGCCAAGAAAAATATATAAATAAAATCCATCAGAAATCAAACATTCAGTGAGTTGGCATCACGTATGAAGTCAACATCTTGTAAAACAGATTCACAGAAGCTAGCAGGCTTACAATTCCATGGAGTCCCTCAACCTCAACTATGATATTTTTCACAAAAGAACAAGTCAGTTAAAAACTAGTAAAGATGCCAGTATTCCTCACAATCAACGGTCCTTCAGACTATATCAGTATAAGACAGGTCCTAAATTGAGCCTGACAAAGTCTATTGGTATAAAACACCACTGCACTTGGATTTGCTTTAACCACCACAAGCACAGGTCACATGTCAACACTTAGAGATGCAGGGAACATCAAAATATTGCCCAAATTCAGGCCAAAAATTGTCCATTCATATCTGAATTTATTACATTTGGACCCTACATCAATGACTTGCTGCTAGACTCAGGGCGTCAACTGTTGCTGTCTATTTCCACCATCTTCTAAAAGGAAATACTCCATTTTTTTGCAACATGAAAAAGAAGAATTTCTTGCTCATTACAAATGTCAAAGACATCAGAAAAAACATTACAAAGAGGAGCATGACCACTACGACAATCAAGCCAGGAATCAGTTTTTCTCCCATCACCAATGTTTAGAATTATACCCTTTAGCTAAATGTTTATAACCTTGAAAATGTCAGCCCAACATGGGGAATCATCCTGCTCGTGAGTCAGTTGATAAATGCTTCTATTATTCCTTAAATACATTCCTCTAACAAGTTACTGCCACAAACCAGCTCCTGATTCAAGTTTCCACTACCCTTTACAAAGCAAACTCACATTTATATGCCTGTCTGATGTACAGGGTTCATATTTGAAGAGAGAACGGAATAGGCTCCAGATTATTAGGCACTAACAGATGGAGCATTTTCTGCTCACCAGCTTCACAAGGACTACACAATGACCACATAGACCACAGTCATCACCCGATCACCATTATATTCACCCCTGACGGACCCTCTAAATCCTTAATCACAAGGCTAGACACAACATCAAGCAATGCCAAGAAAAATTTATAAAGAAACTCTACTATCAGGAAAATCACAAATTCAGTAAGTTGGCAACACAGATGAAAAACAGATTCATAGAAGCTGGCAGGCTTATAATTCAATGGAGCATCTCAATGAAGATATTTTTCACAAAAGAAAAGGTAATTTAAAAACTAGTAGATGCTAGTATTCCTAACAATCACTAGTCTCAACTTCAGTCTTCAGAGTTGTCGTGCAAACCATGATCTTTATGCGACCATCTGTTTTGATAATTCCACGCCATGTCAATATAAGACAGGTTCTAAATTGAACCTGACAAGGTGAACACCACTGCACTTCGATTTGCTTTAACTACCACAAGCACAGGTCACATGTCAACACAGAGACGCAGGAAACATCAAAATATCGCCCAAATTCAGGTAGAAAAAATTCCATTCATATCTGAATTTATTACATTTGGACTCTCCATCAACTACTCACTGCTAGACTCAGGGCTTAACCACACACACACACGAGTTCATTGAACCATGTTTCTCGTAGGAAACTGCAGACTTCAACATAAGAGGACACCAATGCTTAAGAATCTAAGTCAGCCAAGATTAATTTTACAGAACAGCCAACACAGTCTGCAGACCTAAGGCAGCTCACACAATTTTTGCATGCATCACTCATTCAATTCTAGTCCTGTCACTGCTACAAACGGGGTAATAAATGGGCATTTCGTTTTTTGCAGCGAGTGCGTTTTACGCTCCGTCTCGTGCATTTTTTTTTGGGCAGCGAGTGCGTTTTACGCTCCATCTCGCACCAGTATTGCAGTAATGAGTTCTTTGCTCAATGATCTGCTTTACTTTATTCAAAAGGCCCTTTTATTTATTTAAACCCTTTCGTTTAGGACCAGTTCAAGGAATATAGTGAACATTGTTTCAAACACGTCGTAAGTGCGTTTGCTGCCTAGTAGGAGACTCTGCTAACACTCTAGTAAAATTACTAATGGCTGACAGAGATTCTGATAGCACTAGAAATCTTCCTAAGTAAGTGCAAACAGAACCTAGAGACACAAAAGGTAAACGACTCATGCATGGCAGAAAAATGCAAGAGCTAGCAGCAAAGATAATACTAACCGACTGGTACTACTGTAGTGGCAACCTATTGAATTTTGATGAAGCAGCCTCTTCAATCTTGATGGTCTTGTTGGTTGGACAACTTGAAAATAGGCAGAAACTTGCAGAGACACATGGGTCAGCAAACTGCAGGCCTAGGGGATGTGCCAAAGCTGCCTGTCTGCAAGGACGCAGGTGAGAGAGAATCACCGCCGCATAGCCATGTCACAGATGCTGGTACTGCAGGCCACGGCATGATGACATCACCGGATGCAGAGATGAGCTCCTCGATGAAGGAAGGGTCGAACGGTGGACATGGTAAGCCACTAATGAACTCGCCGGGAGACGGCTCGTCAAGCTGTACTCCCTCCTTGTAGAAGGGCGCATCTGCCACCTGCGTGGTGTCACCCAGGCAAGAGCCGTGTACTGTGGTGGTGGTCTGGACGAGATCCACGGCAGTGTCCCCCTCCGGCTCAGGCTCAGCTGGTGGTGCACATGGGGGTGGCGCGCCTGGCTCGGCTGCAAATAGGTCGAGCTCATTGACGTCGAAGGACAGCAGTGCGCTCATGTCAGCGTCAACGGACAACAGGTCATGCTCGTTGAACTCGAAGGGCTGTAGTGGGATCGCGGCGCCATCACGATCAAGCATCTCCTTGAACATCTCAAGCACCTCCTCATCAGTCATTTGATGCTGGGCGCTGCAGGGTTGAGGAGCCTCTTCTGCAGGGTGATGGTCGTCTGGCTCGCGTCCTGGCCCATGGTGGTACTCCGGTGGCAGGGTGCTCTTGATGCTATCTGCAAACGGCACCACGTCCTCGTCTTCTTCCTTGTCCATCGTTTGCTGCCAGTCAATGCAGGGTTGAGGAGCCTCTTCTGCAGGGTTATGATCATCCAGCTCACCTCCTGGCACATGGTAGTACTCCGGCATCAGGGTGCTCTTGACGCCCTCTGCAAACAGCAACACATCATCGTCTTCCTCCTTGTCCAACGTTTGTTGCTGGTCGCCGCAGGTTGGAGGAGCCTCTTCTGCAGGGTGATGGTCGCCTGGCTCGCCTCCAAATAGGTCGAGCTCGTTGAAGTCGAAGGACAGCAGTGCGCTCATGTCGTCGTTAACAGACATCTGGTCGTGGTCGAAATGCTGAAGTGGGATTGCGGCACCATCATGCTCGAGCATTTGCTGCCAGCTCACCTCTTTGTCCGGCGTTTGCTGCCGGTCGCTGCAGGGTGGAGGAGCCTCTTCTGCATGGTGATGGTCGTCCGCCAGCTCACATCCCGGCCCGTCGTGGTACACCGACGACGTCAGGTCCCGCTCGAGGCTCTGCGCAAACGTCATTTGGCAGCTCACATCCCGGCGCCGGGCGCTGCAGGGTAGAGGAGCCTCGGGGTGCTCCTCCTCTGCTTTCCTCTTCTTGCAGCCGAACGACTCGGACAAAGCAGCCGTCGTGGTCGACGATGAAACAACTCGCGAGCGAGAAGGCGCCGCTCTAGGCGACCGGTACACCTTGCAGAGAACAAGGTCGGCGCCTCCGATGCTGTACTCGACCATGAGCCACCCCGGCTTGACGACACCGGACGCCGTCTTTACCTTGAACGAGAACTTCTGGAAGCAGCCGGCAGCGGCGCTTCCCTCGATCGTCTTCTGGCCAGCCTCCGAGTGCCACCACCCCTTGCCGCCGTCGGCGCTGGCACCGCCGACCGTGCGCGCCTTCCTCTTGCCAGCGCAGTGGCGCACAGGGCTGAAGAAGTACCAGACCCGGGTGTCCCCAAGGCCGGTGCCAGGCGCGGCCGTGAGTCCAGTGACCAGCTGGTCGGGGGCGGCGGAGTAGACGTCGACCTCGTGGATGAAGCAGGCGGCGGCGAGGGGGGGCTGGCCGGCGAGCTTGCGGTGGAGGAACAGGTCGATAAGCTCGTCATCTCGCGGTCGGAAGGAGAGGCACTGAGGAGCAGCCATCTCCATGGTGATGTTGCGCGCGCGCTTGGGAGGAAGTGAGGGCAAGATCTAGCGGTGGATCCGTGGATCCTGCCGTGCCTTTTACGCAGGGGTGGATGCATGGCGGAATCGGATTGAAGAACTAACGCGGTTTGTTTGAGATCAAACTGGATAGGATGCGGATTCAATCCTCCCATTTCCTTATTCGATCGGCAGCTCGATGACGGCACATCTGCTGATCTGGATCCCGCAGCTTGAGCTCGAGGAATGGAGGAAGAAGATTGGAGGAAGTCGAGGAATGGAGGAAGAAGATTGGAGGAAGAGGAGGAGGCGGCTGCCGCCGGAAGGAGACATTGCTTCGCCGATTTGGGGGAAGAAGACGAGACGACCTCCATTTTTGGGCCAATCTCTCTCCTCATGGGCCAGACCAGACGTCGGGAGCAGCCGTCTTTGCTCCACTCCACTTGCGTTGGTTGTTAGCGTAGGATTACCTGAAGCTTTAAAATTGTGTTCTTCAATATTAAGGATTAAAAACTTTCTCCTTAAATTGTGTTTTTAAATTATGTTCATGTATGCAGATGCACGCAGATACATTGCTACAGTACCGATACATGGTACTGTAGCACAATGTTTTTTTAATACGCTGAGTAGAGGCTAGTTCTGAACAAAAATATATTATAATTTTATTAGATTTTATAAATATATTATAATAGAAAAAAGAGCAGTGCTTCAATGCTTTCCCTTTCAATACAGGTTGCACAAATCTTGAAGTAAGCGAAGGGGTAAGTAATCGTCATCTACCATTCATTCATGCTTTAATATTTGTGCAACTGTCAAAAAGAAAAGCATTGAAGCACCTCTCTAGAAAAAATCGCATGACGGCTAGTTTTGTAAAAAAAATCTGCCGGTAGTTCTAAAAATTTCGCACGGCGGCTAGTTCTAAAAATAATTTTAGAATTAGCCCCTATCAGATTTTTTTGCAAACGCATGGGGAGCGCGGCATTTCGGTTTGCAGCGGACAGGGAGTGCGGCAATACCACGACGCGACACGCGGCATTGTCGTGCCTCCACTTAGTGAAATGCGAAAAAATCGCAATGCAGCGGTACTGTAGTGTTGCATGGTATTGTAGCACGACTTTTTTTAATGCGCTGAGTGGAGGCTAGTTCTGAAAAAAATACATTATAATTTTATTAGGTTTTATAAATACATTATAATAGAAAAATCGCACGATGGCTAGTTCTAAAAAAAATAATTCTGCGGGTAGTTCTAGAAAAATCGCACGGCGGCTAGTTTTAAAAAAATAATTTTACGGGTAGTTCTGAAAAAAAATCACATGGCGGTTAGTTTTAAAAAATAATTTTTTGAGAGCTACAACAGTGAAGAGTTCTACTCTGTATAGAAAGGTATGAAAAGACCTCATAAAATATGAACTAGAAAACATCTTTGACCATTAATTTCTATTATAATGTATTTATAAAACCTATTAAAATTATAACGCATTTTTTCCAGGACTAGTCTCCACTCAGCGCATAAAAAACAAAAACCATCGTGCTACAATACCATGCATCGGTACTGAGCAATGCAACGCTACAGTGCCGCTGCATTGTTTTTTTGTATTTCGCTTAGTAGTGGCATGGCAATGCCATGTGTCACGTCGTGTTAGTACCGCACTCCCCGTCTACTGCAAACCGATACGCCGCGTTCCCCGTGCGAAGCATTTGCGGGCCTCGAGGCCAAATTTGTAAAAAGAATCCGACAAGGGCTAATTCTAAAAAAAAACTAGAGGCTGCAACAGTGAAAAGTTCTTGTCGATGCACCATGATTTTAAAACTGGTATTTTCCCTATGTAACATATGTAGATTTTTTTTGAAATTTTACTGACTAGTTGAAACAAATTTGAACTGAAATTTAAACTAGAGTTTCCTTTTATGATAGTTTGATTATAGATATGTGCTAATTATATACTATATAAATCAGCAAAGCATATGATCTAAATTCATTCAAAATATTTGAATTCAAGTATATTTTTTTCAAATGTATGTGTTTCATTTGAATTGTTATAGATGAGTATATATCCTAAAATTAAATTTTTTGGAAAATATACACGAATCTAACTTGAAATTGTGCATACAAAATCATAGTGTTCAGACACTATGGTGCCCTATTCCAACGTCGTATACACATATATACATACATTTGTACATATATGTGTGTAAAGACTCAAACTAAATACCTACTAAAGGTGCCAGCCAATCTATATTCATTTCTCCCATGCTCTTTTGTATTCTTTTTTTCTAAATTCTACATGAAGCCAACTAATTCATTTATTCCCTTGGCCTAGCCTGCTCCCATTTTCTTAACAAGCCCTTTTCCTCTTGCTCTCTCTCTTCCTTAGTCTTCGTTCTCCACCTCTTCTGCATCTCCCTTCTTGCACTAGCGGCGCCGCTGCCCCTTATCCACTACCGCCACTTCTTCCTCCCCCTCCCATGTCCTTCTCCCACACTACTGCTTATCCATCCCTTTCTCTATCCTTGTCGGCTCCTTTCATGACTATTTCTCTCCCAACCCCTGCTCCACACTATCGCTCAATTCGCGAGTTTGCCACTAATTGGTAGTCTCCCTTGTCTCCCTCGAATCCAATCACCATGTGCCTCGCTTAGATTGAGGTAGAGTGGTGTTAGTTAGAGCAGGTACAATAACAAAGTCTACTACTTACTCCATCTCTCATCCATGTCATCTAGAGTAATCAATAAATCTAGTTTGTACAATAACTATCTATAAAGGTTGTCTCTAAGAAACACTTTTGGCTATAACATTAAATTAAAGCGTGTACAATAACTATCTCTAATGCATGTCATCTATAGTAAGCATCTTGCTCCAACACAGGCATTTGGCTAGCTATAGTACGTTGTTTTCCATGCGATGATGTCTGTTGCATGAGAACCGATTCTCTTCTCTCTCCTCTTTTCTCACTATTTCACATAGGACAAAGCTGATGTGTGAATGCTAACAGTAAGTTGAGGTGGTCTTATTGTACCTACCGTAACACAGCATTCACATTAAGTAGTGTTCAGTTAGTTAGTACAACGCCTAGATTAATACACATATTTTTTACTGGAAGAGCATGTAAAGAATAGGTGCATAGATGTTTCCTCAACAGTTTGCTGACAGTACACAATAGATATCATTTTCATCATAAACATGCATTCGCTTAAGCATATCTTCTGTGTTCAGCTGATCCATGAGTAAGATCCAAGCAAAAACTTTTAGTTTCATCATAGAATTACTCTTCCAAGTCCATTTGAAAAATCCCAGGAGCATTGATTCCTTGAAAGAGGAAATTATAAGTTTACTTCAAGAGTATCTACCATTTCCATATATATAAGACCAAATATCCTGTTGTGAGTGATTTAGAAGTGTACTCTCCAAGTCAAACATAAGGAAAGAGTATCCACCGAAAGCTTGAGTAGACAATGTGATTTGAAATTGATATGCAACACTTGAGATTTCAAAGAAATCAGAAACCAAGCAGTTTTTGTATCTAGCAAAAGAATATAAGCAAAGATAGTATCATGCCACAAAATTCTCCCAGAATAAAGTAGCGTTACCCTCTCCTACTTGGCAGAGTGCAATTCCTCTGTAGTATATGCTTAGCCTCAATATCTCTCCACCAAAATGAGAACCAGTTTCTTTAGCCACATGTGGGACTTCTCCATCGCTATAGTAAGTGTTCCACACCAGTTGAACCCAAGGCCATGGTGCAATTAATTCAAAATTAATTTAATGGATGAAGTCAAAGGGGTGTTGAGTTGAGGGTATTGGACTTTAGTCCTATATTGCTTAGCTAGGTGGAGAGAAAGCAACTTATAAGGGGAGCTTATGCATGGACTCTAATATGAGTTGGTGACAAGGCTAGCGATACACATGGTTGGCTAAGTTAGTCTATGCACACACACGCACACGAGCGCATGTCACGTATTTGATGACGCACGACCGTGACGTGCTAAGTGTACTTAACCTATGCCACATCACCTTACACCTCGACAGCCGACGTGGCACCGCAAACTCAGGGAGACGCACGTTCTAAAGTTATTCCAGGAGCGGTTCCTAGAATCGTGGTAGTTTGATTTTCGTAGCGCTGAGTTTTCACGAGACGGTTTCGTGGGACATGCCTTCATATGGGAGACATCCTTGTACGTGAAAGGCAGCGACGAACAAAACCGATCTAGTCTTATCTTTCTCTGGCGATCTCTACTTCCTCCGGTATGTGTTGCCACCCGAGTTGTTCCATCCCTTTGCCTATCATGCAATGGGCGTGAGTGAGAGCAGTGTCTCCAATCCGATGCCAGCCACTTGATGCCTTGCACGGAAGACTGATGATCAGGTTTCTGGAAAGTGCCACACCGCGCGATTGCTCGTCCTCATCTTCGATCGACGCATCACTCCTATGCAATTTCTAGTTCTTCACCAATCCTACTATAAGTGCCTCGGACTGAGTAGTTCTTTTCCAAGCAGTATTTATATTGTGATTAAATCTGATGGGAATGCATGCTACTATGACAGTATTATTTACATCTATATATCAGTTGGGCTATCTAGCACGTGTAGGCATGCCTTCTTTACTAGCATGTTTTATAAATCTGCTGGCTGCTAGTAATCATCTTGTAGATGCAATGTTTATCTTCAGGTTTTTATTGTGTATCTATGGAATTAAATTAATGTTATACCATGTGAAATTTCCAAAAAGCAAATCATACTTATTGTAATTTTTGTGCAGATTCTTCAGCAACAGAGCTTCATTTTGTTTAGGACCTCAAGTCCTCCTTTTGATTTTGGCCAACTAACCATAGATCAAGCAACTAACAACTTTCCCTTTGCTTTAACTAGATGTGCATGCGCGGCGCACACCACACCACGCCAGCCATAAAGTGAAATCAGCGAGGCACATGTTGCGCCACCAAAAACGCGCCCAAGCATCAATAAAATAATTTTCAAGGGTCTTCCCGCAATTTTAAAAATTTTTAGGGGTTTTTTACAAATAAAACTGGTGAAAACCGAGTTTCTCCCCAAGTAGCAAGTTAGTAACCTAAGGTTACACTTTTGAGTGTTTTTAACATAACAAATGGAAATATGTTAAGGCTGTAGCAGATGAAGAACATTATAACATGTGAAACTGAAAGAGGTACTTTTTCTAGCTTGAAAGTTTCAATGAAAAATATATATGCAGAATTACCAAATGTGTCCCATCTAGTGGCATTTGATACCAGCGTTCTAGTAAAGGACTCCTTCACATCTGATAAACTCACTCCAATCTGTAGTAATGAGGTGGTTAGGTAATACACAAAATCCAAAAACTCTAGATATTTAGACATTATAGTCAGTACAACGAACTCAAAAATTTCCCATTTTCAAGAATAACATTGGTCATATTTGCCTTGTAATGAATTTCGCTGCCCTTGTCAACAGGGCCTTTTGACAAGGACATAGCAATACAACCAACACCGCCAATTGAATAATCAATTCCCCCAAAATGCCTATCACGCAAGACTTGTTATGTTGACCTTTAGATAACAGTTTTTTTAATGAATTGGAAACAGTGGCCTCACATGCTAGCATTGAACTAACCATGGTTGCATTGATCAAGGGTGTTTGCAAGGCATTGACTATGCTCACAATAAAACACTACAAACACTATAAGTTATTTTGAGTCTTCAACTAAGCTAGAATTAAATGAAAATCACATAGGGCATGAACGAAAAGTTAAACAAGTGAGTAAAATGATAGATATCTAACACTTCAGTATCTATGGAGTAACTGGTGTTCTTTTATGAACTTGCGAGCAATATCCCCTGCCGTGGTAGATAATAAGCTGCAAAAGAGATAAAATCAAAACTTCTATTGTGTCAACCAATCTGATTAAGTAGTAAATATGATGTAACATTCAAGGGTTTCACCTCACACACAGGAAAGCACTCTTCCATTGTTTTGCGACAATACATTTGCCTCAATTGAAGTCAGCTAGGCACAACCGCGGTCCACTGTCTAAGGGAGTAAATAAATTGGCCTCTACGGTAGTATGAAATTTGTTGTTGCTTTGAACAACAACAAATTCGTACACACCATAGAACAATTTGTGTCTGCATGCATACACTTTACTTTTCTAAGCTAAGACAAAACTGACAACCGCGGTCCACTATCAAAGGGAATAAATAAATTGGCCTCTACCGCAGTATGAAATATGTTGTTGCTTTGAACAACAACAAATTCATACAGACGATAGAACAATTTGTGTCTGCATGCATACACTTTACCTGAGACAAAACCAAATAAGGAGAACACTGGGAATCTAAAGAGTGGCTGCCATCTCCAAGGGTCAAAGGTCTGTGCATTCTCATAATGTTCATTGTTGAGGTGTACAGCCCGGAATGAAGCAAAAAGTTTGCATCCCTTCGGAATAGTGTAGCCTAATGAAGAAAAGAAAATGATTCAAACGAATGGGTGTTCTTGATTAAAAAGTTATGAAACTTGAGTTTGGTTTCTATTGAAATACCTTTGAAATGAATGTCGGTGTTTGCTCGTCTGAATGATCTACTAATAATGTTAGGCACACAAAATGTCTCATTTGTCACCTGCATAAATGTTATTCCCTCATTTAATTATGGGGCCAAAATTCTACTATGCTCAGATGCTCTTTCCTAGAGATGTGTTTGTAACAGTACTAAATGGCATCATGTTTTCGGTATGATACAGAATCTAGCTATAAGAAAGGGACTTTGGAATTATTACACATTGGGTAGATGGCATTGACTTGCTCCAGGTGCGCTCGACGAGGCGAAGTGGGGTGCGGCCACGTCGCGCCGAAGGCGACGTGGGCACGCGGAGCAGCTGGGAAACCTGTGGCTCTTAATATAGGTACTATACTATCTATCTGAACCCCTCCAAAGATAATGTCTCATTGCCCTGTCAATTGTTTCAATCACTGCCACTGGAAGCTTTAGTGACATGAAGTGGGCAAATGAGAATATACTGAACTTACTGTATTGAGAAGGCTTCCATAAGATAGAAAGGCAGTAGAGGCAGCAAGTCTCTTTTCAACATGATCTATTAGTGGAGCAATATACTGAACTCTTTGTTTTGTTGTCCCCAAGGGCAAACCCAAATAAGTAAAACGCAGAGAACCAATCTGACATCCAAAAACTCCTGTTAACAAAACAATTTTATCTATCAGAAGCAGAAAGCCATTCGAATGTGACAGGCAAAGATCAACTTGAGAACCACATCGATTGTGGCTGAAATCAGCGAAAGTAGCACCTTTTGAGAAATCCCAATTAGCAGCGAGAGAATTCATGGCTGATCAGTCAAGGAATCGACGAGATCTCGAAGAGAGGAAAATCGCCTCTAAAGTCCCCATTCTTCTTCTTTAATGAAGGTGCGTGCAGTCCTGGCCAACTAATTAATAAATATTATTCCTTCACCCCTACCCCTCCAAAACCCTAGTGCCACCACCATCTTCTTGCACTTCCCTTCATGGTGCCTCCCTCATGCTGCCTCTCTTCCCCCACACCACCCCTTGCATCACTGCGGTCATCATCTTCGATGTCCTCCCCATGCCTCCATGTCTTCCTTGCGGTGCCTCGCATCACTTTAATATAAGGATAAAATGGGTCATATGGCGGAGAGACCGCTTGTCGAAGAGGGAATATGTAAAGGGGGTAAAAATAGCATGACAAAAAATAGTGCTTACTCACGTGCTCATTTCCCTGAAGTTGAGGTGACCTTAGCAAACTCATCGAGGTGAAAGGATTCAAAATCTACCCTATTTGATTATTCAACTTGAGTGGTGGGTGTTTGCCTGGATGATGATTTGGGGCCATGTAGGATGGAATTCACTCTGGCATAGGGTCTAGGATGGTGGTGATTGGGGTTGGGGGTCTTGTTTGGAGCAAGAATGGCAAGTTCCCCGTGGGGGTAATGCCCATGTGGGTGCAAGGTTTTAAATTTTGTTTTCGGATCACATCCGGGGCAACCGAAATCTAGACAAAATACAAAAACAAAATTTCAAATTTGGTACTTTTGGAGGCTGGCGAAACAAAAAATTTTGCGAAATTGACTAAAATTTGGTCCTTTTCAACCCCATGTGAAGTGGTCCTTCGAGGCTAGAAAAAATTGGGAAAAAATATGAAAAAATCTTGTAAGCATTTATTTACATTTCCTATCTGCTTGAATGCAAAATACTAAGTATTTGCACATGAGGCATGATTCTTCGCGGTACATTCCATCGGTACTGGTGGTACAGGACAAGCTCTTTTTGCTAGAACTGACTAATAATGAGGGTTTACCTAGATTGCAAAATGGGAATGGGGATGGGGATAGTGATGATGCTGGTAGTGACCTTGGGCTCGGGTCCCCTGGTTCTTGGTGGTTGATTGGTGGCCTGGTTGTTCTCTTCTTGAACTTGGTTGGGCGTGTGGTGCTCTGGTGGTTTTACTCCTCTTGATGGCTTCCCCGATGGTTTGCTTGAGGCCTCCTTGCTCCTTTCTCTCCTTGGCTCCTTCTAGGTCTCCTCCTAGCTCCCTTGTTCTTGCCTTGCTTCGGCTAGGCTCCTGGCTTCCTTCAGTTTGGAGTGGGGAAATGACGAATACTTATAACAGGGGTACCCCAACGGCCCAAAGCGACGAGCTGGCGGCCTCAAGCACAGCTCAAGCCCAACAGGCCGCTCCCAGCCCACTACCGACCGAAGCACCTGCAAGGCCACACGAGACATCCCTTCCCGACCGACCGAGGGAAGTGTCTCCGACCAAGCGGGGCTCCCGACCCCCGCCGCGAGACGGGACCCCCCGGCTCCGACCTAGCAGAGCTCCCGACCCTCGCAGCGGGTCGGGATCCCCTGACTCCGATCGTGCCAAGACAACCCCTACCAAGGGCCGCGTGTCGAAGCCTCTACCAGACAACAGCCACGTACCTACGAGCGGGTCAATCGAAGTGACTATACAAGGCGGTGGCTCCTTCCTAGAAGGTTTAATGGTCGCCGAAGTCATGCTCCCAGTCCCATCAGCCGGTCACATACAGTACGAAGACACGCTCTCTCCCGAGGCAACTCTCACGTCATGCGTAGCAACGTCAACACTCGTAAGGTTCGCAGAGGGCAGGTACACCGTTTCCCAGGGAAATACCTAACCGCCCTGACCAACTAAGCTACCGACCCGGCATGGGCAAGGCAGGCGATGATCGGTCCGAAGCGAAGGACCGAAGCTCTTAGTGTAGGTCATCTCGTCCTTTCCCAATTCTCGATGTAACCTGCCCCTTCCTTTCGTATAAAAGGAGGCAGGAACCCCCGTAGGAGGGGGGATCGCAATGGAACTCATCTCGCTAAGCCATTAGCACTCTCGCTTGTAAACTTTGTGCGTCATCATGCTTGAAGGGAATACAACGCCACCACACGAACTGGAGTAGGGACTTTCGGCCCGAACCGGTATACATCTTGGACTTCGAGTCTAACCATTCGAGTGGAACGCGGCCCTTAGACTTACAAATTTACTTGCCGGTGCGAACGCCGGCGGTTGGCGCGCCCGGTAGGGGCCTTCGCGTCTTCATCACCATCTCCGGATTCCGCTTGCCTCCACGATGGCATCTTCCACCATGACGGCATGATGCGGCGGGAGCAGATCCGCCGGCTCCTCAACTTTGTCGTCACCTCGGCGGGAGGGCTTACGCTCATCCCCGCCGCCACGAGGCCGGCGCCCCGAAAGCACGGGCGCCATCTCCGGCGACCGCCAAGCTCGGCTTGGGCGCCTGCGAGTCCCAAAGGCGGAGCACGGGAGCGCCCGCCACGCTGGCGAAGCTCCGTGGGCAGGCGGTGGCCGTGTCACCTCCCGCGAGCTCACAACTTGTGGCGATGGCGGCTACATGCGGCCTCTATCCACGAGCTTGGAAGACTCTTCCGGCCACGACTCGGCTCGACACGGAGTACCACCGCCATGGCGGCACTCTGCGAGTGCAACATGGCGAACACGGTCGATTTAATCATAACCCCGCGATTCGGGGGCCCCATCCGCGCGACCGAGGCGCAGGAGGGGGAACACCAGCCAGTGTCTTTGAGCGTGCTCAAGCTCGCCGCGTAGAGCTCAGCCGACAGCGCAAGAGCTGGATAAGCGAAGGTCGAGCTCGACCGGCTCTAGGGTAACTGGAGCAGATGAGCCGAGACCCGTAGATGCCCGGCGACGCGTGACGACGACGCGCAGTACACCACAAGGTGGCGGAAGAATCAAGCGGCCCTCGGTTCTTCCCGTGCAAGCGAGCGTGGCGCGGCTGCGATCTTTGCCGAGTCCTTCCGGGCCGGCCGACCCGGAGGCCAAGGCCACGCGTGCAGAACCTCCGGGTGGTGGAGCGTCGCGACCGTGCAACACATGCGAGCCTCCGCCCCACCGCCGGCGCCACCTCGCCACCGGGCCCGCACCGCCGCCGGTTTCGGCCGGTGGGTCGGCGGCGCCACACCACGAACCACCCCAGGCCTCGCGCACCCCGGTGCGCCGGCGCCTCGGCGACACCTACGACGTTCGCGCCACCCTCAAGGCGCGGAGAAAAGCGGCGGAGGAGGCCGTCCACTCACGTATTGCGGACGGCGGGCGCCGCCGCGCGGCCTAAGCCACGATGGTCCCGGACCACGGGCTTTACGCGAGGATCCGTCGGTGATTTCTCTGCCGGTCGGCGCCCACCAACATCGCCAAGTACACTGGGGCCACGAACCCAGGTTTCTGGCTTGAAGACTACCGGCTCGCATGCCGGGCGGGGGGAGCGACGGATGATCTCTTCATCATCCAGTACCTCCCCATCTACCTTGCGGACTCGGCCCGAACTTGGCTCGAGTACTTGCCCATAAAACCATCGAGGCGGGTGACTTGAAGACCTCTTCGTCGGCAACTTCGTGGCACTTACAAGCGCCACGCAACTCCTGGGACCTGAAGGGCTGCAAGCAGCAGCCAGGTGAAACCCTCCGGGATTACATCCGGCGGTTTTCCCGCCAATGCAACGAGTTCCCGACATCTCCGACGCCGATGTCGTGGGAGCATTCATCTACGGCACCTCCCGCAAGGCCACGGTGCACAAGTGGTGGTATCTCAAGCCCAGACCACCAAGGAGCTCCTCGACATCGCCACCAACCACGCCTTGGCGAGGAGGCATGGGGGCCATCTTCGAAGGAGGAAAGGCCCAGCAAGGGCCCGGCGTCAAATCGGATCCCCTTAGGCCGCTCCGGCAAGCGAGGCGGCATGGAAAACAGATCCGTGAGTCTCAAGTGGTCGCCATCGCCGACCGCTCGCCAGCGGCGCGGTGCGATCGGCCGTCGCGCTGACCGCCGAGAAATTGATGGACGGCCGGTGCGAACCACGGGTTCCCGTCAAACATAAATACCGGATGCGAAGTCACGAGGCACTTCCTTTCTGCGCCCACGACGCCGTGGGGCAAAGGAAAGAAGCGACCACGACCCCAGGTCGTGGAGAAGAAGGCGGACGACGAGTTCCCGAACCCGACGGCCGCCTCATGATCTTTGCGGATCGGCGTGCTACGCCGACAAGCGTCGGCTCAAACTCGCCATCGTGAGGTCCACACCGCCTCACTAGCCGTCCCTCAACACCTCCGGTGGTCGAGTTTCGGTCACCTTCGATCGGTGATCACCCGACCACATCCCGGTAGGAAGATACCCAGCGGTAGTCGACCCCATCGTGGCGGCGCCTCACCAAGGTGCTCATGGATGGCGGCGGCGCCACAACATCCTCTCACGAGACGCTCGACGCCATGGGGATTCCTCGCTCGAGTCTCCGACCGAGCAAGGCTCCTTTCCACGGCGTCATCCCTGGCCAGCAGGCCCATCCGCTCGGGCAGGTCGACCTGCCCGTCACCTTTGGGGAACCAGGGAATTTCCGCACCGAGACCCTCACTTTCGAGGTTGTGGATTTCCCCGGCTCCTATCACGCTATCTTGGGGCGGCCATGCTACGCCAAGTTCATGGCAGTCCCCAGCTACGCCTACCTCAAGCTGAAGATGCCCGGGCCACGAGGAGTCATCACCGTGGCATCATCTTTCCAGCTTGCCTACAACTGCGAGCGGAGCAGTTGCGAGCTTGCCTAGGCAGTCATCGCGTCTGCCGAGCTCAACAACCTCAGGAGGGAAGCCTCCGAGTCCGCCCCCGAGTCCAGCAAGTCGGGGGCGGGATCCTTCAAGTCCGCCGAGGACACGAAGAAGGTCGCGGTCGATCCCTGCGATCCGACCAAGACCGTGCGGGTCGGAGCCACGCTCCCCGCCAAATAGGAAAGCACGCTCGTCGGCTTCCTCCGCGCCAACAAAGACGTCTTCGCATGGAGGTCCTCCGACATGCCAGAATCCCAAGGAAGTCGCGAGCACTCCTTGAGCATCCGACCGGGCTCAAAGCCGATCGCCCAACGCCGCGCCGCTTCGGCGAGGAGAGGCGCAGGATCATAGGGAGGAGATCGCCAAGCTTTTGGCTGCAGGGTTTATAAAAGAGGTCCGCCACCCCGAGTGGCTGGCTAACCCTGTACTTGTAAAAAAGAAAAATAGGCAATGGAGAATGTGTGTTGACTATACGAGTCTCAACAAGGCGTGTCCCAAAGACCCGTTCCCCTTGCCCCGTATCGACCAAGTCATCGACTTCACCGCGGGGTGCGAGTCTCTTTCATTTCTGGATGCCTACTCAGGCTACCACCAGATAGCGCTGAAGGAGTCCGACCAGCTCGCGACTTCCTTCATCACGCCGTTCGGCTCGTTCTGCTACGTTACAATGCCGTTCGGCCTAAAGAACGCGGCGCTACATACCAGCGATGTATGCAAACGTGCTTCAACAACCAGATCGGCCGCAACGTTGAGGCCTACGTTGACGACATCGTCGTGAAGACCAGGAATGCGCACGACCTTATTGCCGACCTGGAAGAAACCTTCACGAATCTTCGACGGTTCAGTATAAAGCTCAACCCGAAATCGTCTTGGGGTCCCCAAAGGAAGCGCTCGGTTTCATCGTCTCGGCGAGTATCGAGGCCAATCAGGAGAAGATCTCGGCGATCGCAAGGATGGGCCCGATTCCTAATCTCAAAGGGGTCCAGAGGCTAACAGGGTGCCTTGCCGCCTTGAGCCATTTCGTGTCTCGTCTTGGCGAGCACGGAATGCCACTCTACAGGCTGCTCAAGAAATCCGACCGCTTCGGTTGGACCCAGGAGGCTCAGGAAGCCCTCACCCGTCTGAAGGCCTTCCTATCTTCACCTCTGATCCTGGTCGCCCCGGCACCAGGCGAACCGCTGCTCCTCTACATTGCCGCCACTGCTCAAGTCGTCAGTGCGGCCCTTGTGGTGGAACGAGCGGAGGAAGGCCGTGAACTCAAGGTACAACGGCCAGTCTACTTCATCAGCGAGGTTCTTTCCGAGTCCAAGGCTCGGTACCCGCAGGTGCAGAAGCTGCTCTACGCGGTGCTCATCGCCAAGAGAAAGCTCGTTCATTACTTCGACCAGCACGCCATCACCGTGGTGACCGCGTCCCCGCTCGGCGAGATCGTCCACAATCGCGACGCCTCGGGAAGGATAGCCAAGTGAGCGCTCGAGCTCGTGCCGCCACGGCATAACATCGTCCCTCGGACGCGATCGTCGCGAGCCACGCCGACCGCCGCCGAGTGGACCAAGCCCAGCGCCACCGTGTCGAAGACCCGTCTTGGACAATGTACTTTGATGGATCCTACACCAAGAACGGCGCGGCGCGGAGTCGTCATCATTCCCACTCGGGAACAAACTGTCGCCATCGAGGTTGCTCTTCGACGCGACCAACAACATCGCCGAGTCACGAGGCTCGTCAACGGTCTCGGATCGCCGCCGACCTCGGCGCTCGCCGACTCTGCGTCGCGGGGACTCAAGCTTGTCGTCGACCAGTCATGAAGGCTTCGGCCGCGAGGCGCGCGTATGGTGCATCTTGTCGAGAAGCGCGCAAGCTTGTGGAGCGGTTCAAGGGTTTGAGCTCCACCACAGCTACAGACGCCACAGCGGTGAGGCCGATTGCCTAGCCAATCTTGCCTCCGCAGAGGGTCGATCCACCGGGATCTTCGTCTGCGACCTCCTGCAACCTTCCATCCGGTGGACTCGGTGGCGGCGGTCTCCGATTCACCTAGCACGGTTACCGGACCGCCGCGTGGTCGGCGTAGACTTGGCCGGGTCGAACCGCAGCGTGCTAGCGGCCGAGTCCGACTGGAGGAAGCTCTTCATCAACCGTTTGACGGACGGGATGCTCCCCCCTGACCCGACCAAGGCCCGGCGCCTCGCTCGGCGGGCAAAATCTTTCGTCCTGGTCGGCCCAGACCTTTACAAGAGAGTCCCTCCGGGTCCTCCGAGTGCGTTCCGGCCGACCAAGGGAAGCACCGCCTTTCGATATCCATGGCGGGTCTGCGGCCACCATCTCGCACCCGATCCCTCGTTGGAAAGGCCTTCGACAAGGTTTTATTGGCCGACCGCCGTGTCCGACGCCGAGCGGATCGTCGCGCACTGCGAAGGGTGCCAATTCTTTGCCGGCAGACACATCGCGGCTCCAGCCTTGCGACGATCCCCATCACTTGGCCGTTTGCAGTTTGGGGACTCGATCTGGTCGGGCCCTTCAAGAAAGCGCCCGGGGGCTTTACCCATCTCCTAGTCGCGGTGGATAAATTCACCAAGTGGATAGAAGCCAAGCCAGTCGTGAGCGTCACGTCGGCACAAGTGGCCATCTTCTTCCGCGACATCGTTTTTCAGTTCGGAGTTCCAAACTCCATCATCACCAACAACGGAACGCAGTTCACAGGGAAGGAGTTCCTCGAGTTCTGCGACGACTTCAACATCCGTGTCGATTGGGCTGCCGTGGCCCATCCGCGGACTAACGGCCGGTCGAGCGTGCGAACGGCATGATCCTTCAGGACTCAAGCCACGGATCTTGATTGGCTCAAGCGCCGGCGCGGGCGGTGGGTGGCGAGCGCCTCCGTCCTCTGGAGCTCGCGGACCACGCCCACCCGGCGGCCGGGTTTACACCATTCTTCATGGTGTTCGGCGCCAAGCCATCTTGCCAACAGACACAGGTATGGCGCCCCAAGACTACAAGCCCGATGAGGCTCGGGGCTCGCCCGCAACAAGACGCCGTCGACCCGGCTCGACGAGGCGCATAGCGGGCCATCCTGCGATCGGCCAATATCAACAAGCTCTGCTGGCGCTACCACATACCGCCGAGTTCGAGGGCGATCCTTGGTATTGGCGACTGGTCTGCACGGGTCCAAACCGGCAAAGACAAGCACAAGCTATCGCCATACGGGAAGACCCCTTCACCATCGTAGAGGTTCTCCGACCTGGCACCTTTCGACTCAAGGACGCCGACGGTCGCATCCTTCCGAATGCTTGGAACATAGAAAAGTTAAGGCGATTCTATCCCTAAACTCTTTTCTTTTTCCTGGCATGGTCTATACCTTTACCCTTCCAAGCACCTGGTCGCCCTGCGACGCTCGGGGGCTGCCCCTTGGCACCCCTGTTCAGGCTGCTTCTAGTCGGCGTTTATGCGGGTCGGTGACCCAACCGACCACAAGGTCCATCCCGAGCGGTAACCCTCTCGACCCAAGCGTTACGGCCTACGCCCCAGCGGCTATGGTTGCTAAGTAGCGCTTCGCGGAAGAAGGAAGTGCTCGAGTGGAGTGACCTTTTAGTCAGTCGGGAACACTCTTCCCCCGCGCAAACTCGGCTAGCTCACGCGCTCATGTGGGTCGGTGACCCGACCGACCACAAGGTCCATCCCGAGCGGTAACCCTCTCAACCCAAGCGTTACGGCCTACGCCCCAGCGGCTATGGTTGCTAAGTAGCGCTTCGCGGAAGAAGGAAGTGCCCGAGTGGAGTGACCTTTTAGTCAGTCGGGAACACTCCTCCCCCGCGCCAACTCGGCTAACTCACGCGCTCGTGCGGGTCGGTGACCCGACTGGTCACAAGGTCCTCCCCGAGCGGTAATCCTCTCGACCCGAGTGCTATGGCCTACGCCCCAGCGGCTATGGTTCTGGCACTTCGCGGAAGAAGGAAATGCCCAAGTGGAGCGATCTTTTGTCGGTCGGAAACACTCCTATCCCTTACAAGTGCGCATAACTGCTGAGTAACCAAGATTACTATCCTCTTAGTCCCTCCCGAAGCAACCCGACCTACGCATAAGTGACCCTTGCGGTCCTTAAGGCTATGGCCGGTCAAACATTCACCAGAAACACAAAAGGGGCAAGAGGCGTACTGGAACTTGTTAACCTTAAAGATTGTTTACAAGCATAATAGTCTTTACAACTAAAAAGGAGGATAAATCCAACTGCTTTGTTCTTCATCGAGGGCGACCTGCGGCGAGATATGGCTGGCAATCTCCCGAGAGTACGGCTCGACCAAGAGCTCGAACCTGTCGATCTCTCCATCGGTCCGGTTCCCGGCGACGCCGCTGCTCACCACCGCGAGGTCAATTCCATCATAGTGCGAGATGGTGTTGACCAGCGCCGAGGAAGCTCCAAGCGCCGCGCCAACAATCACCACCCTCTCGGCGCTCGGCACTCCGGGCTAGCGAGGCGCCAGAGCTTCGGCTGCCATTTATTCCAGGACCCGGCGCGAGACGTCTGGCCGGCCTTGCGAAGGGCCTCGATTCTGCGGCGGCTCGGCCGGCCGTCTTCGGCAACCTTGGCGCCGCGAGCCACGTCCGCGTCGTGATCGCCGTCACGCGGCCTGCTGGCGTCCTTCCGCTCCTCAACCGCGAGGCCCAAGTTCTTACGCACCGTAGATAGCAATGGCGCGGATGATCACGACTTACTAAAAGCGCCACGAGAATCAAATAAGAAGTTGAGACCCTTACGCGGCGCGGAGTTCGCCAGTTGCCGACCTCTTGCTTGGCCGCCTCGTAGGAGGTCCTCAAGGAGGTCGAGATCCTTCAGCGGCCTCCGCTCGGAGCGGACTCGGTCGGCCTTCCGAGCTGGTCTCGCTCGGTCCGCAGAGCGGTTTACTGCGCTTGCGCTGCCCCCAGGTGGTGGTGGCGGCGTCCCTAGCGCCGGTGGCCTCGCCAGGAGGACTCGAGCTCCGCCACCTTCGTCCTCGTGGATGGGCCCCAGCGCTCATCGAAGAGAGCCTTAGCGGCCCCTCCAACTCTGGCGGACCTTCGCCTCCGCCGCCTCACGCTCGGCGCCTCTTGAGCTAAGCGCAACTCAAAGCGCGGCCGTCGCACTCTTCCACGGCGGCCGCCATTGGGTGTCCGGCGTCGCAGAGCTCGGCTTTGCCCTCCGAGCAAGCCGCGAGATCTTTGCAAGGTCGCGACTATCCGTTAGTCTCACGGCGTGTACGTCAGAATTTTACAAGTTGGGTTCTTTCGTCAACTTACCAAGCTGATCGGCCGGACTCCCCCGACCATCGCGTCCAACGCTCGGCTGGAAGATTCTAGACAAAGAGTCAGACCCTTTCGGACCAGCTCCATCTCTGCTTCGGCGTCCAGAACGCCTTGCTGAAGAGCGACCCACTCGCTCTCTTCGTTCGCCACCGACCCGACTCGGGGCCTCTCGGCAGCGGGCCTGGTCGTCGCTCGGGCGGCGCTACCGTCGAGCACCATCGACAACGATGGTGGGATCTGGTCCCGGGGTCCTCGGCGACCTCGCTGCGGGACCTCGGTCGGCACCTCCTGTGGGGGGGTCGGGCACCTCTGGCACCAGCGCCATCTCGGTCGGCACGATCGCCGGCAGCGCCGCCGTCTCTTCCTCCGCGAGGATGACCACGTCAGACGGCGGTGTCCCCAATCGAGGCGTCGGGAGCTCCTCGCGACCTCGGCCTGCGGCGGGCGCCTTCGCCGCCAAGACACCACGATCGGCGCCGACCGATCGGCGCCTCTAGAACCTCTGCGGCTTTGTCCCTTGGAACCGCCACAGGACGCGCCACGGTCACACCCGTATAAGCGCTGCACGTCGCAAAACACTTAAAAGCGATTCGAGCGGCTTTGCTGCAAAAATGTTTGAACAAAAGAAAAGAAGTACTTACTGAGCCGAGCGGGTGCGCGGCAGCGCCCTCTTCACCGTCCCCCTCCAGAGGCGATCATCGGTCGCTTCCCTGAAGCTGCCTCCGCTGAAGGTGCGACGATGATGGCGACCGCGGTCACCCTCCGCCCGAGGCCCCTCGGCCGCGGAGCCTGTGGTGTCGCCCTCCGGCAGGTCCACGCCCGGACCGCCGCCGGTCGGCGGTCGAAGGAACCCCGACGCTGCGTGACCGGGGGTGCTTCCGCTGCTGTCGGTGGAGGTTGCACCCACAGCAGTGGCCTCCGACACGTCCTCACCGCGCGCGGCCCTCGCCGCGCGCTCCTTCTTCTTCTTCTTCCTCCTCTCCTCCTTCCGCTTCTTGCGGGAGGAGTCGAGCTCCGCGGCCTTCGCTCGGGCTGCCGCCCTCGCCTCCTTATCTCCCGGGAGCGGCGCCCGGGAGGACATGCCCAAGAGCCCCTAGAAGATAAAAAGCACTGGTCAGACCAGGCGTTAAACGCAAAGAAAAGAGGGGCGGGAAGAAGTCCGGCCGACCTACCAGATTTGGAGGGTGGGCCGCCGAGAATGGCTCCGGGTGGCCGCCCGCCGCCTCCGTAGCGCTTCCTCCCATGACGGCGGCCACCCGAGCTTCGACCTCCGTCGCGGCCAGCTCGGGCTCTGCCATCCTCATCCGGTCGGACGCCCCCGCACGGAGCAGGGGCGGGAGTGCGTGCGCGCGAGGTTGCACGCGCATCCTCATGAAGGCGCGCACGACCACGTCCCCGGTGAGCCCTTGCCTCCTTAGGGCCCTGACCTGCTCCACGATCAGGGCCACCTTGTTCTTCTCTCGCTTCTTGGCGCCCCAGTTCCACTCCTCCCCCGCCACGGGAAGTTTGCCGGTGAAGGGCGGGGCGCTGTCTCCGACGTTCTGAGCATAGAACCACTCAGAGCGCCACCCCTTGTTGGACGACGGCAGCTTGACCTCGAGGTACTCCGTGCTCCGGCCGGACCGAAGCTGGAGGGCCAGGCCACCAATGGGCGCCGCGGCGTCCGTCGGCTTGTCCTTCCAGAGCCTCGCTTGGAAGAAATGCCTCCACAGCGCCCAATACGGCTCGATTCCCAGGAAAGCCTCGCAGAGTGTGATGAATATGGCGATGTGGAGGACCCCGTTGGGGTTAAGGTGGTGCGCCTCCGCCTTGTAGTGGAAGAGCAGCCCCCGGACGAACGGGTGCAGCGGCAAGCCGAAGCCGCGCTCGAAGAAAGAGGCAAGCACCACGACCTCGTTGTCCCCCGGTGAGGGGGCAGCCGCTCCCGTCGGCACCCTCCAACCGAAGAGATCTTGCGCAGGGAGGAAGCCCTTCTTCACCAAGCCCGAGCGCGCGGCTGGCCTGGGCAGAGCACTCCGCCACGACATCCTTGCGAAAGAGGCGACGGAAAGGCGAGGAGAAGAGAAGGCTGAGTTTTCTTTTCCTTGGCTCTTTGTTGTTCCTTTTTTGTCTTAGGGACAGGAGGCGAGGAAAACAAGCAAGCGTAACTACTCAAAGCGCCCGAAAGCGTATATATAGAAGACGCGGTAGCGCCGACCGAACGAGCACCCCCTCGGCGAGCGTCGTGTCCACTCACGCCAGCCTGGTAACTCCCGGTTTCCAATTCCACTCTGCATTTAATCCTGACAAAACGGCAGAGCCATAAAGCCGCCGCCCCCGGGCAGTGCGTCTTGTAACCTCTCGGTCTCCGCCTTGAGGCCACGACGGTTGCTCTGGGGCGCGTGCGAGAGGCCCACTGGGCCGCTGCGGCCCCGAAATGGCAAAAGCTCTGTGGCTTGCGCCGGGGGCCCAGCTAAAAGCTGCGGGTTCAAAAGGCCTACCCCACCAGATGGGCATAAGGCCGCCCCAGCGAAACTTGAGCGAGGGGCAAGTATGAGGTGAGCCCCACGGTGGGCCCTCGGTTATGTCGGCTGATGACCCAATCACCTCTACTCGCGTCCGAGACCATACTTCACACTCTCCCGGGAGCTCATCGATGGCGACGGCCGGTGCCACTGGGTGGCGGACGACCCAGGGCCCATACGGGATTGAGTAGAGAAAGGTTTCTTATGGGTCGCCCCACAGCAGGGCCAGGACACCTTACTCTAGGACCGTCCGCTCGGAAGGGTCCCCCTTGGGCGGGACCTTCCAGGACCCACTGAAGGAGGGTTACCTCTTTTGTAAAAGGGTATAAACTTGATATTATTCCCTGAGAGCTTGTCATGTACCACCAGTACCGATGGAATGTACCGGCGAAGAATCATGCCTCATGTGTAAATACTTAGTATTTTGCATTCAAGCAGATAGGAAATGTATATAAATGTTTGCATGATTTTTTCATATTTTTTCCCAATTTTTTATAGCCTCGGAGGACCACTTCACATGGGGTTGAAAAGGACCAAAGTTTCAGTCAATTTCGCAGATATTTTTGTTTTGCCAGCTTCCAAGAGTACCAAATTTGAAATTTTGTTTTTGTATTTTGTCTAGATTTCGGCTACCCCGGATGTGGTCCGAAAACAAAATTTGAAACCTTGCACCCACATGGGCATTACCCCCACGGGGAACTTGCCATCCCTACTCCAAACAAGACCCCCAACCCAAATCACCACCATCCTAGACCCTATGCCAGAGTGAATTCTATCCTACGTGGCCCCAAATCCATCATCCAGGCAAACACCCACCACTCAAGTTGAATAATCAAATAGGGTAGATTTTGAATCCTTTCACCTCGATGAGCTTGCTAAGGTCACCTCAACTTCAACGAAATGAGCACGTGAGTAAGCACTATTTTTTGTCATGCTATTTTTACCCCCTTTACATATTCCCAATTTGACAAGCGGTCTCTCCCCCATATGACCCATTTTATCCTTATAATAAAGTGATGCGAGGCACCGCAAGGAAGACGTGGAGGCATGGGGAGGACACCAAAGATGATGACCGCAGTGGTGCAAGGGGTGGTGTGGGGGGAAGAGAGGCAGCATGAGGGAGGCACCATGAAGGGCATTGCAAGAAGATGGTGGCACTAAGGTTTTGGAGGGTAGGGGTGAAGGAATAATATTTATAAATTAGTTGGCCAGGACAGCTCGCACCTTCATTAAAGAAGAAGAATGGGGACTTTAGAGGCGATTTTCATCTCTTTGAGATCTCGTCGATTCCTTGACTGATCAACCATGAATTCTCTCGCTGCTAATTGGAATTTTTCAAAAGGTACTACTTTCGCTGATTCAGCCACAATCGATGTGGTTCTCAAGTTGATCTTTGCCTATCACATTCGAATGGCTTTCTGCTTCTAATAGATAAAAAAAATTTGTTAACAGGAGTTTTTGGATGTCAGGTTGGTTCTCTGCGTTTTACTTATTTGGGTTTGCCCTTGAGGACAACAAAACCAAGAGTTCAGTTCAGGATATTGCTCCACTAATAGATCGTGTTGAAAAGAGACTTGCTGCCTCTACTGCCTTTCTATCTTATGGAAGCCTTCTCAATACAATAAGTTCAGTATATTCTCATTTGCCCACTTACTACATGTTACTAAAGCTTCCAGTGGCAGTGACTGCAACAATTGACAGGGCAATGAAACATTATCTTTTGAGGGGTTCAGATATATAGTATAGTACCTGTATTAAGAGCCACAGGTTTCCCAGCTACTCCGCGTGCCCATGTCGCCTTCGGCGCGACGTGGCCGCGCCTCGCTGCGCCGCGTCGAGCGCGCCCGGAGAAAGTCAATGCCATCTACCCAATGTGTAATAATTCCGAAGTCCCTTTCTTATAGCTAGATTCTGTATCATACCGAAAACATGATGCCATTTAGTACTGTTACAAACACATCTCTAGGAATGAGCATCTGAGCATAGTAGAATTTTGGCGCCATAATTAAATGAGGGAATAACATTTCTGCAGGTGACAAATGAGACATTTTGTGTGCCTAACATTATTAGTGGATCATTCAGGCGAGCAAACACCGACATTCATTTCAAAGATATTTCAATAGAAACCAAACTCAAGTTTCATAACTTTTTAATCAAGAACACCCATTTGTTTGAATCATTTTCTTTTCTTCATTAGGCTACACTATTCCGAAGGGTTGCAAACTTTTTGCTTCATTCCGGGTTGTAGACCTCAACAATGAACATTATGAGAATGCCTAGACCTTTGACCCTTGGAGATGGCAGCTACTCTTTAGATTCCCAGTGCTCTCCTTATTCAGTTTTGTCTCAACTTAGAAAGTAAAGTGTATGCATGCAGACACAAATTGTTCTATCGTCTGTATGAATTTGTTGTTTTTCAAAGCAACAACAGATTTCATACGGCGGTAGAGGCCAATTTATTTACTCCCTTTGACAATGGACCGCGGTTGTCAGTTTTGTCTCAGCTTAGAAAAGTAAAGTGTATGCATGCAGACACAAATTGTTCTATGGTGTGTATGAATTTGTTGTTGTTCAAAGCAACAACAAATTTCATACTGCGGTAGAGGCCAATTTATTTACTCCCTTTGACAGTGGACCGCGGTTGTGCCTAGCTGACTTCAATTGAGGCAAATGTAGTGCCGCAAAACAATGGAAGAGTGCTTTCCTGTGTGTGAAGCGAAACCCTTGAATGTTACATCATATTTACTACTTAATTAGATTGGTTGATACAATAGAAGTTTTGATTTTATCTCTTTTGCAACTTATTATCTACCACAGAAGGCTAGGGATATTGCTCGCAAGTTCATAAAAGAACACCAGTTACTCCATAGATACTGAAGTGTAAGATATCTATCATTTTACTCACTTGTTTAATTTTTCGTTCATGCCCTATGTGATTTTCATTTAATTCTAGCTTAGTTGAAGACTCAAAATAACTTATAGTGTTTGTAGTGTTTTATTGTGAGCATAGTCAATGCCTTGCAAACACCCTTGATCAATGCAACCATGGTTAGTTCAATGCTAGCATGTGAGGCCTCTGTTTCCAATTCATTTAAAAAATGTTATCTAAAGGTCAACATAATAAGTCTTGCACGATAGGCACTTTGGGGGAATTGATTATTCAATTGGCGGTGTTGGTTGTATTGCTATGTCCTTGTCAAAAGGCCCTGTTGACATGGGCAGCGAAATTCATTACAAGGCGAATATGACCAATGTTATTCTTGAAAATGGGAAATTTGTGAGTTTGTTGTACTGAATATAATGTCTAAATGTCTAGAGTTTTTGGATTTTGTTTATTACCTGACCACCTCATTACTACAGATTGGAGTGAGTTTATTAGATGTGAAGGAGTCCTTTACTAGAACGCTGGTATCAAATGCCACTAGATGGGACACATTTGGTAATTCTGCACATATATTTCTCATTAAAACTTTCAAGCTAGGAAAAGTACCTCTTTCAGTTTCACATGTTATAATGTTCTTCATCTGCTACAGCCTTAACGTATTTCCATTTATTATGTTAAAAACACTCAAAAGTGTAACCTTAGGTTACTAACATTCTACTTGGGGAAAAACTCGGTTTTCACCAATTTTATTTGTAAAAAACCCTTGAAATTTTTTAAAATTGCGGGAAGACCCTTGGGAATTATTTTATTGATGTTTGGGCGCGTTGTTGGTGGCGCAACGTGCGCCGCGCCGATTTCTCTTTGCGGCTGGCGTGGCGTGGCGTGCGCCGTGGCCGCACATCTAGTTAAAGCAAAGGGAAAGTCGTTAGTTGCTTGATCTATGGTTAGTTGGCCAAAATCAAAAGGAGGACTAGAGGTCCTAAACAAAATGAAGCTCTGTTGCTGAAAAATCTGCACAAAAATTACAATAAGTATGATTTTCTTGTTGGAAATTTCACATGGCATAACATTAATTTAATTCCATAGATACACAATAAAAACATGAAAATAAACATTGCATCTACAAGATGATTACTAGCAGCCAGCAGATTTATAAAACATGCTAGTAAAGAAGGCACGCCTACACGTGCTAGATAGCCCAACTGATAGATAGATGTAAATAATATTGTCATAGTAGCATGCATTCCCATCAGATTTAATCACAATAGAAATACTGCTTGGAAAAGAACTACTCAGTCCGAGGCACTTACAGTAGGATTGGTGAAGAACTAGAAATTGCGTAGGAGTGACGTGTCGATCGAAGATGAGGACGAGCAGTTGCGCGGTGTGGCGCTTCCCAGAAACCAGATCATCAGTCTTCCGTGCAAAGCATCAAGTGGCTAGCATCGGATCGGAGACACTGCTCTCACTCACACCCATTGCATGATAGGCAAAGGGATGGAACAACTCGGGTGGCAACACGTACCGGAGGAAGTAGAGATCGCCAGAGAAAGATGAGACTAGATCGGTTTTGTTCATCGCTGCCTTTCACGTACAAGGATGTCTCCCATATGAAGGCATGTCCCACGAAACCGTCTCGTGAAAACTCAGCGCTACGAAAATCGAACTGCCACGATTCTAGCAACCGCTCCTGGAATAACTTTAGAATGTCCGTCTCCCTGAGTTTGCAATGCCACGTCGGCAGTCGAGGTGTAAGGTGATATGGCATAGGTTAAGTACACGTAGCACGTCTCAGTCGTGCGTCGTCAAATACGTGACATGCGCTCATGTTTGTGTACATAGACTAACTTAGCCAACCATGTGTATCTCTAGCCTTGCCACCAACTCATATTAGAGTCCATGCATAAGCTCCCCTTATAAGTTGCTTTCTCTCCACCTAGCTAAGCAATATAGGATTAAAGTCTCATACCCTCAACTCAACACCCCTTTGACTTCTTCTATTAAATTAATTCTGAATTAATTGCACCATCGCCTTGGGATCAATTGGTGTGGAACACTTACTATAGCGATGGAGAAGTCCCACATATGGCTAAAGAAACTGGTTCTCATTTTGGTGGAGAGATATTGAGGCTAAGCATATACTACAGAGGAATTGCACTCTGCCAAGTAGGAGAGGGTAACGCTACTTTATTCTGGGAGAATTTTGTGGCATGATACTGTCTCTGCTTATATTCTTTTGCTAGATACAAAAACTGCTTGGTTTCTGATTTCTTTGAAATCTCAAGTATTGCATATCAATTTCAAATCACATTGTCTACTCAAGCTTTCGGTGGATACTCTTCCCTTATGTTTGACTTGGAGGGTACACTTCTAAATCACTCACAACAGGATATTTGGTCTTATATATGTGGAAATGGTAGATACTCTTGAAGTAAACTTATAATTTCCTCTTTCAAGGAATCAATGTTCATGGGATTTTTCAAATGGACTTGGAAGAGTAATTCTATGATGAAACTAAAAGTTTTTGCTTGGATCTTACTCATGGATCAACTGAACACAGAAGATATGCTTAAGCGAATGCATGTTTATGATGAAGCAAATTGTTGAGGAAACATCTATGCACCTATTCTTTACATGCTCTTTCAATAAAAAATATGTGTATTAATCCTGGCGCTGTACTAACTAACTGAACACTACTTAATGTGCGTGCTGTGTTACGGTAGGTACAATAAGACCACCTCAACTTACTGTTAGCATTCACACATCAGCTTTATCCTATGTGGAATAGTGAGAAAAGAGGAGAGAGAAGAGAATCGGCTCTCATGCAACAGCCATCATCGCATGGAAAATAACGTGCTATAGCTAGCCAAATGCTTGTGTTGGAGCAAGATGCTTACTATAGATGACATGCATTAGAGATAGTTATTGTACACGCTTTAATTTAATGTTATAGCCAAAAGTGTTTCTCTAGAGACAATCTTTAGAGATAGTTATTGTACAAACTAGATTTATTAATAGTTATTGTACAAACTAGATTTATTGATTAGCCAAAAGTGTATTTCGTTTAGTGGAGGCACAGCAATGCCACGTGTCATGTCATGGCATTGCTGCACTCCCTATCTGCTACAAACCAAAATGTCGCGTTCCTTGCGCGTTTGCAAAAAAAAATTCCGACAGTGGCTAATTCTAAAATTTTTTAGGGTTACAACGGTGAAAAGTTCCATAGCCAACGTAGTGTCATAGGTAATTATACTTCATTATCGCTTTCGGTACTTTTTTTCATCACAAATCTTTTATTTTTGTTGTATTCCTTTTTTCATATGTGAAAGATGTATATACATAAATCATACTATAAAAAAAATAGAAAAATGAACTTTTTATGGAACTTAATTTAGAGTATATACTACGAAACGATTAATACAACGTTAGAATCGGATTGGAGCATGGAATGTGATTAATTGCTAACTACGTAACAAACAACGCAAGTGGAGTGTACAAGTCATCAACAGCTAGACGCTATAGTAACTAACTGAATCCTACGTTAACAAACAACGCAAGTGGAGTCGAGTACACAAGTCGTTGGCCCAAGAATGGAGGTCGTCTCGTCTTCCTCCCCCAAATCGGCGAAGCGATGTCTCCTTCCGGCGGCAGCCGTCTCCCTCCTCTTCCTCTAATCTTCTTCCTCCATTCCTCGACCTCAAGCTGCGGGATCCAGATCAGCAGATGTGCCGTCATCGAGCTGCCGATCGCATAAGGAAATGGAAGGATTGAATCCGCATCCTATCCAGTTTGATCTCAAACAAACCGCGTTAGTTCTTCAATCCGATTCCGCCATGCATCCACCCGTGCGTAAAAGGCACGGCAGGATCCACGGATCCACCGCTAGATCTTGCCCTCACTTCCTCCCAAGCGTGCGCGCAACATCACCATGGAGATGGCTGCTCCTCAGTGCCTCTCCTTCCGACCGCGAGATGACGAGCTTATCGACCTGTTCCTCCACCGCAAGCTCGCCGGCCAGCCCCCCCTCGCCGCCGCCTGCTTCATCCACGAGGTCGACGTCTACTCCGCCGCCCCCGACCAGCTGGTCACCGGCCTCACGGCCGCGCCTGGCACCGGCCTTGGGGACACCCGGGTCTGGTACTTCTTCAGCCCTGTGCGCCACTGCGCTGGCAAGAGGAAGGCGCGCACGGTCGGCGGTGCCAGCGCCGACGGCGGCAAGGGGTGGTGGCACTCGGAGGCTGGCCAGAAGACGATCGAGGGAAGCGCCGCAGCCGGCTGCTTCCAGAAGTTCTCGTTCAAGGTAAAGACGGCGTCCGGTGTCGTCAAGCCGGGGTGGCTCATGGTCGAGTACAGCATCGGAGGCGCCGACCTTGTTCTCTGCAAGGTGTACCGGTCGCCTAGAGCGGCGCCTTCTCGCTCGCGAGTTGTTTCATCGTCGACCACGACGGCTGCTTTGTCCGAGTCGTTCGGCTGCAAGAAGAGGAAGGCAGAGGAGGAGCACCCTGGGGCTCCTCCACCCTGCAGCGCCCGGCGCCAAATGACGGACGTGGAACACGACGATGCGCTGGCGTTTGCGCAGAGCCTCGAGCGGGACCTGACGTCGTCGGTGTACCACGACGGGCCGGGAGGTGAGCTGGCGGACGACCATCACCATGCAGAAGAGGCTCCTCCACCCTGCAGCGACCGGCCGCAAACGCCGGACAAAGAGGTGAGCTGGCAGCAAATGCTCGAGCACGACCAGATGTCTGTTGACGACGACATGAGCGCACTGCTGTCCTTCGACTTCAACGAGCTCGACCTATTTGGATTCGAGCCAGGCGACCATCACCCTGCAGAAGAGGCTCCTCCAACCTGCGGCGACCAGCAACAAACGATGGACAAGGAGGAAGACGATGACGTGTTGCTGATTGCAGAGAGCGTCAAGAGCACCCTGATGCCGGAGTACTACCATGTGCTTGGAGGTAAGCTGGATGATCATAACCCTGCAGAAGAGGCTCCTCAACCCTGCAGTGACCGGCAGCAAACGATGGACAAGAAAGAAGATGAGGACGTGGTGCCGTTTGCAGAGAGCATCAAGAGCACCCTGCCACCGGAGTACCACCATGGGCCGGGAGGCGAGCCGGACGACCATCACCCTGCAGAAGAGGCTCCTCAACCCTGCAGCGCCCAGCGGCAAATGACTGACGAGGAGGTCCTTGAGATGATCAAGGAGATGCTCGATCCTGATGGCGCCGCGGTCCCACTACAGCCCTCCGAGCTCAACGAGCATGACCTGATGTCCATTGATGGTGACATGAGCGCACTGCTGTCCTTCGAAGTTAATGAGCTCGATCTATTTGGAGCCGAGCCGGGCGCGCCACCCCCATGCGCACCACCAGTTGTGCCTGAGCCGGAGGGGGACACCGCCGTGGATCTCGTCCAGACCACCACCACAGTACACGGCCCTTGCCTGGGTGACACCACGCAGGTGGCAGATGCACCCTTCTACAAGGAGGGAGTAGAGCTTGATGAGCCGGCGCCTGATGAGTTCATTAGCGGCTTGCCATGTCCACAGTTTGACCCTTCCTTCATCGAGGAGTTCATCTCAGCGTCCGGTGATGTCATCATGCCATGGCCTGCAGTACCAGCAGCTGTGACATGGCTGTGCGGCGGTGATTCTCTCTCACCCGCGTCCTTGCAGACAGGCAGCTTTGGTGCATCCCCTCGGCCTGCTGTTTGCTGACCCATGTGTCTATCTGCAAGTATCTGCCGATTTTCAAGTTGTCCAACCAACAAGAGCGTCAAGATTGAAGAGGCTGCTTCATCAAAATTCAATAGGTTGCCACTTCAGTAGTACCAGTCGGTTAGTATATCTTTGCTGCTAGCTCTTGCGTTTTTCTACCTTGCATGAGTGGTTTACCTTTTGTGTCTCTAGGTTCTGTTTGCACTTACTTAGGAAGATTTCTAGTGCTATCAGAATCTCTGTCAGCCATTAGTAATTTTACTAGAGTGTTAGCAGAGTCTCCAACTAGGCAGCGAACGCACTTAAGACGTGTCTGAAACAATGTTCATTAGATTCCTTGAACTGGTCCTAAACGAAAGGGTTTAAGTAAATAAAAGGGCCTTTGGAATAAAGTAAAGCAGATCATTGAGCAAAGAACTCATTACTGCAATACTGGAGCGAGATGGAGCGTAAAACGCACTCGCTGCCCAAAAAAATGCACGAGACGGAGCGTAAAACGCACTCGCTGCAAAAAAACAAAATGCCCATTTACTACCCCGTTTGTAGCAGTGACAGGACTAGAATTGAACGAGTGATGCACGCAAAAATTGTGTGAGCTGCGCAGACTGTGTTGGCTATTCTGTAAAATTAATCTTGGCTGACTTAGATTCTTAAGCATTGGTGTCTTCTTAAGTTGAAGTCTTCAGTTTCCTTTGAGAAACATGGGTCAATGCACTCGTGTTTGTGTGTGTGGTTTAGCCCTGAGTCTAGCAGCGAGTAATTGATGTAGAGTCCAAATGTAATAAACTCAGATATGAATGGAAATTTTTTGGCCTGAATTTGGGCAATATTTTGATGTTTCCTGCGTCTCTGTGTTGTGACCTGTGCTTGTGGTAGTTAAAGCAAATCGAAGTGCAGTGGTGTTCACCTTGTCAGGTTCAATTTAGAATCTGTCTTATATTGACATGGTGTGGAATTATCAAAACAGATGGTCGCATAAAGATCATGGTTTGCACTACAACTCTGAAGACTGAAGCTGAGATAGTGATTGTTAGGAATACTAGCATCTAGAAGTTTTTAAATTACCTTTTCTTTTGTGAAAAATATCTTCATTGGGATGCTCCATTGAATTATAAGCCTGCCAGCTTCTATGAATCTGTTTTTCATATGTGTTGCCAACTTACTGAATGTGTGATTCCTGATAGTAGAGTTTCTTTATATATTTTTTTGGCATTGCTTGATGTTGTGTCTAGCCTTGTGATTAAGGATTTGGAGGGTCCGTCAGGGGCGAATATAATAGTGATCGGGTGATGACTGTGGTCTATGTGGTCATTGTGTAGTCCTTGTGAAGCTGGTGAGCAGACAATGCTCCATCTGTTAGTGCCTAACAATCTGGAGCCTATTCCGTTCTCTCTTCAAATATGAACCTTGTACATCAGACAGGCATATAAATGTGAGTTTGCTTTGTAAAGGGTAGTGGAAACTTGAATCAGGAGCTGGTTTGTGGCAGTAACTTGTTAGAGGAATGTATTTGAGGAATAATAGAAGCATTTCTCAACTGACTCACGAGCAGGATGATTCCTCATGTTGGGCTGACATTTTCAAGGTTATATACATTTAGCTGAAGGGTATAATTCTAAACATTGGTGATGGGAGAAAAACTGATTCCTGGCTTGATTGTCGGAGTGGTCATGCTCCTCTTTGTAATGTTTTTTTCTGATGTCTATGACATTTGTAATGAGCAAGAAATTCTTCTTTTTCATGTTGCATAAAAATGGAGTATTTCCTTTTAGAAGATGGTGGAAATAGACAGCAACAGTTGAAGCCCCGAGTCTAGCAGCAAGTCATTGAATGGACAATTTTAGGCCTGAATTTGGGCAATATTTTGATGTTCCCTGCATCTCTAAGTGTTGACATGTGACCTGTGCTTGTGGTGGTTAAAGCAAATCCAAGTGCAGTGGTGTTTTATACCACTAGACTTTGTCAGGCTCAATTTAGGACCTGTCTTGAAGGACCGTTGATTGTTAGGAATACTGGCATCTTTACTAGTTTTTAACTGACTTGTTCTTTTGTGAAAAATATCATAGTTGAGGTTGCGGGACTCCATGGAATTGTAAGCCTGCTAGCTTCTGTGAATCTGTTTTACAAGATGTTGACTTCATACGTGTTGCCAACTCACTGAATGTTTATTTATATATTTTTCATGGCATTTCCTGATTTTGGTTGTAGCCTTGTGATTAAGGATTCGGTGGGTTTGTCAGGGGCGAATATAGCCGTTGATGAAGAGAGGGTTGGCAATGGTGATCTGGTGATTACAGTGCTGGTACCTAAAGGTCTATGTGGTCGTTGTGTAGTCATTGTGTAGTCCTTGTGGAGCTGGTGAGCAGACGGTGCTCCATATGTAACTGCCTAACAATCTGGCGTCTATTCACTCTTCAAATATGAAGCTTGTACATCAGACAAGCTTGTAACTGTGAGTTTGCTTTGTAAATAGTGGTGGGAACTTGAATCATAAGATGGTTTAGTTAAAGAGACTCGTGATGTTGAGTTTGATGAGACTAATGACTCTTAAGAAGAGCTAAAAAATTTAGATGATATTAGTAATGAAGGATTAAGACAAGCAATGAAGAACACGATGCTTGAAGGCATCAAGCTGGAAGAGGACAAAGAAGATCAACCTTCTCTACTTGAGTTGAACCATCTATTTCCGTAACGCCAGGCTAAGCTCAACCAGTTGACGTGGATGAGAAGGGGAACGATTAACAACTTCAACATCTACCTCAAAGAATCCATAACGCGCAATCTCCAAGGATCATCCAATAGATAAAATATTGGGTGATGTTTGTAAGGCGTTTAAACTCGTTCTCGTGTTGTTTTTTTTTTGTGAATATTACTTTTTTGTGTCTTCTTTTCAACCCTCTCAGGTAGTTGAAGCTTTAGATGATCCGGATTGGATGAATTCCATGCGTGAAGAACTTAACAACTTTGCCCGGAATGTCTTATGGACCAAGGATTGAAATCTCGGTTTCGCTCTAAATATCGTCCGTGGCCGGAAAATGAAATCTCGGCGAGATTTCACCATTTCAAACAAATTCTAGACAAATTGTAAAAACAAAATTTGAATTTCAGTTTATTGAACCGAGATCTTGGCAAAATTGGACAGCGCGAAAAATGGCTCAAACATCGTCGAAAATTTTGAAATTTTTTATGGAGTTTCAAAAATTAGTGATGTTCCCATAAAATTTTCAGATGATTATCAAATCTTAGAATTTTTTAAAAATTCAAACAATGCTATTGTCCTGATAAAACGCTGACCGGTAAGTTTGAACCGAATGAAAAATGAAACAAACCATATTACAAAATTTTGAAATCTTTTTGCATGGTTATTATGCATCACTAATGTTCCTATAAAATTTTCAGATGATTATCAAGCTTAATGAATTTTTAAAAATTCTAACAGTGCTATTATCCTGATAAAAGCTTTACCGGCAAACTACAACCAAATGAAAAATTGTACAAACCATATTAGAAAATTTTGAAAATTTCTGTGGATGGTCCTTATGTATCATTAATATTTCTATAAAATTTTCATATGATGATCAAGCTTCAAGAAGTTGCAACAATTCTGACAGTGCTACGTCCTAATAAAAACCTAATGATCAATACATATATTTGATTTAGCAATCAAAAAGGTTTGAAAATTTTGCAGAAGGGTTTTCAGGAAATGCTTAAGACTATATAAATATTTTGAATCATGATCACACTCCAGTGAATTTATAAAATTCTTACAAGTGCACTGTACCATTTATGTTCTTTCTGTTTTTGATTTTTGAAATATAACAAATGAAGTTCAATGCATACATAGATTTCATTGAGCAAAAAAATAGTTTAATTTAAAAAAAAAATTATATAAGGGTACTCAGGCAATTATTAAGCTTTCATAAAAAATTGGGATCATGATCACACTCGAGAAAATTTATAAAATTCTGACAAGGTTATTGTCCCAATTATGTTCATTTGTTTTTTCTTTTTAAAGATAAAAAATGAAGTTCAATTATTTTGAATTTTTTTGCATAATCCTACACTTCTTATGATGGTACCATAATTTCTTTACATCATGATAAAGCACATACAATTTTATAAAAATCTGACAGTGTTTCTAAAGTTTTTAAAAAATGTCTCAAAAATTCAGTTTTTCAACAAATTTCATAGGAGATGACTTTCTTAAGGGTTATTGATCAATTTCCGATCAAATCCAATCATCAAACATCAAATTCCGGTAAAAAATGGCGAGATCTCGGTGATATTTCCGATATATACTGTAGCAATTTAAATATTTTTGAGTTTTTTTACTCCGACTGGCATTTCAAAAATCATCCACGTCCAAAACCGAGATCTCGCTAAATTTCGGCGAGATTTGAATCCTTGGTATGGACACTAGTCGAAAGACCCAAGGATCACGAAGTCATCGGCACAAAATAGGTATTTCGAAACAAGTAAGATGAGAACGGTATTGTGGCAAGAAATAAGGCAAGGTTGGTAGCATAAGGTTTCATACAAATTGAAGGAATAGATTTTGGTGAAACCTTTGTACTCGTAGCTAGATTAGAAGTCATCGGTATCTTACATGCATTTGCATCTTACTTTGATATTAAATTATTTTAAATGGATGTGAAGAGTACTTTCTTAAATAGACAAATATCCAAGTTGGTATTTGTTGAGCAACCTCCCAGTTTTGAAAATCCCAGACAACCAAATCATGTCTATAAGCTCTCTAAGAATTTATATGGTCTCAAACAAGCTCCTAATGTATGATATTAGCGACTTAAAGTCTTCCTAATTTCAAAAGGATTCAAAATTGGGAAGGTTGATACAACACTCTTCACTAAAGTAATAGATGGGGAATTTTTTGTATGCCAGATTTATGTTGATATTATTTTTGGCTCTACTAATGAAGAATTTTGCAATGAATTTGGTGATATGATGTCTAGGGAGTTTGAGATGTCCATGATCAGGGAGTTGAGCTTCTTCCTAGGACTTCAAATCAAACAACTCAAGAATGGGACGTTCGTGAGTCAAACCAAGTACGTGAAGGATCTACTCAAGAGATTTGGCGTGGAGGATGCAAAGGCCATCAAGACTCCCACAGCATCCAACGGGCATCTAGACTTCAATGAGGGAGGTAAACCGGTAGATTTAAAGCTTTATCGCTCTATAGTTGATAGTTTGCTTTATCTTACCACATCTAGGCCCGATATTATGTTTAGTGTTTGCATCTGTCACGTTTTCAAGCTTCACTTAAAGAGTGATATTTAGTGGCCATTAAAAGGATTCTAAGATATTTAAAGCATTCCTCAAATATAGGGTTATGGTATCCTAAGGGTGCTAAATTTGATTTAATTGAATATTCGGATTTGGATTATTCGGGTTGCAAAGTGGATAGAAAAAACACCTCAGGAAGTTGTTAACTCCTAGGTAGATCCCTTGTTTCATGGTTCTCCAAGAAACAAAATTCCGTGCCCTATCCACCACCAAAGCCAAATATATATCTGTTGGTAGTTGTTGCACTCAATTATTGTGGATGAGGCAAATCTTGATGGATTATAGAATAAATTTTAAAAGTGTGCCTCTTTTATATGATAATAAAAGCGCGGTTAAGATAGACAAAAACCCTGTTCAACGTTCAAGAACTAAACACATAGATATCTGCCATCATTTCCTAAGAGATCATGTGTGTAAATGTGATATTGTGATTAGTCACATTAGAACCGAAAATCAATTAGTGGATATTCTCACCAAGCCCTTAGATGAAGCCTATTTTTGCAAATTGAGGAATGAATTAAATGTCATAGACATCTCTAATGTAGCTTGAATATTTGAACCATGATTGATTTTTATTTGGTGTTATTGGCTCTTACTCGATCTTCTAATCATTTTGATGAGCAACACATTAAGGGGGTGTAGTGTACAATTTGTATGTATACTACATCCCTAAAAATATGAAAATATCAAATAATTGCAAATATTTCTCAAAAAGAGGACTCTAGACCGTATTAGGTTAAAACTATTTAAAATTATCCTATTTTGAAGTTAAATAAACTCTTTCTACCAAAACCTTTATTTTCAATATATAAATATGTAAATATTATCTTTTGATCATACTTACCTAAATAAACTTCTCTTAAGTTAAATATTAATAAAAATACTTTAGACAAAGTTTTGTTCAATTCAAAGTTCCTAACAATATAAAATTTGGTCTATATTGACCTAATTAGTGCACTTTATGAGTCAAAGCCTTTGGAACTAGGATAATGTTATATCTAGTCTCCTAAAAGGTATTTCATAACTCATACATACCAACAAGGTGATTTCTTCTTGTCAAGTGCTTCATTGTCAAAAGGGATCTCTTATTTCCTCAAAAAGAATCTATTTTGATAAAAATTATTTGAGAAATCGTTCTCTTGATTGATTTATCAAGTTGGAATGGTCATATATGTATTTCACCTTGTGATGAATGCATTAGAGCTATTTCGTAACTTCTTTTCTAAAATATTTAGTCTGACCAGGTCAGGGCCGACACTACCGCAGGCTAAACCCGGTAGTACCACCTAGGACCGACACTACCACTCCCTCTAGGCGGTACTGCTGGATTTGTCGGGTAGGGCCAATTGAGGGCGGTTTTCTACGCAAGCCAACCGTTACCTCTTCCTTTTTACTCCCTTGGGCAGACTCTTCACATTCTTTGCCTCTCTCTTTGCTTCCTCCTCTCCAAAAGGCAAAGTCTCTCCCCCCCCCCCCTAATCTTCCCCCAAGTCATTTCCTTTCATTTTAAGGATTACTCTCAGTTTAATCTTGATCAATCACTTCAAGGTAATCCTCTCCCTCAATTTTGAGCGTTTCTTTCAATCTTTCCTTGCCCTAGGTCTCAAATTTCAAAGTTTTAGGGTTTGGATCAAATGTAACAAATGATTGTTTTATAAGTGTGAAAACTCTAGTTTAGAATTTAGATCGGTGACCTATAATTTCAATTTTAGCAATTTTATTGCCCGATCTAGTCAAAGATGGAGTTATCACCTTCGGTAGCACCGGTTCCTCTATGAACCCGACACTACCGCTATAATGGAGCGGTAGTACCGATCCTGAGTCAGCACTACCGGCCTACCTAGAGCGGTAGTACCGCCCAGGAATGGCACTACCAATCCAGTATATGCGGTATTGCCGACTTTGCTGCTGAACACAATTTGATTTTCTGCATTTTCACCAAAACTCTAAATTTTTTAGTTCCTAGTATCCTTGCTTATCTATGCTCTCATCTTTTGATCCAGTGATCATGCCGAGAGTGAAGAATCCCTCAAACCCCAAGGCTCCTCGTGGTGGAGGCGTTCTTGCTCATCAAAGTGATAGTAAGGACTCCCATGCTCTTGCTACAAGGGATGAGGAAATAAGGAAGATAGTGTAGGAGGAGTTGGGAGTAAGGGGAAGCAGTTCTCGGGCAGATAAAGGCAAAGGACCCGCTCATGAGTCGAGCGATGAAGAAGAGGATGAGGATTATATGAATGTTGATGAGGAAGAAGGAGAGGACGAGGATGATGAATCTGAGAGAGAGGAAGGGCTCCCAGGCTTTGATCCTCCGAAGGACTTAAGACAGATAAAGGTAGATAAGTACTACTCTTTGAGCGGAGCCAATCAGTATAAGCTTCCAAGTACAGCGTCAGAGATGTATTTTCGCACCCTCTTTCAAGGAAAGGGGTTTCATGAGATATACTCTAACAAAGATTTTGCTGATCAAAAGTGGGTGGATTGGGACCACATCAGGAAGTCACCTTTATTTGCTGGCGTCCCAGAGTTGTTTCATGGAGTGGGCTTAATGAACTTTGTTTCTATCAGGAAGTAAAGCTTGGAAATTAATATTAACTAATAAACTCATACAACGTTTCTATCATGTGTGCAACATTATCTAGGAATTTTAGATGACGGAAGGAACTCTTGCTCCAACTTGTAGTTCTTTCACAATCTTTTGCTGCCCCTATATGACTGGTCTTTTAGTACATTCTGGCTGATGTTAGATATATTTGGCATGTATCTAAAGATAGAAGGATAAGATTAGGAAGGCTCAAGATAGGAATGCATCCCCTTATCTTTTGTAACTACCATGTAATCCAAAAGCTGCGTTTTGCCAACTATATTAACAAAGGTACGCGGCCTCGTGAGAGGTGAGAACGCTTCATCAATTCTCACATGGTATCAGAGCCTTCTCCTCACAAATACATCTGATAAAACCATGAGTGTGTCATCCTACTCAGCTTCGGCCGGCGGATTGCCGTTTGGTGTGCCGGTGACAGAAGCTAGGCAAGAGCAATTATCTACTTTGGAAGGCACAAGTTCTTCCAGCCATAAGGGGAGCCCAGATGTTTGGGTATCTCGATGGCACCACTGCAGCCCCGCCGAAGGAGATAGACATGAAGAAAGGTGAAGAGATCGTCAAAGAATCGAATCCAGTCTACGTTCAGTGGATGGCCGAGGATCAACAAGTCCTTGGTTATCTAATGACGTCCCTGACGCGTGACATCCTGACACAGGTGGTGTCAGTTGCAACGGCGGTACAGCTGTGGAAGACTCTCGAGGACATCTTCTCCTTGAAGACGCGTGCGTGGTTCATCAACACTCGGATCGTGTTGTCAACTACAAAGAAAGGTAATTTGTCTATTAACGAATAAATTACCAAGATGAAAGCTTTAGGTGATGAGATGGTGAACGGAGGAAAGCCGCTCGATGAAGAAGACATCGTTGCATACATGATCGCTGGACTCGACGTTGAGTTCGAGCCGGTGGTGTCAGCCCTTGTTGCATGAACGGAACCGGTCACCGTGGCAGAGCTCTACGGACAACTGCTAGGGTTCGAAGGGAGACATGATCTTCGGCAAGGAACCTACCAAGTTTCAGCAAACTCCGCCTCCTTTGGGAGAGGCGGTAATCAGCGCGATAGCGGGCGTGGCCGGGGCTATCCTAGTGGTGGCAACCCTGGTCGCGGTCGTGGTGGTGGTGGACAAGCACCGTCAGGAGGAAGAAGAGGCGAGTGGCCAACGTGCCAGCTCTCTGGCAAGATGGGACATAAGGTTGGCATCTGCTGGCACCGTTTTTATCCCGACTTCGTTCTACCAGAGAAGGCAGCCAATTCTACGCATCAATCCTACGGGATTGATACGAATTGGTACGTCGACACAGGCGCAACGGATCATGTCACTGTTGAATTCGACAAGCTAAGCGTGCGAGAGAAATATTATGGTGGAGATCAGATCCAAACAGCCAATGGTTCAGGTATGCGCATTAGTTATACTGGTCACACTCAGATTCATACTCCCCATCGCAAATTCCATCTTAATAATATTCTCTATTCACTTGATGCAAGGAAAAATCTAATATCAGTTTGTCGTTTCTCTACTGATAATCATGCATTCTTTGAGATTCATTCAAAATTCTTTTTGGTTAAGGATCTAATCACACGGAGAGTCCTGCTTCGAGGCAGGCGTGAGCGCGGCGGCCTATACATCTTACCGCCCTCATCCACAGGAGAAGCACGCCTTCAGTGCTACAAAACCTTCCTTGGCTAGGTGGCATGATAGACTAGGTCATCCATCTCTTGCTATTGTTTCGGCAAGCTATCTCAAAGAATAAACTTTTGCATTCCGGTGAGTCCAATAATGAGTCGGTGTGTGATGCCTATCAACAGGCAAAGAGTCATCAACTCCCCTATCCTGTGTCATCAAGTGTCTCTGTTACTCCATTAGAACTTGTTTTTTTCGATGTTTGGGGTCCTGCTCCTGATTCTGTGGGCAGAAAGAAATATTATGTGAGTTTCATTGATGATTATAGCAAGTTCACTTGGATATATTTGATTAAACATAAGTCTGATGTCTTGCAAAAATTTCAAGAGTTCCAAGCTCTCGTAGAACGACTCCTAAATCGGAAAATCATTGCCATGCAAAGTGATTGGGGAGGCGAGTATGAAAAACTAAATTCCTACTTCTCCAAAATAGGCATCACGCACCACGTCTCATGTCCTCACGCTCACCAACAAAATGGTTCTGCCACATTGTGGAAGTCAGTTTGTCCCTTCTTGCCCATGCTGCCATGCCACTCAAGTTCTGGGATGAGGATTTTATCATGGCCACCCATCTGATTAATCGCACTCCCACCAAACTCCTCCAATTCTCTACACCTTTGGAAAGGCTTTTTAGCATCCAACCAAACTACTCCATGCTTCGTGTTTTTGGGTGTGCGTGTTGGCCTAATTTACGACCATACAATTCTAGAAAACTAGAGTTTCGGTCTCAACAATGTGTCTTTCTTGGCTATAGCCCCATGCACAAAGGATATAAGTGCTTGCATATCTCCACGGGTCGAGTCTATATCTCCCGTGATGTTTTGTTTTGATGAAAATATTTTTCCCTTCACTAAACTTCATGCTAATGCTAGTGCCCTTCTTCTTTCCGAAATTCTTTCTTTTCCACATTTGCTTCCCAATTCCGATCAAGGGGGTGTAACATCGAGTGATCAGTTAACTGGTGTGCATACTAATCCTTCTAATGTCACTAATATTTCTGGTGAAAATATGGCAGTTTTTGATGAACATTCTGAGCAGCACTCACATGAAAACATGGAACATGATGACGCCACACACGAGGAGTATATCCCAGCTACGTCAGAAGAAACAGCAGGTGAATCACCACCGGGATCGCCAACGCAGGTGTCAGGGTTAGCGCCTGACTCCCCTGGTTTAAGTGCGATGGCATCCTCGACCAATCAGGGAGACGCGGGTGGTACGGATGGATCAATGCAACAGCGCACTGCAGTGCATATTCCTTCGGGAGCCGAAGCAGCTGAATCTTCTACGCCCTCTATATCGGTTCGGCCACACACTCGAATGCAAAGTGGGATCACCAAGCCCAAAGTCTATACTAATGGCCAAATTAGGTATAATTTTCTGACTGTTTCTGGCGAACCAGAAAATATTGATGAGGCACTAGCAAATGAGAAGTGGAAGGAAGCCATGGACTGTGAGTATTGTGCATTGATCAAGAATAAAACTTGGCATCTTGTACCAGCTAGAGAAGGAAGAAAAATAATTGACTGCAAATGGGTTTACAAGATCAAAAGAAAGTCGAGTACACAAGTCGTTGGCCCAAAAATGGAGGTCGTCTCGTCTTCCTCCCCCAAATCGGCGAAGCGATGTCTCCTTCCGGCGGCAGCCGTCTCCCTCCTCTTCCTCTAATCTTCTTCCTCCATTCCTCGACCTCAAGCTGCGGGATCCAGATCAGCAGATGTGCCGTCATCGAGCTGCCGATCGCATAAGGAAATGGGAGGATTGAATCCGCATCCTATCCAGTTTGATCTCAAACAAACCGCGTTAGTTCTTCAATCCGATTCCGCCATGCATCCACCCGAGCGTAAAATGCACGGCAGGATCCACGGATCCACCGCTAGATCTTGCCCTCACTTCCTCCCAAGCGTGCGCGCAACATCACCATGGAGATGGCTGCTCCTCAGTGCCTCTCCTTCCGACCGCGAGATGACGAGCTTATCGACCTGTTCCTGCACCGCAAGCTCGCCGGCCAGCCCCCCCTCGCCGCCGCCTGCTTCATCCACGAGGTCGACGTCTACTCCGCCGCCCCCGACCAGCTGGTCACTGGACTCACGGCCGCGCCTGGCACCGGCCTTGGGGACACCCGGGTCTGGTACTTCTTCAGCCCTGTGCGCCACTGCGCTGGCAAGAGGAAGGCGCGCACGGTCGGCGGTGCCAGCGCCGACGGCGGCAAGGGGTGGTGGCACTCGGAGGCTGGCCAGAAGACGATCGACGGAAGCGCCGCTGCCGGCTGCTTCCAGAAGTTCTCATTCAAGGTAAAGACGGCGTCCGGTGTCGTCAAGCCGGGGTGGCTCATGGTCGAGTACAGCATCGGAGGCAGCGACCTTGTTCTCTGCAAGGTGTACCGGTCGCCTAGAGCGGCGCCTTCTCGCTCGCGAGTTGTTTCATCGTCGACTACGACGGCTGCTTTGTCCGAGTCGTTCGGCTGCAAGAAGAGGAAGGCAGAGGAGGAGCACCCTGAGGCTCCTCCACCCTGCAGCGCCCGGCGCCAAATGACGGACGTGGAACACGACGTTGCGCTGGCGTTTGCGCAGAGCCTCGAGCGGGACCTGACGTCGTCGGTGTACCACGACGGGCCGGGAGGTGAGCTGGCGGACGACCATCACCAAGCAGAAGAGGCTCCTCCACCCTGCAGCGACCGGCAGCAAACGCCGGACAAAGAGGTGAGCTGGCAGCAAATGCTCGAGCATGATGGTGCCGCAATCCCACTTCAGCACTTCGACCACGACCAGATGTCTGTTGACGACGACATGAGCGCACTGCTGTCCTTCGACTTCAACGAGCTCGACCTATTTGGAGGCGAGCCAGGCGACCATCACCCTGCAGAAGAGGCTCCTCCAACCTGCGGCGACCAGCAACAAACGATGGACAAGGAGGAAGACGATGATGTGTTGCTGTTTGCAGAGAGCGTCAAGAGCACCCTGATGCCGGAGTACTACCATGTGCCGGGAGGTGAGCTGGATGATCATAACCCTGCAGAAGAGGCTCCTCAACCCTGCATTGACTGGCAGCAAACGATGGACAAGGAAGAAGACGAGGACATGGTGCCGTTTGCAGATAGCATCAAGAGCACCCTGCCACCGGAGTACCACCATGGGCCAGGACGCGAGCCAGACGACCATCACCCTGCAGAAGAGGCTCCTCAACCCTGCAGCGCCCAGCGGCAAATGACTGATGAGGAGGTGCTTGAGATGTTCAAGGAGATACTCGATCGTGATGGCGCCGCGATCCCACTACAGCCCTTCGAGTTCAACGAGCATGACCTGTTGTCCGTTGACGCTGACATGAGCGCACTGCTGTCCTTCGACGTCAATGAGCTCGACCTATTTGCAGCTGAGCCAGGCGCGCCACCCCCATGTGCACCACCAGCTGAGCCTGAGCCGGAGGGGGACACTGCCGTGGATCTCGTCCAGACCACCACCAGAGTACACGGCTCTTGCCTGGGTGACACCACGCAGGTGGCAGATGCGCCCTTCTACAAGGAGGGAGTACAGCTTGACGAGCCGGCGCCCGGCGAGTTCATTAGTGGCTTGCCATGTCCACCGTTCGACCCTTCCTTCATCGAGGAGCTCATCTCTGCATCCGGTGATGTCATCATGCCGTGGCCTGCAGTACCAGCTGCTGTGACATGGCTGTGCGGCGGTGATTCTCTCTCACCCGCGTCCTTGCAGACAGGCAGCTTTGGCACATCCCCTAGGCCTGCAGTTTGCTAACCCATGTGTCTCTGCAAGTTTCTGCCAATTTTAAAGTTGTCCAACCAACAAGACCATCAAGATTGAAGAGGCTGCTTCATCAAAATTCAATAGGTTGCCACTACTGTAGTACCAGTCGGTTAGTATTATCTTTGCTGCTAGCTCTTGCATTTTTCTGCCATGCATGAGTCTACCTTTTGTGTCTCTAGGTTCTGTTTGCACTTACTTAGGAAGATTTCTAGTGCTATCAGAATCTCTGTCAGCCATTAGTAATTTTACTAGAGTGTTAGCATAGTCTCCAACTAGGCAGCGAACGCACTTCAGACGTGTTTGAAACAATGTTCACTATATTCCTTGAACTGGTCCTAAACGAAAGGGTTTAAGTAAATAAAAGGGCCTTTTGAATAAAGTAAAGCAGATCATTGAGCAAAGAACTCATTACTGCAATACCGGAGCGAGATGGAGCGTAAAACGCACTCGCTGCCCAAAAATAAATGCACGAGACGGAGCGTAAAACGCACTCGCTGCAAAAAACGAAATGCCCATTTACTACCCCGTTTGTAGCAGTGACAGGACTAGAATTGAACGAGTGATGCATGCAAAAATTGTGTGAGCTGCCTTAGGTCTGCAGACTGTGTTGGCTGTTCTGTAAAATTAATCTTGGCTGACTTAGATTCTTAAGCATTGGTGTCTTCTTAAGTTGAAGTCTGCAGTTTCCTACGAGAAACATGGTTCAATGAACTCGTGTGTGTGTGGTTAAGCCCTGAGTCTTGCTGTGAGTAGTTGATGGAGAGTCCAAATGTAATAAATTCAGATATGAATGGAAATTCTTTGGCCTGAATTTGGGCGATATTTGGATGTTTCCCGCGTCTCTGTGTTGACATGTGACCTGTGCTTGTGGTAGTTAAAGCAAATCTAAGTGCACTGGTCTTTTATACCACTTCAACTTGTCTGGTTCAATTTAACCTGTTCTATATTGACATGGCTTGGAATTATCAAAACAGATGGCCACATAGAGCTCATGGTTTGCACTACAACTCTGAAGACTGAAGCTGCGACTATTGATCGTTAGGAATACTAGCATCTACTAGTTTTTAAATTACCTTTTCTTTTGTGAAAAATATCTTCATTGAGCTGCTCCATTGAATTATAAGCCTGCCAGCTTCTATGAATCTGTTTTTCATATGTGTTGCCAACTTACTGAATGTGTGATTCCTGATAGTAGTGTTTCTTTATATATTTTTCTTGGCATTGCTTGATGTTGTGTCTAGCCTTGTGATTAAGGATTTAGAGGGTCCATCAAGGGCGAATATAATGGTGATCGGGTGATGACTGTGGTCTATCTGGTCATTGTGTTGTCCTTGTGAAGCTGATGAGCAGACAATGCTCCATCTGTCAGCGCGTAACAATCTGGAGCCTATTCCATTCTTTCTTCAAATATGAACCTTGTACATCGGACAGACATGTCAATGTGAGTTTGCTTTCTGAAGGGTAGTGGATACTTGAATCAGGAGCTGGTTTGTGGCAGTAACTTGTTAGAAGAATGTATTTGAGGAATAATAGAAGCATTTATCTACTGACTCACAAGCAGGATGATTCTCCTTGTTGGGCTGACATTTTCAAGGTTAAAAACATTTACCTAAATGGTAGAATTCTAAACATTGGTGATGGGAGAAAAGCTGATTCCTGGCTTGATTGTTGGAGAGGTCATGCTCCTCTTTGTAATGTTTTTTCTGATGTCTATGACATTTGTAACGAGCAACAAATTCTTCTTTTTCATGTTGTTGCAAAAAAATGGAGTATTTCCTTTTAGAAGATGGTGGAAATAAAAAGCAACAGTTGAAGCCCCGAGTCTAGCAGCAAGTCATTGATGTAGGGTCCAAATGTAATAAATTCATATATGAATGGAAAACTTTTGGCCTGAATTTGGGCAATATTTTGATGCCCCCTGCATCTCTAAGTGTTGACATGTGACCTGTGCTTGTTGTGGTTAAAGCAAATCTAAGTGCAGGGATGTTTTATACCACTGGACTTTGTCAGGCTCAATTTAGGACCTGCCTTATGCTGACATAGTCTAAAGGACCATTGGTTGAGGGATTGCAATGGAATTGGAAGCCTGCCAGCTTCTGTGAATCTGTTTTACAATATGTTGACTTCATACGTGTTGCCAACTCACTGAATGTGTGATTTCTGATGGATTTTATTTATATATTTTTGTTGGCATTGCCTGATTTTATTTATATATTTTTGTTGGCATTGCCTTGTGATTAAGGATTCGAGGGTTTCTCAGGGGCGAATATAACCGTTGATGAAGAGAGGGTTGGCAATGGTGATCTTGTGATTACAATGCTGGTACCTAAAGGTCTATGTGGTCGTTGTATGGTCATTGTGGAGCTGGTGAGCAGACAGTGCTCCATCTGTAACTGCCTAACAATCTGGCGTCTGTTCACTCTTCAAATATGAACCTTGTACATCAGACAAGCATGTAACTGTGAGTTTGCTTTGTAAATAGTGGTGGGAACTTGAATCATAAGATGGTTTGTGGCAAGAAATTGTTAGAAAAAAGTATTTGACGAATAATGGAAGAATTTATCAAATAACTCACAAACAGGATGGTTGTCCTCGTTGGGCTGACATTTTTAAGGTTAAAAACATTTACCTTGGTGATGGGAGAAAAACTGATTTTTGCTTGATTGTTGGAGTGGCCATGCTCCTCTTTGTAATGTCTTTTCATATCTCTATGAAATTTGTAATGAGCAAGATATTCTTCTTTGTCAAGTTGTTGCAAAAAAAGAAGTCTTCTGTTTTTAGAAGGTAGCTTCATGAAAATAGACAGAAACAGTTGAGGCAATTACAAGACAAACCCAGATGGGCTTTGGAAAATTCAGGCTGTCAAATCAGTGTAAATATCTTAATAAAAATCTGCCTGCTCGTACTCATAAAATGCTTTGGAAAGCAAAAATTCCTCTCAAAGTCAAAATTTATGTGGTTGATTTGGAGGAATGCCATTTTAAGAAAAGATACCCATTTGAAAAGAAAGTGGCAAGGAATTTCTTGCTTTATTCTTGTAATCACACATAAGCAGGTTACCAACAGAACTCAGACATAACTGGATGTTTCAACAACTCATTTCTTGCTTTGCCTCCGGTCAGAGTTGCCGCCACTTCTTCCTCCCCCTCCCATGTCCTTCTCCCACACTACTGCTTTGTAAGATCGAGGATGCCGACTAGAAGGGAGGTGAATAGGCGGTTTAAAAATTCTTCTCACTAAATATACACTTTATTTATCTCTGTGTCAAAACCTAAACAATAATCAATGCGGAAGCGACAAACTAAGGTTTTGACAAATTAAAGCCTAAATCAACTAGGCTTACTAAGTGCACTTGCTAATTATGTCTCTATTAAAGAATATACAATCCTAAAGACAATCAAGCAATTTAATTCTAGGAATGTAAATTGCAACAATGTAAATAGAGAATTAAAAGCAAACATAAGGAGACACATTGATGTTTTACCGTGGTGTTCGGAGACTTGCCGGTCTCCCCTAATCCACATTGAGGCAAGCCCAAACCATTTTGGAATGGCTCCACGAATTGAGCACTCGCCTCGATTCCACTAGTGGTAGCTCTTTCCCCCTCCGGGTAGGCGAGCTCCGACCTTCACAACTTTGCCGGGCCTTCTCACAATCTCCTTGAGAAGGTCACCGTGCACGATGCCTCCACACGCCGTCTAGGTGTCGGCAAACACCAAGAGTAACAAGTCAAGCCCTTTAGCTTGAACCTCACCAAGTGCAACACATGCACAAGGATGCTCAATCCTTCTCTATATGCAACACATGCAACTAGATGCTTCTCTCCTTGCTCACAAAGTGCAACACATGCACAAAGTAGAGTAGAGGCTCACACTAACTCAAGATAAAGCAAATCAACAACAAAGAGATTCTACACAAGAAACTCTAAATCAAATTCATCTCAAATCACTCAAATATGGCTCTATGAGCTCTTGGGGTTTTGCTCGCAAAAGAATACCTCAAATGGGTGCTAGAGCAGCTACAAAACCCTCCTAGCTCGGCCCTTTTTATAGCCCCTCAAGAAAACTAGCCGTTGGAGGGTAGAATGGGGTAAAAACGCAGTAAACCCGGTGCTACCGCCCTACTAGGACCGGTAGCACCGGTCTCTAGGCCAACGGTCATATTCGTGCATTAAAAACACTAAAAACTAGCCGTTGCTACATTACCCCGGTGCTACCGCCCATCTAGGACCGGTAGCACCGGCCATTTCCACCAAAAAAACCCTTCTCTGGAGTTTTTACACCGCCTCTGGGCTGGTAGTACCGCCCATCTGGAACCGGTAGCACCGCTAGGGCGGGCGGTGCTACCGCCCATCTAGGGCCGGTAGCACCGCCCGCTCATGTAGGGGAGGTGCTACCACTGTCAGAGCCACTAAAATGCTCATAACTTTTTACTCCGAACTCCGATTTAGGTGATTTTTGATTCTATGTGAAGCTTATCACGAGGGCTACAACCTCCACCAATTTTCAAGATTTAAGCAACCATAGATATTTTTAAATATCACGAAAATAAAGACTCTAATGTAGGTATTCAAGTCTAAAATCTGATTTCTCAAAATCCCTCACAAAGACTTGATCAAGAGCGTAACTACAAGCTAGAGAGAGTCAATAAGATCAAATCTTATGCCATTTTGTGATCAACTCATGATCAAAACCAATTTGCAAAACACATTTGCAAATAAACCGAGAACCCATGAGATCAATCCTCTAGCCATGTAAGGATCAACACATGATCCCGACATTTTGCAAAACACATTTGCAAATGCCAAAACATGCTCTAGGATCAAAAACCATAACCTCTAGATTATTTGCAAAACACATTTGCAAATAGAAAAATCATAAACTTTACTTAGCCTTGTGATGATCAACACATGATCAAATCACAAGCTAAAACACTGATGCACAAGCTCTCACCTTTTGCAACACATGCAAAACTTAGCTCTATGCAAAAACCACATAAACCAAATTACATGAGCTATCTCCCTTTTGCAACACATGCAAATCTATAGCTCTATGCAAAACAACCAAATCAAGATTCAATAAGAAGCAAGCATGAGCTCCCTTATTTGCAACACATGCAAATACTTAGCTTATGCAAGAACCAACCAAGAGAGTGAGCTAGAGTGAACCGGATTGAGTTCATCAACACATGATGAAGCTCAAGCTAAAATACTTAACCCCTCTTAATAGTACGGCACCTAACTAGTAACTCGGTCTCCCATCCAAACACCGAGACCGGTAAAAGACTAGGAACACATCCTTAGCCCTAGCTAGTTATACCTTTGCCTCTAGCACATCCACTTGGAGCTTTTATGATTTCCATCTTCTCTCCAAGTCGGGATCTTCGTCTTGTTCATCAACACATGATGAAGTCCTTGTCCCGTTCATCCATCTCAACCTTGCACTTAACCTATTTCAAACTCATTGAAAGTGTTAGTCCAAAACATATGGTTGTCTCAATCATCATTGCACTCCATTAACACATAATGGATGCTCCCAAGATCCTTTGATCTTTTCCTTTGATGATTGACCACAACCCAAAGATAAATGATTGAAAGATTAATTGTGTCTTGAGTATACTAATGCAACTAATGCTTCATATACACAAGAACTTTCGATTGCCCTAGGATCAACAAAGTGAACCATCAACACATGACTAGTTCTTTGTTGATTGAATGGCAACCGAACAAAATTTAAATGTAATTAAATTGTCATGAGTATATATTAACTACACAAGTTTCATATACTCAATTCGATGGAACCTAAAAGTAATGATCCAATTTATATGGAGTGGTGGAAAGGGATCAATACTCTTAAGACCATTAATTATAGACTAAACTCCGTTAGATGTGTGCATGCAAATAATTGAACTTGAATCAATATGCACATATTCAATTTTGTATTGCTTTGGAGTTTATCCTATATTGCTATGAGTATACTACAACTACACAAGTTAAATATACTCAAATGGTTGTTTCAAAGTAATGATCCTTAATATAGAAAGATGGATTAGATCAATACTATTGAAACTTCAAGATTAAGCATGAACTCCCCCTAAATGTGTGCGTTCATGTATATATGGAGTTGGAAATAAAATGCACATATTAAGGTTAAAACTATGGTGGAGTTCACCCTATGTCTTGAATCCAAGGAATGTATCTAGAAATAATAAAGTTACATTTGATACATACCTTTTGGATTTCCATTTTTCTTTTTCATGAGACTTTGATATTTCTATCTTTTCATCCAAAAGAGGCTAAGAGAGTTAAGCTCATCGAAAGTGTTAGTCTTATAAAAGATTTGTCATTACTTAACAATTAAGACTAATCAATATTATGATTATCAAAAGAGTTAGTCTCAATATTAGATTTGTCATTAACACCAGAACCAACTTAATGGATCTTGAACTTTCATGCTTCTCCATCCCTTTCTCTATCCGTGTCGGCTCCTTTCACGACTATTTCTCTCCCAACCCCTGCTCCACACTATCGCTCAATTCGCGATATTGTCTTTCTTGCCACTAATTGGTAGGCTCCCTTGTCTCCCTCGAATCCAATCACCATGTGCCTCACTTAGATTGAGGTAAAGTGGTGTTAGTTAGAGCAGGTACAATAACAAAGTCTACTACTTACTCCATCTCTCATCCATATCATCTAGAGTAATCAATAAATCTAATTTGTACAATAACTATCTCTAAAGGTTGTCTCTAGAGAAACACTTTTGGCTATAACATTAAATTAAAGCACGTACAATAACTATCTCTAATGCATGTCATCTATAGTAAGCATCTTGCTCCAACACAGGCATCTGGCTAGCTATAGCACGTTGTTTTTCATGCGATGATGTCTGTTGCATGAGAGCCGATTCTCTTCTCTCTTCTCTTTTCTCACTATTCCACATAGGACAAAGCTGATGTGTGAATGCTAACAGTAGGTTGAGGTGGTCTTATTGTACCTACCGTAACACAGCACGCACATTAAGTAGTGTTCAGTTAGTTAGTACAGCGCCAAGATTAATACACATATTTTTTATTGAAAGAGCATGTAAAGAATAGGTGCATAGATGTTTCCTCAACAGTTTGCTGACAGTACACAATAGATATCATTTTCATCATAAACATGCATTCGCTTAAGCATATCTTGTGTGTTCAGCTGATCCATGAGTAAGATCCAAGCAAAAACTTTTAGTTTCAGCATAGAATTACTCTTCCAAGTCCATTTGAAAAGTCCCAGGAACATTGATTCCTTGAAAGAGGAAATTATAAGTTTACTTCAAGAGTATCTACCACTCCCACATATATAAGACCAAATATCCTGTTGTGAGTGATTTAGAAGTGTACTCTCCAAGTCAAACATAAGGAAAGAGTATCCACCGAAAGCTTGAATAGACAATGTGATTTGAAATTGATATGCAATACTTGAGATTTCAAAGAAATCAGAAACCAAGCAGTTTTTATATCTAGCAAAAGAATATAAGCAAAGATAGTATCATGCCACAAAATTGTCCCAGAATAAAGTAGCGTTACCCACTCCTACTTGGCAGAGTGCAATTCCTCTGTAGTATATGCTTAGCCTCAATATCTCTCCACCAAAATGAGAACCAGTTTCTTTAGCCACATGTGGGACTTCTCCATCGCTATTGTAAGTGTTCCACACCAATTGAACCCAAGGCGATGGTGCAATTAATTCAGAATTAATTTAATGGAAGAAGTCAAAGGGGTGTTGAGTTGAGGGTATGTGACTTTAGTCCTATATTGCTTAGCTACGTGGAGAGAAAGCAACTTATAAGGGGAGCTTATGCATGGACTCTAATATGAGTTGGTGGCAAGGCTAGAGATACACATGATTTGCTAAGTTAGTCTATGCACACACACATGAGCGCATGTCACGTATTTGATGACGCACGACCGAGACGTGCTAAGTGTACTTAACCTATGCCACATCACATTACACCTCGACTGCCGACGTGGCACCGCAAACTCAGGGAGACGCACGTTCTAAAGTTATTCCTGGAGCGGTTCCTAGAATCATGGTAGTTTGATTTTCGTAGCGCTGAGTTTTCACGAGACGGTTTCGTGGGACATGCCTTCATATGGGAGACATCCTTGTACGTGAAAGGTAGCAACAAACAAAACCGATCTAGTCTCATCTTTCTTCAGCGATCTCTACTTCCTCTGGTACGTGTTGCCACCCGAGTTGTTCCATCCCTTTGCCTATCATGCAATGGGCGTGAGTGAGAGCAGTGTCTCCGATCCGATGCTAGCCACTTGATGCCTTGCATGGAAGACTGACGATCAGGTTTCTGGGAAACGCCACACCGCGCGACTGCTCGTCCTCATCTTCGATCAACGTGTCACTCCTACGTAATTTCTAGTTCTTCACCAATCCTACTATAAGTGCTTCGACTGAGTACTTCTTTTCCAAGCAGTATTTCTATCGTGGTTAAATCTGATGGGAATGCATGCTACTATGATAGTATTATTTACATCTATATATCAGTTGGGCTATCTAGCACGTGTAGGCGTGCCTTATTTACTACCATGTTTTATAAATCTGCTGGCTGCTAGTAATCATCTTGTAGATGCAATGTTTATCTTCATGTTTTTATTGTGTATCTATAGAATTGAATTAATGTTATGCCATGTGAAATTTCCAACAAGCAAACCATACTTATTGTAATTTTTGTGCAGATTTTTCAGCAACAACAGAGCTTCATTTTGTTTAGGACCTCTAGTCCTCCTTTTGATTTTGGCCAACTAACCATAGATCGGGCAATTAACGACTTTCCCTTTGCTTTAACTAGATGTGCAGGCGCAGCGCACGCCACGCCACACCAGCCGCAAAGCGAAATAGGAGCGGCGCACGATGCGCCACCAACAACGCGCCAAAGCATCAATAAAATAATTTTCAAGGGTCTTCCCGCAATTTTAAAATTTTTTAGGGTTTTTTTACAAATAAAACTGGTGAAAACCAAGTTTGTCCCCAGTTAGAATGTTAGTAACCTAAGGTTACACTTTTGAGTGTTTTTAACATAACAAATGGAAATACGTTAAGGCTGTAGCAGATGAAGAACATTATAACATGTGAAACTGAAAGAGGTACTTTTCCTAGCTTGAAAGTTTCAATGGAAAATATATGTGCAGAATTACCAAATGTGTCCCATCTAGTGGCATTTGATACCAGCGTTCTAGTAAAGGACTCGTTCACATCTGATAAACTCACTCCAATCTGTAGCAATGAGGTGGTCAAGTAATAAACAAAATCCAAAAACTCCAGACATTTAGACATTATAGTCAGTACAACGAACTCACAAATTTCCTATTTTCAAGAATAACATTGGTCATATTCGCCTTGTAACGAATTTTGCTGCCCTTGTCAACAGGGCCTTTTGACAAGGACATAGCAATACAATCAATACCACCAATTGAATAATCAATTCCCCCAAAGAGCCTATCACGCAAGACTTATTATGTTGACCTTTAGATAACAGTTTTTTTAAATGAATTGGAAACAGAGGCCTCACATGCTAGCATTGAACTAACCATGGTTGCATTGATCAAGGGTGTTTGCAAGGCATTGACTATGCTCACAATAAAACACTACAAACACTATAAGTTATTTTGAGTCTTCAACTAAGCTAGAATTAAATGAAAATCACATAGGGCATGAACGAAAAATTAAACAAGTGAGTAAAATGATAGATATCTTACACTTCAGTATCTATGGAGTAACTGGTGTTCTTTTATGAACTTGCGAGCAATATCCCTAGCCTTCTGTGGTAGATAATAAGTTGCAAAAGAGATAAAATCAAAACTTCTATTGTGTCAACCAATCTAATTAAGTAGTAAATATGATGTAACATTCAAGGGTTTCACTTCACACACAGGAAAGCACTCTTCCATTGTTTTGCGACACTACATTTGCCTCAATTGAAGTCAGCTAGGCACAACCGCGGTCCACTGTCAAAGGGAGTAAATAAATTGGCCTCTACCGCAGTATGAAATTTGTTGTTGCTTTGAACAACAACAAATTCATACACACCATAGAACAATTTCTGTCTGCATGCATACACTTTATTTTTCTAAGCTAAGACAAAACTGACAACCGCGGTCCACTATCAAAGGGAGTAAATAAATTGGCCTTTACCGTAGTTTGAAATCTGTTGTTGCTTTGAACAACAACAAATTCATACAGACGATAGAACAATTTGTGTCTGCATGCATACACTTTACTTTCTAAGCTGAGACAAAACTGAATAAGGAGAACACTGGGAATCTAAAGAGTAGCTGCCATCTCCAAGGGTCAAAGGTCTGGGCATTCTCATAATGTTCATTGTTGTGGTGTACAGCCCGGAATGAAGCAAAAAGTTTGCAGCCCTTCGGAATAGTGTAGCCTAATGAAGAAAAGAAAATGATTCAAAGGAATGGGTGTTCTTGATTAAAAAGTTATGAAACTTGATTTTGGTTCCTATTGAAATACCTTTGAAATGAATGTCGGTGTTTGCTCGCCTAAATGATCTACTAATAATGTTAGGCACACAAAATGTCTCATTTGTCACCTGCAAAAATGTTATTCCCTCATTTAATTATGGCGCTAAAATTCTACTATGATCATATGCTCTTTCCTAGAGATGTGTTTGTAACAATACTAAATAATTCTACTATGATCATATGCTCTTTCCTAGAGATGTGTTTGTAACAGTACTAAATGGCATCATGTTTTCGGTATGATACAGAATCTAGCTATAAGAAAGGGACTTGGAATTATTACACATTGGGTAGATGGCAGGGGCGGAGCCAGGCCTTGGGCCACCCGGGCCTGGGCCCGAGGCCTAGACCAAAAATTCCATGAAAATTGTCTTAAAAATTTATGAAAATTCGTATATGGGCCCAACAACCTTTGGGCCAGCCTAGGCCGGCCAGAGGCTTGGGCCTGGGCTGGCTCCGCCCTTGGCAGATGGCATTGACTTGCTCCAGGCGCGCTCGACGCGGCGTAGCGGGGCGTGGCCATGTCGCGCCGAAGGCGACGTGGGCATGCGGAGCAGCTGGGAAACCCGTGGCTCTTAATATAGGTACTATACTATACTATATATATGTACCCCTCCAAAGATAATGTCTCATTGCCCTGTCAATTGTTTCAATCATTGCCACTGGAAGCTTTAGTGACATGAAGTAAGTGGGCAAATGAGAATATACCAAACTTATTGTATTGAGAAGGCTTCCATAAGATAGAAAGGCAGTAGAGGCAGCAAGTCTCTTTTCAACACGATCTATTAGTGGAGCAATATCCTGAACTCTTGGTTTTGTTGTCCCCAAGGGCAAACCCAAATAATGCCCAAATAAGTAAAATGCAGAGAACCAACCTGACATCCAAAAACTCCTGTTAACAAAACAATTTTATCTATCAGAAGCAGAAAGCCATTCGAATGTGACAGGCAAAGATCAACTTGAGAACCACATCGATTATGGCTGAAATCAGCGAAAGTAATACCTTTAGAGAAATCCCAATTAGCAGCGAGAGAATTCATGGCTGATTAGTCAAGGAATCGACGAGATCTCTAAGAGATGAAAATCGCCTCTATAGTCCCCATTCTTCTTCTTTAATGAAGGTGCGAGCAGTCCTGGCCAACTAATTTATAAATATTATTCCTTCACCCCTACCCCTCCAAACCCCTAGTGCCACTACCATCTTCTTGCACTGCCCTTCATGGTGCCTCCCTCATGTTGCCTCTTTTCCCCCACACCACCCCTTGCACCACTGCGGTCATCATCTTCGGTGTCCTCCCCATGCCTCCATGTCTTCCTTGCGGCGCCTCGCATCACTTTAATATAAGGATAAAATGGGTCATATGGCGGAGAGACCGCTTGTCGAAGAGGGAATATGTAAAGGGGGTAAAAATAGCATGACAAGAAATAGTGCTTACTCGCGTGCTCATTTCACTGAAGTTGAGGTGACCTTAGCAAGCTTATCGAGGTGAAAGGATTCAAAATCTACCCTATTTGATTATTCAACTTGAGTGGTGTGTGTTTGCCAGGATGATGGATTTGGGGCCATGTAGGATGGAATTCACTCTAGCATAGGGTCTATGGGAGCATCTAGGCCCCCTATTTTTGTCAATTATGCTTATTGTGTAGGTTTTGGTGTTGATGATCAAAAAGGATACTAAGTAGAAGCTGACAACAGCTCTATTTGAAGATCAAGGCTAAGGTGTTTGTTTCTAGTTTTGGTTTTGGAGTTGATTCAAGCCATATAGCTAGAATCACCGTACTATTAACAGGGATTATACATAAGAAATGATCTTGGTTCATATGCAAAATCACTAAGATTACTTGGAGCATAGGACATTTCATATCTCATTCAAAAATTCAGATCTTTCTTTTCTTAGCCAAAAAGAGTTCTCTCTCGGACCAAACATCTTGTCAGGCGCTTAAGAAATCAAAGTTCAAATCCTAACCGAGCGCACACTATATACGCCGGACTGACTTTTTCAGTCCGGCGCTAAGAGTTCTCTTCCGATTCTTTTTAACCGAGCGCACTCCATGTACGCTGGACCGACTTTTTCAGTCCGGCGCTAAGAACTTTTCTTTGATTTATTTCAACTGAGCATACACCGTTCACGACAGACCGATCTGAATTCATCCTTTAATTCAGTCCGGCATATGTTATATTTTCTCTCTGAACAAATTTCTAGTATTTGTTCTGACCAACATTATTTCTAAAAGACTTCAATGGTACATTAATGATTTGCCAAATCTATGTTGATGATATTATCTTTGGAAGTACTAATCTATCTCTATGCTAGGAATTCTGTAATCAAATGGCTAGAGAATTTGAGATGTCAATGATGGGAGAGCTTACATTCTTTCTGGGATTTCAAGTCAAGCAATTGAAGGAAGGGACTTTCATCTCACAGGAAAAGTATACTAAAGACCTTCTCAAGCGCTTTAATCTGGAAGAATGCAAGCCTCTTAAAACTCCTATGGCAACCAATACAATCTTGATCAAGATGTGGGAGGTAAGACTGTTGATCAAAAGTTATATAGATCCATGATAGGTTCTTTACTCTATTTGACAGCATCTGGGCCAGACATCATGTTTAGTGTATGCATGTGTGCTAGATTTCAAGCTGCACTTAAAGAAGTGCATCTTAGTGCAGTAAAAAGGATTTTCAGATATTTAAAGCATACTCCTTGTTTTGGCTTGTGGTACCCAAAAGGTGTTTCTTTTGAACTTCTTGGCTATTTAGATTCTGATTATGCCGGTTGCAAGGTTGATTGAAAAAAGCACCTCTGAGGGTTGTCACTTACTTGGAAGATCTTTAGTATCTTGGTGTTCAAAGAAATAAAATTCAGTAGAACTTTCAACTGCTGAGGCTGAATATGTTGCTGCAGGTAGTTGTTGTGCTCAAATCCTTTTTATTAAACAAACCTTTTTGGATTATGGTGTTTTGTTCGAAAATATGCCTCTGTTGTGCGATAATGAAAGTGCAGCGAAAATAGCCAACAACCCAGTCCAGCATTCTAGAACTAAGCATAATGAAATTAGACATCACTTCATACGTGATCATATTGCTAAAGGTGACATTATGCTTAGTCACATCAGGACTGAGGATCAATTGGCTGATATTTTCACTAAACCACTTGATGAGGCCAGATTTTCAAAATTGAGAAATGAACTGAATATTCTTGCTTCTTCAAATATTGTTTGAGTCCTTGGAATGACACACTAAGGGGGAGTCAAGTCTGCTTGCCTTGCATATCTTGGTACCTTTATGTGGACAAAGTAATTACTAGTGCTGAAATAATGATAAGACTATATTCTAAATAATAGCATTAAAAAAAGGGGAAGTCTTCTTGAAAACTAAAGTCATAAAATTATTGCTGAAAGACTTTCCATTCTCTATTACTATATTATACTCTCCTAAAAACACGGTAATTAGGATTAAGTTTCAAAAGGAAATACTTACATAAAATATTAAAATCTAAATTATTCAGCACATGAGTTCTTTTCTCTTGAGCTTGAGTTAATCATGCTCATGATCTTATGAAAACTAGGGCTCAAATATTTCCTTTTTGACTCAAATGTCTCCTAAGTTTATTGGTTGACTGTTTTTGATCGTAAGATTTTTCTAATATCCCTCTACCTATTTATGTGTGTTATTGTTAAAAGGGGATCTTTGAAAATCTTTAAATTTAGTTATATCTGTATTTTTCCGATTCAGAAAAGCTATCCATGTACCATGGACTTGTATTCTAATCATAAACAGAGAGGTTTCCAACTACGGTAGACCAAATATTCCTTATACGGACTCGGTCTGGCGTAGATGAAAAAATATCTGTTGTAACCGAAAAATAGTCCGAGGCACACACGACAATAGCTTTTTATCTCAAAACTTATCTTTTCAAATCGTGTTCATCTCAAACCGTAATATCTAAAAAAATTAACTCAAGCTGCGGTGGGCTGTTTTGGGGTTAGTGCGGGTCTTGAGGGCTATCTTTGGGCCTCTGAGAGAGATTTGGGTTGGTGTGGGCGGATTATGGGCTGTAGGTGGAGCGCCTTGGCCCATAGAGGGTTTCCCTAACCCTAGCCCACTCCCCCCTTTCACCCCCGAAGCCACCCTACCTCCCCTTCCAGCCACCCCCTCCCCTCCCTGCGCCCCCTCCTCTTCTTGCACCCGTCCCCTTCCGACTGCTCCCTCCCGACGCCCCTCCTCCCTCCTGGCGTCCCCCATTCAGGTTTGAGTTATTTTGTGGATCTGTTTTGGTGATTTAATTGATAGAATTTCAGGTTTTTGTGCAGTGATTAGATTGGTTTGGGGAGAATTTGTATTGTGGGGCGAGATCTGGGTTCGAGCAGTGCTGATCTGAATCTTAGGACAGAGATTAAAAATAGTTCCCGTCTTTTTCAGAGGGGTTAGCTGTTGGAAAAGATGTAGATAATCGTCTTAAGTTTATTTAGAGACCAAGATAATGAAATTTGGTTGGCTAGTTCAAAAGTTATGGCTGTTTTAGTGACTACTGTCCAGAATCTGTCTCTGCTGGCAGCAGTCGCGGAAAACTGAAGAGTAGGGCTATCTAGATGTTGAATTAAATTTTTTAATGACCAGATTAAGTTAGGAAATTTCCTGTAGATTTCAGAAATGTTATCCTTTACTTCATTTGGAATTGTATAAAGTTAGTTATGCTATTTTGAAGTCTGCTGTCCAGTGTGGTAGCAGATTGGGTTTCAGGGCTAAAGATGAAAGGCTAAATGTTTTATTTGAGAGAATTGGTTAACATGTGTTTTTGTGGGTAATTTTTAGTAGTTTCATAAAGTTCTTGGTCCCTGAGGTTTGGTTTATAAGGGTGGAACTTATAACCTTTAGACCATCGGGACAACAAAGGGGCGGTTTTGTTCGCTGAGCGAGAAAGGAATAAAATTGGAGTAGGGCGTAAGTTCGATGTCGCTAAACTTATTGCATGTGCTGTGATTGCATTGTGTTGAGATGTATGCAATTTATTTTGTGTCTTCAGGAGTGGCCTCAACCTTGCGCCACTCCGCTCCTTGTGGTTAAGGCAAGTGCATCGTATATGATAATGGATAGAGTTGGTTTGATGTTTTTGAACGAAGAATGTTTATTTGCTGTCCTAAATTATTAGATGCTACATTACCACTGATTTATACATATCTTACTATCTTTATATCAATGGATATGTTTATGTCATGATTATGGTTATGAGAATGTGGAAAAAAATAAATGCAACTTGCGAAGTACTCATGTCATTTGCATATGTGCATTCATAATGGAAGAGGTGACCCGTGTGGACCTCTATGTCTCACTTGTGGTGAGCATGAAAGACCTACCTCGGTAGGCCCCTCCACGGGATGGAAGGGAATGAGAGGGTGCACACCGACGGGTGTGCACTCAGCTATACCGGTATGAGCTATGAGATGGCAATGTGCATATGGCATTCTGCATTGCATAATTGAATGGATATTCTTAAAGGTTGAGCTACGAGTTCGTACATATGCGTGAAAAGCATGGTGTGTTTTATGAAATCAATTGCATTTATATATGATGTTGTGGCTATATGATGTATCTTGCTGAGATTTGGACTCACGCTTGTTTATTTAAATGTCTTTTTAGGTACCACATGACGACATGTGGAAAAAGGGTTGTAGAATCACATCTTCACTTCACATGAAAATAATAACCATAGACTATCGCGAATCTTAAATTTATAGTATCACCTTCCCGTCTTGTGGACAAAGTCGTTGGGTTTACCTTGGTTATGTTTTGCTAAAATAATGAACAGAGCTATGGTTTGATATTGTAGTTATGTTTTGTTATTTTGGATTGTGGTTTAGTTCCTCTCATAATATCAGTATATCTGTCAGAATGTAGTTGTTATTGTTACCTTATTTCATCTTCTCATATAGTTTTGTTTAGTTGCTATGTAGATTTTATTTGGAGATGATTTTGGTTGGTGATGCTCAGTTTTTAGGCAATAGTAATCTTGCTGAAATTTTGGTTTATTTGACTATTTTGTTGTCATCTTTTGCATGAAGTAGTGACATTCTGGGCATACGGAATGCCGGGGTGTTACAGTTGGTATCAGAGCGGGCTTTAGGTCTGTGGTGTGAAATTGGAAAATTACTCTAGAGTGAACTAAAATTTTGATTTGAGAAATTAGAAACTTGGCTTAGGTATATATTCTTTAAAATTTGGCTATAGGATATTAATCTTAAAATTTGATATAGGTTGGTTAACTAATTTAAAACTTGACACACTCTGATGCACAGTAGAAAGGGTATGGGTAATCATTGCATTACGCTTTAATATCTTATTTGAGCTTTGATGATTTATATGTGTTGAACATGATGGTGTTATGATGATATATATTGCTATGATTATGATTGAGTGGCTTGAAGGAATGTGATTATGTGAATTAGATGTGCTGAAGGGTTTCGGTGGTTGTCTGCGTGATTGTGGTAGAGGCCATGGTTGTCTGCGAGGTCGTGGTAGAGGCCTTAGTTGTGGGTGTGGCTGGGTAGAGCCACCACCTAAGGTTTAGGAACCCCTCGTATGGGAGAGTTGTTGTCTATGTATGTCTTAGATCGGAGAGTTTGTTGAGAAGGTTGCTTTCATTATATCTTCAATGGTCGGAGACAAAGAGAAAGTGTTTAGTGAATGAGTCTTTATTGGTTGTTATTACTACCGTTCTAGCAATTGGCTTTATTGGTTAACGCTGGTTGTTTTTTGTCAAAAAAGAATTGTTGCCTTTTGTATGTATATATCGGTTTCCACGCTTAAAAGAAGTTGTTATTTTTTTAGCAGAACTTAAGTTCTAAGGGTTTATGCTTTCTGCCTTTACTAGAAAATGGAGTAGATGATCGCTTGGTTTTTCTTTTGGTGAAAAAGAATACCCTTGCAACCATCTTTTTTCGTGGAAGTTTTAAATTTTGGGATTTGTCTTGAAGTGCTTTTGCATGTCAAAGTTTGGTCTTGTCATCTTGTGATTTAATAGTCCAGTTCCGTTGTGAAATATGGTTGGGTTTTCTGAAAAAGAAATGATGTAAATAAAGTAAGTAATCGTGTGACTAAGCTAATTTGTTAGTAGTAAGAAGTATTGTTTAGCATGTTATATAGAATGTATTTGTGCAACTTATAGAATGAAGTTTTTCTTTATTAACTTGTGAGTTGAATCAATTAATTGTAATTGTTTTCTTCCATTTAAAACTAAATAACCCTCTACTATCATGGATTATGCTATAGTGAGCAATGATTAAATGTGTTATTATCCATGCTTGAGAATCGTTGCTTTACTTAAAAAAAAATTTGGGGTCACACCCTGTTATTTCTAGGGTAGGTGACCAATGAGAATGTTTAAAACTTTAAACTTTGATGTGTAGTTAGAACATTGAAATGATGTAATCTACTGTTATTGTTAAAGTAAATTTGGTAGTTGTTAAAAGACATTCTAATATAAGCTGTTGGTAGAGACATTTAATTGTGTTAGTAGATGGCCATAAAGTGAATATTGATTAGAGTCATTTTATGTGTCGCTGCGAATTATTAAAATAATTGGAAATATGAAATCATGTTCCCTTAATGCTAATGCAAATCGCGATTGAAAATGTATAGAATTTTCTATTTGATGAAGTTTTTAGGACAATGTGATGGTGTAAAGTGCTAGAGTTTGTTGGACTTTGTTGCTAAGTGATAATTTATTATAATGTATCAATGGAATGATTAATCCATGTTGTCATCAAAGAATGAGGAAACATAGAATGATTGTCATAGTGTTTGATTTTACCCTTAGCGAATGACTATCTTAAATCCATTCTTATGATATATGTTGCGTAAAGATAATATTTAATTGTTGGAGTCATTAATTGATCAAATAAGTTCTTTTTTTTATTGAGATGTCAACTTATGGGTTGTATGAAATTTTTATGTTGATTATGTTGAAACTTTTGTTGAAAAGATATGTCTTAAACTTGGTATAGGAAGTTGTGTGATTAATGACTTGTTGTGGTTTGTAGGCCAAAAGAAAATGTTGATGCACTATCTTGTGCTGAATTAACTATCAGGTTGAATGTGCTAAAAATATTGACATGTTTCTCTTTGATGATCATGATGAGGTAGACATGGTTTGATGTGTTATGATATGCATCATAAATTTTAGTTATAATTACTAGAGAATGTAATTAAAGAAAGAATTGATTTTGTGAATTATGCTTAGTCCTGATGGGGTTTCCTAATGGGTAAATTGTGAATGTTAAAACCTTTAAGGGTAAGCATATTAGAATACTAGGGATGGTAGGATTGGAGGTGAATCCTCTTTTAAAGGTATGAATTAAATTGTTCATATAGTCTTTTGGATGAATGTCTTTGCTAAGGCATTCTATATTATGTGCATTAGATCTTCCTCAGATTAGAGTTAATGTTGCCAAACTGCAGAGTTAACTTTGAGGTTTCAAAATGAGAATGAAATAGATAATAATAATTATGAAGTGATCTGTTGATGGTTTTTGAAATGATTTATTTCATTGATCAACGCCATTCATCTATCTTTGCTAAGAGCTCCAGCTTAAGATATTATTGTGGAATTCATCTTTAAAGTTGTATGACTAGACTGCGCTCTTTATTGTACAAATTGAGCCATTTTTGGTATTATCAGTTAAAGCAAATAACCGAACCAATGTAATGTTTGAAAGTTCTAATTGAAAATATTTGTATCTCTAATTCAACTAGAGTTATATTTGTTTAAAATATGCGTGGTGAAGTGGTTTTCTATTGGGAAATGTGTTTCACTTTCTCATGAGAGAAAATATGATGGTTGTGTGGAAGTGGTTTGATTCCATGATCGGTTTTCTTTCTCTTTTTGAAATGATTTGCTTTGGTAAAAGAGATGATTTGTTCTGGTAAAAGTGATATGCATCCACAAAAGATTTATGCAGTGTCTCTCTTTTAAATTTATTTTTTTCCCTATGTGAATTTCAGCGCCTTGGTTTTAAGGTGATGAAGTGGTTTATGTTGATAAAGAGAATCGATATTTCATTTTCGTTCTGGCATGGGAAAAGAAACAGAATGATCATGGAATTTTTGTTGAAGTACAGTAAGGGATTGTATTCTTTGTCCTTGTTCGTTGAGTGAAAGAATGTGGGGCGAGACCTTTATAGAAATAGAAGCCAAGTGTGGGTTGCTAACAACCCAAGATCCTAGCCTTTGTTATTTGTTGATCCTTTATGGTTTTTGAGTAGTGAGTAATGGGGGTTTTCGCGTGTCTCAGTTTGGAGCTTGTTTAAGCTTTAAAAGTTGACCACTAGGAAGTTGGGTGTAATTAATTTCCATTTCGGTTGTGTGTCAGAATATTTGGTGACGTTGGATGTAGCTATTGTTATGATATTCAAAAGTGAATTGTTCTGTTGTGATCATTTTTTTTTATTTTTCTTGGGTAGTTGTCCTTCGGAGCATGGTAGGCGTACAAAAAGATAGAGTAAAATTTTTATATTGCGAATTTGTGGTGGAAAAAAAATGTGCCATAGTGGGATTTCCTTTCGATGGTAATGATCCTTTGGTTACAAGATTAAAAAATTGAGAGAGACAGAAATCTTTGATTTGGTTCCTGGGGGTACCAGTTTGGAACCTGTAGGTTCATGTCGGCGTATGATTTTGAGAAAAGGGACCCATCGTTTGGATCATTCTAAATTCTTGTGTGGGATGCAACGTGTTTCTTTGTTAAGAAAAATCTTGCAGGATCTCGATCGCGAGGTTTTGGTAGAGCTGTTGGTTGCTGACCCTAGGCACCTTGCCTTTGAGTCCTACCTAGGGTGGAAATTTGGGGGAGTCAAAGCGGTATTGAAGCATTAAGCGTCAAAGTATGTTTTAGTGATTTGGTCGCTTCTGTCTGATTGGGAAGCAACTTAGGAGTTGGAGTCTCACATGCGTGAGAAGTATCCTGAGTTGTTCACTTCAGTTATGTGATGAGATTCATTCCCTTGTTTTAGTTGTCGCTTAGTGGCGTGCCCAGATTCGGGTCGAATCCTGTTAAGGGGGGAAGAATGTAATATCTAAAAAAATTAGCTCAAGCTGCGGTGGGCTGTTTTGGGTTAGTGCGGGTCTTGAGGGCTATCTTTGGGCCTCTGAGAGAGATTTGGGTTGGTGTGGGCTGATTATGGGCTGTAGGTGGAGCGTCTTGGCCCATAGAGGGTTTCCCTAACCCTAGCCCACTCTCCCCTTTCACCCCCCAAGCCACCCTACCTCCCCTTCCAGCCACCCCCTCCCCTTCCAGCAGCCCCCTCCCCTCCCTGCGCCCCCTCCTCTTCTTGCACCCGTCCCCTTCCGAGTGCTCCCTCCCGACGCCCCTCCTCCCTCCTGGCGTCCCCCATTCAGGTTTGAGTTATATTGTGGATCTGTTTTGGTGATTTAATTGATAGAATTTCAAGTTTTTGTGCAGTGATTAGATTGGTTTGGGGAGAATTTGTATTGTGGGGCGAGATCTGGGTTCGAGCAGTGCTAATATGAATCTTAGGGCAGAGATTAAAAATAGTTCCCGTCTTTTTCAGACGGGTTGGCTGTTGGAAAAGTTGTAGATAATCATCTTAAGTTTATTTAGAGACCAACATCATGAAATTTGGTTGGGTAGTTCAAAAGTTATGGCTGTTTTAGTGACTACTGTCCAGAATCTGTCTCTGCTGGCAGCAGTCGCGGAAAACTGAAGAGTAGGGCTATCTAGATGTTGAATTAAATTTTTTAATGACCTGATTAAGTTAGGAAATTTCCTTTAGATTTCATAAATGTTATCATTTACTTCATTTGGAATTGTATAAAATTAGTTATGCTATTTTGAAGTCTGCTGTCCAGTGTGGTAGTAGATTGGGTTTTAGGGCTAAAGATGAAAGGCTAAATGTTTTATTTGAGAGAATTGGTTAACATGTGTTTTTGTGGGTAATTTTTAGTAGTTTCATAAAGTTCTTGGTCCCTGAGGTTTGGTTTATAAGGGTGGAACTTATAACCTTTAGACCATCGGGACGACAAAGGGCGGTTTTGTTATTTGGCGAAAGGAATAAAATTGGAGTAGGGCGTAAGTTCGATGTCGCTAAACTTATTGCACGTGCTGTGATTGCATTGTGTTGAGATGTATGCAATTTATTTTCAGGTGGTGTGTCTTCAGGAGTGGCCTCAACCTTGCGCCACTCCGCTCCTTGTGGTTAAGGCAAGTGCATCGTATATGATAATGGATAGAGTTGGTTTGATGTTTTGGAACGAAGAATGTTTATTTGCTGTCCTAAATTATTAGATGCTACATTACCACTGATTTATACATATCTTACTATCTTTATATCAATGGATATGTTTATGTCATGATTATGGTTATGAGAATGTGGAAAAAAATAAATGCAACTTGCGAAGTACTCATGTCATTTGCATATGTGCATTTATAATGGAAGAGGTGACCCGTGTGGGCCTCTATGTCTCACTTGTGGTGAGCATGAAAGACCTACCTCGGTAGTCCCCTCCACGGGATGGAAGGGAATGAGAGGGTGCACACCGACGGGTGTGCACTCAGCTATACCGGTATGAGCTATGAGATGGCAATGTGCATATGGCATTCTGCATTGCATAATTGAATGGATATTCTTAAAGGTTGAGCTACGAGTTCGTACATATGCGTGAAAAGCATGGTGTGTTTTATGAAATCAATTGCATTTATATATGATGTTGTGGTTATATGATGTATCTTGCTGAGATTTGGACTCACGCTTGTTTATTTAAATGTCTTTTTAGGTACACATGACGACATGGGGAAAAAGAGTTGTAGCATCACCTCTTCACTTCACATGGAAATAATAACCATAGACTATCGCGAATCTTAAATTTATAGTATCACCTTCCCGTCTTGTGGACAAAGTCGTTGGGTTTACCTTGGTTATGTTTTGCTAAAATAATGAACAGAGCTATGGTTTGATATTGTAGTTATGTTTTGTTATTTTGGATTGTGGTTTAGTTCCTCTCATAATATCAGTATATCTGTCAGAATGTAGTCGTTATTGTTACCTTATTTCATCTTCTCATGTAGTTTTGTTTAGTTGCTATGTAGATTTTATTTGGAGATGATTTTGGTTGCTGATGCTCAGTTTTTAGGCAATAGTAAGCTTGCTGAAATTTTGGTTTATTTGACTATTTTGTTGTCATCTTTTGCATGAAGTAGTGACATTCTGGGCATACGGAATGCCGGGGTGTTACACAAACTTCAAAAAGTTCTTATCCTTGTTGTTCACGTCAAAATCTTTTCTATTCTTAGGGATTATCCTTGCTAAACCTGTCCAAAATAGGTATCTGTACCTCTTGGATTCTCCGGTTTTCAACCACCCCCTCATAAAGAGACTTCTCCTAATAAGGCTACTGCAGTTGGTACTTTCCCATGTTTGTCCATACTCCAAACTACTGCAATAACTTCCTGTTTTTACTCCTCGCAACTTGTGCTACTTATACTTTCATCTCCTTCAGAATCATCTCAAGTCTCCTTGCTCCACATCAATCCTCTCGCAATCTGTTCTTGAGCGCAAGATCAACTCTTCACCGAAGCACATCCTGACCGGGTGATTGACAACGGTGCTCCTGTGTGCTCAAGTCATTGTTCCTAGGATCTTGTAAGTTCTTTAACTTTATCTCTTCTCTTTGCTTAGGTTGAAACCTTAGCTAGCAATCATCTTAAGGTCACCTCTCTGTTCTCTAGGTTGTTCTTCAGTTCTTGCGCTTTGCATTGTCAGTAAGTAGCCAGTTTTTGTCTGCTCAGTGTTTCAGCCTAAGAAATGGTCTTAGTCAAGATGAGTTCAAATAACCCAAACAAAAGAAGTCTTCTTGGGAAAATTGCTGATAAGGTCAAAAGGAAAAAAGAAAGCAAGAACAGATAGCTCTAGTCAACAGCAATCTGGTGGAGTAGTAAAGGAAGTAACTTCTAAACCACCAAAAAGAGGGAAGCAACCAGTGCAATATGATCCCTCTTCTTCTTCTGATGATGACAGTAACTATGAGCCTAGTGTAAATATCCCCTCTGAGGAAGAAATAGAAGTTAGTGATGAAATTGACATGATTGTTGGGCATGAGCTAGCTACCTTGGGGGGTAAGAAACTAAGAGCAGCTAGATGGGTTTCAGAAAAGAACTGGTTTCCCCTTGATAGACCCCCTTTGAATGAGAAATTCATCATCACATTCCAGAAAAACAAATATATGGGCTACAAGAACAGGAAAAATAAGAGTGGTAAACCTATGTCAGCCTTGTGCAAGCATCAGTATGTGGAATGGAACCAAATTAGCTCAGTCCTAGTCTCAAACAGAATTCTGGATTGTTTAAGATCAACCCTTGGCCTTGCTGCTCTTATGTCTTCTGCTGGGCCAGCTTGGAATGAAAATAGAATTTTGGAATTCTATGCTTCTCTGCTTGTGAACAAGAATAGGCACTATATTCTGTTCACTATTAACAGAAAGAAGAGAAAAGTGAGATCACCTCAATTTGAAGCTGCTATTGGTGCCTCAAGTTCCTTACTTACCCTAAGACTGGATACAAAGAGGGGGTAACTCCATGTCTTGCTTGGTTGATACACCTAATCCTATTAAAGCAGCCCATTGATTTGACATATTACATTTTTGGAGAGATGGAAGAAGCCATTTGCAGAAAAATAGGCAGCCCTCTTCCTTTTGCCATACAGATCACTCAAATGTAGTGGCTCAAGGAATCATCTCCCAGAATGAAATGAATAGGGATTTCACTTGTCGACCTAAACAATACAAGATGCCTAAGCCAACAACTGATGCAGAAAGGCTAGCTAGACTTCCTACTCCTCCACTTCCAGCAATATATGAGCCAAGTGCTCAAGAAGACACTGAGATAAATGCCTGTTCAGATGATGATAGTAGAGCTCCAAGTCACAGTTATCATACTCAGGAGCATTTCTCTCCATCTCCTCACTTCCCAGCCCATTCATATACACCTACAAAAGTGGTGGGCTACAACACTGAGAATCTGAGCCATCAGATTTTTGGCCAGCATGAAGGCACTGAAATTCTTGTCAGCTCAGAGTCTCATCCTGAAGATGAAGAAATTCATAAATTACAAGAACTGGCAGCTGCACCTAGGTTCATGGAGGCACAAAGTTTCCATCAACAACCCATGAACATGAAGCAGGTGGCTCTAGGCATCCTCAGGTCACTATACCAGCCCCAGCTCAGCAATCCTCTAAGGATTCTCATCATTCTCACCACTCTCAATTTGCTAAACCTGAATCTTCACATGATTATGGTTAGCAACCATCTTGGTGAGACTCTCAGCCAGGACGGTTCACTTCTTTTGAGCAGCAATACAATTCTGATCTCAGACATGCTCAAGAGAGTTTTGAAGAAGAAAGAAGATTGGCAGCCTAGAGACACAATGAGCTAATGGTAGCAAATCAACAGCAGCAGGAGATGCTGCAAAAGATCTATCAAGACCAAGCAAATCTCAGGGATGAAACTTATAAAAGGTTTGATATGATTAGAGGAAATCAATGGGATCTGAGGAAGTGGATAGGTGAGATCAAGACTAAACAGCTGGTGGTCAAGGATAGATTGTATGATCTCAACAAAAAGCAGAATACTCAAGATGCCAAAATTGACAAGTTTGCTCAAACTGTATACAAAAACTTTGACAAAACTGGCGACTGCTTGGACTGGCAAGGGGATGTGCTTGAATACCTTAGGGACTTCTCTCAATATGCAAGAAACAACTTAGTCTCTAATCAGGAGCAAAAAGCACAGCTCCTGTTGGATCAGTCTAATGAGACTCAAGAGCTGATCAGAGATGTCCAGCATGATTTCAATGAGCTTTCTTTCAGTCCTCAGCCAGGTTATCTTGATTATCCCAGTTGGCATGATCGAGCAATGACTGCTTCATATTCTGAGAATGACCAAGAGCAATCACATCCCTCTCCTCCAAGAAGAAGTACAAGTTCCAGAATGACAAGCATGCTGAAAAGGACCTTTTCAAAGCGCAAGAAGTAACCTTTTGGCCATTGATGTCAAAGGGGGAGAAGAATAGAATAGTTCTCTCAGTAGAGCCTCCTCTCTTAGTAATCTAAGCTTGTTCTAAAAACTCAAGTCTTTTATGAATTCTGCTTCTCTTGATGATTTATGCATATGCTTCTTTTGGATCTATTGATATTTGTTTGATTTTATTTTAAGTTAATATGAAAAACCCCTTCTAAATGATTCTGATATTGCTTTATGTGTTCAAATGAAATTCATCTCATGCATTCATTCAGGGGGAGTATAAAGTACTTGAGTCATTTAAACATTATCTGTTCTATCAGACTAACTTATATCTGTAGGAAAAGTAATTCTTATTTAGCTCTCTAAGTATAATATCAAAGATATTGTCATCAATCACCAAAACGAGGGAGATTGAGAGCATCTAGGCCCCCTATTTTTTCAATTATGCTTATTGTGTAGGTTTTGGTGTTGATGATAAAAAAGGATACTAAGTAGAAGCCGACAACAGCTGTATTTGAAGATCAAGGCTAAGGTGTTTGTTTCTAATTTCGGTTTGGGAGTTGATTCAAGCCATATAGCTAGAATCACCGCACTATTAAGAGGGATTATACATAAGAAATGATCTTGGTTCATATGCAAAATCACTAAGATTACTTGGAGCATAGGACATTTCATATCTCTCATTTAAAAATTCAGATCTTCCTTTTCTTAGCCAAAAAGAGTTCTCTCTCGGACCAAAACATCTTGTCAGGCGCTCAAGAAATCAAAGTTCAAATCCTAACCGAGCGCACACTATGTACGTCAAACTGACTTTTTCAGTCCGACGCTAAGAGGTCTCTTTCGATTCTTTTTAACCGAGCGCACTCCACGTAAGCCGTACCGATTTTTTCAGTCCGGCGCTAAGAACTCTGCTTTGATTTATTTTAACCGAGCATACACCATTCACGACGGACCGGTCTGAATTCATCCTTTAATTCAGTCCGGCATATGTTATATTTTCTCCCTGAACAAATTTCTAGTCCGCGTTAAGAGTTTCTAAAACTCTAATCTTAACCGAGAACATGCTGTTTACGACGGACCAAATTCTATGTGTACGCCGGACCAATTTTTTGGTCCGACGCAAACATGCTTCACTCAGATAGAACCAGCCATTTTCCCATATACGCCGGACCAACTTTTTCGGTCTGGCGCAAATGTTGTTCGCTGGTACTCAAATGGAACAAGGCATGTGTACACCGAACCAACTTTTTCGGTCCGGCGTAAACATTGTTTTGCTGTTATCCAAATAGATCAAAGCATGTGTACGCTAGACCAATATTGTCGGTCCGGCACAAATTTTCTGTTACCAGTACATGTATACGACGGGCTGTTTTTTCGGTCCGGTGCAAATGTGTCACACTGGGTACAATAACGCTTCTCAATCTTATGTACCCCGGACTAACTTTTTCAGTCCGGCGCGTAAGTATATTTCAACACATGACTCATAGACCTTATAATTCTTATAAAAAGGGCAATAGTGGACCTATCTCATCCATCCTTCCAACCCCCAATGGGCAAATGTCTGGTTTAACGGTTATTTCTGTTCAGGCTCTATATATACAGTGCTTGGGTTCACTAAAATAGAGAGCTTTGCACATACACATCCTTGACATCCTGAACACCGTTGACATCTTTCAAATCAATTACAACTCTTTGATCTCTTGCATTCCTGAGCCTTCATTCCATCAAAGAGTTTGAGCTTCAACTCATAAACTACAAACATTCATTCTGAATATTTAGAGTTCTTGCTCCAAGTTGAGTCTAGTTTACATCAAGCTACTGAACCAAGAGACAGGGCTTGTGGATAGTCTATTACTCTTGGAACTAGCTGTTCCTAGACGGTTGGAGAAGTTGTTGGTGCGACCTATCCAACAGAGATTGTGGAAGGCCACCATTGCTGTGAAAGGTTGAGACTCACCTCACTGGAGTGGTGGAAGCGTCAAGCTAAGGGAAAACCAAAAGCCATTGTGACTGGTCATTTGGTGGAGCAATACATCTGAAGAAGTGCTTTTGGTTAAGCTATACTTCTGAAGAAGTGCTCTAACGGGGACGTAGGAGTTTGAGCTCTGAACCTCGATAAAAAATCTTTGAGTCTTCCTGTTATTGGTTTGTCTTTGTTTGTTCCTCTTATTGTCTATTCTCATTCAAGTTGTTCTCTATACAAATCTTACTGAAACAGAGTTGTGCTGAATCTTTATACTAATTGTTTCTGTTACTATTTTCATTCAGAAAAATTTTTTCATAAGAATTAAAAAATTTTAAAGTTTCCTATTCACCCCCCTCTAGGTCAACTTGGTCCTTACAGTTTAGGATGGTGGTGATTGGGGTTAGGGGTCTTGTTTGGAGCAGGGATGGCAAGTTCCCCGTGGGGGTAATGCCCATGTGGGTGCAAGGTTTCAAATTTTGTTTTTGGTCCACATCCGGGGCAAACAAAATCTAGACGAAATACAAAAAACAAAATTTCAAATTTGGTACTTTTGGAGGCTGGCAAAACAATAATTTCTCCGAAATTGACTAAAATTTTGGTCCTTTTCAACCCCATGTGAAGTGGTCCTTCAAGGCTTGAAACAATTGGGGAAAAATATGAAAAAAATCATGCAAGCATTTATTTACATTTCCTATCTGCTTGAATGCAAAATACTAAGTATTTGCACATGAGGCATGATTCTTCGCCGGTACATTCCATCGATACTGGTGGTACAAGACAAGCTCTTATGGAGTAATACCAAGTTTATACCCTTTTACAAAAGAGGTAACTGAAGGACCATATGGAGGTCTATCCAGATTTGTGATGAGTATTTAACTAAATTTGAGCTTGGGTTGCTCTTGTTTGAATTTGATTTGAATGGGATTTTCAATTGGAAGCAATTTGAAGTCTTCTCTGTTTTCCCGGTGCTACCGGCCAGAACAAGGAAAAATGAATTTTAATGAGTGGACTTTGATGGATTTATTACACATCTTTGTGGGCATTTCTATGTGAGGAGTTTCCTTATTTTTGATGGTTGCAGGACGACGGTGCTAGGTCATGGTGAGGCGAAGGATGGCCGGGACTAGGCGAGGAGCGTCAGAGGTCCAGACGATCGGGGATCGCCAGAAGATGATCGGAGACGGAGTCCGTGCAAGCCATGAAGACAAGGAATGGATGTGATGCTAGCTAGATGCTGCTCGGATCGATGAGGGCCGTCGGATTGCGGTCTAGTTGATAGGATAGCGGGTCTAGTTAGTATGCTTTGAAAACCGTGCATGAAAACCCATTTGTGTGGTGGGTTTTGGGTGAACCCTTGCATGGCTGGTTGAGTGGGTTAATCCTAGCCCTTGATGGATGCTCTAGGGTTTAGAGGCTCATCCAAGGGTGGTAGGTGGCCCAAGAGTTGTATAAATAGGGGTGGAGGGGTAGCCTTCCCCTCTTGAAGGTTTTGAGGTTTTTGATGCTCCTTTGAGCTTTGCCCACATGAAATGTGAGGCTTTGTAACCTCTCCTTCCAGAAATGAAATGTTCTTCATTTATGTTCATGTTTCATTTCCTTTACGCATTTAAATTACGCAATTTAAATTCAGCATTTACTTTCCCGCATTTACATTCTCATAATTTACTTTCTCATAATTTGGATTTGCCTCCCCTCCTTCTAAATGCTGTTCTTATAGGATGTCTTGAGTGTGTTCATTTGGTTTTACATATTTCTTGCACCCTAGGATAGACTAGAGATCAAGTTCTTACTGAATTGCAAATCTATCCAGAACTGATTCTTCGCGCAGCAGTCAGTCTTTGATTTTTATAAAAATATAGAAAAATCATTTTTCAGTGATTCTTCTTGGAGAAGGTGCACTACGCATATATCCATATGTATAAACATTTTTGAGTCCACTGGTTGCACCGTTTGAGCGCTATGAAGTGAAAATCGAGCCTCAAACTTTCTGGTCGAAGTTCCTAACTGTCTGTATTGCTTGATTTTTCATGTTTATTTTACAAAACTTTTTGAGGTGATTTTTGGTAAAGTGTTTCACGACTAAACTGCTCACAGGTAGAAAACTTCCCATAAATTTTAGAGCAACATAAACTCACAACCACCTGCTCCATTTGAGGACAATTTCTGGAAAATCTGCTTTTACTTTTCTAGAAAGAGACTTTGGTGTTCTTGCTTTATCTCTTTTAGAAAAGTAGTCTTTGAGTTGATCCCTCTTTGTTTGAACACTTGACAACCAAGATTGTGATTAAAAATCTCTCACATGATTCATGGTTCTCATCCATGCAAGCTAGGGGTACACATAGTTGTCTAATTGTTCGGGTTTTGGAGGGTGTGCGAATCTGAGAAACACCAGTTTTAAGGAAAATCTTTGGGTGTTTTAGATTTCTGTTGTGAGATTTTTTGGAGTACTTTGAGTGGGGGAAAATTTTATTTTGGGATCATTCACCCCCCTCTGATTGCCATTTCAATCTTTCAATTGGTATCAGAGCCGGTTTTGCTCTTCCATAGATCTTGACTGGTCTCAAGAGCCATGGCGATGGACAAGTATTCCACCAAGCCTCCTATTTTCTTTGGAGTTGATTTTTCTTTTTGGAAATCTCGAATGGAGTCATACATCACTGCCCAGGGCTTCCTGATATGGCAGAAGGTGAAACTCCCATATGAGGTTCCTGCTGATGAAAACGTCACGGCCGGCAATATGGCTGACATTGAGGCAAACGCTAAGGCAAGGAACATTATCATACAGGGCCTTAGCCGCAGTGAGTATGATAGGATTTCTCACCACCGTTCCGCTCACGAGATTTGGGTGACCCTCGATGCTTACCATGAGGGCACTGCCCAAATCAAGACGGTTCGACAGGACCAATTCAAGCGTGAGTTCAACAAGTTTGAACAACACGCTGGTGAGAGTCTTGATGAGTGTTTCGGTCGTTTTACCAAGATCTTGAGCGATCTTCGAGCAGTTGGTAGCATATACCCTGACTCAGATAATGCTCGACATTTCTTGACCGCACTCGATTTGCGTGTTTGGGAGATGAAGGTGACCACCATCAAGGACACCACCGACTTGTCGACTCTGACTCTTGACAGGCTTTATTCCCGCCTCAAGACTCATGAGATCGATGTCGTCTCACGGAAGACGAAATCTCAGTGGATGGCCTTGGTCACTGATCCCACTGGATCTTCCCTTGATTTTTCTGCAGGTTTCTCTCTTTTCGCCCTTTGCGAGCTAAGCGATGACCAACTGGAAAAATTTCCAGAAAATGAGCTTGCTCTTCTTGCTCACAAGTTTTCTCATGCATACAAGAGGGTGAGAGAGAGAAAGAGAGGTGGCATGATCACATGCTTCGAGTGTGGTGACCCCAACCACATTCGGGCTAATTGCCCCAAACTGGAGAAGATAAAGAATGACACCAGCGGTTCAGCAAAGAACGACTACATCGACAAGAACCACAACAAGAAGCCTCCAGTTCACGAGCCGGGGCATGAGAAGAAGTACCGCAACTTCTCCAAGAACAAGAAGCTCTTCCACCGCGTCCTCGCCGCGCTTGACGACATCAACCTATCCGACACGGAGACATGGAGCGATGAGGGCGAGGATGAACCGCAAGAGAAGAAGGGCGGTGACGACTTCTCCGGCATGTGCTTCATGTCCGACACCAACGGTATCAGCGACGGACGAGGTACCCTCCTATGACCAACTCAATTAAGCTTTCTGCAAATTAGGAAAATTTCATGCTAGAGCTAGAGCTAGGCGTATGGAGCTAGAGAACGAAGTAGGTACCTTGACTCGGGAGTTAGCTTCTCTTAGATCTTCTCCCTCTCGAGTCACTGATGATTGTTCCTTGTGTGATGCCGTGCTTGAGGAGTTAGAGAAACTAAGGACCATACATGATAGTGTGCTTGTTGAACTTGATGGTCTTAGGTTGAAGAATGCTAGCACTAGTTCTGTTGATGCTCTTCCTGTTGAGGCTAGTTTTCTTCATGCTCACTCTACTCCTTCATGTTCAAATTGCCCTAAATTGCTTGCCGAAATTGATGCCATGAGCGATCACCTTAGGAAGCTTTCTTCTAGAAATGATGAACTTGAAATGCATGCTTCTAAGGACTCAGTCAGCTCATGTGAGGGCTTTAGGCAACTAAAACTTGACAATGAATTCTTAAATGTCAAGTGTGCTAAACTTGCTAAGGACTTACTAGATAAGTCACAAGAAAGTTGTTTGCGATGTTCTGTGATTGAGGGAGACTTGGATAAAATCCATGTCGAGCTTAGGAAGAAATTAGAAGACCAAGCCCATAGAATTAGAAATGCGTCTTACGTCTCTTGTGAGGTTCTCAAGATTGAGACAGCCGTGCTGAGGGAGAAAAATGCACGTGCTGAGAGAGCTCATCTCTCTGGTTCTTCTTCTTCTTCCCCCTGTTCTTCTTGTGCTTCTATCTTTCGAGATTGCCAGTATCTTATGAGCACTCTCGAGAAGTTTGTTGGAGGCAAGAAAAAGCTCAATCTTATTCTAGACCAATCCAAGATTAGATTCAATCAAGATCTAGGATTTGATCCCTTGGAGCACGCTCGGGCGCATCCTTCCACCATTGTGCGCGGCTCCAAGAGTGGTGAGATTATGGTAGCTCTCAGAGTGAGTACCACCGTGTTTAGGTCTGCTAGGGTTGTCCATAGGACTTCTGATCAGAAGAGTGTTACTCCTGTTGCTTCTGCATCTAGCAAGGCGAAGTACACATGCACCTTCCGTAAGAAGGATGGTCACCTAGTAGATTTCTGCTTCAAGCGCGCCAAGATCAATCGGCGTGAGCATGTTGCTACCCTTAAGGGTATTCAGGGTCATCCCCAGACCTTGAGTGCTCCTAAGGTACACACTGCTTCTAGACAGGTTAGAGAGTCGCCTGTTTTTGGGCAGCGTCCAGGACTCGGTTTTCATGCTAGTTCTTCGAGTTTTAGCCCTGGAGCTGTTCGTAGTTAGTCTTTCCGCCGTCCTCTTGATATTCCTCGTTTTTCTCATCGAGGTAGATATCAGCGGCATGAGGTGTTTTCTGGTAGGAGTTTTAGGCAGCTTCACTGGGGTGGTTTGGCTTTTGCAACACAGCAGGCCAACCCAGTTTCAGCTCCTAAATCATCTACTTGAGTTGCTACTGATCTTATTAGGGTTAAACGTTAGAGAGACACTCGAGTCCAGTCTTCTTCTTTGACTGGTACTCTGAGGCGTCGTGTGGTTCAGTATTGGGTTCCCAAGTCTTCACTCTATCCCAGTACTGAGTCATCTTTCTCTCTTGTGTCTTGATGAGGTTCGTCGGATGGGAAGGGCGATGTTTAGATTGTCGACTCCGGTTGTTCTCGTCATATGACCAGAGATTCTCGATGGTTCTCTTCCCTAGTCCGAGCCCCCGGTGATGAGTTGATCACTTTCGGGGAAGCTTCTTTAGGAAGAGTCATTGCTAAAGGTACCATCTGCATTAATGACAATTTCATTCTTAAAGATGTTGCCTTAGTGAGTAAGCTGCAATACAATTTGCTTTCTGTTTCTCATCTTATTGATGACTCTTTCGAGGTGAGTTTTAAGAGTAATGCTTGTAGAATCCTCGATTCATCAGGATGGTTAGTTTGCGGGATTTCTAGATTTGGGAGAGTCTTCCGTGCTGATTTTTCTGTTTCTTCTGGAGACTCTCTTCGGTGTTTGATTGCTTCAGAGTCCCATGATCTCTCCTTCTGGCATAGGAGACTTGGTCACATTGGATTTGATCATTTGACCCGAGTTAGCAGCCATGATCTCATTCGTGGTTTGCCTAAACTCAAGATGGTCAAAGACTTAGTTTGCTCTCCTTGCCGACATGGCAAGATGGTTGCTGCTTCTCATCCACCAGTCACCGTTTTGATGACTGATGCACCAGGATAGCTTTTACATATGGACACTGTTGGTCTAGCTAGAGTGCAGTCAGTGGGTGGGAAGTGATATGTTCTTGTCATAGTCGATGATTTTTCGAGGTACTCTTGGGTGTTTTTCAAGTCCTCGCGCCGGATAAGGATGGTGAGCCTGCTGATCAAAAGGAGTTTCAGAGCATAATTGGCTCCCTCTTGTACCTCACTACTTCGAGGCCGGACATACATTTCGTTGTGTGTCTGTGCGCTCGATTTCAAGCTTTTCCTTGTGCCTCTCACCGCCAGGCGGTCAAGCGCATCTTCAGGTACCTTCGTGCTACAACTGATTATGGTATTTGGTACTCTTCTTCTTCTTGTCTATCTCTTAGAGCCTTTTCCGATGCCGACTTTGCTGGCTGTAGGATAGATAGGAAGAGCACTTCTGGCACTTGCCAATTCATTGGCACTTCTCTTGTTTCTTGGTCATCTAGGAAGCAACCGAGTTGCACTGATCCACCGATGCCGAGTATGTTGTTGCAACCGATTCTTTGTAGCAGTGCTCTGGATGAGATCGACCTTGCGGGACTATGGGTTAGAGATAGAGAGTGTGCCACTTTTTTGTGACAACACTTCGGCTATTTGCATTGCTAAAAACCCAGTGCAACATTCCCGGACCAAGCACATTGATATTAGATATCACTTCCTTAGAGACCATGTGGAGAAGGGAGATATCGCACTTCAGTTTGTAGAGATTGACCTCCAATTAGCCAATATCTTCACCAAGCCTTTGGATAGCTCCAGATTTGTTGCCTTGAGGAGTGAGCTTGGAGTCGTGAGCCCTTACGGCCTTTCGTGAGGGGGAGCTGGTTTGTATATTATGTAAAATATTGTTCCCTTCCAGCTTTTCTTTTCTCTTTGTGTTTTTCTTTTGGGTGAATTTGGGTTTATTTCTTTCTTGAGTTGAGTTCACTCACTTAGATTTCTGGTATACTTTGCATGGACCTCTTATCTTGTGCTTTAGGTTGCTATCATGCGTGATTAGTTGTTCTCTCACAGTCTTATAAGTCTAGTAGGTATTGGGCCTCCTGGGTAGACAGGGTCTGTGTGCACTCCTTAGTTGGGATCTAGAGTCAGCTTCCCTATGTCAGTCACTGGGGAAGATAAGAGTGAGTCTGAGCCGTAGTGAGTCTCTTTTATCTTATCTATGCTCAATAGTCATCCAGTTTTGCAGTTTCTCGACTTCTTCTCCTCATTCTGTTTTTCTGGTTGTTATTGAGTTTATTTGGGTTGTCCTTATGCCTAATCTTGATAATAACTCAACTTTCACCAGATTTGAGCTTAAAATTGATTCATTTGTTGAGGGGGAGTTTGGGAATCTGTTCATGCATTGCATTTAGACTGCATTTTCTATTTTATGAGCTTTGTCTATTATGCAATTGACTCAATCTTCATGAAATACATCATGCTATATCTTTTGAAGAAAATCAGTCCAAGTCCATTTATCATGCTAAGCTTATTAAAATCTGAAAAATTCGAAAGCTTTAAATGAAAACTTGACGAAACATGTTGCTTTTACTTACTAAGTTTCTTCTCTAGGGGTTTTTACCATGAATTGTGAAATTTTGAATTTCTCTAGAGTCCCTATAGCAACTTGGGTGAAATTTGTTTGATTCATATTTGAGTCCTTCAGAATTGCTCATATGTGCTGAATTGAAAATTAAAAAAATTGAATCTTTTGTGCAAAATTGATCTCAACACTTTATATTCACGAGATTGATTCCCATTGCACTTGGGATGAACTTGGAATATATTGTGTATGACCAAGATTATTCTCTTAAGAGTTACTCTTGAGATGATCGAAAATGGCTTGAGTCAATTTAAAAAAAAATACAAATATCAAACACATAAGTGGGTAAAGAATGCAAATAATGTCAAACATTTGCACCCCGCTATGTTTTTTTAAAATTCTTAAAGAAAATTTGCATAAATTGAAAAATGAGCTTGAAGGACCTTATATGCACTTCAAAATTCCCCAAAGTGTTGAGTAGGTTGAACTCTAGGTTTTCCATTTGATCCTTGGGTGGTTTTGCTTCTAGCCTTGAAACTTTCCTAAGTTTTGCACTTGTCAAATCATGCTAAAATGAAATATTGTAAAACTAAGCTTTTTCATAAAATATATTGGTCTTGGACATGTCTTAGTTTAGTCATATTCTGAAATTGACAAGCTTGGTGTAATATCCTTCCATTTTGATCAATTGGATAATCTTCAAAGCTCTTTCGATTGTATTTCATGCATACATAAAAAAATTGATGCCTATATTGCCAAAAGGGGAGAAAACGTAGAAAAGGCATCACCAAAAAGATAAAAATGTGAATGCTGATTTGGTTTTTATGATCTTTGTAAAACTATGCTACTACTTCTTTTGGATCATAATCTCATAATCACATTTGACATGTTTAGTCGTATTTTAGAGTTTTTGTTGAAAACTTGCTCTTTCTTAAATTTAACTCTAAAATCTAAATTACGCTTCGTCAACTTGGTCATGGTTTCAATTTTTATCTTTCGACCAAGTTTGACTTTGCAACTAAAAATTGCTTTCTTTTTCATCCTCTTCAAACTCAAAACATATGTCTTTTGTTGTGTTTGTCAATATACTCATCAAGGGGGAGATTGAAGGACCATGTGGACGTCTATCTAGATTTGTGATGAGTATTTGACTAAATTTGAGCTTGGGTTGCTCTTGTTTGAGTTTGATTTGAATGGGATTTTCAATTGGAAACAATTTGAGGTCTTCTCTGTTTTCCCGGTGCTACCGGTCAGAACGAGGAAAAATGAATTTTAATGAGTGGACTTTGATGGATTTATTACACATCTTTGTGGGCATTGCTATGTGAGGAGTTTCCTTATTTTTGATGGTTGCAAGACGACGGTGCTAGGTCATGGTGAGGCGAAGGATGGCCGGGACTAGGCGAGGAGCGTCGGAGGTCCAGACAGTCGGGGATCGCCCGAAGATGATCGGAGATGGAGTCTGTGCAAGCTATGAAGACAAGGAATGGATGTGATGCTAGCTAGATGCTGCTCGGAACGATGAGGGCTGTCGGATTGCGGTCTAGCTGATAGGATAGCGAGTCTAGTTAGTATGCTTTGAAAACCGTGCATGAAAACCCATTTGTGTGGTGGGTTTTGGGTGAACCCTTGCATGGCTGGTTGAGTGGGTTAATCCTAGCCCTTTATGGATGCTCTAGGGTTTAGAGGCTCATCCAAGGGTGGTAGGTGGCCCAAGAGTTGTATAAATAGGGGTGGAGGGGTAGCCTTCCCCTCTTGAAGGTTTTGAGGTTTTTGATGCTCCTTTGAGCTTTGCCCACATGAAATGTGAGGCTTTGTAACCTCTCCTTCCAGAAATGAAATGTTCTTCATTTATGTTCATGTTTCATTTCCTTTACGCATTTAAATTACGCAATTTAAATTCAGCATTTACTTTCCCGCATTTACATTCTCGCAATTTACTTTCTCGTAATTTGGATTTGCCTCCCCTCCTTCTAAATGCTGTTCTTCTAGGGTGTCTTGAGTGTGTTCATTTGGTTTTACATCTTTCTTGCACCCTAGGATAGACTAGAGATCAAGTTCTTATTGAAATGCAAATCTGTCCAGAACTTGTTCTTCATGCAGCAGTCAGTCTTTGATTTTTATAAAATTCTAGAAAAATAATTTTTCATTGATTTTTCTTGGAGAATGTGCACGACTCATATATCCATCTGTATAAAAGTTTTTGAGTCCACTGGTTGCACCATTTGAGCGCTATGAAGTGAAAACCCAGCCTCAAACTTTCTGGTCGAAGTTCCTGACTGTCTGTATTGCTTGATTTTTCATGTTTATTTTACAAATCTTTTTGAGGTGATTTTTGGTAGAATGTTTCATGACTGAACTGGTAACTGGTAGAAAAATTCCTATAAATTTTAGAGCAATATAAACTCACCAACCACCTGCTCCATTTGAGGATAATTTCTGGAAAATCTGATTTTACTTTTCTAGAAAGAGACTTTGGTGTTCTTGCTTTATCTCTTTTAGAAAAGTAGTCTTTGAGTTGATTCCTCTTTGTTTGAATACTTAAAAACTAGGATTGTGATTTGAAAATCCCTCACATGATTCATGGTTCTCATCCATGCAAGCTAGGGGTACACATAGTTGTCTAATTGCTCGGGTTTTGGAGGGTGTGCAAATCTGAGAAACACCAGTTTTAAGGAAAATCTTTGGGTGTTTCAGATTTTTGTTGCGAGATTTTTTGCAGTACTTTGAGTGGGGGAAAATTCTATTTGGGATCATTCACACCCCCCCCCTCTGATCGCCATTTCGATCTTTCAGTAACCCCCCTTCACAAAAGAAAACTGGCAAGGAATCGCTAACGCTACTCTCTCACCCCGCGCTTGAGCAGAAAGGCCTCACAGAATGTCAACACGACACATTGTAGAGCAATGTCCTACAACTATGTACAAAGCTTCCATTCCCTTGGGTGTCGTGTTTAAAAGCACAATCTTTGTCCTAAACCAATTACCCTTAGCTCCAAATGGCTTTATTTCTCCCACAAAGTTCTAGTTGTGGTAATATTTGATCAACTTTGATATTATAGTATAACATAACATCAAATTTATTAGTAACATATACTAGTTTCTTTGCCATACTTACCTGCAAACTCAAATAAGGTCATTGTGATCAAGCAAAGCATAGCCAATAAGCCCACTAAACGAGCTTGCTTGCCAACCCTACATACCATGTTTTACACCTAATATATATTTTTTACATATTTTGAGATGTTTTCTCTAGTATAAACAATTTGTTGTCTTTGATTTTTTTATTTGCATCCGGGAAATCTTGGTCTTCCACTGAATATTACCAGTGAACATGTCAATGATAAATAAACTTCAAAGATTTGCACTTTAAGTGAAACTCCGTGTAATTTAGACCTTACGGCCATTCTGTTAGGTATTGGTGTGTTTTTTACACATCTATACTAGAGTTTCTATAGCTTGAGCTACTGTCAGTGGTATGAGGTATCTGTTGATCAGTCAAAGTGGAAAAATGGTTAATTTGATGGTTTAGCCGGTTCAGTTGGCATGAAGATGGAACATATGTCCGAATTGTTGTATCGTTGCTCTTCTAAATTGCTTCAGCTTTAGAATTTCAATACTTAATTGTGAAGCTCAGATAGATTTATAGTCTAAAACTTTGGCATTAGATAGTGCGATTTGTTAGGAACAGCACTTGCTATATTCAATATGAGACTAGTAGGTCAGAATATATAGAGTACATGATGGTACAAAAGAAAAGCCTATATAAGGCAACACTTAAATAAGGAGAACATATATGAGAAAAACTTATATAAGAAGAATCTATATATGATAGTATCTATACCCTTAACACCCCACACACACACAAATGCAAGGCATATGAAATAGCATTGCATTTGGAAGTGTTGACAATAAAATAGGGAAACGTCCAAAATCCTGATCTTGAAGTAGTCATCGTAGCGTCCAACTCTTGAAAAACCAAGCCGACGAAGGAAAGTCGACGAAGGAGCTGAGCCAATGAAGTAAAACCAACAAAGGAGCTGAGCCGATAAAGGAAAGCTGACATAACAAGCCGAGCTGAAATCGGCTGGCATAATGAGCCAAAACTGAAGGAGGAAAGCTGACGATATAAGCCGAGTCGAGTCGAGTCGAGGTAATGAGTTAGAAATCAGAGTCAACAGAATGAGTCGATAAAAAGAGCCAAGCCGATGAAAGAACCAAGATGTTAAGGACTTGGATATACATAACAGAAACAATGACACTGAGAATAAAAAACTCAAAGGAGAGCCGAGCCAACAGAAGAGCCAAGCCGCCGAAGAGCCAGACCCAAATGAGTAGCAGCCGAAGCTAGAGCTAATGAAGCTAGAGTCAGATCCGAAAGCCAGAGTCAAAAACTAAAAAGCTAGAACTGAGCCAAAACCGAGCCGAGCTACACCGAAACTAGAGCCAAAACCAACCCGAGCTGATGAGCCAAGCTAGTGAAAAGCTGAGTCGGGAGCCGAAGAACCTTTGCCGAATTAAAAGCAGAGAGCCAGAGCAGGCAATCGAAGAGCCGAAGCCGAAGCCAAAGGGCTGGAAGCCAGAGATGGAAACTGGAGCTAGCCGAACTAAAACTAGAAGCCGGAGTTGGAAGCCAAAAACTAAGATGAGAAGCCTGATCCAAAAACCAGAAGCCAGAGCCAGGATCTAAAAGCTGGAGCCAGATGGAGCTAAAACTGAAGTTAAATCCACCTTTGAGATTGGTTTTTAGTCCGTCTTGGATTAAATGCTCTCGGGTGGAATCGACACAGAAGGATCGGGTCTCATGGGTGAGGGTAGCGGGCTGGGTTAGCCAGTGTGCCAGCGAGGCAGCCGACTGGCGCGAGCCGATGGGCTGGCGGGTGGTGGCTTCGGAGGTAGAGCATAGCAGCCATGCAAGGCGGAGCAAGCTGTTAGAGCTCAGGCCAACGGTGACATCGGGCGGATAGGCGACCTACCATGTGGCACTCTCCTTCCTGGTACATGGGTGTGTAGGCCTCGCGAGCATCATGGATGGACGGTATCACAGGGCCGTCATCGGATTCGGTTGTCAAGATGGATCCGTAGTGGGGGTAATGGCTCCCAAGGCAAAGAAGAAGCTGGCGGCGAAGAGCCCGTTGAGGAGCCTACGAAGGCACGGCAGATGCGCCACATAGGCGAGCATAGGGCTACGCAGGAGGCACCGAAGGGTGAGGAGATAAGACTAGTGGCGGGCGTGAAGCTTGGACTCATCGACGACGACGACGAAGCGGTCCCCGGAACCCTCGATCATCTTCTCGCGGAGGAGCGGAGGCGGCCCGCGGGTCGACGGCCTCGACAGAGCGGACTGGCTTGGAGAAGCCACCGGTGAGCGAGGTGGCCACCCCCGGGAGCAGAGATCGTTCCTCCTAGGGGTAGCGGCAATGAAAGTATGCCGGTGGCGGCTAGGGTGACGCATGTGTAACGTCGACAAAACCTAACCCTAACCTTACAACTCTTATGCCATGTTGGGAATAGCACTTTTGTATTCAATATGAGGCTAGTAGGCCAGGATATATAGAGTACATAAAGGTACAAAAGGAAAGTCTTTATAATGCAACACGTAAATAAGGAAAACTTATATAAGGAAAACCTATATAAGGAGAGTCTATATATGACAATTGTGGTGACCCGTGAAATTAGCCTAAGGTAACAACAGTAACACTGTCATTACTCAGAGATAATTTCATGAATCTCGGCATACTAGCTAATCAAAACATCGAGCGCACCCAATATTTTATCAGTTAGTACACCGTGTCCAAAGTGTTGCAGTAGAACAATAATTAGAGACTGAAATGGAAACTTTATTACAATCCATTGCCACGCAGGCTACATGTCCAATACAATAATTATACATAGGATCCAAATACAACAAAAATATAATACATAGATACTGATTACACAAAAGACTAACGAAGTCGATGCACGGCTACCCATCACACTATCCCTCCTGGTAGTACTCGGCCGCCTCGTCAAACCAACCAGACACTTGAACATCAGAACCATTTTCTAGCAAATGGGGATTTAGTAATAGTGAGTACAAAAGTACTCAACAAACATTATTAGCAAAATGCAATAGATGAATTTCTCTCAATTCCATCCAAAGTCCATCTAATGATCACCTTCCCTCAAAATCCAATTTTACATAAATTAGGTTTTTGGTTTTATTTAAGGGTTGTCTATTTTAATTTCTAAAAATGGCTACTAGCACTCGTATATGAGGCAGACTTAGCTTTTATAGCCTCCAATCTAGGAGACAGACATGAATTTATGATTTTAACTCTGCATAGGTTTGTACCACTTTACCTATAGTGACCCCACCCGTGAGGCCCTAGAATGTTTATCACTAGTACAATATTAGATCTCCAACCCCGGTAGCCAACGAATAGTGATGTCCTCGACTTTTCACCACATACCCTCAGCGTACCAGTTGTACCATGCTACCGCAGCAGCACTGATACTTAACCTAGGCTTTAAATATAGCGTCTGATCAACCACAGAAGATTTTGTGTACTTCACTGGGACTCCTGGCATACCTAGCTTCACACTCCTAGTTATATACCTATCCCCCAAAGTGGAGATCATAACACCTTTCTAGGACAACCTTTTCTGACCGATTTCACACACTATAGTTGTTACTGCAATACGGCTCATTACCCGAGTGTTAGTTGTTTGTCCTCATATCATAGCCTAGGTAGAGGACCCTGTCGGCTATTCTCCTTCTCATCGGCACCCTCTACCCACCATACATAGAAATACGCCACCGGCTCCATTCGTTGGAGAGGCCAATTCAACATACCCATAATCATACCATTTCAATAATTCAACTCCATACCATTTTACCAACCACAACCGATTTAGATTTTCATCTTAGAAGATACTTTTCCCATGCATTAATGATATTACATATATCTAAAAATATTTAAAAGCAATTTAATAAATATGATCAAAAGAAGCTTGCCTGGTTTAGGGTCGAATTATTCATCCTTACCCGGATTCTGAAGGTGACATTCTACTAGATTTAACTCAACTCCTGAAATTATGAAATATTAAAATTTATGGAGCAATTAAATTATGGCGTATTTTATGGCGTCCAACCTATCCTGAATGGATTGAAATTAGCAAGGATCTGTTGCTCATTTAGATTAAAATTTATTAATTGGTCACATTTCAATGTCGCGTATTTTAATTTAAGGTGGTTTCACGGTCTGCATTTTAATTTAACATAAATTTTATTTTATGATGCTAATTAAAATCCTTTTTCTGATTTCCATTTAACAGCGATATTATTCCCCATTCTTAGCTATTATGGCAATTGCAAAATTTATATAACTCTATATTTAATTAATCATGGCTATTTGTTCTCTTTTTAAATTTTCTAATGGAAAGCGGGACGTTTAATTAATTTTAATGTGGTTCGTGACGGTCGAAATATCTTCCTATTTCCCTATCTTTTCTTTTCTCCTGTCCTCATATTTTCTTTTCTCTTTCCTTTTTCTTTTTCTTCCTTCTCCTTTTCTTTTCTTCTCCTCCTCTTCTTTTCTTTCCTCTCTTTTTCTTTTCTTCTCTTTTTCTTTTCTTCCCCTAGGGCCGAACTCCCCTCTGACTGAGGGAATGCTTTAGGTTTATGTAACATCCCAAAATTTGCCTAAATATTATTTTATTGATTTTAGTGCATTTGATGATTTCTGGGAATTATTTGGATTTTTCTAGATTTTATTGGAATTTATTAAATATAATTGTTTTGACCTTTTATTGAAAAGTATTAAAATATTACAAAGTTAAAATAAAGTTTTGCCAAAAATATTTTATTTGAGTTGAAATTGTCTCAAAGTATTTTTGAGAATTTTATTGGATTTTACTGATATGTTTATTGCCTAAAATAAACTACTTTATTTTCTGGATTTAAAATAAATTGAAAAGGCTTTGAAAACCTAATAGCAGTATTGGGCCGAGGCCCATATGGCTGCTGTGCAGCTCGGCCTGCCAATCCGGCCCATAGCCTACTTGGTCTCTAGAAGAATCGTCTTTGGCCGTTGGATCACCAATGAGCGGTAAGGGTTAAATCGGTTTAGAGTTTGGCTTGAGTTCGTTGATCTCAGGGTGCGGTTCAGATTGCCTTGTGCCAATCGTATCTCGACCATGGATCAGGAAATCGAACGGTTCCGCGTTGTCTTCCCCGAAACGTGACCGAACTGAACTCTAGCGCCGCCGCCGTGCTCGCCAAGAACTCGAAGACCGATCCGTGCGGTTCGTGGACTCTAGGGCTTTATAAGGAGCGCATTGGCTCCACCATAGCCAGCCGCAACAAAGCCCTATGAATGCTTGCTAGAAGTCATCATCGTTCGAATGAGATTGAAGTTCTTCACCGAGCACCACCGCTGCAAGGAACTGGCCGATTTGTCGGGAAGAAGAGCTGATTCGGGGCACCAAGTACACCATCAAGATCGTCGTTGGGAGGCTCAGCCCGTGCGCACTTTCATTTCGATAAGAACTCGCCGGAGATCTGCGCCGTCGTGAACCCTAGATTCGCTGCCATTCCTCGCCCCGCCGCCGTCGCTCTAGTGTGCCAGAGATTGTTTTGTTCGCTTCAGGAGGTAGGCGCCGTTGTGGTGAGTCCGTAGATGTGGTTCCCGTCCGTCACCGGCGACCCTAAGGCTGCAGCTCCGTCGGCTTATGTGGCCAAGCTTCGGTGTTGACACGTGTTCTTGCATGGCTGCCATGTCGATCTCTTTTGTTGATGTGTTTACTTGCGTGGCTGCTCGCGTGGTGCTACGGTGGCGTCGAGTCAGCACAGCGCGGATCCCATGTGTCAGCGGTCCAGATCCATGTGCACCGGGTGCACCGTGGACCGGTGAAGTTCATGGACCCAGTCCATAGACCGAGGGACACGTGTCAGCTCAAGGGCGCTTCGGGTCAAGGCTGACGTCATCATGGCACATTAATTCGGTTTTTCAGAATAAAAATAAATGGGAAAATCAGATTTTCTATTTTCAGTATTTATTTCAATCTTTGAAAGGCTATAACTTTTGCATTTTAACTCGGATTGAGGTGATTTAAGTTTATAAAAATTTGTAAAATTTAGATATATTTAATGGTGAATTTTATTTGATTTTTGGAGTTCATTTGCTCTCTTTTTTGGTATTTATTTGCTTTTCTCCTTCGGTACGCGTAGACGTTGAATTGTGTGATGCTTCGGAGGAGGATTCGTTGACCCAAGATCAAGTTCCAGAGCAAGACCAGAACCTATTCAAAGGCAAGTTGTGCTTTGATCATGTTGAACCCATGTTCATACAAATGCTATATTGTTTTACCTATTGCATATTATTTCAAGTATACAATTGTTTCAATTAAATTAGGACTTAGCTATTATACCAAATTGATCTATACCCTACCTTGTCATTTGTATGCCATGATCTAATTTTCACCCTAGGATGGTCAACTAATAGTTGGTTAATATTGATAATCAACATGGGCGGGTTAGACCGTCGTAGATTGCTTAGTCGTGCCACGTCATCATATGTACATGAATCATCAAGGATTAATCTTGACTAATGGAATATGGAACAATGATGTGAACTTGTGTGTCATGTGAGGTCACACAATGAGATTGAGTTGTAGTGGCGAGTCATGTCACGCAACGATGTTGATTTGTTGATGGCACATGGTGCTTGGTAATCAACTTGGGTGATAATCACTTAGATTGGGGCAAGTGACAAGGGGCGAGTATGCCAAGGTGGGCCCGATGGGTAGAGGGTATGTGGATGTCTTGCCCTGATCACTCTAAGGACTTAACCTTGCAAGCCTTTGACCTGAGTCAATCATGCAACCACATGTCTAGTATGGGACAGCCTAGCTGATTAATTTGCAATGTCTTAACTTTGGTACTATCTTGGTCGGTGTGAGTTCCCGAATTATGGAGTAATTCACATGGCGCAAGAGGGGGGCCTTGGACGTGGTAACCAGTCCCACCAGTGTTGAAACCTTAGCGGGTGGTACCGGGTTAAGCCAGAGCATTGTAAAGGCTTTGTCGTGATTTCTCTGTCGGCACACCAAAAAAAGTGTGCTAATGGCCAGGCGCAAAGAGAATATCATGTCGTGTGGGTAAAGTGCATAATCTCTGCAGAGTGTAAAACTATTCGAATAGCCGTGCTCGCGGTATTGAGCAACGCTCGGGAATTACAGTTAAGGGTTAGTTGAATTAAAATTGAGAACTTGGTTGGGATGGCGGGATTGCCATATGGAAGGTTGGAACTTGACTTAGGATTGAAAACTGGGTTTACTTAAGAAATGCTTAATCTATCTATTACCGTTATTTGTTTTACGGTCTTTACAATCTATTTACTGTATTTGTTCATAAATGCTGCTTTGTTGCAAAATAACCATGATAGCCTATCCTTTGGAATAAGCCTTGCATATAGCTATGTTAGAATTGCATTATGTGCACAACTTGTTGAGTGCTTTATGTACTCACTCTTGCCAACAACAACATCACCAGTTGAAAAGTCTGCATCAATTCTGGAGGAGAAGTACCAGGAAGAGACGAATGTTTAGGGCGCAAGCCTTGTCAGTTGCCTGTGGTATACTGAGGGGTTGTCTACATTTTCATTCCGCTACAGTTTAATATGTTAATTAGCCTTGCGAGGCATAGTCATGTAAGTTGACCATGAGGTCATTCAACTAATAGTATATAATATATGATGTCTTTCATAATGTTTCCGCTGTGTATGATTGTGATATTTACCGATGTTGAGCCTGTGTGCACTAGCATGATCCTAGACTAATGCAGTATACACAGATGGTCCGAGTTTGCATATTCGGGTCCCGATAGTTTAGGAGGCATGGCGATGATACACAGTGACTCCTAGTGCATCGAGGATCATTAGGCATCACTGGACACGAGCTATGCAACCCCTAGGGTAGATCTTCCTCACTGAGACCCCTAATACCTCTACCCTCCCTATGGTCTCCAGATCTTAGCTATGCACATATCTTGTTGCTGGTGGTGACCTTGGGCTCGGGTCCCCTGGTTCTTGGTGGTTAATTGGTGGCCTGGTTGTTCTCTTCTTGAACTTGGTTGGGCGTGTGGTGCTCTGGTGGTTTTACTCCTCTTGATGGCTTCCCCGATGGTTTGCTTGAGGCCCCCTTGCTCCTTCCTCTCCTTGGCTCCTTCTCGGTCTCCTCCTCCTAGCTCCCTTGTTCTTGCCTTGCTTCGACTGGGCTCCTGGCTTCCTTCAGTTTGGAGTGGGGAAATAGGGGATGAATGACTGTTCTCGTAGCTGGAGTGAGGAAAAGGGGGATGCACTGGGCTGTGCTTGTCCTTATCCTCTTTTGCAGTGGTCAAATTTACCTGTCTATCCTTTACTGGTTTACTATAGGATGCATTGCTATTACTTAGGCTTCACTAAAGATATCTGCAATCCTACTAGGTTTTAATCCTTCCCTATTCTTTTCATGAAGGTTTTGAATGTCATTGATATTAATCAAGTAATCATACTATAGGAAGTTGTTGTCTGAAAGAGAATAATTGCCAACGCTCACCTTACGGTGGAACCAGCCCAACTCTGACTGGAGGCAAAGCAAGAAATGAGTTGTTGAAACATCCAGTTATGTCTTGAGTTCTGTTGGTAACCTGCTTATGTGTGATTACAAGAATAAAGCAAGAAATTCCTTGCCACATTCTTTTCAAATGGTTATCTTTTCTTAAAATGGCATTCCTCCAAATCAACCACATATAAATTTTGACTTTGAGAGGAATTTTTGCTTTCCAAAGCATTTTGAGTACGAGCAGGCAGATTTTTATTAAGATATTTACACTGATTTGACAGCCTGAATTTTCCAAAGCCCATCTGGGTTTGTCTTGTAATTGCCTCGACTGTTTCTGTCTATTTTCATCAAGCTCCTTCTAAAAACAGAAGACTTCTTTTTTTGCAACAACTTGATAAAGAAGAATATCTTGCTCATTACAAATTTCATAGAGATATGAAAAGACATTACAAAGAGGAGCATGGCCACTCCAACAATCAAGCAAAAATCAGTTTTTCTCCCATCACCAAGGTAAATGTTTTTAACCTTAAAAATGTCAGCCCAACGAGGACAACCATCCTGTTTGTGAGTTATTTGATAAATGCTTCCATTATTTGTCAAATACTTTTTTCTAACAATTTCTTGCCACAAACCATCTTATGATTCAAGTTCCCACCACTATTTACAAAGCAAACTCACAGTTACATGCTTGTCTGATGTACAAGGTTCATATTTGAAGAGTGAACAGACGCCAGATTGTTAGGCAGTAACAGATGGAGCACTGTCTGCTCACCAGCTCCACAATGACCACACAACGACCACATAGACCTTTAGGTACCAGCATTGTAATCACCAGATCACCATTGCCAACCCTCTCTTCTTCAACGGTTATATTCGCCCCTGAGAAACCCTCCGAATCCTTAATCACAAGGCTACAACCAAAATCAGGCAATGCCAACAATAATATATAAATAAAATCCATCAGAAATCACACATTCAGTGAGTTGGCAACACGTATGAAGTGAACATCTTGTAAAACAGATTCACAGAAGCTGGCAGGCTTCCAATTCCATGCAGTCCCTCAACAGATTCACAGATGGAGCATTGTCTGCTCACCAGCTACACAAGGACTACACAATGACCAGATAGACCACAGTCATCACCCGATCACCATTATATTCGCCCTTGATGGACCGTCCAAATCCTTAATCACAAGGCTAGACACAACATCAAGCAATGCCAAGAAAAATATAATGGAGCACCTCAATGAAGATATTTTTCACAAAAGAAAAGGTAATTTAAAAACTAGTAGATGCTAGTATTCGTAACGATCAATAGTCGCAGCTTCAGTCTTCGGAGTTGTAGTGCAAACCATGATCTCTATGCGGCCATCTGTTTTGATAATTCCAAGCCATGTCAATATAGAACAGGTTAAATTGAACCAGACAAGTTGAAGTGGCATAAAACACCAGTGCACTTAGATTTGCTTTAACTACCACAAGCACAGGTCACATGTCAACACAGAGACGCGGGAAACATCAAAATATCGCCCAAATTCAGGCCAAAAAAATTCCATTCATATCTGAATTTATTACATTTGGATTCTCCATCAACTACTCACTGCTAGACTCAGGGCTTAACCACACACACAAGAGTGCATTGAACCATGTTTCTCGTAGGAAACTGCAGACTTCAACTTAAGAAGACACCAAAGCTTAAGAATCTAAGTCAGCCAAGATTAATTTTACAGAACAGCCAACACAGTCTGCAGACCTAAGGCAGCTCACACAATTTTTGCGTGCATCACTCGTTCAATTCTAGTCCTGTCACTGCTACAAACGGGGTAGTAAATGGGCATTTCGTTTTTTTTTTTTTGCAGCGAGTGCGTTTTACGCTCCTTCTCGTGCATTTTTTTTGGGCGGCGAGTGCGTTTTACGCTCCATCTCACTCCAGTATTGCAGTAATGAGTTGTTTGCTCAATGATCTGCTTTACTTTATTCAAAAGGCCCTTTTATTTACTTAAACCCTTTCGTTTAGGACCAGTTCAAGGAATATAGTGAACATTGTTTCAAACACATCTTAAGTGCGTTCGCTGCCTAGTTGGAGACTCTGCTAACACTCTAGTAAAATTACTAATGGCTGACAGAGATTCTGATAGCACTAGAAAACTTCCTAAGTAAGTGCAAACAGAACCTAGAGACACAAAAGGTAAAGGACTCATGCATGGTAGAAAAACGCAAGAGCTAGCAGCAAAGATATACTAACCGACTGGTACTACTGAAGTGGCAACCTATTGAATTTTGATGAAGAAGCCTCTTCAATCTAGACGCTCTTGTTGGTTGGACAACTTGAAAATAGGCAGATACTTGCAGATAGACACATGGGTCAGCAAACTGCAGGCCGAGGGGATGCACCAAAGCTGCCTGTCTGCAAGGACGCGGGTGAGAGAGAATCACCGCCGCACAGCCATGTCACAGCTGCTGATACTGCAGGCCATGGCATGATGACATCACCGGACGCTGAGATGAACTCCTCGATGAAGGAAGGGTCAAACTGTGGACATGGCAAGCTGCTAATGAACTCGCCAGGCGCCGGCTCATCAAGCTGTACTCCCTCCTTGTAGAAGGGTGCATCTGCCACCTGCGTGGTGTCACCCAGGCAAGGGCCGTGTACTGTGGTGGTGGTCTGGACGAGATCCACGGCGGTGTCCCCCGCCGGCTCAGGCTCAGCTGGTGGTGCGCATGGGGGTGGCGCGCCCGGCTCGGCTCCAAATAGATCGAGCTCATTGACTTCGAAGGACAGCATTGCGCTCGTGTCACCATCAATGGAAATCAGGTCATGCTCGTTGATCTCGAAGGGCTGAAGTGGGATCGCGGCGCCATCAGGATCGAGCATCTCCTTGATCATCTCAAGGACCTCCTCGTCAGTCATTTGCCGCTGGTTGCTGCAGGGTTGAGGAGCCTCTTCTGCAGGGTGATGGTCGTCCGGCTCGCCTCCCGGCCCATGGTGGTACTCCGGTGGCAGGGTGCTCTTGATGCTCTCTGCAAACGGCACCACGTCCTCATCTTCTTTCTTGTCCATCGTTTGCTGCCGGTCACTGCAGGGTTGAGGAGCCTCTTCTGCAGGGTTATGATCATCCAGCTTACCTCCAAGCACATGGTAGTACTCCGGCATCAGGGTGCTCTTGACGCTCTCTGCAATCAGCAACACGTCATCGTCTTCCTCCTTGTCCATCGTTTGTTGCTGGTCGCCGCAGGTTGGAGGAGCCTCTTCTGCAGGGTGATGGTCGCCTGGCTCGAATCCAAATAGGTCGAGCTCGTTGAAGTCGAAGGACAGCAGTGCGCTCATGTCGTCGTCAACAGACATCTGGTCGTGCTCGAGCATTTGCTGCCAGCTCACCTCTTTGTCCGGCGTTTGCGGCCGGTCGCTGCAGGGTGGAGGAGCCTCTTCTGCATGGTGATGGTCGTCCGCCAGCTCACCTCCCGGCCCGTCGTGGTACACCGACGACGTCAGGTCCCGCTCGAGGCTCTGCGCAAACGCCAGCGCATCGTCGTGTTCCACGTCCGTCATTTGGCGCCGGGCGCTGCAGGGTGGAGGAGCCCCAGGGTGCTCCTCCTCTGCCTTCCTCTTCTTGCAGCCGAACGACTCGGACAAAGCAGCCGTCGTGGTCGACGATGAAACAACTCGCGAGCGAGAAGGCGCCGCTCTAGGCGACCGGTACACCTTGCAGAGAACAAGGTCGGCGCCTCCGATGCTGTACTCGACCATGAGCCACCCCGGCTTGACGACACCGGACGCCGTCTTTACCTTGAACGAGAACTTCTGGAAGCAGCCGGCTGCGGCGCTTCCCTCGATCGTCTTCTGGCCAGCCTCCGAGTGCCACCACCCCTTGCCGCCGTCGGCGCTGGCACCGCCGACCGTGCGCGCCTTCCTCTTGCCAGCGCAGTGGCGCACAGGGCTGAAGAAGTACCAGACCCGGGTGTCCCCAAGGCCGGTGCCAGGCGCGGCCGTGAGGCCGGTGACCAGCTGGTCGGGGCGGCGGAGTAGACGTCGACCTCGTGGATGAAGCAGGCGGCGGCGAGGGGGGGCTGGCCGGCGAGCTTGCGGTGGAGGAACAGGTCGATAAGCTCGTCATCTCGCGGTCGGAAGGAGAGGCACTGAGGAGCAGCCATCTCCATGGTGATGTTGCGCGCACGCTTGGGAGGAAGTGAGGGCAAGATCTAGCGGTGGATCCGTGGATCCTGCCGTGCCTTTTACGCACGGGTGGATGCATGGCGGAATCGGATTGAAGAACTAACGCGGTTTGTTTGAGATCAAACTGGATAGGATGCGGATTCAATCCTCCCATTTCCTTATTCGATCGGCAGCTCGATGACGGCACATCTGCTGATCTGGATCCCGCAGCTTGAGCTCGAGGAATGGAGGAAGAAGATTAGAGGAAGAGGAGGGAGACGGCTGCCGCCGGAAGGAGACATTGCTTTGCCGATTTGGGGGAGGAAGACGAGACGACCTCCATTTTTGGACCAATTTTCTCTCCTCATGGGCCAGGCCAGACGTCGGAAGCAGCCGTAGACGGACTTGTGTACTCCACTCCAGTTGCGTTGTTTGTTAACGTAGGATTCAGTTCGTTACAATAGCGTTTAGCTGTTGACTTGTACACTTCACTTGCGTTGTTTGTTACATACTTAGCAATTAATCACATTCCATGCTCCAATCCGATTCTTACGTTGTATTAATCGTTTCGTAGTATGTACTACCGTTTCCGGTGTACCGTTTAAACCAATTTTTGTACCTCTTTATCATTTAAATATGCTTTAATAATGATTATAAGATACTTTAAATTAAGTTCCATAAAAAATTCATCATTCTATTATTTATAGCAAGATTTATGTATATACACCTTTTACGTATGAAAAAAAGGTATACAACAAAATTAAAAGTTTTGCGATGACACATCGCATTGGAGTATCTTAGAAATAGTGTTAAAGTGTACCGAAAGTGATAATAAAGTACAGTTACCTAGGACATTATGATGCCTATGAAACATTTCAGTGTTGTAGCCCTAAAAAAAATTTAGAATTAGCCCATATTGGATTTTTTTTTTGCAAACGCACGGGGAGAGTGGCATATCGGTTTGCAACGGACAGGGAGTACGTCAATACCACAACGTGACACGTGGCATTGCCGCGCCTCCACTCATCGAAATGCGAAAAAATCGCAATGCAGTGGTACTGTAGCGCCGCATTGCTATAATACCGCTGTATGGTACTGTAGCACAATGTTTTTTTTAATACGCTGAGTGGAGGCTAGTTTTGAACAAAAATACATTATAATTTTATTAGGTTTTATAAATACATTATAATAGAAAAATCGCACGGCGGATAGTTTAGAGAAAAAAAATCTGCGGGTAGTTTAAAAAATTCGCACGGCGTCTAGTTCTAAAAAATAATTTCAGAATTAGCCCCTATCAGATTTTTTTGCAAATGCATGGGGAGCGCGGAATTTCGGTTTACAGCGGACAGGGAGTGCGGCAATACCACGACGCGACACGTTGCATTGTCGTGCCTCCACTTAGTGAAATGCGAAAAAATCGCAACGCAGCGGTACTGTAGTGTTGCATGGTACTGTAGCACGGCGTTTTTTTAATGCGCTGAGTGGAGGCTAGTTCCGAAAAAAATACATTATAATTTTATCAGATTTTATAAATACATTATAATAAAAAATCGCACGATGGCTAGTTCTGAAAAAAAATAATTCTGCGGGTAGTTCTATAAAAATCGCACGGCGGCTAGTTCTAAAAAAATAATTCTACGGGTAGTTCTGAAAAAAATCACATGGCGGTTAGTTTTAAAAAAATAATTTTTTGAGGGCTACAACAGTGAAGAGTTCTACTCTATATAGAAAGATACGAAATGACCTCATAAAATATGAACCAGAAAACATCTTTGACCATCAATTTCTATTATAATGTATTTATAAAACCTAATAAAAAAATATTGTCCGCAAAAAAAAATATTGACGACCCGCAGAAATATTGACGGTAATTGGACCCGCAGAATATGGCTCGCCGTTCGATTTTTTAGAACTACCCGTAGAATTATTTTTTTCAGAACTACCTGCAGTGCAATTTTTTCATATTATAATATATTTATAAAACCTAATAAAATTATAATGTATTTTTTCCAGAACTAACCTCCACTCAGTAGCACTAAAAACATTGCATGGTAATCAGTAGTACGTTGTTTTTAATGCTGTTGAGTGAAAGCTAGTCCTGAAAAATACATTATAATTTTATTAGGTTTTATAAATACATTATAATAGAAAAAATCGCACGGTGGCTAGTTTTGAAAAAAAAACTGCGGGTAGTTCTAAAAAATTTCCACGGCGGCTAGTTCTAAAAAAATAATTCTACGGGTAGTTATGAAAAAATCACAAGGTGGCTAGTTATAAAAAAATTATTCTGCGGGTAGTTATGAAAAAAATCGCTTGGTGGCTATTATAATGTATTTATAAAACCTAATAAATTATAATATATTTTTTTCCAGAATTAGCCTCCAGTCAGCGCATAAAAAAAGAAAACCATCGCGCTGCAGTAGAGGCATTTGCCACATATTGTTTTTTTCGCATTTCGCTGAGTAGAGGCGCAACAATGCCACATATTGTGTCCTGTCATTGCCGCACTCCCCGTCTACTACAATCCAATATGCCGCGCTCCCTGTGCGCGGCATTTGCGGGCCCGGAGGCCAAATTTGCTAAAAAATCCAATACGGGCTAATTCTAGAAAAATTAGAGGCTATAATAGTGAAAAGTTCATGCTGATGCACCATGATTTTAAAACTAGTATTTTCACTATTTATCATATGAAAATTATTTTGAAATTTTACTAACTAGTTGAAACAAATTTGAACTGAAATTTAAACTATAGTTTTCTTTTTTATGATAGTTTGATTGTAGATATGTGCTAATTATATACTATACAAATCAACAAAGCATACGATCTAAATTCATTCAAAATCTTTGAATTCGAGTATATTTTTTTTCAAATGTATGTGTTTCATTTGAATTGTTATAGATAAGTATATATCCTAAAATTGAATTTTTCGAAAAATATACCCGAATCTGGCCTGAAATTGTGCATACGAAATCATGGTGTTCAAGCACTATGGTGCCCTATTCTGACATCCTATACACATATATACATACATTTGTACATATATGTGTGTAAAGACTTAAACTAAATACCTACTAAAGGTGCCAACCAATCTATATTCATTTCTCTCGTGCTCTTTTGTTTTCTTTTTTCTAAATTCTGCATGAACCCGACTAATTCATTTCTTCCTTTGGCCTAGCCTGCTCCCATTTTCTAAACCAGCCCTTTTTCTCTAGCTCTCTCTCCACCTACCTCTCTCTCTCTTCCTGTGTCTTCGTTCTCCCCCTCTTCTTTATCTCCCTTCTTGCACTAGCGGCGCCGCTGCCCCTTATCCACTACCGCCACTTCTTCCTCCCCCTCCCATGTCCTTCTCCCACACTGCCACTTCTCCATCCCTTTCTCTATCCTTGTCGACTCCCTTTACCACTATTTCTCTCCCAACCCCTGCTCCACACTGTCGCTCAAATCACGACCTTGCCTTTCTTGCCACTAATTGGTAAGCTCCCTTGTCTTCCTCGAATCCGATCACCATGTGCCTCGCTTAGATTGAGGTAGAGTGGTGTTAGTTAGAGCAGGTATAATAACAAAGCCCACTACTTACTCCATCTCTCGTCCATGTCATCTAGAGTAAGTAATAAATCTAGTTTGTACAATAAATATCTCTAAAGGTTATCTCTAGAGAAACACTTTTGGCTATAACATTAAAGCGTGTACAATAACTATCTCATGCATGTCATCTATAGTAAGCATACTTGCTTCAACACAGGTATTTGGCTGGCTATAGCACGTTGTTTTCCATGCCATGCTGGTTATTGCATAAGAGTCGATTCTCTTCCCTCAGCTCTTTTCTCACTCTTCCACATAGAACAAAGCTAATATGTGAATGTTAACAGTAAGTTGAGGTAGCCTTATTGTACCTGCCGTAATTCAGCGTGCACATAAAGTAGTGTTTAGTTAGTTAGTACAGCACCTAGATTAATGCCCCATATTTTTGAATGAAAGAGCATGTAAAGAATAGGTGCATAGATGTTTCCTCAACAGTTTGCTGACAGTACACAATAGATATCATTTTCATCATAAACATGCATTGGCTTAAGCATATCTTCTATGTTCAGCTCATCCATGTGTAAGATCCAAGCAAAAACTTTTAGTTTCATCACAGAATTACTCTTCTAGGTCCATTTGAAAAACCCCAGGAACATTGATTCCTTGAAAGAGGAAATTATAAGTTTACTTCAAGAGTATCTACCATTTCCACATATATAAGACCAAATGTCCTGTTGTGAGTGATTTAGAAGTGTACTCTCCAAGTCCAACATAAGGGAAGAGTATCCATCGAAAGCTGGAGTAGACAATGTGATTTGAAATTGATATGCAATATTTGAGATTTCAAAGAAATCAGAAACCAAATAGTTTTTATTCTGGCAAAACAATATAAGCAAAGACAGTATTGTCGGGGATCGTTGCCCTCGCCACGTGTAAGCATCCCCTCGTGGCCTCGTGGCGGCTTCCCGCGGACCCAGGGGCTCGTCTCTGACTTAGGGGGCGCTTCCCCGATGATCGGGCTCGGGACTGGCGAGCTCGAGCTCGGGCACTGCCGCAAGGGCAGGCACCCTCGACCTCGACGCCTCGCCCTCGACCTCGACGCCCCCGCGGCCACCAAAGGAAAGGACGTCTGTAACGCTTTTATTTTTATCTTGTGTTTTTCTCCCCTGCGTGGGAATCAGCGCTCTACCTACCCCTGCGTGGGAACCAGGGCGCAGGCCTGATGCACGGGCATTCCCACGATCGGCAGAGTGGTGACAGCGCTCGTTCAAGTAGCAACGCTTCCGGGGGTCTGTCTCCGGACATTCCGCCCAGGCGACAGAAGGCTCGCAATCATCGCCGCCCTGACGATAGCCTTCCTAACCAGCGAGCCCGGCGCAGGGTGTGCCTTCGGCTCGAGTTTGATCACCTCGCTGACGGCGATTCCGACCGTAGCAGCGGCGACCATGCTGCCCCGACCTAAGGTTGCCCAGCGTACTCCGTCGACCTTCGCCGGGTACGCTGGCCGACTCGTTTTCGGTCCGCCGTGATGGAGCGGTTCAACGGGACCAAGAACCCCGACGAGTTCCTCTCGATCTACTCCACCGCGATCCTGGCGGCCAGTGGGGACGAGGCTGTAATGGCCAACTACCTTCCTACCATCCTGGACGGCGCCGCTCGCACCTGGATCTTTAATCAGGCCCCTGGCACCTTTCGGTCATGGCCCCAGGTGCGGAGCGCTCTCCGATCGAACTTCCAGAGTTGCTACGAGCGCCCTGGACGAGAAAGGGACCTGGATCGCATCATCCAGGGCAAGGGTGAACCTCTCCGCGACTTCGTCCGTCGGTTCACCCACGCGAGAAATTCGATCCCAAACGTCTCCAGTGAAGCCATCATCAAGGCCTTCAAGTTCGGCGTCCGGGATAGGCGCCTTACGGAGGACCTGGAAATCACCACCGACCTCAGTGTCAACAGGCTGTTCCGAATGGCGAAACGCTACGCGGACGCGGATGAAGCCGTAAGACGATCCAGATCGCGAAGTGGCTATTCCCCGCGAGTTCAAATCGAGACCGCCTCGGGAAGCCCGGACTCGATGCATTCCCGAGTTCGGCTGTCTCGACTCGACGCCCCCAAATCTAGGCGGGCCCGAATATTTTCGGGCTCAGCCGTTCTTGGCCTAACACCGAGCCTGAAGCACTCCTAGACTCGAAGGTCACGAATTTCTAAAAAATATCCTCTGGGGTTGCTCTATTCCCCCCGTCGAGTGATTCTAATGGGAGGCCTCCCCACAGAGGGAGCCCCCGAACTCGGCCATCTTGACCTAACACCAAGTCTGAAGCACTCCCAAGCTCGGAGGTCACGGGTTTCTAAAAAGTATCCTCCGGGGTTGACCTATTCCCACGTCAAGTGATTTTGATAATTATTCCCCCCGTCGAGTGATTTTTTATAGCAAATTCCTCCGGGGATGTTCTAATCACAGGCTTGGTCATCTCGACCCGACGCCGCGGATAAGGTTCACCCCCGATCAAAGGTATACCCAACGACCTAACCTTGTCGTGGGTCTTCCTTTTTCAGGTCAGGAATGCTGGTCGGATCTTGAGTCATAAAGGCCAACTCTGTGCACCAGACCGCCGGCTAAGGCAGGGCAACAAAGCAAAGGCCAAAGTCTCGAGTAGGATTTTCGGCTAAGTCTCGAACAGATGTCATTCGACTTGGAGGATTTACAGCTAAGTCTCGGCGGTATCTTTTAGCCTCGAGCAGGGTTTTCGGCTAAGTCTCGAGCAGGTATCTTTCAGCCTCGAGTAGGATTTCTGCCTAAGTCTCGAGCAAACGACATTCGATCTCAGACCGGATTTTTTCTTACTAAGTCTCGAGCAGTCTCGAACAGAAAAGATGCTACTCACTCTCGAGCAAGACTCCCGGCCAAGTATTAAAAAGGCGCATATAATTGCAAACACAAAGGGAGTTTCATTTCTTCTAAAGCCAAAATTTACACGATTAACATTTACAAAGAGGTCGAGTGCCCTTGGGCCCTTTTTTCTACCGACTAACCTATCTACAGGTCAGCCATCTCCCGAGCAAGCTTCTCCTGCTCGAGAGTAGCGACTCTCGCCCTCAGGGCTAGCGCCTCGGCCTCGGCGTTGGAAACCTGACTTCGCTCCTCCTGAAGCTGAGCTAGGGCGTTCTTCCCCGCCCGGGTCGCTCGCCCCAGCTTTTCCTCAAGCTCGGCCATCTTCGCCTTGGCATCAGCGGAAGCCTTCGAAGGAGCAATAGAGAGCTCCGCGACCTTTTTGCGGAGCGCTTCCACCTCCGCGTGGGTAGCCTCGACGATTTCCGCGGCCCTCCCGCGATCACCCGCGAGAGCATTCTCGGCCTTCTCGCGGATATTCACGAGGGTCTCGGCCGACCGCCGCTCGACTTGACCGCCTCGAAGCTCGATGGCGTGTTCGGTCTTCAGCTGCTCGACCTCTTTCTCCGTCCGCGCCGCGCTCTCCTCGAGGCCGAGAACGTACTGCTCCCATTCCTCGACCAGAGTGCACATCATCCTGAATTGATTGGCATGGACGCGCAGGGTTCCGAGCCTGCTGGCGATCGAGTCCAAGCCCTGGAGGAGTACAAGGGGTGTCACTGGCCCCCAAGTGCAAAGCGAAACAAAGAAGTAAAGGGGACTCGAACTCAACTCACCTCCTGGAGACGATTCTCGAGTCTCACACAACTGTCGCACAGAAGCGACGTGCGTACCTCGGGGGCTTCCTCCGCCGTCGGGCCGACGGTGCTGAGGGAGGTGTCAGCCCGGGATGCCTCGTCTGCGGCTCGGGGCGCAGACGAGCCGAGCTGCCAAGAAAACAGAGTTACTTAAAGGATCGAGGCTCAAAGGCAAACCAATAGCGAAGAGGGGGGTGACGCTGTACCTGATGCCCCGCCGTGCTCGTAGACGCCTACAAGCACCGTCCCGACCTCAGCTGCGTCAGGCCCGGTGGCGTCGACCCTCGTTGTCGCCCCGACTGTGTCGGCCTCGCCTACGGCCCCGCCCAGGGCGGCAACCGGCTCGGGGGCTCCATGATCAGGCACCTCGGCTGGGCTTCCCTCCGCAGGCGCCCCGACGGCCCCTTGGTCGGCCGCCCCGGCTAAGTCTCCCTCCGTGGACATCGTGTCAGGCCGAGGATGCTGCGGCCTTGCTCGGGGGACCAGGAGATAGTCCCCCGTGTCCTCTTCCTCATCCTTGGACTCGCCCTGAACAACAGTCAAAATATGTGATGTTTTTCCCCTAAGACTCGCAAGGAGGGAGAAGACCTACGCTCCCGAGCTAAAAAGGAAAAGAAAAGGGAGACATGAAAAATACCTGCGTGACGAGCCTCCGTCTCTTGGGCGGAGGGGGCATGGCTCGACGCCCCGCCCCCACGGCAGTAGGGGGAGTGTGTTCCCCTCGAGCGTCCTGCGTCTGCGACACCGGGCGCAGGCTCGACGGCAGCCGCTGCCCGTTCTTGTTGAATAAAGAAGGGGAAAAGAAGATCAAAGAAAGGAAAAGACGCATGGAAAACGACGAGGAACTAAGGTCGAGCCTGGGCATCCCCGGGCTCGATAGAAGCGACTTACCATCGCGTGGTCGCCCCACTTGACGTGGGGCTTCTTGGCGGCCTGGCCTGGGGCGTCCGGGGCAGGTCTCTTGGTAGTCTTCTTGCCCTTGCCCAGTCCGGGAAACGGCAACAGCGCCTTGCCATTTCCAGCAGCTCCTGGCTCTCCTGCAAGGCTCGACACGGTCAAAGAATGCCTGAGCCCAAAGTAAACCCAATAGAAGAATGAGAAGAAGATTACCTCGCTACGCCGCCTCAAGATGTTCTTGGGGACGGGATCATCGAGGGTGTAGGCATGGGCCACCTTCCCAAACGCCTCTTGCATACGCGCCGCCACCCACGACTCCGCCGGGGCTGCAGGAAAACGGGATGAGATGGGGGGCGATCGAAAAAAGAGCTCGCTCGAGCTCGGGAAAGGACGAGGTCGAAAGAAGCTTACCTTTGGCGCTTTCCCGAGTGGGGTCGTCCCTCCCTCGGATCTCGAAGAACGGGTGCACCCTCTTTCGTAGAGGGACACCGAGCCCGAGGTATCTCACGACCACACCGACCGGTCGGGCCGCGTCGCCCACAAACATGGATGGTGGCGACAGTCTCTTGGTCGGCGCTGAGTCTTCAGGTTCTGGGGTCTAGCGCTTGCTTTCCACGACGATGCCGTTATACGCAAGCTCGCCCCCCTCGCCTTTCTTCAGATAAAACCACCTCTCCGTCCACGGCCCAAGGGAGTCCCGGGTCGGGACTTGAAGAAAGGAGCAGGGAAGCCCGGTTCGCAGCCGAAAATAAAGGCACCCGACGACAGGGTCCTTTGAAGTGCAGAACAAAGAATAAAAATAGAAAAAGAGAGAGGGGGTGGGAAGGATTCCAAGGAACCCCTCACAGAGATGCGAAAAGATAGAGAGGAGGAGAACAGAGTTCGGCACCAGATTGACAAGTTCGATCTCGCATTGCACGAGCGTATACTGCTCTGTGCTCACAATCTCGTCCTCCCGAGGGTGCGGCTCGACCTCCCCGGCCACCGGAAGTCGCCAGGTCATTGGGTCCAGGAGTCCCAGTGACTCGAGCTCTCTCATCCTCTCGGTGATCAAGGTGCTTTTCCCGAACTTGGCCATGGCGCCCGGAGAGATCAAGACGGATCTGGGGGAAGAAAAGGCAACTGGAAGGGAGGCTAAGACACAACGCAAGGGTGAAGGGCTTCAGAGGCATACGGCTTCGAGCTTTTAAAGAAGCCCGATCTCTGACAGTTATCATCTGTTACTCCTCAAAAGGCGCGTCGGGATTTTCGGGCAGAGAACGTGAAGCGCCACGGTCGCGTCTCCTCGAATCCCCCCGGAGACCCGAGGCGTCGCATCCCGTGTCCACTGCCCATCGCGTCAGGACACGAGGCGTTACGGGCCGCTTCCTCGAATCCCCCGCAGGAATCCGAGGCGGCGAAAATCAGACACCTCCCAGACACGATCTTCAATTTAATGCCGCAAAGGCGAAAGGGCATGTTCGCAGCAACCACGACAGAGGTCCCTAGAGGATTTCAGCATGCAAGGTCGGCCTCGGGGGCTGCCGAGCTCGATCAAAAGACCGATCCCTTCTCAAGAAACCATTAGACTCAAGGGTGCCCCGAGCTTCAAGGCCGTCCCTTGAACCTCGGGGGCTAGCTGTCGGGGATCGGTGCCCTCGCCACGTGTAAGCATCCCCCCGTGGCCTCGTGGCGGCTTCCCGCGGACCCAGGGGCTCATCTCCGACTTAGGGGGCGCTTCCCCGATGATCGGGCTCGGGACCGGTGAGCTCGAGCTCGGGCACTGCCGCAGGGGTAGGCACCCTTGACCTGGACGCTTCACCCTCGACCTCGACGCCTCACCCCCGACCTCGACGCCCCCGCGGCCACCAAAGGAAAGGACGTCTGTAACGCTTTTATTTTTATCTTGTGTAAAACTCTCCCCTGCGTGGGAATCAGCGCTCTACCTACCCCTGCATGGGAACTAGGGTTCAACAGCTCCCGTCAAGATCTCAACAGCTCCCGTTAAACTCTCAACGGCTAGCGACAACTTTCGAGCCTCCGTCAAATCACCACGAGCTCCTGACGTCAGCCTCGGGACCAAGCGGCAAGATTCCCCGAGGGCTACAAAAGCAATAGGTCGCCCAAATCAAAAAAGGGGACAGGAACAGAAGGCAGGGACAACACACGACACGCAACACCTACCAAGAAGAACGGCACGGCCCCTTGCCCCTCTTGCTCGGGCCCTGTCCTTGTACTCTCCCATAGAGCTGCTAATACATCCTTCGCCTCAGGGCAAGACTGGAGTAGAGCTATTACCCGACCTTGGGGGCTCGAACCAGTATAAATCCCGTGTCCGGAATCTCTTCTTGGACGGCTTCCCTGCGACGCTAGGTGCCCCCGAACGAGCGCGACCTCAGGTCCCGCTCCCGAGCTAACATCTCGCATTCCCCTTTATTTCTTCTACGGTCGACGGTCCCGATCGTCGACAAGTATCATGCCACAAAATTCTCCCAGAATAAAGAAGCGTTACCCTCTCCTACTTGGCAGAGTGCAATTCCTCTGTAGTATATGCTTAGCCTCAATATCTCTCCACCAAGATGAGAACCGGTTTCTTTAGCCACATGTGGGACTTCTCCAACGCTATAGGAAGTGTTCCACACAAATTGTACCCAAGTAGATGTTGGAATTAATTCAGAATTAATTTAATGGAAGAAGTCAAAGGGGTGTTGAGTTGAGGGTATGGATTTTAGTCCCATATTGCTTAGCTAGGTGGAGAGAAAGCAACTTATAAGGAGACCTCATGCATGGACTCTAATATGAGTTGGTGGCAAGGCTAGAGGTACATATTGTTAACTAAGTTAGCCTATGTACACACACACGAGTTCATGCCACGTATTTGATGACGTGCGACTGAGACGTGCTAAGTGTACTTAATCTATGCCACATCACCTTATACCTCAACTGCCGACGTGGTACCGTAGACTCACGGAGACGCACGTTCTAGAGTGGTTAGTCCATTCGCCCAGTTCGATTTTCGTAGCGCTGAGTTTTCACGAGACAGTTTTGTGGGACACGCCTTCATATGGGAGACATCCTTGTACGTGAAAGGCAGTGACGAACAAAATTGATCTAGTCTCGTCTTTCTCTAGCGATCTCTACTTCCTCCGGTACGTGCTGCCACCCGAGTCGTTCCATCACTTTGCCTATCGTGCAATGGGTGCGAGGGACAGCAGTGTCTTCGATCCAATGCTAGCTACTTGATGCCTTGCACGGAAGACTGGCGATCGGGTTTCTGGGAAGCGCTGCACCGCGCAACTGCTCGTCCTCATCTTCGATCGACGTGTTGCTCCTACGCAATTTCTAGTTCTTCACCAAGCCCACTGTAAGTGCCTCAGACTGAGTAGTTCTTGGTCCAAGCAATTTTCTATTGTGATTAAATATGATGGGAATGCATGTTGCTATGATAGTATTATTTACATCTATGTATCAGTTGGGTTATCTAGCATATGTAGGTGTGAGTTGGGACCCGGATTTGCAAATCCGAAACCCTCTGTGTATACTGCACTAGTCCAGGATCACGCTAGTGCACACAGTGTAAACATAGATAAAATATCATTCTATACAACGAATTAACTAAGAAAGAGGCAAATTATTATTAAACAAAGCAAACGACCTTATGGTCAAAGTTTACACCACTATGCCTTAAGGGCTTAAGAAACAAATAAATTATTGCAGCGAAAAAGATAACTTGGGCCATTCAACATGCCACAGGCAATCGTCCAGGGAACACCTTCCTAATCCACGTAGTCTTCATAATATTCCTCCTCATGATATTCAACATTTCCTAATCCTTCCTCAGCAACTGATCAACAAAGGTGTATAGCTGTGAGTACAAAAAGTACTCAGCAAGTCGTAGGGAAATGATGCAATATATTCATGCAAGGCTTGACAAATGATAGACAACTTGAATTGAAATACAGTAAATAGATTGAAAGCATATTTATGAAAAAAGATAATAAATAACTAGTAGATCAATTATAGACAACATGAACAGAATGACGAGGCATCACCCTACACCATCTAAAACAAGTATCAACCAATAAATTTAACAGTATTAACTTTAGACAACAAAACAACAGTGAACTCCCTGTTCATATCCCAACAATTCTACCATCCAACATTTCATGAAACACTCTATACCTCATGTGAAATTCCCGGGCATGTCCATGACCGCGGACGTGGCTATTTGAATAGTTTTACACTCTACAGAGGTTGTATTACTTTACCCACAAGACATGATCATCTCTTTGTGCAATCGATATTAGCACACTTCCTTTGGTGTGCCGCAGAGAGATCATGACAAAGCCTTTACAATGCCCTGTCTAAACTCGGTACTGCCCACTAAGATTTCGCCCCTCGGGACCCCCTCTTGAGCCATGTGAGTCTACCCGTTCACTCCAGAATCAACACCACCAATTGGCATTACTTAAGGCTAGACATTGCAAATTAATCAGCTAGGTCTGTCCCATACCAGACTTATGGTAGTACGGTTAGGCCCAGTTCAATGGCGCACAAGATTAAGTCCTTAAGTTGTCTCAGGTAAGACATCCACATCCCAATGTGCTAGAAAGCACCCTCTTTACTGAACGATCACTTGTCCAAAGGAAAAAAATTCGTGTTCAACTAAGACCAATGGCAAACCCTGCCATGATACAACAATTTTTACAATAGCGGGTATCAGCCACAATTCAATATCTCATTAAGTCAAGATTACCATTATTCAAAATGTGATATGGATACCATCGTATAACTAAGCAATGTCTAAGCATAGCTACGGTAACCCAGTGTTGGTAGTATAATCATGTCCAACTAGTAATGTCCCAACCTAGGGTTAACAATGGATACATGGCATTCCAATAATCAAGGTGGCATAATGACAACTAGGTATATAGATATTCCCATGAAATAAACATTTATACTCAAATAGCATGCATTTGTAAAAAACAAATTACTTTGCAAACATATGATCAATATGATCAAAGGTTATGACTTGCTTTGCTGATCTAGTGCTGAGTCTTGGTCTTCGAAGTCCCCGTTTGCTCCCTCGGAATTAGCGTCTACCGAAAAAGAAAGCAAAAAAACAAATAAATACAGAACAGAGACACAAACAAGCTCAGAACTGAAAATAAATGGCTCTGGAAGGTAGATCTTGGTTTTAGAAAAAATTAGAAATTTGAATCGCCTCAATCGGAGTTCGTATGAAAGAGAACGGGCCTCCAAAAGATTAAATTCAAAGAAAAAGAAAAAGAAATATTTCTGGAATTATTTCTCTAAAGGAAATTCGATTTATTGTGAAATGCTGACATCAGCAAGGATTTCTGGAAAATAAAATAAAGTAGGAAAATATTTTAGAGGCTGACAGGTGGGACCCTTTCTCATAGACCGAGTCCACGGGATGGCTAAGGTCTATGGTGGACCTAGTCCACAGAACAGGGCTAGGGCTGACATCAGGGATGACGTCGACGCTGACGCAGGCGGCCACGTGTAACGCATCGGCGGCATGGCCGGATCGAATGGCAGAAAAGCAATGGCTTCGGTTGCGGTGACGCAGCAAAATCTGAAGCATCCGCCGAGGATTGGACGGCCAAGGTTCGTGGCGAGGGGCGATGGTGAGGAAGGCGGCGTGGGCTTGCCAGACTTGGAGAAGAAGAAGCATCTGGTGACGTTTTTGTACAGGATCGACTTCGGCTTGGTGCGAATCCGGAAGGAGGCGAACTCGAAGAGGTTGGCAGGGATGTCAGAGACGCTCCGGAATGACCAAACGACGGCGAGAAAAGCTTCGGCCGGCCGCGCAACTCTGGCGAGCGAGAACTCGACGCAGGCGGCGTCTCGAGCCACGGGAGATGAGGCAGAAGGAGCGGCGGCGCAAGGGAAAGCTCGCATAGGGGTCAGCGGCGCTTAAATAGGCCTGGGCAGGCATGTAAAACGCGAAAACCGAGATGGCGGCGTGTGGCGCACGGACTCCATCGGCGACTAGGGTTTCGGCGGCAGCGCGCTGACATGGAGCAACCTGGACCGCATACGGGGCGCAAATCCGACGGCTCAAGCAGACCAGCTACACGGCTCCACGAGGTGCGTTGGATCGAGATCGCACAATGGCGGTCTTGGTGGTGGTGGGGGTGGAATTGGCCGGCGGGCGAGCGACGCAGCAGTAATGGCGGCGAGGAAAAGAAATGGGCCGGAGAGATTCGACCCGAGAAAATTTTAGAGAATAAAAATTATTTTCCGAATTAAGAAAATTCCAGAAATTCGAAAAAAGCAAATAAATTCAAATAAATAGCAAATAAATTCAGAAAAATCTCCAAAAATGCAGAAAAATTCCTTAGAGCACAATGAATCCAAAACTAGAAATCTTTTGTTTGATGTATAGATTAATCAAATTAAATATTTTAATTAGTAGAAACTTCAAATTAAGCTTGAATTAATTCAGAGAAAATGTAAATGGTTCATTTTCAAATTCAAACATTCCAAAACTCAATTTTTGGGATGTTACAGTGTGCCTTCTTTACTAGCATGTTGTATAAATCTGTTGGCTGCTAGTAATCATCTTGTAGATGTAATGTTTATCTTCATGTTTTTATTGCGTATCTATGGAATTAAATTAATGTTATACTATGTGAATTTTCCAACAAGAAAATCATGCTTATTGTAATTTTTGTGCATATTTTTTAGCAACAGAGCTTCATTTTGTTAAGGACCTCTAGTCCTCCTATTGATATTGGCCAACTAACCATACATCAAGCAGCTAAGGACTTTACCCTTGCTTTAATATCTGAACCCCTCCAAAGATAATGTCTCCTTGCACTGTCAATTGTTTCAATCACTGCCACTGGAAGCTTTAGTTACATGTAGTAAGTGGGCAAATGAGAATGTACTGAACTTATTGTATTGAGAAGGCTTCCATAAGATAGAAAGGCAGTAGAGGCAGCAAGTCTCTTTTCAACACGATCTATTAGTGGAGTAAAATCCTGAACTCTTGGTTTTGTTGTCCCCAAGGGCAAATCCAGATAAGTAGAAGGCAGAGAACCAACCTGACATCCAAAAACTCTTGTTAACAAAACAATTTGATCGATCAGAAGCAGAAAGCCATTCGAATGTGACAAGCAAAGATCAACTTGAGAACCACATCGATTGTGGCTGAAATCAGCGAAAGTAGAACCTTTTGAGAAATCCCAATCAGTAGCAAGAGAATTCATGGCTGATCAGTCAAGGAATCAAAGAGATCTCGAAGAGATGAAAATCGCCTCTAAAGTCCCCATTCTTCTTCTTTGATGAAGGTGCGAGCAGTCCTGGTGTAAGTTCAAGCTCCATTAGTTTTGGTGATTAGTTTAATATTAATGTTTAATCATTGTTTAATGACAAATCTAATCATTATGAGACTAACATGTTTATTAAGCTATATTCTTATTATTCTCATAATTGGATGGAAAATGGAAAAACCTAAGGTATGCACTTGTATTCACTTTATTATCTTAATGCATACTTAGGATTCAAGTTAAAATATGAACTCTTCCATTGCCTTGGTCCAAATATGTGCATTATGTTCCTAATTCATATATTACATGAATGCACACATCTAGGGGGAGTTTATAATTTAACTACTTGTTTCAATAGTATTGATCCATGTCTTATTACTAAATAACATATAAAGGATCAAGACTTTGAAACAATCGTTTGAGTATATATAACTTGTGTAGTTGTAGTATACTCATGCAAATATAGAATAAACTCATATGCAATCTAAGATTGATTATGTGCATATTGGTTCCATGTTCAATTATCTATATGCACATATCAAATAGAGTTTATTCTATAGTTGATGGTTTAAATGTATTGATCCCATTTCCATCACTCAAACATATATGGATCATTACTAACCATCATATTGAATATATGAAACTTATGTAGTTATATATATACTCATATCAATTTAAATGAAATTTAAATTGAATTCGATTGTCTTTCAATCAATAAAAGGACATTTCATCATGTGTTGATGGTGTTCCTTGTTGATTAAAGACAAGCGAAAAGTTCTTGAGTATAATGAAGCATTAATTGCATCAAAGTACTCAAGACAACAATTAATCATTCAAATTGATTTGGGTTGTGCTCAATCGATCTTGGAGGCATCCATTATGTGTTAATGGAGTGCGGTGATGATTGAGACAACCGTATTTGTTGGACTAACAATCTTCTATGAGTTGTGAAGTAGGTTGAGTCCAAGATAATGAAGATTCGAGAAGAAGAAGAAGTCATCATGTGTTGATGGGCTTCAAGAGGTGATCCCGAAGTAAAGAGAAGAGCTAGAAGGTTCATCATGTGTTGATGACCAAGAAGAATAAGAGGTGATCCTAGAGAGAAGATGTTTGGATATCATAAAAGCTCTAAGTGGATCGCTAGAGGCAAAGGTATAACTAGCTAAGGCTAAGGATGTGTTCCTAGTCTTTTACCGGTCTCGATGTTTGGATGGGAGACCGGATTGCTAGTTAGGTGTCGTACTATTAAGAGGGGTTGAGTCTTTTAGCTTGAACTTCATCATGTGTTGATGAACTCAATCCGGTTCACTCTAACTCACTCTCTTATTTGGATTTTGCATGGAGCTAACCATTTGGCATGTGTTGCAAATGGGTGAAGCTCGTGCGTTGGATTTTGCATGAACTAAGTATTTGCATGTGTTGCAAATAAGAGTGCTCATGCTTGCATCTTATTTGAATCTTATCGATTTGGGTTTTGCATGAAGCTATGGATTTGCATGTGTTGCAAAAAGTGAGACAGCTTATGCAATGTTGTTTATGTGGTTATTGCTTGGAGCTAAGTTTTGCATATGTTGCAAAAGGAGATAGCTCAAGAAATTTTGGTTTAAAGTGGTTGCATGAAGCTAGAGACTTGCATGTGTTGCAAATAGAGAGCTCATGCACTTAAGTTTGAATTGTGGTTTGCATGGAGCTAGAGATTTGCATGTGTTGCAAATAGAGAGCTCATGCTTTGGTGTTTTAGCTTGTGATGGGATCATGTGTTGATCATCACAAGGCTAAGCTTGGTTTGTGTTTTGAGTTTGCAAAATGTGTTTTTGCAAAATGATTGAATGGATTTGTTATTTGCAAATGTGTTTTGCAAATAAACTCGAAGTTATGAGTTTCGATCCTAGAGCATGTGTTGGCATTTGCAAATGTGTTTTGCAAAGTGCCGGGATCATGTGTTGATCCTTACATGGCTACAAGGATTGATCTTATGGGTTCGTGGTTTATTTGCGAATGTGTTTTACAAATAAATTGGAGTTGTTATTTGCGAATGTGTTTTGCAAATGAACTTGAGATTATGGGTTTCAATCCTAGAGCATGTGAATAGGGTTTGCAAATGTGTTTTGCAAATTGACTTGATCATGTGTTGATCATCACATGGCTAAGAGGATTGATCTCATAAGTTCTTGGTTTATTTGCAATTGTGTTTTGCAAATAAATTGGAGTTTAAAGTGATTCTTTGGAATATGTGATTAACATGTGCAAATGTGTTTTGCATAGGGTTGTGATCATGTGTTAATCATCACGTGGGTCAAAGAATCAATCTTCGAAAGTTTGGAGAAAAGTTTTTGGTGAAAAACTTGTTTTTCCTTGTGTGCCCGATGGAGGTCAAGACTACCGACCATGTAGGTGCGATGCTCGCCAGTATGGCGGCGATCTGACGCCCACATGGCGGTAGTTATAATCCAAAGAAGAGTTTCGGGTGTGTCCGTGGCACTACCGCTCCTTGGGAGCGGTACTGTCGCTTGGCCGGCACTACCGGTCCCAGTTGGGCGATACTGTCGGGCCACTGTAGCAAACGGCTAGTTTTGGCATGCTTTTGACTGTTGAGGTCGAGGCCGGCACCGTTGAGGTTGAGGCCGGCACTACCGGTCCCAGCTGGGCGGTAGTGCCGGTCGTGCTGGTTTTTGCCCATTTTTCCCCCAACGGCTAGTTTTCGTGTGGGGGCTATAAAAGGATGCCAAGGGCTGGCATTTGGTTGTTGCTGGTTCTATTGAGGTTTTGGGTGAGGTGTTGCATGTGTTGCACACTCACATTTGGTTTTTGAGCTAAGAGTGAGCTCTAATTGCATGTGTTGCAATTAGAAGTGGATTGAGGGCCTCTTGTGGATGTGTTGCACTTGAGGAGGATCCTAGTGCATGTGTTGCACTTAGGAGATCATCATTGTGCATGTGTTGCACTTGGTGAGGTTCAAGCAGAAGGCTTGACTTGTTACTCTTGGAGGTTGCCGCCTCCTAGACGGCGTAGAGCGTCGTGCGTGGTGAGCTTCTCAACGAAGGTTGTGAGAAGCTCCGGCAAAGTTTGTGAAGGTTGGAGCTCGCCTACCCGGGAGGGAAAAGGAGCTGCCACTAGTGGATTCGAGGTGGGTGCTCAATTCGTGGAGCCGGTCCAATGTGTTTGGGCTAACCTCAATGTGGACTAGGGGAGACCGGCAAGTCTCTGAACACCACGGTAAAAAGTATCGTGTCTCTTGTGCTTGCATTGTGTTAGTTATTTATGTTCAAGCAATTTATATTCATAGAATTAAATTGATTGATTGCTTATCTTTAGAATTGCATATTCTTGTTAGAGACATAATTAGTTAGTGCACATAGTGAGCCGAGTTGTTTTAGGCTTTAATTGTCAAAACCTTAGTTTATAGCTTCCGCATTAATAATTGTTAAGGTTTTCGTATAAGGATAATTAGGGGTGAATTGCTTTGTAGAAATTAGCGAGAGAATTTTAAAAGCTGCCTATTCACCCCCCTCTAGTCGGCATCCTCCACCTTACACCTGGCCAACTAATTTATAAATATTATTCCTTCACCCCTACTCCTCCAAAACCGTAGTGCCACCACCACCTTCTTGCATTGCCCTTCATGGTGCCTCCATCGTGCTGCCTCTCTTCCCCCCACACCACCCCTTGCACCATTGTGGTTATCATCTTCGGTGTCCTCCCCATGCCTCCACGTCTTCCTTGCGGTGCCTTGCATCACTTTAATATAAGGATAAAATGGGTCATATGGCGGAGAGACCACTTGTTTAAGAGGGAATATGTAAAGGGGGTAAAAATAGCGTGACAAAAAATAGTGCTTACTCGCGGGCTCATTTCGTCGAAGTTGAGGTGGCCTTAGCAAGCTCCTCGAGGTGACAGGATTCATAATCTACCCTGTTTAATTCTTCAACTTGAGTGGTGATTGTTTGCCTGGATGATGGATTTGGGGCCATGTAGGATGGAATTCATTATGGCATAAGGACTAGGATGGTGGTGATTGTGATTCGGCGTCGTGTTTGGAGCAAGGATGGCAAGTTCCCCGTGGGGGTAATGCCCATGTGGGTGCAAGGTTTCAAATTTTGTTTTTAGACCACATCTGGGGCGACCGAAATCTGGCCAAAATTCAAAAACAAAATTTCAATCTGGTACTTTTGGAGGCTTGCAAAACCAAAATTTCTACAAAATTGACTGAAATTTTGGTCCTTTTCAACCCCATGTGAAGTGGTCTCCAGAGGATAGAAAAAATTGGGGAAAAATATGAAAAAATCATGCAATCATTTGTCTACATTTCCCATCTGCTTGAATGCAAAATACTAAGTATTTGCACATAAGGCATGATTCTTCGCCAGTACATTCCATCGGTACAGGTGGTACAGGACAAGCTCTCAGGGAATAATATCAAGTTTATACCCTTTTGCAAAAGTGGTAACCCTCCTTCACAAAAGAAAACCGGCAAGGAATCGCTAACGCTACTCCCTTCCCCCACTCCTAAGCAAAAAGGCCTAACAGAGCGTCAACACGACATATTGTAGAGCAACATCCTACAACTATGTACAAAGCCTCCATTCCCCTAGGTGTCGTGTTTGAAAGCACAGTCTTTGTCATAAACCGATTACCCTCTGCTCCAAATGGCTCTATTTCTCCCAGAAAGTAATACTTGTGGAAATATTTTATCAACTTTGATATTATAGTATAACTTAACATCAGATTTATTGGTAACATATACTAGTTTATTTGCCATACTTACCTGTAAACTCAAATATGGTCAAATTGATCAAGCAAAGCATAGCCAATAAGCCCACTAAACGAGCTTGCTTGCCAACCCTACATACCATGTTTTACACCTAATATATATTTTTTACATATTTTGAGATGTTTTCTCTAGTATAAACAATTTGTTGTCTTTGATTTTTTTATTTGCATCCGGGAAATCTTGGTCTTCCACTGAATATTACCAGTGAACATGTCAATGATAAATAAACTTCAAAGATTTGCACTTTAAGTGAAACTCCGTGTAATTTAGACCTTACGGCCATTCTGTTAGGTATTGGTGTGTTTTTTTACACATCTATACTAGAGTTTCTATAGCTTGTGTTACTATCAGTGGTATGAGGTATCTCTTGATCAGTCAAAGTGGAAAAACTGGTTAATTTGATGGTTTAGCCGGTTCAGTTGGCATGAAGATGGAACATATGTCTGAATTGTTGTACAGTTGCTCTTCTAAATTGCTTCAGCTTTAGAATTTCAATACTTAACTATGAAGCTGAGATAGATTTATAGTCTAAAACTTTGGCATCAGATAGTGCAATTTGTTAGGAATAGCACTTGTTGTATTCAATATGAGGCTAGTAGGCTAGAATATATAGAGTACATGAATGTACAAAAGGAAAACCTATATAAGGCAACATCTAAATAAGGAAAACTTATATAAAAAAAACCTATATAAGAAGAGTCTATATATGACAATATCTATACCCTTAACACCCCCCACAAATGCAAGGTGTATGCAATAGTACTGTATTGGAAGAGTTGACACTAAAATAGGGGAAAATCCAAAATCTTGATCTTGGAGTAGTCCTCGTATTATCCAACTCTTAAAAAACCAAGTCGATGAAGGAAAGTCGACGAAGGAGCTGAACCAATGAAGTAAAACTAACAAAGAAGCCAAGCCGATAAAGGAAAGCCGACATAACGAGCAGAGCTGAAATCGGCTAGATAATGAGCCAAAACCGATGGAGGAAAGCCGACGATATAAGCCGAGCCGAGGCGAGGTAATGATTCAGAAATTGGAGTTAACGGAATGAACCGATAAAAAGAGCCGAGCCGACAAAAGAACTAAGATGTTAAGGACTTGGATAAATGCAACGGAAACAATGACACTGAGAATAAAAAACTCAAAGGAGAGTCGAGCCAACAGAAGAGTCGAGCTGCTGAAGAGCCAGACCCAAATGAGTAGTAACTCGAAACTGGAAGCCAGAGTCGAAGACTGAAAAGCTAGAACCGAGCCAAAACCGAGCCGATTCTGATCGAAACTAGAGCCAAAACCGACCCGAGCTAATGAGCCAAGCCGGAGAAAAAGCTAAGTCGAGAGTTGAAGAACCGTTGTCGAATTGAAAGCGGAAAGCCATAGTTGGCAATCGAAGAGCTGGAGTCGAAGCCAAAGAGCTGGAAGCTGGAGATGGAAAAAGGAGCTGGAAGCCAAAAACTGAGATGAGAAGCCTGAGCCAAAAACCAGAAGCCAGAGCCGGGATCTAAAAGCTGGAGCCGGATGGAGCTAAAACCGGAGTTAAATCCAGCTTTGAAATTGGTTTGGTGTCCGTCTTGGATTAACTGCTCTCGGGTGGAATTGGCGGAGAAGGATCGGGTCTCATGAGTGAGGGCAGCGGGCCAGGTTAGCCGGCGTGCCAACGAGGCGGCCAACCGGAGTGAGTCGATTGGCTGACAGGTGGTGGCGCCAGATGTAGAGCAGAGCAGCCATGCAGAGCGGAGCAAGCTGTTGGAGCTTAGGCCAACGGCGACGCCGGGTGGGCAGGTGGCTATCTCTCCTTCCTGGTACATAGGTGAGCAGGCGTCGTGAGCATCACAGACGGACGGTGTCGCAGGGCTATCGTCGGATCCAATTGCCAAGACGGATCTGTAGTGGCGGCGGCAATGGCTCCCAAGGCAAAGAAGAAGCCGGCGGCGAAGAGCCCGCTAAGGAGGAGCCTGCGGTGGCACGGCTGATGCGCCACGAAGGCGAGCACAGGGCTACTTAGGAGGCGCTGAAGGGTGAGGAGCATGACCACTCCGACAATCAAGCCAGGAATCAGTTTTTCTCCCATCACCAATGTTTAGAATTATACCCTTCAGCCAAATATTTATAACCTTGAAAATGTCAGCCCAACATGGGGAATCATCCTGCTCGTGAGTCAGTTGAGAAATGCTTCTAATTATTCCTCAAATACATTCTTCTAACAAGTTACTGCCACAAACCAGCTCCTGATTCAAGTTTCCACTACCCTTCAGAAAGCAAACTCACATTGACATGCCTGTCTGATGTACAAGGTTCATATTTGAAGAAAGAATGGAATAGGCTCCAGATTGTTACGCGCTAACAGATGGAGCATTGTCTGCTCATCAGCTTCACAAGGACTACGCAATGACCAAATAGACCACAGTCATCACCCGATCACCATTATATTCGCCCTTGATGGACCCTCCAAATCCTTAATCACAAGGCTAGACACAACATCAAGCAATGCCAAGAAAAAAATATATAAACTCTACTATCAGGAATCACACATTCAGTAAGTTGGAAACACATATGAAAAACAGATCCATAGAAGCTGGCAGGCTTATAATTCAATGGAGCAGCTCAATGAAGATATTTCTCACACAAGAAAAGGTAATTAAAAAACTAGTAGATGCTGGTATTCCTAACGATCAATAGTCGCAGCTCCAGTCTTCGGAGTTGTAGTGCAAACCATGATCTCTATGCGGCCATCTGTTTTGATAATTCCAAGCCATGTCAATATAGAACAGGTTAAATTGAACCAGACAAGTTGAAGTGGTATAAAACACCACTGCATTTAGATTTGCTTTAACTACCACAAGCACAGGTCACATGTCAACACAGAGACATGGGAAACATCAAAATATCGCCCAAATTCAGGCCAAAAAATTTCCATTCATATCTGAATTTATTACATTTGGACTCTCCATCAACTACTCACTGCTAGACTCAGGGCTTAACCACACACAAGAGTGCATTGAACCATGTTTCTCGTAGGAAACTGCAGACTTCAACTTAAGAAGACACCAATGCTTAAGAATCTAAGTCAGCCAAGATTAATTTTACAGAACAGCCAACACAGTCTGCAGACCTAAGGCAGCTCACACAATTTTTGCATGCATCACTCGTTCAATTCTAGTCCTGTTACTGCTACAAACGGGGTAGTAAATGGGCATTTCGTTTTTTGCAGCGAGTGCGTTTTACGCTCCGTCTCGTGCATTTTTTTTTTGGGGCAGCGAGTGCGTTTTACGCTCCATCTCGCTCCAGTATTGCAGTAATGAGTTCTTTGCTCAATGATCTGCTTTACTTTATTCAAAAGGCCCTTTTATTTACTTAAACCCTTTCGTTTAGGACCAGTTCAAGGAATATAGTGAACATTGTTTCAAACACGTCTTAAGTGCGTTCGCTGCCTAGTCAGAGACTCTGCTAACACTCTAGTAAAATTACTAATGGCTGACAGAGATTCTGATAGCACTAGAAATCTTCCTAAGTAAGTGCAAACAGAACCTAGAGACACAAAAGGTAAACGACTCATGCATGGCAGAAAAATGCAAGAGCTAGCAGCAAAGATATACTAACCGACTGGTACTACTGAAGTAGCAACCTATTGAATTTTGATGAAGCAGCCTCTTCAATCTTGATGGTCTTGTTGGTTGGACAACTTGAAAATAGGCAGAAACTTGCAGATAGACACATGGGTCAGCAAACTGCAGGCCTAGGGGATGTGCCAAAGCTGCCTGTCTGCAAGGACGCGGGTGAGAGAGAATCACCACCGCACAGCCATGTCACAGCTGCTGGTACTGCAGGCCACGGCATGATGACATCACCGGATGCAGAGATGAGCTCCTCGATGAAGGAAGGGTCGAACGGTGGACATGGCAAGCCACTAATGAACTCGCCGGGCGCCGGCTCATCAAGCTGTACTCCCTCCTTGTAGAAGGGTGCATCTGCCACCTGCGTGGTGTCACCCAGGCAAGAGCCATGTACTGTGGTGGTGGTCTGGACGAGATCCACGGCAGTGTCCCCCTCTGGCTCAAGCTCAGCTGGGTGTGTGCATGGGGGTGGCACGCCCGGCTCGGCTGCAAATAGGTCGAGCTCATTGACGTCGAAGGACAGCAGTGCGCTCATGTCAGCGTCAACGGACAACAGGTCATTCTCGTTGAACTCGAAGGGCTGTAGTGGGATCGCGGCGCCATCACGATCGAGCATCTCCTTGAACATGTCAAGCACCTCCTCGTCAGTCATTTGCCGCTGGGCGCTGCAGGGTTGAGGAGCCTCTTCTGCAGGGTGATGGTCGTCTGGCTCGCCTCCTGGCCCATGGTGGTACTCCGGTGTCAGGGTGCTCTTGATGCTATCTCCAAACAGCACCACGTCGTCGTCTTCTTCGTCGTCCATTGTTTGCTGCCAGTCACTGCAGGGTTGAGGAGCCTCTTCTGAAGGGTGATGATCATCCAGCTCACCTCCCGGCACATGGTAGTACTCTGGCATCAGGGTGCTCTTGACGCTCTCTGCAAACAGCTCCACGTCGTCGTCTTCCTCCTTGTCCATCGTTTGCTGCTGGTCGCTGCAGGCTGGAGGAGCCTCTTCTGCAGGGTGATGGTCACCTGGCTCGCCTCCAAATAGGTCGAGCTCGTTGAAGTCGAAGGACAGCAGTGCACTCATGTCGTCGTCAACAGACATCTGGTCATGCTCAAAGTGCTGAAGTGGGATTGCGGCACCATCATGCTCGAGCATCTCCTCGGCCACCTCAAGCACCTCCTCGTCAGTCACTTGCAGCCAGGCGCTGGAGGGTTGAGGAGCCTCTTCTACAGGGTGATGGTCGTCCAGCTCGCCTCCCAGCCCATGGTGGTACTTTGGCCTCAGGACGCTCTTGAGGCTCTCGGCAAACAGCACCACATCGTCGTCTTCCTCCTCGTCCATCATTTGCTGACGGTCACCGCAAAGTGGAGGAGCCTCTTCAGCAGGGTGATGGTCGTCCAGCTCACCTCCTGGCCGATGGTGGTACTTCTTCATCAGTGCACACTCGAGGCTCTCCACAAACAGCGGCACGTTGTCATCTTCCTCCTTGTCCAGCGTTTGCTGCCAGTCGCTGCAGGGTGGAGGAGCCTCTTCTGCAGTGTGATGATCGTCCGCCAGCTCACCTCCCGGCCCGTCGTGGTACACCGATGACGTCAGGTCGCGCTCGAGGCTCTCCGCAAACGCCAGCTCATTGTCGTCTTCCACGTCCGTCATTTGGCGCCGGGCGCTGCAGGGTGGAGGAGCCTCGGGGTGCTCCTCCTCTGCTTTCCTCTTCTTGCAGCCGAACGACTCGGACAGAGAAGCCGTCGTGGTCGATGATGAAACAACTCGCGAGCGTGAAGGCGCCGCTCTTGGCGACCGGTACACCTTGCAGAGAACAAGGTCGGCGCCTCCGATGCTGTACTCGACCATGAGCCACCCCGGCTTGACGACACCGGACGCCGTCTTTACCTTGAACGAGAACTTCTGGAAGCAGCCGGCAGCGGCGCTTCCCTCGATCATCTTCTGGCCAGCCTCCGAGTGCCACCACCCCTTGCCGCCGTCGGCGCTGGCACCGCCCACCGTGCGCGCCTTCCTCTTGCCAGCGCAGTGGCGCACAGGGCTGAAGAAGTACCAGACCCGGGTGTCCCCAAGGCCGGTGCCAGGCGCGGCTGTGAGGCCAGTGACCAGCTGGTCGGGGGCGGCGGAGTAGACGTCGACCTCGTGGATGAAGCAGACGGCGGCGAGGGGGGGCTGGCCGGCGAGCTTGCGGTGGAGGAACAGGTCGATAAGCTCGTCATCTCGCGGTCGGAAGGAGAGGCACTGAGGAGCAGCCATCTCCATGGTGATGTTGCGCGCGCGCTTGGGAGGAAGTGAGGGCAAGATCTAGCGGTGGATCCGTGGATCCTGCCGTGCCTTTTACGCAGGGGTGGATGCATGGCGGAATCGGATTGAAGAACTAACGCGGTTTGTTTGAGATCAAACTGGATAGGATGCGGATTCAATCCTCCCATTTCCTTATTCGATCGGTAGCTCGATGGCGGCACATCTGCTGATCTGGATCCCGCAGCTTGAGCTCGAGGAATGGAGGAAGAAGATTGGAGGAAGAGGAGGAGACGGCTGCCGCCGGAAGGAGACATTGCTTCGCCGATTTGGGGGAAGAAGACGAGACGACCTCCATTTTTGGGCCAATTCTCTCTCCTCATGGGCCAGGCCAGATGTCGGGAGCAGCCGTAGACAATTCATACATACATACATACATACATACATACATACATACATACATACATACATACACATACATATACATATATATATACCACTTAAATAAGTAATTTTTGTATATACACCTTTTACATATGAAAAAAGATATACAACAAAAATAAAAGGGTTGCAATGAAATTTTTTCAAGCACGTCGCATTGGAATATCTTAGAAACAGTATTAAAGTGTACCAAAAGTGATAAAGAAGTATAATACGTTTGTTTAAATGATATATTGGAAGTTGAAGTATGTATTTCTAGGAGTATCGAAAAGGCTATATATATGACATTGAAATATGACATAGAGAGAGGAAAAGTGACTGGATCCCATGTTACTGGATCATACTAAATCCCCTTCCTATATACTTGTTTTAGATCATGGTGCCCCGCATCATATATATAGTATAATTACCTAGGACACCATGGTGCTTATGCACCATAATTTTAAAACTGGTATTTTTCACTATGTATCTTATGCAAAATTTTGAAATTTTAATGATTTTGAGTTTAACTGGTTTACTAACTAGTGGAAACAAATTTGAACTCAAAATTAAACTAGAGTTAAATTTTTTATGATAATTTGATTGTAGATATGTGCTAATTATATACTCCCTTTGGTTCACAAAATTTTTTTGGTTTGGGATGCGTGTAGTCAAACATTTTAAACTTTAGCTATAGATATTTTTTAAAATATTTAGATTGGATGCATGACACTCATATGTGCAGATTCGTCTCAAAACATACTTTTATAATATTATAATTTTATTGGATCTTTTAAATATATTGCAATAGAATTAGTGGTCAAAGTTGAGTTTTGGGACAAGATGTCATTTCAAAACAACAACTATTTGTGATCGGAGGGAGTATATAAATCAATAAAGTATATGATCTAAATTTGTTCAAAGTCTTTGAATTCTAGTATATTTTTTCAGATATATGTGTTTCATTTTAATTGTTATAAATGAGTATACACCCTAGAATTTAAAATTTCAGAAAGTATACCCGAATTTGGTTTGAAATTATGCATTTGAAATCACGGTGTCCAAACACTATGGTGCCCTATTCCGACATCCTACACACACATATATAGATAGACACACAGTAAATAGTTGCTAAAGGTGCCGACCAATCTATATTCATTTCCGCCCTCTTTTATTTTCTTTTTTCTAATTTCTGCATGAACCTGCCGACGGGTAGGGGTGAAAACGAGTCAAATATTTCCTGTCCGATCGGGCCCAAATTCGGGATGAGATTTGACTATCCAGTCAAATACAGGATAGGATCCGGATACTTGAATACGATTTGTGATTGGATTCAAAGCAGTCAATATCCGATAAATATAGGATGGGACCCGGATATCTGGATTTTTCCTATTTGGGTATCTAGATTTTTCCTATTCGAGTGTTCGGATTTTTCCTATTCGAATATTAGCAAGCCCAGCCCATTCATTACTTATTTTCTATAGCAACCCATTTATATTAACAATTAGTTGGTTCTATTGATCCTCAAGTAGTGTATTCTTTCTATTATTTCTATTGGGTTTAATTGATATATAACTTGCTACTATAGTCATGTACTCGTATAGTTTGATTCAATATATATTACTCTATATATGCGTGCATTATCATTATATCTTTATCTGTTTTTAATCCGAATTCGTCATATATCCGTCCCGTATCCGTATCTGGCTAGCCTGTATACGGTTCCAAATCTGGGAAAAAATATGGGTTAGAATACAAGAAAAGCAATATCTGCTTATATCCGACCTGTTTTCACCCATATCGATGGGGCCTCGTGGGACCAGTGAAAATTTGCTTATATATTGCACATCTTAATACGAAATGTGTATTATTTTCTTATATATTTGGATTAAATCTTGAATCTATATATTAAGATATAAATTTTAAGGTATTTGTGGCAAAAAAAATATGTGTGAGTATTTGTAAATTAATAACTAAAGTAATATTGACAAGTAAAAATATATATTTAAACCATAATTTTGATGCACACCGAGATCCTCGTGGGGCTTGGGTCCCTATCGGGGATAGGGAAAGGGGCAGTTTCCCTTGCAAAGCTTGGCGGTGATAGGGCCACGGAGAGCCCCTCAACCATCCTCCTCCCCATTGCCACCCCTAACTGTGGATTCGGTAAGTTTCATATGGGAACAGAAGTGCTGAGGTTGCTAGGTTTAAAAGCTTGAGCTTGAAATTGGATATTGGGTGAAATTTGTGAGGTTGATGTTTACGTTCTAACAAGATTAGTGTTATAGACGGTCTGTTAATACTTAAAATGGTGCTCTTAACTCTACTTAGTTGATGGATTTGGATGTAGTGGCGGACCCAAGATTAAAATGAAAGAGGTCCTCATAAGACACCAGTCTTCTTCTACATATAGACCTCACTCCCCTCGTCATGGCCGATGAATGATGGTGCTTCGTACAGGGGTAACCAGGGTGTGGCTAGCGGTAGGGGATGCTCCCACCCCGTCTACTCCCCTGTTGGATCTGTCCCTGTTTGGATAGTTTGGCTGGAATTTGAATGTATGAATTTGGATGAAGTGTGAGGGAAGCTTGGAAGTCTCATGTATGTCTCATGTTGATTTTTTCATCTTTTACTTACGTTTTCTATAGTGACTCTTCACTCTTTGGCCTTCAGGACCTATCTTGTTGCACACTTCCCACTAAATCCTCGTACACTCTGCTTACCCAAAACATTACATTTGACATTTTGGTGATTTGGTCGGTTATTTTAGCTATTTATTTGAACCTCAGGGATTTAGCTAGAAAGCAATATTACCAAGGGTAGACCCACATTGGATCATTGGTGTATAACTGAACACCAAAAGTATTTGGCAAAATCACTACTACCCAGTATTATAGCTAGCTTTGGCTAGTTGACTATTGGCTTGCCTCTCAAACAGTAGGTCCTATGTTCTATTGCTTCTAGACTCATAATTTGTTTTTTTATTCTCTCTTTATAGTTTGATTGGTGTAAATGTTATTGACATGTTTCTTTGTTTTTATTAGGATTTGAAATCATTTATTTTAAAAACAAATGTAAAAGAATGCATTTTTGCACTGTATTTTAAAAACTTGTAAGTCCAATAAAATTAATAATTTATTTATTGTATGTTCCCATACTTTCTATCTCTTCTATCAAATTTCAATATTAAACCAAGTTAGAATTTTATCAATCTTTGTTTGAAATTGACTTGTTTTTATTCAGTATCATCTTATCTGTAGTTTAGAAGAAATTTTGTTATCGAGCTGAGCCATGTTACGAGTTTGAGCGTAATCGTGTTTCACTTGAGATCAACTCATTTTAATTTTTAATTAATTTTGAATCGTAGCAATTTTGAATCGAGCCAATAAGCCCACTTAATGAGCCTGTTTGCTAACCCTGCATACCACCTTTTACACCTATTATTTCTCTAAATATTTTTGAGATGTTTTCTCCAGAATGAACAATTTGTTGTCTTTGGTTTTTGGATTATGGACACTAACTTTTCATATTGAATAATGCATCTGGGAAATCATGGTCTTCTGCTGAATATTAATCCCTCTATTGATTTTTATAAAGCGCGGTTTGACTTAGTGCGGTCTTTAAAGTTGAACTTTGACCATTAGTTTCTTTTATAATACTTCGTTCGTAGCTACAAAATCATAACCATAGGAATGCGCTTTCAAATACGATTCTAATGGTATCACTTTTGTGTTATATAGTCTATATATTATTGGACTAATTGTTAGTCAAAGTTTACAAATTTAGAATCTCAAAATGCGTGGACGCCTTATAAAAATCAACAAAGGGAGTACTAGTGAACTTGTTAATGATAAATAAACTTCAAAGATTTGCACTTTAAGTGAAACTCTAGGTAATTTAGACGTGTCGTCCATTCTGTTAGGTATTGCTGAGTTTTTACATATATACTAGAGTTTCTGTAGCTAAATGTTGTGCTGCTGTAAGTGGTATGAGGTCTCTGTTGATCAGTCAAAGTGGATAAACTTGTTAATTTGATGGTTTAGCCGGTTCAGTTGGCATGAAGATGGAACATATGTCTGACTTGTTGTTCCGTTGCTCTTCTAAATTGCTTCAGCTTTAGAATTTCTATACTTAACTGTGAAGCTGAGTTAGATTTATAGTCTGAAACTTTGGCATCAGATGGTGCAATTCACATTTTAGCTCCATGTATAAACTTCCATTTGATCAGTTGTCAGTGCATTAAGATGAATTATGTTGTATTGATCAATTCTTTTGGTTTCATATCCTAATGGTACTTTAGCTAGAATTAAAGGATTAAATTGTATAAACAAATTTGCTAAAAAATTCAGACGTTGCAGTTATGTGGCATTATAACAAAACATTATTGTTTTGAGAATTTCCTTGGCAGCCTTTTACTCCCATCAATGTTTACTTGGCACATCATATAAATCATGCATCATGACGTGTTTCTTAAGTTGACAAGTAACTTTTTTAGTTTCCTTTTAATCCTCCCCTATTTTTTTCATGAAGGTTTTGAATGTCATTGATATCAATCAAGTAATCATACTACAGGAAGCTGTTGTCTGAAGAGAATAATTGCCAACGCACCTTACGGTGGAACCAGTCCTACTCTGACTGAAGGCAAAGCAAGAAATGAGTTGTTGAAACATCAAGTGATGTCTGAGTTCTGTTGATAACCTGCTTATGTGTGATTACAAGAATAAAGCTATTGGTGTAATATCAGATACGCAGGTTGCGAGGAGAACTCCTCATACATTAACTTAACCTGTCAGACTACCAAATTCAAGACTGTTAATTCTATTTGCGATATTTATATATAATGATTAATTTGACAACAATATTTACGATGAAATAATTTTTATTTACGTATAATTATTTTCTAGTTTGCGCATTTAATCTAGTTTTTTTTTCATGGTCCTAGATTAATTATTTCAGATTAATTCTTTAAGTTTGATCATTATTTTATTAATTTTTAGAATTAATAAAAAAATAGGTTTAGATGTTAGTTTACATAGATTCGCCTCGTTTTGATGCGCTCGATCCTTCAATACCTCGGGCGATTAATGGCCATCTTCGCTGACGCGAGCGTTCAGTGCTTATTGATACAAAATCGCAAACCCCCCCCCCCCCCGACCGGGGGTGGTTTCCAAATCATGACTTATTAATTTCCCCTCTGTCTCTTGTTCATGTTCAATGATGAGTGAACATGGAGCGTATGCTGCTCGATGGAAGTAGCCACTTAACGTGGTGAGGACAATGGCTAAGCACCCACAATGGTAACTACCAACCTCTCTTCCTCCTCGTCAAATCCTCGTGCCTTTCTAAAAAGTCATAACCTTCTGGACATCTTTATTACTTAAAAAGAAGCTAGTGGTGCTTAATTTGCCTCTCTTCTCCTCATCAATTACATAAAAATTATGTGCCGACATATGAATCTATCTAAAAAATCTCTAACAAAAAAACAATCTTTCAACAAACAAATAATACCTCTCTAAAAATTCTCTAACAACCCAAAAAAAAAGAAAAAACTAGGAAAGCTTTACCGGGCTCAAAGCGGAGCCAAGTGCGCGGAGGCGCGACATGGCTGAGAGCATGGGCTAGATGTGCCGATCTCAATGTTGTCAACTCGATGTCCTACAGTAATATGATAATTTTTTTATCTATAACAAAGCACAGACATTTAGCTAATATTTTTCAAAAATATAAAAATTCTAAATGTTGTCTTTTTTGAACCAGTGAAGACTCTGAACTAGGCAGGTCCTTATGCCTCGGTTCAAGTGTACAGCAACAGTGGGATCATCAGTCTCGATCCACTCATCAGGTCATAGTTTCCCATATTGTCTCCGCTCATTCCGAAGTCTGAAACATGAATAAAGGTTCAACCTGAGCAACTTAAACTCATCCACTTGTATTTGCATTCTTTTGTCATTTTTTACTTATGTTTTTTTATGGAGGATTGTTCACTCTTTGGCCTTCTACATCCTGTTTTCAACCCAACCTCATGCCCTTTGCCTACCCCAAACATTACACATTTGACATTTTTGTGCTTTAGTTGGTTTGAGTCAGAAGCAATATTACTTGCGAACAAGTTTATGACATAAACTTTAAAGATTCAGGATTTTGGCAAAACTCATGGTAATACGCCTTCAGGCCGCTGTGCTAGGTATTGTGTTGCCAGTTTTTAGATGTATACAAACTTTTCATAGCTGAATGTTGTGCTAGTATGACAGAGGGAGTGGTATGAGGTATCCATAGGTCAAAGTGGCTTAAATGGTGTTGCAAAAGCTGTTAATTTGATTATTTAGCCGGTTCAATTGCACGAAGATGGAGCATATGCCTGAATTGTTGTTCTGATTGCTCTTCTAAATTCCTTCAGGTTTAGCATTTCAAAGCTTGACTGTGAAGCTAAGGTTCATATGAAGCACTTAGACGGCAAAATTCACATTTAACCTCCATAAATTTCCACTCGATCGCTTATCGGTGCACAAAGATGGATGTGCTGTATTCATCAATTTTTTTGGAGTTAGATTCTCTTGGTGCTTTAGCTATAACTAAAGGATCCAACAGTACAAAAAAAAAATTCTGCAAAATTACATGAAACATACCTAAAAGTTCAGAGGTTGAAGTTTTTCTGGCATCATAACTGAATATTATTGTCCTGAGAATGTTCCCGGCAGGGTCTTATTTGCTAGCTCAAGGGAGTAAATGTTAAGAATAACCTCATCCATATTTTACTTGACGCAATCACATAAAACAAAACATTATTTGCTTGCCATCATAAGTTGGCTGGTAGCGTATGCTAGTTTGCTCTAAATCCTCCGTATTTTTTGTTCGAAGAAGTTTTGGATGTTATATTGATACTATTCAAGTATACTGCAGGAACCTGCAGAATGTTGAAATAGAATTGTCATCAAGGCCCCATGTGATGGTAATTATCGAACCATCTCCGGAGTACTAGCAAGAAATGAATTGTTGAAACATAAGGAAGCCTTTGCATAGTCGGCCCGTCACCTTTTTTTCTTTTTTCATTTTTTTTGCAAATCTAGCATCCTATAAAAATAATTGAAAAAAACGGTCTTTTCCCTTACCGTGAAAGCGTCGACATGTGACACATGTTACCTACCACACTTGTGTACCGCGGCAGGCTTGCTACCGCACTCCCTAGCTCGGCAACTAGGTGCCGAGCACCATGGGCACATGAGTAGAGCAGCAGAGTAGTGCGGTGGGAGACTTGTCCAGTTCTCTAGCACAGCAGGTTCCCTATTGCAGTCACCATCTTGCCATGACCTTAACCTCCTACCGTGGTATACGGATACGACAGGTGACATGTGTCACCTATCGCTGTTTCCGCGATCGAAGAGGTGGAGATTTATTCACACTGGGGCAAGATTTGCAAAAGTAATGTGTCCGGAACTAGAAAGGCTAAGGTTTCAAACATAAGATAGGGATGTCAGAGTTCTCTTGGCAACCTGCTCATGTTAGATTACAATAATAATTACACTTGAGGTAGCTTATCTAGAGATATTTTATTCCTGTATCAACAGCTCGTTTCTTGCTACTGCCTTCAAACATCGTTTGATACTTCTCATCACAGGGTTCTGGTGACTGTTCTATTTGAAACGGATATTTCATCACTTTCTGCGGTATGATTACTTGATTAGTACCATATAACCTCCCAAACCTCCTTGAACAAAAAAAAGTAGGATTTGAACTCAAGATAGCACACAGTAATCCTTATTTTATGAGATTGCGTCAAATAAAACATAGATTGGGTTGTCCTTTGTAGGATCGAAATATACTGATCTAGCAATCAGAGGGGGGTGAATGATTGCGCGGAAGTTAAAATAAAATTTTTATGATTTTTGAAACACCCCAAACAAACTCAGATCGCTTAATTTGAATTCAACAAAAACCTTATTGCGCCGGACCAAACTTTTACTTATACGTCAGACCAAACTTCACTTCGGACAGAAAGTTTTGCATGTACTAAGGACCAAAATTCTACTGTAGCAAAACCAAATCAATACACTCCGGACCAAACAAGACAAACTGATATATATTCACTAAAACTAAGATTTCTGAAGATCTAACCGTTCGATTGATATGAAATTTTAACTGTAGAAACTAGATTCAATTCCGAAGCTAACACAAAAAGAATTAACTCAATCGGACTTATGGATCTGGAGTTATATTCTTTGCAAGACGACTGAAACGAAAACCGATCTAACAACGACGGACCAAATCAAACTAACTACGGACCAAATCAAACTAGCTACGGACCAAACTCAAACAATGCGATTAACCGAAGATCCCACCGTTGGATTAGTGTGAAATTTTAACTGAAGAAACTAGATTCAATTATGAATCTAACCTAGCAAGAATCAACTCGATCGGATCTACGAATCAAAAGTTATTAACCTCGCAAGCATGCTGTGACAGATTATGACGAGAACAGACCAAACCCCAATTTCGTGATAATCTACAAAAGATTACCCAATGAAACTTTCAGGAACTCTAAGTTGATACTCTAGGAAGGTTTTGTATAGATCAAATCAATATTAAACTTGTTGAAACAAGAGAGACAATGAATCAATCTATAAAAACAAAACGGGGCAAACAAACCATAAACCGAACCTGAACAGTAATCACAGTTATTTGTAGCTTCGAAAATCTTTAGCGCCGCTTTTCCTTCACTCGGGTGTCGCTGCTGGCGTGAAACAAAAAACAGCCAGAAAGAAGTCGCCACAGTCAGGAACTTCAGGGTGCAAGGAACATGCAGGAGGTCTCGTCACCAAGCCAAAAAGACTAGAAATTGATTTTTATTTCCTTTTGTCTAATCTGGTTACAGTACTCCAAATAAAAGAGTACAACCCTAAAAGAAAACTCAGCACTCAAAATAAACAGGAGACACCTCCCCCTATTTATACTGAGCAAACATAAGGAGATTGAATACAACTCCACTTCCAACATGGAAAGAGTTTGTATACATCTCAACCTGACCCAACATGGTCAAAAACAACTCTTGCACGCATGTACCACCCACATGCTGTAAATACGTGACTAACCAGCCTCCATGTGCATGTTCTCTAGCCCGAACGTTCCGCATGACATCCTTGACCACCAAGACCTCGATTCCTCTCTGAATCTAGTCCCGAACCTCGTTCCTCCATGAACCTAGTTCGGTCCCGTCATCGACCACGTTCGCCCTCGAGCAACACCTGCACATGAATAAACAAGAAACAACTCCGAGTACAAGTCCACGACTTGACTCAACATCAGTCCATGCAACCACTCACACGAGTGCATTGCATCAAGCAGAATCATTACCATGCTATCACCAGCATATCAAATAATCATCAGACATAGCACATGCAAGCACCACACATGCCATAATCACAACCACTTTGCAAAGCCAATTTCATTACTAAGCCAATTTTTCAGCACATGATTTCACATCCTTAACATTTACTCCCTTCATCTAGGAAGTAAAGGTTTACAAGAAAATTCTAAGACAATAATATCCTATATGATGCCACAAAACTTCAGCCTTCGAGCTTTTGGACTCGTTACACATAGTTTTTAGAGAAGGTAATGTTTATACAATTGAGTTCTTTACTTCTAGTTAAAGTAACATGAGGAACTGAAACCAATAGATTTGATCCATACAGCATATTCATCTTCATGCACAGTAAAGTGATCAAGTGGGAAGTTATGGAATTCAATGTGAATTGTGCTGTCCAAGGCCAAAGTGTCCCAAGCCATGAAACTCACCTCCAAACCTTTCAAATGCTAAAGGAACAAGTCTAATTTATAACTTGAACTCTTGAATTGGTTTGATTTTCAACCCTAAACTCTAAAACCATTCGAATCGGGACCTTGAACTTCCAAAACCGTTACCTCACTGGATCCAAACCATGGCAGTTTTTGTTGGAAAATTAACATGGCATAATATTAATTTAATTCCATAGATACGTGGTAAGAACATGAAGTTAAACATTGTGTCTACAACATGGTTACTAGCAGCTAGCAGATTTACAGAATATGCTAGTAAAGAAAACATGCATACACATGCTAGATAGATTAACTGATACATAGATGTAAACGGTTCTATCATAGCAGCATGCATTCTCATCAGATCTAATCACAATAGAAAGAATCACTTGGACCAATAACTGGTTAGTCACTCACAGCGGGCTTGGTGAAGAATGAGAAGCTGCAAAGGAATGACGCGATGCGACGATTAAAGACAAAGACGAAGGCGAGCAGTCGTGCGGAACGGCGCTTCCCAGAAACCTAATCGTCGGTCTCCCATGTAGGGCTTCAAGTGGCCGCATTGGATCAGAGACACTGCTCTCCCTACGCTCGTTGCACGACGGATGAAGGGACGGAATGGCTCCAAAGGCAGCAAGCATGAAAAAAGCAGAGATCGTTGGAGAGAACGAGATTTATTTTCTGTCGTGTCTTCCTTCACGTACAAGAACGTCTCCCTTTAAGAAAGTGCTTTAGACCAAAACCGGTGATATGGCACAGTCGGTACATGTGGCAAAAAGGTTAAGTACACTTAGCACGCCTCGGTCGCAGTCATGTGTCATGCATGCGTGTACATTGCTTAACATAGTCAACCATATGTACCTCTAGCCTTGCCACCAATTCATACTAGAATCTATGCATAAACTCCCCTTATAAGTCAGTTGCATTCCACCTAGCTAAGCAATATGGCACTACAAACCATACCCTCAACTCAACACCCCTTTGACTTCTTTAATTGAATTAATTCAGGATTAATTCCAACAGTTTTGTCTGATGTGGCACCTACGTGCCCCTGTTTCGCGGACATGGCATGCATGCGTGCATCCACATCAGCCTCCACGTCATCCTAGCATCTTGGCATTCACCTTGAAGATCTTCAGCCACTTGGAAGCCATCTGCCTCGCCACCCTACATCATCTTGTAGACCACCACGAAGGGAAGGCGACTTGGCGGACGGGTTGGCAAAAACGAAACGATCGGAGAGAGACGAGTCCAAAGGTGGTTGTGTCACAACAGGAGCTGCACCGGGGCAGGCTCACGGCGGTGCATGGCGGCCAGAGATGGGGTTCACGGTGGCGGCGGCGCTGGGCAGGGAGAGAGGGGCCACTAGTGCAAGCATGAGCATCAGAGAAGAAGGAGGAACTCACCGGCGCAGTCGGTGGATGCGGAGAAGCTCCCATACGAGCTGATGACGGGAGCTAAGGGCGGTGAGGCGAGTCCACGCGGCGGTGAACTGGAAAGGGAGGTCCTGAATTAGGATTTGGGGACGGAAGAGGGAGGCATGAAGATTCTTCGGTAGAGTGTGATTGGTTGGAATCTCACCGGAGGCAGGATATATATATAGTGGTGGCGGTTATTGATCGGAAATGGGGAGGACTATGGCCGTGTGGTACTCCTATGTGCAGTCAGTAACCAGCTGGTTATTCCCGGCTATAGCTGAAACTCGTGAACATGACACAAAAGGTTTACAAATATTATTTGATACATATATTGTCTAGCTAACAGATATTCAATATGACGTGAGAAAGTTCAAGCAATTGCAGCCTTCATGTGTCGTCGTTGACGCGAGCATTTGCGTGCTTCTTGGAGCAAAACATCTTCAAAATCCAAACCATGAGTTGTCGATTTCCCTTCAATCTCCAGTTTGTTGAAGTATAAGTGAATTGCCCATCTTTTTTCATCAACTTAAGCTTTTGGGTGAACTGGTTGATGCATGCAACTTAATATGGTATCAGAACCACCCGGTTGGCGTAATTAAAGAAAAATAATTGCAGCCCACTTCTATTCCACGTTTTAGGCCTTAATACAGTTCTTGTTCTTATTGGGTTTTTTTTTTCAGTGAGTAGGAGAAAACAATCCGTGGTGCTGCTGCCTGAGGTGTCAGTGAGGGGTGGAGAACAGTGGCGGTGGAGAGAAGAGATCGGAGTTGGAGATGACATACTCGGACGTGCTGTACGAATCCTAGAGTGAAGTGCAAATGTGCAATGCCATTGCTTGATACGTATGACGCACTCATCTTTCTGCATCATGGTACATTTGCCCTTTTCAATAGTGACATATATTCCAAGTGCTAACGTCAAGGGAATTGACCACAGAAAATCTGTTTTTGGTTGGACTCGGATCCTCTTCAATTACTTCAGTTATAGCTGTTTATTACTGCAATAAAATGACTATTACTGATTTGGTTTGAGGCCTTGAATCTTGATCGTATGGTAGGAGCATACTGCTGATGTAAATGTTGTGCTTCTCTGCTGTCTGCGTCCTTTTTGGTAAGAATTAACAGTAGCAGAAAGCTTTAGGTCCATATTAGCCCTCAAATGAAACCTTTTTACATAGTTTTTGCGAAAATTGAAATATATGGCTTTTGTGATAAAAGAAAACTGTACATGTCATACAGCAATAAGAACAAAGACTGACACTGACCTGTAAGTGTTTTCAACTTAATTTTCCTTCTCTGCTTGCAGAAGCATATAGGCGCACTCGACTCAAAAGTGACGGTAGACTCACAAGTCAGCACAGTCTTTCCCAAATTACTGATTGTTTTTGCAAACACGGGTGTCTTTCTCAAATTACTGTTGTTTTCATTTGAGTCTAAAATGCAATTGTAGGGTTTGTTTGAAATTAATTGGAAAAATACTTGTCAGGAGATGTTTGGCAAAGTGAAGTTGTAGGTGTCTTTGAGACATTATGTAATTATGGTGGATTTTGTAAAGTTTTGCTCAACAGAATATTAGATCTTGATAACTGTATGCGATGAAGGAAGGATTCATGGTGGAGGCAGACGACAGCCCGAATGTGCATGTTTTCAAACAAACTATTTTCCCACATAAAATTTCATTGTCTTCCCTGCCTCGATAGCAAGCATGTTCTAAACTGTAAGGAAGAGGATAGAAATCTTTAACCATCGAGTATTATAGAGAAGCATGCATGTTCTCAACGGTAAGACAGAGGATACAAATCTTTCTAAAGTGTAGGTCAACATTGCATATATGTCCATTATCCGCATTTGTCGTCTATATATGTCATCAAGCATTAGCTTCGGTCAGTGGTCGCTTTATCTGTTTTAGCTGCGAGTCCAAAAAAAATCTGGTGATCTTTGTTCGATTAGGTATAAAGTGGGCCATCAGTTACATGTAACATTGTAACTCAAGTTTTGTAGGTATGTAAGTCAAACCGAATTCCATGTTATAAAATGACAATACTTCTTAAGGTCAGTATTTATCGTTTGAATCACTTCCATACAGTCAGAGATGTATGTTCTGTTCCCGATTTTTGGCTCTCTCTGTCATGTTTTCTTTCCTTGGGATAGTATTAAAAAAATTTAACTCGAAGTGGCTGTCATGGACGAGTATCCGGTTGCCGATGGGCTCTTGTGCTGGGCAGATAGTCGAGTGAACGATGTTGAACTGAAATCTTATCCCCTCAATTCCATGTCAATTCCCTAACCTTGTTCTTGCTTCCCTACCCGAATCCTATCTTCTCTACTTCCCAATCCCTTGCTGCTTGTATCCTGTGATCCAGGTTCGTAACAGTGGTTGACCAGTAAGCTGGATTGCATCATTCTTTGTTGCATTTTTGGTGTGGAGTACGTCCTTTAACAGTGTAGCATGACAACAGGTATGTTACCATTTAAGTACTGACCACTTGTGTCTGACCACACCTTCCAAAATTGCCATTTTTCTTTGGGAGGACATGCCTAATTGAATTGTTGTTCTGGTTACTCTTCTAAATGGATTCAAATTCATAATTTCAAAGCTTGATAGTGAAGCCAAGGTTTATATTGTGAAACACTTTGGCCTTGGATGGAGCAATTTACATTTAAGCTCCATACATAATCATATGATGGATTGCCAGTGCAGTAACATGGATATGCTTTATTGATCAATTCTTTTGGGGAGTTCCTTATGGTACTTTAGCTAGAATTAAAGGATTCAAATGTGTAGACGTTTTCTTTGTAAAAATTATATGAGACTGGCCTAAATGCTTGGAGGATAATGTTTTGTGGCATCAAGCAGAAAATTATGTCCTCGCTAATTTTCTTGACAGCCATTGGCTTCCTGGCTCAAGGGAACGATAACGTACATCCCCATCTATGCTTTGCTTTAAACAATCTCATAGTATTAAGCATTATTTGAGTTGTCTTAAGTTGTCAGGTAATGTCTGCCATTGCTTTTGAATCCTCAATTTTTAGTTGAGGAATGTTTCGGATGTTACATTGATCTAATCAAGCAATCACATTGCAGGACGTTGCAAAATGTCTTCCCAAAGTATAATGACCGGGAGGACCACTTGTGATTCAAACTATTCGACCCAATTTGAGGCATTAGCAGGAAATGGGTCGTTGAAACATCAGTACTTTTTGTTTTTTTAGCCCCTTGCTGTCTTTTTATTAAATATAATTCCCCACTGAAATCATTTGCAGATTTAGCCCCCACGAGCCACCTCCCGCGCTCCGGGAGCTCGACAGGTCGCCTGCTGCGCCAAGATTCCTACTAGCTTCCCTTCCTCGGTAGGAATCAAATCCACTAACTAACCACTAATTTAATTATACTGCTTAATTAATCAAATTTCTTATTTAATCTCTTGATTAATGAGCTCCTTCAGAGACAAGGGGCTCGGTAGGTGACTGAGATTCCAGCCGAGCTTTTCTCGCTCGGTAGCTTTCTGCGAGATTCCTACCGAGCTCCACTTGCTCAGTAGCTTCCTGCCAAGATTCTTTAGTGCGACAGTTGACTTGTGTTGCCTTCCGAGTTCACCACAGGGCTAATTTCGTAAATCCGAATGAATAAAAAGGAACGAAATTTAGGGAGCTGGAAAGCGACGGCTTCGAAACATCCAGATTGACATGTCATAGTTATGTTGGCAACCTGCTTAAGTGAGGTTACAAGAATAACTGCACTTGAAGTGTTTCAGCAGAGCATCTTTTGCCAATGCCTTCAAACAGGGTTTACATCACACGGGACGCGGTAACTCCTATGTCAGACAAACATTCTGCAGCTTCGTGTGGTACGATCACTTGATTAGTATCAATACAACATCACAAACCACATTGAACAAAAAGGAGGATTTAAAGTAAACTAGAAGACATTACCAACAAACTTAAAGATAGCACACAATATGGCCGATTTTTATGAGACCGCGTAAGGATGTCTGCCCACAGTAATTCCTCCCTTGAACTGAGAAGTAAAAGCTTAAGTTTTAGATGAACTGGCTGACAACCAAGTGGAACTTTATGGAGCTCAAATGCGAATTGTTAAATATAAGTGAACAGCTCACTTTCTCTCATCACCTTAAGTGAACTGGATGGTGTATGCAACTCAGTATGTTATCAGAGCCAAAGGTCTTTAATTTAAGACCCGATTGGTACAATTAAAAAACATTTGCAACCCACTTCTATTGCACGTCTTAGGGCTGAGGAAGCCTACACATGAGGGGGCTAAAGTGGTTTAGGCTTTTGGTGAACTGGCTCGTGCATACAACTCAATATGAATTGCACCATATAAGACCAAAGGTTCTTTTGGCTTTTCTCTGAGAGCGCAGGGTAAATTGGTTAGTGTAGTTATGTGAAAGCTCACAACACATAGGTCATAGGTTTAAATCTAGGAAAATCATAGTGGAAATCTACACAAATGACCCACATAACCTATGAATGGTGTGAAGTGAACTCTGGTTATTAGTTAAGAGAGACAAGGTGCGACACCCTTCATCTATGCTATAGTTGGCCCAAGGGTTTCAGGATTCAGGGTATGAATTTCAGCTTTGCAATCAAGCTTTGAGATGCTAAAGCTGAACCAATTTAGAAAGGGCACCCATAACAACAATTCAGACATACATTGCATTTTCTTGCCAACCGAACCAGCTGAATCATTAAATTTTTTTTTTTTGCAGCACTAGTTAACCCACTTTGACTGACCAACAGATACCTTATACCACTCATAATAGTAAAGAAAAGATGTACCTAGACATGCTGGACGTGCTGTACGACTCCTAGGGTGAAGTGTGAACATATTCCAAGTGCTTCTGGCGCATTCATCTTTGATCTTTCTGAATCTAGGTACATTTGCTCTCCTAGATATGAACATATTCCAAGTGCTAAGGACATGGGAATCAATCACAGATAGATCGTTTTTGTACTACTTACAGTAGCAGAAAACTTTACTTTGGTCTTTCCCATCAACAAATCAAAACTAGTCCTGAAAAGATACCTTTTCATATAGTTCGAAAATCAAAATATATTATTTCTTTGATCAAAGGAAACTGTACATGATTGACATGGCTAGCTGTAACTGTTTCCAAATAAATTTTCTTTGTTTTCAGAAGCATATAGGCACACTAAATTCAGGAGTGACTTTGGACACACATGTCAGCAGGCTTTCTCAAATTTGATGTTTTCTATTCAGTTTAAAATGTAATTATAATGATTTTTTAAATTTAACCGGAAAAGTTCTTGTCCGAAGATGTATGTCAAAAGGAAGGGAAAATTCGATTTATACTGCTGGTTCAACTGCACTTTCGGTCTATGCCACTATTTTTTTTGGCCTAATTCTGACCATGCCACCCATACGCAAAACTTGTTCGGAAAATGTCACTGCCTTTGATTCTAGTGGATCACCGAGTTCAGGTTTACTTACATTTTATTTTTATTTTGCTAAAAAATATCAAGAGAGCTGATACTGCTTTTTTGTAAACTTGCCACTGATTTTTCCAAAAAAAATTGATGATTTGCCCCGTTTTTCCTTTGTCGTTGATCATTTGCCCCGCATGTCTCGCTGACACCAAGAAAAACGGGACAAATGATCAAATCTCCCGATTTTCTGGGTGTTGATGCATCCAAGGCTAGGACAACCAAGGCGAACAACAAGAAGGTCTTAGGAGAACTGTAAGTTTCTTATATATAAACTATTAGAAAAATACATGTTTTAGTTTCTATTTTATAAAACTATAAATCTTAAGAGAACTTACATCACAAAACTATATATTTTAGAATTAACTGTTTCTTATAATAGCTTCACTCGCCCCTTATTTCCCGTTTCACTTGTGTATGAGGCTACTATATGGGCCCATCCTAAAACATGTAGTTTTGCGATAAAAGTTCTCCTGAAATTCATAGTTTTGTGATAGTTTATACAAGAAATTTATAGTTTTATGATATTTACTCAATTTTTTATATTTTAGTTGTGCTCTAGTTGGATGCTTTTGTTGTGGTCTGATGTTCCTATGTGTGAAGTACTGTCTTTTGTGAGGCCAAGCGCTTGTTCGGTTGGCTGGGAAGCAAGGAGCACACAAGGTCTGCCCGTGTTCGAGCACGGGTGCTCACGGAGCCAAGGCGTAGGTGTGTGTAGGTGCGCGTTTGTAGCTCGACTGTTGTCCTCTTTTAATAAATACTAGTGCTCTGGCCAATTTTTTTAAAAAAAGTGCTGTCTTTTATTAAGACTGGTCTGCTATATAAACTCCTAGTATTTGATACTCCATAGACAACCTGTATTAGTTTGCATTTAATCTGGTATTGTATGAACCACTTGATGTACTTTCTATGAGCAGTTATGTGATCTGTTATTGTTGTGAACTTGTGACAAGCTAGAACATGCCATCTGCTACTTTCACTTTTGAAAATCATTGCATAAACATTCCAGTCCATTAAATTGCAGAGACTAGTACTGCTACATTGCAACTAGACCATGGCAATACAGATTCCATCAGGGTTTGAAAACTCGTTTTCGGTTGACATCTCGGGCTGGGCAAAATCCTAAATTTCACCGAGATCTCGGAACTTCAGACAAACCCCGGATAGAATACACAAACCAAAATTCAAATATGTTTTTTTTTCAACTGAGATTTCGCCGAGAAAATACCAAAATCTCGCTGAGATCACCCGAGATTTTGATAAAATTGAACTGAACGAAAAATGGTGCAAATCATGTTGAATTTTTTTTACATTTTTTGTGAATGGTCCTGACACATCACTAATATTTCCATAAAAATTTTAGATAATTATCAAGCATGACTAATTTGTAAAAAATTTGTCAATGGTACTATCCTGATAAATGCCTGACCGACAAATTTGAACCGAATGAAAAATAAAATAAACCGCGTTATAAATTTTTTAAACTTTTTTGGGATGGTAAAAATGCATCAATAATGTTTTTATAAAATTTCAGATGATATCAAACTTCAATAATTTAAAAAAATTCTGACAGTGCTACTATCGTGATAAAAGCCTTACCGAAAACTCCAACCGAATGAACAATAGTTCAAACCATGTTAGAAAATTTTGGAACTTTTTTTGTATGGTTATTATGCATCATAAATATTTAGATAGAATTTTTAGATTATTATCAAGCTTCAAGAATTTTCAAAAATTCTAAAAGTGCTACGTCCTAAGAAAAGCTGTTTAGAATTTTTGAAACTTTTACAGAAGGATGTTAAGGAAATTCTTAAGCTCTCATAAAAATTTTGAATCATGATCACACTCAGCAAATTTATAAATTCTTACAATGGTACCATACCATTTATGTTCTTTTTGTTTTTGATTTTTGAAATATAACAAATGAAGTTCAATGCTTCCATAGATGATAAATTTGATTGAGTAAATAAAAAAGTTTAAATTTTTTTGAAAATTTTAGAGAATGTTTCTGAGGAAATTCTTAATCTCTCATAAAATTTTTGAATCATGATCACACTCAGTAAATTTATAAAATTCTGATAAGGTTACTGTCTCAGTTATGTTCATTCTGTTTTTAATTTTTTAGAAATAACAAATGAAATTCAATTATTTTGAATTTTTTTGTATGATCCTAGACTACTGAGATCGTACCATAAATTTTTCAGAGTATGATCAAGCTTGTACAATTTTATACAAATCTCATATTGTTTTGCTGAAATTGTAAAACGTCTCAAAAATTCCGGTTTTTCAATAAATTTTCATGGAAGAGGACATCCTTAAGTGTTATTGGGCCAAATAGGATAAAAAACCAGAGATTTCTAACAAAATTCCAAATTTTTTCCGAAATTTCCAAAATTACTATAGCAATTTTTTTTTTTTTATCTAGTCAAGGATTTTGAATCTTGTCCCGGCCAAAATCCGAGATCTCACCAAGATTTCATGAAATTTCGCCGGGATTTGTAACCTTGGATTCCACCCTGATAAATTGCACGAGATTAGTACTGCTACATTGCGCTTGCTCCTACTAAAGGCATTAAGCATCGTTTGAATTTATACAAAGACAAAAGGCGGAAACAAAGCTACTTGCTCCCACAATCACAGTGGAACTTAGGCCCCTTTCGGATAGATTCTGATTATGCAGATTCTAGATTATAGCCAGCTGTCTGGAGAAGTGGCTGCCTAAAGAATCCGCTAGTTGGAGAATCTGATCGTTCGGTAATCCTGATTGTTTATAGGGCTGATTGTCTGTGCTAAGTGAGAAATGACTAATGCCCTAAGAGAATGAGAGCTTGTTTTGTTGCTGATTTAGTGTGCATATCACTGTTTTATTACTGTTAGACATCAGCAGCTAACCTTTGGGTCATATCCGGTTCACCACAATCTAATCATAGAAGTTTACAATATAAGATCTAACAATTCAAATAACCAAAGCTTTGTGCATAAATACTATAGTAGTGGCATATCGCAGTAAAACCATAAGTGGCAGAGAAAGTCCTTACAATTATGAAGTATGAACTGATCACTTCGAACACTTAACCAATAGAAACATCAAATTCTCATTCTTGCTACATATTTACATTATCACTAACACTCAAAACATCAGAAATGTTCGTATCAAGGAACTCAACCACTGAACTTCGCACATTTAACCTAAACTACTACCAATAAGAAATAAATACAAACAATTAATACCAGGTTAAAATGACAAGAGAAGGGAGTTTCAGATTTCAGGCATCTGAAGGCAGATGCTTCTTTTGCTTTGACACCTTTGCCTGCAGCTTGTTGAGCTTTAAGCTCATGCTCTTCTGCTGCTCGCTGACTGAGCCCTCGTGGGCGCTGCACATTTGCGATTTCATCTTCAGATTGAACTTCTTGGGCACACGAGAAGTCCAGCCACTCTTGCCGCGCCCCAGCTTCTCGATCTCCTGCCTCATGTTTGAGCACTCCTTCTCGAGTTCAGACAAGCGCATCCTCATGTTGTCCACAAGGTTTCAAATTTCGGTTTCGGAATAAATATCGTCCCCAGCCGGATAACGAAATTTCGGCGAAATTTTGAAATTTCGGAATTATTTCGGAAGAAATTTGAATTTGAAAATTCAAATCCGGTTCAATCCGGAAAAAAAAAACCGAAATTCGGCGAAAAAACCCGAAATTTCGGGTTTTTTGCACTGGCTGAAAAGTGGTCTAAAAATTTTGAAATTTTTTTTGGAGGTTCCTGACACAATGCTTATGTTCTCACAAAAATTTCAGCTGATTATCACATCCGAGGAATTTTTAAAAATTCAGAGAGTGGTACTGTCCTGATAAAACACTGACCGACAAGTTTGATCGGAATAGAAAATGGTACAAATCAAGTTATAAACTGTTGAAATTATTTGTGCATGGTTATGATCCATAACTAATGTTCTCATAAAAATTTCAGCTGATTATCACATGTGAGGAATTTTTAAAAATTCGGAGAGTGACGCTGTCCTGATAGAACACTGACCGACAAGTTTGATCATAATGGAAAATGGTACAAATTAAGTTAGAAACTGTTAAATTCTTTTTTGCATGGTTATGATGTATCTATAATTCTCTCATAAAATTTAAACATGATGATCAAACTGTATAAATTTTTAAAAATTCGAACAGTACTACTGCCATGTTAAAAGGCTTACCGGCAAACTTGAACAAAATGAAAAATTATGTAAACCATAATTTTTTTTGAAAATTTGAAATAATGGTGATAAGGAAGTTCTTAATATCCCATAAAAATTGTGATTCATGATCACACTCCAGTGAATTTATTAAGTTCTTACAAGGCACAGTACCATTTATGTTCTTTTCTTTTTGATTTTTGAAATATAATATAACAAACGAAGCTCAATGCTTACATAGATTCGATTGACCAAACAAACAAGGTTGAAATTTTTTGAAAAATTTATATAATGTTACTGAGTCAATTATTAATCTCTCAAAAAAAATTTAGATCATAATCACACTCAAGGAAATTTATAAAATTCCGACAATATAACTGTCCCAATTATGTTCATTATGTTTTTGATTTTTTAAAGATAACAAATGAAGTTTAATTATTTTGAAATTTTTTATATATGAGTATAATCTAATAAGGATAGTACCATAAAATTTTCAGATTATTATCATGCTTATAAAATTTTATAAAAATCTGGCAGTGTTTCTGTCAAAATTTTAAAATGTTTAAAAAAATTAGGTTTTTCAACAAATTTTCATAGGAGATGACTTTCCTAAGGTTTATTGGACCAAATCCGGTCAAATCCGGCCCTAAAACTTCCAAAACCGGCCAAAAAACACGAAATTTCGGTCAAATTTGGCGAAATTTCGCCGAAAAAAAACGAAATTTCGGATTTTACTGTAGCAATTTTAAAATTTTTTCCCCGGCCGGTAGTTGTGTTTTCGGGGTGGTCCGAAATCCGAAATTTCGCCGAAATTTTGAACCTTGATTGTCCATGCCAACTTTTAGGACCTGGTTCTCCCTGACGGCTGTAGCCCATCCCCCAGCCTCGCCGGATTTGCAATTACCACAGGGTTTACAATTAAAAGATCAAAAGATCCTTCGGTGCACTTTCCTGCACCTTGTAATCTCTAAAAACAATGTACCTTTTTCTCTCTTCTTAATATAATCACAGCTCGGCAGCTTTTTTTAAAGAAAAGATCAAAAGATCCTGTTTTCCCAGGGTTTACAATTACCACAGCACCTCCACCAACAAATTTTGCATTGCACAAGTAACCCTACGAAATTTATCTCCAATTTCGCATTGCACAAGTAAAAATCCTACGAAATTGAGGAGCACAAATCTTAGATCTTGCTTTGGACTATGTGGAGCACAAATCTCAGGTTTTGCCACCACAAGACCTGGCACAAATCGGCTGGGGGATGCAAGAACCCTAGGAGGTGGAGGGTGAGGACAGATAGGGACCGACGAGACCACCTGGGATTTGAGGACGAGTAGACGCCAGAGCTGATGAGGGGCGCAGTAGCCGGCGAGAAGGTGAGGCATTTGGACGAGGACCGGCGAGGCGGCGTCTGGATTTGCGGCTCAGGGCGGCGGCGGAGGGGCTCGAGCGACGGGAGGACTCGGCCGGCGGAGGGACTTGGGCGTCGAAGGGGCTCGGGCCGGGCGACGGAGGGGCGTGGCGCTGTGGGGTGGGGAGCCTCAGGTCTTGCAGTGGCAAAAAGCGGGTAGTAACCATCAACTTCAGTGGGCTATTTCAATTTTCAACCCCGCAGAATCGCTAGAAGCGGCCACAGAACGGATTCTGATTTTATAGTATAGAGGTGATTCTGATTACACGAGAAGCCAATATAATCCTTTCATTCGGCACATAATCTGTGTTTTTAAACAGAAGCTGTGTGAAAGCTGTGCCGAACGGGGTCGTAGAATTTTTTGGGTGGCTTTATAGCAATGGACAACTTTTTGGCGCCAAATTTCCCTCCAAAAGCTTTCCTTCCGGGTGCCAAGTTTCACATATGGCTAGGATGGCATTTCTCAAAACCTCCAGGGTTCGAGTGGCATTTTCAGAATTGTTGAAAGGGTACCACTGGTCATTTGTCCTAGTCAAACACTTTAACCTACCTAACTCCCTGAGAACTCTAGCTTGTCGGAGGTTAACTGCAGTGCATTTTAGGAACAAGTTTTCCACATGGGTAGCATGGACTGAATTAGGCAAAAAGTAGTGGCATAGATCGAATAAACCAAAATTTTATGATGAAGGAGAGTGTTAGGCATTCCTTGAAACTCCTTATTTACTTACAATGAATTTTTGTTAAGTTCTTGTTTCTTGAAAAGGTACTAGATGAGCTTGATTAAATGTATGGGATGAATGAAAGCGCATTGTGGTGGACTGGTGGGAGTCGATAACCCGCTTATGCATGTTTTGGAACAATTTATTTATACCAAGAAAATTTGGATTTCGTGCCTACCTCATCTCTTGATTTAATGGCCTATATTATAGAGAAGCATGCGCATTCTCAACCGTAAGTAGACCTGGGCAATAGACCGTGCCTTTTTGGGCTGACCCTTGGCACAACTGCCACATCACATCTTAAAACACGGCACAAAACGGATGTCTTCGGATCGGGTCAGCATAGTACGAATGATAGGCCATTGCAAGGTCTACAAACTTAGCACGATGGGCGGCCTAGCCTAGCATGACCGATTGTGTATGGATTGGGCATGAAAGCAGCTCTTTCTAAAAAAAACATCATATGTACGGTCTAGTCCATCATCAACTATCTCACCCTAGCGGCCCAGTCCATCATCAAATGCTATCCCTCCCATTTGACTCCTCCTATGACCCATCAGGCGCAGTCCTGTCTCCTTGCGCCTCCGTTGTCTCCTCTCTCTCTCCTATTGCCCTCCACCCATGCTTCCTCCCCGTGCAGCCACGCCATCCCCTCCTTGCTATCCCTGCCACCACGGTGCCAGATTTAGCGGTCTTCGGTCACGTAGCTGTCGGAAACAGCCTTGCGGCACTGTGCTACTAGCTTCACTGACCGTTTCAAGGAAGAAGACGGTGACAATACTAGATCTCGACGATCCTCTCTGTCTTGACTCCAAATCTAGCGGTTTTCAATTATGCTGCCGCCAAATCTAGCCTTCCTGCACCGCGTCACCATTGTCTCCGGCCACCATGCGTGCTTCTTTCGTGACACTAGTGCCTTTCTCGCCTTTGGCTGAGCTGCAATCTGTCCTCGCGACAATGACGGTATGCGCTTCGCTAGTCCTCGGTTCCTTTTCTCTTCTATGCAACGGTCTAAATGGAGTGAGCCTGTGCCAGCATGACACAGAGGTGGAATAGCGTGCAATTAGGTCGTGTCTGGGCTCGCCGGAAGCGAGTCGGCATGGCTGGCTCGTCGTGCCGTGGTGACATGGCACGGTCTAGACCCACGGTATTTATTATTTGAATTACTTTCATATAGTTAGATATGTATGTCATGTTCTAGATCTTTGGATTTTTCTCTGTGTTGTTTTTTTTATTTGTATAGTATTAGAAATTCGCAGCTGTGGTTGTCTAATAAACTAAATTGCATCATTCTTCATTAATTTTTTTGTGTGGAGCGCATCCTTAAAGGCCTTTTTTTAAGGACCTTGTTGATGGTCAACACGACATATAATTGTGGCCGGAAGGATTATATACTCTACTGGGCTGACATCACCGGAAGCAAAAATTAACATTTCCATTTCTGACAAAGACTTGAGATATTGATAATCCAAACAAGTCAGCCACTGCCAGGTGGCCCCCCCTGTGTTGCGTACGTACGCACGGACCAACAACTCCTCCGGCTCCAATAACATGGAACCGCTAATACTTAGGTTTGCGATTGAAACTCTCGTCACGGTCAGAGCAAGCATATTTTTCCTCCACAAAATTCTAATGCGTTTATTTAAACAACTACTGGACCCTGTTGTGACTTGTTTGGATGCCGTGTGACATGACTGACAGGAAATTAAAACTAAATCCATCCCAGTGGAAAAGTAATAGACCGCCCAACCTTCCCTATATAAAAAAAGGCCCTAACTTATAGCAGCATTACCTGTAGCAACTTGGCATACTCCGTACAAATAATATTCCTAGCCACAAAGGCGCCTAGTTTTGAGACACATGCAGTCATATTTCCGAAACTGTGGATATCAATATCATTTTAAATATTTATATTAGGAATATACAAATTATACAGATAGAATTATCTTAAAAAGTATTTTCAAAATAGAATAATTTTATTTTTATATAAATATATTTAATAAAAATTAGTGGTAAAAATGATGTTTTGAAGACTGCGTCAATGTCTGACATATATTTGTGATGGGAGTGAGCATATACTCTACTGGCATGTTGACATCACCCGAAGAAGAAATTAACATTTCTATTTTTTTACCAAGATGTGAGATATTGGTAACCCAAACGAGTCACCTACTGCCAGGTGGCCCCTGTGTTGCGTACATGTGCAAGGGCCGGTTCGTCCTCCCCTCGTTGACTCTTGGCCCTTCCCCTTCCCGCCCCCTCATGCTCGATTAGCACGACAACCTTGTGGGATTAGTTATCAGTTGATTACAAGAAAAAAATCCAATCTTTTGGCGATCGGTGGCCGCCGTCGCCGTCGAGCGTTTCGCGCTTCTTGTACCAAAGCCTTCCTTCCAACTCTGAATCGTCTCTATTCTTTCGTTGATTGATTTCCCCCTCAGCTCTGGTTCTTGTTCTTGTTTGGTTGCGTTTCTTGCACCAGCCAGGTAGGCGGATACTGGATCGATGGTGGGTGGTGGCGTGAAGCGCCCGGAGGCGCCCGACGCGGTGCTCGAGGAGAGGCTGCTGCTGCTGCCGCCGCTGCCCGAGGCGGTGGCAGGGGGGAATGGAGACGACAACGGCGGCGGTAGGGCGAGGAGGAAGTGGGAGAAGACGTACCTTGATGTGCTGGGCGTGTGCTGCTCCGCGGAGGTCGCGCTCGTGGAGAAGCTGCTGGCGCCGCTCGACGGCGTGAGGGCGGTCTCCGTCGTCGTCCCCTCCAGGACCGTCATCGTCGAGCACGACCCCGCCGCCGTCTCCCAGTCCCACATCGGTAACCAACCTCTCCATCGTCGTCATCAAATCCTCACATCCTTTCTACGAAAATTCTCACAAGAAACTAACAAATTTGAGTGTGGTGTCTTGCCTGAACCAGTGAAGGCTCTGAACAAGGCAGCCCTCGAGGCCTCGGTGCGAGCTTACGGCAGCAGCGGGATCATCAGCCGGTGGCCCAGCCCGTACATCGTCTCCAGCGGCGTCCTCCTCCTCGCGTCTCTCTTCCGGTGGCTCCTCCCTCCCCTGCAGTGGTTGGCCCTGGCGGCGGCCTTCGCCGGCTCTCCGCCGATGCTGCTACGGGGCTTCGCCGCGGCCAGCAGTCTCACCCTGGACATCAACATACTCATGCTGATCGCCGTCGCCGGTGCCATCGCTCTCAAGGACTACATGGAGGCAGGCGTCATCGTGTTCCTCTTCACCACCGCAGAATGGCTCGAGACCCTGGCTTGCACCAAGGTATTGAGCCCAGTTCAGAAATCTCTTAATCCTTCACTAGTTGCCATGATCAATAGTTATCTTTGTAGAATGCACTGATAAGTGATTGAGTGATGAGAATTCAGTTCTGAACCTGGCTGGCTGTCACACATTGTGGGTACAGGCGAGCGCCGGGATGTCGTCGTTGATGAGCATGATCCCGCCGAAGGTAGTCCTCGCGGAGACGGGCGAGGTGGTCAATTTGCACGACGTCCGTGTAGGCGCCGTCATCGCGGTCAGGGCCGGGGAGGTGGTCCCAATCGACGGTGTGGTGGTCGACGGGCAGAGTGAGGTCGACGAAAGTAGCCTCACCGGGGAGTCCTTTCCGGTGCCGAAGCAGCCGCAGTCCGAGGTCTGGGCCGGCACACTGAACTTGGATGGTATATAAATCAGCCTTTTCGGTTGCATTTGCATACAACTTCTGAGAGTCTTAAACATCTGAATAGCCTCAAAGGCAACAATGTTCTTGCAGTCATCAGTTTCTCTCACGTTGCAGGTTACATTGCCGTGAGGACGACTTCTCTTGCTGAGAACTCCACTGTGGCTAAGATGGAAAGGCTGGTGGAGGAGGCGCAGAACAGCCGGTCGAAGACGCAGCGGCTGATCGATTCATGCGCAAAGTACTACACGCCAGGTACACGACGACGACGCACTCACCCAGACATGATCATATTCTGAAGATGTACGATGGGCAACAAATTCAGCAGAAACATTGTTCTTGTGCAGCTGTGGTGGTTCTTGCAGCAGGGGTGGCTCTCCTTCCATTGTTACTCGGAGCACATGACCTGGAACATTGGTTCCTGCTGGCTCTTGTGCTGCTGGTGAGCGCGTGCCCATGCGCGCTGGTGCTATCGACGCCTGTCGCCACCTTCTGCGCGCTCCTGAGGGCGGCGAGGATGGGGATACTCATCAAGGGAGGGGACATCCTTGAATCATTGGGCGAGATCAGGGTCGTGGCATTCGACAAGACCGGCACGATCACCAAAGGGGAGTTCAGCATTGACGAATTCCGTGTGGTTGGGGACAAAGTTCAGATGAGTCATCTTCTTTACTGGTACGATCGATTTCACCACTTGGCATGCAGCTAATGCTGATGATATTCCATTGCTTCTGCCGAACGATATGATAGGATTTCAATGCAAAACCAATTTTATGCTTATCGATTGGTCTTTACTGCTGAAATTCTTGTGTGAAATCATCTTTTTTTTTTCTTTTCTTGCAGGGTTTCAAGCATTGAGAGCAAATCAAGCCACCCAATGGCAACTGCACTGGTAGAGTACGCTCAATATAAATCTATCCATCCAAAGCCGGAAAATGTCGCCGAGTTTCGCATCTTTCCTGGGGAGGGCGTCTACGGAGAGATCAATGGAAAACGCATCTACATTGGAAACAAAAGGGCCTTGACAAGGGCATCATATCAGACAGGTGAGCAACACTTTGTACGTGACAACAAGTTGCAGAAAGAAAACTGATTGAACTCAACTTTGCGGCTTTTATAGTTCCAGAAATGGATGATATCAAAGGGGTGTCCATCGGTTACGTGATCTGCGACGGAGAGCTTGTCGGGGTGTTTTGCCTCTCCGACGACTGCCGTACCGGGGCGGCAGAAGCAATCCGGGAGCTGATATCACTGGGCATCAAGTCAGTGATGCTCACGGGAGACAGCACCGCGGCAGCCATGCATGCACAGGAGAAGCTTGGAGGCGTCCTAGAGGAGCTCCACTCCGAGCTCCTCCCGGAGGACAAGGTCCGGCTCGTCGGCGGCCTCAAGGCAATGTTCGGCCCGACATTTATGGTCGGCGACGGCATGAACGATGCTCCGGCGCTGGCCATGGCGGACGTGGGCCTCTCCATGGGCTTGTCCGGCTCGGCGGCCGCCATGGAGACCAGCCACGCGACGCTAATGTCCAGCGACATCCTCAGGGTACCCGAGGCCGTCAGGCTCGGGAGGCGAGCCCGCCGAACCATCGCCATCAACGTGGTGACCTCGGTGTCCGCGAAGGCCGCCGTCGTCGTGCTTGCCCTCGCGTGGCGCCCGGTGCTGTGGGCGGCCCTCCTCGCCGACGTCGGGACGTGCCTGCTCGTCGTGCTGAACAGCATGCTCCTGCTGAGGGAGAGGAACGGCGGGAAGGACGTGGCGTGCCGCGCGACGGCGAGGTCCCTGGTAATGAGGTCTCAGCTCGCCGGCGACGGTACATCCAACGCTGCAACCACGAGCTCTCCGAGATCAGCTGGCCATGAAGGAACCAAAGGTTGCCATTGCTGTCAGAAGCCAAGCGAGTCGCTCGAGCACTCGGTCGTGATCGACATCCCATCAGGCCGCGATCATAAAGAAGATCGGACGGCGGCGGCGTGTACGACGGCGGAAGGCAAGGTCGCAGCCAGGTGTTGCGGCGCCAGCGGAGCGACCGGCCGCGACGCTTCCGTGGCCCCAACCGCGAGCTGCGCGTCGAAAGAATGCTGCGCCGGTGACAGAGGAGGCAGCAAGGAAGCAGGTGAAGAAGATAGCTGCGCGAAAGCCTGTTGCAACAAGGGAATTCAGACTGCCGCATTCGCCTGATTCTTTCCAGGAAGAGAGTGCAAGACTGCAGGAACGCAAGGTGTTGCTTAGGGGTGGGCATTTTTAAACCGAAACCGAATTACCGAACCGAACCAAACCGAATTAACCGATTATTTCGGTTTATTCGGTTTTCGGTTCGGTTTTTGTTTTGGTATAATTCGGTTTTCAGTGTTCGGTTCGGTTTTTGACTTCCAAAAACCGAAATAATCGAATAACCGAATAGCCCACATACAATACCACTTTTATAATATTCTTCCTAAAATTACTAAACAATTCTCATATTCTAATATATTTATGTATATGTTTGGTATATTCACATGTTCTATTATACTTATATTGTAATAATCTATAAATATTGTGTAGGTTTAACCCTACTTTATGTTATGATATGAGAAGGACTAAATCTAATCTACCTAGTGTTTATTCATATTTCGGTTAATCGAAAAACCGAATTAACCGAACCAAAATATTTCGGTTAATTCGGTTCGGTTTTTTATTTTGGTCTGAGAAATTCGGTTGCTAGTTTCCAAAAACCGAATTATTTTAAAACCGAAAAAACCGAACCGATCAAACCGAAAAACCGAATGCCCACCCCTAGTGTTGCTGATATAGTGGTGAAGATGACAATCTGCTGACAGGCTTATGTTGCATTGCAACTTTGCAGGATCAGTAAGAATTTTACTGGTGCGTTATGTAATGATCCTCACTTCCTTGTGCTAAAATTTTCTGCACATGCAGGATTGATTTGCCAAGTTTTGTGTAACCGCTTGCGTACATGTTGTGCTAAGTGCGAAGCGTATAGCTACCGTGTCAATGACCATAACCGCCCTGAACTTATGTAGGGTCCATATCAAGTACAGTACCATATAAAATAGTGGTTCAGATCTTATAAACTTTCAAATCACGAATTTTGCTTCTGTGATTCTACCACGATCCAAGCATCCGATCCTGACAACGCGTTGCATCAGTCTTGCAAGCTCTCAAATCGCAAGTGGCATGTGCTCAGATGCCTAACTAGCTAGCTTCTTAATCTTCAGTCACTACTGCGGATCGGGCATGCACAAACGGTTCGAAACCGCTTTCAGAAGCGGTTTTAGAACCGCTTGTAAGCAACTGCGAGTGATACCCCGTCAGGTATCACAACCGCTTGTGGTTCGACATTTCCACAAGCGGTTGGTGTTACCAACCGTTTGTGGAGAGATTCTCTCCAAAAGCGGTTGTGAAAAATCTGACAGCGTAGCGTTTTGATTATATTCAATATAGAATATGTTTTCAGAGGGGTTTTTGATATAGATTTTGACAATTAAAATAAATAGAACTTCATGAGTTTTTTTGACACACTTAAATATATATATATATATTAGTCATGAGTATTCATTCAGATAATTACAGACTAAAAAAATAAACAAATTGATGAACACATGAAATAATAAGCCACTTTTACAAAGTTTCAAAGAATGAAAGGGCGAATCTTGAGCTCATTTCTTGCGTGCGTCGCTCTTTGTGCCCTTGGTCGATGTTGATGTCAGTTCACCTGTCCTTATTTCAGGACAATCTCTCCAACAATTTGCGTGGAACTCGCCTTTGGTGGATACAATCTCGTCGACAATAAAGCCGATGAGTTGTTCTTGGATTGCTGCAACCCGGTGCGGTGGGATCACGCCTTGCACATCGATGTTGGGCTGACAAAGCGGGAGGTAAATAAATCTCTGGACATGTAATTATTAAAGTGTAAGTACTAAGAAATTGACATGTGCACTACACTACCTCGGCTTTGGTTGTCGGCACATCACCGTGGGTAATACTTTGCATATAGTGGCACACATAATAGCCACATAGGTTGTTTCCACCCGTCTGTTGTAGAACCTGCGATGAAATTTGAAAAGAACACAATTATTGGGATGAAAAACTGTTATTAATATTCTTTAATACGTACTCGAGTGCTTAATTGTACATCAAATTCGTTCTCGAAATCTCCTTGTTGCTTCTTTCGAAACCGTGCGAATGTCCTGTGTGATACGTTAGTATGAATGGTAATTATCAGAGTTGGAATTAGCAAGGTATTTCAATATATATAATAAGGAAAACTATCGTATATATATGTGCTATATACCTGTTTAGGGTGTCAATGATAAATTGAAATTTTTTCACCGGAGTCCTTTTTGAGTCTTGAACAATGATCTGGCTGCTATCAAGCTTGATGACAAGAAGGATCCAGTGAAACCTATTCATGTATTGCAACATATATGTAACTAGTTAGCTAGTAGTATTATAAATGCCTTGGAAAATATAAGAACGGGAAGTTGTATATATACGTACTCGAAGTTGAAGGGCAGAAGTATGTACGGTTTGTAGTGCTGTCCCAAGAATGCATCGAGAATGTAATCTTCAAGATCCTTTTGGTTGTATCCAAAGACGAACTCGTTAACAATCTGCGGTCGATGAAGCCCACGTTGAAGATATTCTCTTTCTACATCGTTGTATCTCCATTCTACATAGAAAGGTATAAGTTTAATAGTTGCAATTTTATTGTGCGAGGAAGCACACAGTAAAGGTATGAGCTTGACACTTACGGGCACCGACTCATGAGAGACACGTTGATGGAGTCGGCATGGTAAATATTGTATAAGTCGTCAACTTCGAGCCATATGGTGTTGTCCCCGCGATAAAAATCATCATCTTTGATACGGAGGGGGAACATCGTTCTTCCTTGAGCGAACTCTGTCATATACCATTCGTGAAATTGCCGCATCTTGGTTGGCAGATCCTTTATCTCATTTGGGTCAATCGGCTCCGGCCCAACCGAAATTGCCATCGACCTTTGTTGCCATTGGGATATCATCTGCTAATCCAAGAGCTGCGGTGTGGAACCGAGTCTGCCTCCTTCATAAACCTCTCGAGGTTCTCTCGATCTTGGTCTCTCTTCTTCTTCTTTGCCGCCGCCCGACCACGTTTATTCTTACGTAGCCTTAATTATTGTCCGTTCATAGTTGGGCGGCACAGCAATGCTTTGCACGGCATATCGCGAAGTGTTCTGCGCTTTTGGATCGATTGGTACCTTTGGCTCTACCTTCTTTTTGCGAAGTGTGCGGCCATACGCTTTAGTGACCGCGTCACTCTCCTCCTTATTCATATCATATTCCCTCTTTGGAGGTTCCTTTACCTTGGTCGATCGGCTGGACTCCGCCTTCTTGGGAGCAGGTGGGGGAGCCTTCATTCTGTTATTGAGCTTCTTCCTTGGAGGAGATGGTGGAGGCGTGGTTTTCCTAGGGGGGTTCTTTTTTGTTTGAGATGCTGGTGGTGGAGTAGGGTTTCTGCGTGGAGCGGGTGGAGACACAGGAGCTGCTGGTGGTGGAGTAGGGCTTCTGCTCTGTTTTATTGGCGAGGCATTGCGTGGCGGTGACGTTGGAGGAGGCGTGGGTTGCCGTGGTGGAGATGACGCGTCCATAGCAGCTGGAAATATGATGTACCGTTTGCGCCAAAGGATGATATTGTGGAGGGCCTGTCCAAGCTTGGTCACATCGTCGCCTCCAGCAATATCGAGGTGAAGTTCTTCAAATCCGCTCAGCACCTCCTCCACCGCGACCTTTGAGTAACCCGGGGGTATCTCGTTGCAGTGGAACATCTGGCCCAGCTCCACCGGATATGCCATGCCGTAAGCCACCTTGATGGAGAGGTTACGCGCATCAACGTGCAGCTCACACTGGCGGCGAACCCTTAGTCATCCACAGGATAACGGGATAGCAAGGTGTCCGCTTCAGGGGCCCCGGTGGACGCGCAGCTACTTCGCCGTGCGGAGGGGCTGATCACGGCATCCGGCTGATTGCTCGGACCTAGTCCTTGAAGCTTGTTGAGGGCAATTTGTACTTGTTGCGCAACTATGTCGCCGATGCTAGCCTGAGTTGCTCTGAGCTCTTGTTCCAATTGGTACACTTTACGTGATTCTCTTGATTTGCTTCTATGCCGGCTCCTATACGTATGTGCGTCCTTAGCGAAACCATACTTCCACGGCGTCAGCTTGCCCATACCTCATGTCCGTCCTGGGTGCTCAGGGTTTTCAAGGGCATGCGTTAGCTCGTCATTCTCCTTATGTCCGCACCAATGTACTGCCGAGGCGCTCAACGGCTTGTACAATCCTTTGGCGACCTCTTGTACTCTGGTGCCATCACCAAACTGCCGTCATCCGAAAGGCTCCCCATGACCCATGAACCAATTGCGCAGCGCTGTTCCTGAGCGGTAGCGGTGTGGCGTCCTTCGCCATTAATTCTTCTTCCGCTTCTCCCATTTTGGTACTGACCTTGATGTAACCACGGTGCCAAGATGGTGGTGGTATTTCTTCATCGTGAATTGGTCTTGTTCTTCCGACTCGCGGCACGGCCTTGGTGACAAACTTGAACTCCTCGAATGCTTCCGGTGATCCGCCAACTTAGGAAATTGGTTGAAGTCGGGTCTTTCTCCCATACGCGCGTACTTGCGGTGAGAGGCGTCTTCAAGCTGAAGCATTGTTGCCATCTTCTTCAAAGTAAATTTTTGGCCTTGTCTTGGACCCTTGAGGAAATGTGAAATTTTCCTTAATATCTTGCCGAGCGAGGTCCTTGGTAGCTTGAGGAATTGGCCCATTTTACGATGCTAATTGGGACGTGATCCCTCACGTGGTAACCGCAAGCATTCTTTATGCGGTTCAAGCTGCTAAAAGAGGGCAACGGCATCCCTTCGTTGTTAACGTCGGTAAACACGTGCTTCGTGGGCGGTTTCTTGTTAGGTCCCGATGCTTGGATTGGTTGCTCGATGCACGGGCTTGAAATACATAAACATATGTACAAGCGTGTCGAGTGTATTATATTAATGAATTGCGATTAATTAACATGTCTACGGGATTATATTCTTACGGTGTACCTCATCCGGCGAAACCGGTGTTATCGGACTCGGCGGCTCCGCGTCAATGGCTTCATCATTTGCGACCTCAACGGCCTCACCGGAACCACCATTAGCCCCGGCGGCGGCGTTACCATCACCTTTGATGGTACCCAGCGCGATGGAGTCCAACAGGAACTGTTCTCCGTCATCGAAAGTAGGGTCACCACGTCCTGGTTGCGCCATCTCTACTAATTCCGAAAAAATGTTGACATAAATATCATATTGCTTTGAAACAACCATATTACAGATTACAACACAAGCATATTATTACATAGATTTGTACAGCAAGCATTAAGTACTACGGCGTGTTGGAACTAGCCCAAGGATCAAACACGAACTCGTGGACACAAGAACAAGAAATACACCAAGAACATACACACAAGGACTATGTGTCAAAAGTAAATGTGCAACATTGACCGTGTTTGATCCTTGTGTTGTATAAAACTATAATCGGGGGCAACGCTAGGATCATGTGCCTTTCTATTAGAACAGTAGGTCATATTAGTTAGTCGTTTTGATCGTGATGATTAGATCTATCTGGTAGAACCCTACATGCTAGTTTATGATCTTGAACATATATCGTGCCAATTATCACAAACTAGGAATGTTTGTTTAAACGAAGAATATAGGCAGATAATCTTTGATTGGCTAGGAGCATTTGCTTAATGATATTTGTTATAGAGATTTATATATATACACGTGCATACATAAACACAGTAGGAGCCTCCGTGCCCATCATTACGTGTCAAAAAAGAATGTAACGAGGCGGTGTGTAGTCACGATTCCATATACGTCTTGAGCGACATAACATGAAGAGAGTATATATGTAAGTTCATCTGTGTGGTATAAATGACTGTCCAACACTGCATTGGACAGTCGCACAAGGCACTTATTTAGTTATTTTACAATGAGAAGAATCAATTGCGAAGCTGTTTGTATTTTTTATTATTACACTTTACTCTAATATTGTGTCAAAAGTTTAGCAAGTCACGGTTTACATGTGAAGCCCGACAAAGTTTTGCAAGAAAGGTAGTCTAAGCGTAAACTTCTAAAGCATGTGACGTGTAAAACTAAGCGAAGTTATATGACCAACCAAACAGATAAAAATTATCAACTGGATTTGTATATGAATTCTACCTAAAATTGATATGCAAAACTAAATAAAAACTAACAATGAAAATTAACATAGATTTGAAATAAAAAAGAAAATTAGCCATTTGATTTTCGTGCGAACTCTAAATTAAAATATGTACATAGCTAAAATTTGAAATAAAAATTAGATGAAATTAGTAGTTAAATTAATATACAAATCCTAAACTAGAACTGAAATTCAAAATTAAATAAAAAACAACAAAATAATAAAAAGAAAAAAGAAAATATGCATTGTTATGTAATTCTATACTAAGTGAAAAATATACATTTTGGTTTAATTTAGAATTAAAATTTCAAGCAAGCACAACACTTGTGGGCATTTCACCGAACATGTGGTGGGCAGCCGAACTAGAGAGGGAGGACGACACGTGCACTCAAATACCTCGGTCCTCCTGGGTGGACGGCGGTGTGGCGGCGCTTTGGTGGCGGAGTAGGCGTCGGCGGGGTGGTAGAGAAGGCCGGCGGCGGGGTGGAGTGACGGCGGCGACGAGGGCAGCTAAGCGACGCGGTGGACTAGCGTCGGCGAGGTGGTGAGTAGGAGTCGAGAGGTGGTGCAGGAGGCCGGCGGCGTCGACGAGGACAGCGACGCTGGGTTTGGACGAGAGGCGGCGGCGGCGGCGGAGAGAGAGAGAGAGCTGCATGGCCTTGGGGGTCGACCAAGGGACTTAGAAAATTTGGGTGTGAGAAAAGGCGGGCGTTTCAAATTTATACAGGAGCACTTCTACAAGCGGTTCTAATAACCAACCGCTTGTAGCAAATCTCTAGCGGTTTTAGAACCAACCGCTTGTAGAGGGAGGACATCTACAAGCGGTTCGTAGAACGAACCGCTTGTAGAATATCTCTACAAGCGGATTTAGATCAACCCGCTTGTAGAGGGATAACTTCTACAAGCGGTTGGTGTTACTAACCGTTTCTGAATAGTCCACTCTAGAAGCGGTTCTTTTCTAAAACCGCTTCTGAATGTTGCGTTCTAGAAGCGGTTCTTATTACTAACCGTTTCTGAATGTTGCGCTCTAGAAGCGGTTCTTTTCTCAAACCGCTTCAGTTTAATTTCATAATTTTTAAAAAGTGCTTTTCGCACTACAGTTTCATTTCATAATTTTTTAAAAATGCTTTTAGCACGACAGTTTCATTTCATAATTTTTAAAAAATGCTTTTAGCACTTAAGTTTCATTTCTTAATTTTTAAAAAAATGCTTTTAGCAATTTAGTTTCATTCTATATTTTTTGAAAAAACTTTTAGCACTTCAGTTTCATTTCAGAATTTTTAAAAAATGCTTTTAGCACTTGATTTCATTTGAATTTTTAAAAATGCTTTTAGCAATTTAGTTTCATTCTATATTTTTGAAAAACTTTTAGCACTTGATTTCATTTGAATTTTTAAAAATGCTTTTAGCAATTTAGTTTCATTCTATATTTTTGAAAAACTTTTAGCACTTGATTTCATTTGAATTTTTAAAAATGCTTTTAGCACTTGATTTCATTTTAATTTTTAAAAATGCTTTTAGCAATTTAGTTTCATTCTATATTTTTGAAAAAACTTTTAGCACTTGATTTCATTTGAGATTTTTAAAAATGCTTTTAGCACTTGATTTCATTTGTAATTTTTAAAAGCTTTTAGAACTTTACTTTCATTCCATAATTTTTACAAAATGCTTTGAGCACTTTAGTTTCATTCCAGAATTTTGGCACTTTACATTCATTCCAAATAAACACTTCATACTGTAAAAGACTTACATATACATAGTTCATACAGTAGGGGTATATCTTAAGTAGTAATGTACTTTGTCTTTACAAGTGTTCCTTCATTATGATCGCGACGTATGAAAGGAGTATCCACGTCTGTGTCATTGAGGAGGCTTATGTCGACATCCACAGCGAAAGGAGGGATCTCGTCGAACTAACTATACTCTTCCTCGTCTGTGACGTCCTCAACTCCAACAATCCTTCGTTTGCCTTGTAGAACCACATGTCGCTTTGGCTTAGTATTACAATCTTTCTGCTTGTCCTTATGCTTCTTAGGTTTGCTTGACATGTCCATTACGTAGAAGACCTGTCTCACATCGTTCGCGAGGACGAACGGTTCGCTCCTATAGCCGACTTGCGTGAGGTCCACGATTGTCATACCGTATTTGTCTACCTTCACGCCCTTAAAGTCAGTTTCACCCATTGGCACTTAAATAGAGGGACTTTCAAAGGTCCATAGTCAAGCTCCCATATCTCTTCTATGAAACCATAATATGTATCCACCTTGCCTTTGTTGTCTTCGGCGTCTATACGGACACCGCTATTTTGGTTGGTGCTCTTGTTATCCTGCGATCTGGTGTAAAATGTGTAACCATTTATCTCGCACCTTGAATATCATGATTTCACTAGATGGTCCCGAGCCAAGCGTTGCAAACTGTTCATTGTCGACCCTTTCAAAAGGATGTACTTTTGTAACCAAGCTACCGAAAGAATCCATGTGCTTGGTGTTATCCAATCCTCGGACCTCCCAGAAATCGCGCGTAGAATACTCTTGTGCTCAAGGACATACGGGGCCACTATAGTTGATTGTTTCAAACCGTGAAATGTGCTTGCTTAAATGTAAGAAGATCATTGCATGCAATTGCTTTCCTTCCTAGTGTCCCTTTTCCCGTAGCCTCCCTCATGGCGTGATATAGGACGCCGATCGGGTTTAGATCATTAATGTAATCTACACAAAACTCAATCACCTCCTTTGTCCCATAACCCTCGACAATGCATCCTTAGGACGAGAACGGTTCTGAACATACTTCTTTAGCACACTCATGTACCTCTCGAAAGGGAACATGTTGTGTAGATACAGGTCCAAGGATACTTATCTCTTTGACAAGGTGAGCAGTGAGATGAACCATAATATCAAAGAATGCAAGAGGAAAGATCATCTCAAGACTAACCAAACTTTGTACCACGTCATCCTGCAGCTTACTTAGTTTATCTGGGTCGATGACCTTATGTGAAATCGCGTTGAAAAAAGAACACAGCTTTGTGATTGTCCTCGTACCCACTCGGGCGGTATGCCTCTCACGACCATCGGGAGCAAGCGTGTCATTAACACAAGGCAGTCATGGGATTTCATGTATGCGATTTTATTCTCTTTCGTGTTTACGAGTCTCTTTACATTCGAGGAGTATCCGGAAGGACCTTCACTTTGTTCGGGAACTCTATCACGCTTTTTCTCTTCTTTGCTTAGAGTGTAGCTCGCAGGATGTAGGTAATGTTGTCCTTTCTCTCTCTTTTCGGGATGTAGGTCGTTCCTCGGTTCCAAGAGTTTAAGGTCCTTAGAGCTTGCGGTGTATCTTTCGATTTTCCGTACATATCTATGTAGCCTAGCGAGTTAAAGAGACATTCTTCGTGATGTGCATGAAGTCAAGTGAGTGATTGAACCTCCATAACTTCCCAATAAGGCAAGTCCCAAAATATTGACTTCTTCCACATGGGTGCATGACCATCCTCATTACGCACATGTTTGCTTCGGGACCCTTTCCAAATACTACATTCAAATCCTTTACCATAGCAAACACACGTGGCCCACTACGATGCTAAGGCCTTGCACGAAGGTGCAGTTGCGTTAAATTTCCGCCTTCCTTCCATAACGGGTGACTCGAAGAAGAAACCTACGGTGACCCATGTACACAACCTTCCGAGAGTTTTTCAGTGCGTGCCGTCCGTTTCATCTAAGCCTTTGGATGCGACTCTATATCCTTTGATAGTTAGGCGGACAGGTTATCGAGAGCGAGCGATCGTTGATTGTTACAAATAACAATGCACGTAGGGTGAAATACTCCCTTTGTACTCATCCCATACCCTTGCACCATCGTCCCTAACGTCACAAGATCTTCAACCAATGGTTTCGGTAGACATCGATGTCATTTCCGGGTTGCTTGGGGCCTTGGATCAACAATGGCATCATGATGTACTTTCGCTTCATGCACAGCCATGGAGGAATGTTATAGATACATAGTGTAACGGGCCAGGTGCTATGGCTGCTGCTCAATTCTCCGAAAGGATTCATCCCATCGGTACTCAACCCAAACCTTATGTTTCTCACCTCATCTGCGAAGTTCGGGTACGTCCGGTCGACTTTACTCCACTGTGAGCCATCTGCAGGGTGTCTAGGCATCCCGTCGTTCTTACGCTCTTCTTTGTGCCAACGCATCATCTGGGTATGCGCTTTGTTAGCAAACATACGTTTCAATCGGGGGATCACAGGGAAATACCACAACACTTTAGCTGGAGGTCTCTTCTTCTTACGCTCCCCATCTATTTCACCTGGATCGTCACGCTTCACCTTATACCATGATTCTCTGCACACTGGACAAACATCCAAATCGGCATACTCATTACGATCTGAGGATACAATCATTAGGACATGTGTGTATCTTCGTACTTCCAATCCCAAAGGACAGACGACTTGCTTGGCTTCATATGTAGATTCGGGCAGAGTGTTATCTTCTGGAAGCAACTTCTTTACGAGTGATAACACCTCATCGAATCCCACAGTTCGGGTACAAAGGAGTCCTGTGGTCCTCTAACATGCGCTGGAACTTCTCGAACTGTCTTTCATCTGTGTAGTCTCTCTCTCCGTCACGCAGCATCTGGTCTAGCTCATCATCACCAAAGTCACCAAGTGTTTCTTCCACGGAGCAAGATGTGCGTGTCGTCAGGGATACTGTTGAATCCATCTTCCTCTTCCTCGTTTTCTTCATCGTCTTCCTGGCTAATCACCTCAACTTCGCCATGGTTGGTCCAACAGGTATAGTTTGGCATAAAACCTCTCATGATCAAGTGGTTCATAACTTGCCATCGCTGGAGTGCTCCTTCTCGTTCTTGCAATCTACACACGGACAACATATGAAGTGCACGAGGCAAGAATGCAACGGCCGCATCGAGAAAAGCACGCACGCCATCAATGAACTCTCTCGGCGACGGTCCGCATTGTACATCCATTGCCGATTCATCTATACCAAGTTATAACTTCATTAAAAATTATAACAAATTCCGTTAGAAAAATTATAACTTAACTTAAATTTCGTAACATTTAAACCCAACAAAAAAAACTCCACCTACACCGTCATCCAATTAAAGACCTACCTTTCTAATTATTTTGTATCCCTTCCTACCTTTGTAATTATTTTTTATCCTTCTACATGTTTTTCTATTTTATTTCATACACCAATAATTACTTCCTTGCAATGTTGTACCTAGATCTCTCCCAATATTGTGATATTTAAGATTCTAAAGCTAACAAGATCTCCACCCTACATCTTCATACAACAACAAAAACAAGGCACGGAAAACAAATTTTCGATAATGCTTAAAAAGTTCAAGATTTCTCCACATCCATTGAAAAAAATAGCAATATCTAGGTGAGAAGGATGTTCACATGATGTTACTAACTTTGAAACACTTAATTTAGAGCTAATCACCTCCAATTAAAAATTTGGACAGCACCTCCCCAAGAACAGCGCTTGGTCGGCCTTCTCTGTTCGATCGTATTCGTACCTCTCCTTGGCGCATGGAGGAAGAAGGGTTTAAATGGCTGGGCGGGAGGGCTTCCAGAAGCGGTTGGAGACACGAACCGCTTCTGAAGGTTGCGTTCTAGAAGCGGTTCCTTTCTCAAACCGCACGAAAATCGAAGCGGTTTGAGAAAGGAACCGCTTCTAGAACGCAACCTTCAGAAGCGGTTCGTGTCTCCAACCACTTCTGGAAGCCCTCTCCGGACCGTTGCCAACGAACCGCTTCTGGTGCGAAGATCACAACGGGTTCGCACCAAACCGCTTCTAATAGGTCGGTTGTGATGCCCAGTTCTATAGTAGTGAGTGCAGCAGTCTGTACTTGGTGCGACGAGTGTGGCGCTGAATGACTGAATCTGAGCACAGGTTCGTGGGGTAGAGTCAAGCTCCGACATCCGTTGATAAGCATGCAGAAGTTAGAATTTGGATCGATCGAGGCTGCAATCTCAATTCCAACATACACGGTAGGTATTCCCATTTTGGCCGCGTCGCCTACCCAGTAGGCGAAGGGTTTCTCGATGTTCGACGAGCGTAAGTAAAGTACACGAGTTAATTTACTCGGCTAATATTTGAATCTAGTTTAAACACTACAAATACAAAATGAGGAGTGCTTCAATACTTTTCCTCTTAGCACAAGTTGCACAAATCTTAAAAAAGAAAAGCATTGAATCACCTCTCATACAAAATTGAGAACAAAAACACATAGGCTAGCTTCTCTTTTTTTCGTCTTTGTTCCCTATAATTCATACCTCACGATCCTACGTATCTCGAACCCATTTTCCATGAAGCAAAATCTTGACTACGCCCATTTGGCCAGCATGGACATGAGGCCGGCCCCGACCAGCATGGACACGTTGATGCCAAGCTGCAGCTTCCCCCGGCTCTGCACCTTGGGGTTCATGAAGTCCTCGGCGAGGAGGTCGACGAGGGCCATGTACACGAGGATCCCCGCCGCGACGGAGTTGAGGAGGCCCTCCACGATCAGCGCCGTCGGGCTGTTCTCGTTGTACACGTTAGATATGCCGACGCCGATGACGATGCCCACCGGCGTGGTCAGGCAGAAGAAGAGGATCATCATCACGATGGACCTCACCTTGAACTTTGCCTGCGTGAGCAACGAATCGAGTTAATCAGTCGGGTGAGTAATTCAATTGCACAATGCACCGAATCTTTTAGCTCAAATACTCCACCGTACGTTCTTTTCTATTTATCGTTTTAAAATGCGTATAGTCAACATTGTAATCTTTGATCACAAGTATTTAGATTTGTCGCATACCAAATATTTATTTATTATTATATTTTTAATAATGTATAATTAGAAAATCTAACAGTCAAATCGGTGTATCGGAATCTGTACTGATGTTCAAGAAGACATAAAAAAAGGGGCTGTTTCTATAATTCTACCCTAGAATTTTGGCGTCCTAGTGGTGCAACGCAGGACCTAATTCTGTTCACTTGGTTCTCTCACGACTCACGAGTACCAGGAATCGATCATTCGAAGCTTTAGTGCTCTCGACCTCCTCATCACCTCTCGATTAACCATGCCTTTCCAAGTCAAAGCATCATATATAGTACTCGAATCTATTTTAGGATAAAGTACTCCTTTTTAAAACAATCAAAGAATGTAGCCTTTGTTTAGATTAACATTTTTCCACTTTTGGTAGGAGCCATACACACAAAGTCACATGCACAGCATCTTTCTGACGAGCCATCGCCATGACTTGACTGCCGTTGGTAGTGCTGAGCCTGAGATACGTGCAGCCAAACATTTCTAACAGGAGTTATAAAAGGCGGTCCCCTAGCTCCCCTCCTAGACTCACCTAATTAGCTATTAGACTCGCTAGCTAGTGCTTAGCTGCTTGGTGAACGATGTTTCTAATTGATCATCAAGATATTAAAAAGTATGAATTGGCGACAAATTTGGTATTAATATACTTGTCGCAAAAAAACCGTTGTACGAAGATTTAACAGTCAAAGTAGCCAATGACGGAGACGATCGAGAGTTAGAGATAACATGTACCAAATAATTCGAATTATGCGACAATATTTGACATGAGAGGCCAAATAGTACTAATGCTATTAAATCGTGTTCAGATGAGATCTAAGTAGCTGAAATTAAACTTTGAGATCACGAGGGGGCCATGGCCCCACCTGCACCCCCTCCCCCGCCACTGAAAGTGGCCAGACTTTAGAAACTGCGTCAAAATAATCTCAAAAAAGAAATCCATGTAAATATCCAAAACGAACCACAGTGTGATGGAGTTGTACCTGAACGATGCAGCCGCCGAGCCCCATGCCCTCGAACATCTGGTGGAAGCTCAGGGCGACCACCAGCGGCTTGATGGTGTCGGGTTCCTCAGACGCGCCGAGGGAGATGCCGATGATCACCGAGTGCACCACGATTCCCAGCTCCAGGACCTACACCACCCTCGTCGTCGTCGTCGTCGAAGCAAAAGATTAGAATCCACACATGGATTGATTTTTATTTTTATTTCTAGTATATCTGTTTAGAATTATCAGTCGTTCTGCTGTTTTATGCGGCTTATTCTTGTCCAAAGTACGTAAATACTAGCCGTATGCGTATGTATATGTTGCCTTTATAAATTGAGAAAATTTATCAAGTGCATACCACTTTGCTAGTGTTCATCGCTGCTCTTTTCAATGAAGAGGTTTAAGCAATTAAAACAGGCTGTAACCTGAGAGATGACGCGCTGCCGGAGCGTGTGCTCCTTGTCGCCCTCGCCGCCGCCGATGGCAGCGACGATCGCCGTCGACCCGTGCGCGTGGCCGTGCGTCGCGTGCGTGTGCACGTGCACGTGCCCCTCGTGCTCCCCTCCGTCGTGGCGATGCGCTCCCTCGTCGCCTCCGCCCTGGCCCTGCTTCTCCTCGTCCTCGATGGCGGCGCTTCCCGTCGCGTCGGCGGCGTCCTTCTTGAAGTGGACGCGCGTGAAGTAGCCCGTGGCGACGGTGTCGACGACGAGTGTGCCGATGGCGCCGACCATGGCGCCGAACCCCGCGAACGGGAACTTCTTCCACGGCCCGCCGGCGGGCAGGCAGTCCGACGTGAGGTTCTCGAACGCGTCGGGGAGGATGTGGATGAACCCCGTGGCGAGGATGACCCCCGCCGCGAACGCCTTGATCAGAAAGAACACGTCGCCCTCGGGCCGCAGCAGTGGCACGCGCCGCCCCAGCACCGGCAGGCTGCACCCCAGCGCCCCGGACACCAGGATGGAGAAGAAGGCCGCGATCTTGAGCGGCTTCGCCCGCGCCCGGTTGTGCGCCGCCGCGTCCGACCCTCCACAGTCACCGTCGTCATCACCGCGCGCGGCATCGACGAGAAAGAGCAGCGCCACGACGGCGGCGAGCAGCACGGTCGCGCTCGGCTTCATGGCTAGGCGAGGAGGAGATCGATGGGAGAGCTTGCAACTAGCTACTTAGTTTTATATAGTGGAGATACAAATAGCGTCGTAGTGCTACGGTTAATTAGGATTTTAATCACTTGATCAATTAGGATATAATATATTCAGATGAAAGCGATTGTCACACGGTGACGACATGCGTGGGAACATGCAGATACAATATATGCCAAGCGGGAGGGTGGGTAGCGTCGAGCGAGTTCGATTTTGCCGGTGGTTAGTGTGTTAATTAAGGGAGGAGCCGAGGTTTCCTTGACTTGTTTCGGCTGATTAGGAGGTAATTGCACTGGGATGACGACATTTTTTGTGAACGGAGGGAGAAGTTGGCGACATATTGTTTACAGCGGGCATGCGTGTGGAAATTGACTTTTACTGCGAGAGAAACATGCCGGAGGTCTAGCAGTGCTCTGGTAACAGTTCGGGAGATATAATTTTTTCTGGAGTAAGGCTCTGTTTAAATTCTTTAATGCGGTTAAGGAACCTCGCTATCGAATAGTCTGGGGTTCCCGAACAGATCTAAATTGGAGAACAGAGAGAGAAACAAGTATATGGGGAGCGACGACGGAATTCTTTATTGATTTCTGAATTCTTGTACATAGGAGGACCCCCTCCTCCTTATATAGTAGTCGCCCAGGGTTTCGGCTAAGGGACTATCGTGGGCTTTTCATTGGGCCACGTGGTTTCCCAACACTCCCCCTTAGGACCTTTGCCGCGAGATGCATATGCCTCATTAAAACTCCAGAAAAACCCAATGGGAAAAATACTTGGAGAAAGAGTACATAGCATACGCTTACTATGTTGCACGAATTGCCTCGTTAAAACCTTATGCAATAAAACTTCATGAAAAACTTGCTAAGGAAAAAGAGTACAATTCACCCAAACTTCAATTGCTAATCTTCGAGATTCATGTTGGGTATTCATAATTCATGTTCGAGATTTATGTGGGAGTATGTGAAATATCTCCCCCCCCTGAAATCTGCACTTCTCTAAGTCTCATCATTCCAATCCCTTTTATGCATCTTTCAAAGGTCGATGCTGGGAGTGATTTAGTGAACAAATCTGCAAGATTTTCACATGACTTAGTATGCAATATCTTGATCTCGTTCATCTTATGCAATTCGTGAGCATAGAAGAACTTGGGGTTGATATGCTTCGTGAGATTGCTCTTCACATAACCCATCTGTGCTTGGGCAACACAAGCTGCATTATCTTCATAGATTATCGTGGGAGTTTGCTCAATGTTCAAGCCACATGATTTCTGGATGTGGTGAACCATTCTTCGGAGCCATGCACATTCACGAGATGCTTCATATAAAACGATGATTTCCGAGTGGTTTGTCGACGTCGAGACGAGAGTCTGCTTAGACGACTTCCAAGAAATTGCTGTTCCTCCACATAGGAAAACATAGCCAGTTTGGGACTTACTAGTATGCGGGTCTGATAAGTACCCAGCATCGGCGTAGACAACCAAATTCAATTCATTGTTTCTTCTGAAAAACAAATCGAGGTCTTTGCTTCCTTGGAGGTAACAGAAGATGTCCTTGATCCCTTTCCAATGCCTTTTGGTGGGTTCTGCACTATACCGAGCTAGCAAATTCACGGCGAACGCAATGTCCGGCCTAGTGCTATTCGCAAGGTACATGAGCGCTCCAACTGTACTCAGATATGGGAATTCTGCTCCCAGGACTTCCTCCCCCTCTTCTCTAGGTCTGTATGGGTCTAGGTTTGCTTGGAGTGACCTTCCGACCATTGGAGTCTTTGCAGGATATGCCTTTTCAAAGCCAAACCTTTCCAACACTTTCTATGTGTAGGTTGATTGATGTACCAAGATTCCTCCTTGGACATGCTCAAGCTGCAAGCCTAAACAAAACTTGGTTTTACCCAAATCCTTTATTTCAAACTCAGACTTCAAGTATGAGCATGCTTCTTCAATTTCTTCATCCGTTCCAATGATGTTCAAGTCATCTACATAGACGGAGATTATACAGAATCCATTCGGGGATCGCTGTATAAACACACATGGACAATCTTCGCTATTTGTGTAGCCTTTCTTGGAGAGAAAATCACTCAAGCGATTGTACCACATTCTTCTGATTGCTTATTATCTGATAATTTCTCCAATTTCACACTATACAGGTTTCTATTTGCTCCATCTTGGTTCGGGATAGGAATTCCTTCCGGTACTTTCATTTATATCTCCGATTCCTTCTGGTACTTTCATTTATATCTCCGAATCCAAGTTTCCATACAAATATGCTGTGACAACATCCATTAGCTTCATTTTCAACTTCAAGTTGACTGCCATTGAGATCAAATATCTAAAGGTAATTCCTCCCATGACCGGAGAATATGTTTCTTCATAATCAACTCCAAGACGTTGAGTGAAACCTTGAGCTACGAGCCTTGCCTTGTACCTTACAACTTCGTTGTTTTCATTCCTCTTCTGAACAAAGACCCATTTGTGACCTACGGGGTTTATATGGGGAGGTGTGCGGCATACGGGCCCAAACACCTCTCTCTTGTTCAGAGAGACTAACTCTGCAGTGATTGCCTTTTTCCATTCTTCCCAATCTAGCCTTTTCTTGCACTCTGCGAGAGATGCAGGCTCGGGATCATGATCAATGATCGAGGCAATCCTCTTTGCAAAGTATGCATCAACGTTGACTGTTGCTCTACTCAGGGATTCCTGTTATTACAAAGTTTATGGCCATTTCTTCATAAGGTGCTTCATGCACTTCTACTTGCTCTTCGCTACTATTCCTTATCGCAGGAGCAAGTTCCTTTAGCTTTTCATCGTCTATGTGTGCGCACACATTATTTTCGGCGGCTTCCTGCAGTGGAAGATTCAAGTCTGGAATTGCCTTTCCTGTTGGCTTCCTTCCAGTGCCAGGTCTCAACTAGCTCCCCTTCTTTTCTTGGGGTATTTTCGTGATTGGTTGTGGTAAGCCCTCTCGCCCAGTTTTCTCCAAACGTCTCCGGGTACTTTGGGTTTGAGGAGCCAGATTTCCTGTTCTTTTTCTTTGAGGCCTCTGAACAGGATGAGGGATACCTTCTATTTTCTTTGGTATTTCCACCCTCTCTGGTGCATTTCTTGCGGGTACATGCGACTTAACCACGCCCTTTAGATCACAAAAATGATCAGGCAGTTCATTTGCTAAATTATGCAAATCAATTATCTTCTGGACTTCTTGATTTGCTTCATTAGTGCAGGGGTCATGTGCAGGGATCCCAGTGGAATGCCATATGATTTCCCGGTATTTTTCATCCAAAGGTTGATTTTCTCCCCCTAATGACGGGAAACGGTCCTCATCAAAGATACAATCAGCAAATCGGGTTGTATACAAGTCTCTAGTCATGGGTTCCAAATACCTGATTATGGATGCACTCTCATAACCAACGTATATCCCAGACTTGCGGAGAGGGCCCATTGCAGTCCGCTGAGGGGGTGGTATAGGTACATATACCATACACCCAAATTTCCTGAGATGGGAGATCTTCGGGATGATCCTATGCACAAGCTGCATAGGTGAATAGATGTTGTAGGCCGAAGGTCTGAAATTGATGAGAGCTGTTGCGTGCAGGACTGCATGTCCCCAACAAGTGTTGGGCAAGTTACAACTCTGCAAAAGCGGTCTGGCAATAAATTTAGTCCTCTTTATTAGTGCTTCAGCTAGTCCATTCTGCGTATGGACGTGCGGTACGGAGTGCTCAACTGCTATCCCTGTTGCCGTGCAATAATCATCAAATGCCTTTGAAGTATATTCTCCGGCATTGTCCATTCTGATGGACTTCACGCGATGATCAGAGATATCATTCTTAATTCTTATGATCTGCGAGATCAGCTTTGCAAAAGCATGGTTTCTTGTTGACAATAAGCATACATGCGACCATTTCGAGGAAGCATCGATGAGCACCATAAAGTATCGAAACGGCCCTGACAGGGGCTGAATCGGTCGGCAAATATCCCCCTGGGTGCGTTCCAGGAATGCAGGAATTTCATTTTGCACTTTCATGACAGAGGGTCTAGTTATTAATTTCCCAGTGGCACATGCAAGGCACACGAAATCTTCATGATTCGGGAAATTTTTAACATTAATGCCATGACCTTGTGAGTTATTCACTATATTTCTCATCATTCTAAGACCAGGATGACCTAATCTACTATGCCATAAATAAAATAACTCAGAGCTTCTAAAAACAGTCTTCAAGGAAGTATACACTTCGGGTGCATGAATATTCGTGTAGTACAACCCAGATTCATATGAGGGACATTTTTCTAATACCATTTTTCCACATACCGCGTGCTTCACAATGCACAAGTATTCTTTGCCATTTTCTTCATTGGTTTCTACATGAAACCCATTGGCGCGGATGTCTTTGAAGCTTAAGAGAGTGCGCGTTGATTCAGGGTACAAAAGGGCTTCTTCAATTACCAAAGTTGTACCCATAGGCAATATAATAGTGGCTCTTCCTGAGCCTATTACATATGAATCGCTTCCTGCGATAGAAGTAATCTTTCCAGCATTCTTCGTGATCGACTGGAAATATTTAGACTCTCTTAAGATGGTATTTGTTGTGCCACAATCAACAATGCATATCTCTTCCATTTGGACGCTACACGATTTCTAGATAAAATATAATTCCAATCAAACAGAGGCAAAATAATTCAAATATTGCTTGTAAATGAAATAATACTGGAATAAAGAATAAATTGCATATTTATTCATGAGAGAGGTATGCTCTTCCAGAGCTTACAATTCATTATTCAAGATAAATGCTAACAACCATAATCTAAAAAGAAAATGCGATTCATGAATTTAAACGGAAGTGCAAGGGTTGATCGTTCTGCTCGGCGGTAGGTTTCGCGTCCTGCGAGGACCCTAGACCAATCGCAGCACGGAGCTTCTTGCCCTAAGAACGATCTTCACGTCCGATACCCAAGTGAGGTAGTTCTGACCGTGCGGGGCCAGTTCTTTAAACTCACGATTCACGATGCCGGACATTTGCATGATTTCAAAATTTTGACATTACTGCGTGTAAACTAAATAGAAAATGGTTGCAATAAGCATAAAGTACAGAAAATAAATTTCCATGCATTGCAGTATACAAAATAAAGCAATGAATTCAAAGTTCATAAAGGATATTAAAAAAATGCAGAAAATAATACTGGAAAAATAAAACCAGAGACAAAAATTTTTTCTGGCAATTTTTCAAAATTTTCTGCAATTTTTTTTCTTTCTTCTCCTTTTCTTTTCCTTTTTTTTTCTCTTTTCCCTTTTCTTTTGCCGGCCGAACGGCTTAAATGGGCCTTGCCCTGGCCCATGCTTGCCTTGCGCTAGGGTTTCCCCTTCTCACGTGCGCCCACGCCGCATTCCCCACGCGCCAGCGCCGCCTCCATGCGTCTTCTTCCCCACGCGCCCGCGCCGATGGCATCCGAGGTGACGGCACCTGAGGAGGAGGCGGCGACGTCGGCCGACTTTAGGCGCCGGCGGTCGCCGCCTCGCTTGCGCTGGGGCCGGGCCGCCGGGCGGCGGCAGCATGCATGCCAGACGGCCGAGGCCAGGGGCGCAGAGGTGGCGGGCGAGGCTACGGCCGAGGCGTGGCGCGAGCGGCCGGGGGGGCGTGGCCGGGTCGCGAGCCGGCGACGAGCGGCCGGGCGGGCGCGGCGAGCGGGCCGCGAGCTCGGTGACGGCGGCGGGCGGCGCGCGACGCGAGGTCGGGCGCGCGTGGTCCGACGTGGCGGCGCAAAACCGTGGTTGCGACGACCGCCGGGTGACAGCTTCTACTTGGCGAACGGCGCGGCGGAGGCGGCGTGCTTCTTGGCGGCGACGGCGGGGCGGATGACGCGGAGGCGGCGACGGCAGCGGCGGCTTCGAGCTTGCGGGCGTCGTGCAGGCGGTGGCGGCTGGGCCGGCGACGGAGGCGTGGGCGCGGCGGGCGGCCGAGGTCGGGATGGCGTCGCAGCGACGAGATCGGGCGATCGCATGCGTGGCGTGGAGGCGGCCGCGAGCCGGTCAGCCGAAGTCGTCGGCGTTCGTCGTCGTCTTGCGAGCAGCACGAGCAGCAGCGGCGAGTCTTGTCTTGGCGCTGGCGGCGGGCGCGGCCGTCTGCCGACGGCGAGGGCGCGAGAGGCGGCGCGCGGCGGCTGCGAGCCGAGCGCCGAGGCGAGGCGACGATGCGCTGCGAGCGCGAAGGCCGAGGCGGCGGCGCTTCGAGCACCATACTGTCTTTTTTCTTTTCGGATGAACAGTAATTCTTGTACTGTAACTTCATGTCGTGTAGCTTTTTTGCCACGTGACGGACAGTACCAGATGCGTAGGATAGATGCATGCATAGAAAACAACAGCGATTAGATTCAATCGCCGAAACCCACCTTTCTCACCTTTCAATTCTGAACTCCGGTAGAGCTTCGTGCTAATAACGTGTTAAGGAACCTCACTATCGAATAGTCCGGGGTTCCCGAACAGATCTAAATTGGAGAACAGAGAGAGAGACACAGGTATATGGGGAGCGACGACGGAATTCTTTTTTGATTTCTGAATTCTTGTACATAGGGGGGACCCCCTCCTCCTTATATAGTAGTCGCCTAGGGTTTCGGCTAAGGGACCATCGTGGGCTTTTCATTGGGCACGTGGTTTCCCAACAAGTGCTAATAGTTAGCTGACTAATAGCTAGTAGCTAGCTAACTATTAGCTGGTTAATTATTAGCCGGGGCTATTTCGATCCATCTGCTAATAAAGTTCACAAAAATCAGCTAATTAAGGAGAAATGACCATAATGCCCTTTTGCATGAGTGGATAGGGTTGCAGGGAGGGCAAAAGTGTTAATTGGCTATCTATTAGCAGTTTTTAGTAGGGTACAACCTGCTAATGAACTACTCCCTTCGTTGATAAATATAAGGCCTATAGTTTGAATGGTCTTGTTGAAAAATATAAGGCGTGCATGTAGATTTAATAAGTCTTTCCACATATATCCTTATTTATTCTCTCTCAACCATATGCATTTATTCATTACCACCTACACAAAGTATTATCTCTCATCTTCCAAGACAATTAAGAGTGATATGAAAGTCATTTTCTCTCATGTTTTCCTCAATTTCACCACAACCTTAATCTTTGTGTCAAGTCAAAATACACCTTATATTTATCAACGGAGGGAGTAATTGTTAGCAGGGTGGGCTGCTAATAATTAGCAGGTCTATTAGCAGGCATATTTAGATCCATAGTGCTAATGTTAGCAGCTAACTATTAGTGTTAATGGATCCAAACAGATCCTAAATTCCACAAAACTAGCAGTTTATAGTTCAAACTATCAAAAACCTACGAATTTTTATTTTTATTTTACAAAACTACATACTTTTGGAGAATTCGTGTCACAAAACTATAGGTCTTACAATTAAATGTTCCCTATAACAGGTTGGCAGCCTCATGCACACTCGCATGTGAGACTGTCATGTAAGTCCACACTGTTAAACCCGCTACAAGAAATAGTCAATTCTAAAATTTATAGTTTTGTGATATAAATTCTCCTAAAATCTGTAATTTTATGAAATAGAAATTAAAACTAATTATAGTTTTCTGATTATTTATATAGAAAACATATAGTTTTTTAAAATTTACTCATTTTCTTAAGGAAATTTCATACAACTACATGCTTAATAGCAAAACCAGTGCAAAACTACTCCTTTAACTATCATTTCATGAAACTACACATTCTGCGTACGTGTTGATCAAATAACACCACTTCGCCGTCTCACACTCACACGACAGTTGGCACAGTCGGTCCACCCGTTAACCACACCACGAACCTGGATTTAGAGGTGGGCATTGAGCCGGGCTATTTTGGGTCGGTCCGAGACACGTCCGGCCCAGCACGACCTACGACCCGGCACGATACTGTTTCAAAAGGGCCGGGCCGATCCGGTACGGTTGTCCGGGCCGTGCCAGGCCTGCCAATCGGGCACGGTGGGCAGTTCGGCCCGGCACGACAGTCTGGGCCGTGCTCGGGTCGGCACGGCATGAAAAAGCCCGTTCGTGCCGGGGCACAACACGCCCGATGGCGGCACGTCGGTCCGTGCGACACGCGGCAGGGCCCACGGTAGCGCGGTGGCACGCGACCAAGCCCGCGACAATGCGTGCGGCACACACGGCCTCTCGCCGTTCCGCGTCGCCTCGTGCTGTGGCCACCTCACCTGCGGCAGCCTCCCGTGCGCGTTACCTTGCCTCTATCGCCACTCCCCGGACCCTGAGCAACAGCAGCCACACCACGCAGCAGCAGTGCCACGTGGCGGGGGAGTGGGCGGCGGTGTCCAGCGTGGGGAGGGGAGCGCCGTGGTGGGGAGGGCAGTGGGGACGGGTTGCCGATGTGGGGAGGGGAACGGGGAGGGGAAATGGAGGGAGGCGAGGCGTGGGCCGCGTGAAGGGAGAGGGAGGGCATGGGGAGGGAGACGACATGGCCGCACCAGCTCCGCGTACCTGGCCGTGGTCGCCATGGCCGCACCGGCCCCGCCCGTCCCACCGCAGCCTCGTAGTGCTCGTGTAGTCATGTGGCCGCGACCGCCCCTCCCGCCCTTCCCCTCCTCACCCTTCCCTCCCATCTCCGCGTACCTGGCCGCGTCACTGTGGTCAGCGTGGTCGCACCCGCGCCGTGGCCGCTGTGGACCAGCGTCCTGAGTCCCGATGCCTCGACTCCTCCCATGCGGTCGCTTCGCCTAACGTGCGGCCGCTCCGCCTCCCTCCTCCCGCACGGCCACTCCTCCCGTGGCTGCTGCTGCTTCGCCTCCCGCGCGGCACTCCGCCTCCCGTGCCGCGGCCGCCTCGCCTCCTGGGCTTCTCACCTCCCACGCCGCATCGCGTCCGCCTCGGCAGGTGAGTAGAGGAGGGGAGCTCGAGTGCTCGACCCGTGCCGGTGGGAGAGGAGAGGGGAGGCGCTGGTGAGGCGGTAGGGAGGTGAGACGGGAGTAGGGAAGACGAGGCGGAGGGGAGGTGGGAGCCAGGCAGAGGGACCGAGGGAGGTGGGCTATTGGTGCGGCTGGCTCGAGGGAAAAGGGGAGAGAGAGTATGCAGGGAGCTAAGGATAATACATGTGATGGTGTAGTGTACTCATACATACGAATATGCATGTATTGCCATTTAGTATGCACTAATCGATTGTTTATTTTTTTGCCTATATATATGTTCGTAACGTGGACTGATCGATGTCTTCCATAATCTCCTACATCAATGCCGACTAGGCTATACATTCATTGCATGCTGTAGCACCGTATGCGCACACTACTGCAAACAACTTCGGATCCTTTCCTCTCATCGCAATAGTGTAAATGGATCGGGCCTGGACCGTCACGGCACGAAGTAGACACGAAACGCAAATGGGCCGAGCCTGGGTTCACCGAAGGTGAGCCGGGCCAGCCCGACACGACACTGCGGGCACGACGGGCCGTCGCGGCCCGGCACGATTTAGGCCCGAAGCACGATAGGCCCGTGCCGTGCCGGACCGGCCGGCCCGACGCCCACCTCTAATCTGGATCACCAACCGGAGTGCCTTGGGGTCCCGCGTGTGTGGCAAGGGCGAGATGATAAGGGGGGTTATTTGATCAAAACATGCGCAGAAGGTATGAAATGAGAATTTGAAGTGTAGTTTTGTGCTAGTTTTGCCATTAAAGATTTACTCTTTTCCAAAATGGAATATATAAATTTTCCTAGGAAGGAAGTTTGTTTCCTTCAGTACTAAAATTAAATACATAAAACATTCACAATTAAGTGCTCAAGTTCAAAAAACGGATCAGTTTATATGCTTGACTTAATAGTTTATTAATGTCATCAATAATATACATGTCCTCATTTTTTTTGCGTGAACGATTTGCTGAGATGTTATACATGTCATTTTATTTAAGATTTTTTAATAAAAGTTATTCATGATTTTTAACAAGCACCTTTTTTAATAATAATTTCTTTGGTACATTTTAGAGCATAGGTTTGTGCGTATGACTATTTTGAAGTTAACCTCAAACAAACAAATTTAAGAACATCTTTCCTAAGATGCCATATGTCATCTTCTCTATCCACCTCTCCTTTCCCCTTTCCCTACTCACTTCTCGCACCCTTTTCTTCTCTCTTTTAACACAATTTTTTTAAAAAAGAAACATTTAAGCTATAAAAATTTTAAATAGGAAGTTTCAACTTGAAAAAAATTCAACTCAATATTTAAAACTAAGAAAAAATTAAATAAAAAAATTTCAGATCAGAAAGTTTCAACAAGAAAATTTTCAACTTGAACACGAAATGTTTCAAATAAAAAAATTTCAAATCGAAAAGTTTCAACCCAAAACGTTTTAACTCAGGAAACTTTCAATTCAAAATATTTCTCACTACTACAGAATGATACATTACGATCGCTTCATCTGGGTTGGTTCTTAAGTTTTTAGGAAAAAACGATTGTGATAGATGACTTAGGAGGGGTGTTAATAATAATACTATCGGTTCTCAAGTTAGAAGTGATTGTGATGTAGCACTGGTTACATCACAATCAGTTCTTATGTGAGAAACATCACTATCGGTTCTCACAAAAGAACCGATTGTGATGCGCACGTCATCATGACTATCGCTTCTTATGTGAAAAGCAATGTGATGAGCATGACATAAGACATAAGAACTGATAGTGATGTGTTTGTAGTCATCACTATCGCTTCTTATGTGAGAACCGATAGTGATGAGAATGCACATCACTATCGCTTCTTGTCGGCGTTTCGAGCACCGGCAAGTAAATTTGTAAGTCTAAGGGGCCGCGCGTTCCACTCCCTGAATGGTTAGACTCAGAAGTCCAAGATGTATACTGGTTCGGGCCGAAGGTCCCTACTCCAGTTCGTGTGGTGGCGTCGCCTTCGCGGACCACCGGCCGAGAGACGATCTGAGCCCGGTGGCGGAGGTGGCGCCGGGCGGTAGGAGCCGAGGCTGCATGTGTTGCACGGCCGACGCTCCACCGGCCCGGAGGTTACGATGCGTGGCTTTGGCCTCCGGTCGGCCGGCCCGGAAGGCCTCGGCGACATCGCGGCCGCGCCACGCTTTGGCTTGCATGGGGAAGAACCGAGGGCCGTCGGATTCTTCCGCCACCTTGTGGTGTGTACTGTCGCGCGCGTCGCGCTGCGCCGCCGCACTCTTTGGGTCTCGGGCTCATCTGCTCTAGGTTAGCTCGAGCCTGGTCGAGCTCGACCCCGCTTATCCACTCTTCGCTACCGTCGGCCGGAGTTGGCGTGGCGAGCTTGAGCGCTCAAGACGCTTCATGGCTGGTATTACTCCTCCTGCGCCTTAGTGCGCGGATGGGGGCCCCGTAGCGCGGGGTTATGGTTAATCGGCCGTGTTCGCCATGTTGCACTCGCGAGAGTCCGCTGCTGGCAGCGGTACTCCGTGTCGGGCTGGAGTCGTGGTGGAAGAGTCTTCCGGGCGTCAGGATAGAGGCCGCATGTAGCCACCATCGCCACAAGTTGTGAGCTGCGGAGGTGACACGGTCACTGCCCGGCCCACGGAGCTTCGCCAGACGTGGCGGAGCGCTCCCGGGCTCCGGCTTTGGGGCTTGCAGAGCCCCAAGCCGGAGCTTAGCGAAGTCGCCGGAGATGGCGCCCAGGCTTTCAGCGAGCGCCTGGCCTCCGGTGGCGGCGGGGATGAGCGTAAGCCCTCCCGCCGAGGTGACGGCAAAGTTGAGGGAGCCGAAGCGGATCTGGCTCCCCGGCGCAGTCATGCCGTCGCGGGTGGAAGATGCCATCAGGGAGGCAAGCGGAATCCGGAGATGGTGATGAAGACGCGCGAAGCCCCCTACCTGGCGCGCCAACTGTCTCTGCCCTCTCGACGCGCTTTGGCACTCGGGCTAGCGAGGGCGCCAGAGCGCTTCGGGCCGCCATCGCTCCAGGACCCGGGACGCAGAGCGTCTGGCCGACCTTGCGAAGGGCCTCCAGTTCTGTGGCCAGCTCGGCCCGACCATCTTCGGCAACCTTCAGCGCCGCCAGAGCCGTGTCCCGCACCGTGACCGCCTTGTCACGGGCCTGCAGGGCGTCCTTCCGCTCCTCAATGGCGAGGCCCATGTTCTTCTGCACCTCTGCAGATGGCAACGGCGCCAGATGATCACGACTTACGAATAGCGCCCACAGAATCAAATAAGAAGTTGAGACCCTTACCGGCCGCAGAGTTCGCCAGGTTGCCGACTTCTTGCCTGGCCGCCTCGTAGGAGGCCCTCAAGGAGGTCAGGTCCTTCCGAGCGGCCTCCCGCTCGGAGCGGACTCGGTCGGCGTCCTTCCGAGCCTGGTCTCGCTCGGTCCGCAGACGGGTTGCCTGCGCTTGTGCTGCCCCCTCTGCGGTGGCGGCAGCGTCCCTGGTGCTGGTGGCCTCTGCCAGGGAGGACTCGAGCTCCGCCACCTTTGTCCTCAGGGACTTGGCCCCTAGGCGCTCGTCGAAGAGAGCCTTAGTGGCCCCCTCCAGCTCTTGGCAGACCTTCGCCGTCTCCGACCGCCTCACGTTCAACGCCTCTTGAGCTAAGCGCAGCTCAAGGCGCAGCCGGTTGCACTCTTCCACGGCAGCCGCCCGCTGGCTGTCCGAGCGTCGTAGGAGCTCGGCTTTGCCCTCCGAGCGAGCCCGCAGATGCTGCAAGATGCGGACTATCCGTTAGTCTCACGGCGAGTGCGTCAGAATTTTACAAGTTGGGTTTTTTCATCAACTTACCAAGCTGATCGGCCGGACTCCCCCGGCCATCGCGTCCAGCGCTCGGCTGGAATATTCTAGAGCAAGAGTCAGACCCTTTCGGATCTGCTCCATCTCTGTTTCGGCGTCCAGAGCGCCTTGTTGAAGAGCGACCCACTCGCTCTCTTCCGTTTCGCCCACCGACCCCGACTCAAGGGGCACTCCCGGCAGCGGGCCCCTGGTCGTCTGCTCGGGCGCGGCGCTACCCGTCCAGAGCACCATCAGCAACGATGGTGGAACTGGTCCTCCGGGGATCCCCTCGGCGAACTGCGCCTGCGGGACCTCGGTCGGCACCTCCCCCTGGGGCGAGGGGTCGGACACCTCTGGCACCAGCGCCGTCTCAGCCGGCACGATCGCCGACAGCGCCGCCGTCTCTTCCTCTGTGAGGATGATCACGTCAGCCGGCGGTGTCCCCACTGGAGGCGTCGGGAGCTCCTCGCCGACCTCGGCCTCGTGGGCAGGCGCGCCCTCGGCCGCCAGCACCATGATCGGCGCCGACCCGATCGGCGTATCTGGAACCCATCTCACTAAGCCATTAGCACTCTCGCTTGTAAACTTTGTGCAGTCATCTGTACTGAAGGGAATACAACGCCACCACACGAACTGGAGTAGGGACCTTCGGCCCGAACCAATATACATCTTGGACTTCTGAGTCTAACCATTCAGGGAGTGGAACGCGCGGCCCCTTAGACTTACAAATTTACTTGCCGGTGCTCGAAACGCCGACACTTCTCATATAAGAACCGATAGTGATGAGCTTGATCACATCACTATCGCTTTTTAAGTGAGAACCGATAGTAATGTGTGTGCATATCACAATCGTTTCTTAAGTGAGAACCGATCGTGATGTGTCTCGCTAGGTTATTTATACCCCTCGGGCTGAACTCTCCTCTATTGTTGTTTCAGAGGATATTTCTCCGCCATCACCCGAAAAAATAGTTCATATTCTGTGGTTGGAAGCAATACTTGGGTGAGAAAAATTGAAATCCTCAAGGGTGGGTGTTAAGAGGGTAAATTTGGAGCCTACCCTAAGGAGATTGTCCCTCATTTTGCAGAATTTGTGGTTTCTTCAAAATGTGAGCATTCCTTCAAACCCCTTCAAATTTGCACTATGTAATTTCGATATGTCGGGAAGAAAGTTTAGGTTGCACTGGTATTATGTATATCCTATCAGATTTCGCACCCTTTATTTGACAAGCACACATGTATTTAATTATCTTAATTTGTAGTGTTCTCGTGTTAATCTGGAATTATTGTTACTGTCATATGATGAATGTTAGCTAGAGTTTAGGCTGCGGAATCTATGTCCTCCATTCGAGGGTGCTTGTTTATAAATATACCGATCAAAATGGCATATTTATAAGCAGGCAATCTCGAATTATCCACATTCTTTGGACAGTTCGAGGAGATGTGGTTCGAGCAAGTTCCTGAGCTGTTGTACAACTCTAGAGTAGATTTCGGTAGCATCTCCTTGTGGTGTTCTTCGGGTACACACCCCTCTTGACCTGCTATTGAGACGTGTATCTGGAGAATAGCAGGGAGATGTTGCCGAAATTTTCTCTAAAGTTGTACAATGGCTTAGGAACTTGTCCGAACCACATATCCTCGAATGGGATTAGGACCTAACCTATTTAGAGATTAGGAGTCATCGTTGGTTCCCTTGTTTTATCATATTGAATTCAAAAGATTTGCAAGCTATTGCACTATACAATTAGTTTATCGATATCATTGTTGATGTTTGCAATGTATGTCTCGTAACTAGGGAATTGGAAGCTCTTAACTAGGGAAGAAGGTAGGTATCGACTGAGAGTACATTGATATATCTTGAAACCCGTCCTCTATTTTGCAAAGGTAATATTAATTGAAATGATGTCTCAATGTTTGAAATAGCTAGCTAGCTGTCACTCCAGTTTTTTGTTAATTTATTGTGTGAAGTCTAATTGCAGATGGACCGTGAGGAATGGATGTATCAAAAAAGTCGTGTGAGTGCTGAATTTCAGGGGGGTGTCAAGGAGTTCAAAAAAATTGTAGAAGAGGACATGGTGAATAGGGGTGTAAACTTTATATATTATCCTTGCATTGATTGCACCAATCTTAGGAGATTTAACAACTTAGCTCAAATTGAGGACCACCTGATTCGACGTGGCTTCGTGAGGAATTACACGTGTTGGATCCATCACGGGGAGATAGGTAGTACCCTTCCGGTATGCAACGGAGACATGGTGGAACACGATGACAAGTTGCAGCATGATATTTTTGAGGAGGACAATTTAGAGCAAATGTTGTGGGATATGGAGGGAAATTACATGGAAAGAGAGTTCAAAAAGTTGAAAAGCTTGATGGAAGATGATGCCAAACCGCTGTTCTCGGGTTGCAAAGCGGAATACACCAAGTTAGGTTCGGTCCTTGCATTGTTCGAACTGAAGGCAAAATACCGTTGGACAGATACAAGTTTCAATGCACTTCTAGTTCTTCTATCGGATCTGCTTCCGGAGGCAAACGAGTTGCCAACAAGCATGTATGAAGTGAAGAAGCTAATATGTCCTATGGGAATGGAAATAGAAAGGATACATGCACGTACTAATGATTGCATCTTGTACCGTAATGCACATCAGGAGTTGCATGTTTGTCCAGTTTGCGGTGTGCCCCGGTACAAACAAAAGGATAAACGTAACGACAAGAAACGCAAGAGCCGGGGCGACGACGGTGAAGAGGTCACTAAAGGTGTACCAGCCAAGGTATTGTGGTATTTGCCTATCATTCCCTGTCTGGAGTGGTTGTTTGCAAATCCCAGAGAGACAAAATTATTATGTTGGCATTATGAGTCTCGAAAGGAAGATGGCAAACTGAGACACCCTACTGATTCGGCTCAATGGAGAAACATCGATTAGAAACATGAGGAGTTTGGTGCCGAAATGAGGAACATAAGATTTGGGTTGAGTACCGATGGAATGAATCCGTTTGGTAATATGAGCAGTCGTCATAGCACCTGGTCAGTTCTATTGTGTATCTACAACCTCCCTCCTTGGTTGTGTATGAAGCGAAAGTATATCATGATGTCGTTGATAATCTTGGGACCCAAACAGCCGAAAAATGATATTGATGTGTACCTTGCTCCACTGATTGAGGATTTGGTAAAATTGTGGAACGAGAGGGTCGTGGTGTGGGATGCATACGAAAGAGAGCATTTCACCCTACGTGCTATGGTATTTTGCACCATAAATGATTTCTCGGCCCTTGGAAATTTGGCGGGCTATAGTACAAAAGGAGCCAAAGCGTGTCCTATTTGTGAAGAGGAGACTGAGAGCCTATAGCTGCCGAATTCCAAAAAAACTGTGTATATGGGTCACCATAGGTTTCAAGTCAAAAAGTTTCAACATGAAAATTTTCAAATCGAAAAGTTTCATTTTTGAAAAATTCAATTAAAAAACTTCTTAATCGTAAAGTTTCTATTCAACAAACTTTCGGTTTGAAATGTTTCCATTCAACAAACTTTCGGTCGAAAAGTTCACTTAGAAAACTTTCAAAAGTGGTTAAAAAATACTTGTTTTCAAAAACTTGAGGGAAAAATTTGAAGTATAAAAAGTGTTTTGAGTTTGAGGGGAAGGGAATGGAGGAGAAAAGGAAGATGAAGAAGGTGATGCCACTTATCACAAGGCGAGGGCCTTTGAGGGGAGAAGAAAAGTGGAGGAAGGAAGGAGTTGATACCACTTGTCACAAGAAGAGAGCATTTGAGGGGGAGGTGCTACCACTAATCATAAGGAGAATGTGTCCTCACCAAATCATTGGTAAGGGTGACCTTAAATTAGTAATTCCTTGGGTTTCTTGCAAGATTGGTGTCGCTTCTTAACCTTCAACTCGACTCCCACCCCTCCCCATTTATCCGACCCACGGGTATCACCCTTCCCTCCGACCACCTCCGTACGATAGATCCCGTGGCTACAGATGTTCTAAAGAAGCTCGCTGGCATTGCCGCATCACCTGATCCCAACTCACGAAGACGGGTTCAAAGTGTACCCTAATAGGAGAAGAAAAAAATATGTGCGGAGTCTTAAAAAAAGAAAAACAAATAGGTGCTGATCCTCACCAAACCCATTATTTTAAAATTGTGTTTCTCAAAAAAATTAGAGCAAAACATTTTTTTCACCTCAACTTGTCAAGAAGAATGATATTAGGAAATTGAGCATGCTTAACTCAAATGGGGGAAATAGGTTTATAAACATTTGGTACAATAACTGCAGCCATCGATGATCGTTGAATTACGCCTGGGATAAACAAAGTGGACAACTAGGGAGAACCGCCTTTTTCCTAGATGCATGCATCAGAAAAAAAATCATCGACCATCGGATGAATGGCTCAAATCTACCACTCGCACATTGTCAGGATCCGAATATGTAAATATGGATTCTCTATATATACTGCAGTTGTATAGAATCACGTTAGTTGTTTAGAATCATGCTAGTACACACAGTGGCAATTTAATGTATTGCCACAATCATACAAAGTGAAAACATAATAAAAAACTATATTTATTGGATAAAAGATAGTTGAATGGCCATAAAATAGACTTTACATTTATTAGGTCTCACAAGGCTTTAACTCTAAGAAAACAGCAGGGGAACAAAATAACTTCAACAGATAACCTATCAACATGCCACAGACATCTGACAAGGTTCGACTCCTAGCAACTTGCTTCTTTGTGGAACTCCTCCTCCAAAACAGGCGTAGACTCCTCTTCAACTGATGGATTTGTTGCGGCAAGGGTTAGTATATAACGCACTCAACAAGTTGTGCACAGGATACAAGTCAATTATATGTACATGCAAGGCTTATTCCAAAAGAATGTTTGATATGGCTATTTTGCAGTAAAGCAGCATTTGCAATTGAATACAGTAAATAGATTAAAATAAAGAGTAAAACAAATAACATAATAATAAATTTATTAGATATTTCTCAAGATAAGCTGACACACAAGCTAAACAAATTTCATTACTCCCGTTGGTACAAAGCCTTTCTTCCCAAGTTTCGTTTTATAAAATCTAACCCTTGTGTGAAATTCTCAAGCATTAACTATAACTGAGGACATGACAATTAGCATGAGTTTTACACTCTGTAGAGGTTATACACTTTACCCACAATATATGATCAATCTTATATTGTCGGCTGTAACACATACCCATCAACGTGCAACTACAAAGATCATAAAACAATCTTTTGAAAACTCTATCCAAACATAGACACTCCCAACAATCCTTGTCTCACTATTTCTCCATCACACAAAATAGAAGAATAATAAAGACTCATCATTGGACTAGGAGCAATCATTGTTTAATTTGTGGAGCCACTGCAACACACACTTCCCCCAATCGCACACACAGTTTGATTATCCTCCTAAGATATCGTGTGTCAAGACTCAGTAACTTACTGAGTTTGGTCTGTCCCATTCCAGACAAGTGGTTGTATGATTTAGTCCATTTCAGTAGCTTACAAGATTAAGTCCTTAATTAAATAAGACAAGACTTCTAAATAAATCTTCGAAACCATATCAAACGATTCACCCAGAAATTCCCTTTAAAAAATTCCAAATGAAGCTTTAATTAGCAATAAAAATTATGAATTTTTTGAAAAGGCTAAAGTACTTAAAACATATTCAAAGATGGAAAAATTGGGATGTTACAAACCTTCCCTCTTAATAGAATCTCAACCCTAAGATTTTAGGCTGATTAGAGTAACATGTTAGGAAATTCTAATTTTAGATCCTCTTCACACTTCCATGTTGCTTCACGTTTAGAGTAATTACTCCACTGCACTGTATAGAAATGAATGACTTGCTCCTAGTTTTAGGATCAACAACATCCAAAATATTAATCAGTTGTTACTTGTAAGTCAAATGATCTTGTAATTTGATTGACCCCAACAATGTCTACTTTGTTGGCACTTAAATACACTTCTTAAGCTGATAAAGATAAAAAACATCATGCACTCTTGCTAAAGACCGAGGCAACTCTAACTAATAAGCAACTTTTCCTTTACGCTTTAAGATTTTGAATGGACCCACAAATCTCAGTGCAAGCTTTCCTTTAGAGTGAAACCTTCCGACTCCTTTAAGTTTGTAACTCTGAGAAAACAAAATCCTCAAGCTCGAAACTCAATTCTCGACGATCAACATAGCTCTTCTGCCTTGACTGAGGTACCTTTAGCTTTTCTCTGATAATAGTAATTTGCTCTTTAGCTTCTTTGAGAATATCAAGTCCAAAGAGAAGACGTTCTCCTATCTCATTCTAGTTCAACAGAGTATGACATGAACGACCATATAATGCTTCAAACGACGATATCTGTAAACTATCTTGATAACTGTTATTGTAACTGAACTCTGCATATGTCAAACTTTTATCCCAAGTAGTAGCATGAGCTAGAGCACAAGCTCTTAACATATCCTCCAAAATCTGATTAACTCCTTCAGTCTGACCATCTGACTTGGGATGATATGAAGTAATAAAGATTAAATGAGTTTCCATTACTTCATGAAATTTATTCCAAAATCTTGTGGTAAACTAAGAACCTTTATTCGACACTATCTTCTTTGATACTCCGTGCAAACAGACAATCCTGACATATACAACTCTGTCAAGTGATCTCCAGTATCCACAGTCTTGATTGTTGCGAAATGGGCAACTTTTGTCAAACGATCCACTATGACCCATATCGAATCATAACCATTCTGAGTCCTGGGCAAACCAGCAATAAAATCCATATCAATTTCCTACCACTTCCATTCAAGAATCTTTAGTAGATGTAACAAACTAGCTGGCCTTTGATGCATTGCCTTCACTTTATAACATACATCACACAAAGTAATATGTTTAGTAACTTCACTCTTCATACTAGGCCACTAAAACCTCTCTTTAAGATCCTGATACATCTTAGCACTTTTTGGATGAATTGAATACTTTGAATCATGAGCTTCCTCTAGAATCAATTGATTTAAATCTTTCTAATTCGGTATACAAATTTGATTCTTAAACTAGAGAGTACCATGATTATTCAAAGAAAAATCTTTAGCTTTGCCTTCATTTTAGACAATGCTTTTGATCTTATCATCATCCTTCTGACTTTCAAAACAAAATAGCATTTGTAAAACTGGGTTCAACATTATCAAAGCATAACTTACCTTGGAACAACTCTTGATCTTGGTCTTGAATCAACTCATCACCTTCGAATGCTCTCGATACTTCAACGTCTAAGTGAAATGAACGTTGAAAAGTAACAAGTAAGAAGAGCGTAAATGTAACAACTCACAGTCCACCATGATGTGAGCATCAACTCATCCATTACCAACACATGACACAGTATTGAATCACCTGAGAGGTAAACTTTCCAACACATGTTTCGAATTCAACCATTTTTGAAAGTACCAAAACATCTAACTATGTGATGACTTTACCAAATACCCACGACCATGGGTGTGGCTTTTTGAAAAGATTTACATTTTGTTGAGGTGTACAACTTTATCCACAAGACATGACAGACTCCTTGTGCAATGTCATTAGCACACTTCCTTTGGTGTGCCATTGAGAGTCATGACATAATCGTTACATTACCTAAACCTAACTTTGCATTAGCCCAATGACGATAAACCCTTACTATGGCAGCAGAAGATATTTATACAATCACTGTACTTCTCACACAATTCACTCCTATAGAGCCCTACTTCTTTCTATAGTAAAGCGTACACCGTTGTATCGGTAAATATTTGTTCCATAATCATCTCAGTGTGGATGTCCCTTCAAGCAACCGCCATCTGAAAGCCCGTACTACTACAGTCTTTCAATGTGCAAAGCCAGTTCTAAGTAACTTAATAGGTTAAGGATGTCCCAAACCAGCATTTGTGGATGTACGATTAGCTTGGCCTAAAAACAACACAGTAGTTCGGTTCTTAATCTGACCTGGGTGATAATCTCCCCTACACTACGTGCAAGTCTCATGCACATCCGGCTATTACCAATAATCGTCTGTGTCATAATCATAGTTTAATTTTATGTTTTTATACCAAAATACAAGTAACCATCATCATGTCTCAATATTTCAAAGTTTTATCTGAATAGCATATCCATCTCCTTCATCTCAAATCTAAAGCATGTCTAAGTATGATTATTACTCATTGCATATACCCATGTTGACATTATGTGTTTTCTAACCTTATCTAGGGTTATCAAGGTTCACAGTTTAATATTTATTAAGGAAGTTCCATAAGATAACAGGTATATCTACCAGTGCCACAATATAGCAAATTTACAGAAAATAAGTGCATGCATAAATAGATTTGACAAAACAAAACAAAAAGTAAAACACTGGGACTAATATGATCAAAGGGGTTGTTTACCTTGCTTTGTTGGTTCAGATACTGACTCGAAGTCGAGGTCGATAGTCGTAGCTTCGGATATGTCAGTGTCTACACGTAATTACGTATAGCAATGACGATAAGAGGCAAAAAGAAATCAAATAATACCATATTCAAGATAAATCAAAATAGAGGGTTCTGGTGATAAAAACACTTTTAGATCTTGATTTCTTATTATGCAGGGTTATATGTTTGTGTTATTGATTTTAAGGTTTATAGCACAAAGGGTTAGCCTTTTAATAGGATTCAGATGCAAAGCATGTTTAATTAGAATTATTTCTTCAGAATAGGACGGTCCGTCCTAGGAAGCATTTCTAAGCTGTCCCTATTGGTATTAGTATTTACTTGTGACATTGTATTTATATCCTAGTCTTACTTATTTTTAAATTATATGCTATAAGAAGTTAGATTTTGTTTTAGATTTGCGACTACAATTCACATAGATATGCAACTATTTTTGTAGCATTAGCGGGTCTTAACCTCAGAAGTGTCTTGAAACTGGTTTAGTATATTTTAGCTTTTATTTGTGAAAGTTATTAATGTTTTAGTTTCTATGTACATGGAAAATAAAATCTATCATGGACTTAATTTAATCTAAACTAATTATTAAATCTTTTTGTGTATTAAGATGGTCTCGACCTTAAAAACAGGTTCTACTCGATCTAATATTTATTTGTGATGTTATATTTGTTTATATCTTTAAATTCTTAAGTATGGAAGCATGTGTTGATTAAGGGGCTAAGTGCACACTATGACTAATTATAATGATCTTTATTGTATTAGGTGTTTTTTACTTATAGAGCTTAAACCAACTAGTTTTACACCTATTATTATTTATTTGTGATAGATATTCATGTGTCACTCTTTTGTACATGGAAAGCAAAGCTATTTAGGAACTAAGTTTAATTCAAGTTAAACATTAAATATCTTTGCAGGATCAGATGACATGGACCTATAAGGTGTTTACAACTCACTTCTATTACATTAACATATATTTGAGCTATATGGTCATATACTAACTCTATGTACCTAGTGCCTAAAGTCTGTTATATTTTTAGTTCATCAAATATGAAATACTTTTGCTTAATCAGGTTTATTATGGTCCAAATAAGGTTTAGAAACTGGTTTTCACAATTTTAAGAGATTAATGGCTATAGTCACAACTATACGAATTTCTATGACTAAAATTCAACTTATAAATAGAAACTAATGCAGACTGAAATCAAATCTGATCATTTTACAGTATTAAATGGTCCTTTCCTATGGAATGTTTAACATTAGGTTTTACATATTTCATTATTTAATTGGGGGTTTCATATATATTCTTATTTATAGGTGTATTATAAGCAAAAGTTACATGCAAACTCAGTTTCAACTAAATGTGAAATATTTTTGCATATCTAATGATGCTATGGTCTTATTTGGGCCTAGGAATTGGTTTCACCAAATTTTGAATTTATATGCACCAGTTATAGCCTTTTACATCTTCAACATACTAAAAATAGCCTATTTACAAATTTAATTCAAACTATATTCAAGTTTAAATGTTTTTTCTAGAAATGGGTTGCTTATATTCTCAGGAACATGTAGAAATTTATTTCATTATTTTAGGGGTTATGGTTTTCATATTTTAAATTGTGTCCATAATAGGCTTTATGCAAGTTTAAATTCAAATAATTCAATCTATAGTCCAAAATTAAATATTTTTTGCATATTCTGAAAGCTTTTGATTTTAGATGAATTTATAAATTTATTTCTTTAAATTTGGAGTTATTTGCCAAAAGTTATAAAGGTTTGAATATTGGCAAGTTTGAATATTCATTGGAAAATTATGAAATATGTTTTCTTATCACGAAAGTGCCTTGCAGCATTTAAACGGCCCACTATATTTTGCACTGGCTGGCAGGGTGGCCCCACTTATCAGCGACCAAAAACAGGGGATGAGCTAGGGCTCCTTGTCACCGACCAACGACGCAAGTGGCTCCAGGAGGTTGTAGCACACCTAGGGGTGGTCCCGGATATGGCTGATCGTGGTCAGAGGTGGGCTGCCACTGTAAGCATGTGGCGGCCTCCATGGTTGGTTGGGCGCCGGGGAATTTAGGGCATCATCAACTTAGAGGAGCACAGATTAAGCACTAGGGGGTTGTTAGAGTTCCATTTTTAGGTTTTACCTTAGTTAGGAGTGATCAGAGGGGGTTTCCACTGGTGACCAGCTGTGAGGAAGAAGGACAGTGGTGCGGTGAGGTTCCAGGCAGTGGAAGCTGAAATTTCAAGAGCGGCTTTGATCAACATGATCTTTAAGTGCTATGGTGAGGTTTAATGAAAAATGGATTACCAATTTGCTTAATCAAGCTCTCAACTCGAGCTTCGATGTTCGGTGGGAATGACGTTTAGAGGATGAAATTGAGACCTTTCTCGGCTAAGGTGAGGAGGGGAGTGGTGTGCAGGGCTACTACGAGCTTTGGGCGGCAATTTATAGTCGCGGGAGAGGTGGTGCCCGTGTGACCTTTTTGGTGGGGACGACGGCGGCTCGGGTTGCGGCAGTTTTCTAACACTAGAACAGTGCGAGGTATGGGCTTGGCAGCACAAATTACGGGGAGGGCGAGTCGTGGCAGTAGTGTATGGATGGCTGGGCGACGTCAGCTGGTGCGTCAGAACTTACGTGAGCTTGGTTGGCTGAGGATAGAGGAAATGGAGGCTGCTGTGTTGGTGCGGCTGTGTTTTGCCCGTGGAGAAGAAGAGCAGCAGGGAGAGGCTATGGTGGTGTAAGGCATGGCCATGGCAACACTTGAGTGCTGTGCTTGGCTGTGTTCGGCGCTGGATGTCGGCGCCGTTGTGCCGTGGTAGTGATTTAGTGGGAGTTCTACTGCCATGGCAGGGTAATTCTGTTGGAAGGGAAATGAGCTGAGGAGAAGGCCAAGGCAGTGGTGCGCTGCCAGGTGGGGTCGGACAAGAGCGAGGCCCACTGGTCAGTGAAAAAAAAGAAACCGACTTATCAGGTGTTGCATAGGATAAGATTAAATGCAATAAATGGGCTATCATTCATGTCTAAATTTTTTTGAAATGTTTTTGAGTAATTTGGAGACAGTTTGCCCTGCTGTAAAAATTTTAGCTCAAAATATTTTTGAAGGACCGAGATAGCGAATAGAGGGGGGGTGAATGGTCGCAAATAAATTTTCCCCCAAAATACTCCAACAAAAAACTCTACAAGATCGCTCAAAGGAAATTGTGAAAAACCCGAAAAACTAGACAACTATGTGTACCCCAAGCTTGCATGGATAAGTACTATAAAATATGTGAGGATTTTTGAGTCACAATCCTGGTTGTCTAGTGTCCAAGATAAAGAGGAATCAATTCAAACTCTTGCTTTTAGAAAGGACATCAATTCAAATCACAAAAGTCACTTTCAGAAAAGCAAAAACAGAATTTCCAGAACTTGTCCTCAATTTGCACAGGAGGTTGGTGGGTTTCTGCAGGTCACAAAATTTTGATAATGTTTCTCCCTGTGAGAATCAGAGTCATGAAGAACTCCACCAAATTTCTCCTCAAAAAGCCTTACAGAAAAAACAGGAAAAATCTAAGAACACAGTCTGCTCAAGAACTTCGAGCAGAAAGTTTGGGGCTCGGTTTTCACCTCATAGCGCCCAAACGGTGAAACAAGTGAACTCCAAAGTCTTTGTGCAAGTGGATATCAGATTCCCGCACCTCTTCCAATAAGAATCACTTGAAAAATATTTTTATAGATTTTTATAGAAATCAAACACTGACTGCTACGCGAAGAACAAGTTCTGAACAATGTTGGAACTTGAAAGAAAAGATGTTCTCTACTTAATCTAAGAGTGCAAAAGAGATGTAAAACCATATGAACACACTCAAAACATCCAAGATCAGCAGCATTTAGAAGGAGGGGAGGCAAATCCAAATTACATAAAAGTAAATTGCGAGAAAGTAATTGCGGAAAAGTAAATGCTGAATTTAAATTGCGTAAAGTAAAGACATAATGTAAATGCGCAAAATAAATTCAGAGGTGGATGGATAAAACTTTCATTTTTGGAAGGAGATGTTACAAAGCCTCACTTTCATGTGGGCAAAGCTCAAAGGAGTATTCATAAACCTCAAAACCTTCAAGGGAAGAAGGCTACCCCTCCACCCCTATTTATACTACTCTTGGGCCACCTACCACCCTTGGATGAGTCCCTCAACCCTAGAGCACTCATCTAAGGGCTAGGATTAACCCACACACACAGCCATGCAAGGGCTAACCCAAAACCCACACACATACCGGGTTTTCTTGCACGGTTTTCAAAGCATACTATCTAGACCCGCTACCTATCAACTAGACCTCAATCCGACGGCCCTCATTGATCCACGCGGCATCTAGCTAGCATCATCTCCTTTCCTTGTCTTCTTGACTTGCCCGGACTCCGTCTCTGATCATCTTCTGGCGATCTCCCAACCGTCTGGACCTCCGACGTTCCTCGTCTAGTCCCGGTCATCCTCCGCCTCACCATGACCTAGCACCGTCGCCCTGCAACCATCAAAGACAAGGAAACACATCACATAGCAATGCCCACAATGATATGCAATAAACCATCCAACTCATCACTACCGCGCCCATACGGCAGATCGCCCTCTGGCGAGACAACTCAAATTGCTTCATTTTGAAAATCAATCCAAATCAAACTCAAACTTGAGCACACCTTGCTCAGATAAAGTCAAATACTCATCACAAACATGGATGGACTTCTACATGATCCTTCAATTTTGTTTAGAATTTATAAAAATTATGACAATCCTGTTGACCACATTCTGCATTCTTTGTTTCTGATTTTTATGAGGGTCAAAACTTTGTTAAAATTTTTTGAAACTTTTTCTAGGAGTTACTAAGGTTTAAGGATACTAATATAAAATTTTGAGATTATTTGCTTTCATATTTATTTTATACAAATTTTGACATTGCATTTTGGAAATTTGTGGAGTTTTAGTTTTTAAAATTTTAAAGGCAATAAATTGGCTTTATTATTTTTGATAATTTTTTTGTAGATCTTTGTAGTCCTGTAGATGACGTGATAAAATTGTCAGATAAAGATAAGATCTGTAACTATTTAATAAATTCTGCAAATTTACTATTGCTAGTCCAAATTTACTGTTTTTAAACCCTTATCTATTTTTAATGCATTCATACCACCTTGGGATTTTGCAAGGGGTTTCTAATGATGGCATTAATTTTTAAAACATAATTTTTGTAGATTTTATCATCATATAATTTCTTTTTCAATAGTTTATGATTCAAGAATCAAATAGTGAAAATAATTTTCTTTAAGACCAAAATGCAAGAAATTAGAGAAAATAATGAAAACTCGGAACCAAAATCATAATGCCATATGAATTCTTATTTTATCTATTTTGTAACTTTGGCTTTTTTTGACCTTTCTATATGAAAATGGTTTTTTAAATTAACAATTTAATATTGAAAATTGTTTTCTTTAAGGTCGAATTTCAAGAGAAGCATGGAAGAATAAAATTTCAGATTAAAATCATAATCCGATTTAAATTTTATATTTTATTCAATTTTGTATTTTTTCAGGATGTTAAGTTAGGGCTTCAATTACGTGGCTCAAAGTGGTCCTGATGCTCCACTTTTTTCTGCCTAGGCATCTGCGTAGAGAAAGAAATGGAAACAGAGTCGGCGGCGGCGACGGTGAAGACTCGGAGTCATGCTTGTACACGGGGAAGATGATCATGTCCTACTTGTTAGTGGCTCACGCGGGCGTGGGCTGGCACATGGGTTGGGCTAGCAAGCGCGGTCGGCTGGGCTGTGCTGCGGCGCATTGGCCTGGATGGGTTAGGTTTTGGCCTAAAACTATCACATGATTTTTATTTACTTTTCTTTTTTAGAAAATATAGAAAATACAAATAGAGTCTAAATAAATAGCAAATAGACTTGAAAAAATCTAATAATTTTTTGTAAAGTACTTTAGAGCATATAGAACCCAAATAAAATAGTTTTGATCATTTTTCACTTGAGCACTAATCATTTTAAATTAACAAAATTCGTAATTAAGCTTTAATTAGTAATAAAATTTATAAAATTTGTTGGAAAGGCTAAAATACTAAAACAAATTCAAAGATGAAAAATTGCGATGTTACACACATGAAGCACAAAAAAAAGAATAGAGACATATATTCGACTGTAACGTAAAGATAGGCACGGGGCCATACCAGCCCGACGTAACGAGCAGAAGGGAACAAGCACGTCACCGTAGCAGCGTGGAGAAAGAAGAAAATGTTAAGAAACCCTAATAGCCCATTGGAAGGCCCATGTGGTCCCTTAGCCAAAACCCTAGAGAGCGCTATAAAAGGAGGAGGGGGTCCCCCCCTATGTACCAGAATTCATTAGCAATAAAGAATTTCCGCTTTCGCTCTCCCTAAACACGTGTCTCTCTCTATTTCTATTCTCCACTTCAGATCTGTTGGGAACCCGGACTATTCGATAGCGAGGTTCCTTAACACGTTATCGACGAAGCTCTCACTAGGAGTTGATTGAAAGGTGAGAAAAGGTGGAATTCGACGATTGAATCTAATCATTGTCGTTTCTATGCATGCATCTAACCACGCATCTAGTCTTGTCGATCACGTGGCAAGAAGCTACGACATGGAGCTACTGATGCAAGAATTACTGTTCATTCAAAAAAGAAAGAAAAAAGCGATGTATGGCGCTCGGCGCGCCGCCTTGGCCTTCGTGCTCGCGACGTCGTCGCCTCGACCTCGGCGCTCGGCTCGCGACCTTCGCGCATGCTGTCGCGCCCGCCGCGGCGACGGCCGCGCCCGGCCTGGTGCGCCGACGGCATTCGATCTGGCCGTCTCGTCCTCGCAAAGACGACGGCGAACACCGCGGATTTCGGCCGGCCGGCCGGCGACCCTCGCCTCGCAGCTGCGTCGCTCGAAGAAGCTGCCGCCTCGACCCACGTCGCGCAAGACGCGCAGCCGCGCCGCGCGCCGGCGCCTCGGCTCCGCCGGCGCCACGCACGAAGCCCCGCCAATGGCTAGGCACGCAGCCCCACCGCCGCAGTGCCTCGGTCGTGCTCGCCGCGCGCGCTCAGGAAGACCGCCGCCGCCCGGCTCGAAGAATCTGCAACGCGCCGCCCTTTTGCTCGGCGAGGCCGGCGCGCGCTGCGCCTTCTCTTTCTTTGCCGGCTCGCGGCCGGCTAGCCGCGCCCGCCCGCCGCTCGCGCCACGCCCGGCCGGCGGCCGACCCAGCATAGCGGCGGCGGCGACCGCCGAAGCCATCCGTGCCGCCGTGCCACGCTTCGAGAAGCTGGCGGCGCCCGCCAGAGCAGCGGCGCCGTTACGCCGCTCGTTCTTGGCTCGGCCGACGCCGTCGTCTCGGCCTCCGGCCGCGCGCGCGCGCAGCCATGCCGTCGCCGGCGGCGCCGCGACCGTCTTCATGCGCGCCCCTTGGCGGTGCGCGAAGCCGCCACGGCCGCAGCTCGACCTCCGTGCCCACCGCCGCCGCCGCCGGCCTCGCGCGCCCGCCGCCGCGCCTCGGCCTCCGCCCGCGTGGCGTCGCCGCCGGCTCGGCCGCTCGGCCAGCGCCCGACCTCCGGCCTCGCGAGTCGCTGCCCCGCCTCGGCCTCCGGCCGCTTCGCCGCGACCTCTGCGCGCTCGTCGCCCAGCTGCCACGGTTTCGGCTCGAAGCCGCCGCCGCCGCCGCCCAGTCTCGCCCGCCGGCTCGCCGCGCTTGCGGTAGCCGCCAGCGCCTCGGTTTTCCCGGCGCACGCGATTGGCCTTCCGTCCGGGCTCCGGCTCGCGCCGCCGAGCCGTCGTCGACCTCCGCCCACGCGTCGCCGACTAACCTCGGCCGTGCGCCTCGCGCAGACTTCCTCCCGCGCCCTGCGCTCACGCATGAAAACAAGAAGAAAAGCGTAGTGCACGGGAGAAGAAACAAAGAAAAGGAGGGAAGCAGTGGCGGCGGCGGCTAGGGGAAACCCTAGCCGCGCGCTATGCCGGGCCGGGAGCAGGCCAAGTGGGCCAAGCGGGAAATGGGCAAGGCCCATGGGCCGGTTCGGCCAGAAGAAAAAGAAAGAGAAAATGAAAAGAAAGGAGAAGAAAAAAAAAAGAGAAAATTGCAGAAAATTTTGAAAAAATTGCCAGAAAATCAAGAAGATTTATTTGGCCCTGTTTTTAATTTTCTGTCTTTATTTCTCTGTTTTATGAATATTCTTTATGAAATTTGAATTCATTGCTTTATTTTGTATACTGCAATGCATAGCAATTTATTTTCTGTACTTTATGCTTATTGCAACCATTTTCTATTAGATTACACGCAGTAATCTAATGTCAGAATTTTGAAATCATGAATCATGAATCGTGAGTTTGAAGAACTGGCCCTGCACGATCAGAAATACCTCACTTGGGCATCGGACGTGAAGATCGTTCTTGGGGGCAAGAAGCTCCGTGCTGCGATTGATCTAGGGTCCTTGCAGGACACGAAACCTACCGTCGAGCAGAACGATCAAACCGTGCACTGCCGTTTAAATGCATGAATCGCATTTTTTTTAGATTATGGTTGTCAGCATTTTTTTTTGAATAATGAATAGTAAGCTCTAGAAGAGCATACTTCTCTCATGAATATAGATGCAATTTATTCTTTATTCCAGCATTCTTTCATTTACAAGCAATATTTGAATTATTTTGCCTCTATTTGATTGGAATTATATTTCTTACATCTAGAAATCGTGTAGCGCCCAAATGGATGAGATATGCATTGTTGATAGTGGCACAACAAATACTATCTTAAGAGAGTCTAAGTATTTCCAGTCGATCACGAAGAACGCTGGAAAGATTACTACGATCGCAGGAAGCGACTCATATGTAATCGGCTCAGGAAGAGCCACTATTGTATTGCCTATGGGTACAACTCTAGTAATTGAAGAAGCCCTTTTGTAACCTGAATCAACACGTACTCTCTTAAGCTTTAAAGACATCCGCGCCAATGGTTTTCACGTAGAAACCAATGAAGAAAATGGCAAAGAATACTTGTGCATTGTGAAGCACGCGGTATGTGGAAAAATGGTATTAGAAAAATGTCCCTCATATGAATCTGGGTTGTACTACACGAATATCCATGCACCCGAAGTGTATACTTCCTTGAAAACTGTTTTTAGAAGCTCTGAATTATTTTCTTTATGGCATGGTAGATTAGGTCATCCTGGTCTTAGAATGATGAGAAATATAGTGAACAACTCACAGGGTCATGGCATAAATGTTAAAAATTTCCCGAATCATGAAGATTTTGTGTGCCCTGCATGTGCCACCGGGAAATTAATAACTAGACCCTCTGTCATGAAAGTGCAAAGTGAAATCCCTGCATTCCTGGAACGCATCCAGGGGGATATTTGCGGTCCGATTCAGCCCCTGTCAGGGCCGTTTCGATACTTTATGGTGCTCATCGATGCTTCCTCGAAATGGTCGCATGTATGCTTGTTGTCAACAAGAAACCATGCTTTTGCAAAGCTGATCTCGCAGATCATAAGAATTAAGAATGCTTTCCCTGATCATCGCGTGAAGTCCATTAGAATGGACAATGCTGGAGAATTTACTTCAAAGGCATTTGATGATTATTGCACAAACAACAGGATAGCGATTGAGCACTCTGCATGCCGCACGTTCATACGCAGAGCGGACTAGCGAAGCACTAATAAAGAGGATTAAGTTCATTGCCGGACCGCTTTTGCGAGTTGTAACTTGCCCAACACTTGTTGGGGACACGCGATCCGCACGCAGCAGCTCTTATCAATTTTAGACCGTCGGCCTACAACATCCATTCTCCTATGCGGCTTGTGCACGGATCATCCGAAGATCTCCCACCTTAGAAAATTTGGGTGTATGGTATATGTACCTATACCACCCCCAATGATCGCAATGGGCCCTCTCCGCAAGTCCGGGATATCGTTGGTTATGAGAGTGCATCCATAATCGGTACTTGGAACCCATGATGGAGACTTGCATACTGACCGGTTCATTGATTGCATCTTTGGCGAGGATCGTTTCCGTCATTAGGGAGAAATCAACCTTTGGATGAAAAATGCCGGAAATCATATGGCATTCCTTTGGGATCCCGCACATGACCCCGAACTAATGAAGCAAATCAAGAAGTCCGAAGATAATTGATTTGCATAATTTAGCAAATGAACTGCTGATCATTTTTGTGATCTAAAGGCGTGGTTAAGTCGCATGTACCGCAAGGAATGCACCGAGAGGGTGGAAATACCAAAGAAAATAGAAGGTATCCTCAACTTTGTTCAGAGGCCTCAAAGCAAAAGAGCGAGCAACTGCTCCTCAAACCCAAAGTACCGGAGGCGTCGGAGAAAGCTGGCGAGAGGACTTACCATAACCAATCATGAAAATGCCCCAAGGAAAGAAGGAGTCGGTTGAGACACAGCACTGGAAAGAAGCCAACAGGAAAGGCAATTCCAGACTTGAATCTTCCACTGCAGGAAGCCGCCGGAAATAATGTGTGCGCACACATAGGCGATGAAAAGCTAAAGGAACTTGCTCCTGCGATAGGGAAAAGCAGCGAAGAGCAAGTAGAAGTGCATGAAGCACCCCATGAAGAAATGGCCATAAACTTTGTAATAACAGGAGAATCACGAATAGAGCAACGACCAACGTTGATGCATACTTCGCAAAGAAGATTGCCTCGATCATTGATCATGATCCCGAGCCTGCATCTCTCGCAGAGTGAAAGAAAAGGCTAGATTGGGAAGAATGGAAAAAGGCTATCACGGCAGAGTTAGTCTCTCTGAACAAGAGAGAGGTGTTTGGGCCCGTATGCCGCACACCTCCCCATATAAACCCCGTAGGTCACAAATGGGTCTTTGTTCGGAAGAGAAATGAAAACAACGAAGTTGTAAGGTACAAAGCAAGGCTTGTAGCTCAAGGTTTCACTCAACGTCCTGGAGTTGATTATGAAGAAACCTATTCTCCGGTCATGGGAGGAATTACCTTTAGATATTTGATCTCAATGGCAGTCAACTTGAAGTTGAGAATGAAGCTAATGGATGTTGTCACAACATATTTGTATGGAAACTTGGATTGGAGATATACATGAAAGTCAGGAAGGAATTCCTATCCCGAACCAAGATGGAGCAAATAGAAACACATGCAGATGTGAAATTGGAGAAATCTTGTATAAATTTGAAGCGATCGGGAAGAATGTGGTAAAATCGCTTGAGTGACTTTCTCGCAAGAAAGGCTACACAAGCAATGAAGATTGTCCATGTGTGTTTATCAACGATCCCGAATGGATTCTCAGTATAATCTCCGTCTATGTAGATGACTTGAACATCATTGGGACGGATGAAGAAATTGAAGAGGCATGCTCATACTTGAAGTCTGAGTTTGAAATGAAAGATTTGGGTAAAACCAAGTTTTGTTTAGGCTTGCAGCTTGAACATGTTCAAGGAGGAATCTTGGTACATCAATCAACTTACACACAGAAAGTGTTGGAAAGGTTTGGATTTGAAAAGGCATATCCTGCGAAGACTCCAATGGTCGGAAGGTCACTCCAAGCAGACCTAGACCCATACAGACCTAGAGAAGAGGGGGAGGAAGTCCTGGGAGCAGAATTCCCATATCTGAGTGTAATTGGAGCGCTCATGTACCTTGCGAATAGCACTAGACCAGACATTGCGTTCGCTGTGAATTTGCTAGCTCGGTACAGTGCAGAACCCACCAAAAGGCATTGAAAAGGGATCAAGGACATCTTCAGCTACCTCCAAGGAAGCAAAGACCTCGATGCATTCTTTAGAAGAAATAATGAATTGAATTTGGTTGGCTATGCCGATGCTGGGTATTTATCAGACCCGCATACTGGCAAGTCCCAAACCGGCTATGTTTTCCTATGTAGAGGAACAGCAATTTCTTGGAAGTCGTCTAAGCAGACTCTTATCTCGACGTCGACAAACCACTCGGAAATCATCGCTTTGTATGAAGCATCTCGTGAATGTGCATGGCTCAGAAGAATGGTTCACCACATCCAGAAGTCATGTGGTTTGAACATTGAGCAAACTCCCACGATAATCTATGAAGATAATGCAGCTTGTGTTGCCCAAGCACAGATGGGTTATGTGAAGAGCAATCTCACGAAGCATATCAACCCCAAGTTCTTCTATGCTCATGAATTGCATAAGATGAACGAGATTAAGATATTGCATACTAAATCATGTGAAAATCTTGCAGATTTGTTCACTAAATCACTCCCAGCATCTACCTTTGAAAGGTGCGTGAAAGGAATTGGGATGATGAGACTTAGAGAAGTGCAGATTTCAGGGGGAGATATGTCACATACTCCCGCATGAATCCTGAATATGAATTATGAATACCCAACATAAATCTCGAAGATTAGCAATTGAAGTTGGGAGAATTGTACTCTTTTTCCTTAGCAAGTTTTTCCTGAAGTTTTCTTGCGTAAGGTTTTAACGAGGCAATTCGTGTAACATAGTAAAGCGTATGCTATGTACTCTTTCTCCAAGTATTTTTCCCACTGGGTTTTTCTGGAGTTTTAACGAGGCATATGCATCTCGCGGCAAAGGGCCCAAGGGGGAGTGTTAAGAAACCCTAATAGTCCATTGGAAAGCCCATGTGGTCCCTTAGCCAAAACCCTGAGAGCGCTATAAAGGAGGAGGGTCCCCTATGTACGTAATTCATTAGCAATAAAGAATTTCCGCTTTCGCTCTCCCTAAACACGTCTCTCTCTTTTTCTGTTCTCCACTTCAGATCTGTTCGGGAACCCCGGACTATTCGATAGCGAGATTCCTTAACAGAAAATTCGCCGTCCGTACGGCTGCCGAGTCTTTCCGCCCAGCAGATAGAACGTCGACACCGCGGGGGATAGGGAACGGCAACGCGTGTCTAGGCTGTTTGGACCCTACACGCCTGGCAGTTAGCGCCTTTAACGGCAGATCTAGCTAACCGGCAGTCGCCTATTGGCACGACCAGTGTTGTTTAACGCAACGGTTCACACCAACATGGTTCAGGTTCCACCTATCGCCCTCAAGTTGGATGTTATTTTCCGTCTTATATATCTTTGCATCACTGCTCAGCAAATTCCTCCTAGTTAGAGAATTACGTCTTCCTTACGGTTTCTTCTTGATCGTCCTGGCTCAATTGATTCTTCCAAGTTCAAGCGACAAATTTTTAGGAAGGTATTCTACTATTGACTCTGGAAAAGGTAACTGAGTAGCTGTACATTCTAATTAAAGCAATAAAAATAATTCTATTAATTACAAGCCATCGCAATGCTCACCCATGCATCCAGCCCTACACAATACACGCTCCAAGCACAAATACATGTTGGTTTGGAATACGTGTAATCAAACTTTCTAAATTTTTGTCTTTCTAAATATTTATATTTGATGCATGAAATTCATATGGATAGATTTGTCTCAAAAAAAATACTTTTATAATATTATAATTTTATTAGGTTTTATAAATATAGTATAATAGAAATTAGTGATCAAAGTGCCGTGTCGATGTGTCGATGTCTGTGACCGGACAGAGTACATCGTAACCTCAAAGTATAAAATCATGCAAATTATGGGTTGTAAATCATTTGGAAAAATAATAAATAAATAAAGGAACAACAGACATAAAGAGGGTTCAGCATAAAACTAGAATTTTCGCTGCAAATCCATGAGATAGTTTAATGACTGCATTGCAATCAAACAGAAGCAATAAAAGACACAAACATAGCAATTCTTTCCCAATTAATTTTTCTCTTCTTTCTCTATTTCAACTTCTTGTGTTTTTTTCCTCTCGCACAAAGAGATATAGTTCCTATGCAGTCTCTACGGGGACTGCAACTTAAGCAGTTCTCGTAGACTAGGATCGATCGTTCGACCGAGCGAATGAATAGTCCGGATTCGTCAACAGTGTGCTGCTACAGGTTTACTGCAATAACTGCTACAGTGAAAACAAATCGATACAGTGATTTTGCTATATTATCCTGAAGAAGACCTGAACATCACTTTTTTTTTATCTGACAGTCTACGTTCACTCTTTTAAATTGCAGTTCTTGCGACTACATTGTATCTCCTTCCCGCTGAGATGGGACCCGGTAAACTTGTGGGCTTGTGTGTAAGCGACCGCAGTGAAGTTTGACCACGCGCAAATAATTCGGCTTTCCGGACGACCAAAAGAATTCTGCACCTATTTGGCCAATTGTGTTTAACTTACAAGTGTGTTAGTGCGGGTACCTCTCCGATATTTTCAAAATATCATCATTTTCTTATTGGACTTGTCAAATGACCATGGGTTGAAGCGGAAAAATATTTTTAAATCAAATTATTAAATCATGTCACTTAGTTACAAAAATAAAATTACACTCTTAATTATCACAGAGAGGGAGAAGTGAGGAATAGCCTAGTCAGCGGGAGCTGGTGTGGGTGGAAAGAGCGGTTGGTTTCCTTTTTATTCGTGAGAGGTGGATGAGCGTATCATGATCCATAGTCTATATATCGCGTACTACTTTTCTTAAAAATAAGGTGAGAAATGATGAACGACCACCACTAAAAGGTATTTATATATATTAGTAAAGAATAGCTACGAGTGAACATCGCACGCAATGATGAATGAGATACTGATGGTACGGTAAGATGGTGCAAGGATTGAAATTTCGTCGAATTTCCGCAAAATTTCACCGAAATATCATATTTCGGGCCTCACGAGATCTAAAGTACCGACCGGGAAAAAATATTTGAAAAAAATGAATACTACAGTACTTTCATTTTTTTCGTCGAAATTTCGCCCAAATAGGACGAAATTTCATGAAAACAAATCCGGATTTTGCTTTTTATGGCCGGATTTGACTTAATTACATCAATAACCCATAAGAAAGTGTTTTTTTCATGATAATATGTCCAAAAAATTATTTTTTGAGATATTTTAAAATTTTGGAAGAAACACTGTTGGAATTTTATAAAATTGAAGAAGCTTTTTCATGCTATTAAAAATTTATGGTACTATCTCAAAAAGGCTAGGATCAAACAGGAAATTTTTTAAAATATTTTAACATCATTTATTATCTTTTACAAATAACAAACAAAATTAGCGTAAATGAGGTAGTAAAAGTTTCAGAATTTTATAATTTTTTTCATGATTGATCATCGTTTGTAAATTTTACAGTAACATTAGTTATGCATCAATACTATCTATAAAAATTTTCAAAATGTTCTAATATGGTTTGAACCACTTTTCATGCGGTTGAAATTTGTCGGTCAGCCTTCAGTTGGACTGTCGGAATTTTTAAAAATTCATGAAGCTTGATCATTATCTGAAAATTTTATGAGAACATTAATGAAGGATCATAACCATGCATAAAACATTTCAAACGTGATTTGTACCATTTTTCATTCAGATCAAACATGTCGGTCAGTGTTTTATCATGACAGTAGCAATGTTCAAATTTTTAAAAACTCCTCAGACGTGATAATCATCTAAAATATTTATGAGAACATCACTATGCGTTAGGAACCTCCAAACAATTTCAAAATTGTTCGACATCGTTTGAACCATTTTTCGTTCAGTTGAGATTCGCCGAAATTTCGGTCCAAAAAATTTCCTGATTTGAATTTTTATTTTTTAATTTAATCTAGATTTCGTCCGAAATAACGAAATTTCCCCAAAATTTCGGATTTTGATGGGTAACGAAATGTAAACCGAAAACAAAATTTGGAACCTTGGGATGGTGCAGGTCATTACTAGTACAAAATAAGTCCTAGACAATGATGCCATGTTGCCAACCAAGCAAGAAGTAGGACAAACTAGATGAATGGCCGCGGCGTGCTACGCCGCGATCGTTGCTCTCCTACTCGAGTAAATCGAGAAAACACGCGAAACGTTTGAAAGAATATAAACATATTTACGCTTTTTTATTTATTTATTTGGGGTCCTTTCACGAAGGATTCGTGATTTTGCTGAACCGAAATGTCCTTTTCGTAAAAAATAGCTGAGAGGATCTAAACGTAATTACGCATTTTTTCGCATTTATCTGGGGTCCTTTCAGGAAGGATCTGCGAATTCGCCGAACCGAAAGATCATTTTCGAAAAAACGACTGAAATGATCTAAACGTAATTACGTATTTCTTCGAGGGGCTTTAATAGGGAGCTGCCACGTGGGTAGCCTCCTTGACTGGGAAACCTGCGAGAAATAAGATAGGTAGTATAGCTGACGGGAAATAACCTCCCTTCTTCCCTATCCCGGGCAACCACACATTATTCATCTTATACAGCTCAATGGCCCTAAAGGGCTGTTGAAAAAAATTAGTGGCCAAGTGAAGGTAGCCGCTCAGCCTACGACAATGCTAAATCCCTCGTTGTATGAAAGTATGCTCATTACCTTTAATTTAATCCTTGCAAGAAAATACTTTAATTTAGTCACGATGGATACTGCTCCCTCCATTCAGAAATATAAGACCTATAATTTGAAGGGATAATTCATACTATACTACTCTAAAGATTAGCAACCATCGGAATACTACTCCAAATATTTTTCTTTAGATAATACCATCCCAAACATATTTGGTTCCATACAATATCATTTTCACTCTTTTTTTTCTTTTTTAAAATCATTTTGGACCTTTTAACCGGCACGAAAATACACATTTGCCCCCCACACATAGAGTATGGCACTTGCATTATTATGTTGAGTAGTTATATGTTAAGTATTGTCTAGTATCTACCGTTCTACCAGATTTTGCATGCCCCCGACATCTCTAACTCTATAACCAATGTTATTAGAACGTTAATCGGTTGTGTTTTTAAACATGTGTTATATCCTAAATTGCTAGAATTCTAATGTTGCAATGTATGCCTCTTGTTCAACCGAATCACGGCTGGCTCGGCCGAATGATTTGCCATCTCACAATAGAGCAATTAGTTGGGTTGGACCATAGAGGGCCAATGTACCTTCTTACGCAGGTTAAAAGGTACAAAAATTATTTTAAAAGAGGGAAAAGAATGAAAATGGTATTGTGCAGAATCAAACATGTTTGAAGTGGTATTTTCTATGGAAAAACTTTGGAGTGGTATTTCAATGGTTGTTAAGATTTGGAGTGGTATAGTATAAATTATCAGTAGTTTAGGATGATCTTATTCAGAAATATTAAGCTTATATGTAGATTTAATGATGATTTTTCTACTATACACTTATTTTATTTCACTCAACTATATACATTTTTTTATTACCATGCACATAAAGTATTATCTCTTATCTTCCAAGACATTTAATTGAGGGTATCTAAGTCATTGCCTTTCTAAATTTCACTGCAACCTTAATACTTGTATAAGGTCAAAATACCTCTTATATTTCTAGGGAGCACATCAGAGGACGTGTATCCTCTGCCTTGGCTCAAGTAAAGACGGGGGTGAGCAGTATTGTGCCCACCGCTATGGCGTTGCTACGATAGAAAACAGCAGTATCTATAGTATTTTTAAATAAGTACCTTCGCTACCTTACTGCTACGGTGATTTGCCGTTCCTCTCTCAGGCTTCGCTGAACAAGGGCAGAGGATGATCTTGTAGATTCCACGCAAAATATAATGAGCAACCGGTAAACCCATCCGGATTTCCGGAAAGTAAAGACTAGAGACTGCGGTTCAAATACCAACACCTTCGTACGACTACATGGAGTATACATACGAACTTGACTCGTTTTCCAGATATATAGCTGCCTTCGCTAATCCTGTTCCTAAAAAATAAGCCCCTTCCATCAACCACGTACTCCCTCCTCCCGTGGCAGATAATTATCATTGTAAATATAGGTATATCAAACTTTTAAAGTTTTGATTGTTAATATCTTTTTAAATATATAAATTAGATACATGAAAATTATATGTTTAGATTTGACTCGAAGAGTATTTGTATAATATTATAATTTTATTAGGTTTTATAAATATGTTATAATAAAAATGGAACGGAGAGGCACGTCATCATCACCGGAGTCTACGACAGGACTGAAGCAGACGTACTGAGTTTACCACCAGGTCCACCACCACACACGCTGCTCTCGTCGCAGGATCTCCCATGTCTGCATATATGTGCTTATTAGTAGGGGTGAAAACGGGTCGGATACGGGCGGATATTGCTCTTCCCGTATCCTAACCCATATTTTTTTTCCGGATTCGAAACCGGATACGGGCTAACCGGATACGGACACGGATTCGGGTTATTCGGGATACGGATACGGAACGGATATGTGACGGATTCGGGTCGGAAACGGATAAAGATATACGGATAATGCACGCATATATAGAGTAATATATATTGAATTAAAACCATACGAGTACATGACTATAGTAACAAATTATATATCAATTAAATTCAACAAACATCGTAGAAAGAATATGCTACTTAAGGATCAATAGAACCAACTAATTATTAACGTAAATGGGCTGAAATGGAAAAAAAATGATGAAAATGGGCTGGGCCTTGCTGATATCCGAATAGGAAAATCCGAATATCCGATCCGAATATCCGATCCGATATCCGAATAGGAAAAATCCGGATATCCGAATAGGAAAAATCCGAATATCCGGATCCCGTCCCGTATTTACCGGATATTGGATGCTCCGGATCCGATCCCGAATCCGGATTCAAGTATCCGGATCCGGTCCCGGATCCGACCGGATAGTAAAATCCGGTCCCGGATCCGATCCCGACCGGATCCGGTCCCGGATCGGGCGGGAGATATCCGACCCGTTTTCATCCCTACTTATTAGTTGCTAATTTCGTGTGACGAACACTAGGTCAAAGTCTCCGCCCGGCCGGTCAGTGTTCCAGTTCTCCGAGGTTTTCACTTTGAACTTTGAAGGCAGCTAGCACAGTGTATACAGCGCCGAGATGGACGTGTTATTCTGGCTTAATTGATCAACGCATCATGCCTGCGATTGCAAGTGCTGGGATGGATGTAGATCGATCAGCCGCTGCCATTTACTCGTCCTTATCGTTAGTACTTTCTCGGTTCTTTTCTACCTGACGTTTTTAGTTTTTTTTACGGTTATCAATATACGACTTTTTATATCTCTATATTAAGATGTACTAATAAAACTATAATAGTATAAAAGTATTTTTAACAACAAATCTAATGATATAATTTTTACATATCCAACTTAAATAGTTAATAGTTTAAACTAATTAGTGAAAGTTTGACGGCACAGATTTAGGATGTCTAATAAAGGAAGGAAAATAAACGAGATAATACTTAGTAGGAATAAAGTCCATGCCCTTTGGGCCGGCCGGCATCAGGAAACAGATCGAGCTAGCTGGTGCTGAAGTACAAGCAGAAGCAAGCAACCATTAGAGATTCGTTTTAGTGATGTAATGGCCTCTCTTTGGCACTGCCTAGCTTTCCAAAGCATCTTTGGACTTTAGGCATAAAGGTAACTACATAGAGAGGCGTGCGATGTCACGCCCCGTGAAAAAAATTTGATCCAAGGTTTTTTCTGCAAAAAACATCTTGTGGTGTTTTTTTTAAAAATTAGCTGGTTAGGTGTCGTCGGCGAATTTGCGTAACTACAATTTTTTCTACGAGGATCCACCCGAAATCTCCCGAATTCAAAGAACCGGATTAAAAATTGGTTGGATAGTCTAGGCTTAAAGAACTGGCGTCCGTGTCGAATTTATAAATGAATATTTTTTTACAAAATAACTATACCTAAACGTAATTTTAAATCTTTCGAGTCGAAAGAACCGATTTTAGAATTCCAGGGTCCTTTTTTGCAAAATAACCGGTGCAAAGACCTGTTCGTGATTTCGGATTTTTCGGAGGGCTTTTTCTCAAAGTAAATGTACCTGGAGGCATGAGAGCGCTCCAAATCTTCCAGGCATTAGGTATACTAGACACGTGGGCACGGCGCACGGCGCGCCGCAACGCACCAGTCGTAATGCGAAATCCGGGCTTTCTCGGGAAGAAAGGGATCTAGATGTAATTTTTAAAAATCTTCGAGACGAATCGTGTAATTTTTCTATGCACGTTGTAATTTTGAAAAGTTTCCAGGACTTCGGGATAAATTTCATGTAATCCTAAAAAGATTTTGAGACTCCGGAATAGTTTTTCTTGGGCGGTATTTTCCGAATAACAGGGCCTTATCACGAAGAAAGGGACTTAGAAGTAAATTAAAAAATCTCTGGAAAAAAATAGGCTAATATGTAATTTTATAAAATTTGATGCGGCCTTCTGTCTAGAACCACGTGTTAAAAATAAATTTTGGAAGTTCCGGAGGTCTCCTGCAATCAAAAGACTAATTTCAGAAAATCTCGATCGCCTTTCCCGCAAAAAACTGAAATTTGGGGGCCATTCTGCGTAAAAAAGGACCCAAAATAGATAAAAATAGGCTAATATGTAATTTCTTAAAAGTTCGAGCACTTTTTCGCCAATTTGCAGGGCCTTTCCGCTAAAAAAGGGACTTTTATGTAGTTTTGAAAATTTCTAAGGGTCTTTTGGCAAATCTCCAGTGTGGGCTTTGCCGAGCGATAGCGCCACGCGTCGTTCGAGAAAAATCAGACGCAAACGCGCTTGCGGGAGATCGAACGCTCGACCTCTCACTCGCAGGGCCACGCACTACTGCTGCGCTATCGCGCCGTTTAAGTTTGATCGTCGTGATCAATCACTTAAGCTTGACGACAGGGTTAACCAAGAAGCCGACGCGGCGTGACGGCGTGCGGCCATGTCGGCCCGAAATCGACGTGGCCACGTCGGCCCGAAATCGACGTGGCCACGTCGAGAGGGCTGGAAAGCTGCGGGCTTTAATATATGTAGTATATTATATCATAAAGGTATTATCTTTGGGATAGCACATGGAAGAAAACATATTAATGGATACTCCAGTGGGCTACTAAGGTCAGCTCCAAAGGTTAGGAGTCCACCATGGGTGTTTCTTCAGAAGGAAAAAAACACTATGGAGCCCGCACATCTTCTCTTTAAAAATAGCACATAAGTGGTACCCATGCATCGTTTTATTCTTACCGGCTATTAGGCCACCTCCAATGCGATGATATCATAACTCGGGCTAAAATACTTTTGAGGTTATAAGGACCACGTCTATCCATTGTAACAATGGAAAATTTATGTTAGAACTACTCGAAATGCCACTCGAAAAATTGGCTTCCACTACATACCACTTCAAAGATATTTAGATTCGGAAGATACCATTATCATCCATTTCCTCTGAGTTAATTTTTTTTTACCGTAGGAAAAGAAATTTTTTCCCTATTGCCCCCCTCTCAATGATTTGAGCTCTACAACCTTGCCCTGGCATACCAGGCGAGCGACCTGGGTATCTCCTTGCTCTGGCGTTCGAACCTGCCATGGAGGATGACTGTGGCATGGCCAAGTACCATCTAATGGAGTGGGGGCTAGTGATGGGAGATGGAGTAAAGGGCGCAGTGAGTGGAATGGAGATGGAGGAGGTAGTAGATGGGAGTAGGGATGGAAGAGGAGAGGGATGGGAATAGAGATGGGGGAGGAGATGGCTGAGAATGGACATGGAGCACACGGAGGGGAGCCTATTTTGTTCGCTCTCACCTGGTCGGACCGTGACGAGGAAGATGGTTGGGTCACTATTTCTTGAAATTACGAGGCTGGTGACAACGGAGGCAAAACAGTCCATTCCCATGGCAAAGAAGACAAAAAAAGCATTAATTTGGAGGAAATAAATGATAATTATATATCAAGCGGTATACAGTGGAAGGCAATCTGAGTGGCGTTTCGAGCTGTGCCATTCTTTGGAGTTATATATTCTGAATTTTCCCTTGTAACAAACAAACAGGGGCTGAGTGTTGGAGATGTCCTTAAAGTTTTTTTTTGAAAGGATTGGCAGGAGCTCTGCCATGCATTAAAGGAGGAAAGCAAACAATTCAGAACAAGTTTATGTTGCTGCCTACAGTTGGAGCAAAAAGATAGAACATTAAATAGGAAGGAAACAATTGCAGTCGCATAGATTACTAATTTGACAAATAACTAGAAGAGAGTAGGCCTTCATCATTAGTCATCAATCATTTGTCGAAAAGCTTTGTGGCTGCGAAGAGAGACTAAACCCGTCTTCTCCCTGGGAATCTCCCAGAGTGTGCTCCCATCCTTCGCCGTCTCCTGTAGGTTTCCTAGTTCTAGAGCCCTGAACCCAACTTTGTCCATCGCCCGGAAGGGGAAGCTAGCAGACATTGTGGAGCGGCATACAACAAGCTGACTGAAGGCCAGGGACGAACCCCGCCCGCCAGGAGTCCTGAATCCTCAAACATTTCTGAAGGGCATGGTTCGGTTCCGCACATCTTGAGCAATGGCATTGGACACCATCTGCACTGTTCTGTAGGAGTTGTTAAAAATCCTATTGTTTCTTTCTTTCCAAAGATTCCAAAGGGTGTACATTACAATACCATCCACTTCCTTCTAACGTTGCGTGATAGCAGTAGCGTGTACTATGTGCCACCATGCAGTCACACCGAGCACCACCGAGCTAGGCTCTGGAACTGGGTGGGTTATTTGCATCGAATAGAAGACCTCCCTCCAAACCTGCTTTGCGAAAGGGCAAAGTAGGACAAAATGGCTTGTCGATTTAGGCTCTGATCCACACAATGCGCATAATGCGCTATGTGGTCAATCCCTCTATGAAAGTTTATCGGCTGTAAGGATCCTGTCCTGGATAAATAGCCATGTAAAAGAACTTGCGAGCCATGTAAAAGAACTTGCATCTTCCTTCCGTGCTCGTGTGCCAGATAATTTTGTAATTGTGATCCGGAATAGCACCATGGAATTGGATCCTATACACCATTCTTGCTTAGTACTCCCCGTTTGGCGTCTATTTCCAAACAATGTCATCTTGCATGGTTGTTTGCAACAGAACCTGTTGAATGGCTCACCATAAGTGAACGAATTCATCAAGCTGCGCTTCCGTTATGATTCTGCGTCGTGGCCTAAGCCAATTTCTAGTAGCTAGCTCCTCCTAGACCATTCGTCCTCTCCTCTGGACTAGTTGAAAGCAGGAAGGGGCCAACTCATGTGGGGAGGTTCCCTCAAGCCAATTGGATTCCCAGAATTTTGCTCTCACGCCATTTCCTAGTGTTAGCTTGGTCCTCGCATTAAATAAGCTACGATCAATGTCATTGCATGGCACCACTGTCCCTGCCCATGGTCCGTGCCGCTTCTTTGAGTCGTACCATAGCCAACAAACGCGGAGTGCCCGTCTGAACCTATTGAGGTCCTTTACCCCAAGGCCTCCTAGTGTCTTCAGTCTGCAGACTTTCTTTCAATTTACTAGACAATGTCCTCTATTACATTCCTGTTTGCCTCTCCAAATAAAGTTTCTTCGATACCTGTCAAGTCTCTTTATTGCCCATTTGTGAAGTGGATACACCGTTAAATGATAGACTGCTAGGGATGTGAGAACCAAGTTTGTCAAAACCGTCTTGGCGGCCCTAGAGAGCATCTTTCCTTTCCATCCTGCCAAATGGGTTCGTACTTTATCAATCAGCGATTGTAGGTCCAATCGTTTCAGATTTGTAGGGCGCAAGGGGAGTCCTAAGTACCTGCATGGGAAGGATTCGGAGCGAGTATGGAACTCCTGTAATACAGTCGCCATGTCGAGGGCATCACATCTTATGGGGAATACCTCTCTTTTGGAGGTTTGTTTGTAGACCCGTTGCCCCGCCAAAAATATTAAGGACCTCCTATATCATGTTCAACTCTTCCTTGTCGGGGTTTGCAAAACTGGCGGTGTTGTCAGTGTATTGGGAGATGCGGATCGTAGCATGCTTGGATGGAATTTGCTTGATGTAGTTTTTTCGATCTGCCTTAGAGATCAACTTGTGTAGTGGGTCCATAGCCAAGATGAAGAGCATGGGAGATAGAGGATCTCCCTGCCGCAGACCTCTCCTGTGCTGTATCGACTGTCCAGGAATGCCATTGAGCATAACTCGAGAGGTGGATGCTAGGATCATTGAGATCCACTCTCTCCAGTGTCACCCAAACCCAGCATATTTAAAAGTTCAAGTAGGAACTCCCAACTGATGGAGTCAAAAGCCTTGGCTATGTCCAATTTGATGAAGCCGGGATTCTTTTCCTGTGTAGATCGTTGACTATGTTCTTTGCGTACAGGAAGTTGTCATGGATCGGTCTTTTCTTGATGAATGCACTTTGGTTGTTGGGTACCATTTTGTGTAGAAAGGGCACCAACCTATTCGCTAGGAGCTTGCAGAATATCTTCCCTACACTGTGGATTAGTCTAATAGGCCTGTAATTAGCGATCCTAGAGGTGTCCTGTTTCTTCGGCACCAACACTATGTTGGCCGAGTTTAGAATCTGAAGATGTCAACTGTTGAGGTTGTACAACTGATGTAATGCTGCTATGATGTCATCCTTTACGATATCTCAACAAATCCTATAGAATAGTCATGTGAATTCGTCAGGGCCTGATGCCTTCTCGGTGGGTATGGAAAAACTGCTTCCCTGACCTCTTCAATATGAAATGGTTTTTCTAGTTTACTCATGTCGGGACCTAGATATGCAAATCCGGACCCTCTGTGTATATCGCACTAGTCCAGGATCACGCTAGTGCACACAAGCTCAACATAGACGAATATCACAATAATACACAGCAGAATACTATAATAAAAGACTTCATATAATAATTAATAACCTTTTGACTAACCTTATATGCCTCGCAAGGCTAAACTGTGAATAACAACTTAAATTGCAGCAGAATAAAAACATAGATAAACCCCTCAGTATGCCACAGGCAACAGACAAGGCTCGCACCCTAAACATTCACCTCTTCTGGACTAGTGATTATGTTGTTGGCAAGGGTGAGTACTTAAAGCACTCAACAAGTTGTGCACAGAATGCAATTCTAACATAACTATATGCTAAGCTTTTTCCAATGGAATGGCTGATATAGCTATTTTACAATAAAGTAGCATTTACAAATGAATACAATAAATAGATTGAAAAGATAGTAAAACAAGTAACAATAAATAATAACTTTCAAGTATTTCTCAAGAGTAAACTGGCTTATAGCCCTAAATCATATTCCAAACTTTCCATAACACATTGCCTCCCATTCGAAGTTTCATTTTTCAAAATCTAACTATAATTCCCAAGCATTGTCCATAACCACAGACACAACTATCCAAATATATGTTACACTCTGCAGAGGTTATGCACTTTACCCACACGACATGACCAATCTCTTGTTGCCAATCTATTAACACACTTCCTTTGGTGTGTCGGCAGAGTGATCATGACAAAACCTTTCAGAAACATTTAACCTAACACTGACCTTCTTGGTAAGCCATACACTATCCCTTCCCTCAGCGGAGGTGAAGTATAGGACCGACATACCATTGGACCGATGTGAGACCAAAGTACACCACATCCTCTGCCATAACCACACTTCCATGTGATTATCCGCCTGAGGTATCACTTGTCAAGACATCAATATTCCTATTTAGTTAGGTCCGTCCCATACTAGAAATGTGGTTGCATGTTTGACTTAGTTCAAAGGCTTATAAGGTTAGGTCCTTAATTCACTGAGGCAAGACTTCCACAACCCAACCGTCGCACTGACCCACCTTGGCAATCTTCCCCTTCCCACTTGCCTTAATCTAAATCATTTATCACCCTAGTTGTTTATCATGCACCACGGGCCATTAACAAATCAACATCGTTTCGTGACACATGTCACTACAACTCAACATCATTGTGTGACAACACCCGACACACCTTTCATAAACATGTTTCATATTCCATTAGTTAAGATTGATTTTGATATTTCAGAAGACATGTGTCATACGTGGCATGGCTAAAAAAACTACATACGATCTAACCATCCCATGTTGATCTCTAATAGCAACTAACTAGTAATGAACCACCTAGGGTGACAAATAATCATGACATACAAATGACAAGGTAGGTATATTCCAATTGGGTTGAATAACTAGATCCCAAATTATTTTCAAAGCAATTCTACGCATAAAAATATCATACATAATTTAAATCAACATAGCAATTTTGTAAGATTGGGTACAACATGATCAAAGCACAATTTGCCTTAAACAAGGTCTTGTTCTTGCTTTGGACCTTGGTCTTGAGTCAACGAATCTCCCTCGAACGATCCAAGCACTTCGAGGTCTCCGCGTAACGAGAGAAAACACCAAATAAATACCAAAACAGAGAGCAAATAAACTACAAAAATGTAATAGAATTCACCATTAAATAGATATCAATTTTACAAATTTTAAAAATTTAAATCGCCTTAATCAGAGCTCGTATGAGGGAGACGGGCTCTCAAAATATTCAAAAATTAGAAAATTGGAAAATCATAATTTCTTGAATTATTTTTGCACCAAAAAATAGAATTAATGATGTCAACACCGAACCAACTAATCACCAGTCGACACGTGGCCTAGTGTTTCGTGGACCAAGTCCACGAAGCAAAACTAGTCCATGATGGACTCGGTCCATAAAGGCAGTTTGACTGATGGGTGGGATCGGTGCTGCTAACACAAGCGCTGGCATGGCTGCTGACGCAAGGGATGAAGCAAGAATACACTCACACATGGCAGCCTATGCTTTGGCTGCCAGCTCAGCGACACGCAGCGTTGTCAGACTGACGAGGCAGCAACATGGCACCGAGGTGGCAATGACATGGCTCCGTGTTGGCTTGACCTTGCACCAATAGCTCCGGCGATGGTGGACGGTGGTACTTCATTGGAGTCAAGAACGGCGACACGGAGATCTCAGAGAAACACGTCGGACCCAACTCGAACCTTCATGGATCTGGTAATGCATGATGCAAGGAGCTCGGATCTGACCTCAACTACACCCAGGATGGCCCGATGGTGAAGATATTCGATGATGAAGGCGGCGGCAACCTTGAAAAATCCAGCGAGCTCGATCTAAGTGGTGAAGGCACCTCGGCGACAAATCCTTGGGGCAAAATCTGCAGTATGAACTGGCGATTCTCAGACGAGGGTTGATGAGGCATTTAAGGCCTCGATGTCCGCGCTTCATACGACGAAGGTGTCTCGGTTGAAAACGGCGTTGGAGAGTAGCTCGAACACGGCAGCGCGACGTAGCTTCATCCCGGCCATCCACGTGGCGCGATTCTGACTACACGCGTTGACTTGATCCAATGGCCCAACATTACTAGGGTTTCCCATAAAACCCTAAGATCCCAACTGTCCGATCAAAAGATCGACGGCTATGATAAAAATCCCAAATTGGACCTGGCTTCACATTAAATAAATTCCAGAAAATAAATTAATTAAAATAAAATAGCAAAAATATCAGAAAAATCCTAGAAAAATTCCTAAAAATATTTTGAGACATTTGGAACTCAAATAAAATTGAAAGATCGAAATGGCGATCAGAGGGGGGGTGAATAATCCCAAATAAAATTTTCACCCACTCAAAGTACTCCAAAAATCTCGCAACAAAAATCTGAAACACTCAAAGATTTTCCTTCAAACTGGTGTTTTTCAGATCGCACACCCTCCAAAGCCCGAACAATTAGACAACTATGTGTACCCCTAGCTTGCATGGATGAGAACTATGAATCATGTGAGGGATTTTTAATCACAATCCAGGTTGTCAAGTGTTCAAACAAAGAGGAATCAACTCAAAGACTACTTTTCTAAAAGAGATAAAGCAAAAACACCAAAGTCTCTTTCTAGAAAAGTAAAAGCAGATTTTCCAGAAATTGTCCTCAAATGGAGCAGGTGGTTGGTGAGTTTATATTGCTCTAAAATTTATGGGAATTTTTCACCTAGTGAGTAGTTGAGTCTTGAAACACTCCACCAAAAATCACCTAAAAAAGCTTTGTATAATAAACATGAAAAATCAAGCATTACAGACAGTCAGGAACTTCGACCAGAATGTTTGAGGCTCGGTTTTCACTTCACAGCGCTCAAACGGTGCAACCAGTGGACTCAAAACAATTTCCAAAGATGTATATATAAGTAATGCACCTTATCCAATAAGAATCACTTAAACATGATTTTTATATATTTTTATAAAAATCAAAGACTGACTGCTGCGCGAAGAACAAGTTCTGGACAGATTTGCAATTTGATAAAAACTTGATCTCTAGTCTATCCTAGGGTGCAAGAAAGATGTAAAAACCATATGAACACCCTCAATACATCCAAGAAGAACAGCATTTAGAAGGAGGGGAGGAAAATCCAAATTGCGATAAGTAAATTGCGAGAATGTAAATGAACGAAAGTAAATGCTGAATTTAAATTGCGTAATTTAAATGCATAAAGGAAATGAAACATGAACATAAATGAAGAACATTTCATTTCTGGAAGGAGAGGTTACAAACCCTCACATTTCATGTGGGCAAAGCTCAAAGGAGCATCAAAAACCTCAAAACCTTCAAGGGGGGAAGGCTACCCCTCCACCCCTATTTATACAACTCTTGGGCCACCTACCACCCTTGGATGAGCCTCTAAACCCTAGAGCATCGATCAAGGGCTAGGATTAACCCACTCAACCAGCCATGCAAGGGTTCACCCAAAACCCACCACACAAATGGGTTTTTTTGCACGGTTTTCAAAGCATACTAACTAGACCCGCTATCCTATCAACTAGACCGCAATCCGACGGCCCTCATCGATCCGAGTAGCATCTAGCTAGCATCACATACATTCCTTGTCTTCATGGCTTGCACGGACTCCGTCTCCGATCATCTTCCGGCGATCCCCGACCGTCTGGACCTCCGACGCTCCTCGCTTAGTCCCGACCATCCTTCGCCTCACCATGACCTAGCACCGTCGTCCTGCAACCATCAAAAACAAGGAAACTCCTCACATAGCAATGCCCACAAAGATGTGCAATAAACCATCCAACTCATCACTACCACGCCCATATGGCCGGTACTACCACTCCTGGCAGAGACAACTCAAATTGCTTCATTTTGAAAATCAATCCAAATCAAACTCAAACTTGAGCACATCTTGCTCAAATAAAGTCAAATACTCATCACAAACATGGATGGACCTCCACTTGGTCCTTCAAAAATATTTTAAACAAAATTTTACATAAAATTTTCACATAATAAAATAATATCCCTAATTAACATAATTCAAAAATAAGAAATAAATTCCAAAAAATTCCAGAAATTCCCAAAAATTTAGAAAAATCATAAAATGCATAAGTAACAATATTAAAATAATTAAAAGCCAAAAATTGAGATGTTACAACTCAAATCATGTTGTGGAATGTCCAACGTGTTCCAATTGAAGGTGTAATATCTATGTTTTCTTGTGCCTAGTAGGTCACAAAAGTAGTTGGATAACTTCTCCTGCTTGTCGACAATGCTGTGGAGATTACCCCTGCCAGTTTGGATTGATTGTATATGATTTTTCCACCTAGGCGCATTTACCTTGATGTGAAAGAACTTTGTATTTGCATCCTCTTCACTAATGAAGATAAATCTTGAGCGTTGCCTGAGGCGAGTTCTTTGGATGGTAGCTATCCCAAGGAGCCTGTAGCATAGTCTAACCCAGAAATCTCTTTTCACCCCGACAGTTGTCTCATCTCCTACGCCTTGTCAAGCTGAAAGATAATCTTGCTGGCCACAAACAACTGTATCCTGAGGTCCCCCACCGTTTGACGGCTCCGTGCTCTAAGTGCCCTCGCAGTTCTTTATTGCTTGATGTGAAGCCTGCATAAGGCATCATGCATTTGAGTTGTCATGTCCCAGGCTTGCTGCACTACCTGGGAAAATTTTGGCATTTTGGTCCAAAAGCTCTCGAACTTGAACCCACGGTATTTTGTTGGGCTGATCTGTCCTAGCAGCAGCAGCGAGCAATGGTCTGAGACAAGGGAGGAAATAGCCTAGAGATGACAATCTCAGGGTTTCAAATCTCGGTTTCAGGAGACATCTCGGAGGGGACCGAAAGACAAAATTTCAGTGTGATCTCATAATTTTGGGCAAATTTCGAATGAAATAAAAAAACAAAAATTTGAATATTGTTTTTTGCACCAAGATTTTTGAGATATCGCCATGAAATGCCGAAATTTCACTGAGAAATGTCGAGATTTTAGTGACATTGAACTGAGTGAAAAATAGTCCAAAACACATTAAAACTTTTTGAGATTTTTGTGGATGGTCCTGACACATCACTAATATTCCCATAAAAATTTTAGATGACGATAAAGCCTGAGGAATTTTTAAAATTTGGACTATGCTACTGTCCTGATAAAACACTCATCCGCAAATTTGAACCAAATGAAAAATGGAACAAACCATGTTATAAAAGTTTGAAATTCTTTGTGCATGGTGATGAAGTATCAGCAATGTTTCTATAAAATTTTTAGATGATGATCAAGCTTGAGGAATTTTTAAAAATTTGGACAGTTGTGATGTCCTAATAAAACCCTTACTAGCAAACTTCAACCGAATGAAAAATGCTTCAAAACACGTTAGAAAATTTTGAAATTTTTTTGGATGGTCCTGATGCATCATTAATGCTGCCATAAAATGTTCAGATGATGATAAATCCTAAGGAATTTTAAAAGATTCTGACAGTGCTACTGTCATGATAAAAGCCTGATGATCAATACATAGATTTGCTTAAGCAACCATAGAAAATTTTGAAATTTTTTTGGATGGTCCTGATGCATCATTAATGCTGCCATAAAATGTTCAGATGATGATAAATCCTAAGGAATTTTAAAAGATTCTGACAGTGCTACTGTCATGATAAAAGCCTGATGATCAATACATAGATTTGCTTAAGCAACCAAAAAAAGGTTTAGAATTTTTGAAACTTTTAGAGAAGGGTTCTACAAAATGCTTGAGCTCTCATAAAATTTTGGATCATGACCACACACTAGTGAATTTATAAAATTCTTACAAGGGTATTGTAAAGTTAGAAATTTTAGCAACATTTCTGCTGATATTCGGATTTTGAAGGTTACAATCGAAAACAATCAATATATATTGGCATCACAAATGGTAGGCGTGAAATAAAATTGATGCATATGATAATTCATCACATATATACACCACAAATATGACTATACAAGAGCATGTTCACCATAATATGACCATGAAAGGGTAGTTAATAAATGTGAGAACTACCTGTGAAAGCATGGATGACGCTAGAATGCAATGCTCAGCCCGAACCACCTGCAAGAGGTATAATTAAAGAATGAGTATGCAGTATGAACATGTATCACAAGAAGATGTAAAAGCATAAGTAATGAGTATGCGTTTACGTACCTACAAGAAGTAGTACGTGTGTGGTGCAACATGCACCTGCTCGTTATCGACAATGATCTCGTGATACCTCCTCTGGCGATGTTGCTTGTACTCTTCCCAACTCATGTCTCACAGTAGCCAAGCAGACTTCCAATGTTCATAATGAGCTATCTAGGTGTTATAATTCTTTGATTGGTAAAGGTACCTAACAGATGTGTCTCGTGCATAAAGATCGGCGTCAAACAAGGAAGACATGCTCAATCTGTCATTACTCTGTCTGTGATCGTACCCACTCTGATCCCATCCGTAGGGGATCGAACCGTACCCTACCACGGGGTATCCAAGCTGCTCATTCAGGAAGCCCCAATGGCTCAAAGAATGGCTGCTAGACCATGAGCCTACGTCATCCTGGGACTATCCTGCCTGTCGCCCACCCCCACCACTCGTTGCGCCCTTCCTCGTACTACAAGTCTGCTTACTGTAATTTCCATAATTTCCATAGTCTGTCTTACTGCTCTGGACAATTTTTGTGAACACTTTTAGTTTTGTTTGTTACGTGGGTGGTTGTCTGGTTTATGCTATCTGTGTTTCATAAAGTCTTCATAGCAAGAATTATTTTTGTGGGAAAAATATATGCCATTATAATTGATCATGATCCCTGATCAATCATTGCAAAGTGGCATCTCCCTTACATATCATCCTATTTTTGAGACATTCCCTTATTTGCCACTCTTTACTAGTCAAGCCAAGAAGTGGTTGGACAAAAACCGTTTTGCCCCTGCCTTATCTTCTTCTTCCTCCAAGCAAAATCAGCCATGGACTAGAAGGCAATGGGAGCAGCTGCGTCGATGATGTTCGATGCCTGGACTGCTGTAACACCCCAACACTAACGTGCCCCGAATGTTACCACAACAAGTACATCCACAACTAGCTATTCTAATAATAAACTAATTTCAGCAAGCATACCCCTAGACAATTCACTGGTAAAAAGATGAACGACGGTCCAAAGGATGAGCATAAAAGAATAACTCACTATAAATTTCAATATTCCACCCTTAAGATTCATCTACAAGACGTTCCAACAAGTAATTTCAGCATTTGATACGTAAATAAAGAGAACAGTAACCAAATCACCACCATGCAGCAGTTAACCATAAAGCCAACACCACTCAAAGCAAAAATGTTCCCGTTTTCCCTTCTCACAAGTTCCATTATTATCTACGCTAAAAAGTTGATCTTCTAGTTTATTCATTGGAAGAGAGATAATTCAAAAGAAACTAGCGATTGAGTTATGAAATAGTGTGCATTGTGCCGCTAAGCCCCATCCTTGGATGTCGTCTTCAAAGCACCTACAGTCATGAGGAACAAACAGGCGTGAGTTCAAAACTCAGCAAGCATATCTCACAATAATACAATTCATTAAAGTGCAACTTAACATAGGTAACATGTCTCTTTCCATGATGCACATAATTTACCACAATGATTAATCATCTAAATCAGATTCTCATATGCAATGCACCATGCATTTATTCTCAAACAATGCACCATTCGAGCTTATACCGGTATAGCTTGAGTGTCCACCCGTCGGCGATGCACCCTCTTTTTCCCTACCATCCCTATGGAGGGGCCAACGAGTAGATCATGCTCCCATCCATCCCCGTGGATGATACTACTCAATAGGTCTTTCAATAGAGCACTCCGGATTAGTCATAAGACTTCTTATAACTTTCTCACCGGCCTGGCTCGAAATCTTTTCATGACATGATGCAAATGATGCGGTAAACAATTTCAACCTTACTTTTGCCATAGTTACTCATCATGATAATGGAACAAAGTGTCATCAATAAATTGGCAACAAAGTATGGGAATTCACATGAAAGCCATTTTAGCACTAAACAATCACTACTCCCCATGAACTATCTGCAATTGCACGACATACTTGCCTCTTTACCGCGCGAAGTAGAAGGACGTGAGCTCGAAGCCACACCCGAAGTCACACCACCTACAACATACAAACCTCCTCAAAAACAAGCCAAACACAGCACATACTTCAAGTGTAATCATCACACACTGCTCCCAAACCCGAACCATCTTAAGTTCTGAATTTGGACTTTAAATTCAGCATTAGCAGCCCACTGGACAGTCAACTTCAAAATGCCATACCTATTTTTTTAATGCTCCAAATTCAGTAAACGAGGACATTTTCATAAACTACAAAAAATTTCCCATCTTTTTCTAGTTATAGAGAAAGTTTGATTCAACATCTAAGTAGCCCTAAACAGCCAATTCCCGCAGCGTCTGCCAATTGAGACAGATTCTGTGCAGCAGTTAGTAAAACAGCCATAACTTTTAAACCGTCCAACCAAAATTCGTCTTTTTGGTCTCTAAATAAACTTAAGATGACGATCTAGGACTTTATCAACAGCCAACCACTAAGGAATTGATTAGAACTATTTTTAATCTCTGCGCGAACATGGGGGTTTGCACTGACCGAATCCAGACCACGCCCAAACCCCAGATTTTCCCACACCCAACCTAATCACAGCACAAGTTTGACCGAATGTAGAAAGCCCTTTCCAAGCCCCCAAAGCTCACCAAAAGAATAATCTAGGAAATTCATACCTTCCCAACGATCGCTAGATCGACGACTAACACGGAACTCTTCCCTCCAATCACGCAAGCTTTCCTCGCCTCGCTGCCTCACCTCTCCAAAGGGATCTCCCGAGGACGCAGCCACAAGGGGGGATCTAGGAGAAGCACCTAGGAGGGAGGGGAGGAAATTCTCCCTAGGGGGAGGGGAGAGGGGAGGGGATGGGGCGCATGGGGGAAGTGGGGAGGGGAGGTGGCGGCTGCAAGGGAAGGTGGGGAGGTGCGACTGGGGAGTGGGAGGAAGGGAGAGGGGCTAGGGTTTGGGAATTTCCCCTTCACAATACCCAACGATGGCCCAAAAAAACCTACAATCGGCCCAAACCAAGAAACCAAGCCCTAGAAGCCCTCAACGGCACGCTAAAACCCCAAATCAGCCCACAACAACTCAAATAATTTTTTTTGTATTACAATCTTCCCCCATAAAAGGATTCGACCCCGTATCTGCGCATACTACTAAGCGACAAAAGAAACACGAGGGAATGAATCTCAAACCATACTTGAGGTGAACAACTCAGGATACTTCTCGCGCATAAGAGACTCCAACTCCCACGTCGCTTCCCTTTCCGATTGATGTGACCACAAAACTTTAACAAACCTCAAGGTTTTATTTTTCAACACTCGCTCAGAATTCCCCAAGATTTGCATTGGTCGGGCCTCAAAAGAGAGATTCTGATCAACCACTAATGGATTAAGTGGAACAACCAACTATGGGTCGTGCAAATACTTCCTCAACATGGATACGTGGAACACATTATGTACTCCTTGCATTGAACTAGGAAGCTCCAATCGATAGGCCAACTTTCCAACTCGTGCGACAATAGGGAAAGGTCCAATATACCTCGGGCTAAGTTTCCCCTTAGTGCCAAATCTAACCACTCCTTTAGTAGGAGACACTCTAAAAAACACGCTATCTCCCACCGCAAACTCCAACTCTCGCCTCCTCACATCAGCATAGCTTTTCTGCCTACTCTGGGCTGTAAGGAGATTCTGCCTAACCTCGAACACGCTCTCCATAGTCTACTGGACCCAGTCTGGACTAAGAATTGCTCTTTCCCCTATTGCATCCCAGCAAAGAGGGGACCTACACTTCCACCCATATAGCACTTCAAAAGGAGCAGCCCGAATGCTTGCTTGAAAGCTATTATTATAAGCAAATTCAGCAAGAGCCAAGTGGTCTTCCCAACTCCCTTCCAAGCCAACACACAACATCTAAGCATATCCTCTAAGGTTTGAATAGTTCGCTCAGACTGCCCATCAGTTTGTGGGTGGAAGGCAGTGCTAAGGCGGAGCTGCGTGCCCAAAGCACCCTGCAAGCTTTCCCAAAACTTGGAGACAAACTTGGCATCCCGATCGGACACAATCGTCTTAGGCACACCATGGAGTCTCACAATTTCTCGCACATAGATAGGAGCCAACTCGCTCGCTGAAATGGTTGCGCGAATTGGAATGAAATGGGCGGACTTGCTAAGTCGGTCCACCACTACCCAAATCGCATCCTTCCCTCGCTGGGCACAAGGTAGGCCAATCACAAAATCCATGGATATATCATCCCAAGGCCACACGGGAACCTCTAATCGTTGTAACAACCCTGCTGGCCGCTTATGCTCAGCCTTCACCCTTTGGCAAATTCCACAGGATGTCACATAACGAGCAATGTCAACCCTCATCCTTTTCCACCAAAAACTCTTTTTCAAATCCTGATACATCTTATTCTCACCATGATGTACTGTGTACGGGGTGCGATGAGCCTCTTTTAGAATATCATCTTTGACTTGAGACTTCTGGGGAACACAAAGGCGGCCCTTAAACCGCAAAAGACCAATCTCATCAATGCTAAAATCTCCAGATTTGCCTTCCTTGATGCGCTTTCGCACTTGTTGAAGCAACCTGTCATGCTGTTGTGCCTCACGCACACGTTCTGGAATTGCAGACTCCAGAATTAACAGCATTTCAGCTTGGACAGTGCCCGCATAACAATAGGAGGCTCCCATGCGCTCAAAATCAGCAATAAGACAATCAAGAATAGGGGACATCACCTTACGACTAAGAGCATCTGCTACTACATTCGCTTTGCCAGGATGATACTGGATGGTGAGATCGTAGTCCTTGATCAATTCCAGCCATCTCCTTTGCCTCAAATTTAAATCTTTCTGTGTGAAAATATATTTGAGACTTTTGTGATCAATGAAATATCACAGGATTCCCCATACAGATAATGCCCCCAAATCTTCAAAGCGAAGACAACTGCGGCAAGCTCTAGGTCATGGGTGGGGTAATTCTGCTCGTGCTTCTTTAGCTGCCTTGAGGCATAAGCGATCACCTTACCCTCTTGCATAAGCACACAGCCAAGTCCCACACGCGATGCATCAGAATAGACAGTGAAGCGCTTCCCGGGCTCAGGAAGGGTGAGGATGGGTGCAGTTACTAGCTTCTCCTTCAAGGTAGAGAAACTGCTCTCACACTCCGCAGTCCACTGGAATTTCACACCCTTCTGAGTCAATTTAGTCAATGGCTTTGCAATAATAGAGAAATCTTGCACAAAATGCCGATAGTAACCAGCAAGACCCAGAAAACTTCGCACTTCTTTGACATTAGAGGGTCTCTCCCAGTCTACAACTGTAGAAATTTTGCTAGGATCAACAGAAATGCCTTCTTGGTTGATAACATGGCCCAGAAATCCCACTTCTGAAATCTAGAATTCACATCTCTTTAACTTGGCGAAGAACTGATTCTCCCTCAAAGTAATGAGCACAAGCCTCAGATGGCGCCCATGCTCCTCATTTGATTTGGAATAAATCAGGATATCGTCGATGAACACCACAACAAAATCATCAAGATATCTGTGCAGCATACTGTTCATCGCCTCCATAAAAACAGCAGGGGCATTGGTTAGTCCAAAAGACATAACATTAAATTCATAATGCCCATACCTAGTGGAGAAAACCGTTTTTTCAATATCTTGCTCCCTCACCCGAATCTGATTGTACCCCAATTGAAGACCAATTTTGGAGAACACCTTTGCTCCCCTCAACTGATCAAATAGGTCCTCTATACGAGGCAAAGGGTGCTTATTTTTAATGGTCACCTGATTAAGTGCGCGATAATCAATGCACATTCTCCAACTCCTATCTTTCTTGGCTATAAACAGCACCGGTTCTCCCCAAGGTGACACACTGCGTCGGATTAACCCTTTGGACAGCAAATCATCCAATTGCCTTTTTAATTCATCCTGTAGAGGGCGAGCCAAACGGTAGGGGGACACCGAAATAGGACGGGTGCCTGGAATCAATTCAATTCGGAATTCTACATCCCGAGGAGGAGGCAATCCTGGAAGCTCATTAGGAAACACATCAGGATACTCCCTCACCACGGGAATCTCCTCAATACACACAGAAGTATCAGACTTGATGGCGTTGGCAAGAAGTGCTCCAGATTCAACACGTGGCGACCAGGAAACAATCTGGCCAACACAAAGAGAGAATTAATTGGTCCACTTCCCTGGAAGACCACCTCCACTCCTGACGGAGTCTACAAAGTAATGGTCTTCCAAAAACAACAAATTTAGAGCATAAGCCTCATGAGAATCAACCAGAACCGTACGTGTCACCACATCTGGGCGTCCTGCCGCCTCAGAAGACGGTAGGGTGTGCACTACTGGTGGTGCCAGGGTAGCAGGAGCCCCAACACACTGCGATGGTGGCACAAACGCTGGCGATGGAGCAACAAATGGTGGTGGAGCTAATGGGGGAGGGTGCCAGAAGGAGCCTGAGGGTGGCACCCATGATGGTGGCTGAGGGAACCAGGTGTAGCCGCCATCAACTGAATTGATCCCCTAGAAGAAGCCGCTGGAGTCGGGATAGAGGGCACAGGTTCCCACTTGATGACACTGTTGGGGTTCTCCCTGCACACCCACCCCATATGACCAGAACAGCCACAGTGGCGGCACTCCCCCGACCAAGAACACTCCGCTGCACGGTGTCCACCACCGCACTTGAAGCACATCATGCCCTGCCCAGGGACAGGACGAATAGAGGGCGTTGCTGAGGTAGGCGCCGTTGACGAAAACAGTCGAGTCTGCTTTGACTTGGTCGAGAAAGAGGAACGTTGCCCTCCCTTGAACCTCTTAGAAGTGGGTCGCTGAGAAGACCCACCACCCTCACCAAAAGCTCTCTTCTGGCCACCGCCAGAAGAGACAAGAGCCCCAGAGCCACCAGGATTTTGCTTCTCCCTGGTGAGTTCAATCTCCACCTCCATGCCTCGCGCCTGCTCAACCACCGAGTTAAAGTCACGAGGGACAGTTGTCCCCAGGACCACTCAGAACTCCTGATTGAGGCCCCTACAGAACCTCCTAGCCTTCCCGTGATCATCTACCGCCACAGTTGGCATGAAGCATGCTATTGAATTCCGCCTCATACTCAGCTACTGATCTCCTCCCTTGGGAGAGGGTGCATAAAGAACACTCCATCCTCTCCAGGAAGGACTCCGAATAGAATTTCATCCGGAACTGCTCGACGAAGTCCTCCCACGAAACTACACCATGGGCGGGGGCCCTAGCTGCCAGAACCCCCTCCCACCAGATATCGGCCTGGCCCTTCAACTGAAAGGCCACGAAACGAACTCTCTGCTGAGAGGTCATCTCGAATGCCTCAAACTGCCTCTCCATGTAGCGCAGCTAGTCCGCTGCCTGGACTGGCATGCCAACGCCGTCGAAAGAGTCAAGGCTAAGAGAGATCCACTCACGGAGGCTCATCCTAGGCTCCTGAGCAGCAGGCACGGCACGAGGGTCAGCCACGGGTGGTGGCACTGCAGCAGGGGCTGCTTGAACCTGCTGGCGTAGCTCCTGAATCTCCCTCTGAAGAGCCTGCAATAGGGCTGCGGAAGTAGCCGCTGCCCCTGCTTCGGCCTGAGCGACCGAAGCACCCTCCAAATCTGCCGACGGAGCACTGGGCACGCCGCTCCCCTGAGCGACAGACTCAACCACCTCTTGGGATGATTGGCTACCACTACGGCCGCGACCTCCACGACCGCGACGTCCATGACCTCTACCCCTTGGCATAGCTAAAACACATAAACAAAAGTTCACATTATCAATTCCAGCTTCAATACAACTGATCAGAACAACATAACATTACTCAATAATAAGGATAAAGGAAGCATAAAAGCGCAATGCAATGATTTCCCCTTACCCTTCCTATTGTGCACAAGAGTGTGTCAAGTTTTAAAAATTATTTAACCAATCTACGAACCATTTTTAAGTTTAACAGACCGGTGGCAAGGTTTTAAATCAACACTTCCAATCCATGTTTCTAATTCCACCAACAAATTTTAATTCACTCTCAAGTAAGTTAATTATTCATACTCCCAAGGTTCTAATGCCCGCTCTGATACCAACTGTAACACCCCAGCACTAACGTACCCCGAAAGTTACCACAACAAGTACATCCACAACTAGCTATTCTAATAATACACTAATTTCAGCAAGCATACTCCTAGAAAATTCACTAGTAAAAAGATGAATGATGGTCCAAAGGATGAGCATAAAAGAATAACTCACTATAAATTTCAATATTCCACCCTTAAGATTCATCTACAAGACGTTCCAACAAGTAATTTCAGCATTTGATGCGTAAATAAAGAGAACAGTAACTAAATCATCACCATGCAGCAGTTAACCATAAAGCCAACACCACTCAAAGCAAAAATGTTCCCATTTTCCCTTCTCACAAGTTCCATTATTATCTACGCTAAAAAGTTGATCTTCTAGTTTATTCATTGGAAAAGAGATAATTCAAAAGAAACTGGCGATTGAGTTATGAAATAGTGTGCATTGTGCCGCTAAGCCCCATCTCTGGATGTCGTCTTCAAGGCACCTACAGTCATGAGGAACAAACAGGCGTGAGTTCAAAACTCAGCAAGAATATCTCACAATAATACAATTCATTAAAGTTCAACTTAATATAGATAACATGTCTCTTTCCATGATGCACATAATTTACCACAATGATTAAGCATCTAAATCAGATTCTCATATGCAATGCACCATGCATTTATTCTCAAACAATGCACCATTCGAGCTTATACCAGTATAGCTTGAGTGCCCGCCCGTCGGCGAAGCACCCTCTTGTTCCCTACCATCCCTGTGGAGGGGCCTACGAGTAGATCACGCTCCCATCCATCCCCGTGGATGAGACTACTCAATAGGTCTTTCAATAGAGCACTCCAGATTAGTCATAAGACCTCTTATGACTTCTCACCGTCCTAGCTTGAAATCTTTTCATGACATGATGCAAATGATGCGATAAACAATTTCAACCTTACTTTTGCCATAGTTACTCATCATGATAATGGAACAAAGTGTCATCAATAAATTGGCAACAAAGTATGGGAATTCACATGAAAGCCATTTTAGCACTAAACAATCACTACTCCCCATGAACTATCTGCAATTGCACGACATACTCGCCTCTTTACCGCGCGAAGTAGAAGGACGTGAGCTCGAAGCCATACCCGAAGTCACACCACCTACAGCATACAAACCTCCTCAAAAACAAGCCAAACACAGCACATACTTCAAGTACAATCATCACACACTGCTCCCAAACCCGAACCATCTTAAGTTCTGAATTTGGACTTTAAATTCAGCATTAGCACCTAATTGGACGATCAACTTCAAAATGCCATAACTATTTTTTTAAAAGCTCCAAATTCAGTAAACGAGGACATTTTCATAAACTAAAGAAAATTTCCCATCTTTTTCTAGTTATAGAGAAAGTTTGATTCAGCATCTAAGTAGCCCTAAACAGCCAATTCCCACAGCGTCTGCCAATTGAGACGGATTCTGTGCAGCAGTCAGTAAAACAGCCATAACTTTTAAACCGTCCAACCAAAATTCGTGTTCTTGGTCTGTAAATAAACTTAAGATGACGATCTAGGACTTTATAAACAGCCAACCCCTCATGAAATGACTAGAACTATTTTTAATTGCTGCCCGAACATGGGGGTTTGCACTGCCTGAATCCAGACCACGCCCAAACCCCAGATTTTCCCACACCCAACCTAATCACAGCACAAGTATGACCGAATCTAAAAAGCCCTTTCCAACACCCAGCCCCCAAAGCTCACCAAAAGAATAATCTAGGAAATTCATACCTTCCCAACGATCGCTAGATCGACGACGAACATGGAACTCTTCCCTCCAATCGCGCAAATTTTCCTCGCCTCGCTGCCTCACCTCTCCAAAGGGATCTCCAGAGGACGCAGCCACAAGGGGGGATCTGGGAGCAGCACCTAGGAGGGAGGGGGAGGAAGTTCTCCCTTGGGGGAGGGGAGAGGGGAGGGGATGGGGCGCAAGGGGGAAGTGGGGAGGGGAGGTGGCGGCTGCAAGGGAAGGTGGGGAGGTGCGGCTAGGGGGTGGGAGGCAGGGAGCGGGGCTAGGGTTAGGAAATCTCCCCTCCACAAGACCCAACGATGGCCCCAAAAAAACCTTCAATCGGCCCAAACCAAGAAACCAAGCCCTAGAAGCCCTCAACGGCCCGCTAAAACTCCAAATCAGCCCACAGCAACTGAAATAAATTTTTTTTGTATCACAATTACATCTGGCCTCCCTGGCTAATTCACCACCATCAACACAAGCACATGCACACATACACATGAGAGAGGCGAAGCCATGGCAGAAAAAAAAAGAAAGGGGATGAATTTGGAGGAGCTCACCGTCACGCTTCCCCATTGCATCGACCCATCGAGGAAGATGACACTGAGGGCAGATACGTCAAGACGGTGGCAACTAGATTTGGCTTGACTGCTAGGCTGGGCGAGCTCAGCAGTGGCTGGACCAGTGCGGGCGATCTCAGCGGCGCTAGATCCAAGAGGGGCGGGGTGAGCTCGGCGGAAGCCAGACCAGTGCGGGCGATCCCAGTGGCACCAGATCCAAGAGGGGTGAGCTACGTAGTGGGCGAATTAGGGAGGGGTGAGGTCGGGGACCAAGAAAGGCACACAATTGTAGAGATGAGGAAGAAGTGGCGCCCAACAGAGAGAGAAGAGGAAGGAAAGAAACGAAGGAAGGAGAAGAAATGAAGAAAGAGAAATCAAGAGGGTCATATGGGTATTTTGGAAAAAAAAAGTTAACGACAAAGTCTATTTACCCCTTGAAATATAGTGGTTCATCTACTTACCCCCTAAAGTATAGAAATCAGGTATTGTGAAACCATCTAAATACTCCCTAAGGCGGTTTTGCCACTTGATGAATGATGTGAATGATGATGTGGTGATGGCTTTAGCATAAAAGTTATTTTAAGTAGTAGGGCCCACTTGTCATAAAGTCAGCTTTAATTTTCCTTTTGGAAAGAAATTTCCTTGGTGAGGCCTATTGTCATAGGGAGAAGGAGAGATAGACACGTTCAGGGCGTGGGGCGGCAAGGATATGCCGGTCATGGGTGGCAACGCAGCGGTAGTTTGGCCATGGCGGAGGTAGTGCTATGCAAGTCTAAAAAAACTACAACAGCTATCGTGAAAGTTATTCTTCATCACATTTTTAGTACTAAAAATATTTAAAAAAAATAAATATAAGTCACTTCCAAATAAATCATAAAACATGGTACTTTAGAAGGTACTAATATTTTTATAGTAAAAATACGAGTCAAGTCCGGAATCAACAAACATAATAATACATGTCAAAAAGACCATAAATGATAACTATATCATAGTATTCTTAACAATAAGTACTTAATCACTAAGAAATATTGATGTTGGATTATTGACAAAGGGTGAGATGAGGTCTTTTATTTGGTTTTCTCATATTTTAGGCTTATAAGAGATGTATTTGGGCCTTTTATTAATGTTAGATTTCAAAATAGATCCAATATTTTGACCTATGGATACCTATATAGGATAGCAGAGCTCATGCTAGCTACAAGTTACGTCAAATAGCGAGCTATCACTAAATATAGCACTTGTAGCTAATATAGCTGAACATTGGGCCGTAGCTTTGCGCTTGATGTCCAAAAAAGCTATAGCTAGCTATATTTAGAACATTGCTTATGTCAAAATGTAGAACATGGCAAGGGGAAGTGTTGTGGGGGTGGCTCTCACTGTCCAACATTTCAGCCGCTTAAACATGGATCTTGAGACACCCCATCCAGACCATTGGATCTAGTCCCAATAGTGGTTGTCACCGTTGGAGCGGGACAGTCCATTGGACCAACCCATGGCATGTCACCTAGCACGGTCGATGTGAGGCAACACGTGGATGCTATCAAGGGCAAAAGGACTCTCAAGCCTAGTACTGTAGCACTTTGTAGGGATATTTTTGTAATATGCCAACCCCTCAGGGCACTATAAATAGTGCCCCATATTCACCATTTGAGGGGGCTGGTGTAACACATTGGTCTAAACTTTGTTCAATGTCCTAGCTCACCATGGGGTGGATCCGCACATGCATAGCACCCCACTTAAACTTTCGTCATCGATTCGTGTAAAAGAGTTAACCCGGAGATACTATGTTTGGACCCAATAGGCATTATATACTACTACAACTCACTTTAGTCAAGTAATATGGGACTAATCTCACCATAGCTCCACATGGGTCTTCACATTAATAGACCGGGGTATTACACTCACCCTCGTAAGGGCTGACGCCCTTGGAAACACACCGTATACATGACAGACACGTAAGTAGTACATATCTGCGCATTCATTATCGGCGCATATGCCTTCCCGTGTGGCTACTTTGGACCCACACGCGTCATGCGCCATATGCCCGCGCCCCCGTCCCATACGCGCACAGGTAGCGAAGTTTGATACTCTAATACCATTTATAACACCTTGGTACAAACTTCACTCAATGTCCTAGCCCATCATGGGGTGGATCCACTCATGCATAGCATCCTTCTTATATTTTCGTCGTCGCTTCGTATGAAAAAGTTAACCCAGAGGTGCATGGACTTAACATGCATTATATACTACTACAACTCACTTTACGCAAGTAATGTGAGACTAATTCCACCACCGCTCCATATGAACCTTCACATTAACGGACCGGAGTATTACAACCGGAGCACTTGTAACCAAGCACTTCATATATACAAGTCATCCCCTTTTACTCGTTCTCCTTCTTTAAGGCTTCGGTTATGCCCCCTTCGAGGCCCACCGAAGCTCCCTTTGTATTATTATTTGGCTTCGTAAACACACGGTATAAGTTAATTGGACGGAGGCTACCTGTATATGACAAACGGCGACAGTGAATCTCGAACAGAGGTGAGGGAGAAGAAACTCGATTTGCAAACCCTGTTAGCAACATAATTAAATTAATTTGGGGGCTACGACCAGAGCAGCTGAAGGACCATGTGGAGGTCTATCCAAATTTGTGATGAGTATTTGACTAAATTTGAGCTTGGGTTGCTCATGTTTGAGTTTGATTTGAAATGGATTTTCAATTGGAAGCAATTTGAGGTCTTCTCTGTTTTCCCGGTGCTACCGGCCAGAATGAGAAAAAATAAATTTTAATGAGTGTACTTTGATGAATTTATTGCACATATTTGTGGGCATTGCTATGCGAGGAGTTTCCTTGTTTTTTATGGTTGCAGGACGACGGTGCTAGGTCATGGTGAGGCGAATGATGGCCGGGACTAGGCTAGGGAATGGATGTGATGCTAGCTAGATGCTGCTCGGATCGATGAGGGTCGTCGGATTGCGGTCTAGTTGATAGGATAGCGGGTCGAGTCAGTATGCTTTGAAAACCGTGCAAGAAAACCCATTTGTGTGGTGGGTTTTGGGTGAACCCTTGTATGGATGGTTGAGTGGGTTAATCCTAGCTCTTGATGGATGCTCTAGGGTTTAGAGGCTCATCCAAGGGTGCTAGGTGGCTCAAGAGTTGTATAAATAGGGGTGGAGGGGTAGCCTTCCCCCTTGAAGGTTTTGAGGTTTTTGATGCTCCTTTGAGCTTTGCCCACATGAAATATGAGGCTTTGTAACCTCTCCTTTCAGAAATGAAATGTTCTTTATTTATGTTCATGTTTCATTTCCTTTACACATTTACATTACGCATTTAAATTACGCAATTTAAATTCAGCATTTACTTTCCTGCATTTACATTCTTGCAATTTACTTTATCGCAATTTGGATTTTTCTCCCCTCCTTCTAAATGCTGTTCTTCTAGGATGTCTTAAGGGTGTTCATATGGTTTTACATCTTTCTTGCACCCTAGGATAGACTAGAGGTCAAGTTCTTATTGAATTGCAAATCTGTCCAGAACTTGTTCTTCGCGCAGCAGTCAGTCTTCGATTTTTATAAAAATCTATAAAAATCATTTTTCAGTGATTATTGTTGAAAAAGGTGTACGACTCATATATCCATCTTTAGAAAAATTTGTTGAAAAAGGTGTACGACTCATATATCCATCTTTAGAAAAATTTGTGAGTCCACGGATTGAACCGTTTGAGCGCTATGAAGTGAAAACCGAGTCTCAAACTTTCTGGTCGAAGTTCCTGACTATCTGCATTGCTTGATTTTCATGTTTATTCTACAAAGATTTTTGAGGTGACGTTTGGTGGAGTGTTTCACGACCCAACTTCTCACATGGATAAAAATTCCCAACAATTTTAGAGCAATATAAACTCACCAACCACCTGCTCCAATTGAGGACAATTCCTGAAAAATCTGCTTTTACTTTTCTGAAAGAGACTTTGGTGTTTGAGCTTTATCTCTTTTAGAAAAGTAGTCTTTGAGTTGATTCATCTTTGTTTGGACACTTGACAATCAGGATTGTGATTAAAAATTCCCTCACATGATTCATGGTTCTCATTCATGCAAGCTAGGGGTACACATAGTTGTCTAATTGTTCGGGTTTTTGGAGGGTGTGCGAATCTGAGAAACACCATTTTATAGGAAAATCTTTGGGTATTTCAGATTTTTATTGCGAGATTGTTTGAAGTACTTTCAGTAGGGAAAAATTTTATTTGGGATCATTCACCCCCCTCTAATCGCCATTTCGATCTTTCAGCAGCTCAAGCGTCTAGCCATCTTCCATAACTAGACGATGAAGGGGAAGAAGGACAAAGGAGGTTTACTCAATGACGCGTGGGGCTATTTTTTCTAGTGATTTTTTTTAATTCCATCCGCTCAGTTGTCGCCACATTACTAGCCATGACATTCATTACGGTGACAAAACCACCACCAGAACCGTCTTAGAGGTATTTAAGGCACGTTTATTTTTCTTTGAATTCTCTAAAAGCTGATTCTGGATTATGGTTGTAGAGAAGCTAATTTTTCAAAATCTAGAATCCAAAAGCACATATGAAGTGGATTGTGCATTCTAGTGTATATGGTTGGAGGACTATGAGAATTGATTCTTAAAATCGGGCTATTTGTTTTTTATTTTATTTTTGAAGCTAGAATCTAAACTCGTAAGCAAAAACAAACAAACCCTTAAACGTTTTTACTGGTTCATGAGACATAATACTTAATTTATACTTAGAGGGTTAAGTAGACAAACCACCTTAATACTTGGAGGGGTAAGTAGACTTTTTTTCGGTTCAAAATGGTGGGAGGCAGGTTCATAAAACCATGAAAAACAGCGTACCGCTGCAACTCGAGATTAAAAACTGCTCGATAAACCGTTCTAATTAAAAAAAATTGAAAAGTTTGAAAAAAATTATGCGTTAAAAACCAAAACCGTTGAAAAGCGAAAACCGCTCAAAAACCGTTTTGTAGGAATATTTCAATTGGTCGGCTGGGTTTTTTTTGTTGAAAATCGAATGGTTTACGATTATTTTTGAATTTTTTTTCAAATTTTTTTATTTCTTATCCCTTCGGTTTTTGAGGTTTCGAGCGGTTTTCACAGTTTTAATTTTTACGGTTTTTATGGTTTCGATTTTGTGAACCCTGGGAGGTATATCTCAAATTCTCATCCCCGTCTCACTTAAATCCCCGGACCCACCAACCAAACAAGACACTATGAGCTGCTTTCTCCAGTGGACGACCTACTACTCCTTCACCAGCTTCGCCTTCTTTGCTTCGTAATCCTTCACTGCAGCCTTGATTGAATCCTCAGCGGGCATGCTGCAGTGAAGCTTTACAGGTGGAAGCGATAGATGCTTTGCACTCTCTGTGTTCTTGATTGCCGCTACTTCCTCCATTTGCTTTCCCTTCACCCACTCACTGGCGACGGAGGAGGATGCGATGGCGGAGCCGCATCCGAAAGGTCTTGAAGCAGGCGTCGATGATCCTGCCGGACCCCTCGTCGACGCGGACCTGCAGCTTCATGACGTCGCCGCACGCAGGCGCGCCGACGAGCCCCGTGCCCACGTCCGGGTCCTCCTTGTCGAAGGTCCCTATGTTGCGCGGGTTGTTGTAGTGGTCCACCACCCGCCCGTGGTACCCCCGGCCTCCTCGCTACCGCCACCGCGGGCACAGCCTCGCCGGTGCCCGTCTAAGGACGGAACCCAGCATCGAGAAACTGTTAGAGATAATATTGATATGCATTAGTAAAAGATATAAAATTTAGTTTTAGTCTTAGAAGGTTTAAACTCTGTAAGTTTTGTTTGAATCTATTAAGTTTAGGAGTTCGAATTGCCATCCAAATTAGCGTATAATCTCTAATATAAATAGAAATGAAAAACCAAGAAAAGCTGAGCAGTTACGTAGACTAACAAAAAAATTTCCTAATTGTTCTAACAATTGGTATTAGAGTCTAAAGTTTTGGATCAATTCGCTACTCCCAGGAGGAGACTCCCGAGGCAGCACCCGAGGAAGCAGGCAACGTGGTGTTGAGTCAGGACCGCTTCGGGCGTCGGGCGCCGCCGCTAGCATCGGGCCGCCGCCGTGTGGTGCTTCAAGCACACGCGCGATCGTCGAGGCAAACCCAAGCGCGGTCACCCAGATGACGCGGGCGAGAAACACGGAGCGCGGCTGTCGAGACGCGGCGTGGGCGCGGTCGCTAGGGTGCGGCATGGGCACAGCCGCCGAGCGCGGCACTGGCGCGGCCGCCAAGGCACAGAACTGCCATCGACGTCGTCTTCTGCTAGATGCGCGAGATCAATCATCTCGCTAGTTTTTTTGCACGCTCGGTGTTGCCTGCTACAGGGGCACACGCACCTCCAATCAATTCGAGGTTGTGCGACATAGAGCAGAGGTACGCGAAGGCATTGGCCGTTCCAGATAGAGGTGGGCGTCGTGCCGTGCCGGGCCGGCCCTGCACGGGCCCATCGTGCTTCGGGCCTAAACCGTGCCGTACCGCGATGGCCCGTCGTGCCCGTCGTGCTGTGCCGGGCTGGCCCGGCTCGTCTTCGGTGAGCCCAGGCACGGCCCATTTGCGTTTCGTATGCGCCGTGCGTGCGGCTCGTGCCGACCATTTACACTATTGCGATGAGAGGAAAGGACCCGAAGTTGCTTGTGGTAGTGTGCGTATACAGTGCTACGGTATGCAATGAATGTATAGCCTAGTTAGCATTGATGTAGGAGATTATGAAAGACATCGACCAGTGCACGTTACGAACATATATATAGTCAAAAAATAAACAATCGATTAGTCCATACTAAATGGCAATACATGCATATTCCTATGCATGAGTACATTACACCATCACATGTATTGTCTTTAGCTCCTCGTGATACTCTCTCCCCTTTTCCTCGAGCCGCCCACGCCACGGCCCACCTCCCTCAGTCCCTCTGCCCGGCTTCCACCTCCGCTCCGCCTTGTCTTCCCCGCTCCCGTCTCACCTCCCTACCGCCTCACCAGCGCCTCCCCTCTCCTCTCCCACCGGCACGGGTCGAGCACTCGAGCTCCCCTCCTCTACTCACCTGTCGAGGCGGATGCGATGCGGCATGGGAGGTGAGAAGCTCTGCACGTTGTTGCAGGTTCGGCCGCGTGCCGCCGCGTTGCCACGGGCTCTGCTGCGTGTTGCACGGGCCGACGTGCCGCCGTCGGACGTGCCGTGCCTCGGCACGAACGGGCTCGTTCGGGCCGTGCTGGCCCGAGCACGGCCCATACTGTCGTGCCGGGCCGGGCCGCCCATCGTGCTCAATTGGCAGGCCCGGCACGGCCCGGACAACCGTGCCGGACCGACCCGGTCCTTTTGAAACAGTGTCGTGCCGGACCACAGGTCGTGTTGGGCCGAACGTGCCTCGGGCCGGCTCAAAATAGCCCGGCCCAATGCCCACCTCTAGTTCCAGACGCGTGCGCCGTGGAGTCATGGTGACGTGCGGCATTGCAGAAAAGCAAGTGTACTGCGGCTGGAGAAAACCAAGCAGGTTGGTGTGTGTACGTGATATGCTTACGACTTGAAGTCCCTGGAGGTTGCACGGCTGTGCAAGCAAAATTAGTGCGTACTTAATGCACTCGACAGCAAGAAGCGAAAGATGAAGAAAAAGGTGCGGTCGGTCGTGAAAAAAAAAAGTGAATTCTTGTGTGAGTTATGTCTATAAAATAAATATGCGCGAGTTTCTTCAGAGATGTCGTACGCATCAGAAGAGATCATACTGCACTAGAAGATCAAAAGGAAGCCGCTGCGTGTCCTAAGTCGAGTCCGTCAAAATTGACTCTGGGTGTTGAAGAGATGTGTTCGTTGTCCAAAGTTAAGTCTGTCGAAGATGAGTCCGAGATGTTAAGTTGTGGTCATCGTTCTAGATGTGTGTGCGCATGAGAGTTCTTGTAGGTACATCCATGTTCTCTCGTGGGTAAGTTTTAATGCGAGTCTACGTCACCATGAAGTTATGTTACTGGTGAAAAGACAACTGGAGCTGAAGCAAAAGGTTTTAATCGTCGGCGAGGTGTGTTACTGATGGTATGGCCAGCAAGAAGAAAGCGGAATTCCTTGTAGATGCCGAGTTTGCCTAAATGAGTAAGTGTCGGTGTATCAAGATTAGGGGGAAAATGTTAGAGATAATCTTGACATGTATTAGTTAAAGAGATAAGATTTAGTTTTAGTTTTAGAAGGTTAAACTCTACAAATTTTGTTTGAGCCTGTTAAGTTTAGGAGTTCGGATTGCTATCTAAGTTAATATATAATCTCTAGTATAAATAGTAATAAAAAATTAAAAAAGACTGAGAAGTTATGTAGATAAAAAAATTCCTAGCTGTTAACAGGATCCACCTCCCCGCCACGCGCAGCATCGTCGCCGACAAAGTTGAGCGGAGGCGGAGGTGGAGGCGTCTCTGCGAGATTTTATATTCCATACCCTCGAGCTCGAAGCTGCCACTCCCCCGTCTCTTGGCTCCTATTCCGTCGCCAGCGACGTGTCCAGCCAAGCATGTACATGCTCTCTTGCCCTCTTCAAGAAAACATCGCCTGACCTGCACCTCCTATGCCCCCCATGAAGAGTGCCTTCGCGGCCCTTGGAAGAATTGGGCTGTTAACAAAAAGCTTTGGGGGTGTGCAGACCGAAGGCTCGAATGTTTGAGGGTAAAAGACCTCAGTAAATTCGGACGAGCTCTCCGTCTTCACTAGCTCTGATATTAATGGAAAGACAACCATAGACCTTGGGTCGGGATGGACATGCATGCGATGATACTAACCGCAGCCTCTTCAGTGCAAGTACTCACATTGTACTGGGAAATGGGACTACAACAAAATTTTGGAGTTCTAGATGGCTATAAAGGGCATCTCCAAGGAAGCTGGCACCTGAGTGTTTTTGTCTCGTGTCAAAGCGACACAAAACAGTATAGCAGGAACTAGCTACGAGGAGTTGGCTACGACCTTTACGGTGAATCACAACATAGGTCCAGCTAGATGAGTATGTGCGCCTATGGCAAGCCATACAGCACATTACCTTACGACCTCAGGTGCAGGACGACATCATTTGGAAATGGTCTACAGACGGAAATTACTTGGCCAAAACAACATACAATGCGCAGTTTCATGGATCAGTCAAGGATTGTAACTACACTCTAATTTGGCGATCCAACACAGAAAATAGATGCAAGTTCTTCACATGAAACCTTCTTCAAAATAGAATTTTAACTGCTAACAGGCTGGCAATAAGAGGATGGATAAATAGTACTTCTTGCCCCTTATGTGGATCCGAATTGGAGACGACCAATCATTTGTTGATCCTATGCTCATTTGCAAAACAAGCGTGGAGAAAGATTTTACATTACGCCCGCATACAAATGTCCTGTTCGCAATTCGACATAGAATCAAACATAGTATCCAGGTGGTGGCAGACAATCAGGGAGAAGGTGCCACAACATGAGAGAAAAGACGTCGACAACGTGCTCATATACGGGTTCTGGAACCTGTGTAAAGAACGAAACAACATGATCTTCAATATGTCGTATCGAATAGTCGAAGATGTAGTAGTTAACACCATCAACCAAGATATTCAAAATCGAAGATCGGCGCTGGCGCTCGCACACACTCTAGACACTCAGCCTCCACAATGAAGATTGACGACCTCTCAGGCGGAACTTCCAATCAGCATTATTCATAGTCACTCTACTATTGCTTAGTTTCTGTTGTTACTAAAGCCTTTATCGCTTGTTTTTCATTATGCCAAAACTGTTTCTACTCACATTTTCCTATCTATACTGCAAGGAAGCTCCAAAATAGAATTTTAACTGCTGACAGACTGGCAATAAGAGGATGGCCAAATAGTACTTATTGCCCCTTATGTGGATCCGAATTGGAGACGGCCAGTCATTTGTTGATCCTATGCCCATTTGCAAAACAAGTGTGGAGAAAGATTTTACATTATGCCCGCATACAAATGCCCTGTTCGCAGTTCAACATAGCATCAGACACAGTATCCAAGTTGTGGCAGACAATCAGGGAGAAGGTGCCGCAACACAGGAGAAAAGACGTCGATAGCATGCTCATATACGGGTTCTGGAACCTGTGGAAAGAACGAAACAACAGGATCTTCAATACGTCTATCGAACAGTCAAAGATGTAGTTTACACCATCAACCAGGATATTCAAAATCGAAGATTGGCGCTGGAGCTCGTGCACACTCCAGACGCTCAGCCTCCACAATGAAGACTGACGACCTCTCAGGCGGAACTTCCAATCAACATTATCCATAGTCACTCTACCATTGCTTAGTTTATGTTGTTACTGAAGCCTTTGTCGCTTGTTTTTCATTATGCCAGAACTGTTTCTACTCACGTTTTCCTATCTATAATGTAAGACAGAGCTCCTGCCATTTCCTTTTCAAAAAGATGAAATTGATGTGATTTTACAAAGAATAAACCCAAAGGACGTTACAAATTAATTGATGATGAAGTTTAAGATGTGTAGCATCCAAGGGATGTAGTTTTAGTTAGGTGTATGATCAAAAGGCCTATAATTTATTGATGATGTCGCTGTTTATTGAGAAGGCTTGGTTTGTAGTCAATAATAGGGGAGATGGTTGTGTGTCGTAATTTACATTGGTTTGTTGCGCTGTGTTAGTTCGTTTGGCTGTTATGACTATAGTTGTTCGTTCCATCGGTTTGGTCGATCAGTCGCCTTCTCTCTTTCTTCCTTCTCTTGCACTTATCGTTGCTTTTAGAGTTATTCTAGCGTGTTGGCAATTTGTCATGCTTATATTGCACTGATCTCAGTCTTTGTCTAGATTGTGTTTCCTCAGAAGATGGCACTACAAAAAATTATTGGCCTGGCTGTGGCTTGCCTTCAGTCTTTACTCTCTATTTACCCTGTCTTGTGTTAGACTAATACTGCATACGTGCATGGCGCATGCACAGCTGCTCAACTAATCTCCTGATCTCATGCTAATTCTCAGCGATAGCTTACCATATATTTAGCTATAGATTAGCTCAGGTTAATTACTTGTTGATATGTATTGTACCCTCATGTACTACAAATACCCAGACAATACATGAGATCAACATAGCGTCAATTCTCTCTTGCTTACACGCTTTCATGGTATAAGAGCACCCTTGATCTTGCTAACCTCTACCTCCTCTCTGCTGTGCTATTTCACTATGGGTGACGTCCAACCTCCTGCTTCCGCACATCACATGGTCAATGTGAAACAACACATTCCTTTCAACCTTCAACTACACCCTCCCAACTACACTCATTGGCAAGAGCTGTTCATCATCTTGCTTAGCTGGTTCTCCCTCAAGCCCTATGTCGATGAAGACAAGCCGGCCAACACCGCCGCCTCCTGGGACATTGACGACTTCACTGTTGTCTCCTGGCTCTACAGCACCATCTCCGATGAGGTCCTCCCCTCGGTCCTCTCGCCGGGCTCCTCTGCTCACATCATCTGGAGCAGCATCGAGGGGCTGTTTCGAGACAACAAGAAGATCCGCGTCATCAACTTGGAGGCCGAATTTTATGGAACTTCTCAGGGAGACATGCCCATCCTAACATATTGTCAGCGGATGAAGACCCTTGCTGACGCCCTCGGCGATCTTGACAACAAGGTTTCTGATGAGACTCTCGTTCTCACCATTCTTCGCGGCCTCAATGACAAATTCGCCACCATCTCCACTATTATCACCACCAAAGACCTCTTCCCCACCTATCTCCAGGCTTGCTCCCTTCCTCTTTTGGATGAGGCAAGTCATGCCAAGCCCTCCAACACCAACACCACCTTGTACTCCGTCAAACCATCCTCCAACCAACCATCCAACAGGAGTTCCGGTGGCACCGGCGGCTACCACTCCTCCAGCGGCAATGGTGGCTACCACAGCAAGTCCCGCAGGAAGAACAAGGGCAACCGCGGCAACGGCCACTACAACGACGGTACCCCCGGTGGCACCAGCGGCTATCCTTCGGCCATGCAGCCCATGTTTAATCCATGGACCGTCACTTTTCAAATGTTGCCCATCCCATCTCCTTTCCAGCGCTCGTGGACTTTAGCCCAACCCCAGCAGCGCACTACACCAAGCAACGGCGTTGGCATACTGGACGCCCGCCCGCCCGGTGTGCAAGCACATCTTGCCGCACCTTCTAGCGGTAACGTGTCCCCCTTGCCACCGACATGGGACACTACCGCGCTCGCCAACGTCATGCAAGCCATGACTCTGTCAACCCGGCTCCGAATGGTACATGGACTCTGGTGCCTCTGCACATTTGTCTACCGACCCTAGTAATCTATACCATTCTTTACCTCCCTCCCAGCCTCAATACGTTGTTGTCGGCGACGGCTCACACCTACGTATCACTGCCATCAAAAACATCTCCATTCCTGCTTCCAATACTCTTTCTCTTAATAATGTCCTTGTTTCTCCTCGCCTTATTAAAAATCTTATTTCCGTACGTCAATTTACCAGAGATAATCTTTGTTCTGTCGAGTTTGACCCTCTTGTCCTCTCTGTGAAGGATCTCCAATCCGGGAAAGTGATTATGAGGTGCAATAGCTCCGACGGCCTCTACCCCCTTCGAATTCCACCACCAGCGCCACCACATGCACTCGTCACCACTGCTTGCTCTGAGGATCTTTGGCATCGCCACCTTGGCCACCTTGGCAGGTCGGCCTTATCTCACTTAACAAAATCCTCTCATATTTTCTGTAATAAAACCACAGGTCATGATGTGTGTCATACATGTCAACTTGGTCGTCATATTCGTTTGCCTTTCACAAATTATGTTTTCGCACAAATAAAGCTTTCAACCTTATACACTTTGATCTTTGGATATCTCCCATTCCTAGTGTTTCTAGCTTGAAATATTATCTCGTTTGCTTAGATGATTATACACATTTTCTGTGGACATTTCCTCTTCATTTTAAGTTAGATGCATTCACTTCTACAACATTTATTTGCCTTTGTTTCTACATAGTTTGGCTCCACCATTCGCGGCACCCAGTGCAATAATGGTGGCGAGTTCTATAATCTTGCATCACGTGCTTTCTTCTTGGCGCATAGCACGCAACTACGCTTCTCGTGACCCCACACCTCACAGTAAAATGGAAAGACCGAGCGTGTCATCCGTTCAACCAACAACATCATTCGCTCACTGCTGTTCCAGGCCTCTATGCCGCCACAATATTGGGCTGAAGCACTCACCACTGCCACCTATCTATTTAACCTTCACCCCACAAAACTACAAAATCGAACTCCCTACTAATGTCTCCACAGGCAGCCTCCTTCCTACAATCCCCTATGAGTCTTCGAATGCCTTTGTTATCCCAACTTATCCGCCACCACCGCTAACAAGCTTTCTCCACGATCCACTGCATGTGTTTTCCTTGGATATCCCACCAATCACAAAGGCTACTGTTGTCTCAACCTCTCCACCAATCGAATCATCATATCCCGTCATGTTGTTTTCGATGAGAGCAATTTTCCCTTCGCCCATAGAACCTCGCCGTACCCCTCCACATACACCTTTCTTGAACTCAATGATCTTGTTTTTTGGTCACATGCAGATATACCTTCAGTGCCAACAAGCACACAACAACTACCACCAGGTGCAACTGTCGAGCCAACAAGCACGCAGCTACCTCCAAATGCACAGATTGGGCCTGCTGCACCAGACGGGCCGCACCTAGCTATCCCTGCTGGCCCTCCCGCAGATCCTGCCGGCCATGAAATGTCCAGGATCCACGGTCAGGATGACTCATTGTCTAGACTTGAGCCATCAGGTGCAGCTAGCGCACTCGGTGCACCACCCATCGCCCCTGCCTCCGCACCCCACGGAACCTCGGCTACGACTCCCAGCACTGCCACCTCAACTTTGAGCGCCCAAGTCGCTCCTATCACCCCGGTGAACAATGAACACACCATGCTAACCTGCGGCAAAGCTGGTGTGCGTGTTCTACCACAGGAAGTCCTAGACCTCAACATCGGCACCCTCTCTACCATTCCGAAGACGTATCGGGGGGCTCTCAAGGATCCCAATTGGCGTGCTGCCATGCTCGATGAGTTTAACGCTCTCATCACCAACGATACTTGGAGTCTTGTTCCTCGACCCCCACACACCAACGTTGTCACCGGCAAATGGATTTTTTGTCACAAGTTCAACTTTGATGGCTCCCTCTCCCGATACAAGGCTCGTTGGGTCCTTCATTACTTCTCCCAACAACCAGGCATCGATTTTGATGAGACATTCAGCCCCATCATCAAGCCAGCGACGATTCGTACCATTCTCTTCATCGCTCTCGGCAGCGAATGGCCCGTTCATCAACTGAATGTGAAGAACGTGTTCCTCCACAGGACGTTAACAGAGACCGTCTACTACCAACAACCTCCCGGCTTCATCGATGACGCACGACCTCATCATGTTTGCGACCTCAACAAGTCACTATGCAGCCTCAAGCAGGCTCCTCGTGCATAGTTCAGTCGCTTCGCCACGTACATCCTCTCCATCGGCTTTGGTGCCTCCAAGAGCGATCCCTCGCTTTTCGTCTACGCCAAAGGTGCAGAAGTTGCTTACCTCCTGTTGTACGTTGACGACATTCTACTCACCACATGTTCCACCTCGGTATTGCACTCTATCATCCAGATCCTACGTCGGGAGTTCTCCATGACCAATCTCGGTCCCCTGAAATATTTCCTCAGCATTTAAGTTCACCGCTCGCCCCATGGCTTCTTTCTCTCCCAAGAGAAATATGCCCATGAGATCATCACGCGGGAAAGCATGGATTCGTACAACCCCTACAACACCCCACTGGATACCCGTAACAAGATTTCTGCCAGTGTGGGAGCTCCAGTCGTCGACGCCACTTTATATCAGAGCCTCATCGATGCACTCCAATACTTGACCTTCACGCGTCCCGATATTGCTCATGCCGTGCAGCAGGCTTGCTTGCACATGCATGATCCCTGGGAGCCGCACCTGCACCTCGTCAAGCGCATCATCCGTTACATCAAAGGCACAACAGCTCTTGGCCTTCACCTTTCCCGGTCGTATGCCCATGAGTTGGCCGCCTACTCGAACGCTGACTGGGCGGGGTGTCCTGACACTCGCAAATCAACCTCGGGATACTGCATCTTCCTCAGTGACAACCTCATTTCGTGGTCTTCAAAGCGATAGAATACGGTTTGTCGCTCTAGTGCTGAAACCGAGTACCATGCCGTTGCAAATGTCGTCGTCGAATCATGTTGGCTTCGGCAATTACTTAGCTTCGACGTCCACTACAGAAGCCACCATCGTCTACTGCGACAACATCTCTGCCATGTACCTATCCACGAATCCCGTGCAACATCAACGCACAAAGCATGTGGAAATTGACCTCCACTTCATCCGTGAACGGGTGGCTTTCAGTGATGTTCATGTCTTACACGTTCCTTCGTCGTCACAGTATGCCGTCATCTTCACCAATGGACTACCTTCGACTTTGTTCTTCGACTTTCTATCCAGTCTCAACGTCCGCCATGCTCACGGTTGACACTGCGGGGGGATGTTAGACTAATACTGCATACGTGCATGGCGCATGCACAGCTGCTAAACTAATCTCATGATCTCATGCTGATTCTCAGCGATCATCTCCTGATCTCATGCTGATTCTGAGCGATAGCTTATCATATATTTAGCTATAGATTAGCTCAGGTTAATTACTTGTTGATATATATTGTACCCTCATGTACTACAAATACCCAGACAATACATGAGGTCAACATAGCGTGAATGCTCTCTTGCTTACACGCTTTCATCTTGGACAACCAGTATTGAACAATACTACAAGGTAGTGTTCTTAATATGCAGTCACTGAGCAATTTGTCAATGACATTTTGATTTTCGTTAACTGTTTATATTTTTTTTATCAGTCATTTAGGGTGTGTTTGGTTGCTTGTAACAAGTAGTATATGTATGAGATGGTTTAAGAAAAAAGTCATCCATTTGTTTGATTGCTTAAATGGAACCATTACATCCTGGATGGTGAGATACAAATTTAAAAAATATTCCCTATAGATGCTAAATTATTTCATTCACCTAAGATAATGGAACCAAATGGTTCAGGATCATCTCAACCCATTGAACCTTATCTCACCAACCAAACACACCCTTAGAAATCACGAAGACAACGGAGGATACAGATGATCCCACAGAGTCTGTGGGGACACATGTGAGAAAATTATTATCAATGCAGGTAGGTCGATGTATTGTTTGTTATTTTGCAAGGACAATATGTACTAGAGCAAATGACTGGACATCTGCATTACATTCTTAAAGCCTTGGAATTTACTGGACTGTTTACATATTTTTTTAAAAAAAAATTAGCCCTCTACAGATGAAATAATAAAAACAACTTTATCGATAATCGCGAAAGCAGCGACAGGTGTCACGTGTTAACCACCATACTTATGTACCAAGAAGATGACTGGCCCCGCGACACCCGGCCGACCACAGCAGCAGCAACACCGGTTCCGCGGCAGGCAAGGTGCCACTGCCACGCTCCGCTGCATAGGCAGCAACACAATAAATGCTCCAACAATAATGACCCATCACGTAACTGGCTGTATAAACAATCTGAGCGTGCCAGACGTGTCCAAAACCTTGAGAGGGAGAAGGAAAAAACTACAGCAGAAAATAATGCTGATGGAGCAGGAACTCTTAAGGATTGATGCACGTCAGCAGGAAATCAAAGAAATGATTAATGTTGTGCTGGTATGCTAACATTTTTTTGGTAAAATTTGGTATATACCGCTACTTAGTGCTTATTTTAGAGATATACTACTCTCAGTTTCTTATTTGAAATATGTCACTCCTAAGTTGTACTCTGCGAAATGCCATTATGGAGCTTTTGAGGAAATTTCCCCTAAATACAAGCCTTGAATTTGGACCTGTAAATTCGTACGGAGAAAAATGCCCTTACCTTAGCCCGACTAAAACATCTCGATCCAAAGCGGGCGGCGGACATCGCGATCTCGAACGGCGTGTTCATCGGCGACCGTACAGCCTGGGCAACTTGCCCAACCGAATAGAGATCGAGTTCTATTCTACCGCAGCTGTCAGGAAGGGAGGTGGCGCTTCTACGGAAGCACGGGCAGGACGTGTTCATCATATATCGTCGAAGCACGAGATGCATGCATGGCGGCCAGGCTGCAGCTTGCCATCCAGTTACTCGACAGTCGACACCACTTACGTCAGAAGCTTATGCCAGCTCAACAAGATCTGCACCCTCCACGCCAACTGCTGTGTCGGCCTCGGTGCTAAGCTCCAGGACCTCCGCAGCGTCCGGAGGAACTACGCCGCCGCGCCGCCCGAGGAGTACAAGAGGGCTAAGGTAAGGGCATTTTTGTCCATACAAATATACGGGTTCAAATACAAGGGGTGTATTTGGGGGGATATTGGCTCAAAAGCTCCACAATGACATTCCTCGTAGCACCCTAACATGGAAGTGGCGTATTTCAAATAAGTAACTGAAGAGTGACACATCACATATCTCTCAAATGAGCACTAAGCAGTGGCATATATCAAAATTACCTTTCTTTCTTTTTCATATATAATTCGCTTTATATCTGCGATTCCTAACCGACTATGTGTTATCGTAGGCATTCTTTAACTGTTTCAAACCTCCTGCGAAAGCTTCAGCTTCTGCCGTTCCATTTATCGTAGCAGAGGGTTACTATTCATGAGCAGGGTGGCTTTCATGCGGGTATGTGAAATACACATATTTATTGTGGCTCTTTACATCGATCAGACCTAATATTATTTGCTGTTGCAGGATTTCTTAAGCTGTTTTTTTTTTGGAAAAAAGAATATCAGAGAGACCCCTAAACCCTTTCTTAGAGGCCCAATCTCAGATTTTACCACCTAGCCACCAACACTAATCTCAAAGCAACTCATCCCTTCTCCTCTGTCCCCGTCTCTTCTCCATGGCATGTCTTCTCCACCTCTCCCTCTCGTCCATCTCCTCGCCCGCCCGCCCGCCCTGCCCCGCTGGAGCCGGGCCATCGTGTTCCGACTGGCCACCTCCGCATGCACCGTCCTGCCAAATGCCATTCTAGCCACGCCGATCGCCGCACCCAGCCGCCATCGTCCACGACGGAGCCGCCCGGCTGCCACTCCACAAAGCCATACCGCGCCGCCTGCTGCTGCTGCGCCCAGCCGCCACCGTCTGGGCCCATCCGTGCCACGCCGCCTCGTGCTACTCGCCGCCATGCGCTTCGCAGGAGAAATAAGAATCTACAAAGCCATACTCTCTTGAGATGGAAGAGATGTGGGTGGAGAAAGGGAAGCGGCAAGTTGCTTTGAGATCGGTGTTGGTGGATAGACGATAAAATCTCCAATGGAGCCTTTAAATAGAGGGTTTAAAGGCCTCCAGGGATTCCAAACACATCGCCCCTACACACACTCTATTTTGTCCCTCCTAAGCTTCACGCCAAGATCCCAAATCAAAGCGTCGATAGCTCTTAGGCTTCACAGCACAACAGATATTAGTTGATCTCAACCGTCCATTTTCATGTCCAACACTCTAGATTTGCGATGCAAAATATCTATTACTACAATAAAGTTTGCGATCTGGGATGGTATGATGTTATTACAACTGATTAAGTTGTAGCTGTAACTGCACGGGGTCCTGATCTTGGTAGCAACCCCGTCCAAGCCCCCACCCGCATCTGCTCCCCTAAGCGAACAATGGTCGAGAATTGGAGATGCCCTAAAAAAAGTTTGGGAATTAGTTATTATCAATGGGATACACAAGTAGATGGGCTAGTAGCATTTTGTAGGCTTCAAAAGTGCCTTTGGAAAGCAAGAGAAGTGTAAAAATGCCATTTAGGATGCCCTAGCTAGCTTTTCGCTAAAGAAAAATGATTGGACTAACGTAGAAGGCTGGACAGGACGGACGGTGTTTATCTAAGGAGTCACGATCATAATCTGATGGAGCCGCTTTCCTGATTTTGGCATCTGGGTGGCCCTGCTTGAAAGTCGAAACAAGAGAACGAAATCTAATTGGATAATCCAATTTGGTGGGCTACTAAGGAAGAAAATGAAAATCTAACAACTTGAAATCGTCGAAATTTTGTTTACAAAATTCAAACAAAATGTGCTTCTACAATCACTAATGTGTAAAAGCAACTGATAACTAACTGAGAAGTGCTTTCATACTTTTCTTTTTAACAGTTGCACAAATATTAAAGTATGAATTATGAGTAAATAGTGATTACTTACCCCTTCGTTTGCATTAAGATTTGTGCAACTTATATTAGAAGAGAAAGCATCGAAGCACTGCTCGAACTGGGCTAGCCGCTGCCAAACGCCGGTTGATGAGTTGATCTGAAAGTGAACGAGCCATTTTTATTGGAGCGTTAGAGCTTTCTGCTTGCCGGTGTGATCGCAACATGTGGTGAAATCTTGATAAGGGATGATTTATTGTAACAAGTTACTACTACATGTAATTTGTGATGCTGACATGTATGCGTGTGCGCGGCGGTTATCTTGTTCCATCTTAAGCGTACAGCACTGTAATTTTCATCAGGCATGGGGACTATGGTCTGAAAATGACAATGATTTGGCATGTGTTTCATCAGGCATTGTAACTTAGCTCACACATCTAATGGACATCGGGAGTATGGCGTTGTAATTTTCTTTTCCTCTCCATTTCATCCAGCAATCTATATGATAACAAATTTGTATACAAGAATAATGATCATTAAGTTTCTTTCTTCTTCTCCTTTCTAAAAATGTTAAATCATCATTTATTTCCATTGTGATGCAGCAAAACACTTGATTACATTCTCCAAACCATCGCCTTGCATACAAACTGTACCTAAGCAACAGCTGGAATGCAGGCAGGAGATAACCCAATGCTGGCCTCAACGTTACAGATCTACTCATTGGGATCAAGGAATCCGACGAGGCACTTCTCCAAGAGGAACTCTGCATTTACCCAGGCATGATATTTATCTATAGGAAAGTCAAGGAATCATATCAAGAATTATATATGCATGCACAGAATTCTCCTGCAAGTATGACAGTCACAATCCTCACGAAGAAGCTAAAGCTTTAGTACTGATCATATGGCCACCTATAATGAGCACATCAACATGCATTCCAAAGCATAATATGTTCTAATACGAATCTACAACAAGCAGTAAGCTATTCTCATTAAAGTGTCAACAATCATAATAGAAGGATACTGAACAAAGCAGTGCAGTCTTTTCCAGCGGCCTTCATAAGCATATCAACTCCTGCAAAAGTACATAAAAACATACTCAGTTTAAATAAAATACCAGGTTATATCACTCTGAAGAACCAACGCAAGAAGGGTGAACAGCAGCAGTTTTGAAAAACAAACGGAACCAAACTCTTTGTATCAGTTTAAAACTTATGATTACCTCCGGGATGAAATTTCATGTAGGGACCAATGTTGTACACACGGCCTTTCAAAACCGTCCAAACACAATCTCCTGTTTTATGCTGTTTAACTTCTTCCAAAGAAATTAACCTTCGGTTTGACTGGCCCTTAAGCCCTATATAAGAGGTACACCAAAGAAAAGGAAATCAGTATCATTTCACCAGCAAGAATGAATTGAGAAACAAGTTGCAAGCAGGTAAACAAAAATGAGAAAATTATGCAATCAGCCACAGTGCAAGCATATACTTTGGTCAAGCTCAAACAAGTTGACAACTAATATGCATAGGCGCAAGCCACACCAGCACAGTTTTCCCCTTTGCAGTTATAGTCGATAACTAAGATAGCTCATGGGTGTAAACTTCTTTATTTCCATCCACTCCCTACAAAATTAAATTGCATGCACATGTCATTGTGCACCCATTTCAGATCATAACATCTATAGATAACCATTTAAATGTTTTGCACTATGTCAGGGTGTCTTAAACATTATCCTCAACCTCGGTGGCTGCAATCCAGCAATCCTCCGCCTCCGCCACCCCGCCACTACAGCGCAACATCGTCATCTACCATGCTGCTGAGGCCTCCATCCTCAGCCCCGCGGCCATGGAGGCATTGGGTCGTCAGAGCAAAGAGAGGGGAGACACAGAGGCCATCATGGCCAAGGGCGGCGGTGGATAGGGATGGCAATGGGGCCCGGATCCCCGTTTCCCCGCGGGGAATTCTCCTATTAGGGGACGGGGACGGGGGAATCTCTCCCCGCGGAGGGCTTATCGGGGAAAATATTGCACCCATCGGGGATCGCGGGGACGGGGACGTTCCACCGTTCCCCGTCCCCGATCCCCGTCGTTGTCCCCGTGTTATCACTAATAGGTGGAAGTAAATGTCATTCTCAAAAGAAAAAATATATATGTGAGGTTATTATTAATAAATATGCTAAATATGAATTACTCTAGTGATTCACTCACACTTCAACCACACATGCACCATTACTCTAGTGATTCATTCATGTAGCATGTGATCTTTTATATAGCATTTTTAGGGATTAGTCCTCGTCGGGGCCCCGCAAACCCGTCGGGGATCAGGGACGGGGGAGAATTAAGCCCCGTGTACGGGGACGGGGACGGGGGCGGGGAAATTTTGCTTATCGGGGATTGGGAATGGGAGGGCGCTCCCCGCGGGGATTTTCCCCGTTGCCATCCCTAGCGGTGGAGCATGCAGATCTGGCGGAGACAAGTGGCATCAGTCTTCAATACCTGTGGCCGTGGAGGCATCGAGTGCCAAAGCAAATAGATCTGGCAGAGACAAGCATCGGCGATCCTCAAACTCCATGGCCATGTAGGCATTGGGTCAAAGCAAAGTGAGGGGAGCCACGGAGGCCACCATGGCCAAGGGCATCGGCAACGGCAGGACCAGAGCAGGCAGATTCGGCAGAGACAAGCATCGGCGGGGCTGAGCAGTGTCGGTAAAGTCCGACAGTGGCAGCGGCAGGGTAGGCCTAGAGAGAGAGATCGCGGTTGGGCTTAGGGAGGGAGAGAGAGAGAGAGGGAGGGAGGAGAATGCCACATCAGTGATACCTATGCACGTGGATGCCACATCATTGAACCTAATACAAGTGGACGCCATGCCATCCAAAACTGGGGTGGTTTAAGGTGAGGGGTCATTTGCTTCGGTTTTAATAATTGCTGGGTGGAAAGTGAACGGTTTCGTAGTTGAAAGTGTAAATCAGACTCGGGGCATAAGTTTAGGGGTGTAAAGTAGAACTCTTCCTTTTCATTATTGCACAACATCCCAAGGGCATAGGAAGCAAAATCAGTATGTCCAGGCCCAGCTACCTACATGGTTATGAAAGCGTCGCTTTGTCGTCATTTAAGTGGTAAGGTGGTCAGGGAGGGTTCACTACGGCCTCGCCTTGACAGACATGCCTATGGAGTCCGCCTTATGGGCAATGCGTCGCCTAGGCGGTGTATGTCGTTGAGGATGGCTGAGGCAAGCGCCATAGGTAATAGAGAGTGGGTCAGCGATCATGAGAGAGAGAGAGAGAGAGAGTCAGTTGAAGAAAGAGGAAGACATGGGTCGGTCGATAGAACTATAGTTGCCGGATTCACAGCAACCATCATCGAACCCCGACCTGGATCGTGCAAACAAGTTTGGGGTTCGAACATGATCTGACTCGCGGTTTGATTCGCAGCAACGTAGCAAACCCAAAGCAAGAGAGAAGACAAAGGGGCATTCATTGCCATCACGGCCATCGTAAAGGAGGTGGTGGGTGGGGAGGAACTTGTAGGCGGTGAAGGGTGAAGGTAGGGAGCAACTAGGAGGCGACGGGGTGGGAGGACTACTGAGGCTTCACGTCTCTTAGGTTAGGGCAGAGGGTTAAGGGAGAGGGTATGGACTTGTCGAGCAGTTGGGCTGCGCCAACCCAACATCATGAGAACTCATCTTCTCCCTTTTTTTCCTTTATATTATAGAACTAGATCCTCTGTGGCTGTGCTATGTGTTTGCAAGACTGTGGATCCTTACATTTTGCTGTTAAATATTAATGGTTGATGGCTTGATGCTACTATCAAATGTTAAATTTTGATGTGTGGAGTAGCCTCGCCATGCGCCTTAAGCGCTTTGGCGGTAAAAAGGTGGTGAGTCGCCTCGCCTCGCCTTATCCATTTACTAACCATGGCAGGAAGTAACATTTCTGGTGTAAACATTTTCTTGTTTACACCACAAAATTATTTAAGCACCAACTTGTCTAATGAATAGCTAGAGGTTCAAACCAAATAACCACTGTTATTACGACGTCGCCTAGGCGACGCCTAGTCGCCACCTAGGCGTCCAGGCGGTTGGCCGAGAGTGCCATGGCCTGGCGACTCGCCTGAAGATGGCCATGCGGCCGCCTAGAAGTCCAGGCGTCGCGACGACGTTGCCTAGGCGTCAGCCTGGTGTCGCGGCGACCGACTGCAGGGACTAAGCTGAGTATTTGAGGGCTACATCTGCAACTGTGTCTGTGCTGGACAAAATCGAGAGGAGGCAAAGGAAAGAGGACTCACGGGTAATCCCCCTCAACCTCCCCCTCCTCCTCCGCGTCCCCCCTCGACCTCCTGGCCCCCTAGCTTCCCCCTCTGCCTCCGCCTTTGCCTCCCAGGCTCCCAGCTCTCCCCTCCGCATCCATCTTCGGCTCTTCCCCCTCCGGCCGCCGCCGCTCTGCGCATCTGCCACTAAGCCCCAGCTAACGCTCTGCGCCTCCACCGCTCTTAGCTGTGGAGGACCGGAGGAATCGCTCTGCGGCGTCTACGCCTCTACTTTGCGCCGCTCCAACTCTGCTCGGTCCACTTTGTCCACTCCAGCTCTGCGCCGCCGCTCTGCTCTGCGCCGCTCCAACTCTGCTCGGCCCGGAGGAACTGCCGCTCTGCTCGGTGCTCCTCTTGCTGCTGCCGCTTGGCCGATGTGAGTGCGAGCCTACGAGGAATGGGATGCGCCGATGCGGGATGTGAGCAATGGGATGGCGAGGAATTGTATGGAATATGGGGAGTGGTCAAGTGGGGACTACAAAATAATGTTGTTGCCGGCCTACTGCAATTGTTTTGATAATGGTCTGCCGCAAAAAGATGTATGGCAGGCCGTCGCAGGGAATGGGCTAGGCCAAGATTCCAACTCTTGGACCTAGAACTACCATTTGACTGCTAGTGTTGATGGCTTGATGCTGTGCTGCTGCTGCTACCTTGAACATTTTTTTGGTCGCCTAATCCTCACCTAGGCGCCCGCCTAGGCACCTAGGCGTCCAGGCACCCCGGAGGCGACTCGCCTCGCTGGGTGCCGTGATAACCATGCAAATAACTCTGACATGGATTCTCATGCACCTGAGTAAAAACCACAAACAAAGCACCTTTTGCAAACCCATCAACACAAAATCATCTAGAAATAAAAACCTATCATTGCCCCCTTAAGTAAAACTACAGTTAGCAGTATAATTCGAAGTTCACAACAATACAATTGACATGGCATATATCAAAGTGTGAAAATGCCACACAGCACAGCTAGTTATTCTCTTAGAGAAAGTGCGAAAATGCCCCTGAATAACTTCAATTGATTTGACCTAAATATCAAGGACATCAAAATGTATCCCTTACGAAGGTATTGTTTCTTTGCTATCAATAAGCCCTGGCACAAAACATATAGGCTCGGTAACTTGAATTATCGTGATTTTAGTGTCAGATAATTATAGTGCATTAAATAAGTCTGCTTTACAGATGTACACTATTTAATTATGCAGCAGCATGAAGCCATCCAGTAATAATCAGAGATGTCAAAGATCAACAAATACTACCAGCTAATGTCTTTTACAACTTACCTGCTAGATCAGGATGCGTACGAGTCAGCTTTAGCCAGTCCATTTGGCTGTGGCCCTTTTCAAAAGGAACCTTTGCCCGTGCTGCAGGTTTCTTTAAAGGTTTTATTTGAGATGATGTGTTTGGTAGCAGAGATTCTCCACTGTTATTTGGTATAACTGGTTCTTTTATATTAGAGTCCTGCAGCAATATGCTATTGATGCTGCTAGATATGGAAATAGATCTTCCATTTTTAATTAAATTGTTTGTTTGCCTGTCATCCTGGATCATCTTCCTAGTCTTTGAACTATCTGCACTATCACCACCTTCATCCTCAAGTGTCATACTTGCCACAGGGATGGCTTTAGGGGACTCCAACTGACCATCATTTTCCGCAGAATCAACCTGGAAACAAAAATAGAAGAAAGAAGCTGTTAAAGCTATATAACAAAATAAACCACCATAAAAAAAATGATATCAGCGAGTGTTATGGCCGTGGGCCAGCTGCAAGGAACTTTGGCAGCAGCAGCAATCCCACTAATTAAGGGGAATAATTTGATTAGTTATCATATTTAGTTATAGTTTTCCTTATCTAATTTGGAATGTTCTTTATTAGTTGAAAGGTGTAGATTTGTTTGTCAGGTGACCAGCTCTATATAAGCATGGCATTGTCATCCCTTTTCATTAAGCAAGAAAGAACAAAGTCATTCTCATCTATAGCCTCCTCTCCTCCCCCAAAGCCATTCGCCATACAGCCATCCTCTCGATGGCATTTACCCGTTATGGTCTAAGCAAGCCCATAACAATGACTAACTTTAGGTGGCGAAGATTATAGGACACGGCTTAAACTTCCGGCGGCAAGGAGACGCCAGCCAGGAAGGAGCAGTGCCGCAGGCGCAAGAGAAAGAGAGGGGGAGAAGACTTTGTTATTGATTAAGGAATGAGATAAGTGGCTATCCATTTTATAGGATGCCTTCCTAACAAGATACTCTAGAATTGGAAAAAAAACTGACTAATCGATAAGATAACTAATTGACTCCTTGATCCTCTCCCTGGATTGTGCCGACCATAACAGGTAAACGCCACCACGGCTTTGGCAGAGGAAAGGAGACTATATATGAGAATGACTTTGTTCTTTCTTGCTTGATGAAAAGGGTTGACAATACCGTGCTTATATAAAGCCGACCACCTAACAAATCTAAACCTTCCAACTAATAAAGATAACATTCCAAATTAGAGAAGGAAAGCTGTAACTAAATATGATAACTAATCAATTTATTCCCTTTAATTAGTGGGATTGTTGCTGCTGTCATGGATTCCTTGCAGCTGGCCCATGGCCATAACAGCGAGTTTCTAAGTCAAGTCCTCTATGAGCTTTAAAAATTATGATTTTCACTTTCTAAGTCAACTCTACATAGACTGTCCAAAGCGAGGAAAAAGGAGAAGGGTTGTGTTAAGTTTGGTGAGCCAACGTAAAATAAAACAGCATCTCTTTCATGGAATGAAACTTTTGAGGAGAGCATTGAAGCACTCTTCTTTATGTAAATCATTTCAAAAGGTTTAATCTGCTTAAGTAACATGTCTTCATGCAATACAATGTACATAGTGGGTTGAAGATGGCAAACAATATGTACATGTCTACTGCTCCTATGTTATCCAAAATTTAATATAGAAATAACATACAACTGAGTAACAACTCAACAAAAGGCAGATTATATGTATACAACTGAGTATACTGCAATACTAATTCACTCAACCCACACCAACTCAATAAGATGTTTATCAAATAGAGAACAAAAGGATTGGTTACTTAAATGTGTTCTTAATATAAAACCATTAAGGCAGTAGCAAATAGTGATAAACATCTTCCCTCTTTCATTCTGTCCGCTTGTGTACTCTCTTTTCTATTTTCTCTCTTTTTTTTATTCCTTTTCACCCCTTCACTTCCCACATTATTTGGATATTACCTATTTAATTATAATAATTTTCAAAATGACGCTAATGTTAGTGAATCCATGTACCTAATTTATGCTTCTTGCTGATTCTTAAGCAATCCCCACAGTTCTAGATTTGTGGTCAGACCTTGTAGAAGCAAATATCTTCAAGATCAAAATGTCAAAAATGATACTTAACTAACATATCGTATCAGCTGATAACTAGAATGGTCAATCATATTGATGGATTTTTTCTGAATAACTAAATGTGTACATAACAATCTATTCATCCCGCAAAAACATGACAAACTGAAATGTGAGGATCTTTCTTTTCTAGCAGGACAAGAAGCGACAACAGACAATGGAACAGACCAACACCTGAAGGAGCAGAAGATAAATGATACTCCCTCCATTGATTAATGTAAGGCATGTAATTTCTGAAGCTTTGTCGATAGATGTAGGGAGTGCATGTAAATTTAGCTACGTTTTTCGCACCATGTCCTTATTTATTTTGTCTCTGTCATATGCATTTATTCATTATTCATTACCAAGCACACAAAGTATCATCTCTCGTTTTTCCAAAGTAATTATGAGAGAGCACTTGAGACATTTCGTCTCGTAACTTTCTCAGTTTTATCACCTCTTTAATCTTTGTGCAAAGTCAAAACGCGCCCTACATTAATCATCGGAGAGAGTAAATGATTGAAGGGTACATAATAATACAGGGAGTAGAACGCACACCTTGCAGAAGGTGAAGTCGGATGAGTCTCCATCTGCCATCTCGAACTCGAGGTAGCCTCTTGACTCAGAGCTCTCCTATCCCGGAACTAGAGATCGCCGACAAAGTATTAGCGGTCACACCAAGTAAATTCCTGGTTCAAGAAAGATAAAATCAGGGGATAGATCACCCAACAATCGGTGGGCTCAACGCATCGTCACACATGAATCAAGCAGGCTGAACAAGAGGGTACCAGATGAAAAATAAAGATCATCTGCTCCCCCAGGACGCACAACACACCAGCTCCGAGGACGAGGACGAGGAGGGGGGTTGTTTTTCTTCCTTCCAAGAAAAAAAGAAAATCTAAGCTGCCTCGCAGGCTGCGGATGCTAGGACGGATTTCGTCCCAACACAAAAGCAAGAAGAATCCACTCGTTTTGGAAGGAGCAACCATGGACCGAAAAACCCCAGGATTTTCCCCAAAAGATGAGATGACGAATGGTGATTACCTGTAGACGGATCTACAAGGGGAGCGCGCAGCCCGATCCGGGGCGTTGGATCTCGGACGGCGCAGCGCGGGCGAAAGGGGAAGAGTGGTTGGTGGAGGTGGTGGTCCGACGAGGCGACGAGGGAGAGGAAGACGAGAGGAGACCCCGTGCTAAGCCGCCGCGCAGGCGCTGTTTCTTTCCTTCCCATTCCTTTCTTCTTTTTCCCTTTCCGGTCAAAATTTGGGGCGGATGGGCTACTGTTGCTCACGAATAGAGCCAGAGGTGGCCAAGTGGGCCGCGCTAAATGGGCTGGTCTGAGGCACGCTACTGTACACACGGTCTAGACTCGGCCCGGCTCAGCGCTAATAGTACCGTATTGGCATGGCTGCGAGTCCGTGCCGTTTAGCCCGGCAGTCCGGCATGGCCTGTTTGACCCGATTAATTTAAAAAATAGTCGTTTTCTAGCTGTTGGATGTTTAAAAAATTCGAAAAAAAATCCATAAAATTCCGAAAAATCCTGAAATGTTTCCTATAAATAGGTGGCTGCTCCCTCCTCATTTTCACACCAGCAATCTTGCATTTTCTCATATTCATTATCTTGTGAAAATTCTTTTGCTCTTGGTGGTAATTTGGCAAAATTCAAGTTAGTTTTGCCAAAAATCCCAAATTCGGCTTCCAGATTTTGTCAAGAAATCAAGGTAATAATTATGATTTAATTTTTTATTTTGTTAGTATTTTAAATAATATTAAAGTACTAATAACGTAATTATTTCTTACAGTTTTCTTTATAGAGCACAGCGATTTTTCGTCCTTCCCAGCTTCTGATTTTGGGATTTCACCCGAGGAGCTTCTTGCATCCTATGAAGCTGGAGAAGTTGCAGTACCTGTACCATCCTCAGCCTCTACAAGTGCTACTACGTCGGCAAGCACCGGGGCAAAAAGATCAAGACGCAGTGCATCGGGAGTCTGAAAAAATTTCGAGCAGATTTTTGAGACATCAAACGGCATTCAGAGTAGGTATGTTATTTGTAAATATTGTAAACACAAATTAACTGCGAAATCTACAGGTGGAACGGGGCACTTGAAGAGGCATGCTGAGAGATGTAGGAGAAAATGGGGGTGGCTTTGAGACAGACGTAGCTGCAGTATAACTCCGACGGTACGGTACATCACTGGGACTACAATCCTGAGTTAGCTCGTGAATCTCTTTATCGTTTAATCGTTTCACAAGATCTTCCTTTGAACTTTGGTGAATCACCTGCATTTGAAAACTATATTAAGACAACTCATAATCCTAGGTTTTCTTCAGTTTCTAGATAAACATCAACTAGAGATTTGATTAAATATTATAATAACTGTCATAGTAAGCCAAAAGAACAATTTAGTACGTGTATTTTTTATGTGTCTTTGACATCTGACATATGGAGTGGTAAGGCTAAAGAGAATTACCTTAGTATAGTTGCTCATTATGTAAACAATGATTGACAACTAGAAAAGAGAATCATAGGATTCAAATTAATTGATATAGAACACACTGGTGAAAATATTACTTATTGTATAGTAAAAGTTGTGGAAAAATTTGGCCTTAGTGATAGGATTTTTGTAATAACATTAGATAATGCTTTAGCAAATACTTCTGCCATGAACATTCTTACTCCCCTTTTCAATTCCTATGTTGAATCTTTCTTATTTCATCAGCGTTGTGCTTGCCATATTATTAATCTTATAGTTAAATCTGGTTTAAAAAGGTTAGATCTGTATGTTGAATATTTTCACACTGCAATATATTTCTTAAATAATTTTAATCAACGAGTAGCAGAATATAAGACTTATTGTATTGCAATGAATGTGCGTCCGTGTAAGTTTGGTTTGGATATGCTTGTTAGATGGAACTCTACTTGATGCTTAAGTCTCTCATACCCTATGAGAGCACATTTTCTGTTTTTATTAACGCACACTATCGTAGACAGGATGGTTAATCGCTACTCACAAAGCAACATTGGTATGTTGCTAAATACTTGCTGTCATTTTTAGAATTTTTTTTATTCCACTGTTGCTTTATCTGGAGATTATTACTCAACCTCTCCTTTAATTGTGCATTATATTTTAGAAATTGCTACCCACTTAAGGAGCCACGAAAATGATAATATCTTGTATGAACTGTTTATGCTATGAAAACTAATTTTTTAAAATATTGACAAGAAATTCCTATGTTATAGCGTTTGTATTTATTCTAGATCTTAGAGCTCAAGTTCGAGGATTCTATAATGTTCTCTTACTTTTAATCGCTAACTCTTTTTTCTTTGCTAAGGTTTTCTCGTGTTGAGTTTTTACTTGGCAAAGTTTTTAACGAGGCAGCCAAACATCAATAAAGCTCAATATTTAATACCAATTATTTGTCTCATTTTAGAATTTTTTTTGAATTTTTTCATACTTTTTCTATTTTCTATTTTTTCTAACAATTTTTGTAATTTTTTTTGGCACTAACGAGCCAGTCCAATCTGTTTAGACCCATCGCACCCGTGCCAACACGGCACGACCCGTGAGGCCAATGGGCTGTGCTTGGGCCGGGTCCCTAGCACGTGGACCGGCACGGCACGACCCGTTAATTAATCGGGTCGAAACGAGCCGTGCCACCCGTTTAACGGGCCGATCCGGGCCGTGCCACCCATTTGACCCACTCTACTCACAAACGGCATCGGTCCATGTGTCGTGTTGTCTCGTCTGGGATTTGAGCTGAATTGCTTTCGGGTTTTTAGTTCAAAGTTCTATAATATGAGTTGAATGCTTTTTTTAAAAGTAAATTTCATAAAACCTCAAGGGTTTATGGTCGCTGTCGTATAAAATCTTAAATATTGTGGCTTATGTCACTTAACTTTAAGTATTATGATAATAACATTTCACGAAACCCCACCTCATTACAATTACTCATGCATAATCGTGACCACACACGACCACGACAAGCTGTCCTCCTTGCTCGGCGCCTTCGGCCGCTTGACGGAGAATCTTGCACGCCACTACATCTAGCAGCTCATCTTTGTCATGACTATAATATTTGTGGTTTTGTGAAATATCGTGATCATTATATATGGGGTTAAGTGACATAAACCATAATATCTGGGATTTTATACAGCAACCGCAAAATCTAGGGTTTTATAAAATTTACTCTTATTTTTTTTATGAAGTTGAAAGCTTTTTTTTCCGATGAAGTTGGAAGCTTTTGGATTGCGTCGAAACTCGAAAGTTCTCCAATTTGAGTTGAAGTGGGGGTTCGAGTTGAAACTGTTTTCAGTTTTTTAGTTGGAAGTTTTCAGATTTAAGTCGGAAGTTCGAAAAATTTCCATTTTGATACGATGTGTTGATGAGAATGCCCACTAGGTTCTGACAGCGAACGCACGTCCTGATATGACCTCACCTGACTCATGCCAATCTTGAACCACCGATATGCACCAAATTAATCTTGAACTCTTTACCTAGTACTTGCACCGTTTAAATTTTTAGTACCTCTTGATACTAGTTTAATGCATATTTTTAATACATTCTTAAGGATGATAAAAAGTCTCAATAAATTAATCCTTAAAACTAAGGATGCGCACAATTACAATTATGATAGTTTTTTCACAGGATATTGTGTCATTTGAGGTTTTGTTTATGACAATTTAAAATTTCCAAAAAATATATGGTAGTAAGGTGCAAAGATCCCCCTTAAAAACAAGATGCCATATGAGTGCATGACCAAGGATCATATAAATCCCAGGAGGCAGCAACTCTACCAGTCTACCACGCTGCCACACGAGACAGAACTGGCTAACCAAATTACAATCACCCTAACAACAGAGGCAAACACAAACCTGGAGGAGAGAGAGGTGGAAGAAAGGAAGGAGATGACAAACCAACCAAGATGGCCTGAACAAATTTCTTCTAAAGAGGCTACAATGACCCGTATCCATATCTCAGGGAACAATCACAACAGCAATTGATTGACCAATTCATGAACCAAGTATCCTGTATTTGTCTTTCCAACATCTACCACAACAGCGCGCAATGTCTTAGAGCAATTCACATCTGCTACCAACTTGGGGCTGGAAGAGAAACAAAAGAGTATTTTTTGATTGATCAGCTGAGTCAGCAATAGGGGGCCGGCTGGCAGCCCCATGGTTTTATTGCCTGCTTTTCTTGGAGCTGCAATCGGGGCACTTGTAGTGCTTTATGTGCTCCGCTTTAGCAGGAGTTATCCTCACGCATTTGCCGTGGAACCACCGCTCGCAAATGTCGCATCCGATCCAGAACTCGTTTGAGTTGTAGCGACCACCGCAGGTTCCACAGAGGGTTTCACTGTGTTCTTCATCATCTTCGTACCCATCATCAACAACCGCAGGTCTCGGGTTCTTTGTCTGCCCATCATTTGTTCGCTGCATAACAAAGTCCGATTAAAGTTTGTGGGGAAATGCAAAAGGCAGACAGTTGGATAATGTTTTGAGATGACCAAACTAATAGAGAATTAACATGGCACCTTGGTAGAGTGCCTGGATTTGCCACTGTTATCAACACCAGACTTATTGTCACGTCCATGCTTCCGGTCAGACATTGCTTCAAACACAGTTGGATGGTCATTGATCAAGCTAAATAAGCGCTTCCTAAAAAAAAGGAGCAACATATTGAGTCCAAGAGAATATCGCAGTTAAAGCTTCCAAACAAACTTTCCATTGACCTCATGATACATAGCATTCTTAAAAAATAATAATGGATGTCAAAGCAAGAAACTAAAATCAAAACAAGAATCCAGGACACCAAGTACTCCAAATATGGTGGTAGTCTTTATTTCTACAAGTTAGCCCAACTAATATTGGTAAAGATGATCAAAACAGGGTATAGACAATCAGAGAATGATTTTAACAAAAAAATAAAGAACCCTAAATATACTAGATTTTTTTTAATAAAAAAGGTGTAATTAGAAGATGAACAAAAGCGAAGAGGCAAACAGCCGTTTTGAAGCAACTACACTATAGAAGATTCCCTTCAGGTAATTCAAGAATTACATTTTAACATGACAACTAACAACAAACATGGAAATTAATTTGATGAGTACTTAGAAAATGTATTCATAAGGAAAAGGAACCGTCAGGAAATTATCCTAGATACAATACCATCCATTCACCCACAAAGAAATATCCAGTGAAACAACATAAACAATAATTGCCTCAATTTGTCCCATGAGATGACATAATACAAAAAGTTGTGAGTTGTGAACCCAATTGGATGAGCTAGAGTTCGAAACAAATATCAATTAGATGCTAATGATATGCCCTGGAAACAGTTTAGGAAATGATCACCGGATAAACAATCCAAAGTGCCTAAGGATGCTTTCTGTTTCTCTCTCTTTTTTTTATGGGAGAAGTGTCCTTAGAGAATTTATTAACCAGTAAATTCTTGCTTTGGATCTAGGTAAGGCAAAAAAAAAAATACAAATAGGAAAAAAAATGCCATGATTGCACAGTTTAGCAGTCTATTCTCCCTAATAGACTAACGGAAAGTAGAACGAAACAGAACAAATATATCCACTTCAACAATACAGAATAGTGTCACGCTAAAACACTATAGAGGCAGAGGGTATAGATGCTGGAAAATAGAAAGGTAAGCATGCATACACCTAATTGACAGAAATGATTGAACAGTTTATTCATAAAGCATCTCATGAAAAATAAGACAATAGAAATATGAAGAAGTTCCCATATGCCTTACAAGAGTAAATGAACAAAGAATTTTTCCAAGAGGACAAAGAGAAGAAACAAACAATAAATGATTTTATGCAAAGAAAAAAATGCAATATCGCAGAATTATGACACCGCCAGAACGTTATTTGATGAGCCACTATTCAAGCAGGCCAAAGGCCCAAAAAGGTTAATTATACTGAGCTTGACCATCAAAACATCATCATTGCATTGTCAGAATTGGAAACAATTTTTTCTTGCAGAAATCATCAAAAAAGCCTAGCTGTCATTTAGTGGAACAACCTAACTGTTCGGTTTTAGAGCAAGGTAAGGATCAAACACACAAACAAAACTTCAACCAGAGAACTTCCTCTGTTCTGGGTATGTATTAAAAACACTCCCTTGATCATAGCATTGTCAAAATTGAGAATGTCGTACCAAACATAAAATCAAATTTCAATCAGTACTTGCAGGACTTGACAAGATCCTTTTTTGAAGGTGAGCTCAACTAGTAAAATTAAAATAGGAGACTAAGCAAATTATATGCCTCAACACAACAATATAACGAATAGAAATGGAAACAGGACACTTCAAGTACCTTTGAAGCCCTCTATAATAACCCCTTTGAAGCCCTCTATAATACCCTCAGGTGAAACTTAAATTCATTGTATGGATATCAGAAAAGCAGGATGATTCTACTCGCATATGCCAGTTTTGCTGTGTCCCAAATTTCAGGCACGTTCACTGTTAAGGTCCCGAAAATATGTTCACTCATGAGACTGATACTAAAGCATCCATAGTGCTGAAAAGCAAACAGCATTTAAACATGGGAATTTTACAGCATCAAAACAGTAAAATACTACAAAAATGGCAACAGACATAATGAGACATTTCATTTTTCTATGCATCAGAAAATATACAAAGCCCAAAATGGAGAGCAGCAGATACTATCAATCTCTGGCTACAATTTCTGATATAAATGAGAAAAGAAAGAGAGAAAAAACTCGCCAACAAGAAAGTCACGGAGTGCTAAAAGACCTAAATATTCTTTGCAATCGCAACAATCTTTCAAAGGTGTATCATCATCAACGAGAAAAGTCACAGTGTTGCGCTACTGTTTGCACCTTCTCGCCAGAAAAGCAAGGAGAGAATAAAGCGAACACAGATAGAAAGAAGAAAAAAAAAAGATTAGTGCGGAATGTAAACAGAACGAAGAAAGCACAAGAAACATGTGCAGGAGCGCAAGCACACACATGCACCTGGTGAGGTGAAATAAAATAAGCAATTCCATAAACATCACGCACAAGCACAAGAACAGCATTGCACAGACAAGACAAGAATTCGATTCGATTCGACAGTACACATCGAATTCCATTTCGACGGGAATGGTCAGTTCATGGCAATCTGATGTGGGGAGCGGCCGTACCTCTCGTTGCCGGTGAGGCGCGCGCCGAGGAAGAAAGCGACGGAGAGCAGCCACGAGTCGGAGTGGACGGCGACGAGCGCGAGCCAGTCGCGGCGGTGCATCCCGTCCCTGGCGAAGTTGATCCCGAGCGCCGGCTCCGGCATCTCCGGCGGCACCTCTTCCGCCGGCAGCGCCACGTCCCAGCTCCCGTTCGGGTGCCCGTACAGGCACAAATTCTCCTTCTCTGCGCGCCAACCAAGAAACCACCACCAAGAACCGAATCAAACCCCCACCCCACCAAAGGAAGAAACACCACCAAGAAACCAACAGCAGTTCCCTCATCAGATCCGATCCGATCTTACCTGGGTCGCAGAACCCGTAGAACTCGTCCACATCTGCGAGGAGCCAGGGAAACCACGAGGGGTGAGACGTCTCCGTGTCAGATCCAGAGGAGAGGCAAGCGACAGAGAGAGGGGTCTGCGCTTACCGGTGGTGAGGGCGCGGACGAGGGCGGCGCGGCGGGCGGAGAAGTCCTTGAAGATGTCCTCGACGGTGCGGGGCGCGGGGGAGACGGGGGCGCCGGTCATCTCCATCGTCGGCGGCGGCGGCGCGGTGGACGGCGTAGTCAGCGGTGTCGGCGCCTCCGATGGGAGAGGAGTTCAGGTCGGTCGGGGCTCTGACACCGGCCTGAATTTAAGGTAGGGTCGCGGTCCACTGGTGCGTGAAACCGTGGACCGGCGGTGGGGGAGCTGCGCGGGGCCCGCTTGTCGGTGACTCGGTTCTCGGGGACTCGTCAAGGGGAGGGTCTAGAGAAAGATCTGCGTGGGCTACTTGGTGGGACCAGGTTAGGCTGACCTGGCGGCTGGTTTGGATGGCCGTAGGGGCGAGATCTTCTGCGCCGGTTGATCTCTCTCTCTTGGCTGACCGTGAGTCCGTGATTGTGATTCGTGATTCGTGAGTTGTGACTCGGAGGAAGAGAGTGGCTAAAAATATACAGCAGTTCTTATTTAAAAAAAAATCTTTCGTAAATTTAAGATGTTTTAGAAAGAGTATAGTCCGGGCGTTCCTAACATCTCGGATGCCCTAAGCCGAAACGAAAATAGAGACCCTAGTTAGTTCCTAACATTTCAGATACCTCAATTCTACTTAGGACAGTTTCTGGCATATCCACAGTTAAAACCTAATGCACATTGATAATATATGCGACACTTTCATATAATTGACATCCTACAATAGTACTGTATGAACTAGGTTATACGTGCTAAATTTCTCTTGCAAGTTGCAAGCGACATATAACTTAAGATCTCACACTAAACTCGAGAAATTTACATATAGCTATATAAAATGAACTGTTTTCAATGAAATTCATGCCTTCTAAATATGCTCTAAAGAGTATGAAACTACATAAAAAAACCACTTTATGGGATTTTTCAGTTAGCCAAGATATACAATTAAGCATCATCAGCCGACACTAAAAGCCCAAGGCACCAACCTTTAATAAAAAAAAAAATCATACTCTTCAACTGATAAGGAACTTTTTGTTAGCCACCAAACACAACCTACCAGTCACATAGGCACTGAAAATCCAAATTACCAATATTGAATCAAATGTTTTCTTCGTCTACTTGAACCAAAGAATTCGAATATCAAGTGTCTCAGCATAATTAACAGGTAGTAAGATGCAAGCGAGTTGTGTCGAGCTAGCCATCGATCTTTTGATCGAGAATTCGTTCATTTAGTCTATTGTGGCGGCCAAATGCAGGTGTTTCCAAATGACGAGTTATCGAGTTGGGCACTTGGACTGGCTTGGACAAATTCACAGTACTGTTGCTAACGGTCCAATTCTATGTTCTTGCTAGTGGCTACTTAGAAGTTGACAATATAGACCCATATCCTTATATATTTCGGCTTGTACATCTACCTATAAATCTACACAGGCTATATATATATATATATGAGATATATAAACATGAGCTAGGCCACTAGCTCTTGTGGGCCCTAGGCGATCGCCCTTACTGCCTATGCCCCTGGACCGGTCCTTAGTCAAGCTTTCTTTACCTTTAATTACTGATATGTAAAACATTATTTAGATTGGGCATCATTAGATTAATCACGAAAATTGCTTTCATAATATAATTATTTTTAGAGAGATGCTTTCATGCTTTTCCTTTTGACAGTTACACAAATATTAAAGCATGAATGAATGGTAGATGGTGATTACTTACCTCTTCGCTTGCTTCAAGATTTGTGCAACTTGTATTGGGAGGGAAAGCATTGAAGCACTGCTCTTATTTTTATTTGTTATGAACACACACTACTACAAAAATGTACATCATAATCGATTCTTTTTCATCATCACAGTCGGTTCTGGTGGCGATACAAAGTTATTAGACAGTGATGAGGTGGCGCTATCACAGTTAGTTTTTGCTCGATTATGATAAGAGCATCATCTCAATCAGTTTTAGTTCAGAACCGATTATGATGAGCCGCTCAGGCCCTGTATGATCTTACAAAGAAATCATTCTGTCAACATGATAGACAGATAAACTAGTGTATAACACAGAGGCAGAGCTGTTCACAGAAATAAAAAAAACTTCACAAAGTACACGAGATGCATGACAAAATACCATTCACTGTAATGCAAAATATGTAACTTGTCATTGTACTTCCTCCCTTCACATTTACCAAGTCTGTGAGCTACTGAAAGAAAAACCTTAAACATGAGGAATGAAAATAACAGAGTTAACCTGAATCACCTGATCATGGGTGAACTTCCGCCGCAAGACCTTCTTCTATACCCCTTTATAATGAACCTAAGCAATTTTTTCTACGTCCACCTTAAATAATGCACCTCATTAGAGATGACCCAATGTTCGTGCACCCAGCAAAACGTCCCCAGAAACTTGCATTCATCAAAATGAACGTCTCAAATCTTTCCTCAGTTTTACTCACCCACATCCGATGGCCATTATTTAGTGTGTCTAATCATCCCTGTGGCCCACAACAGACCTCCCCCTCCTACATATTTGGAAAGAGAGCGAATCAAACAAGGAAATAAATAAGGAGGATCCGCATGCAAGGAAACCAGACTTGAATTTTTTACTGACCAAAATTGTACGTACTATATATTTGGAAGGAGGGTGAATCAAATAAGAAAATAAACAGGGAGGATCCGCATGCAAGGAAACAAGACTTGAATTTTTTATTGTTCTGGCATTGTCATCGTTTTTTTTCCGAATATGACCCTTCTCGAGACTTTTTTACAGATCTAGCCCCATAGAGCCTAATTTCAGCACACGGAGAGCGCTAAATTTTTGTTTTTATTTTTTATCTAAGGAACCAACGATGCTGTGAGTCTTTGCTTAATTTTTTCAATTTTTTCATGGAACCGGTGTGGCGTGAAACCTTGTTTAATTTTTATCGTTTTTCTTGTGGATCCGGTGATCGTGAGCGCGATTTATTTTCATATTTTACGAAATTATCACGTAGCCCATGCAGACCTTCCTCACCTCCGGCATCAACAAGGAAAAGGAAACAAACGTCACGAAAAGGAAAGGACCATACATTACATCTTTGGGAAAAGGAAGCGGGAGATGGGCGGCGGTCGGGAGAACGCAGTCCGCAATAGCTCCAGTGCGCCATCGGTGGCTTTGCCGACGCGACGAGGTTCTTGGTCGGCGACCTCATGATCGCCGTGCCTCGACAAATTTATAATTTAATTTTTTTTAAAATAATTTTATTAAGTACAAAATAATCGAAAGTTTTTTTGAGAATTCTTCTAGAATTTTTTAACCTAATGTGCTATCTTTTCAAAAATTCTTCTATATTTTAAAAAAATGAAGACAACTCACCTGTAGCTTCTTCTAGCTGCAGCCCAGACCAGAGAAGCTTCTTCTCTTCCCTCTCTCCATTAAAGCAAGAAAGAAGCTCCAAAGCTCTATCAATCCCGCACCAAATCTCCTCTTTCCATCTATGGTGTTAATTCCTCAAATTTCGTGCTCTATTGCCAAAATTTCCTCCCAATCTGATTTGATCCCAAATTATGGTTTTCATAAATATGCTTGTTTCGGGGCTATAAAAGCCGACGAGCTCTCCTCCACCCCATCGTATTGCGTAAGTCCCCAAGTGCTCCCTCTTGTAAAGATCGTCGGATTTTGGAGGTAACCCAAACCATCACCGTCATTTTCTCGTGAAATTCACATGGCCGTGACTCCTCCCAAGTGGCGTCGGTGCGGTGATCTCGCCGCACCGATCTTGACCACTGCGGCCGTGACCACCCCGCCTTCCCCTCCCTTGCGCTGGCCAAGCCCAGAGAGCACACTGTGCTCTCTGCGGAAGCTACAAAAAAAATCTAAAATCAGAAAATTCTTTTTTCTTTCTCTTTCTTGATTTAAAATCTTTTAGGAGCAGTTTTGCCCATTCGACCTCCATTTAGTTCCGTTTTTCTTTCTAAATTCATTTAAAATTTAAAATTTCTCTTTTATTACTAAGTGTTGTATTCATACTTATCTTCTCATTTAATTGATAAGCGGGTGTGCTGCCATCGTAGCGTTAGCACAGACACTATACTAGTACGTTCTGGTTCATCATCACACAGGTGAGCTTAACTCTGCTATGTTGCAAAGCACGAGTCTCAAAATTAGGCTCCTTTTAGCTCGGAGGTGCCTGCGTGAACTCAAACTAGTTATTTCCAAACTGAAAAGGCTTCTTTTAGAGTGTGTTTGGTTGCTTGCATCAAGTGGTATATGTATAAAGTGGTTCAAGAAAAAAGTCATCCATATGTTTGGTTGCTCGAATAAAATCATCCCGTCTTAAATGATGGGATATAAATTTAAGGAATATTCTCTATAGATGTTGAACCATTCCATTTATCTAAAACAATAGAACCAAATGATACAGAGCCATTCCATCTCATTCAACTTCATCCCACCAACCAAACACACCCTTAGCACAACTGAAATGCAAGTTGTACTTAACTTAAAAGATCATAACTTATGGAAAGCAATGTGCAACGAAAAGAAAATAACGATAATTTGGCGTTGCTTTTGTTCCAATAGTTTTAAAGTAAGATACCTCTGTAGCAACGTCACAAACAGGATGTTTGAAGTCCATAGAGTCAGGAATAAACTGGAAATCAAACACATTTGCTGTTTTCAAGAACTCGGTACCATCAAGACTCATGTAAAGGTGATTTGCAGTTGCGCTGGAATCACACACCACAACTGCATAGTAATACCTGCAGGGAGAGGACCAACCCTTGGCAATGATGATAATAACAGCCAAAGAACGCTAACCTCCAAATAGAGTCGTGCAATCTGGACGCAGTTGGTCGTGTAATCTGGACGCAGTTGGATAATTTGTTCGTGATGTAAAGCATCTTGATTTTAAAAGAATGGTCAGAATTCCCATGACTCAAAGAAAATTACATTCACATATTTGGGGATACAAAATTCAGTTTCTACCTGATTCCTGAGTCCAGGTCAATCTGACTAAGCATTTGTGCTGCTCTCGATCATTGTTGTTCAGATCCCATACAGTTCTACAAGGTTCCCTCTAATTAATACTATCTGTAAACACATAACCAGCTAAGTCACAAACTAATAAAATTACAAAAGTCCGCTCCATAATACTAACAAAGTTGAAACATGAAGTAAACCAAAAGGAGTTAATTTCGAAGCTATAAACTCAAGAGAAACCAACAATATATCAGTTATGCGTGGAAGAGAAAAACCGGTCAAAACTGGCATTCTTCAGAAGGCAACTTACATGCAGGTAATGGGAAACAGTAACGTTGTTGCATAAAATCGCTAGACAATTTCCTTCCACAAGCATAAATGCATAAAATCTTTATGGCCTTTTCTTCTGCATGATTATGCATCAAATAGCTTTGTAATTTATGTTCTACCGAGAGTAGGAATGTTGTATAAATAATTGAAACATTCTAGTTTTCTTTGACCTCTATAATGCCTATTACGTAGGAGTGAACAGATGAGATCACCGACATAATTATCATATTGCAATCAAGAGGAACAACATTATTGTCTCTATAATGGCTATTCTGTAATGACAAGCATGCGGGCGTAGATCATGCGGAAGTAATAATTCCCTGTTTTTCGTTATTGTCTCTACTTGTAGGCACAATTACGAACTCTGAAGGAACAGAAACCGCAAAGGAAAATATTAGTTAAGAAGTAAACACCATACAATTTACTAATAGAGCTAATAGTATCTGTCAAGTAGATGCAGTAATCCACTTATTTTTCTTTGATTTCGAACGGGTATCCTAATTGCACTTATGTGAAACCAAAGACATCAGCAACTACTGAAAATTTGTGGAGGGGAAACCTCGTACTCGTTGAATCAAGTGAGGTACAGGTAGTGGAGGCTCTTGTGTGGAGGGAGTGGCTTGGCCTGGAACTTGCATCGCACGGAGAAGGGCGCAATAGGAGAAGGGTGGACACCTTTTGTTCAACGGTGAGAGGCGGCTGATGCGGGTGTCATTGTTGGGGAACGGCGGGCTCGCCTCGCCCCTTGCTTCATCGGGAACCGCCTCGCGGAGTGACATGTCGCCGTGGAACATCCTCGTGACGACCCCGCCGGGGGCTGTCGTGGTGGCGGGGCTGAGCTCGGGAAGTAGGCGGATCGAGGAGGAGGCGGCGAGGCCGAGCTTGGGGAGGAGGCAGCGTGGATGCGGTGGGGCCGAGCTCGGGGAGGAGGCGGCAGGGGAGCTCTGGGCAAAGGCGACGGGGATGAGCTCAGGGTGGGGAGTGGAGCGGGCCAGCAGTGTGGGGGCTATTTGTGTCGAACGAGGATCGATGAGTTAAGAGTTTTCATTAAGTCTTGATTTGCCAGTGGCTATTTGTGTCGGTTCTAACGTAGAACTGACTGTATTCATGAATTAGCTTTTGTATCGATTCTCAATAGAAACCCATTGTATTAATGAATTAGCTATTTGTGTCAGTTATGAAGTTAGAACTGATTGTGATGTGCGGGAACCGATTATGATGTGCATATGCAAGAACCACACATTATAATCGGTTCTTAGGTTAGAACCGATTGTGATGATTCCTAGATAATTATTAACACACTCGCCGAATTTTCTATCACAATCGGTTTTTTCTTGAAAAGTTAGGAATAAACCCAAATGAAGTGATAGTGTTGTACTATTCTGTAATAGTGATATTCATATAAAAGTAGTTACCAAAGTTGCATACTATATACTGTGTTGATATCCAAAACATCATGCATTTATGAACAGAGGTAGTATGTATCAATTTATCTTATAGCACTCATATGATATGTCGATTTTAGACATTTGGCTAATAATAACTTGAAGAGAGGAGTGCACTACTACAGAAAGGAGTATATTAGACTGCTCATCACAGACGATTTTTAAAAACCATCTGTGTTAACTATAATCATAGACTGTTATAGAATAATAATCTGTGATGAGACCATATTACAAATGGTTTTAGCCAAAAACCGTCTATGATGACATCGACACACATCACAGATGTTTTTTTGCTAAAACCGTCTGTGATATGAAAGGATATCATAGACGATTTTAACCTAAAACCGTCTGTGATGTTCATCATCACATATGGTTTTTTTTGCTAAAACCATCTGTGATATCCACTCATATCATAGACGGTTTTAGCCAAAAACCATTTGTAATGTTGTTTGTGTTTTAGCCAAAAACAGACACACATCACAGACGATTTTTAGCTAAAACTGTCTGTGATGTTCATGCCAAATATATAAAACATAGGCCCGACCCAACTTAGTGTTTTTAGGGTTTTCGGATCTGTCTTTGTGGTGGCTGCAACTGTTAGGCGATCTGGTGAAAGGAGAACAATGATTTTGAATCGTGATTGTAGATCCATTTGTTCTTGGTGATCTAAGGTTAGTAATTGGTCCTAATTACACTAGTATAGTACCCTGTCTTCCGATTTTCTTTTCCCAGCACATAATATATGGTCTTTTCCTTTTCTAGAACGTTTGTTTTCTTTTCCTTAATTCCAGGATATTTGTTTCCTTTTTCTTGAGATGATCTTTGGAGGTGGGGAGATCTTTGTGGGCCACAGGGATGAGTTAGACACATTAAACAATAGCCATCGGATGTGGGTGAGTAAAGCTGAGGAAAGATCTGAGAGGTTAATTTTGATGAAGGCAAGTTTTTAGGGACGTTTCGCTGGGTGCATGAAGGTTGGGCCATCTCTAGTGGGGTGCATTATTTGGGGTGGACATAGAAAAGAATGCTTAGGTGCATTATAAAGGGGTATAGATTATATTCAAGATCTAGCTAGCTTGGTAAAGAGAGAGAGAGAGTTGTAGATAGTTAATTTAGATCTATAACTTGGTGTAGTTCGATTTGTTCTTTGTGATCTAAGATAGTAATTGGTTCTAATTGTATTATATTCAAGATGTAGCTAGCTTAGTAAGAGACATTTGAAGTTACTTGTTTTTATAGCAAGTACTAAACATTGACACAATTTTGTTGCACACATATAGCAAAAATTGGTGGTTAACTACCAAATGTGAATATGTGATTCTATGACGTCAGAGACCATTGATCAGCAAAATAGTAAAGAACTTGACAGGTCTTGATAGTTGGATTACTCAAATTCTAGATAATTAAGTTAAATATTAATTTTCAATTGACTTGCATGCATCATTAACTAGATGGGATATCACACTTTTCATTTCTCAAATGGTTTGTGAATATGATGGTTGTATTTTCTACTCTCCAAGGCTTAGGATGAGTCTTTCATAACTCCATATGAGGCTATGCAAAAATGCTATGCGTAGCGTAAATGGCCAAAAGCTGGATTTTTGCTAGCTACTTTAGATCATACATAGCCTACTCCAATATTTAACACTAATTATTATACGTATAGCATAGATGGACCAAAGTTGGATGTATGCTGAGAACCGTGCGAGTACCGAGCACATTAATGGCTTCTCTTCTTTTAGAAGAGATGTAGATGAGGATATGTTTAATAAGGAGATCCAATTTATATCTTGTTCATGCATTGACTGCGAGAATATGAGGATGTTTCAAAACTCAGCCCAGATCGAAGCAAAATTGATTCTACAGGGTTTCAAAAGGGGGTATAAATGGCCATTTACGCTACGCATAGCATTTCTCAAATGGTTTGTGAATATGATGGTTGTATTTTCTACCCTCCAAGGCTCAGGATGAGTCTTTCATAACTCCATATGAGGCTATGCAAAAATGCTATGCGTAGCGTAAATGGCCAAAAGCTGGATTTTTGCTAGCTACTTTAGATCATACATAGCCTACTCCAATATTTAACACTAATTGTTATACGTGTAGCATAGATGGACCAAAGTTGGATGTATGCTGAGAACCGTGCGAGTACCGAGCACATTAATGGCTTCTCTTCTTTTAGAAGAGGTGTAGATGAGGATATGTTTAATAAGGAGATCCAATTTATATCTTGTTCATGCATTGACTGCGAGAATCTGAGGATGTTTCAAAACTCAGCCTAGATCGAAGCACAATTGATTCTACGGGGTTTCAAAAGGGGTATACATGTTGGACCAGTCACGGTGAAGAATAGATTATACAGGAAGCATGTAGTATTAACATCATCCACGAAGTCAATGATATGTCTGATGATCATATCGATTGTGCTTCTGATGAGGATAGGTTGCAGGATGACAATCTGGATCAGGCGCTGCGTGATGTAGAAGGGAACTATGATGAGAGAGAATATGTTAAATTCTGGGGGCTTGATGGAAGACTCGAGAAACCTTTATTCCCAAGTTGCAAGTCGAAATACACAAGGTTGTCATCCGTGCTTGAATTGCTGAAATTGAAGGCAAGCAACGGTTGGTCTGACAAGAGTTTCACGACGCAGTTAGATCTATTGGCGGACATGCTTCTGGAGGAAAACATGTTGCTGACAACCACCTATAAAGCCAGGAAGGTTCTCTATCCCTTGAGATGGAAGTAGAAAGAATACATACATGTTCGAACGATTGTATCCTGTACCGCAAAGAGTACGCAAACTTGCATATATGTTCGATGTGCAACATATCCCAGTATAAGTGTAAGAGCCATTCAGATGATAACAGCGAGGGCATCGAGTTGAAGAAAGGACCTCTTGCTAAGGTTGCGTGGTATCTGCCTTTAATTCCCCTTTTGAAACATTTATTTGCGAACCTAAAAGATGCAAAATTGCTGCGTAAGAATGATGGTATGCTAAGACACACTGCTGATTCTACCCAGCAGAGAAACATCGATAGGAGGTTTCAAGAATTCGGTGAAGAACCAAGGAATATAAGGTTTGGATTGAGTACAGATAGAATGAATCCTTTCGGTAACACAAGCAACCGTCATAGCACTTAGCCTGTGAATCTCTGGATCTACAACCTTCCTCCTTGGTTGTCTTTGAAGTGGAAGTACATTTTGTTGTCTGTACTATTGAAGGTTAGAACTCGATAATAAACTTATGATCACGGGTACCTTCGGTTATCAGAGTCAAGCACGAAGACAGCGGCACACGATGTATACAGGTTCAGACCTTCGGATGGAGTAATACCCTACGTCCTATGCGGATGATGTATGAAATTGGTGTATTGAGTACAGAGCGAGTTGTCTAGCCCTAGTTACAATGAAAGTTGGATCTAAGCAATGGCTAAATTACAACCGGAGATTGACAAAGTGTGGTACGTTGGCTCCTGGTTGATCTGTGTCTTGTAAAAGCTCTCTCTAAAAGTCTTCTCCCCAGTCCTCCCCTTGAGGATACCTACCTCGGCCTTATATAGTCGGGGTAGCCCTGCCTCAAGTTGAGTTGTAGTCTGTTTGGGATACCACATCGTAGCTAACAAGGAGTCCATCGTCGTGTCGATCTTCACAGCATATCCAAACTTCCCTGGATACTAGGCGTACTCGAGTCGATTTCCTCGTAGCAGGAAAGGTGATCGAGTCTATCCAAATATGGAGATATCCCCTCCGCGTATATCTTATCCTGTAGAATTGGGCCTGTGACATCCGGAGTTTCCAGATGCTTGTTTGAGCATATATGGTATAGTCTTCGCGTACCCTGTATGTACACATACCCCATCTTTAGATATTCGACAGTAGTCCCCGAACTCTGCCCAGCGGAGGGTCCGTTCAAGCGCTTGGTCAATTACTACCAAGCTCTGGCTTGGTCGAGTAATGCCTCACCGGCTTGTGGTCGAACGATTCGAGTAGATTGGGAATCGGTAATTATCAAGTAGGGATGTGCTGGTTCGAGCGCCTTGCCATCGGCCCAACTCGAGTCCTTAGGTTAGCTGCAAGTTACTCGATGTCAACTTATCGACACGACTCTAAGCATAGTTAGAAAATCTAAAAAATCCAAACGTTGGGCAGTTGAGCATTTATTGCTCTCGTCTGCAATGTCAAGGTTCTTGCAGTGCCACCATTCCGCTTTTCTTGTTGATCGAGACACCGTGCCACGGGAGTGAACCGTTTGCCTGAAGAGAAGATTTTAGCTTATAAATTCCCAGAGCCGGAACTGTAGCCATTCTCCCCTTTTTGCCTCAAGTCTTACTTTCGAAGCCTCTGTCACGCTCCTTAAACCCTAGCACCGTCACCTTAGAAGAATCCATCCCCATCTTTCTTAATGGCTTCCAGCCCTTCAGCCAATGGCGGAGTTCCCCCGTCACCAGAGAAGAATCCTGTGACGGCCACATCCGCATCCCTCAGTGACGAAGCGGTCTTCGAGGACAAGTCCCTCCAAAGGGTGTGGCAAAAATCGATGATGACGGAGAAGCGCCTTACCGAATCGGTGAAGGATGGCTTCGTTCCTCCTCGGGAATTCTTCCATTGGAGGTCATCACAAGGTGAGTTGTATCCCACCCCCCAAAATGAGGATGAGACCGTTGTGTTTGAGGCCTTCTTCCACTGCGGACTAAATTCCCCCCTTCTCCGTTCTTTCTCTCAGTCCTTGATTCTACAAGATCTAACTTTTCCACCTGAGCCCCAATTCGATTAGTATGCTCAGTGTGTTTGTCCATCTTTGCGAGGCCTTTCTGGGTATTAAGCCCAGCCTCAAACTATTCCGCCATTTTTACAATCTGAAGAGTGTCAAAGGTTAGAACTCGACAATAAACTTATGATTTTGGGTACCTTCGGTTTAGCAAAGTCAAGCACGGAGACGGTGGCACACGATGTATACAGGTTCGGGCCCCCCGGTTGGAGTAATATCCTATGCCCTGTGCGGATGATGTATGAAACTGGTGTATCGAGTATAGAGAGAGAGTTGTCTAGCCCTAGTTACAATGAAGATTGGATCTAAGCAATGGCTAAACTATAGCTGGAGGTTGACGAAGCGTGGTCCATCGGCTCCTGGTTGCTCTGCGTCTTGCAAAAGCTCACTGCAAAAGGTCTTCCCCTCTCTCAGGAGTTCTCTCTCCCTTGAGGATGCATACCCCCGGCCTTATATAGTCGGGGTAGCCCTGCCTCAAGTTGAGTTGTAGTCGGTTTGGGATACCAGATCGTAGCTGATGAGGAGTCCATCGTCGTGTCGATCTTCACAGCATATCCAAACTTCCCTGGATACTAGGAGTACTTGAGTCGATTTCCTCGTAGCAGGAAAGGTGATCGAGTCTTTCCTGATATGGAGATATCCCCTCACGTATATCTTATCCCATAGAATTGGGCCCGTGATATCCGGAGTTTCCAGATGCTTGCTTGAGCATATATGGTATAGTCTTCGCGTACCCTGTATATGCATATACCCCATGTTTAGATGTTCGACAGTAGCCCCCGAACTCTGCCTAGCAGAGTTCAAGCGCTTGGTCGATTACTGCCAATTCTGGCTTGGTCGAGTAATGCCTCGTCGGCTTGTGATCGAACAATTCGAGTAGATTGAGAATCGCTAGTATCAAGTAGGGATGTGCTGGGTCGAGCGCCCTGCCATCAGCCCAACTCGAGTCCTTAGATTAGCCGCAAGTTACTCAATGTTGACTTATTGACACGACTCTGAGTAGAGTTAGAAAATCTGAAAAATCCAAACGTTGGGCAGTTGAGCACTTATTGCTCTCGTCTGCAATGTCAAGGTTCGTGTAGTGCCATCATTCCACTTTTTTCACCGATCAAGGTGCCATGTCACGGGGAATAAACCGTTTGCCTAGAGAGAAGATTTTGGCATATAAATTCCCAGACCCAGAACTGTAGCCGTTTCCGCCTTTTGCCTCCAGTCTTATTTTCGAAGCCTCCGCTGCGCTCCTTAAACCCTAGTGTCGCCACCTTCGAAGAATTCATCCTTCATCTGTCTCAATGGCGTCCAGCCCTTTAGTCAATGTCGGAGTCCCCCCGTCGCCAGAGAGGAATCCCGAGATAACCGCACGCACTTCTCCTAGTGGTGAAGCGGTCTTCGTGGATGTCGGGACCCGAATTTGCAAATCCGGACCCTCTGTGTATACCGCACTAGTCCAAGATCACGCTAGAGTACACAGGCTCAACATAGATGCTATCATAGTCATACACAGCGGAATATAACATAACTTTAATAATTAATAGTAACTGTTGTCTTACATGATTATTGCCACACAGGGCTTATAAAAGAAATAGCAAATAAGCGGCGAAAAAAAAAATAAGCGTAGCGACTCCCGATTCACCGCAGCAACCGATGAGGCTCGGACCCTAAGCATTCGCATCCATATAATCCTCCTCCACGAAGGCGTAGATTCTTTCTCTTCTGAAGTTGTTGTTGTTGGGGTGAGTACATAAAGCACTCAACAAGTTGTGCACAACAATGCAAGTCTAATATTCTATATGCTTGGCTTAATCCAAAGGAATGGCTAATAAGGATATTTTGCAATAAAGCGACATTTAACAAGGATCTGATAAATAGATTGGAAAGCGATAAAACAAATACGATAATTAATAAATTCAACATTTCAAGTAACCAAGTTTCTCAATCCTAAATCATTTTTCACTTTCCATAGCACCTTGCCATACCTACAAGTTTTTGTTTAACAAAAGTCTAACCCTTAACTGTAATTCCCGAGCATTGCCCAATACCGTGAGCACGGCTATTCGAATAGATTGTACACTCTGCAGAGGTTATGCACTTTACCCCACGATACAACCAAACACCACCAAGGCGAGTGATCGTAACAAAGCCTTTACAATGCTACACCTAGACCCGATCTTTGCTCGCTAAGGTTTCAACATGAAGGGTTAAACCACCACAACAGCCCCCTCTTGCGCCATGTGAGTTAAACCGTAACACAGGACTCACTATTCACCACGACAGATCGACATCTAGGTTTCACAAATTATTGACTAGGTTGTCCCATTCCGGACATGTGGTTGCAAGAAGGACTCAGTCAAAGGCTTGCAAGGTTAAGTCCTTAAGGTGATTAAGGCAAGACTTCCACATACCGCCAACCTCGCCCACCTTGGCACACTTGCCCTTGCCACTTGCCCCAATCTAAAATCATTACCACCCGGTTGATTAACAAGCACCACATGCCATCAACATTTCAATCTAGATGTGTGACCTCCTCGCCACGACAACTTGATATCACGTGTGACGACACATGACACACCAATTCATAAACATTGTTCCCTATTCCATTAGTCAAGATTAAGTATCAACATTCGGACACATGTGATGGCGTGGCATGGCTAAGCAATCTATGACGGTCTAACTAGCCGGGTTGATTATCAATATTAACCAACTATAATTCCACATCCTAGGGTGACAAATAGATCATGGCATAAAATTGACAAGGTATGATTTAATTCAAATAGGCATATTATCTAATTCCCAGATTAATTGAAATCATTTATACACATAAAATATCATGCATAAAGTTTAAGAGAAAAAATAGCAATTTGGTGAAAATTAGGTGCAACATGATCAAAGCACAACTTGCCTTGGAGTAGGTGCTGGTCTTGCTCTGAGCTTGGGTCTTGAAGTGATGAATCTTCCTCCGGATCACCGAGCAGTTCAACGTCTACGCGAAACGATGCCAAAATAGCAAATAAACACCAAAACAGAGAGCAACCAAACTCCAAAAATAAAATAAAATTCACCAATAAATAGATCTTGATTTTAAATTTTTTTAGAAATTTGAATCACTCAAATCCGAGTTAAAATGCAAAAGATATAGCCATTTGAAGTTTGAATAAATACTGAAAATACAGAAATTAGAAAAACCGATTTTCCGAATTATTTTCTCTCGAAATTACCGATTAATGCATAAGCGACACGTGGACCAATCAGAGACAGAACCGTGGCCTCGGCGCATGGACTTAGTCCACGAAAACACGCTGGTCCACCGTGGACTCGAGATCTTGTCTTTGTGGACCCGGTGATATCGGCATAGCGTCATCGCGATCGTGGGCCAATCAAATTGCGCCACGTCGCTCGGTCTATGGCCCAAGTCCACGGCACACGCTTTGTCCACGGTGCACCGGCGCCACGATGCTTCGGTACCGCACGCGACACGCGCGTCGCACATCTACGAGACGATCCAGCGGTGACACACTACGCACACGCGTCTCAATCCCGAACGTGTATTGAATCTAACGGTTAGAATATATGCGAGCGAACAACTGCTGAAGAAGCGGCGTGGCTTGATCCGGGCGGTTGGCGAAGATCCAACGGCTGCGAAGCTCAGACACGGCGGCGGGCTTGCCGGAGCGGAGGAAGACGACTACGACGGCGTTTGGCGCGACTCGGCGAGACTAAGTGGCGGCCTCGGCGCGTCTTGGAGCAACGACCCGGATCTGGAACCGATTCGGCGGGAAGAGGCTCGGCGGCGCGGCGGCGCAAAACTTCGCGGCGGCTGCAAAGAACTCTGGCGAGCTCTGGCGGCGGCGGCAAATAAACAGCGAAGAGGCTAGAGCTATCGGGTGCGCAAAGGAACGAGGAACATTGGAGTGCGGGTGCGGCTTTTATAGCCTCGGCATGCGCCGAGGAAGAAACCCTAAATCACGCGGCGGCGGCAAGCGGCGCGATTCGAATCGAATCGGAGGCGGCGGCCGAGGCCGTCCGACCGCAACGAGGCCACGATTAGATCTCGGCCGATCAATCCAATCCGCACCTTCCAAAATCAATGGATGCGATCAAATCTTTCCAAACCAACACCGCATGATCTTAACGCACGATCTTGATCCAGCGGCCAAGGCGCTAGGGTTCGCGAAAGAGAGCGGCCGTCGATCGGATCCAATGGTCCATACGCGAGGCGGCGGGGAACGGTGACGGGCCACACCGCGATGGGCGCGACGCATGCGATCTTGGGCTTGGCCCGAGATTATTCACTCGATTTTCCAACGCTTTTCGATTTAAAATAAATCCCGAAATTAGATTAATTCATTTAAGGCAATTAAAATATCAGGAGAAATCCAGGAAAATTCTCATAAATACTTTGAAACATTCTGAACTCAAATAAAATATTTTTGACAAAACTTCATATTATTTTTATCTATATATAATTAGTTTTCACCAAAGGTTCAATATACTTAATTAAAATAAATTCAAATAATTTCTGGAAAATCCAATAAATTCAGAAAATCACAAAAATGCACGTGAGCGAAATTATAGGTGAAATTTTTGGGATGTTACAGTGGATAAGACCCTCCTAAAGGTGTGGCAAAAATCAGTGATGACGGAGAAGCGCCTTGCCGAATTGGTGAAGGATGGCTTCGTTCCTCCTCGGGAGTTCTTCCATTGGAGGGCATCACTAGGTGAGCTGTATCCCACCCCCTAGAATGAGGATGAGACCGTAGTTTTTGAGGCCTTCTTCCACTGCGGACTCAATTTTCCCCCTTCTCAGTTCTTGATCTCGATTCTTGACTTCTACAAGATCCAGCTTTTCCACCTGAGCCCCAACTTGATCACTATGCTCAACGTGTTTGTCCATCTTTGTGAGGCCTATCTAGGTATTAAGCCCAGCTTCAATTTGTTCCGCCACTTTTACAATCTGAAGAGGGCGACGAAAAATGATGCTGTTGGGGGTGCCGGTTTTCACCTCCGCAACGGAGTATCAAGTATGTATATTCATGTTCCCGTGACTTCGTTCTGGCAGTCGGACTGGAAGAAACGATGGTTTTACATCACCTCTTCAAACACCGTGAACTGTCCTCTAGCTCATCGACCACTCCTCCCCAATCCGATTGACTTCTGGATGAAAGTCCCTCCTTCGATCGCCCACAATGCTCATTACATCCGGAAGATCGAGGAGTTGAGGAAGATCGGGTTAACCGTGTGGCATGTAGCCAGAGATCTCATCATGTGCCGATCGAGTCCGTTGAAGTGCCGGGATCACTTGGCCTGGGACTACTTCAGAGTCGGTGATGCCACGAGGGTCAATCTTGGAGGTAAATATTTGTAATACTCTTGTTCCCTTTGCTTTAGTTGATGAGTGGTGAACTCACTCGTGGCTTGCTAGATTTGTCGGACTCAGACGTCTCCTCCAGGCTGAGCAAGATGTTTCAAGGCTTAGAATCTGGCGCTTGCGCCACCGAGGTGTATTCACTTACCAACCCTCGGCCAGAGGTGAGTACTGTTTAATGGTTCGTAATGCATCATTAGTGCATCTGCCTTCCACTTTAACCCAACATTTCCTCAGGAAGCCAAGTTTGACAATGAAAGCGGGTCGATCATAGGAGCCATCGGCTTGGAGGACGACAAGTCAATCTGAGATGATGATCAAGAATCGGGCCCCATCCCCGTCGACGCCGTCCTTCCCCTGAACGATCTGGCACCCACCGTCAGCCCAAGCAACGGTGAAGTGACTCAGAAGCAAGAAGTGGCCGAGTCCCCTCGAGTGAGGAGGTCTATGTCTTCAGCGCCATGTCATCTAGCCAAACGGCCTTGCACCTCAACGACGAGACCAGTCAACCAGGTGGCCTTCAATCGCTCACTTGGATGTTATGAAGTTCCTTCTGACGTAATCCAATAGATGTTGGATGACCAATGGGTAGCCTAGGGGCCAATGTGCTGAAGTGGGCGACACCCACGCAGACTTCTCCTCGAGCAGGCTCGCCATCGACCAGGGCGGTCAAGCGGGTAACACCACTATCGGGCAATGTTTGCTGAATTTGTTTTTGGAAACTTTTGTGTATAATAATCACTTGTGCGCAGGTTCCATTATTGACCGTTGATCCACCGGCCCCATCTCCTCCATCGGCTGTGCGGATCGAGAAGCTAGCTGTTGGGACCAGACCAGTCCTGGTGAAAACCACTGTGCAGAAGAAGAATGTGCAGGTGAAGTTTCGTCTGGCAAAGTAAGTCACATCTTCTTTCTCTTCATGATTCCTTCTTTTTTTGGAGATGTTACGTAGAGAATCTTTTGCAGGAAAGGTGTGCCCAATGGCCCTATTGATGACATTGTCGCAGCTGCCTTGTTGTCACTCGGCACGGTCGCCGCCGTCGCAGCTCCCTCTCCGGTGGCTCCTGTCACAACAATGGCTCCACCTCCTCCAACTTCTCAAGCGCCTCCGATGTACTGGTCCGTCCTGAAGCCCCAGATTCGGGTTCATGACCAGGAACAACCATATCCCGTGTTCTGCTCTATTCTTTGCTATGCTTTTGATGCCTCTTGGCTTCTTTTCATAGCGCGCTGTGGATACCTTGCTTGAGGCTGAAACCTTTTGCGAGCAAGCTCATCAACGAACGGAGCGGCTCTTGACTTCCAATCAACAAGTGCTCAAGATGAAAGACGTCAAACTGGAGGCACTCAGGGCCGAGTTGAAAATGGTGAAAGCTGAGGTTGAGAAGTAGAAGGGGGAGGCAAAGGAGGTAAAGACCGAAGCAGGGGAGCTAAAGGTCGAGAAAGCTGCTGTCGATGCTGCGTGTCTCAAAGCCAAGGTCAGTCGAGACAAGGTGGAGGCGAGCAGGAAGGTGATCGAGGTCAAAAAGCTGTAGTAGATGCGTCACTTGCCACTCTACAGTCGGAGACAGTCGAGCATATGACCTCATCTGCTCGTCTTGTGATTTCTCACGTGCTCGGCCTAGTGAAGAGCCACCATCCTGGCCTGGACCTCTAGATACTGGACAAGGGATTCGCATGTGAGGCGAGCGAGGCTGCCGACTACATCGAGTCCGTCAGAGACCTTGTTGAGAGGTTCGTGGCCCAGTTGGAGCTGTCTCTTACCGGCGATGATGACAACACCAGCTAGAGTCCTTTGGCCTGAACAAGCCGATGTAACATTTGAACCTTTGTTGCTACTGCGGTCTTGTATGATATTACTAATTAATTTGCTTGTCTATCGTGCTTTGCCTGTTATTCCCTTGTTGATGAAATAAAGTAGCACGAGTAGATGCAATTCTGGTTTAGCACTCATAGACCCTTAATAAACAGCTTCATTGCCGAGCGCATACCTGATTGTATCTGCACATAAGGCTAGAAAAACATTCATTAAATAGCTTAGCCCCCGAGCGTATAATCGAAGAGGCTGTATATAACATAAACGCAATATAAGTTGGAGTGAAACTACATGATTTTTGCAAGTCTTCATCGACCATACAGTTTAGACTTTGTAGCAAACATGAACTTGCTGAGCAGCGCATGTAGAATCGACTAGAGGCCTCGTCTCCCCCGTCCGCTGAGCTTTAGATGTCTGACAATCTATTACTCATATGCACGTAGGATAGAATTGCTCGTCGTTGGGTTCAGGCATGGCCGCCCTTTGGTTTTGCTCACTAACATGCTAAGTACACGATCGAGTAAATGCGTGCAAAAAATCGCATGTAAAATAAATAAAGAAATTGTGCCTACAGAGCCCCACTCGATAACAGTATCGACTAGGAAATAGAACAAAGTACAGAGTTCACTATAGCCCCCGACTCCTTACTCGATGATATCATCGAGTAGGAAGTAGAGTGACATAAGCACAAAGTCATGATGTAGCTCCCAACCCCCTGCCCGATAGCTGGATCGAGCAAAAAGTGAGGCATCAGCATCAAAGATACCTATTACAACTCCCAACCCCTTGTTCGATAGATGTATCGACCCGAGAGTGAAGCCAGGTAAAGGGAAGATCGAGCGATGTATCCCTCGACCTCCTACTCGATGAATGTATCGAGTAGAGGGTAGAGCATATGCGTCGAAAATGCGTGATGTAGCCCTCGACTCCCTGCTCGATGACCGTATCGAGAAGGGAATAGGGCGTGAGCATCGGCAATTGTAGCCCCCGACCGTACACTCAGAATGGTCAGAGTAAAAACCCATTCCAACAGTTGGGTACCATTGCAACCTTCACACCCCTTTGGCTTCCACGCGGTGCGTCATCCGGTCAGCGTCATAACTTGGCATCTCTTTGGTTTCCACACTTGTTTGGAAGTGCAACAGACGCCTCGTGGATTGGGACCGAAGCGGATCTTGACAAAGCAGTTGCTACAGTGGGACCCGTTCCCAGAGCTATAAATAGATGGATTTGTAGTCATCTGCCACACTTTATTTTCTTTCTTGCTTTCTGCTCGTAGCGCTTTAGTTCTTCTACCGCACCCATGGCTTCCACTCCGCCATCGACCCTGTCTCTAGAGATCCTCGGAGAGTCCCCTCCCCCTACGCTTTTGGCCATAGTCTCTCCGAGACGGATCATCATCTCCTCCGATGAGGAGGAAGAGATTGACTGGGAGGCCATTGAGAGGAAGGTTTGGCCGGAGGAGGAGGATGAGGTTACCAGCAAACTAAACATCGCCGTCGAAGAAGACGAGGTCATCTCTGCTACCCCTAAGAAGATGCCGTTGCCGCCACCAGAGGAGAAGAAGGTGAAGCTGCTGCCGTTGTAGAAGAAGAAGGTGAAGCTGAAACAGCTTCATCGCCCTGGCGTCTGCTCGTGCTCCACGCTCTTTCAGCGTACCGCCACCCTCCACGACGGAGAAGTCACCTTCTCCATCGACAAGTGGCCGGGTCTTCGTGTCCTCTTTCGGCCCGTACAAAGGGCGAAGGCCCATCTCGGAGACCATCCTCTTCCAGTCCCTGTGGATGTAGGGGAGGCGACGCGATGCCTCTGAGGACAAGTAGAAGTAGGGTACCTGCCTCAAATTTAACAGGATAACTTTTGTTAGTTAAAATTAATGAACTCGTACTTACCTGAATTCTTGTTGTGATGCACGGTCTTTATTGTTCATGCATGAAATTTTTTCAATTGATCGATGTTCCACGAGTTGCCAAACATTGCTCCTTCTGTCGTCGATAGTCGTACTGATCCGGGTCGAGTCACCTCGGCCACTACATAGGGACCTTCCTATTTAGGTGATAGCTTATTACTGTTACCTTACATCTGCACATTTCGTAGTATTAAGTCCCTCGCGACGAGTGCTCTTGCTTGGATTTTCTGGCTATGGTATTGACGCAAGGCTTGCTGATACTTAGCTACTCGAATGGATACTCGATCCCTGTACTCCTCGAGTAGATTTACATCGTCTGTTCGCATCTACTCCTTTCTGTCTTCAAAGTATTTGTCCACATGAGGTGACCTGAATGTTAACTTGGTCGGAAGCACCACCTTTACTCCGTAAACCAAGAAAAATGGCGTTTGACCAGTGGCTCGGCTAATCAATGTATGAACAACCCACAACACCGAGAGGAGCTCTTTCGCCCACCGAGTCGAGTAAGCCTTGAGCCTATCGAACAAGCGGGTCTTGATCCCCTGCACGATCATGCCGTTGGCACATTTGACCTGTTCATTACTCTGAGGGTGAGCTACGAAAGCAAAGCAAAGTTTGATACCCAATTCTTCGCAAAAGGCTATGAAAACATTGCTTTTGAACTGGCTACCGTTGTCTGTGATTACTCGATTAGGGATGCCAAATCTAGTAACGATGCTCCTCATGAACTTCTTAGCCGCTTCTAAGGTTATATTCCTGACGGGTTCGGATTCAATCCACTTGGTGAACGTGTCGATAGCCACGAACAAGAACTTGTAACCTCCTTGGGCTCTTGGGAACGGTCCCACGATATCCAAGCCCCAGACGAAGAAAGGCCAAGATAGAGGAATAGTTTGCAGGGCTTGAGTTGGTCGGGTGGTTTGCATACCATAAAATTGGCAGCTCTCGCACTTTTTCACCAGCTCGCAAGCATCCTAGAGGGCTATCGGTTAATAGAACCCTTGCCGAAAGACCTTTCCAACTAAGGGGCGATAGGACTCTTGGTTGTTGCAGATGCTATCGGGACCCGATTCCGAGAATCTGGACCCTCTGTGTATTCAGTGCCAGTCAGAATCATGCTAGCACATACAGTCATTACAGGGTTGAACATCCCAGACGATCACAACGATACAATAATAAAAATTGCAAACATTTATATATAAACTGAATTGTATGACCGTATGGTCTCCTTTACATAAGATCAGCCACGTAGGGCTTACCTTATCAGAGTAAACAAAAGATAATAGCGAAAAACAAAATAAACTTCGTGGAACCATCAATTTGCCACAGGCAACAGACTGGGCTTGCTCCCTGGTTGTCCGGCTCTTCAATGAACTCCTCCTCCCATGCTGGCGTTGACTCCTCCACTGATGTTGTGTTGATAAGCAAGGAGGGTGAGTACTCAAGGCACTCAACAAGTAATGCACAGAATGCAGTGCTATTGCTATATGCAAGGCTTATTCCAAGAATTGGTTTATTTGGTTCTTTGGCATCATACAACACTTTTAAACTAATATCTTAATTAGATTAAAAGCAGTTGAACAATTATAAATAGTACTAAGTTCTGCAAATGGTTTTTCTCCATAAAATCTCAGCACACAGCCTTATCAATTCATATTCAACACTGGCACACAACCACCCTTTCCACATGTTATTTTTGAAGATCTAACCCTTGACTGTAATCCCCGAGCATTGCTCAATACCGCGAGCACGGCTATTCGAATAGATTTAACACTATGCAGAGGTTGTACACTTTACCCACAAGATACAGCCGCTCACCACACAGGTGATTGCCCGTAATAAGGCCTTTTAGGAACCTCTACCTTAACCAATGAACCTCTCCGGTATTACCTTCACTATCACTCCCCTCACACAGAGTCCAAGTATAGGACAGGCCAACACCGTTGGATGGGCACCAAGTCATAGCACAGGTACGCTCCCCACATAGATACACCCCTGTGTACTGTCACCCTGAGGTTTCAGAGGAAAGATATCAGAACCCTAATCAACTAGGTCTGTCCCATACCAGACATGTGGTTGCACGAATGACTCAGTTCAAAGACTTACAAGGTGAAGTCCTTAGCTGACCAAGGCAAGACTCCTCTGAACAGTGGCACACAGCCCTAATGTGGCACACAGACTCACACACTCAACAACCCATAGCCACACAGGCCCACCTGACACAAAGCCTCTTGCCACTTGCCCCAGTCTAAATCAATTCCCACCCAGTTGATTATTGTGCACACATGCCAACAATAACTCAACATCGGTACAGAACCACACAGGTCTCCGTACTTCAATATTATCACGTAGCATCATCACATCGTTTTCAAATACATTCCATATTTCATTAATCAACATTAATATGTTTTCCAAAAAGTCATTCATGACCCATTGCAGGGCTAAGCGTCTAATCACGGTCTAGCCTTCCCAGTGTTGGCATCATATTAACATCCAACCAATACAAGCAATCCTAGGGTGGCAATGATTTCAGGGCACACAAATAATAAATCAAGGTGGCAATAACAATATGGGTTGATTAACTACGTTACCCAAATTAATTTAAATTCATTTTTAATTAATTTAGCATGCATAATTTCAAAGCAAAATACATTTAAAAAAAACTGGGATAAAAATGGTCAAAGCATCACTTGCCTTCAAAGAGTTGCTGGTCGTGTTCCGAAGCTTGATCTTGAGCGATGAACTCTTCCTCGAAACTTTCCGGCAAATTTGCGTCTACGCGTAAAAATAATATATGCAATAAATAACCAAAATAGTTGACTAGATGACATAAAAAACTCAAATAAAATTCAACATTAAAAAGAGCACACTTATACAAATTTTTAGAAACTGGAATCACCTCAATCAGAGTTAAAATGCAGAAGTTATAGCCTTTCAAAGTTTGCAATTATATTTAAAAAGAATAAACCGAATTAATATAATTATTTTTCAAAAGAAACTCGATTTATTGCGTCAGCTGACACGTGGCGTTTTCTGGTGCTCCCATGTCACCTCGGTCCATGGACTGGGTCCACGGTCCGACTCTGGTCCAGGGTGGACTCGGTCCACAGAACAGTGCACGTGACCCCACCAATTGACGTCAGCACTGACGTCACCGTTGATGTCACCCGACTTGCCTCGAGATTCTGCACGAACACATGTCAGCATCACAACCGTTCACATCCAACGGCCGGATCGACAAGCACAGCTCAGCTCTCCACAGATCCCGTGCACCCACGTGGCCAGATCTGGACCGTCCCCTCAATCAACGGTCAGATCCACGTGCACGCCAACCTTGGCAACGCTTCGATATCCGAGCATACACGCGGCGAAATCTCGGCGGTCCGATTGAAATCAACAGCTGAGATTGCGGTCGTCGCCTCAAACCTCACGCACACGCGTCTGCTAATGATTCCGTGAGGGCGCGACATCATCCGTGCCGCACATTCAAATCAGAACGACGCGGATTCACGCGTCACAGCCCAAATCAACAATCACCGCACAGATCCAACCCAACAACCCATGGCACCCGAGCGGAACATTGTGCAACAGGGTGACACGACACTATCTCACGCGTCCATTATCGATCCAACGGCCAAGATCTACACCACTCTAAACCATGCGAACTCATATGGATCATTCATCTACAAAGCAACGGCTCAGATCTAAACTAAAGCACAAACACTAGATCCAAACATAACCACTGATCTACACATCTACAGCCACAGTTAACGCTAGGATTTAAACAGGAGAGGGAAGACGTGGACGAACCGAGATCGTGCGATGCGGATCGAACGGACGGCGAAGTTCGGCGAAGACGACGGCAGCGCTAAAGAAGTAGATTACCGGAGCTGGGTAAGACGAAGGCGTCGGTGGCGTTGCATGGTGTCTCCGGCGACGTTAATTGGCGCATTCGATGTGTCTCGGCGAGGGCGAAACTCCGGTGACCTTAGCGACGGCGGAGATGGACTGGCGGCGACGGAATGAGGCAAAAATGGCGGCGGAACAGTGCGGCTACTACAGCGAGCTTTTGCGGGCAAACGGTGGCGGCTCGGGAGGCGTGCGTTAGGGCTACAGATGAGTCTCGAAAAGCACAACACGAGGGTTGCAGCGGTGCACTAAATAGGGCCTCGATGTGCGTGCTACAGGCGGCAAAACCGACGGTAACGGTCGACGACATCTACTCCGATGAAAACGCGGCTGAAACGACGTGGCTCCATCTCACCCGTCCACGCAGACTCGATCGGAAGGCCAACAACGCGCAACGACGCGGCACACTTGCAACCATTTGATCAAGATCGGATGGCGCGATTCTAGGGTTTCGGTGTGGCGGCGACGACGTGGTGGGTTGGGCTGCGCAGGGTTTTGGCCCAACAATATTCATTCAATTTTTAAATCATTTTCGATTTAAAATAAATCAGATAAATAAACAAAGCCAAAATAAATAGCAAAATACCCAAAAAAATCCAGAAAAATTCTGGAAAATATTTTAAGACATTTTGAACTTAACTAAAATATTTCCAATAAAACTTTGCATAAACTTTTACATTATTTTAATAAATCTCAAGAAAATCCATATTTGAATAAATCCAAATAAATTCCAATTAATTTCCAAAAATTCCAAAAACTCAAAATAACTCAAAAAATTTAAATTATGGCAAATTTTAGGGTGTTACAAACCTCTCCCCCTTAACAGAATCTCGTCCCCGAGATTCAGGGCTGACTACGGAATAGATCAGGAAACTCCTTCTTGAGATCTTCTTCTTGTTCTCAAGTTGCTTCACTTTTCGAGTGATTGCTCCACTGGACTCTGCAAAAGTGCGTCGACTTGTTCCTTGTTTCTTTGTCCATTGTGTCTAGAATCTTCACCGGATGCTCCTTATAAGTCAAATCTTCTTGCAACTCGATTGCTTCCAAAGGTGTTTGTCCTTCTGGTATTCGAAGACATTTCTTCAATTGTGACACATGGAATACATCATGTACTCCTACCAGTGACTGCGGCAGCTCCAATTCGTATGCAACTTTGCCTTTGCAACTCAGGATCTTGAATGGTCCGACATACCTGGGTGCGAGCTTCCCTTTTGCATGGAATCTTTTGACTCCTTTGAGTGGTGTAACTCTGAGATACACAAAATCTTCAGGTTCGAAGATCAAATCCCAGCGACAATTGTTGGCATAACTCTTCTGCCTTGATTGAGCAATCTTCAGGCTTTCCCTGATTATGACGATCTGTTCTTCCGCTTTCTGAAGTATATCCGGACCAAAAACATGTCGTTCACCGGTCTCATTCCAATTCAACGGTGTTCGACAGGATCGGCCATACAGAGCTTCAAATGGAGACATCGTAAACTTGCTTGCTCGATAATCTGTATTGTAGCCGAACTCAAAGATAGGGCAAACACTTGTCCCAAGAAGTAGAATATGCTAAAGCACAAGCTCTCAGCATATCTTCCAATATCTGGTTAACTCTCTCAGTTTGACCATTTGTCTGTGGATGGTATGCTGTGCTGAAATTTAGACGAGTTCCCATTGCCTCATGTAGTTTACCCCAAAACCTTGAGGTAAATTGAGTACCTCTGTCAGACACTATTTTCTTCGGTACTCCGTGTAGAAAAACAATCCTTGCCATGTATAATTCTGCTAACCAGTCTCCTGAGTAAGTGGTCTTTACCGGTATGAAATGTGCAACTTTAGTTAAACGATCTACTATGACCCATATTGAGTCATACCTACTCTGAGTTCTGGGTAAACCAGTTATAAAATCCATTCCGATTTCTTCCCATTTCCATTCAGGTATCTTCAAGGGTTGTAATAGTCCCGCTGGCCTCTGATGCATAGCTTTGACTCTTTGACATATGTCACATAATGCAACATGTTCAGCCACTTCACGCTTCATGCTTGGCCACCAGAATCTTTCCTTCAGATCTTGATACATTTTTGCACTTCCTGGATGGATTGAATACTTGGAGTCATGGGCTTCCTCCAGAATTAACTGCTTCAACTCCTTCTTGTTCGGCACACAAATGCGCCCTTTAAACCACATAGTGCCTTGCTCATCCAGTTTGAAATTCTTTGCCTTGCCCTTATCTATTTTGGACTTAATTCTCTTGATCTTATTGTCATCTTTTTTTCCTTCTCTGATCTGACCCTCCAGAGTAGGTTTTACCTCCAGGGTAGCCAAAAATCCTTCTGGTACCACTTCCAACCCCAATTTTTGAAAATCCTTACACAACTCGGTCTGACACGTTTCCAACAGTATATTTACACTGTGGCTCTTCCGACTCAAGGCATCAGCCACAATGTTGGCTTTACCAGGATGGTAATGGATTCCAACATTGTAGTCCTTAATTAATTCTAGCCATCTCCTTTGCCTCATATTTAAGTCAGCTTGTGTGAAGATATACTTGAGGCTCTTATGATCTGTATACACTTCACATCTATTTCCGATGAGATAATGACGTCATAACTTCAGTGCATGCACTATGGCGACCAATTCCAGATCATGGGTCGGATAATTGTCCTCATGTGGCCTCAATTGCCTTGATGCATATTGTAACATCCCAAAATTTGAGCTTTAGAATGTTTGAATCCAAAAATAAACCATTTACATTTTTCTTGAATTAATTTCAGCTTAATTTGAATTTTCCATTAATGGAAGGATTTAATTTGACTAAAATATTAATCAAACTAAAGATTTTCAGTTTTAGTTGGGTTCATTGTGCTCCAAGGAATTTTTCTGTATTTTTGGGGATTTTTCTGAATTTATTTACTATTTATTTAAATTTATTTGCATTTATTTGAATTTTTGGAATTTTTCTTATTCGGAAAATGATTTTATTTTCTGAAAACCCACCCGGGCCGAATCTCTCCGGCCCATTTCTCCTTCCGCCGCTTGTTCTGGCGCTCGCGCTCGGCCCATTTCTCGGCCCGACTCCGCTATGCATTCGCGTCGCCGCTCGATCGATCTGTGGCGTGTGCGGCCGAGATTGCGCCACATCGCCACACTCCGCGAAACCCTAACCCTAGCCGCCGCTGTCTCAGAGTCCCGCTGCCGCACGTCGTCGGTCTCGGATTCCGCACTCTACACGCCTTCCTAGGCTATTTAAGCGCCGCCAACCCACCTCCCGAGGTTCCCTTCACGCCGTTGTTTCTTTTGCCCTACTTCTCGCAGCCCGAGACGTCGCTGTCGCTCCGCGCGAGCTCGCCGTCGATTTCCGCCGTGCCGAGACCTTTCGCCGCCTTTTTCTTCGCCGTCGGTGCCTCTCCGCCGCTGCCGTTTGCATCGCCGAGCTCGCCGCATCATCTTCTTTCAGATCCGTGCCACCTCGGGCCCGAACCGTGCCTCTTCCGCCGTTGGCCGTGTCCTCTTCCTCGCCTCCGGTAAGCCCGCGCCGCCGCTCGCCGTCGTCCGTCTTCGCTGGATTTCGGCCGTCTGATCGCCAGCCGATGCCCCGGATTGCGCTGCGTCGCCTCCGCCGCGGCAGACGCTTCTGGCCGTCCGATCCGGTCGAGTTGCGGATCGCGCGACGTGTGGCTTGTCGCGTCAACGCTATGCGTCACCCGCTGCGTCGGCCGCCACGCTACCGAAAGCCGCGCTAACGCGGCGACGTTGGCCGCGGCGCCGAGTGCACGCTGAACCGAACCCGTGCCATGGACCGAGTCCACCAAAAGCCGGATGACATCAGCATTGCGCAATAAATCATTTTTCCCGTATAAAAATAAATCCAAAAATTCGGATTTTCTGCTTTTTCAGTATTTTCTCTGAATTTAATCTTTCGGAGGCCCGTTCTCGCTCATACGAACTCCGATTGAGGCGATTCAAGTTTCTAATTTTTTCTAAAATCAAGATCTATCTTCCGGAGCCATTTATTTTCAGTTTTGAGCTTGTTTGAGTCTCTATTTTGTATTTATTTGGTTTCGTTGCTTCTTTTCCGGTAGACGCTAATTCCGAGGGAGCGAACGAAGACTTCGAAGACCAAGACTCAGCACTAGATCAGCAAGGCAAGTCTAACCTTTGATCATATTGATCCTATGTTTGCAAAAGTAATTACTTTCATACAATTGAATGCTATTTTGTGTATCAATGTTCATTTCATGGGAGTAGATGTATACCTAGTTGACATTATGCCACCTTGATTATTTGGGTGCCATGTTTCCATTGTTAAACCTAGGTTGGGACATTACTAGTTGGACATAATCATTATAGCAACATTGGGTTATCGTAGCTATGCTTAGACATGCTTAGTTGTACGTGGGATTCATGTCACATGTTGAATAATGTTAATCGTGACCTAATGAGATATTGAACCGTGGCTGTTAGCCACTGTTGTAAAATTTGTTGTACCATGACGGGGTTTGTCATTGGTCTTAGTTGATCGAATTGTTTTCCCTCAGGCAAGTGATCATGCAGTAAAGGGGGTGCTTTCTAGCACATTGGGATGTGGATGTCTTGCCTGAGACAATTTAATGACTTAATCTTGTGCGCCATTGAACTGGGCCTAACCGTACTACCACATATCTCGAATGGGACAGAACTAGCTGATTAATTTGCAATGTCTAGCCTTGAGTACTGCCAGTTGGTGGTGTGGGTTTCGGGATGGACGGGTAGATTTGCAAGGCGCAAGAGGGGGCCCTAAGGGACGAAACCTTTGCGGGCAGTACCGAGTTTAGACAGTGCATTGTAAAGGCTTTGTCATGATATCTCTGCGACACACCAAAGGAAGTGTGTTAGTAACGTTTGCACAAAGAGATGTTCATGTCTTGTGGGTAAAGTTGTACGACCTCTGCAGAGTGTAAAACTATTCGAATAGCGCGTCATGATCATGGACAAAGCCCGGGAATTTCACACGGGGTATAGAGTGTTTCATAAAATGTGGAATGTGGAATTGTTGGGATGTGAACGGGGAGTTCACTATTGTTTTGTTGTCTACCATTCATCTATCAATTATTTATTTATCTTTCCGTAAATATGCTTTCAATCTATTTATTGTATTTCAATTCAAGTTATTGCTTTCTGCAAATGAAACATATAGCCATCCTTGTCAAGCCGTGCATGAATATATTGCATCAATTCCCTACGGCTTGCTGAGTACTTTTTGTACTCACGGCTATACGCCTTTGTTGATTAGTTGCTGAGGAAGGATCAGGAAATGCTGAGTATCATGAGGAGGAATTCTATGAAGACTACGTGGATTAGGAATGCGTTCCCCAGACGATTGCCTGTGGCATGTCGAATGGCTCAAGTTATTTTTTCCGCTGCAATAGTATTTGTTTCTTAAGCCCTTAAGGCATAATGGTGTAAACATTGACCATTAGGTCGTTTGTTTTATTTAATAATAATTTGCTTCTTCTTAGTTAATTCGTTGTATGGAATGGTATTTCATCTATGTTTCCACTGTGTGCACTAGCGTGATCCTGGACTAGTGCAGTATACACAGAGGGTTTCGGATTTGCAAATCCGGGTCCCGACACGTATGCAACTACTTTTCTGTTTTGCATCAATACACATCCTAGTCCTTAACGCGATGTATCACAATAAATGTTGAAGCTTTGATGAACATCAGGTAAGGCCAATACCGGTGTTCACAATAAATGTTTTAGCGATGCATCACAATAAATGTTGAAGCTATGTGTCCAAGAAATTCCACCTTGTTCTTCCAAAAGTCGCATTTGCTAAATTTAGCGAACAATTGTTGTTCCCTTAACTTTTCAAAGACTAGCCTTAAATGTTCAGCGTGCTCTTCCCTTGTCTTGGAATAGACAAGGATATCATCTATAAACACGACAACGAACTTATCCAGGTATTCCATAAAAACCTTATTCATTAAGTTCATGAAGTACTCTAGTGCATTCGTCAATCCAAAGGACATGACTGTGAATTCGTAATGCCCATATCTTGACGAAAATGCTGTCTTTGGTATATCCTCTGATCGGATCTTCAACTGATGGTATCCCGATCGAAGATCGATCTTGGAGAAGACTCCTGCTCCTCTCAACTGATCAAATAGGTCATCGATCCTGGGTAGCGGATATTTATTCTTTATCGTCACATCATTGAGTGCACGATAGTCAATACACATCCTAAAACTCCCGTCCTTCTTCTTGACGAACAGGACTGGTGCTCCCCATGGCGATGAACTTGGTCTTATAAATCCTTTTTCCAAAAGCTCTTCAATTTGTTTCTTCATTTCTACCAACTCATCTGTGGACACCCGGTAGGGTCTCTTAGCTATTGGAGCTGTCCCTAGTACAAGTTCTGTAACGAACTCGATATCCCTATCCGGCGGCATCCCAGGTAAATCCTCCGGAAAAACATCCAGATATTCATTGACTACCGGTACATCCTCTAGGCTGACGGTCTTCATACTGTTGACCATCAACTGTCCATCCCGCACTACCGTTGCTTCGAATTCAACCCTCCTTCCATCCGGGCTCTCGACTGATATAACTCTTCGTCCGCAGTCCAACACTGCCTTGTGCTTAGTTAGCCAATCCATTCCCAGGATAACATCCAGGGTTTGGGTATTCAGGATAGTTAAATTCGCTAGGAATTCTATTCCATTAATTATTTGTCTTACCCCAGAACATCCTACTTTGGATCGAAGTTCTGATCTAGGGGATTAGACTACAAGCACACATTTAAGATTCACAATATCCAAATCATTTTGAATAGCAAAATCTCGGGAAACAAATGAATGTGAAGCTCCAGAATCAAATAAAACAGTAGCTGGTACTGAGTTTACTAGGAACTTACCCAGTACAACGTCCGTAACATTCTGGACCTCATCCGCGGTGTGTGGTTGACTCGGCCTCGCTCGGTTACTTGAGACGGAGTTGTCGATGACGTTGCTCCGCGGTTCACATTCGGCACTGGAGTCCTTGTGGGTGTGTTCCCCAGGTTAAAGCGAACGGGGGTGACACCTCCCTTCTTAGGGCAGTTATTGGCAAAGTGCCATAGTTCGTTGCAGTGATAGCAACGCCTTCCCGTTGCCTGGGAATTTCCTCCAGCTTGTTCCACTGTTCTGGTTGGAGTTTGAACATTTTGGCCCACTGGACGATTTGCCGGCAGTGGTGCCTTATCACTGCCTCTGGGCTGGAATCGGACGAATTGTTGAGATGCCGTCCTCTGCCTCTGCTGACCCTGACGACCTCCTTGCTGCGCCATCCTATGCTTTCTGTTGTCGTCCAACTCCCTGCGCTTATCTTCCAAGATGAGAGCCTTGTTGACCAGCTCCTGGAAGTCAGGAAATGTGTGGGTGATCAGTCCCACCTGCAGTCCCGCGTTCAATCCCTTCATAAAGCGGGATTGTCTAGCCTTATCCGTCACTATGTCTTCTGGTGCATAGCGTGCCAACTGGGTGAACTTATTCAGGTAGTCGGCCACTGATTGGCCACCTTGCTTGAGGTTCCGGAACTCTTCCTTCTTTAGATCCATGATACCTTCAGGTACATGATATTGACGGAAGGCTATGGTGAATTCCTCCCATGTGATACCTTGTGGGTCCTCATGTGCTGCACAGAAATTTTCCCACCATTCTGCTGCAGTTCCTTCCAATTGATGAGAGGCATAGAGTACCCTCTCATGTCCTACACACTGGGTTATGTGTAGTTTCCTCTCAATAGTCCTCAGCCAGTCATCCGCCTCCAATGGATTGGCGTTGCCTGAGAACGTGGGCGGACGAGTCCTCATGAATTCTGACAATCTGGAATTGGAGTGTGGTCCTTGGTTACCCCCTTGTTGAGCATTCGCAGCAGCTTGACTAGAGATCTACTGCATGGTCTGCATCATGGTGTTCATCAACTGGGTTTGGGCAGCCAGAAAAGCTCCCAAGTTCTGCAGATCGACTTGCGATGGTTGAGGAATTGGTTCCTCATTCTAGTTTTCTACTTGATTAGCTCCACTTCCGCTAGCTCCAATATTACCGTGAGTCCTCACCATCAGTTGAAAGCTTCCAAGGATAAGAAAAGAAGAAATCACAGACAAGTAAAGGAACTTATATAGGGGGAACAGGTGTAACCTAAATTCTTTAACAATTTTATTAATTTAGTAAAATAGAATGGTTGCTCACAAGTGCCTAAGGGCAATGCAATGCATACTAGACACTTACGAAATAAAGCAAGCAATAATCAAGCATTAAGACTTCAATAACGACTCACACCTAATGGTGATTCTAAAACAAAAAGACGTGACTCAAACACCCTAAGTCTCAACACTACACCCAACTAGACTTGATCATTCGTTGAGCCAACCCGGTTGCGGCTCCCCTGGAGTGAACACCGGCGGGTGCTCCGGCATCGGGGCGAACTGGTCCTGTTGACCACCTCCCTCTGCTGCTGCTGGCGCTGAGGAATCCTGCCCCTCTAGTTCAGCCTCCTGGTCCAGAACCAGCTCCTCTGGCTCGGGCACCAGCTCCTCAGGGTCCTCCTCCTCGTCGAGCTCCATCTCGACCTCTGGCGGCCCAGCGTAGAGCGCGTCCTCCAACTCTCCAATCTGCTAAAAGTGAAAGCCCTGATCTCCTGAAGGGTCCGCTCAACTGCCTCCAAAGTGGCGTAGATGGATTGAAGCTCGTGGACAGTCTGGTCCATCACCTGCTCCTAGGCGGCTGCGAATCACGCCAGGTGCACGACCGCCGCATCACCCTCAAGGTGAAGCTGTCCTCCTGGGACTCCTCCATCCTGTGGGTGTAGACGAAACACCGAGTCGTGAAGCTCTCCGGCATACGCCTGACCAATCCTCCTCATGGCCAGACGCGCGGACTCCTCTATCCCGACCTCAAAGGTAACCCTTTGGACCGTGATGTTGAACGGCTGTCTCGCTCCCACGTGCTCCCTGGCGTAGACAGTGATTGTTGTAGCCATGCCTCTGACTCTACCGTTGATCGCCCAGGTGCGGCCACGGTAGAGAGGCCTATCGGAACCTCCAAGAACCTGAAGCATCCTCCAAAGCTCCGCGGAGTAACCACCAGCGCGCTCGCCAAAGGTGTGGATCCTCCTCACCATCTGCCAAAACAACTTTGGACAGACCTTAGTTAAAAATAAACAAAGAATAACAATAAGAATTCAGCATAGATATGAAGTAAGAGGGAAAAGATAAGTCGAGATTTCATTGATATTCTTGCTCAAGTTGTTAAATTTTCAGAAAATAGTTTTATCCCCCCGGACATAGCCAACCTATCTAGGGTCAAGTCTTACAGTCAACCTGGCTCTGATACCAACTCTGTCGGGACCCGATTCCAAGAATCTGGACCCTCTGTGTATTCTGTGCCAGTCCAGGATCACGCTAGCACACACAATCATTACAGGGTTGAACATCACAGACGATCACAATGATACAACAATAAATATTGCAAACATTTATATATAAACTGAGTTGTACGACCTTATGGTCTCCTTTACATAAGATCAGCCACGCAGGGCTTACCTTATCAGAGTAAACAAAAGATAATAGCAGAAAACAAAATAAACTTCGTGGAACCATCAATTTGCCACAGGCAACAGACTGGACTTGATCCCTAGTTATCCGGCTCTTCAATGAACTCCTCCTCCCATGATGGCATTGACTCCTCCACTGATGTTGTGTTGATAAGCAAGGGGGGTGAGTACTCAATGCACTCAACAAGTAATGCACAGAATGCAGTGCTATTACTATATGCAAGGCTTATTCCAAGAATTGGTTTATTTGGTTCTTTGGCTTCATACAGCACATTTAAACTAATATCTTAATTAGATTAAAAGCAGTGGAACAGTTATAAATAGTACAAAGTTCTGGAAATGGTTTTTCTCTATAAAATCTCAGCACACTGCCTTATCAATTCATTTTCAACACTAGCACACAGCCACCCTTTCCACATTTTATTTTTGAAGATCTAACCCTTGACTGTAATCCCTGAGCATTGCTCAATACCGCGAGCACGACTATTCGAATAGATTTAACACTCTGCAGAGGTTGTACACTTTACCCACAAGATACAGCCGCTCACCACATAGGTGATTGCCCGAAACAAAGCCTTTTAGGAACCTCTACCTTAACCAATGAACCTCTCCGGTATTGCCTTCACTATCACTCCCCTCACACAGAGTCGAAGTATAGGACAGGCCAACACAGTTGGATGGGCACCAAGCCGTAGCACATGTACGCTCCCCACACAGATACACCCCTGTGTACTGTCACCCCGAGGTTTCAGAGGAAAGATATGAGAACCCTAATCAACTAGGTCTGTCGTATACCAGCATGTGGTTGCACGGATGACTCAGTTCAAAGACTTGCAAGGTGAAGTCCTTAGCTGACCAAGGCAAGACTTCTCTCAACAGTGGCACACAGCCCCAATGTGGCACACAGACTCACACACTCAACAACCCATAGCCACACAGGCCCACCTGACACAAAGCCTCTTGCCACTTGCCCCAGTCTAAATCAATTCCCACCTAGTTGATTATTGTGCACACATGCCAACAATAACTCAACATCGGTACAGAACTACACAGGTCTCCGTACTTCAATATCATCACGTAGCATCATCACATCGTTTTCAAATACATTCCATATTTCATTAATCAACATTAATATGTTTTCCAAAAAGTTATTCATGGCCTGTTGCAGGGCTAAGCGTCTAATCACGGTCTAGCCTTCTATAACATCCCAAAAATTTGAGTTTTGGAATGTTGATTTCAAAATTTAAACCATTTTCAATTCTTTGAATTAATTCCAGCTTAATTTGAATTTTCCATAAACAAAAGGATTTAATTTGACTAAATTATTCACCAAAATCAAGAATTTCAGTTTTAGCTGGGTTCCTTGTGCTCCAAGGATTTTTTTTGTATTTTTGGGGATTTTTCTGAATTTATTTGATATTTATTTGAATTTATTTGCATTTACGTGAATTTCTGGATTTATCTTAAATCAGAAAAATGACTTTATTTCCAAAAAGCCCCTCGGGCCGAATCTGCCCGCCCGTTTCAGCCTTCGCCTCGCCCGCTTACTTGCTCCGCCCCGCCTCGTCCGCGCTCGCCCGCCCGACCGCCCGCTTCGCGGCCGCCCGCTAACCCAATAGCTGCGTCGGCCGTCCGTCGACGCCACGCAGCGGCCTGAGATCACGTCCATGAAACCCTAGCCGCCGACTCGGAGAAACGCCACGAACGCCGCTGCCTCGAGTCCGCGTCCGCTGCGCTCCTCGAGTCTATAAAACCGCGCCGCACTTCGCCCGAGGTTCGCCGCTCGCGATCGCACTGCCGCCCATCTTGCGCCGCCTAAGACTCGCCGACCGTCACTGCGACCTCGCCGAGTTGTGCCGTCTCCGAGATCTTCTCCGCTGCCGCTTGGTCTCTCGGCCCACCTCCGCGCGAATCGAGCCGTTCTTCGTGCCGCCCCGCCGCGCTTCTTCCCGATCCGCACCGAGCCGTGGCCGATCCATCACCTTCCGCCGCTGGCGATGACTTCTTCCTCACGCCGGTGAGCTTGCACTCCGCCGCCGCCGCCGTTCCTCGCCACAAGTTTCGCCGTCCGATCTTCTACGGATGCTCAGGATCGCGCCACGTTGTCGCTACTGTGCCCTCGTTTTCTGCCGTCGGATCCGACCGTGCCACCGATGTGCGACGCGTGTGCGCCTGCGTAAGCGCCACGTCCGTGCCGCGTGTGCGCTGAGTCAGCGCCGCGTCAGCCGTTCTGCCGCGTCAGCGATGACGTCACGGGTGCACGGTGAACCGGCGCAATGCCGTGGACCCAGTCCACCGTGAACCCGCTGATGTCAGCGTTGCGCAATAAATCGCTTTTCCAGTACAAAAATAATTCCAGAAATTCTGATTTTCCGATTTTCTGTATTTTCTCTGAATTTAATTTTCCCGAAGCCCGTTCTCGCTCATACGAACTCCGATTGAGGCGATTCAAGTTTCTAAATTTTTCTAAAATCAAGATCTATCTTCCAGAGCCATTTATTTTCAGTTTTGAGCTTGTTTGAGTCTCTGTTTTGTATTTATTTGGTTTCGTTGCTTTCTTTTTCGGTAGACGCTAATTCCGAGGGGGCGAACGAAGACTTCGAAGACCAAGATTCAGCACTAGATCAGCAAGGCAAGTCGTAATCCTTTGATCATATTGATCCTATGTTTACAAAAGTAATTTATTTTTATACAATTGCATGCTACTTTGTGTATCAATGCTTATTTAATGGGTGTAGATGTATACCTAGTTGACATTATGCCACCTTGATTAGTTGTATGCCATGTATCCATTGTTAAACCTAGGTTGGGACATTACTAGTTGGACATAATTATTATACCAACATTGGGTTATCGTAGCTATGCTTAGACATGCTTACATATACGTTGGGATTCATGTCACATGTTGAATAATGTTAATCTTGACCTAATGAGATATCGAATCGTGGCCGTTAGCCACTGTTGTAAAATTTGTTGTACCATGGCGGGGTTTGCCATTGGTCTTGGTTGAACGAATTGTTTTCCTCGTGCAAGTGATCGTGCGAAAAGGGGTGCTTTTAGCACATTGGGATGTGGATGTCTTGCCGAGACAACTTAAGGACTTAATCTTGTGCGCCATTGAACTGGGCCAACTGCACTACCACATGTCCGGAATGGGACAGACCTAGCTGATTACTTTGCAATGTCTAGCCTTGAGTACGCCGGTTGGTGGTGTGGGTTCCGGATGGACGGTAGATTCGCAAGGCGCAAGAGGGGGCCCTAATGGGCGAAACCTTAGCGGCAAGACTGAGTTTAGACAATGCATTGTAAAGGCTCTGTCATGATATCTCGCGACACACCAAAGGAAGTGTGTTAGTAACGCTTGCACAAAGAGATGTTCATGTCTTGTGGGTAAAGTTGTACAACCTCTGCAGAGTGTAAACTATTCGAATAGCGCGTCATGGTCATGGACAAGCCCGGAATTTCGTGCACGGGTATAGAGTGTTTCATAAAATGTGGAATGTGGAATTGTTGGGATGTGAACGGGAGTTCACGTTGTTTTGTTGTCTATCATTGATCTATCGCTTATTTATTTATGTTTTCATAAATATGCTTTCAATCTATTTATTGTATTTCAATTCAAGTTATTGCTTTCTCGCAAATGAAACATATAGCCATCCTTATCAAGCCGCATAAATGTATTGCATCAATTCCCTACGGCTTGTCGAGTACCTTTGTACTCACGGCTTTATGCCCTTGTTGATCGATTGTCAAGGAGATAATGAATATCATGAGGAGGAATTCTATGAAGACTACGTGGATTAGGAAGGCGTTCCTCAGACGATTGCCTCGTGGCATGTCGAATAGTTCAATTTATCTTTCCACGCAATAGTATTTGTTTCTTAAGCCCTTAAGGCATAATGGTGTAAACATTGACCATAAGGTCGTTTGCTTTATTTAATAATAATTTGCTTCTTCTTAATTAATTCGTTGTATGGAATGGTATTTCATCTATGTTTTCACTGTGTGCACTAGCGTGATCCTGGACTAGTGCAGTATACACAGAGGGTTTCGGATTTGCAAATCCGGGTCCCGACAGAGATGGTATCAGAGCCATATCGACTGTAGGTCGCTATCCTAGTTAGCATGGTCTTCAAAATTATTTTCTAAATCAAACCAACAAAATTGGTACTTAATAGTTTTCGTCTCCTCTCAACTTATTCTTAGTTTCTTATTCCTCTCCTTTGCTGAAACATGGTTGCAAAATTTAAATTGATCTTATCTTATGAAACTTCTCAAAGCCTCGAGTCTTCTGCAAGGAATCAAATCAAGGAAGATGATGACCAAGCCATTAAAGACATATCCAGAAGCCTACCATATAAGATAGGTTTTGGTGCTCAATGTGTTTGAGCATGTTTTTCCTTTTCGGTTTAGTTACGCTTAGTCCGCAGATACTAAGATTTTCTTTGCTTGAGTACTGTATGTTGTACCCTTGCCCCAAGCACGGTGTTACAACCATACCTTTAATTGAAAAGCTTTTTTGCCTCTTTAATTTGAAGCCTTTCTACTGTATCCTTTGTCCTCGGTATTACCTTCTTCCTAGATGATCTTACCACTCATCTAACGCTTCCCTCTTACCTATCAAACCCTTGCTGCACCTCGATGGTTGACACTGCCCGAGCCGGCCGTGGATCGCCATGGATGCCAGCGCTGCCAACACCAACTCCAACCCCAATGCACCACCGCCACCACCAAAGAAGTGATGCACTGCAATATGGGACATTTTCTCGCAGCTCGATCACTTTATGAACACAATGATGCGTAACATGAACAACATGATGAATCGCCAGAACTGCATCGCAGCTTGTTCTAGCCAACTGCTGAACCAAAGAAACCAAGTCTCGCCGCACCTCCGCAAGCTCGCCTCCACCCAAGTTAGCGGAATTTATGAGGACTCGCCCGCCAACTTTCTCCAACTCTTCGTAACCATTGACGCCGATGATTGATCCGCTCCATTGAGAAGAAGCTTGAAATTGCCCAATGCACCAATCGTGAGAAGGTTCTCTATGCCGCCATCACCGGAGGGCACCGCCAACAATGGTGGGAGAACTACAGGTGCCCATGATGACCCTCGACTATCACTTGGTGAAGTTTTCCACCGCTTCCGCCACTCTCATATTCCCGATGGAAAGGTGGAAATGAAGAAGAATGAATTTCGAGAGCTTAAGCAAGAAGGAATGTCGGTGAGTGAATACCTCAATAAGTTCACTCAACTCGCCGCTACGCCCAGAGGATGTAGCTACGCATGATGCTCGCCGTAAGAAGTTCAAGCGTGGACTCAATCCAGACTAAAAGTGCAAGTCATTGGCAATGACTATGCGGATTTTCAAGACCTTGTAGATAAAGCTATGCTTATTGAGGAATCTCGTCGGGGAATTGGAAGAATCCGAAGAGAAAGATGATGCAGATGGAGCCCATCGAGTCACCACAGAGAGTCGTAACAAATGCTCAATACCGCTCGCTTCACTCCTCCGAATACATTCAGACTTCGCACCAAAGACTCGCCCACCTCCTCCAGCAATCGCAACCTCAACACCAACAAAGAATCCACCTCGGAGGAACAAGAATCCACCGCAGGAGTCACATGTTTCAATCACATGAACTCGGCCATTATGCAAATAATTGCCCAAGAAAGCAAGCCGTGGACGCCATCCGCTTCAATTTGGGATCTACGCCACCAAGACCCCGCACCAGAGCGGGACGGAGTACCCTGCACTCTAATCAAGCCACCGTAACTCCGCCGTCACCGGAAGAGGCCGTGTGAATCACGCCACCACCGAGGATGCCCACCGCACTGCACGCCATACTAGGTAAGCTCCTAGTCAACTCAAAGATCCGCCATGGTTTTGTTTGATTCGAGCTACGATTCGCTTGTTTCTGAGTTTTGCCGCAAAGCATAAATTAAAGACAATGCCTCTTAAGATCGCTTTATTAGTGCAATCTCTCGGTTACGATTTGAGTACGAACCAAGGCTGCCCGGTTAAGATATTAATTGAGGGGTAGAATTTCTAGCCAACCTTATTGTCCTAGACACCAAGTCCCTAGATGTGATCCTAGGAATGGATTGGCTCTCCAAGAACCAAGCGCTTTGGATTGTGGGAATAGAGAGATCACCCTAACCACCCGGATGGAGCCAAGTTAAAAGTTCAAGCCGCTCTGATCATCCGATGTGATTAAAGTTTGTAGTGCCAAAGGAATAAGTTTGAAGATGTACCAATCGCCAAATGAATTTTTCGATGTGTTTCCTGATGAGTTGCCGGGATGCCACCGGATCGAGATATAGAGTTCTTGATAGAACTAGTTCCCGAACACCACCCATTTCCAAGAGACCTTATAGGATGCCTCGCTAATGAGTTAGCCAAAGTAAAGAGACAGATTAAAGAGTCATGAGATCAAGGTTTTGTTCGACCAAGTTCTTCGCCATGGGGAGCGCCGGTTCTTCTAGTTGAAAAGAAAGATGGAACTCAGAGAATGTGTGTAGATTACCACTCACTCAATGAGGTCACCATCAAGAATAAGTACCTCCGCCAAGAATCGATGATTTGTTTGACCAACTTCAAGGAGCCGAGTGTTCTCAAGATTGACTCGAGACCAGATATCACCATTGAAGATTCACAAGAGGATATACCCAAAACAGCTTTTGTTACTCGGTATGGATAGTATGAGTATACCGTGATGTCTTTTGGATTGACTAATGCCCCCGCTTACTTCATGACCTTGATGAATAAGGTATTCATGGAATATTTGGATAAGTTTGTTGTTGTTTTCATTGATGACATTTTAATCTACTCCAAAAGTGAGGAAGAACATGAGGATCACTTGCTCCAAATTTTAACGGCTAAGAGAGAATCACTTTATGCAAAGTTCAAGAATGTGAGTTCGATAAAAGAAGTTGCTTTCCTAGGTCATGTCATATCGCAGGAAGGAGTCATTGTTGACTCGTAAGGCACGAGATGTGCTATGTTGGGAGTCACCCAAGACGGGTACCTGACGAATACTAATAACAGGGGTACCCCAACAATTTAAGGTGACCACCAATGGCCTCAAACACACCAAGCCCAACAGCCGCTTCCACCCACTACCGATCCGGCACCGCAAAGCCACACGGACTTCCTTCCGACCAGCCTAAGGGAATGTCTCCGATCGAGCCAAGCTCCCGACCTCCTCGGTGAGACGACTTCGGCCCGACCAAACAGGCTCCCGACCCGCAGCAGTCGGAATCCTCGACCGATCGCGCCAAGATCACTCGCTAAGGGTCACGCGGTCGTAGCCTCTACCGTGACGACCGCCACGCACTCCCACTTAACGGGTCAATCAAAGTGACTATACAAGGGCAGGTGGTTCCTTCCCCAGAAGGTTTAAATGACTGACCGAGGTCATGCTCCCAGTCCCATCAGCCGGTCACATACAAGATTTAAGACACGCCTTTCCCGAGGTGGCGCCACGCCAAAGCGCAGCAACGTCAACACCCGTAAGGTTTGCAGAGGGTAGGTACGCCGTTTCCCGGAGAAATACCTAACCGCCCTGACCAGCTAAGCTACCGACCCAGCATGGGCAAGACTGAGCGTTGATCAGTCAACAGAACAAAGGACCGAAGCTCCTAGTGTAGGTCGTCTCGTCCTCTCCCAATCCCCGATGTAACCTGCCCCTTCCTTTCGTATAAAAGGAGGCAGGAGCTCCCGTAGAGGAAAGGGGAGAAAAAAAGGGGAACCGAAAGCGCCATCGAACCCATCCCGCTAAGTCATTGGCACTCTCGCTTGTAAACCTTGTGCAGTCATCTGTGCATAATAGAATACAACGCCACCACACGAATCGAGTAGGGATCTTCGCTCAACCAAGATACATCTTGGACTTCGAGTCTAACCATTCGTGGAGAGGAACGCACAATTTTTAGACTTACAAATTTACTTGCCGTGCTCAAACGCCGGCGGTTGGCGCGCTGTAGGGTCTTCGTGCGTGTTCATCATCATCTCCGATTCCGCTTGCCTCCTCGATGGCATCTTCCACTGCGACGCATGGTCGCTACTGGAAGCCGATCCGCTCGGCCTCAACTTTGCCGCCACTCGAGGGAGGGCTTACGCTGCCTCCGCCGCCACCGGAGTTCCGTGCCCACCAAAGCTCGGGCGCCATCTCCAACAACCTCGCCTAGCCCGGCTTGGGGCGCCGCGAGTCCCAGAGCCGGAGTTCGAGGAGCGCTCCGCCACGCCCGCGAAAGCTCCAGAGGCTCGGACAGTGATCAGGTCACCGCAGCTCGCGACTTAGGCTATGGCCGGCCACATGCCGCCTCTATCCACGAGCTGTTGGAAGACTCTTCCACCACGACTCAGCTCCGACACGGAGTACCCCGCCACGGACGCAGACTCGCGAGTGCAACATGGCGGGCACGGTCGACTTAATCATAACCCCCGTAGTTACGGGGGTCCCCATCCGGCGCACTGAGGCGCAGGAGGGGGAGCACCTGCGCGATCATGCTGAACGCGCTCAAGCCCGCCGCGCCGAACTCCAGCGACAACGTGAAGAGCTGGATAGGCAGAGGGTCGAGTTTCGACCAACCTGTGCCAACCTCGAGGTGATGAGCCCGCGACTCAAGAGTGCCGGTGACGCGCGACGCGTCGCCACAGCACACCACAAGCCGGCGGAAGAATCCGACGGCCCTCAATTCTTCCCCCATGCAAGCCAGAATGTGGCCGCTGCTGCGATGCTGCTTCGAGGCCTTCCGGAACCGGTCGACCCGGAGGCCAAGGCCACATACCGTAACCTCCGGCCGGTAGAGCATGTGGCCGCGCAACACATGTAGGCCTCGCTCCTATCGCCCGACGCCACCTGCCACTGGCCCGCACCGCCGCCTCGGCCGGCCGGGTCCGCCAAGGCGGCGCCACACCACGAGCCGCCTCAGCTCGCGCACTCGTGCGCCGGCACTGGGACGCTTACGACGCTCGCGCCACCCGAGGCGCCAAGAAAGGCGGCGGAGGAGGCCGCCCACTCAGATAGTGGACGGCGGGCGCCACCGCCGCGACCAAGCCCCGATGGTCCCGGACCACTGCCGCCTGGGATCCGGCAGCGGATTTCCCTATCGATTCCGGCGCCCACTAACATCGCTAAGTACACCGGCCACGAACCTGTGTGTCCGCTTGAAGACTACGGCTCGATGTCGGGCGGGGGAGCGACGGATGATCTCTTCATCATCCAAGACTTCCCATCTACCTTGTGGACTCGCCCGAGCTTGGCTTGAGTACTTGCCCGCCGTAACCGCCAGAACTGGCCGACTTGAAGACCTCTTCGTCGGCAACTTCCTGTGGCACTTACAAGCGCCCGCAACTCCTCGACAAGGCTGCAAGCAAGAGCCGTGTGAAACCCTCCGATTATATCCGGCGTTTTCCCGCCAAAGGTAACGAGCTCCCGACATCTCCGACGCCGATGTCGGGAGCATTCATCTACGCATTCTCCGCAAAGCCTCGTGCACAAACCGGGCCGCCTCAAGCCCAGACTACTAAGGAACTCTCGACATCGCCACCAACCACGCTCGCGAGGAGGTCGTGGGGCTATCTTCAAGGAGGAAAGGCTCAAGAAGAGCCCGCGTCCGATCCGATCCTTTTCGACCGCTCCGATGCTTAAGCCGCATGGAAAATGTGTCCGCTGAGCCCGTGGTCGCCATCGCCGATCGCCTATCAGCAATGCGCGCGACCGACCGTCGCTACCGACCACTTCAAGAAATTGATGGACAGCCCGCGGTTCGAACCACGGGTTCCCGTCAAACATAAGTACCGGATCGCGGTCTCGAGGCACTTCTTTCCCGCGCCCGACGCCGCAGGCAAAGGAAAGAAGCTACCACGCCCCGCGGGCCATGGAAAAGAAGGCGACGACGAGTTCCCCAACCCGACGGCCGCCTCATGATCTTTGGCGATCGGGCGTGTTACGCCGATGCCGCCGGCTCAAACTCGCCACCGTGAGGTCCACACCGCTTCATTGGCCGCTCTCAATACCTCCGTGGTCGAATTCCCGGCCACCTTGATCGGCCGATCACCCGACCACGCCCCCACGGAAGATACCCGCCGGTGGTCGACCCCATCCATGGGAAGAAGCGCTCACCAAGGCGCCATGGATGGCGAAGCGCCTCAACATCCTCTACGCGGAGACGCCGATGCCACGGGATTCTCGCTCGAGTCTCCGACCGAGCAAGGCCTTTCCACGGCCATCCCCGCCAACAGCCCATCCGCCGGGCAGATCGACCTGCCCATCACCTTTGGGGAACCTGTGGAATTTCCGCACCGAGACCTCACTTTCGAGGTTGCGGATTTCCTACCCTATCACGCCATCTTGGGCGCCATGCTACGCCAAGTTCATGGCGCCCTAGCTACGCCTTACCTCAAACCGAAGATGCCCGCCACGAGGAGTCATCATCGTGGCATCATCTTTTCAGCTTTCCTACAATCGCGAAGCGCAGCAGCTGTGAGCTCGCCGCCAATCATCGCTGGCCGCCGAGCTCGATAACCTCGTGAGGGAAGCCTCCGAGTACGCCCGAGTCCAGCAAGTCGGGGCGGATCTTTCAAGTCCGCCGAGGACACGAAGAAGGTCGCGGTCGATCCTCGCGATCCGACTAAGACTGCTCGGTCGGAGCCACGCCCCGACAAATAGGAAAGCGCCATTGCCGACTTCCTCCGCGCCAATAATGACGCCTTCGCATGGAGGACCTCCGACATGCCAGAATCCTGGCGAAGTCGCCGAGCACTCCTTGAGCATCCGACCGGCTCAAAGCCGGCCGCCCAACGCCGCGCCGCTCGACGAGGAGAGGCGCATGATCATAGGGGAGGAGATCGCCAAGCTTTTGGCCGCGTGGTTTATAAAGAGGTCCGCCACCCCGAGTGGTCGCCAACCCCGTGCTTGTAAAAAGAAAATGGGTAATGGAGAATGTGTGTTGACTACACAAGTCTCAACAAAGCGTGTCCCAAGGACCCGCTCTCTTGCCCCGCATCGACCAAGTCGCCGACTCCACCGCTGGCGCGAGTCTCTTTCCTTTTGGATGCCTATTCAGCTACCACCAGATAGCATCAAGGAGTGCGACCAACTCGCGACTTCCTTCATCACGCCCGCTCGCCTGCTCGCACACGCTACAATGCCGCTCGCCTAAAGAACGCGGGCGCTACATACCAGCGATGTATGCAAACGCGTTTCAACAACCAGATCGGCCGCAACGCTGAGGCCTACGCTGACGACATCGCTGTGAAGACCAGAATGCGCACGACCTTATTGCCGACCGAAGAGACTTTCGTGAATCTCCGACGGTTCCAGATAAAGCTCAACCCCGAGAAATGCGCCTTGGGGTCCCTAAGGAAGCCGCTTGGCTTCATCGTTCGAGCGAGGAATCGAGGCCAATCAGAGAAGATCTCGGCGATCGCAAGAATGGGCCCGATTCCAAATC